>OX376162.1:25000-1289470 GCA_947363495.1 Euzophera pinguis
TCGTAGTGAGTTTCGACACTACATAGGTGTATAAATTGTAGTTTTTTATGTAAAAATTTTTTATATTCGATTAATAAATAGTTTTGGCCGCCCATATTTGATGTTTGGAAATTTTCTAGTTAATATTAATTAAAAGAATCTAAAATTTTTTCATTTTTCGAAAAATTTCAATAAAAAATTTATTATTTTTTCTTTTCCTTTTAACCAAAATTCAAAATTAAAGCCTGTGTAAGCTAGAATATATAATTGGGCCAGTAGCAGAAAGAAATCTTATAAAAAAATTTTTACATACAGGTAGCGCCACCTGGGAGTGTGTTTCAGTACTTAACATAGAATTGAAACATCATAGACTAGTGCTGAGGGCCCCTTCGATCAGAACTTTGTTTACAGAAATTCTAGGCAAGAATTTCGGTTGGGCTGACGCCGGGAGACTGTCCGGGGCGTCGCGACGATCAGAAAGGTCCCTTGTACAGTGTATCTGCGGCGTCTAGTTTCGGAGATAATTGGGAGGAAGCTTATAGTTGGGTCGGCAACGTCGTAAAACTTTGAGCGCCTATATCTCCGGCCCTGGTCGTCGTAGGGACTTGGGACTTGGACTGTGGGTCTCAGCACGCCCGGCGCTGTGTTCCTGTGGGGGTCCAGTCGGGATTGGGCCTTGGCAGCCATCTTGTCCCCTTGTTTGTTTTCCCAAAAATCCCATATCTTGGCTTTCCGTGGTCGTGGAGGCCTGGGGTTTTCAGAATAATTACTGGCAACAGGAGCTCTTTTGAGCAACACAGTGACTGACTCTACATAGAGTCATCGACACATAGAGTAACTTGAAAATTTTTGTATATCTAACCTGGAAATTTTTTGTATTTTGAATTTATTTAAATTTTTATAAGGAAACATATAATTTAAAAACAGCGATTAAATTCGTGGGTAAATTCCCTTCAAAACGAGCCCTCACACGGGGTGCTTTCGTCGAAAATAGTGGAACTATCAGGTCCCCGGGATATCCGGGTGCAAGACCTGGGTGGAGCTACCCCTACGGAAAAAATTCTATAAAATAATTTGGCTAATTCTAAACCCCCTAAAATTTTTTCCAAATTTTTAGATGAACTAGAACTGACAAAACCACGCACTTAAACTTTTTTGCCGTTAACAACTTTTCATCCCCCTCTTTTCCAAATTAATTGCGACCAAACCTATTAATATTAAAGACCCAAAATTAAATAGCTTTTAAGTATAGATAATTTGGTCGACTTGAGATATAAATAAAATTTTTAATTTAAATAGCCAGGGAGAAATCACGTTTTTAAACGTATGGTTTTCCCGCTCCAGGTCACCGTAACCTTGTAACCCGGATATCTCCGAAACTAAGGGTCGTAGGGCAGTTTTGATAATTTTATCCTGGTCCCCCCCCCTTAAACCCCCCCCACACTAACGACTGGAGCGTTAGTCTTCGTACCCTCCACAATCATTTGGACGGATTTTCATCCCCCTACCCCCAAAAACGCACTTCAACTTAGAAAAATCTTAGGTGGCGGAAAATACCTTTTTTCTGAGCTGAGGGCGTATCCCTGTGGAGGGTTCAAAGACAACCACAGTAGTGAGAGTCCCGAATCCGTAGGACCAAAATTGAGGGAGATACGAGGGTTTGAAAAGCGTGGCGGCCATCTTGTCCGCCATCTTGAAAATCTTTATTCGGCCATATCTTGGCTCCCAGAGGGACTACGGAGTCGGGATTTTCTCTGCCATATAGGGCACGACGGCGGCTTTCTGACCAAGCCTAAGAGACGACTCTAGGTAGAGTCCCAGTATTCATAGATCAAATAAATTGGTATTTTTGCTCCCCGGGATCGTAAAGACCTACGGATTTCGGTACTGGGATCGCCTTCGAGCGCTCTATGGGTCTGCTGTAGAGTTAAGACTCTACGTAGAGCCAATAAAAAATTACTTTCTTTTAGTATTAGTTATAAGTGGACTGTAGTTGCGAAAGGCTCTACATAGAGCTAAACATTTTAACTAGATTGTTTTATCTTATTTTTATTTTTGTTTTTATTTTTGTTTATTTTACTTTTAATTGCAAAAAATTGTCTGGAACGCGACTTAGTCATAAATTAATATAGTTTAAGGACAAATAGGGTATATTTACCCTCCAACCGTCATTAAGTGACTATTTACTTGTAAAAGATTTTTTATTTAAAATTTGTAAATTGTGACCATATCGTTGTCTGACGATCGAGCACCTTGTGTGGCACTGACACTTAGACTCCACCACATCTTAAGAATTGACTGCCACCTAGAGCTTGCTTTCGGTTGTTGCTTGTTACGACGGACATATAAAACTTTTACAAACATACACCTGTCGAGACAAGGCAACAAGATGATGGGGCCTGCTAGAACACCACCTCCTAAGAAACCAACAAATAAGACAAGCCCTCCCAAGGCATCCATTGTGACAGTAGGCCGGAAAAGCTTCGATAAAACGAAGGACTTATTCGAAGACGTAAAAGGCACTAGCCTGGTAAAAAAACCCACAACGACGCGGGCAGGCCCCGTGGATAAAAAGAAGGTGCCACAGGCGATGGATGAAGAAAGGGATGACCAAAACCAAATTATGATTATGACAAAGGCACCCCTTGAGGGAGGAAACAGGGCAATGGAGTCTAGACTCCTATATGAGCACGCTATCAACCAATTGCACTCAGCTCGAAACCTTAAGAACACGATCAAGGATGAGCTGGAGCGTGCCTTTAAACGATTCGCCAAACTAGTCAAACTAGCAGAGGAGGATCTGAAGCGCGCAAGGTCAGGAGAGGGGGATAGCGTGGAGAGTGGGAAAACCCCTGCATGTGACAAAACAAATGCCCCAGCACCAAATACCGCCATAGGAACCTATATGGACGCGATCCAAGAGCACGCGGCAATGCTGGAGCAAAGCAAGAGCCAAATGGCGGAGCTCAGGGATGAAATGGCGAGACATAAAACAACCATGGAAAAAATGACGACCGCCATGACGACCGCCACCTATGCAGGAGTGACGGTGGGGTGCACTAGCCTACCAAACGGGAGGATGGTGCAACCCAGCGAGACCCTGCACTCGGTGGTGATTACGTCGAAAGACGAAAACGATAAGGGGGACGTGGTCTTGGAAAAAGTAAGAGAGGCCATCGACGCAAAGGAAGGATGGATTGAGGTCAAAAAAGTAAGAAAAGCAAGGGATAGGAAGATTATAATAGGTTTCGAAACCAAAGAAGAAAGAGAGAAACTCATACAGAAACTGGAAAGGGATAGTAACCATTTGAACGTAGAGAAAATGAAGAACAGGGACCCACTCCTGATCGTCAGAGACGTGCTGGCCACCCACACAGACGAGGGATTGATCAGAGGACTGAGAAACCAAAATAAAGGCCTGTTTAGGGACCTTGAAAAGGAAGACGATAGGATTGAAGTGAAATATAGAAAGAAGGCAAGGAACCCACAACTCAGTCACGTGGTGCTTAGGGTGTCGCCCAAAATATGGCAGAGAGCGACAGCAAAGGAGAAGGTCCACATCGATCTCCAGCGGGTGCGCATCGAGGACCAGACGCCGTTGGTGCAGTGCACACGGTGCCTGGGTTTCGGTCACGGTAAACGCTACTGCAAGGACCCTGTGGACCTTTGCAGCCACTGTGGGGGACCTCATGTGAGAAGCGAATGCCCAGATCTGAAGACGGGGGTACCTCCAAGGTGTAGAAACTGCACCAAGGAGGGCATAGACGCGGCTGAGCACAACGCATTTGACTCAGTATGTCAAACCAGGCAAAAGTGGGATGCATTGGCACGGGCGTCTGTATCGTATTGTTAAGGGCAGCCATACGGAAACCTTCTGCAGTATCGCTCAGGCGAATCTGCAGAAGAAGATGCTGGCGACAGACGAGCTATTCATTGAGGCAGAGGATAGGAAGATTGCGATCGCCCTAATCCAGGAGCCATATGTGGGGGCGGATGGTGGTATGAGAGGACGAGCGGGTGTACGTATATTCCAAGCCAACGGAGCGGACGGCGGTAAGGTCAAAGCAGCAATTGCTGTCTTCGATCCGAACCTAACCGTCGTCCAACACCCGACATTGACGACAAGGAATATCGCCGTCGCGGAAATCCAAACCAGAGCGTGGAGGATAACAGTCGTCTCATATTACTTCGAGCCGGATAAACCCATAAACCCCTACATCGAGCAACTCAAGAATGTCGCCAGAAACATCCAAACCAAACATGTCCTGATGGGAGGAGACGCAAATGCAAAGAACACGTGGTGGGGAGGGGCCAAGAACGACCATAGGGGGATAGAAATGGCGGGAGCACTCAACGAAATGGGTCTCCACATATTAAACACAGGACTGGTACCAACCTTTGATACAATAAGAAACGGAAACAGGTATAAGAGCTTTATCGACGTCACGGCCTGCTCCGCGGAGACTCTAGAACACGCTGAACACTGGAGGGTGGCAGAGGATATGGTTAGCTCGGACCACAACGGCATCTTATTTAGTCTAAAATTGGAAAAATCTAAAGGTATCCATATAAATAGAACGACAAGGAGATACAATACCAAAAAAGCAAACTGGCAACAATTTGATCAAAAATTTGACGAACTTAAGACGGAATATAATATAACAAAAGTAAAAATAAAAGAAATTGGTAATTTTGAAGAACTAGAAGAAATGGTAGGGAAAATTAATAAGAGCATTAAAATAGCCAGTGATCTAGCAATACCAAAAAAGAGGAAAAAGGAAAAACTCAACGTGCCGTGGTGGTCCGAGGAGCTGGCAGCGATGAAGGCCGAAGTCGCCCGTAGGAGATGCAGAATACGAAACGCATCAGACATTCGAAGAGAGGCCGTGGTCGCCGAATACCTTGAAATGAAAGAAAGATATGAAAAAGAAGTAACCAGAGCCCAGACGGAAAGCTGGAGAGAGTTCTGCACTAAACAGGAGCGAGAAACAGTTTGGGGTGGTATATACAGAGTACTCAACAAGACTGCAAAGAGAGAGGAAGATATACCTCTCCAAAACAATGGAAAACCTCTAAGTATGCGGGACTCCCTGAAACTAATGAAGGAAACCTTTTATCCGGAGGATAAGGAGGATAAGGATAGCGAACACCATAGAAGGGTAAGAATTAAAGCTGTAAAAGCAAATGACAGCGATCACAACAGAAAAGGTTGTGACCCTCCATTCACAAAAGCTGAGCTAAAGACAGCTGCCGAATCCTTCAATCCAAAAAAGGCCCCTGGAGTCGACGGGTTCACGGCCGACATCTGTCTCAGGGTGATAGGGAGAGATCCGGATCTCTTCCTTGAACTTATGAACAGATGTCTGGCACTAAGTTACTTCCCCAAACAATGGAAGGAGGCGATTGCAGTGATCCTCAGAAAGCCAGGTAAAGACACATACACATCGGTCAAGTCCTACAGACCAATAGGTTTGCTGTCGATACTGGGCAAGATACTAGAAAAGATGATCGTAGGTCGGCTTAAGTACCATCTCTTGCCGAAAATGAGCACCAAACAATATGGTTTCATGCCACAGAGAAGCACCGAGGACTCCCTCTATGCCCTAATGGAACACATAAAAGCTAAACTTAAAGAAAAGAAAATAGTTACAGTAGTATCGTTGGACATAGAGGGGGCCTTCGATGGCGCCTGGTGGCCAGCCATCGTGCTCCGTTTGGCAGAGGAAGAGTGCCCAATTAACCTACGAAAAATTATGGGCAGCTACCTGACTGACAGGAGTGTGACAATTAGGTATGGGGGCACTGAGATCACAACAAAAACGGAGAAAGGTTGTGTACAAGGGTCCATAGCCGGACCCATCCTCTGGAATCTGTTATTGGATCCCCTGTTACACAAATTAGAAGCAGAAGGAACACATGTCCAAGCTTTTGCGGACGACATAGTGCTGGTCTTTGACGGGGACACCGCGCTAGACATCGAAATACAGGCGAGAACAACTCTGGCGCATGTTGAGGCGTGGGGTATAGAAAATAAGCAAAAGTTTGCACCGCACAAAACTAACTTCATGGTGATAACAAACAAGCTAAAGTATGATACACCACGCCTCACCATGGGCGGCGTCAACATCCGCCGGGTAAATGAAGTCAAAATCCTTGGCGTGATCTTCGACGAGAAGTTGACATTTAAGGCTCACGTAAACCATGTCTGCAAGAAGGCTCTAGGAATATATAGGAGACTGGCGAAGGCTGCGAAGATTGACTGGGGCCTAAACCCTGAAGTAACGCGCGTCATTTATGTGGCAACAGTAGAGCCGATCATCTTGTATGCCGCTAGCGTATGGGCAGGGGCCACGGAAAAAATCAATGTCAGAAAGCCACTGAATGCGGTGCAACGAGGGTTCGCTCAAAAAATCTGTAGAGCCTACCGCACGGTCTCCCTGCACTCAGCTCTGGTGCTAGCCGGTTTGCTCCCGCTTGATATTCGAGTGCGTGAGGCAGCCTCACTGTACCGGATCAAGAGGGGGGCGCCGGTACCGGAGCTGTGCGATAGGGAGGTCGAGCGGGTGGCTCCGGCCATTGGCCCCCTACATCCAGCGGAGCATACCGACTTGGAGTACACCGGCCTGCTAAACCAGCAGGAAGTGGATGAGAACACCAATATGGACGTCCTCATCTACACTGACGGCAGTAAGATTGACGGGGGAGTCGGCGCCGCGCTATCCATATGGAAAGACGGGGTCGAATCTAGACCAGTCAAGCTCTGCCTGTCGAGATACTGCACGGTTTACCAGGCCGAGCTCCTCGCGATATGCGAGGCGGCGAGGAGGGCCAATGTTATGAGCGCGGAGACCTTTGGAATTTACAGCGACTCTACATCGGCACTGCAGGCTGTCGTGGACTCGGGCTCCCTCCACCCATTAGCGATCAAAACTCGAGAAAATATTAGAGCTGCTTCTCGGCAGAACAAAACTATAAAATTGTTTTGGGTGAAAGCACACGCGGGGTTGGAGGGGAACGAGAGAGCGGATCAGTTGGCGAAAGAGGCCGCTGTAGGTTCCAAAAGGAAAGCCGATTACGACATGTGCCCGGTGTCGCATGTGAGGAGCATCTTAAGGCAGAAATCGCTGGTTGAGTGGAACGACCGCTACAACAGGGGTCACACCGCCGGAACGACCAAGATGTTCTTCCCTGTTGCATCGGACGCATATAGGATAGTCTCCAAAATAAAACCCGTGAATCAAGTCACCCAGCTGTTGACGGGGCACGGAGGCTTCGCGGGGTACCTGCATCGGTTTAGGTGCCTCGGGGATCCTTCGTGCATCTGCGACCCTGAAGTGGCGGAAACAGTCCCCCACGTCATCACAGAGTGCCCGGTGTTCGACCGTCAGAGAACGGACCTAGAACAGGAAATTGGTCAGAAAATAAATGTAGAAAATTTACCTGTAATAATTGGAAGTAAAAATAATGATAGTTTTATAAAATACTGTGTAAAAATCATTAAAATAGTAAATAATAGACATAAGTAGTAAGTAGTATGATGAACTACTATAAATAGTATAATAGGTGCCATCATACAATATATAATGTAAAGAATAGATTGGAAACAAACACAATAAGTAAGGAAAACGAATGTAAATAATATACCAGTATATAATAGATGTTAGTTAAATAGATGTTGTTGTTAAAAAATTAGAATAAGTAGATGTAACATTATGGCCTTAAAAAGCAATAAATATGTGTACCATGTTATTTACCCCTAAAACGTAACACGTAATAAATAAAAGTAATAAATAAAAGTTAGATATAATAGACTAGAAATGGATAGACGGGAGTCCCACCCGTAGATGGAAAGAATGAGTGATGTATGAAAGGAAAGGATGAGGCGCGATAGTACGAGCGGTAGCAAAAGCGAGAACTGGAATGAAAGCAGGCGGAAGTTAATATAGGCACCAATGTTTTTGTGGTGGTAGTTGGATAAAAAAAAAAAAAAAAAAAAAAAAAAAAAAAAAAAAAAAAAAAAAAAAAAAAAAAAAAAAAAAAAAAAAAAAAAAAAAAAAAAAAAAAAACCTAACCTAACCTAACCTAACCTAACCTAACCTAACCTAACCTAACCTAACCTAACCTAACCTAACCTAACCTAACCTAACCTAACCTAACCTAACCTAACCTAACCTAACCTAACCTAACCTAACCTAACCTAACCTAACCTAACCTAACCTAACCTAACCTAACCTAACCTAACCTAACCTAACCTAACCTAACCTAACCTAACCTAACCTAACCTAACCTAACCTAACCTAACCTAACCTAACCTAACCTAACCTAACCCAGTCTTGTTCGAGCCGCGGTCGAGTGCGGACGCGTCCCGAGCAGCTCCCTGCGAAAAAAATAGAAAAAATTAGTAAAAGTTCAAAATAATTGTGTTAACGTGACTCTTGATTAATAGTTTAAAGTACCAGCAATAAAATAGCGGGTAACAACCACGGATCACTAAGATTCAGCGGAATTACGACTGACAGGAAATAAATTTCCGCCGCAAACAAGCTGCGATCAGGACTGCACCCACCTCTGGATCACCCTACACCAAAGTGACAAAGGTACCTGCATCCCGTACCCTGAAGACACTCGGGAAGCCGCCAAATACGCCACGGAACTTGGGGGATTGTCGTGTTGACAAAACCACCCGAAGTCTCCACGCGGCCACGTACCTGAATTTTATTTTGTGATTTTAAAAAATTTTTTTGACCCTGTAAATATTTACACTATTTTATACAACTTTTACAAATTTAATTTTAATAAATGACCATGACTACCAAACAAACAAAGCCCAGGATGAAAATCACTATTGCCAACAAAGCAAACCCAAAAATGGAGGAAATGGAGAAGCGATATGACGAATTAATAGCAGATATTAAAAATGAGTTCGCTAAAGTGACCAGGTTCGCTAAGCCCGAGTCCGTTGAAATCATGAGAATCGGATTCATTAAACTTAAGGAGCTATTCCGTGAGAATGCCGAAATAGCTCCCCAAAAAGCGACGCCGGACCTTAAGTCGGTGAAATCCCAGACCATTCCTATCAACAAAGAAAATATAAAAACCCAAACTACCCCAATCAAAAATAAAAAAACATCCTCTACAGCAATCCAAACCACACCAGCCAAACCTTCCGCGATATCCCCAGCAAACCCTCCAGGTAGTTACTGTGAAGACAAAATTGACAAATTAGTACTTATAATAGAACAAAATAGCAAAAATATCCAGGAACTCAAGGACAAAATTTGTCAGCAAAATTTAGTGCAGGAAAAATTAAATTATTTGGAAGAAGCGGGACGAGAACTAAAACAAAGACCGATCCTGGATACCCTACATTCGGTAATTATTACGTCTAAAAATAAACAGCACACTGGGGAACACGTATTGGAAGAATTCAGGGAAGCGATGGGAAATCAGAACGAAGGAGTACTGGTCGAGAAGGTGAGAAAAGCCAAAAATCAAAAAATTATTGTTGGCTGTAGAACAAGAGAAGAAAGGAATAAACTTAAAGAAAAAATACTGGCGACAGACCACCTACAGGTAGAGGAGGTTGCAAATAAGGACCCACTCCTAATATTAAAAAACGTCTTGACAAAAAACACAGACGAAGACATACTAAATGGACTCAAGATCAAAAACAAAAAAATGTTCGAAAATATACATAAAAACGACCACAGGATGGAGGTGAGATTTAGAAAGAGGGCCAGGAATCTGCTCCTCAACCATGTCATACTAAAAGTATCACCGATAATATGGAAGAGGGCAGTAGAAGCTGGCTCAGTGCACATCGATATGCAGAAAATATACGTGGAAGACTTTTCACCAGTCATCCAATGCTCGATGTGCCTGGGCTATGGTCATGGCAAGAAACATTGCAAAGAGAAGACAGAAAAATGCGCCCACTGTGGTGAGGCACACAATAGAGGAAAATGCCCAAGATATCTGGCTGGAGAGCCCCCATCGTGCCCAAACTGCGTAAAAGAGAAGATTAACAGTGTAAACCATAACGCCTTCGATAAATTATGTCAAGTGAGGCAAAAATGGGACGTTCTCGCTAGGGCTAAAGTAGCGTATAAGTAAGTAAAAAATATGAATATACACCCTTGTAGTCTGGAACCCGCGCTGTAGTCTAAATCGAAGCTCAAGATGGAAAAAATCATGAGCCCGATGCTGGTATCCACCAGCGCGGGTTCAAGAAAACATGGAAGTGTACAAACAGATGGACTCTGTCCCAATGGATAATAAGCTATCCATTTGGTACAAAGACGTTGAGTGTTGAGTGCATTGTAAATAAAACGAACGAATTTTAATTGTATAGTGTGTGTTAAGTGTGTTAAAGGATGGACAACTCAGCATCAAGGTCAGTAAAATCAAATTGTGTATAAGTCCTTGCTAAAAATCACTGTAAACGGAAAACTGTAACAACATTGCAAAAACAGAATAAAACAAAAAAAAATTTTGTAAAAAGTGGGACAAAACAAGGGTAGTGTAAAAATAATATAGGAAATAAGAATAATATATGCTAGATGGTAAAAATTACATCAATTGGTCAAAAATTGTAAATATTAATAATGTAAAACCTGGGGTTAATAACTAGAATACCTACGAATGTAAAATGAGTGTAAAAATTATTTGAATGAATACATTGTGTAAAATGAGCGACTTAGCTCAGGGTAGCCAAAGAAAGTATATAACTCTAGTAAATAATAGAAAATTTGTATTGTAACTAAGACAATGTTTTTATAAATCATAGTGATAAATGTAACGATTATTAAATGTACAAAATATGCTAAAACAAACAAACAAAGAAATACTAAAATTGTTATAAGTGACAAACTACCTACGTGGTAGCGTTAATGTATAATACTATAATACACCTGATATTAAATGACAAAGATAGCTGCGAAACATAGTTTATAGGAACAATTATAGCAAATAACTGATATTATAGCAACAATTAAGCTTATAACAAATAAGCATATAACTGAATATTGTAAATGTAAAGCGAAGTATTGACAAAGTGTAACAAAACAAAAATTTAGTAAATAATAGAAAATTTGTATTGTAACTAAGACAATGTTTTTATAAAATCATAGTGATAAAAGTAACGATTATTAAATGTACAAAATATGCTAAGACAAACAAACAAAGAAATACTAAAATTGTTATAAGTGACAAACTACCTACATGGTAGCGTTAATGTATAATACTATAATACACCTGATATTAAATGACAAAGATAGTTGCGAAACATAGTTTATAGGAACAATTATAGCAAATAATTGATATTATAGCAACAATTAAGCTTATAACAAATAAGCATATAACTGAATATTGTAAATGTAAAGCGAAGTATTGACAAAGTGTAACAAAACAAAAATTTTATACATAAATAGCATAAGTTTAGTGAAAACAGGTGTGTAAGACGATGTTATTAGATGACAATTACAAGAATATAAGTAGATAGCCAAGAATAGTATAAAATACAAGCAATAGTATAAAAATTAATGAAAGATAATATTAATTGATTTAAAAGAGTATGCCAGTAAGCAAGACAAATGTAGTGTTATATAAACATGCAAAGAAGATTCAAATTGTATAAGAACTTTATATGTAACAATTATTAATATATAGTAAATTGTATTAGTAAATAAGAAAAATTTGTAAACAAGGGTGCCAAGACTCGACCGTGGCAGTACTGGCAAATAAACTCCTCCCAATCGCGGTGTAACGATTGGGAGAAATTAAAAAAAAAAAAAAAAAAAAAAAAAAAAAACCTAACCTAACCTAACCTAACCTAACCTAACCTAACCTAACCTAACCTAACCTAACCTAACCTAACCTAACCTAACCTAACCTAACCTAACCTAACCTAACCTAACCTAACCTAACCTAACCTAACCTAACCTAACCTAACCTAACCTAACCTAACCTAACCTAACCTAACCTAACCTAACCTAACCTAACCTAACCTAACCTAACCTAACCTAACCTAACCTAACCTAACCTAACCTAACCTAACCTAACCTAACCTAACCCAGTCTTGTTCGAGCCGCGGTCGAGTGCGGACGCGTCCCGAGCGGCTCCCTGTAGAAAAAATAGAAAATTTTGTTTAAACTCAAAAATAAGCGTGAAAAAGTGTACTTAGGCTTCAGAATCAAAACACCAGTATACTACTCACCTGGAAGAACCACTGATTGTGAAGATTTCCAGAGATTACAACCAGTGGAAAATTAAACTCAGTTCTATATTGAGCTGCGGAAAGGACTGCAGCCGCCCTTGGACACCCCAACATCACGACGAAGGTACGAGCAGCAACCACCCGGAAGTCACCCCGGAAGCCGCCAAAACGCCACCGGAGCTTGGGGGATTGTCTTTAGACAAAGCCACTCGAAGCTCCACGCGGCTACAGAATCTGTGATAAACCACACACTTGTACCTGATCCTCGTTTAATCGTTGTTTTAAAATTTTGACCCTGTAAGTAATACGTTATACGACTTATACAATTTTAATTTTAACAACATGACTCTGACCAAAGTAAAGCCGAAAATAATATTTACAAATAGTGACAAATCAGTCAAACAAACCCGTCCAGACGACGAAAATCAAAATATGCCCGGAAAATCCAGTGATACCGTGGGAAACCCGGGAAAGGAGGATATGGAAAGAAGTTATGACGACCTTATAAATAGGATCAAGGAAGGAATAGCAAGGATGACACAGAAAGTCAAGCCTGGAACCATTATCGAAGAATATAAAATCATGAAAGGTACTTTTAAGGAACTCCAACAGCTATTTTTAGCGGCCATCGAAACCGCTCCTCAGAGCGCTAAGCCAGTCCTCAAACATGTAAAAATTCAGACAATGCCGGTAAACAAATTGACTATGGAAACCCAAACAACCCCAGCAAAGAGTAAGAAGAAACCTGGACACACAAAAACAATAGAAACACAAACAACCCCATCAAAAATAACAATGGAAGCTCCAAAAGGAGCCCCAGATGATGATAAGTTTGACAGGCTGGCAAGGGCGATCGAGGAAAACAACAAAAATATTCTGGACTTAAGGGAAAAATTTGAACAACAAAATATTATAGAAGCAAAAACAAAGACGTCGGGTAGAAAACAAACAAAAGACCAGACGCAAACACTTGCACAGGATACCCTGCACTCAGTCATAATCACAGCTAAGGAAAACAAATACACAGGGGAACAGGTGCTCGACCAAATAAGGGAAGCAGTCGGAGCACAGAATGGTGAAATAAGAGTGGAAAAAGTGAGAAAGGCGAGAGACCAAAAAATAATTGTGGGATGCAGAACAGAAGAAGAAAGAGACAGATTAAAAAATAAGATACAGGATACAAACCATCTTCACGTCGAGGAAGTTCAAAACCGAGACCCACTCATAATCCTCAAAAACATAGTCAAGAAAAATTCGGATGAAAATATTATTAAAGGTATACAAAATCAAAACAGAAAACTTTTCAACAATATAAATCCCAATGAAATTAGAATGGAGGTCAGATTTAGGAAGGTAGCCCGGAATCAACTTTTAAACCATATAATAATGAAGGTATCCCCAAAAATCTGGAGGAGGGTAGTCGAGGCCGGCACCCTACACATAGACATGCAACGGATCCATGTAGAGGATTACTCCCCTGTCATCCAGTGCTCTATGTGTCTAGGGTTCGGACACGGCAAAAAGTTTTGTCAAGGGAAAACTGAAAAGTGTAGTCACTGTGGTGAGGATCACAGAAAGGAAAAGTGCCCACGATACCTCGCAGGGGCACCCCCGTCCTGCCTGAACTGTACTAAAGAAGATAACGGTGCAGTAAACCATAATGCCTTTAGTCAAGACTGTCGTGTCAGACAGAGATGGGACGCCCTTGCGAGGTCAAAGGTATCATATAGTTGAGGCTAATAAGTGCTGCATCAACCCTGGAGTCCTACGCTGAAGCTCATCGACGTTCAGGATGTTAAACATTGAGAACCCGATGCTGAGATCGGCGTGGGTTCAGAAAGAAAGAAAAATAATGCAGACAAAAAAGTGCCTCTAGCAAGGACTCTGCACCAGCAGATAATCATCTAACTGGTGCAAAGACTGTATGGAACATAAGTTAAGTGTAGTGCATAACTGTAATAGTGTAAACAATGTCATAAATGGATATGTGAAAGTGTTACGTGTAAATAAGAAAATAACAACAAGGCATTCAAGGTCAGTACGTTCTTAACTGTAAATCATAATTATAAGCTAGTATAAAATAGTTATCTAATTGACTTAAGAGAGTATTCATACCAATAGTAAGTTTGACAATAATGAACAAGTAAACAAGTATATAACAAAGGTAATGCATATAATGACAATTCTATACAATCATTAGTATAAAATAAAAAGTAAACAGTGTAAATGACTAGAACATAACATATGTAAACGGAACGTTTACAGTTGCAAAGTTAAAACATGATAATACAAAACAAATCAGGTGTAAAATTTATATGACGTAGAACAAAAATGTGTTAATCAAATTATGTTTAAATACAAGTAATACATAAAATAATAGAAAAATAAAGAAACTAGTAAAAATAAAAGAAAACAACTTAGTATAGGTAATAAAAAATTGTTGTAGACCTGTGTAAATAATACACAAAGGTATTTAATAATATTAAAATAATTAATACAAATGAAAGTGACTAGTCAATAAGATATTAAATTAGTAAGACTATGTATATAATACATAAAGCGTATTTTAATAATGTGATAACAATAACATGACGCACAATAGGAAGTAAAAACTCTGTGTTTAACAATAACATGACGTACAAAAATAGTATGGAAAAACTTTACTGTGTAGTCCTAGGAAATGGTAAATTACTGTAAATGTATGCAAGGACAAGTTAATTTGGAAACAAATGAAACTGAAATTTTAGATTGTTGCAAATAATTACAATCTTTGTAAACAAGAAAAGAAATATCTGTGTAAACAAAAGAACTGTATCGTAAGTTGTTTTTAAATAACATGACATTGTGAACAATAACAAGAATAATACCAACAATTGTATCTAAAAAATTCGATTGTAAATTGATTATAGTTTAAAAGTTTAACCAGTAGCCAATATATTTAAGTAAAAAGATAGATGAAACCAATAACATTGAACGAATTATAATTGTGAACAAGCCTAGAATAACAATACATGTACTAGCATAAGTAGATAATAAAATTTTTGTAAAAAAGGGTGCCAAGACTCGACTGTGGCAGTACTGGTAATAAACTCCTCCCAGTCGCGGTGTAACAACTGGGAGATAAAAAAAAAAAAAAAAAAAAAAAAAAAAAAAAAAAAACCTAACCTAACCTAACCTAACCTAACCTAACCTAACCTAACCTAACCTAACCTAACCTAACCTAACCTAACCTAACCTAACCTAACCTAACCTAACCTAACCTAACCTAACCTAACCTAACCTAACCTAACCTAACCTAACCTAACCTAACCTAACCTAACCTAACCTAACCTAACCTAACCTAACCTAACCTAACCTAACCTAACCTAACCTAACCTAACCTAACCTAACCTAACCTAACCTAACCTAACCTAACCTAACCTAACCTAACCTAACCTAACCTAACCTAACCTAACCTAACCTAACCTAACCTAACCTAACCTAACCTAACCTAACCTAACCTAACCTAACCTAACCTAACCTAACCTAACCTAACCTAACCTAACCTAACCTAACCTAACCTAACCTAACCTAACCTAACCTAACCTAACCTAACCTAACCTAACCTAACCTAACCTAACCTAACCTAACCTAACCTAACCTAACCTAACCTAACCTAACCTAACCTAACCTAACCTAACCTAACCTAACCTAACCTAACCTAACCTAACCTAACCTAACCTAACCTAACCTAACCTAACCTAACCTAACCTAACCTAACCTAACCTAACCTAACCTAACCTAACCTAACCTAACCTAACCTAACCTAACCTAACCTAACCTAACCTAACCTAACCTAACCTAACCTAACCTAACCTAACCTAACCTAACCTAACCTAACCTAACCTAACCTAACCTAACCTAACCTAACCTAACCTAACCTAACCTAACCTAACCTAACCTAACCTAACCTAACCTAACCTAACCTAACCTAACCTAACCTAACCTAACCTAACCTAACCTAACCTAACCTAACCTAACCTAACCTAACCTAACCTAACCTAACCTAACCTAACCTAACCTAACCTAACCTAACCTAACCTAACCAGTTGCGCTCTGACCGCCGTCACGAACGCCACGATTTTAAGCCGCTCCGCGCTCGAAAAATCCAGTAAAAGTGCAAATATCGTCGTATCTTAGTGAGTGATACACCAAAAAGTGCGCGATCACGTCAGTGAAGTGTCTGTGAAATCCGTTTTTCGATAGCCCCCTCGGGAGAAAAGATATCCCCTAAAAAGTGCTTAACCTAAAATCTTCGAACGTTTAAGCATCGATATCTCGGAAAATAGATCGATACCCCACAGATTTTCAACTGCTATCTTGGGCGCATTGGGGAGGACTACGACCCTGGTGAATTTCAGATTTTTCCGCCCAGGGGTTCTGGAGTTACCGAGGAAGACCACGTTCCTAACCTCAATTGGGAAGAAAAGCGGGAAGACTTGGGAAGAATCTGGAAGCGGCCCGGGATAGTGGACGTCGAGCCCTCTTCAACGGTGTATCAGGAGTGAAATTCGGACCACCCCTTCGCAAGCTACTAAGGTTTACACTATTTTTTGACTTTGACCTTCAAAAACTTTGAAACTAGATCGACAACCCCTAAATTTTATTGCTCCAAAATTAAGTTTGGAGACCCAGCTTCAAGCCTAGAAAATTCCAGATTTTTCTGGAAAAGGGTTGTCGAGCTACAAATTTTTGAAGATTATAGGAAGGCACGTGCCCGCCACGTGCATCCCTCAGGAACACTTGGGGGTGAAAGACGATACTGCACCTGAAAAGGCATCGACGCGAAGAGTATATTAGAAGAAAAAATTTTTCAAATTAGACCATATTGTGGCCACCTTCTATTTTATTGTATTTTTAACCTATTAAATTGTGTTTTTTGACATTTAATCCAAAAATTATTAAGAAAGTATATACTTTAAATATTATAGTTAAATTCGTGGTTGTCCCCCCTTTAAAACAAGCCCTCACACGGGGTGTTTATGTCAAGAACCACGTGTATAATAAATTTCCGGGATATCCGGGTATCAACCCCAATTGCAGCTACCCCTCTGGAATAATTCTTAAAAAATAATTTGGTTAATCCTGACCACCTATAAATTTTTTCCAAAATTTTAGAGTATTTGGTACGGTTAAAACAAGCTTTTAAAATTTTTTGCCGTCACCAACTCTTCATCCCCCTTCTTTATAAATTAATAGTAACCAACCCTCTGGACATTAGTAACTCAAAATTATATATTCCAAAACTTATTAATAATTTGGTCAACCTTAGACACTAACAAAAATTTTAGCTAAAATAGCCAGGGAAAAATTACGTTTTTAAACATATGGTTTTTCCTCCCCAGCTCCCCATAACCTTGTAACCCGGATATCTCGGAAACTAGGGGTCGTAGGGTGTTTTTGACATTTTTATCCTGGTCCCCCCCCCTTAAACCCCCCCCACACTAACGACTAGAGCGTTAGTCTTCGTACCCTCCACAATCATTTGGACGAAGTTTCATCCCCCTACCCCTAAAAACGCCCTTCGACTTAGAAAAATTCTAGGTGGCGGATAATACCTTTTTTCTGAGTTGAGGGCGTAACCCTGTGGAGGGCTCGAAGACAACCGCAGTAGTGAAAGTCCCGAATCTGTAGGACCAAAATTGAGGGAGATACGAGAGTTTGAAAATTGTGGCGGCCATTTTGTCCGCCATCTTGGAAATCTTCTTTCGGCCATATCTCTGCTCCCAGAGGGACTACAGACTCGGGATTTTCTCTGCCATATAGGGCATGACGGAGGCTTTATAGCAGAGCCATAGAGACGACTCTAGGTAGAGCCCGGTACCCTCAGATTCCTCAAATTGTATAATTTTGCTCCCTGGGGTCGTAGAGACTCCCGGAATTTGGTATTGGGATCGCCTTGGAGTGCTCTGTGGTGCTGTGATAGAGTTAAGACTCTACATAGAGCCAACAAAATCATTATTAAAATTTTATCCTGGTCAATATAAAACTTGACAATAATTGTAAAAGACGCTACATAGAGCTAATTATTATTACACTTATTACACAGAGCTAATTATTTTGCTTTGCTTATCTTGCTATCTAGAAATAAGTTAATATAAGTTAACTAGATAAAACTGATAAGTAGTGTTATCACTACTAAACGTAGTCTTTTGACCTAATACAGGGACAACCTGTAATTGCTGACCTTATAAAGTGGACTCTGCACAGATAGCGTGTGGTTATTGACTTTTTGCCTTTTATCCTATAATATTCACTTTATTTCATTTTATTTAAACTTTATTAAATTTTATTAAGGTATATAACTATAATACTTTTACAAACGTTTATATACCTTTGACACATACCATCACAATGTTCGTCTCAAGATCCCCGAGTAAACCTGTGGCACGAGTATCGGTCGACAGTGGGAGACCAAGCGTAGATAAAATAAAGGATCACTTCGAAGGCAAAAGTAAAAGTGTAAGCCCTCAAGCAAATCCCACGACAAGTAAATTAACGAAACGGGCCGGCCCCGTGGAAGCCAGGACAGTGATCCCTAAGGAAAAGGAGGATTGCACGGTGATATACACCAAAGCACCACCTGAAAGGGGCTGCAGAACAATAGAAGCTAGGGGCCTACTAAACCATACCATTAATAATCTAGAAAGCGCAAGGAACTTAAAGGGCACAATAAAGGTAGAGGTGGTGAAAGCCCTAAACAGGTTCTGCAGACTAGTTATAGAAGCTGAAGTAGAGCGAAAAGCAGCTCTTAGCTCGGGTAAGACAAAGGAGACACCGAGCAAAGGAGCTCCCCCTCAGGACTCTGGCTCCTCTAAAGCGACGGAAGAGGTAATAAATACCTATGTGAAAAAAATGGAAGAACACGCTAGGCTCCTAGAAGAGAACAATAGGAATATGGCTGAGCTGAAGGTTGAAATGGCCAGGCAAAATGAGGTGCTGAAGGATGTGACCGCAGCTTCCTACGCTAACGTAGTGGCTGGGCCTCCAACTGGCGCCTCAAAAGCTAAAATGGCGATTAGAGAGACCCTGCACTCAGTCGTTATTACGTCAAAAAATGATAAGGACACGGGGGATGAGCTATTGGAAAGAGTGAGGAAGGCAGTTGATGCCAAAAATGGTTGGATTGAGGTAAGAAACGTGAGGAAGGCTAAAGACAGGAAGTTAGTAATAGGAGTAAGCACAAAAGAGGATAGAGAAAAACTGAAAAATAGGCTGGAGAAAGAGAAAGACCACCTGACCGTAGAAGAAGCTAAAAACAAGGATCCCCTGCTGGTACTGAAGGGAGTACTCAACTATCACACGGATGACGACATAGTGAGGGCCCTGAAAAACCAAAACAAGGACCTATTTAGCGGTCTGGGGAAAGAGGATGACAGAATTGAATTCCGCTACAGGCGCAAGTTGAGGAATCCCCATATGGCCCATGTAATTGTTAGGGTTTCCCCGAAACTGTGGCAACGGGCAACAACGAAAGGAGTGGTCTACATGGACATGCAACGTATAATAGTGGAGGATCAAACACCGCTAATACAGTGCACGCGTTGTCTCCGATTTGGACATGGGAAGCGCATATGCACTGAGCCAGCGGACTTGTGCAGCCATTGTGGTGGACCGCATCTAAAGTCTGAGTGCTCGGAATTGGCAGCAGGGACTCCTCCGAATTGCCGGAATTGCAGCAATTCAAATCACGCGGTAACGGACCATAACGCGTTCGACTCTGAATGCCCGAACAGACGGAAGTGGGATGCCATAGCCCGCTCCAGCGTTGCTTATTGCTAAGGGCAGCCAAAGGAACTACAAGTTCGCGCAAGCGAACCTCCAGAGGAAGCAGTTGGCCACCGAGGAGCTTCTAATAGAGGCCGAAAAAAGAAAAATTGCAGTAGCGCTACTACAGGAGCCCTATGTTGGCGAAAACACCATGATGAAGGGTAGGAGAGGGGTGAGAGTCTTCCAGGACACCAGCAGCAACCCGGGCAAAAACAAGGTAGCAATAGCCGTGTTCGACCAAGACGTTGCAGTCACACAACACCCAGATCTGACAACGAAGAATATAGTTGTTGTTGAAGTGGTAACAGAGGCCTGGAAGATATTGGTTATATCATATTATTTCGAACCAAACGTACCCATAACACCATACATAACCCAAATGAGAAAAATCATGGACCAACTGGGGCCAGCACATGCCATAGTGGGGGGTGACGCCAACGCGAAGAGCTCTTGGTGGGGTAGTCCCATAATTGATAGTAGAGGAATTGAGATGGCAAGTGCTTTCAATGAAACAGACCTAAATGTCTTAAATACAGGTAACGTGCCCACGTTCGATACAATTAGGAACGGGAAAAGATACACGAGTTTCGTTGACATAACGGCCTGCACGACGGGGATGCTGGGGAAGATTGAGGGTTGGAGAATAGATGAGGATCTTGTTGACTCGGACCACAACGGGATAACATTCGAAGTTAAGTTGCAAAAATCTAAAGGAATGGAGGTACAAAGAACTACCAGGCAATATAATACTAAAAAAGCAAATTGGCAGAAATTCAATGAAAAATTAGACCAGTTAAAAGTAGAAAATAACATTTCGGCGACAAAGATAAATCAAATTAGAAATAAAGAAGAGATTGATGAAATGGTAGGGAAAATCACTGCAATAATAACAGAAGCCTGTGTACATGCAATACCGAAGAAGAAAAATAAAGAAGTGCTCACCTCACCGTGGTGGTCCGATGAACTGGCAAAGATGAAGTCCAAGGTCACAACCTTGAAGAACAGGATCAGGAACGCAGCATCCTCCCGTCGGGCGGCCGTGGTCGACGAATATCTGAAAAACAAAAAAGATTATGAGAATAAGGTAAAGGCGGCAAAAATAGATAGCTGGCGAGAGTTTTGCGGTAAACAAGAGAAAGAGACAGTCTGGGATGGCATATACAGGGTCCTGATGAAGACGTCCAAGAGAGAGGAGGATGTACCATTGCAGAAAGACGGGAAAAGTCTAACGATGAGGGAGTCAGCCGAATTGCTAGCGGAAACGTTCTACCAAAAAGACTCTGAAAGCGAAGACAATGCTACACACAGAGAAGTTAGAACAAAAGCAAAAAACGTCAATGCAAGTGAGCAACAAGAAAATTGCGAACAACCATTTACGGAAGCAGAACTGAAGGCGGCGACCGAATCGTTCAACCCAAAGAAGGCTCCCGGGGTGGATGGCTTTACGGCGGACATATGCATGAGAGTAATAGGAAGGGATTTAAAACTCTTCTTGGCCCTCATGAACGTGTGTCTGACGTACAGCCATTTTCCCACACAATGGAAAGAAGCAGTAACCATAATCCTTAAGAAACCTGCAAAGGAAACCTACACGACCCCAAAGGCATATAGACCTATTGGCTTACTACCAATATTGGGAAAAATATTGGAAAAGATGGTGGTCGCGCGGCTCAAACATCACCTCCTTCCGAGAATGAGTAAACACCAATACGGATTTATGCCGCAAAGGAGTACCGAGGACTCCCTCTATGCCCTGATGGAACACGTAAGAACCAAACTCGCAGAAAAGAAAATTGTCACGTTGGTATCACTGGACATAGAGGGGGCCTTCGACAACGCCTGGTGGCCGGCGGTGGTGCTCAGACTCGCCGAGGAGCGTTGCCCGATGGGAATCAGGAGAATTCTTGACAGTTATCTGCAAAATAGGAAGGTATCCGTAAGATATGGAGGACAAGAAGTAACCGTCGAGTCAACCAAAGGATGCATCCAGGGATCTGTTGCAGGTCCAATACTCTGGAATCTGCTATTGGACCCCCTCCTAAAAAAGTTAGAAAGTAGAGGATTGTGTGTACAGGCCTTTGCGGATGATGTGGTCCTAGTTTTCGACGGTGATTGCGCCATAGACATTGAAAGCCAAGCCAGGGAGGCTCTCGCGCTTGTCCAGACGTGGGGGACAGACAACAAATTGAGATTTGCTGCGCAAAAAACCAAAGGCATGGTAATAACGAAGAAGCAGAAATTTGACGAGCCACGTCTGAGCATGAACGGGAGCAATGTTGAAATGGTACAGGACATGAAGTTGCTAGGGGTGACAATAGATGCAAAACTCACCTTCAAAAAGCACGTAGGTAACATTTGTAGGAGATCAATAGTTATATATAAACAGCTAGCAAAGGCGGCAAAGACTAACTGGGGCCTAGACCCGGAGATAGTTCGCACCATATACAAGGCAACAGTAGAGCCTATAATCCTGTATGGTGCAAGTGTTTGGGCACCAGTAGTTAAAAGAGTAGGGATCAAAAAGCAGCTGAACGCTGTACTGCGCGGTTTTGCCCAAAAGATCAGCAGAGCCTACCGCACGGTCTCCCTTAACGCAGCTCTCGTGTTGGCTGGATTGCTCCCCCTTGATCTACGTGTACGCGAGGTAGCCTCGCTGTACAGGATTAAGAGGGGCGCACCCATACCGGGGCTGGGTGACAGGGAGATCGAGCGATTGGCCCCAGCGATTGAAGCTCCCCACCCGGCGGAGCGGCTCGACCTCGAGTTTATCGGCCTGGAGAATCAGCAGCAAGTGGATGAGAGTAGAGAAACCTCTATTCAAATCTACACGGACGGCAGCAAGATTGATGGGAAGGTTGGTGCCGCGCTCTCCATCTGGGGGGACGGGGTGGAAATCGGAAAATCTAGGTTCTGCTTGCCGTCCTACTGCACGGTTTACCAGGCTGAGCTCCTGGCGATACGTGAAGCCACGGGGAGAATCAAAGCTCATAAAGCCAATGATTTTGGAATTTACAGCGACTCCATGTCAGCTCTGATGACCATCGTAAACCCGAGTTCCCTCCATCCTCTAGCAGTAGAAACTAGGGATAACATAAGTACGATATTCCGCCAGAACAAAATCCTAAAACTGTACTGGATCAAAGCGCACGCAGGACTGGAGGGCAACGAAAGGGCGGACGAGCTGGCAAAGGATGCTGCTGTGAATTCGAAAACCAGGGCTAAGTACGATCTGTGTCCAGTCTCGCACGCGAAGCGAGTCCTACGTTTGGAGTCGATTCGCGAGTGGGACGAGAGATACAACGTGGGCAAAACCGCGAGTACAACGAAAATGTTCTTTCCCGTGGCATCGGAGGCCTATAAAACGATACGGAATATAAAGCCGACAGGCCAAGTAACGCAGATATTAACGGGGCATGGGGGGTTCGCGGGATACTTGCATAGATTCAAGTGTCGCGATAGCCCCTCGTGCATCTGTGATCCAAGCGAGGAGGAAACAGTGCTGCATCTACTCGCAGAATGCCCGGTCTTTGGCCGCCAAAGAATAAAGTTAGAAACAGAAATAGGATACAAAATATGCAAAAATTCATTACCAGACTTGATAAAAGGTAAACAGGTTGATAAATTCCTGAAATTCTGTGCAGAAATAACTACTAGGGTAAATAAAAAAAATGGCAAGAAATACATGATGTCATAATATAACACGTATATTAATGATCACCATGTAACAAAAAACTGTTGTGTAAAAATGTAAGGAAATGTGAAAACACAAATAGATATAAAATAGAGTAAGCTATAGACATAAGTGGAAATGTAAAGGAAATAAAAGAAAGAAATGTAAGATAACACCCCTGTACAATAAAGACTATGAAATGTAATATTAAGAGAAACTGTAAATCGATAAATAAAGAAAAGAAGTGTATCATTACCCTGTACCCAAATAGAACATAAGGAATAAATAAAGATAACGTTAGCAGAATAGAAAACATAGACGGGCATCCCACCCGTAGATAGCATAAAAGGAGAAGCATGATAGGTAAGGATGAGGTATGGAAGTACGAGAGGAATGAAAGATAGAACTGGAATGAAAAAGGCTCAAGTTCACATAGGCATCAACAGAACTTGATTGTTGATGGTAGTTGTTAAAAAAAAAAAAAAAAAAAAAAAAAAAAAAAAAAAAAAAAAAAACCTAACCTAACCTAACCTAACCTAACCTAACCTAACCTAACCTAACCTAACCTAACCTAACCTAACCTAACCTAACCTAACCTAACCTAACCTAACCTAACCTAACCTAACCTAACCTAACCTAACCTAACCTAACCTAACCTAACCTAACCTAACCTAACCTAACCTAACCTAACCTAACCTAACCTAACCTAACCTAACCTAACCTAACCTAACCTAACCTAACCTAACCTAACCTAACCTAACCTAACCTAACCTAACCTAACCTAACCTAACCTAACCTAACCTAACCTAACCTAACCTAACCTAACCTAACCTAACCTAACCTAACATAACCTTTTTTTTTTTTTTTTTTTTTTTTTTTTTTTTTTTTGTTTACGGAGGGGAAATGCATTTACGCACAAAGTGTGGGACTCGCCGGGCTGCTAGTCAGCCCGGAATACCCACTAAAACCCCTCCGGCGTTTCCGCACCAGCCGTTGTGAGGGCGCCATGGGATCGCTTTCGCATTCTACCACGACGCCCTCCGGCTAAAGCCTTTCGGCCCTAAAACTGGGCGGCGCGGGCATAACGTGCCCGCCGCCGGCCCCGACCTCTGCCTCGCCGAGCGCGTGGCGCGTCAGCTCTAGCTTCGCGCTCGCGCTCGGCCGCCTCCTTCTGCGACATTACAGTCTCGCAGAAGGAGGCCACTGCGTCCCAGTACCTCTCGCCACACAGCATCGTTGAGATGACGCTGTGTAGCGAGAGGTCCAGATGACCAATCGCCACCCCCATCCTCACCCTTTCGGGCGCCCACATCTGGCAGTCTGCCAGAGTGTGTTGAGCCGTGTCGTCAGGCTCCCCACACTCATGGCAGACTGGGCTCACCTCGCGCCCTATGTTATGCAGGTAATGACCGAAGCACCCGTGTCCGGTCATTACCTGCGTCATCCGGAACGTCAACTGGCCGTGTTTCCGGTCCAGCCACTCTGGGAACGACGGAAGGAGCGCCCCGATGGTTCTCGTACCATACGGGGAGTTTTCGAGCTCAACTTTCCATCGTTCCCTTAACCTATCCGCGGCCAGCTGACGCACCGCTCTCACCTCAGAGGGAGCAGGCTCAGCGCCACCCGCTCGCATCCTTGCCCGCTCCCTGTACACCTCAGCTTGAACCTCCGCATCCATCTCCCATGGCGGGGTTCCGGCCAGAGCACATGCCGCTGCCCATGAGACCGTCACGTAGGCCCTTGCCAGACGGTTGGCCACAATTCGTTGTGGCCGTCGTAGCAGGGCCCTATTGGCTCTGGAGAGCCTGTCCGCCCAGATGGGCGCCCCGTACAGCGCCATGCTGCGGGTTATTCCCGCATACAGGCGGCGGCACGAGGCACCAGGCCCTCCAATGTTGGGCAGCAGCCTGGCCATGGCCGACGCTGCACCAACGACCCGGGGAGCTAATTGTTTAAAATGCTCCCCGAAGTTCCAGCGTGAGTCCAGAATGAGGCCCAGATATTTAATGTTGGGCCTCACCTGGACTCTTTCCCCGCCAATGGAGATGGATGCGTCGGGTGGCGGACGCCACCTTCGTCCCCTACCAAGGGCGATGACCTCGCACTTACTTGGGGCCACCTTTAGGCCGAGCAGACCGATGCGCGTCACGATCAGGTCCGCTGCGACCGTTGCTCTTCGCAGGGCTTCCTCTAAATTCTCACCCCGAGCGACTACCATCGTGTCATCCGCATAGCAGATGACAGTCGTCCGGGGGAGAAGAGCCCCGCGGATGGCCCAGTCGTAGCCGATGTTCCACAGCAGAGGCCCAAGCACGGACCCCTGTGGAACACCGCAGGTCATCGCCCTCTCCTTTCGACCGTCTCCGGTCTCGTAGAGCACTACCCTATCTTGGAGGTAGTGCCCTACGACCTTCCTGAGATAGAGGGGCACCCCGTGGTAACGGAGCGCCTCCTCTATCACTTCGTAGGGGAGGGAGCCGAACGCGTTGGCTATGTCCAACGACACCGCCACGGCCCCCTCCCCGTCATTGGTTGCCTCCTCCGAGAATGCCCGTAGCACCATCAGGGCGTCAATGGTGGACCGCCCGGCTCTGAAGCCGTACTGGCGGTCCGACACATTGGGCCCTGTGCTCTCAAGGTGCTGGATGATCCGGGACGCTACGATGCGTTCGAACATCTTCCCGGTTTCATCCAGCATCAAGAGGGGCCTCCATCCCGAGGGAGAGTCCTCGGGCCGGCTCTCTTTCCTCAACAGGCAGAGCCTGCCCTCTTTCCACGGCCTCGGGAACCACCCTGTTGACAGACAATCGTCAAACAGGTCTCTAAGGCGGCTCCCGAGATGTTGGAGTGCCACCGGCAGGACGATGCCGGGGACGCCATCTGGGCCAGGGGCCTTTTTACAGGCCCGCAGGCGTTCTACTCCCCGGTCAAATTCCGCGTCCGTGACCGGAGGCACATTCGCCGTGGAAGACTCCCTCTCGGGGTTGGACATTCTCGGGGGCACAAAGCCCTCCGCCGCCGGGAACAGGCTTCCGACAATCCTGTCTAGGAGGTCCGTATCCATTGAGGCAGTGGGGGGGGCGAACCGCATTTTGTTGCGGACAACCCTGTACGGCCTCCCCCACGGGTCCCTGTCGAGCGTGGCCAGGAAGGCCTTTTGGGCCTCCTCTTTGGCCCTGGCAATTGCTGCCGACAGGGCACCCTTAGCCTCCCGGAGGGCGTGGTAGTAGCCTATCTCTTCTGCCCCTCCGGGGTTATTGCCTCGTCGCCGCCTGCATCGGGTGTAATCCCGACGGGCCCTATTGCTGGCGAGTCGGAGTACTGCTATTTCCTCCGACCACCAGTAGACCCGTCTCTTGGCAGACGGCGGGCCGGACCTCCTCATCGACGCGTCGCACACTTCGGTGAGCGACGCTCGGAAGCCTGCTGCCCTCTCATCCACGCCAAGGGAACGGCTTGGCGCGGGCATTCTCCAATTAGCAACCATGGCAGCCTCGTCAGCCAGGTCCCTGTCGAGGCTTGCCATGTTCCACCTCGGGAATTTTCTCCTACTGCGTCCCCCCAGGGGGAGTTGGGACTGGGGCGTTCTGGAGACCGTCATCCGAATATATAAGTGGTCGGAGAGGGTCTCCACGTCCTCCAGAACACGCCATTCCGCTACTCGTGCGGCAATGGCAGGGGTCGCGAATGTGACATCCACAATGGACCCCCCGTTTTGCCGCACACACGTGTCGGCGTTGCCCCGGTTTAGGACTACTAGCCCCAGTTCCACCACCCACTCCAGTAGAGTCTCCCCCCTAGGGTCGGTGCTGGGAGATCCCCACGCCGTACATTTGGCGTTTAAGTCTCCCAGCACCATCACCTGGGCTGGTGTCGCGCTGCGGATCACCCTACCCACTCTCCCGAGGAAATCCTCGAGGGCGCGGCGCGGCCTGTTGGGGGAGAAGTAGACCCCCACGAGGAGGATTTCTCCCCATTTAGCCGCGACGTACCCCGGACCATTGGTGACCCTCGAGAGAGGGGGATGACCCCCAAACTGCGGGACTGTGATGCACACCAGCCCTTCCGTGTCCCCGACCCAGTTGGGGAGAGGGGGGACGCAGTATGGCTCCGCGATGACGGCGAGTGCAATGCCCCACTCCGCCACGTGCTGGACTATCAGGTCCTGGGCACGGGCGGAGTGGTTGGCGTTGCACTGCAGCACCTCAGGATGGCTCGAGGGCTGCCTATCCATTAATGCTCCATCGCGGGGCCCTCCGAGGTGGCCGGTCTGGTTGCCGGCATTTTCCCTCTGGTGCGCGGGGGGTTACACGCCTTGCCCCCCATCACGTGATTTGCCACCAGTTTAGCCTGGTGGCACACTGCGCACCAGGGTTCTCTTGCCTCGCACACCGAGGCGGAGTGCCCCGGCTTGCTGCAGCGGTGGCATAAGTCCGTCCTGTCCACTGGGGAGGGGCAGAGGGCTCTAGTGTGGCCCATACCCATGCATCTGAAGCACCGCATGGGCAGTGCTTCGAGCCCTCTGACAGACGCCGAGGCCCAGCCCACTTGAAGGCGGCCAGCGTCAATGAGCGCGTTGGCCGCCGCCACGGGGCATGTGATAATCACTGCCCCGGTCTGGTCCGGCGCCATGCGCATTGCCCCCACTTTGATGCTCCCCAGTGGGCATTTGCCAATCCTGGCCACCGCCTCCTGCAGGATCTCCGGCGTCACACCCTCATTGAGGCCGGAGATCTTTATTTGAGCCGTTTTAATTGGCCGGGACACCTCCACCTCATTGCCCACCAGCTCCCTCAGCTTGGCAGCCAGGGTGTCGGCCGCCGCTCCGCTGTCCGCTCCGGGGACTTCTATGATCCGGGCCCCCGTTGCCGTACTCCGGACACCCACGTGGTCGATTCCGACCGACGCCAAGTCTAGCTTGGCGGTGACCTTGGTCATGACGGACTTGTAGTCCGTCCTGGCTTCCGGTTTTAAGGTCACCACCACCGCCGCTGACCTAGGCGTGGCGAACCTAATTGGCTTAGGGGCCGGAGCTTGGGGGGCCCGGGCCGGGGCCGCGGCCGAAGCCGCGGCTTTGGCCGGGGTCGTCTCTTGTTGGGAGGGTGGGGACTTCTTCCCTTTTCCCTTTCCCTTCCGCACAACTGTGGACCAGGTATCCCCAGTTGTCTCCTCGCCTGCCTCAGTTGAGGGCCTCTGGTCCCCGCCCGGTTGCCGCGGCTGAGGTTTAGCCACCGGGGCCCTGGGGAGCCGCGGCGCCGGTCCAGGTCTCGCAGGCGGCATCAGGGTAGAGACCGCAGATGCCCTAGATGGCCCCGCCTTCGGCTCCACCGCCACTTTTGCCGCCTCGGCCTCTCTCCTCCTGTCCGCCGCGAGAGGGGGACGAATGATCGGCTCCGGAGCCAATATTCCCCTCTTTTCGGCCTCCTTGAGCCGATCCGTCACCATCCCTCCGAGGGACAGGAAGAGCTCCCTTGATAGGGACTCCTTGAAGTCCCCCAAAAGGGATTTCACCTCCTCCACCATCGACGTGGGAGGCACCGTCCGGGCAGAGGTCCCCGCCGTGTCTCTTTCAGCGAAGGCCGTGCGGAGGGCCTTCGTCTCCTTCTTGAGGAGATCCAGTTCCTCCCGCATCCTCTTGTTATCGGCCCTGAGGATGCGTACGACCTCCGCTTCGTTTGACTGGGCCTCGATCTTGGAGGCTGCCTCCATGATTTCCCGGCAGGCTGCCTTCATATCCCGCCACACTGTTCCTTTGAGGTTGCCAGATTTACTGGCCTCCTCCAGGATTCTTCCGGCAGCCGACCGGACCACCTCAACGCCTTCCTCGATTGCAGAGGTCGGCGCCACTCTCCTACCATCGCCCAGGCGGTAGTTGTCGGCGGCTTTGTTCACACCTTCCTCGAACTCGGCGTATTCCGCCGACAACTCCCTCATACGCTCCTTCGCCTCATTAATCCCGTACGTGCGGCGTACCGCAGGACGGCCACGGGCTGAGGAGGAGACCTTGATTCTCCGCTCCCCATCAACGAGCTCCTCATTCGCCTTTCTTTTAATGACTGCCTTCTCGGGCAGGACTACTTCCGGTAGGGAGTCCACGTCTGAGTCGGAGAAAACCGAGCCATATTCTGACTCCCGGCGGCTTTCTCCGGTCTCCCTCTCCGACTGTCTGAGATCAGTCTCATCCCCGGGGGTGGGGGACCTGCTCCGGTCTCCACCCGCCCTCCCTTCTTTCTCTCTGCCGTACTTATTTGCCGGGCGGCTCATTGTTTCGCTAAACTTGCGTTTTCGCGAACAAAGGCCGACCCAGCAAAAAATTAATTTCTAAGCCCCCAGGGGGGCTAGAAGCGCCCACTTACCACCAAGAGGTGGAGATAATTTTTTCCCACCGGAAACAAGTGAAAAATACCACCCTGCTTTGATGGGTGGCACGCAGTGAATTTTTTTCTGAGTTTTATAAAACTCAGAAAAATTTTTGTTCCCTGGGGAAAAATTAACAACTCGGCTCCCAGAGGGGCCAGGAGTTGGTAAAAGCCGCCACCAGATGGCGCAAGGACCAATCCAGCTGACCAAAGAATAAAATTGCCCCCTTGCTTTGGGGGCAAGGGGAGCAATTTGACCTTTTGTCAAATTTGTAACCCTGCGGGGCAGCAAAAACGCCTGCGAAAAAGAAATAGCAATACCTGTTTTCGCCTATAACTTTTGAACCTTAAGTCCAAAAATCAAGACAAAAACAGGGCCAAATAGATCCCACAGAGATCCAGCCACCCACAAAATTACAAGTTCGTACCTCCTAAAACTAATTTTTGGTGAATTTTCCAAAAATTACGCAGATTTGCGTAAAATTTTTGCAAAATTCCCAAAAAAGACAATCTCCCTTATAACTTCGCGACTTGAAGTCGGAAATTGATAAAGGAGGTGTCAAATTGAAGGGGAGTAATCCCTCTACACGAAAACAACAAAAACAGAAACAAATACCAACAAGAACTAATTTTAATTTGATTTTGAAAAAACACTACCAAAAACGAAGAGCAAAAATTTTAACAATTTACAAAAACAATGAAAACAGGCCAAAAGTGAAAATTTTAAAAACGCACTCGATGCAGAAAATTTTTTTAGAACGAATGGGGTTAGTTCAGACCGACTAGGGTAATTGTACCGACCGAAAAAACCTCAACCTAACATAACCTAACATAACCTAACATAACCTAACATAACCTAACATAACCTAACATAACCTAACATAACCTAACATAACCTAACATAACCTAACATAACCTAACATAACCTAACATAACCTAACATAACCTAACATAACCTAACATAACCTAACATAACCTAACATAACCTAACATAACCTAACATAACCTAACATAACCTAACATAACCTAACATAACCTAACATAACCTAACATAACCTAACATAACCTAACATAACCTAACATAACCTAACATAACCTAACATAACCTAACATAACCTAACATAACCTAACATAACCTAACATAACCTAACATAACCTAACATAACCTAACATAACCTAACATAACCTAACATAACCTAACATAACCTAACATAACCTAACATAACCTAACATAACCTAACATAACCTAACATAACCTAACATAACCTAACATAACCTAACATAACCTAACATAACCTAACATAACCTAACATAACCTAACATAACCTAACATAACCTAACATAACCTAACATAACCTAACATAACCTAACATAACCTAACATAACCTAACATAACCTAACATAACCTAACATAACCTAACATAACCTAACATAACCTAACATAACCTAACATAACCTAACATAACCTAACATAACCTAACATAACCTAACATAACCTAACATAACCTAACATAACCTAACATAACCTAACATACCCGACCCAAAGCCCGGGGTTTATTTTGTGCATCAAAAGTTATATTTGTTTGATGACACATAACCATAGCGAGTTTTATTTTTATACAACGCCATCTAGTGTATTGGTAAAGAAAATTGGTTGTAGCGAGATATTTCTTACCACTCAATATCTGCGGGTCTAAAATCGCCACTTAGCGCGAATCACAATATGATCACAATATGAATCACATTGCAAATCCTAAAATGGCCCTAATTTGGCAGTTCATAAAATGAATCACGAACAATTCATTGCATGCAATTCTGCAGTTTGACATTTTTCTATGGACTTACGTAAAATGGCTCACATAAAAGGAATTGCCTTTATGTCAATCAGCAGAATCGGGTCTAAAATCGCCACTTAGCGCGAATCACAATATGAATGTCATTGCAAATACTAAAATAGCCATAATTTGGCAGTTCATAAAATGAATCACGACCAATTCATTTTATGCAAATCTGCTGTTTGACAGTTTTCTATGGAATTTCGTAAAATGGGTCACTTTTACAGAATTGCTTTACTGTCAAATAGCAGAATCATAAAAAGTTACTCTTCAGCAACATCTACAGTTCATTTCTCCAAATTTCACAAAAATTTGCTCAATTGTGGAGTGAGAATACTTTGTTATTTTAATTTTAGGGTAATTCGTCAAGTTTTAAAATTGTTTCGATTCGTGAAGCGAATTTTTATTATTTATTGTTGTTTAAATTCGTCAAATAAGTACTAATAAGATTTCGTATTAAATTGCAAAGAGAATTATAATCACCAACGTTTGATTAAATTGTTATTATTTCGTGTAAAGATCTCGGTTTGTCCGAATTTTTTTTTAGAACATGTGCCTATATATGAGGTAGAAACATGTATTAAAGGTAGGAAAGACGCGTCTAGCTACACGTTGCCGTCATCGCAGTGCGAATCTAACGACCAAACCGATACCTATAGGGGGATTACCATGATATATAAAATTCATCTAAATGCGAGTGAGTAGGCGTGATAGCGCTTTAAGGGATGTAATGTAGGGCACACATCTCGCTTACTCATTCGCATTTGTTGGATAGAATTAAGAGATCATGGTAGCCCTTTTTTTGGTGTGTGCTTCCTTTTCTTCATAAAAAGTTATGACTTGAGAGGATTAACTACTTGGCCGATACATGGCACTTCTTTTAACTAATCTTATTTCTTTGATTACACAAAAACAAAGCAACCGACTTGCCTTTACGAATTAACATCATATCACCATAAAATAATTACTAGTACTAACGATATCGCAAAAATAAGATAAGGTATCATGTTTGTGTGCCAGTTAAGCCTCTTGAATCTTAATTTTATATGGCGATGCCAAACGTGGACTTCACGTGCGTGGCACGCAGGTAACGCCCACATTGTACTTCTATAGAGATGTACCTAGGCCTTCCTTAGTTATTTACACACCGTTGTGCGCTATTTATATAAAATAAGTTGATAGTAAGCCACGACTAAAGATGAACAAAAAATAAGAAGAGCCTAAAAGACTTGTTTCCACGGCCGTAAAACCCATTTTTTGTTGACAGATGACTGCACTTGATTGACATTGACTGATATATGCTGATATGATAGACTTATCTTTATTGCAACTATTAAAAATAATTATTCACGTAGTCTCTATTTTCTTTATTGCGTACTCAAATCCTAATGCACTCACGTCAAATAAACAATAATCTTAATTTCCTGTTTCACAGTACGTCTAACGTCATTAATAAAAAAGAATTATATAAAAAATAATGAATCAGTTTTGTTTTTGAAGAATTGCTATGGCAATATTAACACGACAAATGATTCACGAAATGAACTGAATTGTTAGTGAATTGCAAATGATGCGTGTCCATTTTACAAAAAAAAAAGGAGAATTGCAAAGGAATTGCTAGGAATTCACGAAATGAATTCGTTTTGATGAATTGCTCAAAGTGGCGCTTTTAGACCTACTGATGTCGTTACTGTCAAGTCGTTACTGTTAATGCTTTCGTCTACAGCTTTCTCTTGAAAACTTTTTTAAAGATTTCATTTTCTTGTCTTGTTTGTCTTATGCTTAAAATGTTGTTTATTTATTTATTTTTTTTCTGATCTACGGTATAAATGAAATGAAATCGACCCATTGGGACAAGTTAACACTCTGGGGCGAGTTGGCACATTGAGGCGAGTTGACACTTTCGGACGACTTGTCATTGGAGTGGAACGATTTGACAAATTGTAACGATTTTGCACTCTAGGACGAGTTGACATAGGTGGCGTGTGACGAGTTGACACTCTGAGATGACTTAACACATTGGGAAGAGTTGATGCTCTGGGATGAATTGACATCGGGGGCATTGGGCGAGTCTACATTGGAGACGTGGACTCGTTGACACATTAGGATGAGTTGACACTCTGGGACGACTCGACGTTGGAGTGGAACGAGTTTAGACATTGGGACGAATTTACACTTTAGGACGAGTTGACACTTTGGGACAATGTGATACTCTGGGACGAACGATAATTGACATCGGAGGCTTAGAGCGAGTTAACATTAGACACGTGGGACGAGTTGACATTTTGGGACTGTTGGAATATTGGGACGAGTTGGTACTCTGGGACTAGTTGACATTGGAAGCGTAGGACGAGCTGACATTCTGGGACGATTTGATACTTCTTTGGGAAAAGTAAACACTCTGGGACGAGTTGATACTATGATGATGAACAGACAATTTAGTATGAATCTGTGATGAGCTGATACTCTGTAGACGCGGGTAGACACTTGTGATGTAGGACGAGTTGTCAATCTGGGATGAATTGATAATAATCTGTGGTATACCACTGTGATGTTTATTATAAATCATTGCTGAACTTCGAATCTTCAAACCCAAGTGATACATCATCCTTCACCATGATAACGCAAGCTCACACTCCTCTCGTCAATCTATTCTGGATTTGAAGTTGTGTAAGTATTTTTTCCCCTAACAGTCCTAATCTTCTAGTTATTTTAATTAAAATTAAGAAAACTCTTCATGGTCCATGTAGAAGTAGTCGACGCTTTCAAGAAAACTACATTGAACACCTACCATGAACTTTTTGTAAACCATCCAAGTCACAGGCAGTTTAACTTCCAGCCTGCTTAAGAACGGTTCATAATCGTACCATGACGGAGATTCCGGTGATCGTATTAACTCTCGCTAAGCTGCCTCGGTGATGAACAATTTGTCTCAGCGCGTTTTAAAAATTTATAGGAAAAAAACATACGAAACCTAAAAAAAAAAAAAAAAAAAAATAGTTTCAAAAAGTTTTTCTTTTTTTTTTTAAAGTACCATTATGGTTTTAAATATAAAACAAGTGTAATATTTATAATAAATGGCATCATCATCATCATCATTTCAGCCGCAGTCAGTCCACTGCTGGACATAGGCCTCTCCCAATGATTTCCAAAATGATCGGTTGGCAGCAGTCTGCATCCAGCGTCTGCCTGCGACCCTTTTCAGGTCATCTGACCATCTGGTCGGTGGATGTCCAACGCTGCGCTTACCGGTACGTGGTCGCCATTCGAGAACCTTTCTGCCCCATCGGCCATCGGTTCTCTGCGCTATGTGCCCCGCCCACTGCCACTTCAAAGACCTAATCCGCTGGGCTATGTCGGTGACTTTTGTTCTCCTACGGATCTCTTCATTTCTGATTCGATCTCGTAGGGAAACATCGAGCATCGCCCTCTCCATAGCTCTCTGGGCGACCTTGAGCTTATAATAAATGGCAATGAAAATATTACTTTTCCTACAATAGATAAAAATTCGAATATTTCTGATTGTAATAAAATATTGTATGGGCAAAGTTTTGAAACGAGTTAATTTTAAAACTGCGAGCTCATGGAAAAATGTGTTAATTTACGTAATGAATACTTTGAAATATAATAATTAACTTTATGGCTATACTAATGCCATTTAATTTACAACTTATAAGGCCTGCGACCGTATTTTCTGTTTGCAATCACCTAACTTCGAACATAACGAAATGTGGGCGTGGCCTAGCAATTTTTTCATGCGGCTGACAGAGAACATATTTAGTTAGAATGTTTTGTTATTTTTTGGCGCAAGAGACCCCGCTTTAGACCAGCAGTGGACTGATTACGGCTAAAATTATGATGATAATAGGTATAAATTAGATGGAAATAAAAATATAATAAATTGCTCTCAAAGAGTTTAATTTGTTCTTGGAACTTTAAATGCATTCTTCGACGTACACACTGCACATGCATACTCTCATATTATAGCTAAAATAATATTATCATCTATATCTCTTAGTTCCAAAAAATATCAGTTTATTCAATAATAGTATTACTTCTTTGTTTAACATTAGTCAAGGATCACAAAATAATGGGTAATCTAGTGCCGACGTGCGGCCGGCGAGTCGCACGGCGAGAGACTCGACGTCAGTTTGTGTGCGCGTGCGACTGTCGCCTACACCCGGCATTTCTTAAAGCTTTAAGTCTTACTACAATAAAATATGTTAACATCCTAACTACTTGTACTTTAGTCGTATATAAATAAACAAGAAATAGATCAAAACGAGCACATTCTGAAAACCACGCAGTCGCTACCAAAAAATTATCTTGTAAAAAAATAGGAGTTTTTAATTTTTCATTGTCTTAATTGTTCATAATATTTATTATATTTTATGATTTAATACTATTGGCAAGATTCAGCCGCATCATCGGGTCAGGGCTTTGGCATGAAGTTTTATCGAATCACTGCTTGCACCGATCTCATATTCGTGTTTAGGTCAACTTTTCGGTTACTCACTCACGAGTATGTCCAAACTGGGGCTATTGAGGCAACCCGCGGCGGCAATGGCCCAAACGGACAAAAGGCGGCAGAAAAACAATATAATAAAAACAGAGAGCAGTGATAGGATAGCAAGAGGGCGTAGCACGCTCGCAAGAAGCGGGTAGCGACTGAGAGGTTGAAGATGATTTAATATAGTGGTATTCTATCACAAACATGTAGTAGCCATTGTCACATGAATACAATATGTAAATAAGAGAAAATAGTAGTATTAAGTGGTTGTACATGTACAAAGTGCACCTATCGTAACTATCCTTTAGAATCACAGACCGGCCCCGAGGAGCGACTCGACCTTCGATCACAGCTCGCACAGCCATCGGCTCTCCCGCTAAACAACTACTAAAATATACGAATCTCTATTAAGTAACAAGGATGTTTTACATCTACGAGCGATCCCGTCGATGATACGTAGCACACGCGAGAAGTAACCTATTTAATATTTACAATCGTCACTACGACATAGAAAATAATGTAATTCGATTTACAATAAATCTAATAGAAAAGTTAATGTTTCTCTTTAAAATATCTCACTGTCTGTCAAAGGAATCCCTAGAATAAGTCCGCGCGGCTCAGACGCGGCCGGGCGGCGGCGCGGGTGGCTGCTTGTGCGGTTCCACACGCTCGTCCGCGGCCAGCAGTCGGTCCAGCTCCTCGTCCTCGTAGAACACCACGAAGTGTTCGGGCTTGGCCACCGCCTCGAAGATGGAGCACACGCTGGGCTTCACGTTGTAGAAGTAGAGAGGCTGGCGGCGAGCGTGGAAGTCGGCCGTCAGCTGCTCGATGCTCTTGGCGGCCGTGTAGTCGGCGCTGTAGATGTGTGTGCACTCGATGACCACGGGCACGGACGAGGACGCGGCGCACTTGGTGACCAGCCGTCGCACGTAGTCCACGCTGGGGAACATGAGGCAGCGGTCGGGCGTGATCATGAGGTACTCCACGCCAGCTTCCGAGCGCAGCGTCTCCACGGAGAACTTGGGCCGCGCCGCGTGGTACAAGATGAAGATGATGTTCACCACCACGCCCGTGAGGATGCCCAGCTCGAGCGGCAGCGTTAGGCACAGCACGAACGTGCCTATGCCCGGGATCAGATCCAGTTCTGGAGAAATTACGAAAGCAAAATGTTAGTTATTAGCCCACTTTAACAAAATGTAAATTTAACTCGTTACTACAAGTTTAAGTTAACTTACTCTTAGCTCTCCACATTGGCTTGATGACGTTGTACTCTACCATGAAGAGGATTGCGGAGATAATAACAGCCGCTAAAGCCGCCTTCGGAATATACTCGAAGTATTGTGTGAAGAACTGCAACGCTAGGATCACCATAACACCTGCAAGAAAATACGTAAAAAATTAAAGAACTAGGTCCATCTAGAGCACATATTGTAGCCAAATTCAAGGTGCACCAATAGGAACAACTGGGTAAAGTTTTTACGACTTGGGCGAGGATGAAATGGACAAACTACAGGTATATTCAGATAAGTATATTTTATCAGTTAGCAGTCTTTGCAAACACGAAAGGTGTCAGTGATGCAATGTTTCCCAATATTTTTCACTCATATTTACCAGTGTAAAGTCCACTAAATGTAGTCTTGACGCCCGAGCCGTTGGCGACGACGGATCGAGCGAGCGAGCCTCCGCCCGGATACGCCTGCATGAAGGAGTTGGCGATGCCCGCCACGCCCATGGCGATCATCTCCTGCGTGGCGTCGATGGTGCGGCCGTCGCTGAACGCCTTGCAGATGGCGATGTCCTCCAGCAGCACGATCAGCGGGATCACGATGATACCGGAGCCCAGTTCTGAGATCATGTCCACGAAGTCGGCCGTGGTATTGTCGGCGCGCACGTAGCTGAAGGGCGGTGCTTGCGGCAGAGGCACGCCGGACGGAATGCTGCCTGCGAACACACATCACCTCCGTTACTAAAATACACGTTTTATACCGGCGATGAAGAAACATGAAGTAGATCTATACGTTATGATCACATCCATGAGACAATATATAAAACGCGTGAATTAAAAATTTCTCACAATCCCCAAAAAAACATTATGAAGGGTTTCAAATTATTTCGCAAATATAAATGTTGTGTCATGGATTTACCCCGTAATGAGATGAGAGCTACCGTGACTCGTGCGGCGATACTAAACTACTCTACTCCAACGAGATGATGGTACTCTCTACTCAAAGTGACTACTAACCGCCTTTTATATTGTCGGCTGGAGTCGGCATAGAACAAAGAAATAACTGTCAGTATGTAGCTAAATGTCGTCATCGGAAGACAATTGTTATTCAGATACTAACCCATGACCCTGAAAGGCGCCTCGCCTTGGTTGGCGACGAACCAGAAGCCCAGCACGCCGCTGCAGATGACTACGATGGCGTTCCGGCAGGTGCCCACCATCCACATGCACTTTGTCATTACTTTCTGCCGTGTACTGGGGCCCTCGGGATTTTCACTGCCGAAGTTTACCATTCCAATTCTCTGAAATATAATTTCGCATTTTTAGTAAGACACTTGATTGGTAATACGGACTTGATCGGACTAGACAATTTTTTCTTTTTTCTTAAACTCGCAATGTTTGTTGTTGATTGATAAGATTTATCCATATTACGCATTCTTACATAATAACTATTGGAAATTCAATAATTATTTGGAAAAAAGCAACGGTTACTCACCCTCATAAGCAAAAGAAGCGCGATGCAAATGAAACCAAGCACAGGGTCCCACAGTGCGGCGGCGTGCAGGTTCTTGAAGATCGAGATCCACTGCTGGAGGAACGTGCTGCCGGTGACTGTGATATCGAACAGGTCCTTAACCTGCGACGTGGCGATCATCAGAGCCACGGCTGAAGTGAATCCCGACGACACGGGTCCGGACACGAAGTTGATGAGGAAGCCGAGGCCGAGCACGCCCATGAGGAGTTCGACCAGGCCGGCTAGCAGCGTGAGGAGGATGGCCTTCTCCAGCACGCCGCCCGCGATCTGCCAGGTGAGCAGGGACGCGATGGCGGTGGGGCCGGCGGGCACGGCGCGACAGCCGCCCAGCACGATATAGATGAAGCAGCCGAGGAAGGAGCCGTACAGCCCGTGCTGCGGAGGCAGGCCCGCGATGTTGGAGTACGCCAGCGACTGCGGTATCACCGTCAGCCCCACTGTGATTCCCGCGATCAGGTCACCCACCGCCTTCTCAGAGTCGTACCTGCAGAATATTTCAATAATAATAATAATAATGATTGCACTGCATTGAATTCTCTTCCCAGTGCAGTCAGTCTCCGCAAGGCAGCTTGTGGCGAGCTGTTGTTGATTGGCGACACCGCGGACCTGAATGCTCCCAGGGGAGGCATCCGTCCCTCGCCTCAGACCTTCCTTCGCCAAGGTTGGAGTGGACACCAAGGAGGGACAGGACCCCTACCTCTGGCTTGCCTTAGCCGGCCGGCCGGCCAGAGTGGAGTCGCAAGAGCTATATGCTCGAGGGTGGAAGTATATTGCACGTAATGGCGTAATAACGGGCAAACCCGCTCACGAGGCAACTCGCGATGGCGAAACCGGAGCCGCACCTCTCGGCACCCTTAGCCGCTCATCCCAATGTTGCCCTTCTGTTGCCAAACTCGGCGACTATTTGGGGGGCCCATTCACTGAGTGGCGAGTCACCGCCTGCCACTAATAGTCAGTAATCATGATTATGGCAGGTGCCCGAGCTCCTATATAATAACCCAGATTTAAACCACCCAAACATCATCACCATAGCCCATTTATTCTTTTCACTCATTAGAAATAGTTCCTCCTCCTGCCGAGACCTGTTCATGGAAATGTCAACTATTGATATGGCCGAGAAGGGGTTTTGGCAGGAGCACCACATGACATCAACTTCTCCAAAGGGATTGGATCCGCGTTGGATCCATATCCCCGCGCAAGCCTCTCAAAGGACCGGGGCAACCCGTGAATCCCAAGCGGAGATATATAATAATTCAAAAACTTCGCAATAAGTGGATAGGTAATAACTCAACTGATATTACCCCAATCTAATGATATACATATTGTAGAAGATGTGGTACTCACTGCGGCAGCCAGGCGGTGATGGGTAGCCGCTTGTGGAGAGTCTTTCTGTTAAACTTTCGTTTGAACGCCGAGCGCCATCCCTCGCGAGGGCCAGCATCCGATACTGAAACAAACAACTTTCTTGTTAGGCACACAGTTTATTTTTTAATGCACGATGTTTTATCTTTTAAAATGTATGTCAAAAAAACCTATCTAGACGTATCTACATCAACAATAAAATTAGATGTTTACTTTTCGCACACGAGCCCGTAATAGGACTAATATTGCTTTGTTTGAATTTAAAACGAAACTGTTGCGAAGTAGTGTGTTTGGTAGGGAACCTGTAATATATATTTTTTTGTTTGTTTTGTTTTTTCAAATAAATTATTTATTGAATAAACATAATTAATGAATAAATTACGTACTAAATTAAAAAGAAAATAAAAACTAAAATTTATCTACAGTTTGGTGCAACGTGCCCAAAATGCTGGCTGCATTCCCTCGCTGGATTGCAAATAGGTAGGTACTATTTTTTCAACAATTTCATTACAAATGTTAGATAAGTATTTACAAAATGTCTTGATCAAGCAAAAAATACTCACAGATGTAGTCGTTGCTGGCGTGCTTGTCGTCTGGCGGCGGCAGCGAGCCGGACGACGCGTTGTGTTTCCGTCTCGGGATCATCCTGCAAGACAATAAAGTACTTTATATATATAAACATTCTAAATGATACTAAAATAGCTATTTTTACAATTAAATTTTTATTGTTATCTAGTTTGTAGCAAGCGAAGGGATAAGAAGAACGTTTCTTTTCACATCATAATTATCTCAAAGTTTCCTTGTACTCCAAGCAACCGCAAGCCATAACCAATTGGTTGGTTGGCCGACTTGGAAATATATGAAAACTCAAGTTGGGTGAAGTAGAAACAACTGGTGGTCCTGCACAAGTACCAATTTTGAAGTATTTGCGGTAAACGTCTACAATCTACACGATATTTTAGAAGAATGCGACAGCGACGACAACAGTTTAAGGAGTTGTGCAAAAGACGACCTGATTAGGAAGTGATTCTATTTATTGGGTATTGTCTCATCGAGATTGGCCATTACACCTACCGACCCTACTATAGCGCAAAATATTAAGCTTAAGTTACGTTGTGGCAGGTTTTGGTTTGGACAGGGTGCATGGTTAATCGATGATGTCGGGGTTTACCTATCAGATTACAGCTTCGGTAGTCATGACATGACGATAAAATTAAATGACAGAAGTGCCATAAGTAATATCCCTAAATTATTTTAGGACACAATATAAAAGAAACAAATCTTTGATTGAAACCAGGACAACCAGGATTATTAGGAAAGAGACGTAAATCACAAGACCACTATTTAGACGGATCCTGGGCTCCGAAACAAACAGCTGAGGATAGACAATCGAAAAAAAATATTGCCCATGTTAAAGATCTAATTCTTAGAGCGACGCGTACATGAGGTTGCAAATTTTCGCTCGTTCCGCTCCACCAGCTTACCGATTCTCGTTAGTGAAGTATTTCGAGCAGCGCAGGTAACGAATCGATTAACTAATCGCAAGATAATTAAAGCTGGATGTGTAAATGAATATCCGCGCTCACTGCGAGGTCACGGCCACACGGCAAGTTCACGAGTGGACATTTCTGTTTATCTGAATTTGTTATGGGGCTTTCTATAGCTATGCTAAATATGACCATATTCTGTTGGTCTGATTTTCCTGTAAATAAGGGTTACGGAGGTCAGACGGCAGTCGCTCCATTGTAATAACCAGTGCCGCCAAATCTAGGACCATGATTTACAGCGTGACCTTGGCTCCGAAGCGTAAGCTGAAGACGCAACCAGGACAACACGCTTAGACGAAGAAGAATCTATATGTTGACTATGTCTTAAGCAAGAAGAAACTAAAACAAAGATAGGTAGTTACTTCTGAGAGGAAGAATATGGCCGTAAAGTAAATATCATGTATTTGGGTCATTCCACCGGCCAAGAATTTCACGTGTCCGTGGCCGAAAAGTACCCGAATATCATAATATTTTAGTAACAAACATTGTTTTCTAATAATATAACTTTGGTTCTAGTTGTTAAACCACAGAAATAGCTATTAATAGTTGATTTAAGTAATTAAAAAAAAATTGTAAATCGTCAAAAATTTACTACCACGACGTGTCCGCGCTCCAGATTTCAGAACGAATTTGCTCGTATAAATTAATTCATTATTATTACCGCTTTCAAAGATTATGTAATCGATTACTAATTTAATAAACATTGATAAATTGTATACCATATAACTATACCACTAAAAGATTTTGTAAAATAACAATTTCAAGTCACGTCGCTAATGTGCGCGTACGTCCCTGGCTACGCAATCTAGGAACGAGCTCTATCCCCCAGCGCGAACCTTTACTTGTGCCCCGCGTGCAGAGGTAACGGTAATGCGACACGACGAGGGATTTCGGAATTCTTGAGGTAAGAATTTGATTACCCTGACTTGGTTCCAGTGCACGATTGATTACTCTATCCTGTTTTTTTAAGTTTCTTTACAAGGAAAGTTTTTGTGAATGTACAGAAATAATGGTCCATGTAACCGCATTTTGGTGTATTAAAACATTTGGGATTAAACTTACAGATTGGACAGGGCTCACCATAAACCTTAATTTTTTGACTACCCCGACCTTGATTACCCCGACTTTTGTAACCGGGTAATCAATAATAGTGTAATTTTACTAATGCTTATTATGTACTTAACTAAATAACGTTTAATAAGTAAATTACCCGTTTACTAAAATAAAATATTATGATATTTTAAAAAATAGTTTATTTACATTTAACTAAAGTATGTAAACATCTTGTAGGTAGGAACATGATCCCATTATTATAGAAATTTTGAGGCTTCTGATCAAAATACCGCGACAAGTGGTTTGGCAGTCCTCTCGTGATGTTAACCTGAGACCACCTAAAGAATTCGGAATAGACCGAAACAGGTAAAAATCTGAACGTGCAAGGTCAGGACTATACGGCGGATGCATTAACACCTCCCAGCCAAACTCTCTTAATTTTTGCTGAGTAGCTAAAGATGTGCGAGGTCTAGCGTTATCATGATGAAACCTTTCTGTTGATTAATTCCGGCCGTTTCTCTCAGTCAATTCTCATCAGTTGTTCACAGTAGAGTTCAGAATCGATGGTCCTGCCTGGTGGTAACATCTCATAATGAATAATGCCCTTTCAATCCCTCCACACACACACACACACACACACACAGCATCACCTGGTTGCGAGTTAACCCTGACCGGCCTTTGACCACGATCTTTTTCGCACATTCTTGTCGTACGTGATCCAATTTTCATCACCAGTTATCAGTTTCTTTAAAAATGGTTCGGTATCATTACGTCGTAATAAATTTTTCTTTTAGTGAGATCGTGAGGTACCCAAATATTTAGCTTTTTTGTGTCAGTTTTTTTCAAATGAGCCAAAAATGTTTTGTGGTCAATTCCCAGTTCTTCAGCTACGTCGTAACTACTGATATGCCGATCTTGCTCCACTTTTTAAAAATTTCCGGATTGAAAACGCTTAAACCAAATTTGTGCTACTCTCACAGACACTATAAACATCGCAAATATTTTCGCGGCTTGCGTTGCATTTTTACCTTTTTTTGTAGTAAAATTATAAAATGTATCGAATTTCTTCATTAGATTCACTCATCTTAACAGTAAGAAAAACAAATGATAATCACATATTTTTCTAATTTTAATTTGGAATTATCTTCTTTAAAATTTTAACTTTTAATGAAACCAAAACCAGCCAGATACAAATAGTATATAGCCAAAGAGATTTCATTACAATAGTTCATACATACTATAAGCGAAAAGACTTTCTCCCCAACCTAATATTTTGAGTTTTTAATACTATATTAGTTTATAAGGCTCTATCGTTGTATAAGAATTAATCTATAATTTTTTATTTCCTGCAAATTGTAGATAATTGTTATAAGTAGATTCTCAATAAAAATGCTATATTGCAATTGAGCAATAGATTAATATTTAGAGCAATTGTTTAATACTTTAATATTAGTAATATAGTGTTGTGATTTAGACTTGCGCTGTGAGTTGTTTTTTAAAGTATGTTTTTAGCTTCTGTAAGAGGCTTTTATAATGTGATAGATCAAAGTATTATAATAATATGAAAAACAAGTATTCACATATTAAATAGCTGTTTTTGACTCCAAATCTTATACAGATAGTTTAAACTAAGTTCCTAATTCAAAGACTTTTATTATAATTATGTAAGGCTAGTTTTTTATAACATTTACTTCACCATTACATAAGAAAACCTTAGAAAATAAAGTATTTGTATTATTTTTGATTACTCTGACTCCCAGCTTTGATTACCCCGACCATGAAAATTTTGATGTCATATAACTTTTTATTCCTGCTTGCTACCAATGGGTCAATATAAATAATAAGTTCGCAATAATGTCTATTCTCAAATGTAATAGCTAAGCTTACTCTAAACTCAAAAATAAAAAAGGTCGGGGTAATCAACTAAAGAATCCAGATCCGTGGAATAACCCATTTAAAGTTTTTAAGTAGTTATGTCTCCTAAAAATATGAATAAAGCTCTCTACTCTTTTAAACGGCCTTCTCAACCCTCTATAAACAGATAATGCATAACAAAACAAAAACTATATATGTGATCAAAAAAATAGTTTTAGAGGCAGGGGTTTGGAATGATCCTTTTCCTCTAAAATTGTCAATTTGAGGTCACCTGCCTGGCATCTCCTGGGAATGCTATTGTGAAATCTTAATGATGGAATCCCCTACCACCGGACAAAGATAACAATATCAACTTTACCTTTTAACAATATCCACGCATGCCACTACCAACTACAAAGTAATAGATACCACGACCAGATTTACAAAAAAAAATCCCTTAGCACAAGCTAGTTTGAATATACCAAGTTTATGTTGATTAATTCTCACGGCCGGATCTGCCACTTTCCCAACTCAATACAATTACAAAGTCACCGGAGAAATTGAGGGCAAAAATCTATTACCTACAGTCCACATTAACTGACTCAGTGATATACAACTAATTTGGTGGTCTGTGGTCAGGTCCGTATCTTCCCTTCGGAGACTGTTGAACCCTGGATTTAAATGTGAACTCATAGTCTCGAATGTCCTGTAAATTAGGGTTAACATATAAATAAAATAATTATTATGATTGGCAAGTATAATACAAACGACTCTCAGTTCACATCAGTTTTAATTCATTAAAATTTAAAAGGCATATTAGAAGACGAAACGGACCTATATAGCTTTTTCGAGCAGTTGATAAATAATCGACTTTAGTATAACTAATCTATTCAATGGATGAATAAATAACCCTAGGAACGGCAGATAATTATTATCGGTGAACTTTAAAATACCAAAATAATAATGTGAAGTAAATTTTTACCTAGAAGAATCAATCAGTTCTTTCGGCGTACGGTTATTAGGAAATAGATAAGCAATTCGGAATTAGACTTACTTATAATTTTTCGAATTAGCCCAAACAAAAAAAAAAGGAATTTCTTGACATACTCAACTTGCGTTAAGCTTTCCACACTAATCATCAAACTAGTCGTTTGCGATTTATAAGCTACCTACCCGATTTGTATTGTTGTCAGAGCGTTTCCATCATATGACGCTGGAAAAATAGCCCCGAGTTCACTATTTGCTAACCCATTGTTAACCAATGATTTCTTGATTTACTTGTTAACATTAATCAACCGCTTAAACAAAGACTTAGTCAGTGATTAGTAAATAGCGAAGAAATCATTTTAAACTCCTGTTTAACACGTAAGCAGAGGTTTAATAATTAAACGTACGTAGGTGAACTCGGCTCTTAGTCAACTGTCTAATTGATCAAACATTTCCGACTTATAGGTTACGATTTCGGTTTCGCATCACACACACGTCACGAAAAATCTTAGGAAATAATTTCTTCATAACTTCAAAATTTGTCTGAAAGTTTAAATTATACATTCACAGAAATCAGAAAATTAACAACATTATCTTACCTATTTGGCTAGTGAAGTTAAATCGAAACTTGTACCCAGAAATGGATTGATTTTGTCGTTAAAATATTGTTACTAAATAAAGCCTACAAACAAGACAGTAAATTATTTTTGAAAATATAAATGTACAATATTTGCCTATCGGCACGCACAGCCACACGCACAGGCTGATAATGTTGCTTAGGTACCTACATTGAATATGAATAAGGCTTTCATTTTAATCTTGTCATCAAACGGTAATGCCCCATAATATATAGCTAAATTGCTATTATATAGCATAATTAAGAATAAATAATATAGCAATACAATAATAGCAATGAATAACATTAAAATTTTGGTTATTGTGACGAGACAGATTCTTTCGCAAATTGCGTTAACTAGAAGTCTTCCGAGAAAAATCCTAAACGATTTGGATGATTCACTGCTATTATAAAATACTAAAGACCACAGGAACGGATTGAAAGTTGTTTATATTGCGTGATTAGACTGTCTTCCTGTTGGTTAAAAGCACAGACATTATAACCTTAAAGACCACGCATAAGCGAACGTAACTATTAAAACAATATCGCCAAAAAGTGGCGGGGTGCGGGGGTTGGTCGGCTAGTTTTTATTGGCTCGCCCAAGGACACCACATGTGACAGTAACTCGCTAGTGATGGAATGACTTTCTCTTAACATCGATATAGTTATTCTAAGTACGTTGTATACGATAAAGGGAAATAAAAAAAAAAATATTTGTAAAATAAAACATGAACTTTCGATTGTGTTATTTATTTACTAAATCCAATATACATACTTGTAGTACAGAAATTTTTTTTTACATTATTAGGTCTTAGTACCCTATTATAATCCGACAAATCGTTAGGCCTGCTAAAATTAAAAAAAAAAATATTTTTATTGGTTTTTAAAGTGGATCAATTTTGTGTATACTCTTCTTATTGATTTAATTTCGTTTTTATTTGTTAAATATGCCAGCCTTATATTGACATATTTATCTACTACACACTTCATCAAATCGGTCAAATGATTTACGTTTTCATACTCAAACTGGTGCCGCAGTAAATCAGGAAATAAGTTTTCACCAGTCAAAGAATACAATGTTTTTGACGAAAAATATAACGCACGACATCCCGGTTTGATTTTTTTCAAATCGGTTTTACGAATAATAATTTCACACCTTCGACAAATTTTTACTACAGAATCAGAAGGATATATTAACCCTCCTTTATCTCTAGCAAATATAAGAGAATTCTTTTTTTCTTTTGTAGATACCAACGCAGATATACACTTATTGCATTTAATTTTCTTTAATAGGGAGTTAACAACAGAACCGGCAATGTATTCTATAATATTTTCTGAAAAAAGTGACAACTCAATATGTTGTAACGCTTGAACAAAATCTTCATCAGGTTCCGATTGAGTATCTGTATCAGTAGTCTCAAACCTTACCGTTGATATATTTATTCGATCAATAGCAGATGAACAGTTCAAAATTCCAATATTTTCAAGCGGTATGCAATTACCAGAACCAGATGGTCGAATTTCTGTATGCACCAATATTTTTTTATATATTGCTTCAAACAACCTCGGTGTAGGGTTATCATTTGCACCGCCGCTTGATCTAATATTACAGAAAAATAATTCAATATGATCCTGACTGATCTTGTGCATAGGTAAATAGGTTAGGGGGCAAGATTCGTCCTGAATTATACATTTAAAAAGAAATTTTGCACTTTCGATACAAATGCATAATCCAATAAATCCAGTGTACCTGGGAGAAGAAATTAAATTTAGGGTTTTCATTGTTGCGGCTTTTTTATCCATTATTACAGTTTTTAAAGACAGTAAAAAAGTTTTTGCTTCATCCATTATGCGTAATATTTCAGGATAGTTTTCTTTATTCATTGCCCTTTTAAACCCGGTTCCGTGTGTTTTTGAGTCTAAAATATCAAAAAGATCGTTTAGTATGATTAACATATTAGCTGTAGCTGTGACGTTTTCAAAATCTGGAATATGAAGTTCTTTATCGCAAAACGACAATGCAGTTGCTACACTTCTACTAAAAAGCTGAGTTGCTAGTTTGACCTTCATAATATTGGTCTTAAAATTTAAATGTTTTGCGCGCAGTTTGTTTGCCATATGGAATTGTTCGTTTTCTTGGAATTTTTGCAATTTTTGTATATATGACCATTTAATAGCATTACCATTACTGTCAATAAAGTTTTCATAAAATTCAAAACTATTTCTCACCAGCTTGATCATATGCACGGGATCTAGAAATACTGCTATTTCATTATTATTTGTTATAAATGTAGTTTTTAAATTTTTGGGATCAAAGTTACAGCCTAATTTTTTTGCCATACTTATATTAGTTGCGCAACCATCAAAAGTGACTGCTTTGACAAAAAAATTCACTTCGCTGCACATTTGGATGGCTTGACAAACCAAGTTTGCTTTATGATCAGACGTTACTTTATTAACCAAAAAATATCCAATCGGCACTTTAAACATTCCATTAAATGGAACAACAAGGAAAACTAAAGCATCTGTACACTCTTCACAATCTGTGTCAATGTTGGTACCAAAATCAACATACCCGAAAGTTCTCCGTGAACTGGGAACAAACTCGACTTTAGTTTTTACTTTCATTTCGTCAAAAATGAGGGTACCATAGAAATTGGTTTTAGCTTGCTCTGACCTTAATTTAAGGGCCTCAAACGCTTCTTTAGTAAAGCCTGGGCGCCCTTCAATTGTTTTATACCATTTACTTAAAGTTTGTAATGATGGAAGACAAGTATTGAAAGATTTTCTAACATATTGATATGCTTTTGTTGAGTAGAAATTCAGCGAAAGAGCAAAAGTTCTTAAAGCAGGGGTGTATTTTGCACGACTAACTTTACCCGATTTAGCATTTTGGACTTGACGTTTTATGATCTCTTGACTCTGAAGACCAATATGAGCTAATATCGACGAATTCTCCTGTGTAATCAATGCCTTTTTTTCCAGTTCGCCTAGAAGCTGCTTAAGAGAATTCACTTTTCGTTTCAATACACGGTTTGAGTCTCTTAAACGTTTTAAAGCAACGTTTTTCTTTTTTAACTTTTGGGAAAGATCAATTACAGATCGGTAAAGTCGTCGTTTTCTCGGTGTACTATATGTAGATGGTATATTTAATAATGAATCAATACCAGTATCTTGCTGTGTAATTTGGTTGTTAGATTCTGCAGAAGTTGACGGTACAGCCAGAATATTTCGATTACTTTCCTGTCAATGAAAATTGTAATTTGAGTACTTTATGTTATATTAGTAAAAATAAGTAACATTTTGAACTTTAAATTATAGTGCTCAAGCACATACGTACAGTCAACTGAATGTTTGTCACGTGAATAGCAGCATTCGATTTGGTTACACGTGCAATTAATTCGTTGTCCACAGTTGAAGATTTTGAAGAATAGATGGTCTCTGTATTCTGAGAAATCTGTAATAAATAATAGAGATCAGTGATAAATAATAATCTAAGATTATATAGTTACTAAATCAGCAGTTTTGCAAGAAGCTGTAACATACAATAAACTGTATTCTTACGATAACTTTGATATAATTTTTAACTAAGAAAAGTCTGTCATAAGGTTTAATATAAATAAACTAATGTAGAAAAATTACATACCAAGGCAGGCAACATTTGTGTAGGCACTGCATTTTCGAATAAAATGCGTCGGTTCCCGGGACGAAAGCTATCGTCAGTAAAATGTTGCGAACAAATAAAGTTATTTTTTCCTGGAAACCAATCATCTTCTCTCTTTGTAGCTTCCATCCATTTTTGTTTCCTATTAGGGCACTTTGGAAATCTTAAACCAAACCAAAGCAATAAAGTTACATTAATAAAAATAACACAACTCGAGTTATAGACAAATAGTACAATACACACAGATATAAGTATATACTACAATGTCGAGGCCATATAGTGGATTTGCTCACTTCATGTAATACTTGAGAATTTAATGAAATTTAAATGGTCTCAGTTCATGATGTAGGCAATTAAATATGACCAGTTTTCACTGCAGGAATCAACGGTCAACGGCCGCCATCTTTACACATAAACAAAACGCTTGCTGCATCTCTACTGGTAATTAATGTAGCTATTTAACAATATGACCAAATAGTCCTAACCACTTCATGACTTTCTTAATCACTACGTGAAGTTAGCAAATCAACGATATTATTACCACGTCATAAACATACATTCACACGCCGGATCAAAAAGATTCTGTTAATTTCATTTGTTCGTTCAATAATTTTTTGGTCGATAATCGATACCATATCATTACGTTACATCGCGTCACTAGTGCTAACGATAGAGCGAGATGGCTTCATGCAACACACTTGAAGAGAGAAAAAGACAGTTTAAAAAAGACATCAACGCATACCTTAAATGGTAAATTCACAGATTATTATATTTCAGCGAATTCATTTATTCAGATTTACAATAAATTACTACTTACCGGTGAAATGTAATGCCGTCTTTAGAAAGGGAAGAAGATTTACTCGACTTTCCGCACCATTTTACAGCGCAATGTGGCATTATAATACCTTAAATTAATTTTTAACACCAACACTAAACACTGTTTCCACGTCAAATGCCGGCCGCGGAATAAGGAATCAAAGTGGGAGGGGCCCGCGCATAGGAGCTGAGAGCGCATAAGCACGGCGAACGCCGGCGCCGCATACGCGTTGTCTTTAAGGTTATAATGTCTGTGGTTAAAAGGCAAGCATAGTCCATTTTTAAATACATTAGTGACTACAGATCTAGTTTCGTGTGCGTGACAATCAGAAGATTAAAAATGTAAACACGATGATGATTCAGATGATCGGGATTATTTTCTGAACCACTGATCCATTTCTATCGAATCATCATTTGTCTAAATGAGATACCAAAATAAATTCAATATTCAATCAGTATAGTACTTACCTAAAACGAAAAATCAAATCGATCGTCTATAAGTATGTATAAGACATCATAGCTATTTCGACTCGAGAAGAAGAAGTATGTTATAAAGATTCAACGCTCATTTTTTAATTTTTCGAAATTACCGAATCGAAGAAGAAGAATTACTTAAGATTTGCAAGCCGTAATAACTGTAATTGGCACTCATAACAGCCGTTCCATCTATAAATGTATTATTGTCAATTGTCAATAATGCATATGTTGGCTGGTTAAGTGTACCTATTTGAATAAAAAATAATCATTATTTGACTAACAACTGAAATAGCATCACAAACTATATATCTTTACTATCAATCTTGAAACTTAAACAAGAATTCCCTGATGGACCAGAACTAATTTTAATAAACTCCAAATTTTTACTGAATTAATCATAGAAAAGCGATATATTGACGAGGTCAGTTTTACGCAATTGGCACAAACTTCGTTAGAATCATCGATCACATACCTCGCTGCCAGCCGGGGTGGCTCAAATTGTTAAAACACCTCCACGGTAACAATTAACTAATTACTCGTAACATTTTAACAAAAGATAACAACAGTAGAATGCGACCGTGACTCACTTCTCACTGGGACAGTAGGAAGCACGGCGTGTTGTTTTGTGTACACGGTGGAGGGTCGTATCGTATCCCGTCGCATTACTACCTGCGATGCTGATTTCACACTAAATTTCACTAACTTCGAAGCACGAGAGCTTTTAGGGGGAACTTTGTGATGATCGAGTGATGCCAAGAGCGGTGAGGTGATGAGAGGATCGGACCTCACTGACCTGCGTGGTTGGTCGAGGTCTGTCTCTGCGGAGCGGACGTGGTGCCGGGGTCAGCTGCGAGGCTGCATGTGGCTCTTGCGGGAGCGTTTGGTGCGGCGGCGACGACGTGCCGGCGGTTGGAGACAGCGCGAGTGTCGAAGGAGTGACGCGTGCGGACTCGCCGGGGCTCGAGATACAACTGCCGCGCTCGTCAATCGCCCGCAGTATCGCCGACTGGTGTTTCCATTTTCCCAATGTCGCTTTTATCTAAATCTCGAGATGTGCCCTTACTAGATTACCTACCTGAAATGTGACGAGCCGTTTGTTTGTTATGGGTTATAAGATCTTAAGAAAAGATTAACAAAAAGTTCATTGTTTGTTTGTATTATGAAAAAAATATCGTAATTGTGTGACGTTAAGGATGGATATGCAGAACTACTTTTTGTCAAAATCCAGTAGAGCTCTATAAAAAGTAACAAAGAATGAATTATTATCCCAATCCACAGAGCAGGTTTCCAGGTAGAAGCCGGGAGACAGTAGGGAAACCCCGAGTGCGCGCGCACCGGGAGGCTGCAGCATCCCCGCGTCCCGGTCCCGGTCCCGGCGTCCCGGTCTCGCGCGTCATCCCGATCCCGGCGCGCGGCGCGGCAGCCGGCAGCCCGCAGACGGGGCGAGTAGCGACTAGCGACGTGCGAAGCGACACGAAAATGACGACAGTGAAGAAACCGCTGATTTCATTATATTCTGTATAATTGAGAGTATAATTTTAAAATAAATTTAAAGTAAATTTCATTTAAAAATGAAAGCACCTTAGGAATCCAGTAAAAGTCGGATTTATGTACAATTTATTTATTTATCGCTTATGAGATGTTAGATTGTGTTATATTTGTGTATTACGTACTCCTTTTAAATTGGAATAACCCATTTAAAATTTACTGGTCTGATAGGATTTCGTTTTTTAAAACTATGTAATAGCAGTTATATAATTTATCAAAGTTAGAAAAGTTATTGATAAATTATAAAAGTTTTAAAATTATATGTACTTAATAAATAATATTCTGAAACAACGGAGCGCAAAGTATGCTAGTTTCTAAATAAGGAGGATCGAAGGACCAATATTTAGGCTTCAAACCTCTTGAAACAAATACACATACTTCGATCGCATCCATAAATTGAAAATCAGCAAAATACTCCCCGACTCACCAACATCACTAGAAACTGGTTTGTCATTATCATTTGTCTATCCTCCAATTGATATATGAGCCGAAATGATTTTTTATAACTAGGTATATATCTCATATTAAGTAATTTAGGGCTTGTTAGGTTTGGTACCCTAAAATTACAATCATTTTGTAGATCTCAGAAAAATTCTGCTCCCTTAGTAATGCATAAATAAAAGTCTAAAAAAAATCTATTAATCAGTAACCCTCCGTTAAACGCTTACTCTAATTTGGTCAAACCGGACTGTCTGGAGCCCTATTTTTGAATTTATGACTCACAGATTTTGCGTGAGTTACACTTTTCAAAAATAGCACTCCTGATGATATTAGCTTCATGCCGTCTTGCCCCGCCTCATCGCACCACACCTACATCAACACGCAATTTGTTTTTTTTTAATAAACAAAAAAGAATATTTTCCAATCCGCCGTATGACTCTGCTTACCTACATAATAGTAGATATTTAAAAATAGTTTATCTTAGTTCCGCACCACACACGTGACACATTTCAGTTATAATGGCAACTATATAATGGAGCGCTCAAAGTAATAGCTTTGTGCGTCCGATTTTTGAGCATCAAATGCAGGGCTCTAGGGCTGTTCTGGTAAATAACTGCACTATTTTAAATAAAGTCAGATTTTTCAGCAGAAACTATTATTTTCTTACAAATTGCTCAATGTTTTCTATCAATTTCAATGTTGTTTTTTGCAATTATTGCGTGCGCGCTGTGGAAAAGCGCATAATTAAGTGTTCCCTTAGAGATCGATATTGAATCAAATTCCGAAGATAAAGATAAAAGGCCTTTCCCAAGAAGCAAAGTAATCCTATAAAAAATATTATAAGAGTAGTTTTACTAATAACGTTCTTATAAAGGTATTGTTCTAGACGTTTTTACTTATAATGATATTCGACAAGCTTTAGTATACTCAAGAGCATTAGTTTTTATATCTCAGTCTTATAGTTTGCTACAAGAATTCCGTACAAGATAGTTACAAGATACTTTTACTTGTAATAGCATTCCACAAGCGTAGATATTTTCAAGAGCATTTGTTTTCACTACACAATCGTTTAGATAGCTACAAGATTATCTTATAGGACACTTATAAGTTTGAATCATAATTGATCCTATAGTAGCATTTCGTAAGAGAACATGATATTATAACACACTACTCTGTGACTATTATAAGTTTGTGTCTATTGTCTTGTTCAAGACTCTTTAAAGTGTAATTAAACTTAATTAAGAGGGTTAGAAGATCAAACAATCTTATATGTTACTAAATCAATTACTTTAAAAGTAAACTTGTCAGTAACATCAGCCATTTTGTTCAGATTAATAGAATATATGTTACTATTATCATGGATTTAAGCGATTGGAAAAGATTTAAGAGGAGTGGTGGTTATAGAAGAAAAGTGAGAAAGAGGTTTGCAGAATTAGTGAAGCCGGGATCATCAGGAACAATTTCACTGGCATTAGATAATAAATCTAGCGCGTCAAGCGCAAATACAGGTGAAAATAATGAGGGTTCTGCGATGAAAAATATTTTGCCTCCCCTAGCCCACAACGCGGAAAGCGAAGAAGTTGACAATATTGTAGAAGAATACGACAGCGATTTTGAAGAAACCACCGAGTATGAAAAAAATTGCGAATTGCGTGAAGGCATAAAAAGTTGGGCTAATAAAGTGTAATATAACTCTCTTAGCGCTTAATGAACTATCTATAATTTTAAATAAAAGATTAAATAACGTTTTACCTAAAGATGCACGTACTTTACTACACACAAAACAACAGTGCATATAACAAACTCAGACCCAGGGCAATATTGGCACAACGGATTGATTGAACGCTTAAAAAATAAGCTACATGGACTGGATTTTAATATTTCAAAGAATACGATTTCATTAAATATAAACATAGACGGATTACCCGTTTACAACAGTTCAAGACTTCAACTCTGGCCTATTCTGTGCAACATTTTTGAATTACCCCAAGTTTCTCCTTTTGTAATTGGTTGGTAAATGATTTTATTACAATAGTTTAGTTCTGTTAAAACTATTACTACATAATATTTTTTTTTCAAGGCATTTATGCGGGACACCGAAAACCCTCTGATCTGAATTCGTTTTTGGGGCCTTTTGTAAATGAAATTAAGAAATTAGAAACAGACGGATTAGTTACAACGTTGGCTGGAAATGAAACTACAATAAAAGTTAAAATAAGAGCATTCATTTGCGATTCGCCAGCAAGAGCCTTGGTAAAAGCAAGTTCCGGATTGATTTGATTTTATGTATTATTATTTTTAATCCTTACTAATATTATAAATGCAAAAGTGTGTCTATTACGCATTCACGGATCAGCCACTGAACCGATTCATATGAAATTTGGTATATAATACAGAAGTAGGTTAATTTTTAACACGGGAATATTATTTTTTCTGATCTGAGGGCAAAATTCGCCGGGACAGCTAGAAATATATAAAGTAAAGGACTAATTTATATTTTAAATACTTGTTTTACAGGTGTCACTAACTATAATGGAAAACATGGCTGACTGAAATGTACAGTGATTGGTGAATACTCCCATAAATCAAATACTGTATTGTACTAAAAGAAACGACGAAGATTTCCGTGAAAAAAAATACGGAGAACACCACAAATATGACACTCCATTATTGCAGCTGAACATTGACATGGTAGAGGATTTTCCAGTAGCAAACTCATTACACCTAATAGATGAAGCGTTTGTTGATTGGATGGCGTGATGGAAAGTTGGGAAATTACCTAACTAAATGGAGCGCCCGAGATATAGAAACTGTCAATAGTATTTTACTTAATTGTCAAATGCCCAAAGAGATACACAGAGCAATAAGATCTGTAGATGTTTTGGCTCATTGGAAAACTTCTGAATACCGATGTTTTTTTTATTATCTAAGTATCATAATTTTGAAACACGTACTTAAACCTGAACCATTTTATCATTTTTTAAACTTGTTTTGTGCTATAACTATTTGCTCAAATGAAAAACACTTTCCACTCTTGCGGATTGCTGAAATAATGCTAATAGATTTTACTGAAAATTATAAAACATACTACGGAAGGGACTATGTTACTAGTAACGTACATAATTCAACACATATTGTGGACGAAGTAAGAAAGTTTGGAATTTTACAAAATTTTAACGCATACCCTTTCGAAAATAAACTATACGCTAATAAAAGAACTGTCAGACACGGAAACAAAACACTACAGCAAGCAGCAAAAAGGGTAATTGAAAAACAGACAATCGAAACAGAACATCATAATGAAGAAATAATACACTATCCATTTATAAAAAAGAATCAGCGAGGTGGTATGGTATTACATTTAGAAAATTTTATATTATCATCAAATGATCAAGACAAATGGTTTCTTACTACCGAAAATCACTTAATAGAATTAAAGTCCCTTACGTTGAAAGGTAACGTCGAGCATGAAATAGAAATTACAGGATATCGTTTTGATAATATTCATGAAGCTTTTGATAAACCGTTAAAATCAACATTTTTGAATATTTATAAATGTGATTGTGCTGTTATTGAAAAATCAGAGGTAATATGTAAAGTTCAAAACATAAAATGTAAACTTGTTAGTATTACATATAAGTCGGAGATATTATTTTTTCCTTTGTTGCATACGCTATAATCTTAAGGTTTAAAAAGCATAAAATAAAACTACACGTCATCAGAATTATGTTGTTTTTTTTAAATTTTATATTTGAACAAATCAGTCTCATACACGAGTTTCTTATGTTTCACGATTCGCACGATGTACTTTCAGAGCGCGCGGCCGGCAGCGGCATAGGTACCTACCTACACTGTCGCCGTAAGAAAGACGGCGGGGAATCCCCATTTAGATAGACAAACAATGCATAAACAATGTAGAGACAAAAAATATATAGTTAAACTTTGTTGATACTGATTGAGACTTAAATGATATTTTGAATATAGCAGTAGTCACATTCGTCTTCCGGGTAATGATTGTATACCAGCATATATTGACAGCTTTTACACCACAATTGTTTTAATTAAGAAGTTTTCTAATATTTATTTTTTCAACAATAAAGTGCGAGTGTAGTCTTGAGTCTGTTAAATATCCGCAACCATAACACTTTTTTGATATACAGAAATGTATTACTCTCCAAGGCCATTCTAATTCGTTAAGTTTTTTAAAGTCTTCTTTGCTTAAAAAGCAGTCGACGTCCAAAAATGCCACCATCCTGAACGTAAATTTATCATTACCATCCTGAAAAGAATTGAAAAGACAATTTCATGGAGAACCCTAATTTGTTTTTAAATGGCGGCGAGTTACCGGGATTGTGACTGCTTTAAGTACAAATTTACCTATAATTGTCTTAAAATTTACTTGAAGAAGAGGTATTTTTTAAACATGGCGATTCTATATGAGGATTATTAAAATATTTTTTTACATTTAACCTACTACGTGCTCGATTTCAAAGGGCGCTGTTAAAATTATCAAAATTCGGTACATATTTACAATAAATATGAAATCCCCAATGAGTTCAAACATAATAAATATGACAAGCTTGATAATAAATATTATACTTAATTCAAATAAATTGCTACTTACGTTCTACACTATTTACCAAAAGATAGTTATTTTTAAAGTTTCAGTATTTTTTTAGACGACAAGCAATTGCGCCGACTAGTCGAAATAACAAAAATTACTCATAAGCAATTCCATTACTAGTGCATTATAAGCAAGATTGCTCTAGTAAAATACTTAGGTCAGGTAATAATAAGAGTGTTAGAGCTTATAAATGTGTTGTCTCAGAACATTATAGAAACAATAGCGCTTCCCTAAGTGTTTTATAAGACTTTGTAACATTCTGAAGTTAATTAAAGGATAGTTATAGGAATGGAACGTTCCTATAAATGCGCCCAAATCCAGCTTTACAGTATGCTACAGGTAGCTTACAAGTAAAAAAAAAGTAGTCTTGAAGATAGTTATAGGTACTGATTTTGCTTGTTGGGTAATTGTTTGAATTTAGGTACGAGTAAGATGTCAATAAAAATAACAATAATCTCGTTAATATATAATGAAGGTAAACCAAAGTAAGTATACCTATTTAACATTTCCTTCATATGCATTGATTTCTTGGCAGTGAATTGACTAAGTGTTGCAAAGGAATTTGTGACGTCGCTTCGTCTCCACTTGAGCTTTGGAAGTTAGCTTTTTTTATATCTATGAGTAATCAATGAAGTCGACTAGTGTTGAATACCTTGAGCTGAAAATTAAAAATTGTATGATCAATGTACGCACTCATTTGATAATAGGCAACAAGCCAATATTGAGCTTTCGTGAGCCGCGCCGTCCGCATGCGGCTGTAGTAGCTGGGCAAATCGATACCTCAAAAGCTTCAAGTTCAGAGCACTAAGCCAAGGTTAGGGTCAGCTTCCCAATGTAGGTTCTTAAAACCGGGGCAGGGATAAAATGATATGGAATATACATATTTTGATCGTGTAAAATTTTTGTTAACAGTAAATAATAGACTATTTACATCCAGGAGGATAGCTGTGAGCGTTGATGTAATCCAAGCAAAACTAAATAATTTAATTAAAAAATAAAAATGCTGATCGGAAATTAATGAAAATATAAACATGCAGAATGAGCTGGCTGATAGGTACTCTCGATAGATGATAAGTAAGAGAAGATAAATCTAACACATCTTCATAGATAGGATTACAATATAGCTATCTTCAGAATGTATTGTTTTATCACAGATAAGTATTTTACGTATTAAATAACAAAAACTCTGTGTGTCGAATGTACGACGACGTGATAACGCAGGTCACTACAGCGCGCCTTGTTCATACCACAGCCAATTAAAATCTGTACTTATCTCGGCAGATACCTACTATACTGTGTCGGCAGTAAATGGCCACATTCACTGGCTCCTGATCACATGACTGCGAGATGTCGCGTCGCCGGCGCCCCACCTGCCTACACTGCAATGTAGACTGCACTTTCTGATCGCACTGCGGGACCAATATGACGACGATTCTGCATGCAGATTGGAGAGCTTAGATGCATATATAACTCTTAATTTCACCTACATTTAAATTACTACCGCTCGCGAGTTTGCATCGCTCGCTTGATAAAGGCAAAGCCCATGGCCGAGGTTCGTCCCAACTGGGAGCCCCTTGTGCATTTGCCGAAAAGGCTGAGGGTTAATAGCCCTCGCCTCAAACTGTCCCGCTGTAAATTTTAAAGCTCACAGGAGCTAAAATTGTAGGTCATAATAATAAAAAAAAAAAAAAAAAAAAAAAAAAAAAAAAAAAAACTACATTTAAATACCTTCGAATAAGATTTCTAAGAAGAAGGTAATATTTACGTATTTTATGGGCATCTACAACAACATTACAGAATGCAACTATCGTCAACAGGCAGCGATTGATGCTAGTCAGACCCGATGTCAAGTTGTTATATAAATATTTACAACAATAAATATCGTACAATAATCTGACTAATTATAAATCTAAATCTTTGTTTATTAATTTTATGTAATTTGTGGTTGTGGACTGTGAGACATTAATACGAGTACAATAATATACGTAAAGTGCGATTCTCAATAATGAACCTTTATCGAACACAGCGATAGGTTTCAATATATCGCAATAAATATTTTAATTGATTGCTCGGTGATTTTTATGAAGACCACGTGATTAACCTACGTATTTAGTTGCATGAAATTGAAGTATTCACAGAACATTTTAAATTTATTTCCTATTAATGTTATAGTTGATACTTATATGGGGAAAACGGCGTAACGTGGGCACATAAAACGTGTATTGTCGTGGGGCTCATTAAAATTTATAGTTAGTGTTTATATTTATTATTTACATTAGTATCAGCCGGGTCCCATACATATCTGCTGCGGTCATCACGTGGCTGTCGGAACACTGACAATTATTGTAACCAGAAAATACCATGACCGCGGTTTTGAATTTGTGTGAATATTTCACTTTGTTACTTAAATATACCTAGATATAGCTTGCTGTAGTGTGATAATAGTACATAAGTATGTAGGTTAACCCATCTTTCTCGTGTGCTAAGCTCGTGGATATTCAGAAGTCTCAATTACCCGTAAATTCTGTCCGATTTGTGACTGACTCCACCAATAGCAACTATGTTTCTCTTTTGGTACAAAGAATGCACACAACGTTCCAAAGAGGAAAACTACGATAATCAAGATTAAAAAATAATTCAATTTAAATTAGCACGTTATGGAAGTACAAGAAAGATGTCAAACACTTTTTCTATATCTGTGATGCTAATGTCGCCTTGATTGAAGGATCGAATCGAAGGTCATCGCGTGGTATATCTTATATTTGTGGTCATCGCAAACATTTTAGTTACTCATCAATTCAACGCTTAGACAAAATGTTTTCTGCCCTTTAGTCTGCTTTGTGATAAGTGTCGCTACCATCAGCCTTTATTGGACCATGAAAATAGCCGCAATGACGCCTTCATAGACGTCATAGGTCGGGCACATCACGGCATTCACGGCGCTCACGATGGGCAAAACAACGAAGAGCAATTTGAAATTGCAAGTAAAGATCTCCAGTTAGATAGATCTAATATATATATCATAGAATAGATTCTATGATAGTATTAAGGTAGTCAGACTAAAAGAAGGCATATTATTTACTAGAGTTGAGAAAGTATTTGCTGCTGTGGTCGATACTAGGATCATACTATAAATGAGTTTATGCAACAAGTTATATATAGGTTGATATCAGTGTTCAAGGAAGTAAACATATGAAATAACTTGACATAACTTGACTGCCTATAAATTTATTCCATCACGCCGCCGCGCAAACGCGAGATCTCGGATACAACATAAATATTGTAATAATTTGAAATATACAATGAGAACTAAAGTAATTCAGGCAATCAAAAAATCTCGTTGTGGAACCTGCTCACTTAATCTGAATAAAAGTACTTCATGAAATTTTTAAACTAGGACAAGTTAAACGACCTTTCGGAGATCAATATGTCGTTTACCCCCAAGGATGTCATCACATACGATCTTTTCAGCAAGGTCAGTTCACATCGGCGGTCGGAGGCCGCAGAATGCAGGCTGCAGCGCGGGTCGCTGACCCCGAGCGTGCACGCTGCACCGCGGGGAAACCTCGCCGGTGCGGCGGGGTGGTGGGGGGCATGGGAGGGGGGGCAGGGCAGTCATGTGACTCCGGGGAGTACGCGCGCGGGCCGCGGGGGCGCCTCTCATTGATGCGGCATGCCCACGCGCAGGTGACTCAGCGTGACGTCACAAACCGGACCCCACCACCACCGCTCCCGTCCTGCCTGTTCTTTAGAAAGTCTTTGCACGTTTTTACTGTTTCTCAGCAGCTAAATTATTATGCCCATGCCCAACTAGGTGAATGAATATATGTGGCTAAAATTTCTTATTTTTCCAGGAGTAATATCGACCCTGAATTTCATTATTAATCATGACGTTATTGCAACGCTAAATTCCTATAGTCCATTTCGTAGACATCTGGAACGCAATTTCTTCGAAGCATCTTAGATTATTCAAGTCGTTTAAAAGTTGCATGTCTAAGTCGTTTAACCGATGGTACATATTTTCTAGAAGTTGCTAAATGATAACTATTATGCTAGACATCAGCAAAAAAATGGCGGAAATAAGAAGTAGATATTTATACATTTCGCTAACCACTATTGATGTTCTATTGGGCAACCTTCTTATTTACCGGCGATCATCAGTCATTGTTTGCTTATAAATTGCACCTTGCCTAAGTGCTGCTATCGGCCACATTGATAATGTGAAAACATTGTTTATTTTGTTGCGAAACAACGAAGAATCACGTATTTATAATGACAGGCATAACATCAAACGTGGGAAACGCGCGCGCACACGTGGTCGGCGGCGTGCGCCTGCGCCTGTTATTCGGGACAGCGATCTTTTGATAAACAAACAAAACAACGTCATGCAGACAAAAAACAAAATAGGCTTGACAAAAATTCCTTCGGGACCTGGTAGGTCATGTTAGGGACAAAAACTACTAGACAATAGTTAGTATTGAATTGATCATCCTGACACAGACCGGTGATCTATTCGACCAAGCCGCCACGCCACGAGGCATTGTCGCCGAAGATGATATTATGGATTATACCCATGTGCCATGGATGTATACCTATGTATACCTCGTCAGGTCAACAAAGGGTACTTTGTCTCAGTTACCGTCTGCCAGCAACCGAATTGTAATAAGAGGAACTATTTAGTACAGTAAATCAAGTATTTGTTTGGACAGCTGAGACCTGGCTCGAGGCCGTAACGAAGCGAAAACAATAACAAAATAAGATATTGGTACTCGCTCATTCATGTGACATGCTACGTTTCCTTGGAGCGTGAGCCTGCAATCAAAGGATTACGCAGACAATGCAAGGATTACTTGTATTTTGTATTACTTACTCTCTACTTTACTCAGATATTACGGCCTTAGATTAATAATTGTTTTCGCGCGCTCGACTAGATACCGTCGGTGTACTAGACAAATGCGGCAACTAAAACTACGCCGAATTCGGCGTACTTGCGGTGTACCCGCGTCAGTCATGCTGCAACCGATGAGTGAGTTGGACGTCGAGATAAATTTAAATTTTAATGTAAAAGCAGAAGCAAAATGGCAGATTGCGTAGTCAAACTGTGTAAGAATAATACTAAAAGAAATAAGATACTGGTATTACATACAATAAATCAGTAAGTATTGTATAATCCATACTAATATTATATCCATACTAAAACATTATAAATGCGGAAGTCTTTTTGTCTGTCTGTTACGCTTTCACGACCAAACCACTGAACGGATTTTTATGAATACAGTTGAAGACCCGGGGTCAAACATAGGCTACTTTTTGACGCAGGTGGAGCTGCGGGAAACAGCTAGTTTCAAAATATGGACATAAATTTCTCATGAAAACCCTAAAATATGGCGCGAAGTACCACTCAGCGCTCAAAATTGCCGTGTATTAAAAAAAAACAAATTCCCCGAGGTTTCGATTTTTATTATTAGAAGATTTGTTTTTAACTCCCGACCCCAAAAGAGGGATGTTATAATTTTGACTTCAATTTTGTCTGTCTGTGGCATCTTATTTCTTCAATGCTAGTCTGGGAGAAAAGTAAAAACGTGAAATGTACTAGCTGCTTCTCTTCCCGGGCAGACCATACAAGCCGGCCGAGGGAGTGGGCGAAAATCGAAGAAACCATATCTATCAGTAGGCGATGCGACTAGCAACCCTCTCCACGCTAGCCGACTCACACTTGGCCAGTTTTATTTTAATTTCATTATAAAGGATTTTCTGAGCTACATTTTATAATCCGTAACAAGACCACAGCAATTAATAATTTTCTTAACAGTCGGGCACCAGTCAAGTAGCTAGCAATACCATAATCTAGACGCTAGTGTGCGTCTTTGCACATTGTTTTACACAAATTGTCCTAATAAGTTGCCGCATTCTGGAAACTGATTTTTCTTCACAGCGCGGTATCTAGTCGTAGCGCCGCGAAGACAAATTATTAACCTAAGATTTTGGCCTTGCGCCTGCGCCGAGCGTGTAAGCGGGGTTACAATTATAATTGTTAATGTAATGAGAAATTTGAGGAGCTCGTTAGTCCAGCGCGTGCGCGACCCGCGTATCTGTAGCGAATGCGCGTTTCAAGCCATTTCTTGGCATTTTCTTGGATTGTTCGCCATTTAGTGGCATTTTCTATCCTGAGCTCCTCCGTGCTTCGGAAATCACGTAAAGCCGTTGGTCCCGGTTGTTATCGATAGATAGCAGTCATGAGGCAGTGTCAGAAGCCATAGGGCGGCCTGAAAAATTTTGACTGTATTGGCCACTAACACACCTCAGGTCATGTTCCTGTTGGTTTGGTTTCCCTGTAAAAAGGGTTACGGAGGCCAGACGACAGTCGCTCCATTGTAATTGCCAGTTCCGCAAAATCTAGGACTATACTGCAAGATTGTCGTAAGCAAACTTTTAGCTACTTGCCTCAGAATAAAACTGAATGTGCTTATTTTCTAGGCTAAGGGGTTTGGTTTACCAGACTATGCCAGGCATGTTTCTCAATGACACCCGTTCATACACCATCATCAGCTTACGCTTCAGTGCCACTGCTTGAACTTCAAGATATAACGGTACTGGTCATTACAATGAAGCGGCTGCCGACCGACCTCTGCAACCTTCTTTACGAAACAACCAGATCAACAGGATCATGATCCGTTGGTATTACATATTTTGATTCATTATAATGATAGATCACTCAAGGCTGTGTAACTTATTTGCTGATTGCAAATAAGTGCCTATTTGAGATATAATCCATATAGGCAAACCATAATGGCGATCATTTTCCTCATTTCACCACGACCATTGGAAGGGGGGAGTAAGGATCTGTCACGGGGCAGGCCTTTCGACCTAGCTACTTACTCGACAACTCTGTCAATATAGTCCTAGATCGTTTGAAACTGTGTTTGAATTGAAATGGACGGCGTCTGTGTGTTGCGAAAGTAAAACCAAGCTTTTAAAACAAAAAAACTTTCACACCTAAACAAAAATCGACTTTTAAAGATAAAAAGCCATCTCGGTATGATTGTGGGTGCGTGGGCTAGATGATGGCAAGATGTCGGCCAGAGGACAATAAAGGAAGCGTTGTGCCAAATTGATAAATTATACAAAAATGATGATGTATGTTTCATTAATGTTTAAAATATGCGAAACAGAATGTGTACCTCTGAGATAATGGTTTCTAAAAACTGCGAACAGGTATAATAAACTTAATTTTTGATGTCGCAGTTTGCGGTTGGTTTGAAGTTAGGGAAAATGAAACGCTGGCTGAAGCTGGTTAAGTCGTTGAGGAAATATTTTGTGTTTGCTGAATTTACGAGCTGAGGCGCAGCGGCGACCACAGTACTGCGATAAAACACGTGCTTTATGCATGTTTGTTTGTTTGCTGTCTGCTACAAGGTAAACCAACATGGTATTCCGTTTCACGTTTCTAATGTAAGTAAATTGTTTACGCCTGAAGCGTAAGCTACGGATGTGACTATGAAACACATTTGGACAATCAATAAGAAAAATGCAATGAGAAGTCATGCAAATTCAACTGCAGTCTCAGTTTTGTGATAGACGTCCTATGCTTTACAGTCTTATTTTTTAACAGCTAGTATATAATTCCAAATCGAGTAGTTGTTTCCATCATAGATGTGAACCGTGTTGCGACTATTTTATACATCTTCATATATGTTAGTCTAAACAAAAATAGATTTATTTAGATTAGAATTGATTAGATATTCTGTATCGGAAAAATCAAGGGCAGCGAAATGTTTACGAGACACGTTTCATGTGAATAGTGACCGGAAGTAAAGTGTGCGCAGATGACGTGGGACGTTTGATAAGGTGACAGCTCGCGGTCCTCGTGACTGCTGGCCAGCATCGGACTCAGAGATTTCAAGGCTATCGTTCATTCAGATTTTTTTTGCCAAAATATCTTCTTCTACAACCCTTTCTCTTTTATATGCCATTAGTCTCCGAGGAAAATATACCATCTGCCGGTCTATAGCAATTGAAAACAATTCATTATTTCAGATTGAGTGGGTAACATGGTCAATCGACCCTGTACACCCAGGTGTCAGAGTTCCTCGGAATCGACTTTCGAAAATCAATTGTGCCTCTACCACGATATATGTATTTAAAACTTAAAACGCAATGGCAGGGAGTACGTTGGCAATTTTAAATGGCAAATCTGTGAAGCGCCCAAGTTGCCGCTCGAAGAAAACTAGAGCGTAACATTTAACAAAGACCTACCATACAAAATCCCATACCAGTCTCCGGCGACTACATTTATATGTAATTTAAATCTCTCTCGCAAACTCCAACCAGTTATATGGCCAAAAATCATAACTTGGTTTTGCCATCTCATCTATTTCGGGTTTCGTTAACGGACGGGCGCGTAGGTAGATTTAAGAACGGCCTCTTATATAAGTCTATAGTTCACCGATTGTTCTACACACTTCTATTGGATATTTAGACGATTAAGCCAGCATGGCCAATAACTTCAGGACGTCACAAACTCCGTGGCGCAGCGGGAGGCCGCCACACCACGCAATTTGGGATTATTGAGAGAGCGCTACAATTGCTACAAATAATTAGAGGTACCTATTTACTGACGTTTCAATGTACTCCCCGCGCCTCGTGACGTGAAGTGTCGGCCCTTATGGCATTGAGCGTTTGCTACCGCTCGCGAGTTTGCATTGCTCGCTTGATCAAAGGAAAGCCCATGGCCGAGGTTCCCCAGTTGGGACGAACCTAACTGGGAGCCCCTTGTGCATTTGACGAAAAGGCAGAGTGGTTAATAGCCCTCGCCTCAAACTATCCCGCTGTAAATTTAAAAGCTCACAGGAGCTAAAATTGTAGGTCCGGTCAAAAAAAAAAAACGCGATTCTCGCTAAATGACAAAGGCACAAGAATGAATGAAAGAAAGGCAATGTTAAGTTAATAAACAGATGAACTACAAACTTCAATAATTAATAAATCACAAATTAAATAATAATCAGCACCACAAAGAGTGGCCCGGCGGACGGCGTTGATCGCCATTTCGTTTATTATTTTGACATATACTTTAACCAAAAAAAAATGTTTTTGTTATTCAGACCGGTTTTAATAATGCAAAAATATGTATTTTGTGGTAAATGATATAAGTATAATTCTATAATCTATACATACTTATAATGCAAATATTACATGCTATTTGATATTGACTCCGTCGAGATGGTATCTGTCATGTTCAATGTCGCTTATCGCGATAATAAAATGCGACATAAATGTGTGTCTGTTCATCGTCCAAACAGATCTAACTTTTCAAGTATAAAGGGGTTTGAAGATTTTACTATGGAGCGTGGCATACCTACTGCCGCCATTTTGTTTTTTTTTCAAAATCTCAGCCAGCCATGAAACCTTTATAAATCGATAGCTGACATTAATACCAGCATAAAATATTAAGAAATCAATCCTCGTAAAGTGTCAGGTTTCTAAGTTATAAAGTGTTAAAGTTGACCACGTGATTTCCATTTCTTTTTGAATAGCAACTATAAACCCATATATTTGGAATAACAATGGGTAAATATTTATAACATTTACTTTGGCCATAATTGTTGATGACAGGGATACAATGTTGCGGCTACACTACGACTCCCTGTTCAAACAACTAACTAAATTCTAAACATCAACCATAGCTACCAAAATGTATTAACAACTACCTGATCCACACTCCGCTGCCGCTAACTGTCCACAATAAGATTCTCATAATCTACACTAATATTATAAAGAGGAAAGATTTGTATTTTTGTGTGTATGTTTGTAATCAATAAACTCAAAAACTACTGTGCCGATTTCAAAAATTCTTTCACCATTGCTATATTCACCCTGAGTAACATAGGCTATATACCGCAGGCGGAGCTGCGGGAAACAGCTAGTTTTTTATATGGAAAGACTAACTACACATAGGTAAGATGCAAAAAGTCAAGGGTGACGTACCCTTCATTGTTCATTTTTGTTTGATGCGTTGCAAGTAAGAAACAAAATCGTAGGTCATTTTGCACATGTCTCGTTGGCAAAAAAACTTTAGGATGTTGTTTACACGTGATGACCATTATACATGGTTCATGGCATGGGCAAGACATCAAGAAACAGTTCCTAACCCACCCGCCGGGTTTCTAGACCATGTGATAGTCCGTAATATTATTAATCCAAATAAAAATTTGTCTTACTTGTACACGAAAGTTAAAAAAGTGGTTTTTGTTACCGATGTGACGAATATGAATTTTATGTTTGTAGTCTCAGAATTGTTTAAATTGTATAATCAAAAAATTACGCCTAAAATTGTTTGATAGGCAAGCAAAATATTCTTAAAACCGGACTTTTAATTTTGCTTACCCTTTTTGTGCCAATGTATTTTAAAAAAAGAGACAAGTTTTTTTAACCAATAGTAACCACATAACCATCACACAATATAAATGTAACAAGTATTGTCAGTTGTATTTTAGACTGTTTGATTAATACCTATCTTATGTATTACATTGTTTTATATAATTATACTTTTCTTTAATTTACTCTATAACTGTCGTATTAATAGTTAAATCAAATGAAGATATTACATTCACACAAGGTTAGACGGTTACATAATAAGTTATTAAGTTCAAAGAGTAGATTATTTTAAATGTATAAATGTTTAAATAACATTTAGATATAATGCAACATACATATTTGTTCTAAACGTCATTATTTTTAACATCATAATACATTAGAACACATACCCTTAGCTTAAAAATATGTATGTCACGTGATCAACTTTGACGGTTATTATCTCGGAAACCTGACACTTTACGGGGGTTGTTGTATTATTATTTATTGTTGGTATTTATGTCGGCTACCGATTTTTTAAAGTTTCAAAGCTGGCCGCGATTTTGAAAAAAAAAACAAAATGGCGGCAGTAGGTATGCCACAAATCTTCAATCCCCTTTATTCGTGCATTCTTTTTACTAGCTATTTAGGTCCCACTGCTGGACAAAAGCCTCCTCCATTTATAAGCATATCTCAATCGATTCGTTGATGTTACTTTTCACTCTTTATCAAAATAAAAGTGACAGTCACGAAATGGCCCGTGGTCACAAAATAAATTAATTGAGTTGAACAGTGTACAAAATTTTATATCTCATACCGGAACCTAATTTTTTATTTCAAATATTATTCAGAAAGTAACAATAATAATAGAATTCGTTTTAACTTTGTCTCTACTCTGACCTGATTGATTTGTTTCAACTGTTTGTCTACTCTTACCCATCTATGATTTACTTACACATCACATTACAGCCTCCACCTCAGCAAATAAAAAAAAACCGTCTATTGCTGTAAACCGTAAATGGCCACAGTTGGCATCGAACAATATCAGAAATGCTAGATCACGCACGGGTAATATTAAGATAAGAGTGGTCAGCAAAAAGCTGCGGAATGCGGCGCGCGCGTCCCGTGGGGGGTGACGGTACTCGTACCGCTGACCGCTGACGTTGATGTCTTTTGTATATACGAGTAGTTAGTGCCGCATGCCAATGCCGGCCGAAATGTTGGCGCGCCTAATTCGAATCTAGTCGTACATTCTTACATGTAGATGTGTTTTAGATATACTCCAACGTGCGTGTGCATTGAGTGAGCCCCCCCTTAGAAATCAATAAACATATATTTAACAATTGTAAAACCAATCTTACAATTTGTAAAACTATTGCCCCCTTTACACGCACGTGATTTTTTTGACTGCTTGAGGATTTTGGCAATCTGACCATTAAACAACAACCCAAGAAAACTGGTAAAAAATCCTACAACACCGCGACTCTTAAGAAGTGTGAAATGACTAATTTGCACACATCTAAAGAAATCGTTGGCGTATCCAACACTTTTTGACTGACGTTTTAATCACGGCATTCAGAGTATACCTTTGTAACCAGGAATTTGAATACTTAAGTTTGCAAAAAGTTGAATTTTCAGAATTTAGCCTTGCTAATAGAAGCTTAGTAGTTTAGCAACGTAATTCCCCACTTAAGAAAATGCCAATTCTCGTCCTGTGGTCTCCGGCTTTAAAATGTATCAATCCATATCTGCTCGTTGATGTAGTAAAGCGTGTTTAATTTTACTTATTCTCAAATTAGCGGCAGGATTCTAATAACAACATTCCCAAGGAGCCTCGCCGTCAAATCGGTCGTAAAAATAATGTCACGTCTATTGAATGATGCAGACGGCAGAGCCACGTGGCGCGGCCGTCACGGCTACGACACGCATTCGAGTCGAGACCAATCGGAACATGATTGCAATTGACGGAAGCCTTGTCGCACTATTGTTCTACTGGATTGCAATAATCCGGCGGCGATATCACAAACGCGAACAGAACCAGGGAACTGTTGTTATATCACTAATCATACAATAAGAATTGAAAGTTCCCTGTTTGTGAGGCAATGAATAGTATGAGATTTTAAAGAGGCATATTAATTACCTGCCGCGTCGCTGGCTAAATTAACGGTTTTGTATCGAAACAAGTTTGTGTATAGATCTATGTATCATCATCATTGCAGGGCTATTTAGGTTATCAACACGCCATCTATTCGAAGTGGAGTACCTTATTATCGAAGGCCCATGACTCACTTGCGTCGCTACGATATTTTAGTAAGTTTTTTTGGATTGAAAGAGTACAATCAGATATTATCCAACCAAGTTCAACCAACTAACCATAGTATCTCTTATTTTGTACTTACCCTTACACACTATCTTTATAATTTCCCTCTAGTTTTTAATTATTTTATAAATACTTGTTTCTTTAATCTGTGGATAACGTGGTTGGTTACAGAATTGTTACATTTACATATTGTTATTTTATACACTGTCAACACATATTTTGTATCTGTTGGTTATTCCAAATAAATAAAATCTCTTCCTACAGATCTAGCGAGTTAAAGTAGATATCGCAAGCTTCTTCTTCATCTCAAGTCGAAAAATTTCGTATTGAAGGGATCAGCTGATCTGCGAGTAACCACTCAAGTCCTAATTACCAGTTAATTAACTGATCAACTTTATGCTGTGTAAATAATATAACGACAGAGGACTTACTTTAAAATCAATATATAAACTAAGTGGGCCGTATGCATCTTAAAGTCTTTTTAAAATGTAAAATAGCTTCTCCTTAGGGCGGTCCACATCTTATTATTTCGAAATCTGCGCGCGTCCTTTGTATTGACGACGCGTTATTCCTGTAACTGCTGTTAATAGGCATAATTGGTATATTATTAGACGACATGACAGTGTGTACAAACACAAACAAACAATCAGCACATGTGTGTCGAATTGGCTGCCAATTGTATGAGCGGTGAGGAGAGGAGAGCGGGCGCGGGGGACGGGAGACAAGTTCAAGGTGCAACCGCCTGCTGACCACGATCGTCCCATAGTCATATTCTACGAAAATAATCTCACCTATTTTGATTCTCGTTATATTGACCGAGAACTAATTTCGGAGAATCAGAAAGTTTTTTTATAGTTTATTTATTATATACAAATATATATACATAATTATTTATTTTTTATTTACGTATATTAGTATTTATTTTAAGTAGTTTATGTATCGTGTACTTCTGTTATTCTGCCTAGCGCTGTTCTGTTCTTTATGCACCATATCCGTATCTCTCCTTTCTTTATATTTCAAACTACCCTAAGGTTGCCTGGAAGAGATTGCTTGAGCGATAAGGCCGCCTTTTGTATACATACTGTGTTTACATTTTATGTAACACTTAATTTGTATTACACTGTGTGCAAAGAAGTGTTAAATAAATAAATAAAGTACATTACCAAAGAGTGGATAAAGTCAAAATAAAATTCTCGGCGGCGGCGGCGGCGTATATAGTCGAAATCATTGGTGGTTCCACTTTCCAGCGTTTAAGGTGACCTGGTAATATTGCTTGAAATTAGAACATGAGTAGCTCTCTCTCTCCCTCTTCATAGCGATTAACGCTCTCATCCCGAGACTTACCTCAATTTATCTGGGGTCAGTCAGAGTATTCTGCGCGTGTTAACTGAAAGATGGGACTCCCTACTGCTGGGCCACTGGATGCGCCTTCATACCGGTGGCCAGAGAGTGGAAACCTAGCTGTTGGTAAGCTTTTTTCTTATTGTTATATAAAATAATTATATAAAAATTAAATAATTATAAAAATAAATCTTTATTATCAGACAACTCAGATCCATTAATATCTAGGTTAGTAAACTTAAAATTAAACTTAAATAATAACCGGTGGGATTTTATTTTTAATACATCATGTACCTGCGAGAGATATCGGTGATTTTTATATATTTTGTGGGCGTAGGCTTGAGTCTTCCGACACCAGCTATTCCACACATGTTTTTTTTTTTGTATTCACGAAGAGGCGATAGTCTTGATAGGGAAAATTAACGGGGCAAAAGATAATAACTGTTTTACATTCACAATAGGTACAATAGGAATTCATTAAGATAACAAGAACACAGTTGCTATATTTAGATGAGGAAATTAATAACAAAAATATAATTCTCAGTCGCTACAGAGATCCGTAGTAGAAGAAGAAAATTGAAATTTTTGTCAATCCGCCAAATAATAAATATCGCTCTATGCCTTGTATGGTACAAGGACCATAAGCGGTAGCGTCCTCTTTGGTGGTATAAGCGATTTAAGACGCGACAATTTATTTCTTTATCCTCTGCCTATCTATCAGCCTCTCGTCCTGAGCTCTATCTCGCTCGGTCTCTGAGTGTATCTCTTGGCACGAGCTAGCTATAGCATAGCTTTATCTACGGAAGGCCATGGCTCTCTATCCAATGCGATTTTTCTCCAATTTTGTTAATAGGTGTTCGACTTCCCATCTTGTACAGGTCTTCCTCTGATTCATTGTGTTGTTAGTTTTACTCCATTTTGCTTGCTTTCAGTTCACGTCCACTTCAAAGAGAATTCTCTATTCCACTCAAATTTATTAATGAATTTGTTTCCATACAGAGCGAGAGTCGGACAACATGAGTTCAAAAGCTTTGTTGTTTGGGAAGCGCGCGGTAATATAGCGTAACAATGTGACACACAGTAATTACTATAAATGTGGCACACAGTAATTATAGCTCGTGCACTTAAAAATATGTTGTGATTTTATTTAAATAAAGGTAAGGTCATTCGCAATCGGAAATGCAAACGGAAGGTTACAACGCGGTCAACGGGTGGGTCGTTTGGTTTGACTCGATAAGTTTTTATTTTCACAAACGTATTGCAACTGTGCAAAAAGCTCCATTTTTTCGTCGACGTCGGCTATAGTATAGATAGGATTACAGACATTTTAAAAATGCTTAATCATTTTATGTTATTGCGTTGTAACGACTGCTTCGTTGGAAGTCAGATCACGTACCAAATAAGCCATTCGGCTCGGTTTTTATCTGCAAATTCTGCAATCAAAAGCTCTGTGGCATATTACATCAGACGATCGCACATGTAGACACATACATGCAAGTTGTTTGTCTAGTAGCCGTTTCTAATAAAAATATTTATTTTGGTAGTTCTTATGAATTTAAACATAAATCTTAGATTAATAATTGGTCTTGCGCGGTCGTAGCGTCCCAGAAACCAATTAATGAACTCAAACATTTTAATAATGAGAGAGAAATCACTTTTCTTTTCAGGAAATTAAACGGCTGTGCATTTACTCGTAGGAACCTACAACCCCTAGGTACAACTAAAACTATTGCACACCGTTCTGTTCAATACTAATGTAAATAATTGTGTGTAAGTAAATTGTTTACTGTGTGCAACCAATTAAATGTTGCCATCTTCGTCCATACCCCAGTTCATCGCACTTTTGCTGGTTGCTAGTAATACTGGAAAATCACTTCCCAATCTTCTTTGGTATTCTTTGTAATGATGTGAACGTGAAAGAGCCGTCGAAACATAACAGACAGAAATCACAAAGTCGATGGCAATCAGCTAACTCCTGCTTACAAGTCAAAGAAAATATAATCACTACGTTTTAAACAGTGACGTAGGTATCTTCGCGCTAAACCTGTTTATCCGCTGGATTCAGAAGCAAATGCGTATGAATGATCGACTAATCTGTCGATAAGATAACAAACTAACAAGAGTTTTTCCAAACGTAAGTTGATCATATCGCTGAACTAGGGCTCTAAAAATTTCCTCTTTCAATTGATACCGGGAGATAACACCCGAATGCTGCGACACAACGTGCGAGATGTAACAATGATGCATTATATTGGTTTTATTGTCAGGAAGGATCGCTGAGCGCGCCCGCATGCGAGGGGGTCGGGAGGGAGGTCAAGTCCCCACCGGCTTAATGACGACGTACAATATTATATACATATTTATTGTGCTACTGTCGGTTAAGGACCATTGGAACCGGTTGTTGGGACCGGCCTGAGATATTTTTTAAGTCATTGTGTTTTACACGCTAGTGAAAAAATTTAAGTGGTAAAAGAAGTGATGTGTCTTATATAACACCTACCGCTGGTACCACGTGACAACTGGTTCCTCAGGGCAAACAGTTTTTAAGATGAGAAGTTAGCAGGAAACACTCCAGCAATACAACTGTAATTTAGCAGTGCATTACAGAGATTGTATTGCAGTCATGAATACGCGGACAATGTCGCGGCCGGCACGCGCCACCACGCGCCGCGCACGTGCTCGCTGCCAACACTGTTATCAACACTTCTTACTTCTCGACTCGAAAAAAAAAACAAACTAAATAATAATAAAGTGGAGTAAAATGCAGCATAAAGTAAGCAATAATCTTTTTATCTTATCTTTAATTATCAATTAATCTAGGTGGAGGTTTTTTTAAACCAAGCAATTTTGTCTCAATGATAAGAGCACGAGTTCCGAATTATGGAAACAAATATTTTAACATATAACAACTGATCCAAGACTCCTTGAGGTACCTATTCGATAGATATTAGATAGATGCGCAGTATTACCCACAAAGGAGAACTGAAAAATAGGTATTTTAGGGACATAAAGATGGAACAATGAGCAATAATGGCAATGGAGTCAATTAATAAATCTGTCCATGTCAGAATGCAGACGACGACGGCGACCCGGGAAGTGTGCGAGGATGTCGTAACCTCCTCGAGCCTGGCATCACGGCCGGCCGGCAGGCTGCGCGCGCGCCGCGTGACATCGCGTGCACCTTACTTCACACCGCAAACACTGAAAACCTGACCAATCATGATGTAATCTGTTTTGGTTACATTTACCTCCTACCTATTTATGATTGCTCGGTTATCTTGACGTCTTCCAGTAATTACAACTTAAACAACAGCAATTATACGTGCGTTACTGTGCACCGCAGGGTCTACCCTTTACAATCTTAGCGGAGCTCGTTTGCCGACGATTGCTTACTCATAGGTAAACGAACAACTTGCATAGTAATTTTACTATAATACGTATTCAATTTAACCAAGAAGTGTAGGAAACGTGAATTGCCTCACTAATATGTTGTTGCTATCTGTGATCAGCTGCTTTGAAGTTTCAACAGTAAACAAATATAAAATTTCTTAACCAAGTAGGTATAAACAACCAAAAGGAATAGATTCGGATTTAGGGTAGATGGAAATCGACATAATCCGAGGCGACGGACGTCGTCCCGCGATACCACGGTGATTGACGGCTGACGCCTGATACGGCAGCAGCTGATCCCATAGCTGCCAACTCGAGTGGCAACGATATACGTAAAATGCAGTTTCACTAATCTGGCATTCATTCAATCATGACGCAACTAGTTTCTCTGCAAAATTTGGAAAATTTAAAGGGAGTTATTTTGAATTAAGCAAAATTAAGATTTTTACATAAGAGGATAGATCAGTTCACCTATATGAATGCCAAAATTGAGTGCAGCTCGCATTGTTGTCGTCCTAGTGGGAGAGTGCGGGAGGCAGTGTATCTACTACTCATCTTAGCGCCTTCCCACTTGCATCAGCCCAGGGTCCGCTTTCCTACTTTTTCTCCTCCATTTCGCCCGCTCTTCGGCCTCCTTGGTTGTACTTAAGTCCATTAGCACGCATATCCTCCGTTGCGACGTCGAGCCAGCATTTTTTGAGTGTAAATTACTCTTAATTAGAGCGAGTAAGAAGCCAAAGATCATCTTAGATTGTATAAACTCATTTATTCATATTGTCGTTTGACCATGTACACCCAGAACGGAGGACATAGACTCGGTTTTCCCTAAACTACCGCGTGTGCGATGCTGATGACTCGCTAGATGTGTTGGATGTTGATAGTCCAAGTAGTGCTGAAGGTCGCTCGTAAGAATCCCGTGGGCAGAAACCCATCTTGTGGTCGAATCTCGTCACAGCTGGAGAAACGGGGCAAACCCTGATGATCGCGATGAGGAAAATGTATAACTGCAACGGTTAATGGACGTAATACTTATATTAACTACTAGCTGTTTGCTGTCAAAAGTAGCCTATGTTTAATCCCGAGTTTTAAACTATATTCATACAAAATTACATCAAAATCCAGTCAGCTGTTTGGCCGTGAAAGCGTGACAGATCGACAGACAGATTTTTGCATTAATAATATTAGTAGTGTTTAGGTAAAAATATTTATTAGCTGGATATATTGCGAATAAAATAAATTGAGTGTATATTAAATGCGACAGATTATTTGCGTAGGTACCTTTGTTATAGATATTTCGGAAACATGTGATGAAATCAATGTAAATTATTTGTTGAGCGAAGTGAATTATGTTTTCTCGAGTTGTCGTCTGTCCATACGAAATTATCTTTCGTACTACTCACGGAGTAATAACAAGTAGGTACTACTTCTAGCCAAACTTATCATCCTTCTCAGTCAATGTTTCATGAGATCATAGAATATAGTGAATTGGTATAAATTCTGAAAAACTGATTTTGGCAAAAAATCTATATTAATAATAATAATAATATCGTGTTAATCGATCGATCACAGCTAAACTGTCAAAATATCTAGACTTTGCCCACGAGGTTACCGCCATGTGGGATGTTGAATCGACTAGCATTGTGCCGATAGTAGTATCTGCGAACGGCCTTATAGCGAAGAGTCTAAATTAACACCTAGTTAGGCTCTCGCTAGGTGGTTGGATCAAGGGTCGGATACAGAAGGCAGTCATCCTTGACACGGCACGGATTTTGAGGAGGTTCCTCACTTTGGGGCCTTAACCACCGGCAGCTTGGGTCGTGACTCCGGTGCCGATGGGTGCCCCCTTTTTTATATATTTTTAAATGTTTATTTTATATTAATATTAAAAATGTACTAACAAAGAAAATAGCATAAATAAAGAGATAATAATAATAAAAAATCTTTATTGCACCAAGAACTGAAATACAGATTACACAAAAAATTTAATGTCTATGTACAAAGGCGGCCTTATCACAAAAGTAATTTCTTCCAGGCAACCTAATAATCAAAGGAAATGTATATAAAAATAACACAGGTAAGGTGCAGAGATACAAATTATGCCAACTAAATGAAATTGATAATGCGTTGGATGATGGGTCCACGATCACCGAAGCCTTTATATGCTGAATTGAGGGGGTATCCAAGTCAGATCTACCTATACGTCTATTAAGTCTTATATCTTATATATATATATCATGTCATATACCTCTCCTGTCTACTTATCATTTTAGAATTACTGCTTCAATCAGGCCCGGTATAGTGTTTTCACCACTGACAATATACTGTTGAATGTATGGGTTCTGAATTATAACAATCACATATGTCGAGTTCTAACCCGATCCCCACATAATTATTGCGAATGATGAGGTCACCTAATAAAACAAGTTTCGGAGCTACGCACCACAATTACACTCCAACAGAACAAAACCTGTCGGTCAAAGCATAGACTAGACTGCGACGTAGTGGATGACGTCACAGCATTTCTAAACCTCAAATGGATTTCCCCCTAAGCAAATTAAATAGGTACCTAGACAATACCCATTAAATACATTTTTCGTCATAGCGTGCTTTCCTAGTTGCGTCCTCAGCTTATGCTTCGAAGCCTAGGGCACGCTGTAAGTAAGTCATGGTCCTTGATTTAGCGGCACTAGTTATTACAATAGAGCGAGTGCCGTCTGAGCTCCGTAACCCCATTACAGGGAAACCAAACCAACTGGAACATAACCCGAAGTGTGTTAGTGGCCGACACCGTCAGATTTTTTTCAGGCTGCCTAAAGGCATCTAACATAACCTAACGACTGCCATCTATCGATAACAACCGGGACCAACGGCTGTTCCGAAACACGGAGGAGCTCGACATCGTGTTGGATTGGTCGCCACTAAATGGCGATCAATCCAACACGGGTCGCGTCTCGCACGACACGCGCATTCGCTACGCATACGCGCGCTGCACTCGACTATCGAGCTCCGAGTAGAGATGGGCGCCTTCCGGGAATTTTTTCCATTTATTCCCGGAATTTTAAAAATTCTCGGAAATTTATTATTTTTCCCTTTTCTTCCCCTTGCATTTCATATTTTCCCTTTTGAATCTCTTCCCGCTGCCTATCTCTAGCTCCGACCCATTAAATACCTATTCTATTCTAACTAAACAACCTTATCACTGTCTTGATTTTGGTTGCGAGCATGACATGGGAGCTAAGGTTCCAAGTCATTTTCAGGTCACAGTCAGATTTTTCAGGCAACGAAAATGTGTTTGATATAGCCTAACGACGCGATGCTGGCACCAACGCCTTGAGGAACTCAACATAAAAATGCGATCAATCCAAAACGATCCAATGGCATGTAAATGATACAATCACATAACTTGAGAAAGTTGAAAAATTATACAGTCTATAAGTACTTCTTTGGGAGTCGATGGTGTTATAAACGCTTTGGTGTTTAAAACTGATGTAAAACTGTAAAGATGTTGTGATTTCAATAAATAAAAACACTCCCAAAAGAAACAAGTCACCTGGACAGCCCTGTCGGAGTTATAAACCCAACCCATTCCTGGCCTGGCCCATTCATCCTACCCATCAACCTTATTTTTCTTTTACAGAAAACCAAAATTAGCATTTCCTGCTCAGTTTTCCTTTACGACGCCAGCTCCGTGATGGATGATGTGGACGACCTTCCTTTATGAGGTTCACTTGCTTCCTTACTTGATGCTTTTATTAGCGCAGTAGCTAGATCTAACATGCCTACAAAAATACTAAAGTTGATTTGAGTTTTAACCACCTTCGCCAACAAAGGTCGCAGGCATAGATTAATAATTGGTCTCCGTGGCGCTTATTATTAATCTAAGGTCGCAGGCAAACGCTGGATGCAGACTGCTGACAACCGATCATTTTGGAAATCATTGGGAGGGGCCTATGTATGATGAAAACAATTCAAGTCGTTAAAAATTAATCCCGACCTACGATTATTTAATTGAATGTTAGAGGATATAATCTTTGCGAGGCATCAATCAGTAAGTATACAATTAGGAACTTGCAAAAGAAACATCCAAAATCATTTGCATTCGTGTCATAGCCGGCCAAATTACAGCAACCACATTATTTACCATCGCAATGTTTGCCGTTTTTTCCTAAAGGTACTCGGTCCTAATCCGCAGTGATCAATGCTTTTCTAATCGAGTTCTGTAATCTGTGATACTGTTTTGCAGACAGTACAATACTTAAATTAATTACTGTTACTTATATAAGCATTAAACATTTTTATACTTGTCTAACTCCCTCTACTTACTTATGTACAACGCTGAAGGATTTGTCCAAATAATATGTGAAATCACCGGTCAGTTTTAAAAATTCTCAATTCCAAAAGACAATCAGCATTGTGCAAGCCACAAGCCGCAGGCCACATCAGTTTATTGGAAACAGAGTCGGACTAGTCTCTTATTCTCTCGGATTATTAGAAAAAAAAAAGTTAACGTGGTCCGATCGATCGGACTAAGCAGTCGGACAAAGTGTTCTCCAGGTATTATGTATGGCGGTGTCTCCCGCTGCCGAACCGTGCGTTATCGAGCGATAAACCAATCTTACAAAACATTTTTTATATTTTTTGCTTGGGCAAAATAAACAAACATTGTGATTATTGACCGAGCGAGCGAAGCGAGTGAGGCCTCTAAATCGACTTGGGGCAAAAACACATTGTTTGTATGTATGTATGTTTATATCGCGATAACTGCCGAACCGATGGTATGATTGAAACTTTGTAGGCATGTTGTAAATATCAATAGAATTTTTAAGTTCGTTGGGCATCAAAATCGGTTTAGTAGGAAATATTCATAAAAATGTCAGCGATTATACAGTAAACGAAACCATAGCGCGTTTTAATTGGATAGCCCAAACCAGTTCTAAGCAAGCGGTTGTAGATGATTTAAAAGCGAATACATCGAAAAACTCAATATTTTTATAATAAAAAAATTCCTGGATTATTGTGCTCTAAATCGAGTTGGGGCAAAAACACATTGTTTGTATGTATGTAAATATGTATGTATGTTTATACCGCGATAACTCGCGAGCCGTTAGTCCAATTTCGATAAAATTCAAAGTGTGTATAGTAGGCATGTATAGAATTTTTAAGTTCGTTTGGCATCAAAATCCGTTCAGTAGTTTTTGAGATATTGGCATTAATGTAAAAATAAATATTTATTGATAACTTCTAAGCTGTAAGTTTGTTTTAGTTGATAATCAGAATGTATGTAGGAAACGTTATGAAAGGTATGATATCAAAATAGATTTAGTGATATTCAAACGTCCATAAAAAAAAAGAGGATCTAATGTTTTTTTTCCTATTTGTTACTTAATAACTCCGTTATTACTGAAAGATTGAACAAACACTATTTTTAAGTCCGATAAGGCATACTTTCAGTTTAGTCCAGTAACATTTTTTAAGCTATTGGTTCAGTAGTTTAGTAATAAAATATAATAATAACTGTAAAACGCCTAGAATTATAGTGATGTCGTCGAAGTTTACTAATCATCTTTTTTTTCCAAATCACAAAAATAATGTTCTTCTCTCAAATTAGTGAATCGTGAATATATTTTGTAGTCGGGATATTAATCTACAATGGTGGGAGTAGAAGGCTCAATGGGCCTTATAGTCTAACGGACTAAAAATTGACGATAACAGAAGAAGGTGCTTTTTAAAGTAGATAAATCTCTCAAATATACAGGTCATGAAGAATTGATTGACCTACAAGGTCCTTCCAAAATTCGAAACGGAGGAGATTCTTAATTCGAGTAAATGTTGACAGCATAACTCTCCAACAAAACCTCTCGTCCGCGGGTATCAACATCTCGCCCACGTAGGGGCGGGCAACGGGTACAATTAAGAATTTACCCGGCTAAAGAGGCTCTGAAAACAACAGTATTCCTAAGGAGTGTTGACGTCAGGCAGGCGGCCGGTCGTTAAATATTAGACAAATTATAGGAATGGTTACAACAAGAAGGAATGCGTCTATAGATAGGCCGCCGCCGCAAATTGTCTATAGATATGGAGAAGACAGACAGCATAACTCCATAATTCTATCATGTCTGAACCGATTGATTTCTTTTTTGTCTGAAAGGATATACTTACTTTCAATGATTGTTAAGCAATGAGTGACATGCACTTTGTATATGTTTATTTTGTCTATTAATATAAAGCATGCTGTGTGTACTCGCTTTTGGTGTTACAACTGGCCATTGTATTTTTTTTATAAAATTATTCTTTTAGAGTATTTTGGTTGTAATACTGTTTTGTACACCTAATAAATAAATAAATAAGATTCCATAGAAATTCCAAATTATATAAACAAACAACTTTAATAAAATCGTAGGAAAACTATTTTAATACGGTTTTTATCGCGTTTATTACTTACTAGCTGTTTCCCGCAGCTCCGCCGGCGTCAAAAAGTAGCCTATGTTTAACCCCGTGCCTTCAACTATATCCATAACAAATTTCATTAAAATCCGTTCAGCGGTTTGGCCGTGAAAGAGTAACAGACAGACAGGCAGACTTTCGCATTTGTAATATTAGTATGGATATTATAGTATGGATGGATAGTATAGCATGGAGTATGGATTAATAATATATTAATAATTATTAACTCCTCTAACAACAGCAGCTAAAATAATTTAAAATAGTTTAATTTAATGTGTAACTATATGGCATATGAAAGAACGATAATACAATCATCCGAAATAAACTCAATTTAACATTTTTGATCTTTCATATTTTTAAATTCACTTTCTTGATATTAAAATATTTTTGTTTATAATTTCTAAGGCTAATCGACTCCATATTACTACGAAATCAATTGACGGTCTTTAAAATTCTATTTTTGGGGTCTTACTTGGGTAAAATCCATGTAGCTTGAACTCCAATGGTCAATCAATAGTTTACACCCTGGTGTTAGAGAGGTTAATTGACTCTGTTTGCCTTGGTCTACTTATATTTATCTTCTTCGTCCAAGCGTATTTCCCAATCGCGTCCTGAGTTTACGCTTCGGAACGTAAGGTATGTTGTTAATCGTGTTCCTAGATTTGGCAGTACTGGTTATCCCCATGGAGCGACTGCCTTCTGACCTTCGGGATGAACAGAAACATGGTCAGAGGTGTTTTAGTGGCTGACACTATCAGATTTTTCAGAATGCCTGAAAGGGCATCTGACACAGGATTACGATAAATCTCTCCCCGGTGTATGAAACTTTTGGGTAGAGAATATCATAAATATGGCCCCAGTAAATGATGGGAAGATTTATTTTTATTTTTGTGGCTAAACTTTATTAAGTAAATTCGCGAGGTCTATGTTCGCGGCGAACAACTAGTATAAATGTTTAATAACCCCATATAAGTCCTTCTTACTAAACAAGGTTGTCAACTTTATGTTAAATCGTCTTGAGTGGTGTACGGAGCGACTTATCACCGCCGTTGATCCTTTAATGCCGGCAATTCAAATCAAACTTACTTATGGCAATTAAAGAAACCTACGCTAAGTAAATAAGCCGCAGTGTGCGCCGCTGGCAGTGGGCACGAGGAAAACGGATGACGCCGCGACACGTGGTGTAATTAATTTCTAATCTCCTTAAAAGACAACAAACACCATATTTTTGTAGTTAGCAAACTTATTTTCCTGCTAGTTTAGAAATTTAAGGAAAATGAAAGTTTATTTACCCATTTTAATCTGATTGATGACGCACAAGATGCGCGTGCGTTGGGTTAGATAAGACTTCAAATTTGACTTTACTTATGTTATTGATCTTTCTTCAAATATGAAATTCTGTTTTTGATTTATTATTCGATATGATGTAATTAGACGGGGCACAAACTGCGCATACATGTCTTACTCTGTCATCGTCATCATCCTAGCGCTTTCCCGGTTACATGACCTAAACCATTTTAGTATCTTGCGATTTAGCTTCCATCAAATAAGATTCTATGAGATACGGACACTTCCGTTGTGTATTGCTTGTCCACCACACCTCATGTACCTATTCTTAATAAGATAGTGGCAGCCGCCAATTTTAAAATTTGGTTAGCAACGGAGTAAACAGCAAGTTGAATCGACTCCATTTGAACCCATGATCATAGAATTGATCAAATCAATTGTCAAATATCATCATGCATGAGGCAATCTCTTAAAACACTCGACCACACAAACAGCTCCTTCCTAATTCTGTATTTATTTTATTGATTATCTATTGTGACATCCCATTTGAGTCTAGAGAATTATTTAATTGTGCACTTCCTCATTATAGTGGCAACTTGATCTGGGCTCGAATCGCGGTAACTAAATAACGTATTTACCAAAAGCAAGTTCCGATCGTTAGGACTATTTTCAAGTACCTATGTAATATCGTTGAGTCGAATGATTCTTGTTCGTATCATAATAAGCGAGTCGAACTATTTTTAAACGACAAAATCGGCCGATGGCCGATCCCAAATAGAGATGGGTAATACTATAAAAAAATGTCTATTTTTCAAACTTAAAGCTATTATATTAAATTGCAATAATACTAAATTCGAAAAAATCGAAATTATGCGAATTAAAATGAATTAAAACGAATTGAAATTACTTAAAAAGAATTTAAACGAATTAAAATTAATTATAATGAATTATAACGAATTAAAATTTATTTAAACTAATTATAACAAATTGAAATGAATTTTAAGGAATAAAAATAAATTTTAACGAATTTAAACTAAATAAAATGAATTTTAATTAAATAAAAATAATTTTAACAAATTAAAGTATGTAATAACAAAACTTCTGAAATTCAAGCATCTTTGTTTGACTATCTCACGAATGTCTTGTACGTTATGGCAAAAAGTTCCTCGACAGTAACTTTTTTCCAAACGTTATTTTGGTAGTGGCTCGTACGTTCCTTTTGTCAAAAACGTTTGTCAAAAAATAGCGCAATACCCACAGACGTGGCAATACCGTTGCAACACAGAAAGTTCGACCAAACATGATGCGGCCAACAAAGTTCACATCAAAACTTGTAATCATCAAAAATAGGCCTCACATTCGGAAATTGGTTTTAGTTTGAACATTCTCGTCCTTAGATTAATAATCGGTCTTGCGTGGTCGTAGCGCCGCGCGAGCGCATTAAAATACCGCAATTGCCTTCCTGTTCTCGTCCAGTTCCGCCTCTGTTCTACGATCTTGAGATCCTCGAAACCATTTTTAGCTTCACAGGCACTAACGCTACAAGTTATAATGCAAGAGAAATCGCAGTGTAAGTAGATAAGTACTTTTCTAAGATATGATATGCTTTAACGATGCGGCAGCCGGGGCCAACAGCTTAACGTGCCTTCCGATACGGAGTCATGTTTATCATATTAGCCCTCAATATCCTAAACTGAGCTCGACACAACTAAACAAACTATGCTATCCGTGTGTCTTCTTCTTTGGGTGTCGATGTCCTTCCAACGATTTTAATTTAATTTAATTAATTTTATCCGTGTGTCGATTCCCATTTACTTATTTATTTAGTCTTCAGGTCGAACGCCTTAACCAGTGGACCACAGACAGATGATCCCATTGAAATTGCTAAGTTTAGGGTTTCGTACCTCAAAAGGTAAAAAAGGAACCCTAGTCTCACTTATGTAGTCTGTCATAGTCGATTTTTTCCGTTTTCAGCTAGTTTTCTGCAATGAACTTAGAGCAATTAAATCTTCGCTGCAAGTAAATTACACGCTGACTGGTTGGTGCTTGGTGCCATGGAGCAAATACAAAGAGGAGACGGAGTATCGACTGGTGCACCGTTACGGTCATTGGCGCAGTAACGTCGGAAGTGGGCGTGCCTCGTTCAACTGTGAAAAATGCGTGAACTCTGTTTTTTAAATTTTTCTAATATTTTAAACCAAGTTTAGTTTAGTTTCAAGTGTTTCCATAAACCATTTAGTTTCAAGTGTTTCCATGCTGTACTGTTATGGGATCACAATAAACGTAAGTAAATAACATATTTTCGAATTTATTTGATTGATTTAGTGTTACACAAAATATGTGTCTGTTTTTAATGTTCAAAATATCTGTAATTTAAAGAAAAAGAAACATATTTTTTTATGTTGAAATCTTCGATTTGCTAGCGACATCTATTAGTAAGTAGAGGGAGCTCCCCTCGCGTCGTCTGCCTTCCACCCCGCGTAGCCTCACACAATTTTTGTAAGGAAGCTCAGTACGCCATCTCCTATTTGTTATTACTGCGTGGGTGAGACCAGTTGCTTGTCTTACTGCTGGTGGCAGGTTACATCCCGACCGGAATCACGTGAGGCAGGCGCGAGGGGTGTGGATAAATCATATCGATCGGTCGAGGTCGACTTCCTTACTGGATGTACATGATGAATGCCGACCTCGTCCTGCATAGGGGCGAATGTATATGTCTCTAATTTACTAAAACAGCGTTAGTTCATTAATCTTGTGTTTTGGCAGAACTCTCAACGCAATCCTGATCATAAGGATGTTTAATTAATTATACGGCACCACCTACGCTGGATGAGCTCATTCTATAATGCTTACAATATAATTCAAAACGTCTGATGACAACATAGTCAAGTAATCCATCTGAACGTCGGAGTGTTAAACGTTATTGGATTCAACCCTACTTTACTAAATTACTGGAAATGCGAAAATAACTCTTTCGATGTTTAAGACCTGTTACCACCACAGAGTAGATATACCTAGTTGTTATAGTATTTACGCTGTTTAGATACCTAAATTTTGATATAGGTTGAGGAAGCGAACTGCCCCGCCAGACCTCGACCACGGAGGACATCAACCAGTTTTAAAGCTAACTTCGATTCCACGCGTATATAGCTAGTTATTTTTTTGGTCTGTCTGTAGTAATTAAGTATAATATTATAGCAATAACAAGTTTAACTTGAGTATTCGTAATATTAATTTAAGATAATGAAACATGCTCACAAGCGCAATGAGAATGATAAAGTAACATGCCATCGTGACTAAGAATCGTGGAATATAATTGCGCATTAATAAAAATAAAGAATATTAAAATAAAGGTAATTATCATTATAATGTCAACGCTAGTTCTAAGAAGTTACTTTTAGCTCTTGTAATAGTAGTATTTGCGAGCGCCTTTGAGTGGATAATAGCAAACACGATCGTATGCAAGCAATAATACTTAGTAAGAGTAACTTGGGATGTCTGTATGTTTGTTAGTTTACAATCTCATGATTGAACTGAGAACCGGTTAGGATCAAGAGGCAGGTGTCTGCTATATTTTCAATAATTCCCTCGGGACTAAAATAGAACAGGGACACAAAATCTGAATCCTACTTTGGAATGCATTACCGGTAGACATTCGTAAGGCACAAACTATTACTTCGTTCAAAGATTAGGTTAAGTCTCACTGCCTTTCCGAGGTAGAATAATCCTCTCATAAATTGTGCTATGGCTGTCACTAACTTCTTAAACTTATTGACAGTATAAATAATAAATAAATCTTTTATTTCGGAATTTATCCATATGGTGTTAATTACAAAATAGCTTAACCTAGTGTTAGTAACAGGAACGCACACAAAAAAAAAAACAAACAAATACTACTTACCAACAGCTAGGTTCCCACCTCCGGGCCACCGGTATCCGTACATCCACCTCGGTATGAAGGCGCATCCAGTGGCCCAGTAATGGGGAGTCCCATCTGTCAGTTAACACGCGCAGAATACCGTTTGAGCTAGCACGTAAGCGACTTAATAACGCCGCACACCTCTTTCTAATTATTGCATAAAAGCAGTCTGTATTAGCGTCGGAAAACATTTTTGACGCGCTACAATAACGCGGTAGCCCAAACAATATTCTGAACGCATTATTATATTGAACGCGCAGATCACTGTATGCGCGCCGCGAATATTCAGCCCACAGACTGCACGTATAGAAGCACTGACAGTAAGCTTTAAAAAGTGGCACCTTAACTTCTTTACTACAACGTGCAAATCTGCGTGTGCGCCGCGGAGCTGCGCTCTCGTTCAATGTCAGTGTTATCACTTAACGAATCGGTTACCTAATGGCCCAGATACTTAAACTCCATTTTAGCTAGTTGGATGCCACATAAACTTACGGACTATTTGGAATAGGTTTTATATCCAGATTTGAAAATTAAAAACTCGCTTTTGCTTGCGTTATATCTGAGCCCGTGAGATACCGCGTACGTCTCGCAAATGTGTATCAGCCTCTGCAATGCACCTATCGAGGGGCTCAACAACACCATATTATCGGCATAACTAATATTATTAACACAAACCCCATCAATATGACAACCTATATTGGTGCTTTTGAACTCCCCAATTAGTTGGTTCATATACAGATTGAACAGCTTGGGTGATGTCAACCCCCTCCCCCCCCCCCCCCTGCCTCACCCCGCACTCCAACCTGTATACGTCCGAGTGCACGCCAGCCCACCTAACACTGTTCCTCTGATTACCTACTGTACCAATATTTAAATATTGATACAATATCCCGAGGCAATGTCGTGTTGTTGGCCAGTTTCCCAGAGTACATCATACGTAATCAAATCAAACGCTTTATATTTATATGTATTTATTTATGTTTGTTATTTGTAAGTTTATTCTTATGTAAGTATATTATATGCGTCTTAATGTAGGCATGTACATTTAAGCTGTCTGCACCGCTCACGCAAGTGTTTTTTTTACCGCAGCTCATTTCTACCCTAAGGTTGGCTGGAAGAAATTGCATTAGCGATAAGTCCGCCTTTGTGCCCATTTAGTTGTATTGGATTTAACTATGTGTTTCTTTTTTTTTGTAAATGGACAATAATGACAAGAAATGAACACTTTTCATTCATTCATTCATCTATTTTATAATTTGTCTGTAATTAAATTAATGGAATCCGTGCGCTACCCAGCTGTATTCATGCCAAAGGATACAGTAAATCTTTCAAATGGTCGAGAAGAAATTATTCCCAAGAGATTGAGAATTAGTGAATTATGCTAGAACGCTGCTAATATACGGAGCGGAAGCTTTGATTATGAATATGTTGCCCGTACTTTAGTCAAGTACAGGCATTTTTTAGTTACAATAGGGCTACCAAGAAATACGAAAGTTTATATATAACAATAACTATATTGATTAGTTTAAGCCTAATGGTAATATTGTATTGCATCATTGTTTCCGTTTCTGTTTTTTGAGTTCGCGGTAAGCGGTCACCGCGTCCAGCCGCGCTCGCTCGCGTCGCTCGCGTTCCGCGACGCTCACTCCGCTCGGCACGCTCGAACCGCTCGGTTTGCTCGGGAGCAGCTTGCTCAGCAGCAAATCGCGTTGTCCCGGCTACCAACATTACAATAACTTTATTTAACATGACCACGAGTACCACGAAAAAATTAAATATGATATCGCGTCTTTTAAATATTCTTGTAGTTAATATTGTTTTATTCACAATCTTATTTTTATTTTTGTCTACTACTTAATACACAGAATTATTAATAATACTAACATACACAACAGCACTCACTCCCTCTCACCCAAAACGAATACCGAATTTCACCACATAGATTTAAGGTCAAAATCGAGAGCAAAATAATGCAATAATGTTACTTCAGCCGCCCGGCCGCTGCGATGTCTAAGACACACACACGTTAAATAATCAATCCTACGACACACACTGATGCGTGCGTGTGCGTACGCGACTGAATCGTATTAGTTGTAAAGGGTATCGCGCTCTCCGCTGTTGTACGGAGTGTGCGTCTAAGTAGACATAAAACAATATCGGCATATCTTCGCGGGAATATGAGAGCTAAATTTGGAGGCTGTATGAAGTGGCAAACCTACGTAAATGCGAAATATTTTATCAAATACATAAGTGTGGGGTTGAATGTTTATGAATGCATCCTTAGATTTCTGTTGAGAGAACGCGACGAGCTAACGAATGAGTCTGTGAATGATAGTGCGAATGAATGAGTTAAATGAACGACCAGGAGGGACTCTCTTTACGACTGGCTCGGATGACGAATGGACGCGTGTACTCCAGCAACACAAAAGGACGCCATCATCACACGACTGTAAGAATTAATTTGCCATTTTTGAATAAATATATCACTTGCTTCCGGTCCCAAATCTTTTATTTATCTCGAATCCCACATAAGTATTTAATAAAATATTTATGTATTTGTGTAATAAGTACCTACTAACAAAATTTTGAGACCGTGCTTCTGGAATAAACAATAATTTATTCATTCATAAATGATAGGGTAGTAATCATCATCATATCAAGTGTGTTACAATGGTCAATCGACCCTACATACCATGGTGCCAGTTTTTCGGAAACGCCTTTCGGCCTCTGAAGTGCTTTAGACTCCCAAATGGCAGCCGAGACTAACAGCTTAACGTTTATTCCGAAGCTCGCATTTATAATTGGGTATTCTAGTAATTTTTATTTTTTCTTTCATATCAATATTTTTATTTCCAGAAACAGAATTAAGAAAGAATTTTTGTAATCCGTTCAAAAATAAATAAGTTATTAGACTTTGAAATTCGGCGGAAGGCGAAACTGTCAAAAAACAAGTAAAGGATGCTCTGTGTGAGCTGTGACGTCACGTCAAGATGCAGTGATAAGGTATGGCGACACTCACCCGAGCCGCATGTTGGCCAGCACGGCGCGGCACGGACAGTGCGGGAGGCGCTGCCGTCACCTCGCCGAACGGCACACGCTCGTACTGCGGTCGCTCGCTGAGCGCCAGTGCCGCTTCCTGCGACACCATACACTCTTGAGAAACGAACGAAGGTTCCACTGTTTGTGGAGATCATTATAGACAAACACTCTGTATGAAAACTTAGCTTTTGCGCCCAAATGTGAATCCGTCTGGTACACGTTTCAAGATTCTTTTCAACACATTTGCTCATAAAGTGTCTTTGACATCTCCAGTTACAGCATCCCCCACCCACTGCGGCCAAGACTACCTAAAGCCGTCATCCTGATCGGTCCCGTGAGCCTGCGGGATCGGCAGTGGGAACTCATTTCCTGTGTACACTTTTCCCTACCTCCTATCCGTCTGTAACCGTAGGTCGCATGGTTACAGATATCCTGCACTATCTATATATTTATCTACAACACCGTATGGTTAGGGCTAGGGTTAGGATAGCCAGTTACACTCACATACATACACACATATCCACTTGCACATTATACATTTTCCACATCCACAATGGTTAACACCATTGTGGAGTGTGTAGTGTGTAGGAATAGGAGGAAACCTTAGGATTTTGTACGTATAACGTCGAGTATTGCGAAAAGACTAGCTCAGCATTGTACAGTTGTGAGGTGTAAATAAATAAGTAATAAACGCGATAAAACCGTATTAAAATAGTTTAATTGAATGAATAACAATCGCGAAAACATAACAAATCATTAAAATTATAAGTATGGTTTTCCTCGCAAATGTGTTGAAAATCATTGTATGACAACTCGTGAGCGAAATGGGTCATATACTCTTCTTATACCGCCTCGTAAATAATGACCAACCTCGCATCCTTGTATCATAATCTACTATTATAATTTTAATATTTTTATTGATATTTATAATTCTGCAGTTAAGTTATGATAGTAAATCAACTTTATTGATTAGGAAAACTTATTTTACTAAAAAACTCGTAAAAGTACGCCTGGCAATAAGGTAAAGCAATTCACGAAAAGTAAGCAATTTTGCGACTTTCCGTCAAACAGCAGAATTGCCATGAAATGATTCATTTCATGAACTGCCAAAACGTGGCTATTTTAAGATTTGCAATGATTCATAATGTGGTCATATTGTAATTCATGCAAAGTGGCCATCTTAGACCCACAGTACTTTATTCCGAGATGATAGGAACTTGTCCTTCTTGGTACTCTTGCCTATAATGTGAAATTTCAGGAAATGAAGCTTGAAGAGATACAGATAAAAACTCACTTTCGTTTATGGAGATCAGACGACCACTCCATTGTATCCTTACTGACAAATGGAGAACCACGATTAAACCCATGGACACTAAAGCTTAAGATGCAACTGAGAAATTTATTTATTTTTATTCTTATACACACTTGCAGCTGATGCGTGTGTTGAACAAAAAGTGTTATATGTATAAAATTTATACATATTATAGAAAGTACAGATGGACAAAGAAGATTGTCGCAGTCACCTGTGCAGCTGCTGCCTTCTTCTGCTTCAGCTTGTCCTTGTGCGAGAGCTTGGCGGGACGCTCGACGGCGGCCGCTCGCTTCGTCTTGCGCTGACGACGCTCGCGCAACAACGCCATGCGCGACCCGCGAGCATCCTCCTCTTCTAGGTCTTGCTGCAAATAAACCAAAAACAATAGTAATTAAAACAAACAACAATATAATCTTCTGTCATGTGGAAACTACTGTTTAATTTATTTAATTATAGACAGGCAGCTGTTACAGCTGAGGCGTCAATATCAAGCAGTGTCTAGTAATTTCACAAAAAATCTTTCACTTCAAGTTCATTTCTGCACCAATGTTACTTTAGTTGTTTGCATCCATTTGTCTAAGCGATTTTTAAACGAGATCACTGATCGCTGGCTCTAAGACCACTTCCTCATGTATATATGTATCATGTATATAATGATTTTATACTTTCCTTTAGGCAACATCGGCGTATATTAATTGTAAGTGTTACCAAAAGTGCTATATTTGAAAGCATGATTCACGCAAAATCGGCGAGTCGAATGATTTTTGTTTGTTATAGAACAATTTTCATTCGGCATATATGTCACACTTTTCAAAAATAGGACTCCAAAATTGTGTTATTTTCCCCACGGATTTTCCCTAATAAATAAATAATTAATTAAATTGGTAGTTAAATTTAATCACAAAGTATTTCCCCCTTCATAACATTCATTATGCCTAGTTTAACTAAAACATGTTTAGTCCCCTTTCCACTTAGCAATACTTGGACGTGAAAGAACCAGACAGGACATATTAAGTTAGCATATGTTCATTAATTTTATATTTTGTACATTTGTATGCCTTTTGGTGGTTTCTGGTTATTATCTGTAACGTAACATCTTTTGCATACTCCAAACTAAGTTGAAGATGCACAGCATCTGGAAAATATGCTCAATAATTTATTCAAATCAAATTTTTAACTATGAGTATATTAGGTTGGGGAGTCTTTTCGCATATAGTATGTATGAACTTGTAATAAAATCTCTTTGACTATACTATTTGTATCTGGCTGGTTTTGGTATCATTAAAAGTTTAAATTTTAAAGAAGATAATTCCAATTTAAAATTAGGAAAATGTGTGATTTTTCATTTCTTACTGTCAAGATGAATTAATGAGCTAATGAAGAAATTCGATACATTTTTTGCATTTTTAATCTGGAAATTTTGATGTCAAAGATGCACGTCACTCTGGTCGCCCTATTACGGATAAAATGGATGCCATTTTTTAAAAAGTGGAACATGATCGGCATATCGGTAGTTACAACGTAGCTAAAGAACTGGGAATTGACCACAAGACAGTTTTGGTGCATTTGAAAAAAACTGGGTACACAAAAAAGCTCGTTATTTGGGTACCTCATGAACCGTGTACTCATTTGTGATTCTTTATTTTGATGTAATGAAACCAAACCATTTTTGAAGATACGTACGACAAGAACGTGAGAAGAAGGTAGTGGTCAATGGCTGGTCAGGCTTCACAGACTGTGGCGAAAGCCGGGTTAACTCGCAACAAGGTGATGCTGTGTGTGTGGTGGGATTGGAAGGGCATTATTCATTTTGAGCTGTAACCACCAGGCAGAACCATCAATTCTGAACTCTACTGCGAACAACTGATGAGATTAAAGCAAGTAGTTGAAAGAAAGCGGCCAGAGTTAATCAACAGAAAGGGGGTGCAAAAATTAAAATAGTTTTGCTGGGAGGTGTTAATGCATCCACCATATAGTTCTGATCTTGCACCTTCAGATTTCCACCTGTTTTGGTCTCTTCAGAATTCTTAAGGCAGAGTCAGATTAACATCACGAGAGGACTGCCCAAACCACTTGTCTCGGTATTTTGATCAGAAGCCTCAAAATTTCTATAGCGATGGGATCATGTCCTTACCTACAAAATGGCAAAAAGTAATCAAACAAAATGGCACCTACATACTTTAGTTATATGTATATGATATATATGATTTTTTTTTTAAATGAGAAGAAACTTTTCCCCAGCCTATTACTTGTAAGTTGGCACCGAAAGGGTTAATTTCAATAATATTTAAGAATTTCAAGCAGTCATGTACAAACCTTTAAAACAATTAGTAAATAATACATCTGAGAGTCATCAGTAATGAAGGACAGGAAATTCAGATGATAGACAGAAATAAAACTTACTGGATAATCCTGTGCTTCCTCAGAATCGTGCAGAGCGCGAATGGCGCTGTTGATCCTCAGAGAGAATCCGCGGCCGGACTCTCCAGGCAGCTTGCGCAGGCGTGATATTGGGTTCACCTTATTTGAGGCTGCACCTGGAAAACAAATGGCTTATCAGTGACCCTTTCAGGATTCATTTTGATGCAATAACTTTATGTGTCAAAAGGAAAATGAACAATCTTCTTTAAACCATATTTTAATGAATCTATGCTGGACATCGTAACAATAAATGGGTAGTACTTGCAGAAGTGGCAGGCTTTCGCTTTGGTTTGCGACTAGCGGAGTCACGAAATGAGAAGAGTTCTGTTAGAGAACGAGGTACGGGCTGCTCGTCCGGATCTTTAGGTGGCGCGTTGATCTTCGACTTCAACCTGAAATATGAGTCAGCCTTAAAATTAAAAACTTAAAACATAACGGACCAAATCGATTTGACCTTTTTTTTTATTTTTACGTACATTTCATAACGTTTAGCTTGTTGCTGGAGTGGGTCTTTGACCCCGCGGTGTTTTTTAGCAGGAATTTTTCGACCCATTATTTTTGATAATGTGGAATCAGTAAATATACCTTTAAATATCAACACGTGCGTGATTTTATATTTTCTGCTTTCTGTTCTGCGCCTTGTTTTTATTTTGGTTTGTTGGTTATTTTTCGACAATATATTTGACAAGACAATGACATTAACAGATCTGATTTTAGTGAATTTTACAACCCTGGATATACGGTATTTTAATGTCGTACTTACTCTAAAGTGGGTAATAGACGTGCGAGCAAGTACGCGAACTTATGGCTCGACGACCTTTTTCGCCCGTGTGTCACCGTAAATACGCGTACTTTAAAACCGTCGCACAAGTCGTCGGCTATCCAACCGGTTTGAATTCTTGCTCGTAGCTCGTCTCGGCTCGTACGTGTGGCAGCACTGCGAGCCGCGAGCCTTCATTAATGGCTGGTTTACACACGATCCAGTGATTTCACGGACACATTTCTATATAAACTACCAGAGTCGCACGAGAATATCTATCATACAAAATCAGCTGTGTCCGACACGACTCGTGCGGCGCTACCCTGTCAGGTCATACATCGTACGCGAATTGCATAGCTCCGTGTGCGAACTGCCATAATGTCCACTTAGCTCGCATGTGAATCGAACGAGTTCATTGCGTCGAAACCGAACGAAACGCACGTAGCAGCAGTGTTGTTTGTTGTGTAGTGTTGTGCGCGGGAGGGGGCTTGTTTTTACCAGCAAGGTCGTTCTTTGTGTCAAAATTTTGCTTTTGTGATTGTGACGGATAAATTGTTAATTAGTTTCAAATATTACAGTGATACACTATTAAAATAACTAACAATTCTTGGTGTATTGTATTTATTGCAGTGCGTGCATGTCGAGGGTAGATTTTAGTTGTTAGAACATCTGTTTTGTTGGAACGTTCCAATGAGTTTAGGAGCAGGGCAGAGCACAGAGGGAACAAATGCAGGAGGAATTTTCGTACAATTTAATCAAGACTGCACGTAAGTAAAACCACTTCATTGTCACAATATTAGATAAGTACAATACTTCGAGAGTCCGCACTGGAGGTCCAGCTGTTACCTCGGTATCGCCAAGGTCTCTTCAGTTCGGATTGCGAAAGCGCGTCCAGGCACGAATTACCGCCAGTTTTGCCGCGAGTGCGATTTGTACGAGGCATTATTTATTATGTTGCTGATGCAACATGTCATTGCCAACAGTGGCGTAACTGCAGCTGCTTTGCTTGCAGTTGTAGTAAACAAACGCTGGGGCTCCGGCCGTCGCTGATCTCGTATGTCACGCTGTACTCTTTGTGGTGATAATGGTTCCTATCGACTATTGGTCACTATAACTTCTCTTGTTATTTAAATCAAGGTACAGTGAGCCATGCAAATAGTAACAAAAGATAAGCACAACAATATAATGTTAACAACATACTTTTGTGCATAATACTAATAAAACTATGATTTTTTTTATGTAGGTAGTTGACAATATATGAGTCAACAGCCATGAGTTGGTATCTTTCTAACACTTGCTTTGTTTAAACAACAATGATAGCTTACACCCTGCCTCTCATGTTAAGTGGCTACTAGTTAAAGCCTGTATCTGGTTTAGTAATAGTGGTAAATTCTAAATTTTGTCTGGCTCTGGATGCTAACATTGTCCTTGTGTCTAGTTTTCATGACATTGACATTATTTTCTCAGTATTGAGAATAACTAAGTATTTGTTTGTATAAATAACAGATAAATTTAGGTAACACTGTCACTATTTATTCTTGCAATATATTACTAACAAGCAAGAACACAGCACTAAAATATTGATGGCTATTGAGGCCTTCATGTGAAATAGTAAATGTCTATGTATAGTCTAGACAGTCTCGCATCTCACACCTCAGCTCACCAATATAGTTCTAATTTAAGTATTTAGGTTTGTTTTTATTTGTGTCAGGATTTTGATGTTTTGTGTTTTTTTTGTACATGTATTTATTTTTTTATTTATTTATTAGGAAGACCAACAGCTTTTTTTGTATAAAGGTAGTAAGGTAAAAAATATATAAAGCAAGTGAGCCACTACAGGTCCTCACAGATAGATCCAAAATAGCTTAACAAAAGTTGAATAGTAATCACACTCACGCCACAATTGTGAGAAAACTACATAATAAGTATGAGATCTAACAAAACATTAGTAGCAACATTGCTATGGTCAAAATAGAAAAATAATATTAAGAAAGTTTAACTCTTGAGACTTAAATAAAACACAACAGAAAAATTCTATGCTACTGGAGTAAATGTTCATAAAGTAAACGCTTTGCTCTAGCTATGCTTGTGGTGAATAAATCCAGATCCAATGTCCTGGAGAAAATCTTGAAATTATTACTTGCGTCAATAAATATGAATTCTGCCGATAATTTGTTGATACATTTGGTATGTAGAGAAGAGGATTAAATTGAAAAATTCTAGGGGGAGCGAATAAATTGATTTTAGCTAAGAGTTCTGGAGAGTCAACTACACCAGAAGCAATCTTCATTAGGAAAATTATGTCAGCGACATCACGGCGATTCTTCAAAGGTATTAGATGGTGATTTTTACATAGGTCTCGATAGTTATCCGATTTGTAGTTTAGTTTAAGGCGGTAACATAAATATTTCATGAATTTTATATATATTTATAGTATAGAACAGGTGCCATGTTCCAAAATCTCATACAAGGGAAATCCCAGCCAACACTTGTGGGGTTAGTAAGTTAATGAACACTAATTGCACTATTTTATGACAACAAACCACCAATAAACAATGCATAATTGAATTAAAATTGGTAGATATGAAAGCTGACTATCGCTTGATTTATAGATTCATTTTGTTGTATTTGAGTGCAAAAGAAAGATTTGGATGAAACACATGAGTGTTTGAGTAGTTTTTAAAGCATTCTATTTATTAACAGCAAGTAACTAAATATGATTTAAGAAATAAAAAAAACAGCAAAAAATCATGTCTGTAACAGCAATTCATCTATTGTGATTTTTACACTATTTTTTTTTTTATTATACATAAATTTTTTTTCAAATTTTTTTGTCACGGCTATTGTATACGGGCACCATACCATGTGTGTACCAAATTTCAACTTGATCAGCCTGGTAGATTTGGAGAAAATCGACTGTGACAGACAGACGACATAAGTGAGACTTTAAGGAATCCTTTTTGACCTTTTGAGGTACGGAACCTTAAAAATTTGTTAAATAGAAATGTAAGCAAGGAGCAAAAGTCAGCTTGAGACAGAAGCCTTTTTAATTAATTACGAAGACTATTATAGATAATAGGGTTGGCTTCTCAACCCTTCAGTAAACTAAAGAATAATGAAGCATTTCAAAAATTTGTTTCTATTTGCAATAGTACCCAACTCCAAGATAAAAATGAGAAGAGGTGTAAGCGTCAATGAAAGAGACAGTTAAAGCCACTAACACACCTCAGGTCATGTTCCCGTTAGTCTGAATTTCCTGTTAAAAGGGTTAATAAAAGCAGCCAAAGCATACCAAATCTAGGACCATTATTAACAGCATACCCTTTTTTTTTAACGTAGGGTAAATGCGTTTACGTACAAAGTGTGAGACTCCCAGGCGTAGCACAGCGCCTGGACTACCCACTAAAACCCCTACGGCGTTTCCGCACCGGCTGTTGAGGGCGCCATGGGGTCGCGTTAGCATTCTACCACGACGCCCTCCAGCCATGGCCTTTCGGCCACCCCCCCCAAATCGGACAGTGGCCCATAAGTAAACCACGCCCGTCCCCCAGACCCACATCCATTCGCCGTCTCTTCATACACGGCGGTGGAGTGGGCTGTAGGCAGAAATTGGCCGACAGTCAACAAGCCCCCGACTACCAGGGAGTTATTGACTGTCACCCAGGTGCACCCTGGTCGACACCGTCCCGAATCCTTTGTCAGCCCGCCCTCTCACCAGATCCGTGGGATCAAATGAGAACGCAAAGCTTTCAAAGGACCGGGCACTCGAGGAGGTTCCCTGCCCTGCACTCCATTAACAGCATACCCTGACTTAAGCGTAAGATGAGAATGCAACTAGGAAAGTTACAATGAAATGTTCAATCGTATTGCATGTATTCTCGGCAGGTCCCTGGTAGCTGGCAGCAGTAACGGCTACCATCTGTTTTCGCTGACCCCTGATGATGGAGTGGAGGAGATCTACGCGAGCCGCTCCGGGCAGGACACCTGCCTGGTGGACCGGCTGTTCAGCAGCTCGCTGGTTGCAATTGTCACAGTACAGGCACCCAGGTCAGCTCAATATGTAACCTTCCTTAAATTATTATAAGTGTGAGGATGGATTCAACTTTGTCTTCTAATCAATAAAAATCTTATAGGTAAAACATACTTTAATCTTAAAAAGTTTAAATTTAAATGGCTACTTCCATTTGCCCTGCAGTCCTGTCTTCATCAATCTAGACAGTTTTTAGATCTAATCTCATCTTGTAAATGTATGGAAGATTTTTAAGCAAACCCTCGACTTAAAAGTCGTACAGCTTGGGATAACTTACATATAAATGTATGTTCGTAACTTATTTCGTTGAACATTTTCGCTTTTAGTCATAAAATAATATGCAAAGCCGCATACAAAAGCCAAGTATATTGTACAAGTTATTTTTCAAATTTTAAATGTAGTTTAATAACTAGCGATGAGTTGGAAAAGTTGGGTTTTCGGGTTCATTAATAACTAGCAGGTGAAACTGCGGCACAAAACTAGTGCCGTTATAATTTCTCTAATGTGCTGCACAATAGCATCTGTGAAATATAATTATTTACGTCGTCCTTGCTGCACACCGGTCGCGGCGCGGCGGCCGCGGCGAGGCGTCTTCGGCACCACGACCTCACGGGTGCGACCTCTGGCGGTGCCGAACGTGATATCAATTTTTGAGACGCTTTAACAACGTTCTGTTGTTCAGTGCGCCACATAGACAAATAAATAACTCAATTCGAGTAAATATTATTTTTATAAATATAGGAAGGTGTCGTTTTATTGTCAAATCAATGACTGGAAAAATGAGATAATGCTAATGAAGTCATCCAAATAAACTAAATTTAACATTTTTGATCTTTCATATCTTTTAAAGGAATTTGCTAGATCTTAAAATAGTTTTATAAGGCCAATCGACCCCACATGACCCCACATGTCCAGTACTACAAATCCACCTCATTACCATAATAATGGTATTTTCGGGGCCATTCTTAGTTGGGTAAAATCCATGTAGCATGGGATTAACTCCATTTGTCAATCGATCTTTTACACCCTGGTATCCTAGGGGTCAATAGAATCTGTTTGCCTTCGTATCTTCTAAATCCAAGCGTGATTCCCAGTTGCGATGTATCTCTCCTTGGTGTATGAACTTCTTGAATTCAGAATATCTTCAAGGTGGCCCCGGTAAACAAATGGAAGTCGGTTTTTGTTTTTTTGTGAAAAATGTTATAGGGAATAGTTATTCAATTCGTTACAAAAAAATTACTTTCTATGTGTACCTGCTAACTTTTTTAAAGTATAAAGTAAACTATACAGGAGACAGACTTCCCAAAATAAATAAAAAATAAGGGAGGCGATTTATTTTGTACAGGTAAAAAATGGGGATTTGCTAGACGACAAAAAAGGTGTGGGTTTCCGTCTTGTAGCAATAAAACAATGAGAAGTATTACTCTCACAATTCATAAACGCTACGTTACACAAGACCACCCAAAATAGCAAAAAGCATTTGTTCTATTATCTTTTGAAATTTCAATATTCAACTACGTAGTTTCTTAGTATGTAAAACTAAAAATCTCTTTGTCGATTCGAATTATAAACTTGCCTCTTGTGATAACGGACAGCTGTTATGTCTCATTGCGGTCATTAATCGCAAGAAGCGGGGACGGCCGAGGCTCGTCAAAACGTGGCAATTGTCCTCTGGAGCGATAACAAATGATTGCGTTTTACATACTAGAACTAATTAAAATCTCGTGTTTCCGCGTCATGCTGCTTATCGCAACATACGTCAGCTCGTGTAAGATGTCCTGACACGCAGTCTAAATACATTGTCTGCGAATGACGAAGTTTTAAAAAAAAGTATATTGAGAGCTCGGCAACAGCGCAACAAAACATACAGTGTAAATAGTAAAGTATAAATAAACGGGGAATGACATAACAGGGTTAAGCAGTTTGGCGGATTGCGCGCGCGTGACGTCACGTGTTGTGTAAGCGGCTCCACGGCCAAGTTCACGAGACGCGGCGCTGCCAACGACGTCTCAGCAGATTGCCGTACAGGCGACCTGCTGACAGACTAGCCGCTACACTCACAGACAGACGTACGGCCCGCTGTCGTGTACAACTCGGTTTCAAATAGAACATCAATTCGTCTTGAGGGTCTCGTAAAATGCGAATACCGGCAAAGTGAGGCCTGAATGTCGTAGGTTCTAGATAGATCGTAATCCTAAGATATTTAGTATAGTACATATCCTGTAGGATGGATCTGTAGTGTAGGACCTGTAATCTGTAGATGGAATCTTGGATGATATAGCCAATACTTAGTAATTCACTATCACAATGTGATAGTGACAAAGTTAGGAGGTCGTCTAAAGTAGTTGTAGTTTTCCACAAAATAATGTAAGTCAACACAATTGAATGAAATAATAGCTTTTTAAACTTGACACAACACACATCTCATTTACATGAATCTATTTCGAATTAACTAATGTTAATTAAATTAGAATTAAATGGGTGAATGTACTTTTAGTTTCAGATATCGTCATTAGTTGATAATAGGCAGTTAGCTGGCACTCGAAATGCCAGTACAATTGAATACTAATAAACACTATTTTATTTTATTTTCGAAACATGTTTCGTCTCTTTCGGCAGCACTTGTTTTGTAGCTGATTAATGATCGATGTAATTATACTAAACTACACACGTCTCAATAGCAGGAAAGACCCGTGGCTTCGAAGCAACTACCTGAGGCTCGTTAGAGCATAAGAGAAAAATAGAAAAGTATATTGTTTCATTTAGTACATATCGAATACACACGTGATTCAGAATCTTAACACACTTGAATTGACACAAGGACTACTGACTGCAGTAGCCCGTTTAGTTGACGTTACAAATGAATATAAATCTATAGACAAATGAAAAAAAACCGTAAAAGGCGATAAAACTGTATAAAGTTTGTTTGTTTCGAAAGGAAATAACAGCTAGGAGAGGAAACCATACAATCCATATTGTTCGTTACCCAGCTACTGGTAGATGTCGCTGAGCAATAGAATGAATGAATTAACACTTTATTGCACCGTTTACATACATTTAAGAAAAGATACATCATTGAAACCAATTAACATTAAGAGAAATGACTACAAAGGCGGACTATCGCATCTTAAAGGAGCAGTGAATTAAAAAAAAAACTTGAGCGAGCGGTGCAGAAAGCTAAGATGTTATCTACAACAAAACAGATAATAAACTTACATAGATATTTTGTATATATAACCTAAATAAAATACATACAACGAGTAGGACAGTAGTGACAAAAAAAAAGAGACAAGCTTATTGAACCTTAGAAAGGTAGTGAGACTTAACTAAATCTTTGAAGGAGGCGATGGAAATATAGAATACTAGCTGTTGCCCGCGCCTGATCAAAAGATATTTCCAATGAGGTTTGAATCACTTAGATTATAATTATATGACAGGTCTCTCGGGATCTTCTTTTTATGTACCTATTTAGAAGATTACTACCCCATCGGATCCCAATAGGGATTAATAGTATATCACACCCGGCACGTCGGATTTAAAAATGCTTATAATTTTCGTAGTCAGCAACCCCATAAACCATACAAATAACACCCATGTCCCCCATTCAGGGGCTGAATTCTAAAAACCTTAAAACAGGTAACAAATCATTTATCAAAACAAATGATCTTGTGAAGTTTCGACTGCAAAGGACTTACTAATTTCCTTCCCCCGTACATACATTGAACATCAGTTTCCCTTTTGGGGGTCAATTTTGAAAAAATCTTCCTTATTGCACCCCCTGATTACAAAAGAAACCCACTTGCTAAATTCAATGAGAGATCAATTGAACATTAGTCAGAGTTTGTCCCCCCTTTTAGAACTGGAATTGTAAAAATACTGGTACAGGTATTTATTCATTCATCAAAAGAAATAATTTTGTGAAGTTTCGAATAAAACGGTCTAACTAATCTTTCGTTTTGAAAACTGCTGGCTTAGTGCACCCGCTGATTACAAAAGGAGCCCCTTGCTAAAATAAACACAATCAATGATACATAACCTTTTCCCCCTTTAAGGGGTTAATGCAAAATATCCTAAAATAGGTATTTACTCATTCATCATAAGAAATAATTATGTGTCGTTTTAAATAAAATTGTCATATTTCCCCATACATGTTTGGATCCCATTTCAGCCACTAACAGGTGAATTTAGAAAAATATTTGCTAAAATTTATTGATGAACAATGAAAATAGTTTTTTTTTCAGACTTTGTCACATTTGTCCCTTTCAGGGGTTAAATTTAAAAAAACTTAAGATTTAGCTATTTAGATTTTATAAATCCCCATAAGATGTGCATTTAGAATAATTCTTGCTTTGTGAACCCCTTTATCTAAAAAAAAACCCACATGCCATAAGTCATTGATATATCAGTGATCGTTTAACTTTTGCATTTACAGCGTTTGCCCCCCTTTTTCCCTATTAAGAGCGTGAATTCTGAAAAATCTTGAAACACGTGTTTAATCATTTATCAAAAACAATAATCTTGTGAAGTTTCAAATGAATCGGACTTACTAATCTTCTTCCCCCATACATACTTTGGACCCCCGTTTGACACCCTTAGGGGGTGAATTTTGAAAATACCTTTTTTATCTGAGCACTATGTGATAACATAAAACTTCTGTCTAAATTTCACGTTTATAGCTTTTATGGTTTAGGATGGGCGTTGATGAATCAGTCACCCTTGTTCTTTTATATATATATATATATATATATATAGACATATAGAGATATTCTGTTTTATATAGAGACTCGTATATCGATTTCAGGAAGCTGATAGTGTGCCATTACAAGAAGGGCACGGAGATCTGCAATTACAGCTACAGCAACACCATCCTCGCGGTGAAGCTCAACCGCTCCGTAAGTGGCTTCATCATCATCATCCTAGCGAGTATTCCTAGTTGCATCGTTTAGCTTACGCTTCGGAGCTTAGGGTACGCTGTAAGTCATGGTCTCAGATTAGGCGGCACTGGTTATTACAATGGAGCGACTGCCGTCTGACCTTCGCAACCCTTTTTATAGGGAAACCAGACTAACAGGAACATGACCCCAGGTGTGTACTGTCAGAATTTTTCAGGCTGCCTTAAGGTATCTGACACAGCCTCACGACTACTATCTATCGATAACAACCGGGACTAACGGCTTAACGTGTCTTCCGAAGCACGGAGGAGCACGAGATAGAAAAATGGCGACCAATCCAATAGTGGTCGCGTCACGCGCATTTGTGACGGATACGCGGGTCGCGTTCGACTATAGAGCTCCTCCTTTAATGGCCTGTCCTTATTTGATATTAATTACGATAAAAGGTATTGTCAGACCGCTACTATGTAGCCTATCTATGTAATGTAGCTATTGATACTGACACATACAGGTGCTTGCAATTTTTGCGAGAGAGCGGAAAATTTAATTCATATTTTGCTGGAATGTGGTCAGTATACCGAACTCAGAAGTAGTATTCTGGATGGCGTTCCTCTTGACAATGGCGGCCTCAATGTTACATTGAGTTCGCCTTTCTTGGGTGGAGCCAAGTCCATTTACGCTTTCTGGAGAGCGGTCATGGCTAAAAGATTTGCTCGCTCCACCTTTGACTTTTCCCATGAGGCTGGCATAGTCACGATGTGTGACTGAAGCCTCATTAAAAAAAGAGATTTAAAAAAAGAAAAAAAGCTATGGATCTAAAAAGTTGTTGTTGATACAAAGTTAGAGTTCCTTGTAAATTTTACAACTTATGTTAGTCCACTAGTGATATACTTGCGGAAAGAGATAGAAAGTGGTTTTGTCATAAAATACAAAGGATTGTTTCACAACATAATCTAGTTCATTCGTATAATTCACTGGTTGCGATTGATTTGTATAATTTGATATCGATGATCACAAATTGTAAACTTTTGAACCGAACGTGGTACGAGTATTTTTAGCATTTCTTGCATCTTTTGGCGTGCGGTTACCGCATACTATTTACGTCCGTTTTGGGTCACCGCAGAGGCTGATCGTGTGCCTGGAGGAGTCGCTGCACATCCACAACATCCGCGACATGAAGATCTTGCACACCATCCGCGACACGCCGCCCAACCCGCGCGGGCTGTGCGCGCTGTCTCCCAGCGTCGACAACTGTCTGCTGGCTTACCCCGGTTCCAGCGCCATCGGCGAGGTGCAGATCTTCGACGCCGTGCATCTGGTGAGTGTCCCGCTACCGGCCGTGCGCCACCGACCGGCTGACGTCGTCCAGCACCGTCTCAACGTCGCGATCGTGTTTGCAGAACGCCAAGTGCGTGATCAGCGCGCACGACAGCCCGCTGGCGGCGCTGGCGTGGTCCATGTGTGGCCGTCGACTGGCCACGGCGTCGGAGCGTGGCACAGTGATCCGCGTGTTCGCAGTGCCGGAACGCACGCGGCTGTACGAGTTCCGTCGCGGCGTGAAGCGCTGCGTGGCCATCGCTTGTCTCGCCTTCAGCGCTTGCGGCACCTACCTGGCCGCCACCTCCAACACCGAGACCGTGCACGTGTTCCGGCTGCAGGTCAGTCTCTCCGGCTACTGCTCCACTTGCACTCGCATTACGTTAAGGGGCCGTTCAAGTATTACGTAAGCACTATTTCTTTGTTTTGCTTATTTTGGATGACATGGGGGGTAGGGGAGTCTAGATGATGATTACGTCATCGGTAGTTATTTACTTTTTTACACGAATGGCAACCCCTAACATTGTCTATGCTTGAAAACGAAACGCATGTTCGGGGATTCCCGCAAATAATGCATACGTTTAGGCACTCGCTTTAGAACCGATTAGGGAAATAACCATGCGCTATTCACTTGTCTTAATTTCCTCTGTCAGTGTTTTGTTTCGTTTGGATACTATAGCGAGTAAAAGTATTGTAAGCATAGTTTAAAACAAGTTAAAATGTATGTTACGTTTGATTCCATTAGCCAAAGTTTAACGTTTAAATAAGATATCGTTTCAAATAGACAAATCCAAGTTAACACCAAAAATAGTTTGAAAGTTTTAAAAAAATCTCATACAATTCAATATGTGTAGGTACCAAAAATTTAAAATAAGTTTGTTATGTTAATAAGATTATAAATATTATAATATTTTTGTCCCTTACTCTATGTTGAATACTGTATCAGTAAAATCTAATCTCTATCCTAAATCTGTTTTCTTATTTTAAAAATTATAATTATGACATTATGATTATAAAAAAAAACATTTATAGGTAATTGAAAAATGTTTACGTAAGCATGGGGTAAGAGCTTTGCTTACTTTTGCTGACAAGGGGGATGGGGGGTAAATAATTGTAATAAATCTGCTTACGTAATATTTAAACGGCCCCTAATGTTAATGTTCATTTATCGTTACTACTCCCCATTTCGCCTCGCCAGTCACCAGCTTCCGTGGCTTTTTAGTGCATTTGTTATATATTTCTTTTAGTCGCCGGTGACATCGGGGCCAAGCTATTACGAATAAATTTTAAAAAGTATCTCGTTATCACAAGATAAAGCTTAAAATTTGTCACAAAATGGAGGTGGAAGCTATACCGTTTCTTTGCTGTTTGCAACAAGAAGTTTGATTTATTATTATATGTATTTACAAGCACGTACCGTATAATAATTTTGTGTGCGTCTAAAACCAGTCAATTGATGCATACTATTACGGGCCGGTTTGCACACACAACTAATGACTAATGGTGGCGGGTATGTTGGGATTTGGACTAACTGTAGTTGATGGGAGCCGACCGGCGATAGTTTGCAGTAACTAAGTGGTGGCAAAAGTGATTGTCGCTTTAAGTTCCGCATAGTAACGTCGGAATCTATAAATATGGGAGCGAGTTCATTACAATAAATAATCAACCAAATTCTTTTATTTATTTAGGGCTCCGTACCTCAAAAGGAAAAAACGGAACACTTATAGGATCACTTGTTGTCCACCCGTCTGTCTGTATGTCTGTCAAGACCCTGTTCAAGTATCAAGCTGAAATTTATATTAAATACTTAAATTTACTGTCCCTTAGTTATCAAAAGATACCCACACATATACACAAGAAACTTTTTAAACATTTTGTATACAATTCAAATCAAATCATTTATTGCGTTTGATATAGTATATTAACAGTTCTATACAAGCTTAAGTATACGGTAACTTAATATTTTACTTTATATTAGAATCATTATATTAATAAAATCTATCAGATCTTACAGTTCCTAAATGAAAGTTTCTTTATTTATTATGTGTTCATCATGATTAGTAGTGGCTCACTTGCTTTATATAATTGTTGACCGAGCGAGCAAAGCGAGTGAGGTCTCTAAATCGAGTTCGGGCAAAAACACATTCTTTGTATGTATGTCTATACCGCGATAACTGCCGAACCGACGAAAATTGGTCACTGTATAAAGTTGCAAGGAATCGTTGTAATCAATTCTGCAGAAATGCCAAACGTCGATACTTTACAGACAACATCGTAAATGTTTCTCCCGCCAATCTTTGGAAATTTCTCAATTCTCAGGGCATAGGCAAAATACAGAAGCCTTGTTCCAAATTATCGTTTTCTTTGAATGATCTAAACAATCACTTTTCTTCAGTCCCTCTTTTGGATAATAATGTAAAAAATTCTACAATATCTTACGTTTTTGATTTGCCTGTCCCTGACGGTAGGGTATTCGAGTTTGCCGCAGTCACGGAGGATGACGTATGCAAAATTATTCAGTCGATCTCTTCAAATGCGACGGGACCAGATCAAATAAACCGAGCTATGTTGATCCCGATCCTCCGTTTCGTTCTCCCTATTATTACGCACCTTATTAATGCCAGCTTCTCTGAAAATCATTTTCCATCTACATGGCTTGTTGCCTTTGTTCGCCCGCTTCCTAAAATCTCTGAACCCGTTCAGATGAATGATATTCGGCCTATCTCTATCCTCTCATTTTTGTCCAAAGTTCTAGAAGCATCTGCTTTTAAACAGTTTTCCAAACACTTGCTAGATAATAATATCCTAAATACTCATCAATCTGGTTTTAGGCCCGGCCACAGCACAACCACGGCTCTGATTCGATTAACTGATGATATTAGGGGGGGGGGGGGATGGAGAACAGGAAGGTAACAGTTATAACTCTTATTGATTTTAGTAATGCTTTCAATACCGTTGATATTGACATCCTGTTAGCTGTCCTTGCCCGTTGTAACGTATCATCTTCTGTGATTGCTTGGTTCTCTAGTTATCTTCGTGGGCGCCGGCAACAGGTTCGTAATGGTACAGATACCTCTGATTGGTGCGATCTTAAAGCTGGTGTTCCACAAGTTGGTATTTTGTCCCCTATCCTCTTTTCCGTTTTTATAAATGTTCTTTCACATCACCTGTCTTGCTCCTACCATTTCTACGCCGACGACTTGCAACTTTATACACAGACGAAATCGGATAACATTGACCAGGCAATTTCTTTATTAAACGAAAATTTGAACGGTGTTTTGGAATGGTCTATCAATTTTGGAATTCGTGTAAACCCCGTGAAATGCCAAGCAATAATAGTGGGTAGCTCATATCACATTAATAATATAAATTTTAACAACTTGCAGCCGCTAATGTTTGAAGGTAAGGTGATTCCCTTCGGTCCTGTAGTAAAAGATCTTGGTCTACACATAGACAGTAAACTTTGTTGGGATACCCATATGGTCCAAATTAGTAGTAAGGTATATGGTTCTCTTCACTACCTGCAGCGTCTTAAGAACTTTCTGCCCGTCAAAACCAAAATTATGCTGGCTCAAGCGCTTATCCGGACTTAACCGAAGAACAGCTGAACAAACTAGAGCGTCTCGTAAATAATTGTATTAGATTTATCTTCTGTCTCCGAAAGTATGACCATATTTCGGAATACCGTTCTGAGCTTAAATGGCTACCTATACGGCAACGCAGGAATTTGCATATATTATGCCAACTTCATAATATTCTTTACAATCCACTGTCCCCTGATTACCTCAAAACTGATTTCAAACTATTGAGTTCCACTCATGAAAGAATCCTGCGTTCCTCCAACAACATGACCCTCGCTACTCCTTCTCACCATACCGGGTTTTTCTCCAATTCCTTCGCTGTGACGGCTGTTAGACTCTGGAATAATCTTCCTGAGTCCATTAGAACAGTCTCCAGCCGTGCCAACTTTAAAAGGCTTGTCTACGATCTCCTACTCTCGCGGTTACGGGAGCAAATTTAGGCAGTTAAACATGAGTAAATTTTGAGTTGCTGCTATTATTTCGTTGATATAACTCTTAAAATTAACTGTATTTTGATTATTATTTCATCGTATATATGTAAGTATATTATGTAAGTACCATAAGTAAGTTTATTATCATTCCAACTTTTTGTATTTATAGCTATATATTTTTAATACCCACATGACGATATCTGTTTAACCCAAAGGTTGACTGTTAGATAATGCTTTTAGCATTAAGTTCGCCTATTGTGCTATACAATTGTATTATGTACAATAAAGTTTAAATAAATAAATAAATAACCGATCGCATGATTTTGTCGAAACTTTGTAGGCATGTAGGAAATATCAATAGAATTTTCAAGTTCGTTGGGCATCAAAATCGGTTTAGTAGTTTTGGAAATATTCATAAAAATGTTCGCGATTATATAGTAAACGAAACCATAGCGCATTTTAAATTTGGATAGCGCCATCTAGATGTTATTTAGAAAATTAATTGTATTAGAAGTCTCCAAACCAGTTCTAAGCAAGCGGTTGTAGATGATTTAAAAGCGAATACATCGAAACACTCAATATTATCTTTAAATCCGTTTAGTAGTTTTTGAAATAACTATAATAAAAATGGTTTGGATTATTATGAGATATCTCTTAATCGAGTTGGGGCAAAAACATTGTTTGTATGTATGTAGTTTATATGGCGATAACTCTCGATTCCGATAAAATTCAGAGTGTGTAAATAATAATAAATAAATAACTCTTTATTGCACCAAATTGTAGAATGTACATGAATATTATTATTATCTATGGTACAAAGGCGGCCTTATCGCTAGAGCAATTTCTACCAGGCAACCAACAGGTAGGAATTCATGATATGAAACAGGAAGGTACGCGCAAATTAACAATTGGAAAAAGTGAAACATAAAACATAAAAGCATAACGTACCTATGCAGCACATACAAAAAAATATACTAATGTAAATATATGTGGTGCACATATACGCATGCATTACACAACGTAAATAAATATACATACTTATTTTTAAGCGTGTCAATAAATGAACAATTTAATGAGTAAAAATTACAACTATGGTGGGTAATATTCGAACAGCAGACAAAAAGATTTTCTCTGGAAGAGGTTTAGGTGATAGAAAGATAATGGTCTTTCACTTGTGTCTTGAAGCTGGAGAGTGTTTGGGCATGTCTAATAGATACCGGCAAGGAGTTCCACAGACGTGCAGCTTGGACAGTAAACGAGTTGGTGTAAAATTCGGAAGAATGTACGGGTGCATCCAATCGGAGATTATGTGCACTGCGAAGTCGATCATGGTGTTGATTGTGGAACACAAACCGTTCTTTCAGATATTGTGGATAGCTGGAAATGATATCATGTATAGAATTTTTAAGCTCGTTTGGCATCAAAATACGTTTAGTAGTTTTTAAGATATTGGCATTAATGTAAAAATAAATATTTATTGATAATTCCAAAGCTGTAAGTCCGTTTTCGTTGATAATCAGAATGTATGTAGGAAACGTATCAAAATAGATTTAGTGATATTCAACCGACTTTCAAAAAAAGAGGATCTAGTGTTTTTTTCATATTTGTTACTTATTAACTCCGTTTTACTGAATCGATTGAAATAACTAGTTTTTACTCCGATAAGACATACTTTCAGTTTAGTCTAGTAACATTTTTAAAACAATTGGTTCAGTAGTTTAGTAATAAAATAATAATAACTGTAAAACACCTAGAATTATAGTGATGATTTCGTCGAAGTAAACTAATCATCTTTTTTTCCAAATCACAAAAATAATGTTTTTGTCTCAAATAAGTGGGGCCGTCGAGAAGATTCGGGATATTTATCTACAAGGGTGGAAGTAGAAGGATCAAGTATATAGTATGGATGGATATTATAGTTTGGAGTATGGATTAATAATATATTAATAATTAATAAAGCTAATATAATTTAAAATAGTTTAATTTAATGTGTAACAATGGCGAAAATATAAAAAAAAATCATTAATTCGTAGAAAGTCAGTATGACTGGCATATGAAAGAACGATAATACAATCATCCAAATAAACTCAATTCAACATTTTTGATCTTTCATATTTTTGAATTAACTTTCTTAATCTTATAATAACAACAAAAATTTGTTTATGTTTTCTAAGGCTAATCGACCCCATATTACTACGAAATCTATTCACAACCATTAAAATGCTATTTTTGGGATCGGTCTTACTTGGGTAAAGTCCATGTAGCTTGAACTCCAATGTTCAACACATAGTTTACACCCTGGTGTTAGAGAGGTTAATTGACTCTGTTTGACTTGGTCTACTTATATTTATCTTCTTCATCCAAGCGTATTTCCCAATCTCGTCCTGAGCTTACGCTACGGAACATATGGTATGTTGTTAATCGTTTTCCTAGATTGGCAGTACTGGTTATTCCCACGGAGCGACTGCATTCTGACCTTAGGGATGAACAGAAACATGGTCAGAGGTGTTTTAGTGACTGACACTGTCAGAGTTTTCAGAATGCCTAAGGGCATCTGACACAGGATCACGATAAATCTCTCCCAGGTGTAAGAAACTTTTGAGTTCAGAATATCTATAGCATGGCCCCAGTATGTAATAATGGGAAGATTTATTTTTATTTTTGTGGCTAAACTTTATTGAGTGAAATTCGCGAGGTCTATGTTCGCGACGAATAACTAGTTATCATATTATTATAATAAAGTAGTTGTTGGTTTTCCTAGTAAATAAATAAATAATTCTAAAAGGCTGTAATGCTTTCTCATTCGACCATCATTGTACTTCTCGTTCATGCTCTTAACGCTTATAACAAAGTACACACGTCTTTGATCTGCGTTTGTGCTCCGTGGAACGAGTTGCGCTAAAATAGTGAACGTCGCTTGGCGTGCTAAACTACGGTCTAAAGTATTTTGTCAAAAAATCTAATACCCGAGCTATTTGCACACCTCGGACACACTATAGGTGGTGAGCACGACATTACGGTTATTATGAAGCGGCACCCGCGTCGTGGTTAGTTAGTCGTTGCAGCGGCCGGGCGGTTCCGAGCGACATTTTTCTATTATTTTGTTTTGCTTTCGATATCTGTTTAGAGTTGGAGGGTGTGAGTGTCCGTTCCTGACGTTATACTAATTTTGTCCTATTGTTGTTAAACAATAGGACAAAATTAGTACAACTAATGATAGTTACGCCGTTTGCAATTGAACACATTAAAACAATGGGCACATTTAGAACGCCTATAGTAACGTGTCAAGGCGCAGACGGGATCGATATACCGATGACTACGATGGTCGCAGGAGACGCCGCCCGCGGAGCCCGCGCCGGCGGCCGAGGCGGCGGACAGCAGCTGGCTGGGCTGGCTGACGTCAGCAGCGCGGGTCGGGGCCGGCTTGCTGCCCGCGCACGTGCAGGACGTGCTGGCACAGGGCCGCGCCGTGGCGGCTGCGCGGCTGCCTGTCACCGGCCACCGCGCCGTGGCGGCCATCACCAGGTAACCCTGCTAGCACGGCGCGCCTGACCGGCACCGGCCACCGCGCCGTGCCGGCGGACAGCAGCTGGCTGGGCTGGCTGACGTCAGCAGCGCGGGTCGGGGCCGGCTTGCTGCCCGCGCACGTGCAGGACGTGCTGGCACAGGGCCGCGCCGTGGCGGCTGCGCGGCTGCCTGTCACCGGCCACCGCGCCGTGGCGGCCATCACCAGGTAACCCTGCTAGCACGGCGCGCCTGCCCGGCACCGGCCACCGCGCCGTGGCGGCCATCACCGGGTAACCCTGCTAGCACGGCGCGCCTGCCCGGCACCGGCCACCGCGCCGTGGCGGCCATCACCAGGTAACCCTGCTAGCACGGCGCGCCTGCCCGGCACCGGCCACCGCGCCGTGGCGGCCATCACCAGGTAACCCTGCTAGCACGGCGCGCCTGCCCGGCACCGGCCACCGCGCCGTGCCGGCGGACAACAGCTGGCTGGGCTGGCTGACGTCAGCGGCGGCATAATTACAATGGAGCGACTGCCGTCTGACCTTCGTAACCCTTTTTACAGGGAAACCAGACCAATAAGAACATTATTCGAGGTGTGTTAGTGATCAACACTGTAAGAATTTTTCAGGCTGCCCCAAGGTATCTGACACAGCCTAACGATTGCTATCTATCGACAACAACCGGGACCAACGGCTTAACGTACCTTCCAAAGCACGGAGAAGCTCAAGGTAGAAAATGCCATTAAATGGCGACCAATCCAATAGTGGTCGCACGCCGTCGCTTGACACGCGCATTCGCTACGGATATGCAGATCGCGCTCGACTAACGAGCTCCTCTATATTATTTGTACTACTACGCAATTTTACATTGCGCGTAGCTCGATACGTACTTGACCACACATATGTTTCATAATTATTCAGTCGCCGATAGAATAAATATAGTGTGTCACTTCACCTCTCTCTGCCTCCCGTCATAATTAGCATAAAGATAAGCAGAGCGCGTGGTTTGTGCCGACGTTAACTCTGTGTCGGTTGTCGGCAGCGTGTCGCGCTCGCCGCGGCTGCTGGTGGCGACGTCGGCAGGCGTGCTGTACGTGTACTCGCTAGACAGTGCCGACGGAGACTGTGCGCTGCTGCGACAACACACGCTGCTGCCTGCCGACGCCGCGCCCACTGTACCGCCGCCGCCCGGCGTCGCAGGTAACTCGCGGGCCGCTGTACACGCGTGGCGAGGGTCCTCTAGCGTGCCGCACCCGGTGCACATTCACTCGAAGCGGACAGCACGAGTGTATAAACACGGGTGGCACATTTTCCCCATACAAATTATTCTCAAAAGTGGCAGACACAGCGACATGAAAAGAATACGTATTATAAAGTAAAGTAGTTTGCGCACTTTGTCCGTCTATGTTAGAAACTTAGATTAATAATTGGTCTCGCGCGCTCGACTAGATACCGCGCTGTGAATAAAAAACAAGTTCCAGAATGCGGCCACTTAATAGGAAAGTGTGTGTAAAACAATGTGCAAAGACGCACACTAGCTTCGATTATGGTGTTGCCAGCTACTTGACTGGTGCCCGACCAATGGGAAAATTATTAATTGCTGCGGTCTTGTTACGTATTATAAAAAGTAGCTCAGAAAAACTTTTAAAATGAAATTAAAATAAAACTGGCCATGTGTGTGAGTCGGCTCGCATGTAGAGGGTTCTGTACTATTTCTTATTTTTCTCCATTTGGACCTCCTAAACAAATTTAATATTATCTCATCGGTTTTCCTGTAATTTATGAATCGAAATTCTGGAATCGATAGTTTCGGAGATAAGGTAGGGGAAATGGTTAGGTTCTGTCTACTTTATTTTATAATTCTAATAAAGAATCCTAAAATTGCAAAAAGCTTTCTTTTGATTTATTATTACACAGTACAGTATGTTAAACGTTACTTTAATTTTCTATTTAGCTTGGAGCTAATTAATTACTGACCTCTTTTTAGTTGTAGCCCGGGTTTTAATACAGATAAATAAATAGACATACACATCCTATTAATAAATAAAAACGCGAAAGTTTGTAAGTATGGATGGATGTTTGTTACTCTTTCACAACTAAACCGCTGAATTGATTTTCATGAAATTTGGTACGGATATAGTTCAAGACCCGGAGTCAAACATAGGCTACCTTTTGACGCAGGCGGAGCTGCGGTAAACATCTTGTACATACGAGAAAATATTATCATGGCCTTTTTCCATACAGTAGTGTTGCCGGAAAATCGATTACACATCGAATAATAATCGATTCTTTGATAGTTGAAAATATAATCTAAGGTATCGATAGTGATCATATATTGATAGTATCGATATTGATACTATCGATAATATATTTCTGTAATTTTTTTCTGTATGAGTTAAATGACGATGATTTGTGTTATGTCCGCTGTACATCCCGCCGCCGAGTTCCTGTATATCTGTATAGTATCGGTGCCTGAAATGCTTGGTAATTAAAAATTGCTTGGTGGTTAATCCATTAATCTATTATTTTTCACAAATTCTCAAAAATCAATACTACAGATTAGACTATATCGATACTACATAATCGATTAATAACCATTGATATAAACGATTACCTATGTTGATTAAATCGATATAATTTATATCAAGCCAATTCAATAATCTACTAATTGTTTGATATTGCAGTTAATAATCGAGTAATTGTCAAAAATCGATTAAATTTATTATATCAATACTTTTGATATCCTAGATTATTTAAAAAAAAAAACCAAATTCGATTAATCGATTATCCGGCAACAATAACCTACGGGGTACCAACTACCTAAAGGCCATATTTAGAATTTTGGTGGGCGTAAAGTGGAAATGGAATCAAAATAGTTATAGGTTGCTAGTCGCATCGCCTACTGATAGGTATGGTTCTTCGATTTTCGCCTACTTCCTCGACCGGCTTATATGGTCTGCGCGGGAAGAGAAGCAGCTAGTACATTCCGCGTATTTACTTTTCTCCCAGATCAGCATTAAAGAAATAAGATGTTAAAGACAGACAAAATTCATTAAATTAAACTATTTTAATACGGTTTTATCGCGTTTATTACTTATTTATTTACACCTGACGTTTCAAACACTTTACAGCGTTCATGGTCGCAGGCAGACTAAGTTAACATTTGTCTTTGATGTCATAAGATTACAAAACTACCGCCTGAAATTTTTATTGGGAACTATTCCGATTCACGCAGTATTGGCTCACAGTATCTAAGGGTCTTGCAGTCTGCTTCCGAGTTTGCGATTTTATTAAGTTAATGACTGGGTCCCAAGCTGGCGGTACCTGCCATCCATCCTCTCTATTGAAATTAGGATGTTTTTTAATTTCAATAGCTTCACGTAACATCCTTGGAATGAATCTGTTTTCCTTTGCAAGGACTTGAGGATTATCAAAACGCATATAGTGGTTGGGTTTGTCTAGAGCATGTTCACAGACTGCAGACTTGGTTGAGCGTCTATTTTTCATGTCAGCAATATGTTCTTTTATACGAGTATTAATGCTTCTCTTTGTTTGCCCAATGTATGATAAACCACAGTCACAGTCAATTTTATAAACTCCAGCATCTTGCAATGGGATATTGGATTTTACAGGTCTTAAAAATTGGTTTATTTTCTTATGCGGCTTGTAATAGGTCTTGATTGAAGCTCGCCTAAGTATGTTACCAATCTTGTCCGTGACTCCCTTTATGTATGGTAAGATGGCAGGAAAACGATCAACTGTGTGTGGCTTGGGTCGACTTCTGTGACATATGTGTGGGAGGCTGAGATTGTTGCTTCTTAAGACAGACTTGACTCGTTGAAGCTCCTCCTTAAGATGGTGGGTGTCACAGATGCCGTGTGCTCTCTGTAACAAAGATTTGCCTACGGTAGCTAACTGACATGGATGATGGTGAGATTTACCGTTGAGATATTTGTCTGTGTGGGTGGGCTTTCTGTACACAGTGTGACTGATACTATTGTCAAGATTTCTAGTTATTAAAACTTCGTGGTCATACTGATACTAATGTCAAGGACTCTTATCAGTTTATCAGCTTAATTAAAGATCTACAATTAACTGATGAAGACACAATGGTCAGTTTTGATGTACAGTCATTATTTACCAGCCTACCTTTGCATGACTGTATTGATATTGTCAAGAGAAGGCTTGAGGACCACCATCTACCTCAAGAGTATGCAGAGTTACTTGAGCATTGCTTAACATCAGGCTATCTCTTCTGGGAAAACAAATTCTACATGCAAATTGACGGTGTAGCTATGGGGTCTCCAGTCTCTCCCATTGTTGCCGACATTTTCATGGAAGACCTTGAGGAGAAGGCTCTTTCAAGCACCCTGGCTATGCCGAAGATGTTCAAACGGTACGTAGATGATACTTTTGTTGTACTCCCCAAAACTCAAGTCTCTGTTTTGTTAGATCATTTAAATTCCATTAATAGTAAAATTAAATTCACTATGGAACCTGAGATCAATAATTCATTAGCCTTTCTTGATGTTTTAATAACTAGAAATCTTGACAATAGTATCAGTCACACTGTGTACAGAAAGCCCACCCACACAGACAAATATCTCAACGGTAAATCTCACCATCATCCATGTCAGTTAGCTACCGTAGGCAAATCTTTGTTACAGAGAGCACACGGCATCTGTGACACCCACCATCTTAAGGAGGAGCTTCAACGAGTCAAGTCTGTCTTAAGGAGCAACAATCTCAGCCTCCCACACATATGTCACAGAAGTCGACCCAAGCCACACACAGTTGATCGTTTTCCTGCCATCTTACCATACATAAAGGGAGTCACGGACAAGATTGGTAACATACTTAGGCGAGCTTCAATCAAGACCTATTACAAGCCGCATAAGAAAATAAACCAATTTTTAAGACCTGTAAAATCCAATATCCCATTGCAAGATGCTGGAGTTTATAAAATTGACTGTGACTGTGGTTTATCATACATTGGGCAAACAAAGAGAAGCATTAATACTCGTATAAAAGAACATATTGCTGACATGAAAAATAGACGCTCAACCAAGTCTGCAGTCTGTGAACATGCTCTAGACAAACCCAACCACTATATGCGTTTTGATAATCCTCAAGTCCTTGCAAAGGAAAACAGATTCATTCCAAGGATGTTACGTGAAGCTATTGAAATTAAAAAACATCCTAATTTCAATAGAGAGGATGGATGGCAGGTACCGCCAGCTTGGGACCCAGTCATTAACTTAATAAAATCGCAAACTCGGAAGCAGACTGCAAGACCCTTAGATACTGTGAGCCAATACTGCGTGAATCGGAATAGTTCCCAATAAAAATTTCAGGCGGTAGTTTTGTAATCTTATGACATCAAAGACAAATGTTAACTTAGTCTGCCTGCGACCATGAACGCTGTAAAGTGTTTGAAACGTCAGGTGTAAATAAATAAGTAATAAACGCGATAAAACCGTATTAAAATAGTTTAATTTAATGAATAACAATCGCGAAAACATAAGAAAACAGACAAAATTGTCAGAAAAAGTCAAAATTACAACATCCCTCTTTTGGGGTCGGGAGTTAAAAAACAAAATATCTAAATAATAAAAATCGAAACCTCGAGGAATTTGGGATTATTTAATACACGCCAACATTGAGCACCGAGCGGTACTTTGCGCCATATTTTAGGGTTATATTATTTTCGTGAGTAATTTATGTCCATATTTCGAAATTATACAATACTTATTGATGGTATGTAATACCAGTATCTTCCTTATTTCTTTTAGTATTATTCTTACACAGTTTAACTACGCAAATTGCACATTTTGCGTCTACTTTTACATTAAATTTTATATTTATCTAGACACCCAACTCACTCATCGGTCGCGGCATGACTGACGCGGGTATGCCGCAAGGTTTTAGTTGCGATTTTTTGTAGTATGCCAACGGTATCTAGTCGTAGCGCCGCGGAGACCTATTATTAATCTATGGTTAGAAACTTAAAACTACCAAACGAATTTTCTTGCGATTTTCAATTACTTTAATTATCAAATATTAATAGATGCCCATAAAAAAATAAGAGCACTTTATAGAGGACTCGAACCACAACGTTTACACTTTACATTAAATAACAGTGATTAATTATTAGTTTTAAGATATATTAGAAATTTAAGATATGAACTCGCCAAAAACTAACTCGGCCAGGCACGGCGTCCGGTTGCTGTCGGCCGCGACGTCGTGCCGGCGGCCGTACATTACCCCCCCCCCCCGTTACCAGCTCCCCCCTCCCAATTACCAGCTCCCCCCTCCCGCCCCTAAAAACGCAACCCACTTGCCGTCACTATTATATAGAAAATAAACCTATATGCTGTGACTCTCTTGTATGTATAATCAATATTATTGAGGGGTACTTGACTATTTTAAAGCCAGTATTCAATTGTATTAATGTGCTTTTATTATGAGTATTTATTTTAAATGTTGCATTTACTTCGATTATTGAAGAACTCTTTTTCGCCTGAACTCAGTCTTAGGTCAAAATTTATGATATGATGTATTATGTAACTTACCATTTTTATTGTCTGTTGGAGAGGGCCTGTATTTTTTTCATTTTTCAAAAACACAATTGATATCAGTGTAGAATCAACATACACAAATTCTATTTTAGATAACGGAAACGATTAAAATTATTTAACACAAGTTTACAATTAAATTTGATCTAAATTTAATTCATATTATAATGTGTAATAACCGAAATGACTAAAATGTTTAGGCATTAATAATATATTTCATTTAATTTGATAATTTAAATAACAGTAAAATATTTTTTTCATAAATAACTTAAAATATGCCTACATGTCTCATGTATCACGTTTTGAATAAAAGAAATGAAAACGAGTGAGCAAGCACACTAGCATGCAAGCAAGATTCGTACGCCCAATAAGTACTCGCTTCCGCCTATATTATTATTTTTTCCAAAAAACCGACCGTCCGAAATTTGAATAAGTTCGAGCTCTTCTCTTATCCTGAGATGGAGAGCGGACCGATCAGGCCAATGTAATGTCAAGTACCCGCCTTTGTGTATGTGTGTGTGTTTGCGTGGCGGGTGCGTGTGCGGGGCGGGTCGGGGCGGGCGGAGTCTGACCAGTCTGTTTGGCCGCAGCGGCGCCGAGTCGGGGCTACGCGGGCGCCGTGCGCGGTCGCCCGGACGCGCTCACAGGTACGCACGGTCACACCGCATCATGCGGACGGACGGCTCGCACCTATCCAAACCGGTCTTGATGATCTTACCGACTATGAAAATCGCACCCGCTGTATCTACTCGCCTATCTTCGACCGTCACTTAGCTTTCAAATATCATTAAGGCTCCTTTTGCAGATATACCGATTAAACTGCATGATTAAATATGCACAGCATTCACGCGACCCTACCCACCACTTGTTATGTCAACCCGCGCGGCGAAAGACGAGATAGACGACTATTTGCGTCAGACGTACAACGCGGACGTGCCACCAGCTCTATGTGTAGAAGCCTTTAGTCTTGTGACTGTCCAATGAAAATATTTCAGTAATAGAAATATGCAAAATAAAAGACCAAGGTAGCCTTTACCATAAAACGAACTGTTCTTAAGGACAAATAATAATACATTGGCCCCTTTCATATTAAAAAAACTGATTGTACACTCTGTGTCGTTGAGCTAAGGTCGTCAAGACTCGTTCGGATATGTAAAATGGCGGAATTTGAAACGGTGACATTTGCAGTTGTTTGAACCGCCACAGGCCATTTTTCTCTGAATGTATATGTATTTGTATCCCAATTTTATGATTTTATTTATTTGTTCGTATTTTAGATATATTTTTATATATGTACTTATTTACAAGCATTCCTTTATTGATACAATATCATTTGCATTATCTGTGGCTATACGTTCCCTTGACTATACATCACAGAATAAAGGTTTATGTTCTCAATAAGTTTCAAATTTTGAAACATTATCGTGGTTGCTAACGACTGACTACCGTCTGAACCAGGTAGTTAGTCGCATATGTAATAAAATAACGATAAAAACAAGATATGAGTTGACCAGCGTTGTGTGCTGGTGTTTGGTGCAAATGTTGCAGAAGTTGTTTATTTTTTTTGCAAATTTTTGTTTTTATTTTCTTAGTTTGTAAATAAAATTGGGTGTAGTTGTAATTATACATAGTGAATAGTGAAGTGTGGCGAGAACGAGTCGGCGCGGCCTGTGTCGCGGCGGCTCGGTAGCTTGCGGTGGGCTCCGACGCGGGCGAGCGGCTTGACGGAGCCATGTTAAAAACATGTTAAAACATTGTTATGAGCAGCTTTAAGCCAGCCAGATCAAATATACTTAGCTGTGCTTATAAGGAACAAGTTGCGAACATTTGCGCTGTTGCGTTAAGTCAGAAATATATTTTGATGGTACCATCATGCCGCTCGTACCCCCTCGAACCCCATCACCATGTATCATGCAAATACTTAGAACTTCATTTACTGATTTTATTAATGGTTTTCAGTTGTGCTTTTTTAATCCCCCATTATTATGACTCATTAATGATCGTCATGGTGATCGTGTCTCATTCTTGGAACAACCAAACGCCGTCGTTCGCGTGTGACCAGCGAGACGCCAGGCCGATCGACCAGATTTAGTATTATTTGAAAAGACCATACATCCATTACTTTACAAACGATCAATTTCGATGGCCCGAAGTCTATCCTAACTTCTAATGCTGTTAGCAGTTTTCGCTCACACAATGTAAACAATATCAAAGATATAACGAGACATTAAAGATAAATAGTTTGTGACTCCTTTGCACGGATATATGAACACCTAGAATATTAGTTGATCATTTGCGCCATCGGCATATATAGTCTATATTAAAAGCAGAAACTTCTCTAATTGGTCTAAGGCCATAAGATACCTCTCATGGTATTAGAACGAACCTATTTATAAAGTAATTAATATTTTTAAATTGTGCGAGCGAGCAAGCGCGGCGGACGCGAGCGACGGCGTGCGCACTTCAGCCTTACTCCCAAAATGCACGCCACCGCATACTTAAATGGTAAACAAATGGTTACGTTGTAATAAATGTCAACGTCGGATGTTTTCACGTGGCTAAAAATGCAATAAGGTATTTATACATTTTTAAATTTACATTTGAATCTTGTGACATTGAGATCTCACAATCATGAACAGTTTTTAATTTGTCATTTTGAATTTGATTGCAGAAACGCTAGCGGGGCTGCTGTTCGGCCTAATAATGCCACGTTAGATTAAAGTGGGGTTACAAGGCCACTTTTGAAAATAGGCATTAGCTATTAAGTATCTCTTAAAAGTTCCTAATGACATAATAGTGAAATTGATTAGTATTATTAAATGAATCGATATGGTCCTTCAACGTCGGTGAATCGAAAGCACCTATTTACTAGAATCACGCATGTCTTCGTGTAGTTGTAGAGACCCACAATCGTTGCTTTTTTTCATATCGACACCGAATAACCATATCACATCTCATTATTTTAACTATAGATAAGTGTATATTAAAGTAGTGTAAACATAAACAAATACATTCAGGATTCAAAGGTGGAGACATAATCTCTCGTTCTCTTCGATTAAAGGACTAGTTGCTGGTCAGCTAAATCCTTCTATTTGTTGTGTCAAAACGTTGCCGCGAGGTCCATTTGCCTAGGAATAGTTTTTTTATTATTATTATCGTGATAGTCTTTACTCACACAGGGATACTATGCATAGTGCAACCTATTGTAAGCTTTAAGTTATGACTCCACTTGTGAATTTTGAATGTGCATACGACCAAAGACTGCATTTGATCCCTTTTTGGATGTGCTATTAATTTTCGCCTGAGATGCTTTTGTATATACTTATTTTGAATTTTATTTGTGAAGATTATTTTACTCATGAACAATTTATAATAAATAACATTTATAATTACTATTTTCAAATAGTTGTTCTTCATTCATGCATGTCTTTTTCCTTAACGCATTCCTGATTGCTTTCTTTGTGTGTGCCTCATGATCAGTTTTTGTTTCTGAACCCGCACGAGGTTACTCGACCATTTGCACGCCTGGCCTGAGTGGCGAATTTCAAGACCCTTCGGACGTAGAAAGTATTAATATACATTTATCCTTTTCTTACACTATCCTCCTATCTTTACTGAAGCTACGTACACATTTTGTTGGCTGCTACTACTAGCTACAAAATGTTCTAATGGAGCTTAGTCCTGTGTGCTTACCACGATTTACTTCAGTCACTATCGCCTGTAGTTGGGTTAGTCTTTAGTGTTCGGTTACCCTACATGTCCGCATCTTTATACACAATTTTGACGACGCAAATGCCTATCTTTGAAAAGTTCTTGGTAGAAACGCTGGATCTGCCCTAACGCATCGCCAATGCATCTCAATGCGCCATTCCGCGCCTCTAGCTCACCTGCCATTTGTTCTAACAATAGACATGTGTCTTCAGTGTGATCTATTAATCCAAAAGGAAAAACAGTCAGAAGGCATCGGTAAGATTTAACTAGTTTTTAAAGTATTATCAAGTCTCACTAGTGCTTGGCTAATTGTTTCATTCATAATCCCTGCACGCAATTTATTGACTCTTCATTTAAGTATCACCTTTAACAGTCATTGAAAAAATTGCAATGATGCAACCTTGTAATGGCGTATATAACGTGTTTAAGTATATGATCATATTTACAATGACATGACAGTGCTTGACAAATGCTTATGCATGATATGGTCGCCGTTACAAGGTCATCGTTATTATTTTTTTTAAAAGTACCTATCAAACGTGGCCTTACAAACTCACTTTAGTTTAACTAACTATTACTAATTTTACAAAAAAAGCTCATGTTATAATCATTTCGTGAATCTCCCTCGGGATAGATTTTTATATCAGGCCACTCAGAAAGTATTGCGAAAAAAAGTTTTTATGTATAAGGCACTGGCCATTTGTAATTATTTTATAAAAAAAGTAAAAATACCATTGTTCGAATTTTCCTCCACATTTTTTCGAGACAAATCAAATTATGGTGTCTCATTCATTTAAAAATGGATTTGCATCGAGAACATTTTCGTGCGATGATTTTCTACGATTTTAAATGTGGCCTATAACCTGATGAGTCTTTTGTTCGACATCAAATGGCTTTTATGGATGAAGGACCTTCGGAAGCATCTATCCACCGCTGGCATAGCGAGTTCAAGCGCGGTCGCCTTACTTTGGAGGATGACGAAAGGAGTGGTCGTCCTACGACGGCTGTCACGGAAGAAAGTGTGCTGGCAGTAAAAAATTTAATTCATGAAAACAGGGGAATTACATACGAAGAGATTCAGCATACACTGCAGATTGGTTCAAGAAGCGTTTACAAGATTCTACACGAGCGCCTTCGCGTGAGGATAGATTCGCGCTGGGTGCCGCACAACCTCACCGAAGCTCAGAAGCAGGCCCGTGTAGAGTGGTGCAGTGATATGATTATAAAATTTGAAGCAGGCTCGTTTCGGCGCGTTTACGACATTGTGACAGGTGATGAATCCTGGTTTTATCAATATGATCCAGAAACAAAGCGTCAGTCGATAGTTTGGCTGTTTCAAATCGAACCAACGCCTACGAAAGTGAACACTACACCGGTCAGTCTTGGGGTCCTTACAGTCTTGATCTGGACTTCTTTTTATTTCCTAAAATAAAAAATTTGCTGAAAGGGATACAGTTTTCATCGCCGGATGACGCGCTAGCAGCGTTCGAGAAAGCCGTGGAAAAGGTGTCTGCGGCGGACTGGAAAAAATGTTTCGAAAATTGGTTCAGACGCATGAAACTTTGCATAGAGGCTGGTGGAGAGTTCTTTGAAGAGATTTAATTAAAATATTTTATCTATAGAAGTTAGTTTTTTAGTTTCTCAAAACTTTCTGAGTGTCCCACATAGTTATGTATGTAAGTGAGACGCTTCGTCTAAGCGTCTCGTCACATCAAATTCATTATGAACAAGTTTTTCAACAATGAAAGTTATATTAACAGAGAAATCAATATCTAAATTACCAGTATTATTAGCTCGTGAAAAAGATTTGAACGCTTCGTGTGGGTGTATCGTGAAGGGAGTAAGAGTAGTTGTCTCGGTGTGACGCCATGGTCCCCACAGATTCAGGTCGCGCGGTGGAGCTGGGCGCGGCGCTAGAGGGTTCGCCTCCGCGCGGGCCCTTCGACCTCCGCGACCACAAGCACTTCCCGCCCATGCGGGCTGCCGGCGGTGGCAACTCTGGCAACTCTGGCAACTCTGGCAACTCCGGCAACTCCGCAAACTCCGGCGCCGGCTCCACAGACGAGCAACACTAACGCGGCCGCCGCGCCGAGATCGGGTAGACAGGGTTGCCATTTGTTGACGAGGAGTACGCTCCCTATATCTTCGTGCGTTTGGAAATTATCAGAAATCATTATTTGCGAGAATACTCGTTATCATGCCCGAAAGTTTTTGTGACTCTTAAAGAACAAACTTATCGCTGCGAAACCAGCGACAATTTTGAAACAAGTATGACACACGCGACACAAAGTTCACTGCTTTTTGATCATAGACGGTAGATCAAAGGTAGCAGAAATTCATGGCAACAAAACACACTTAAAACTTGCTTGTTACAGTAACAAAAGTATTTTTACTTATACATAATCTATTCTAGACGTCAAAACCTTGCAACTCATAAGATTTATAAATTCCTTTGAAAGTTCTGTTTACTCTAAAAAATATTAGAGCTAATAAACCTAGGCCTATTGTCAAAACACGTAATAATCTCGGAAAATGGCAACCCTATCTAAAAATGTTAAATAAACATAGTACTGTTAAACGCAAATAAAATTGTAAGTAAAGAAATAAGATGAAATAGAATTCACTCTAATGCAGATTTCCAGCCTTCTTCGTGTTGTAGTAGAATATAAGCAGCAGAACATGCAAATGTGGAAGGAAATTTATTTTATTAACTTAAAATTGGGAAACTGCAATGATCACAGTTTATCTGACTTCATAAAAACATGCAACGCTCCAACTGTTTAGAAGTATTTGTACTTCTCTCTTTCTATGTCAATTTAATTAGCTTATTTTTTATGATGAGGAGGATATTTATTACAAATGAATCTAATTAGGTACATATTTTAAACTTACTCTAGTACGACCGATCTCGGTGTAGGTAAAATGTAGGTACTTTGAAATTGATATCTCCATACATCCGCTAGAGCTGACTCCGCGCTGTGCATAATAATAAAACCAGCGTTCGAACGTGTGGCGCGAGGTCGGCAGCGTTCGAACGAGTGGCGCGAGGTCGGCAGCGGACACATCTGCTTGTGATTTTGATTTTATTTTTATATAAATGAATGAAAGTTATATGTATTAGAATTAATGAGCAAATGTGTGTATGCAGCATGAACTATTTTCATCAATAAATAATTGTTCATAAAAATTGAAAAACATGACAAAAAAAATATGAGCTTAACTAGGAGCGGGCGCGGCCCAGAAGCCCCGGCCGCCGTCTCTGATGTAATTAGTTTTATATTCTGTAGCAATCGTTTACTTTCCAAATTGTAAAAAATGTATATAGGCATTATTGATATTAATATTAGCAACGTGTGCGAATTGCAATTGTGGCTCAAGCAAGAGGTCATGAAAATAATCAAGTCAAAAAGTAGTCTTGCTATCGAGTCTCGGCGTGAACGACCCGTGCCTCGCGTGAACACATGCATATGCGACGGATCCGGCAGCAGACGCTAGTCTCACGAACGCTCCACCGCGGCTACAAACATACATACGGCGCACATCATCAGTTTCATGTTTGACAACTTTATTTAATTACGCTGTCTTCATGAGTTTAAGTTGCGGTGGAGTAAAACTCTTGTAATCATTATACAAGCGTCAATGTTTATAATGTATTTGCCGATTTTATCCTAACATGGCATGAACACGCTAGTTGTAATTGTATTTTAATGAAAACATAATAAGTAGGTAATGTAAGACACTCGTGAGTTGCTGCTGCGGCAGCTTCGTTTTTCAGACGTAAATGATCGTGAAACTTGGTTACGGATGATTAAGAAAATTTACATTGTCGGTTTGTCAAAAGAGAGTTGAACATAGTTTCTACTATTCTATCAATGAAAACTCGGAAATGAAGATGTAACCCTTGAAGTTGCGTGGTTGTATCACTGCTACTCTTTATTTTTAACTCTTTTTTGACAGATGCAGGCGACTGGGCCAAGGTGGTTGCACGTAGGAAAAAAAAATATAAACTAATTTTACGGTATCGATAAACGCCCTTAATTCTTTAAACATTATGTACGAATTATTTTTCATGACTTGAATGTATGGAATTAATGATTGATAGTGCAACCACCACATGTATTTTTTGCGAATACTTTCCAATTGGACAACCAATTTTTTCACATGCTCATTAAAATATCTATTTGGAAATTAAACATTTTTAATATAGCAATTTGGTCCAGTCTAAGCAATGCCAAGAGGCAGCGTGTCGCGATGTTCCGCACTCGAGCGAGCTCTGCCGTTTGTCGCTGCGACACGCGACACGCATTTAGCGTCGCCGACAGCTTAGACACAATATTGTAAATACATTATAATTAATAAATATTTTTACAAAATCTCATACAGTGTTTTCTTTTTACTTTTGTAGAATAACTGAAATAGAACTGTATAAAACATTGTATTTTTGCTGGTAGAATAAGTTCCGTCAACAGAAAATATGTTTTTTAGAACTGTACACTCGTTTGGAAACATATTTTTTCTGGTAATAAAAAACCTTATTCTTGCCACCAGAAAACTAATCAAACAAATCAAATTTGTAATTTTCATCTATTCCCTATTGGGAAAATCCTCTCAATTATACTGGAAAAAGTCCTGTAGAAAAATTTCAAAAATGAAAACACCACTGTCGGACATTCTTTACAGACGTGTTTGCATTTGCAAGTTGCAGCAGGACGGACTGGCAGTTATTACTTTTCCAGCTACACTTAAGTCTAAAAGGCCATCCAAATGAAACACATGCATATTCTTCATAGGATTTAATCTTCAAGTCGACATTCCTCGCCGCCCGCCGGCGTGCCCGTGGCGCAGAGAGCGGCCCGCGGTATCACGTTAACCCTACGACCGCGGCCGATATAAAAATAAAGTAAAGCTAGTGTCGGAGCCCGGCCGCGCGCGGAGCCGCGTCCTACATCGCGTTGTTCCTGCAACAACACACGCAGCTCAACAACATGTCACGACTATCTGGTGCCGATAGGTGGCGCTGCCGGATTATTGAAACCAAAACAATTGACAAAAATAATGTCAGCTTCGTAATACGACAAATTATAAAAATGTCAGGAATTTCGTTAATAATTCATTAAGTCTGAAATCAGCTAAACTGTTGGTGCTTCACGTGGGAATCGAACCCACGACCTCGGGATCTAAGGCAAGCGCTTTAACCACCGAAGCACGGAGGCAGTATCTTCTCACGCTTTTAAATGAAGGCGAATTCGAGATTTGTCAAAATACTTGGCAGCGGCGGACTATTGAAAACCGTAAACATCCGCCATTTTTTTTATTCGACAAATCTTGAACATGTTTACTAAAGGCTGTAAAGAATCGCCCCTGAAGCGTTAATTAATGATTGTATGTGAAATGATAGCACATAGTGTTGAGAACCGATGGGGCAAAAAGGTTCTCGAACGCCACGAACCGGCAAGGGCAGCTTTGGAGGTCCACCGACCAAATGGTCAGTTGACCTGTAAAGGGTCGTAGGCAAACGCTGGATGCAAGCTGCTTCCAACCGGTCATTTTGGAAATCATTAGAGAGGCTTTGCACACTACAGTAAAGAACATTATCAGTTACACCCAATAAACAAAGAATACAGTATCTATAACAAAACGCGGTCTTAGCGCCCAAGCAATCTCTTTCAGATGAATTCAATTTAGATATAATTCGATTGAATCCAAATGATGTAAAATGAAATGTTGAAGTATGATCAAGTGCCTGTGACTGACCTGGGCATGGCGCACATCTCGCAGGCGTCACGCTCGCCCGCGTTGTGGAACGTGCACAGCGGACACGTCCACACGCCAGACGCGCTGTCGACAAACACACTCACGTTACATACTCATTTAATTCAACTATTTTAGGAACACAACTAAAGACACTTTGTAAGCGAGATGGCGCAATACAAGATGCAAGGCGACATTTTGTTTACTCACTCTTATTGCCCTGCCGTTACGGATCATAGTAACCATGGAGAGTTACGGCGCAGCGATTCGAAGTGACGCTTTTGTTTTGGCCGCTGCATTTAAATTCATAAATATTGGTAGTTCTTATGTGTTTCGTGAAAGTTTATACCGATCTAAAGCTTAACCTTTGATCTGTCGTTTCGTGTTGCCTAAAATAACATAAACTTAAATTCGAGTGTACTGTGACGGGATTTAACATTCAGTGTTTAATACGATAATTTACCATCGTTCATCGGCCGCATTGTCCACCGTGCGCTGACCTCTGCGCTTGGACATCGCGCGATAGCTACAGCTGCAACTATTCGCGTGCGAGCAGGACGCTGCATACCTACCGGTCTTAGTTGTGCTGGAGACCCGGCCCTGCCTGTCCGTACCTACTACGAGTAATTCAATTGCAACTTTTGAATACATACCGACATCGTGAACTGGTAAATCTCCAAATTTCGGCCATACATAAAAACGACAGCTATCATGAAGTGTGCTGCTTGTCTACAGACTGTACCCAACGATGAACTACTGAAGTGTACATTATGCAGTCAGTCTCAAGAAATGTCCTTCTTGTATAAATATTATTTCTCGGCGTAAGGGAGACGAAACACCGGTTCGTAAACAACATGATATTGATATGTCGTGTGATGAACTCGACACTGACCATAGTACCATTTCAAACTTGAATGATACCTCTGAATCACACTTTATTGATAGCGTAAAGATACCTACTGAATGTGTTTCAATCTCGAATACTACGCCTTTGGAGTGTCCCTCATTTTCCCTTCAGCAATTATCTTCTCTACTTGATAGCAAGCTAGATAGCAACAAGGCAGAAATATTGTTTAGGCTGATCAAAATAAATCGGAAATACTGAGCTTGGTCAAGATCGAACTTAAAAAATCGATAAACGCAATCAAGACGGAATTCACGGTGACCACTGACTACCTGTCAGACCAAATCAAACAACTCGATGACAACCATACTGCGCTCTAGAATAAGGTGAAGTATCTTGAGCAGGAGAACCTTAACCTCAATTCCCAACTGGGTAAGCTAAAGAATGAGCTCGGGGTTGCATCTGAATTTAAGGAAACCATTACGAAATTACGCAATGAGATGATTGTACGTGAACAGTCATCATTATTAAACGATGTCGAGTTAACCTGATCTAAAAGAAATGGTAGAAATATGCCTATACACTGAACGCAATTCATATTTTGAACAACATGTTAACAATAACTTAAATAACCCCAAGCTTCTCTGGAGAAATCTACAGAGCTCGGTACTACCCGATCCAAAAAAGACGTAATTAATGCTCATTTTTTAATTGTGCCTGGTGAAGACACTGTTTCTATTTCTGACTTAACATACTTTGAACACCACCGTAAATTTCCGTCACAGTTTAAGCTACTGCCAGTTAGCAAAGAGGACGTCGCTAATATTCTAATTAGTATGAAATCAAATGCACAAGGTATTGATAGACTAAGTAGAGATATGACACTTTTGACAATGCCGCACACATTGTCATTAATTACTGAAATTATAAATAGGACCATCGCCTCGGGTGTATTTCCTGATCTCTGGAAGACCGCTATCGTACGCCCAATACCTAAAGTCGCCAATGCTCAGGATCTCAAAGATCTACGTCCAATTAGTCTTCTGTCATACTTATCTAGGGTTATGGAAAAAGTAGTGTACCTTCAGTTGTACAAGTATTGTGAATCTTGTGGCCTTCTGCCTGACCAACAATCGGGTTTTAGAAGGGGACGGAGTACAGCAACTGCATTGATGGACGTGATTGACAATGTGCTTTCCAGTCATGACAAAGGAGAAGCTTCCGTACTTGTTCTATTGGATTACTCACGCGCCTTTGAATGTATAAATATTCCACTTCTTCTTTCTAAGATGGCTTACTATGGTTTCCACCCGTCAGTTATAAAATGGTTTAATTCATACCTCAGTGGCCGATCACAGCAGGTAGAATTCGTAGCTTCAAACGTTATAACGCTTAAATCCAATAACTGTTCTGTGAGCAGAGGACTTCCGCAAGGCTTAATCTTGGGCCCTCTGTTGTTTATTTTATATACTGCCGATGTTACGGATTGTATTAAAACTAGTAAATATCACCTGTACGCTGACGATCTGCAAATATATGTATCATTTTCTGATGAAACTTTAGTCAGTACTATTGCCGATCTTAATAAGGATCTCGACAGAGTGGCAGCATGGTCTCAGAGAAATTGTTTGGTTCTTAATCCATTTAAAAGCAAATATATGATTCTAGGATCACAACGTCAAATAGCTAAGACCGCTTTAAGAAATTCGAGCGTTACAGTGTATGGAAAGGCGGTGGAGCGAGTTGAAGAGGCTAGAAATTTGGGTATTTTGATGGACGGGAGACTTCGGTTTGAAAACTATATTGGTGAAATAGTTCGAAATTGTTTTTACAGATTAAAAGTTTTATACAAGATTCGAAATTTTATAAGGGTGGATCTGAGAATAGCTTTGTGCGATGCGTTGGTTTTGTCTAAACTCAACTATTGTATTACTGCCTATGGGCCTTGTCTCTTGGCAAAGTCTCAAAAATCAATACAGCGTATTCAAAACGCTTGCGCGAGATACTGTTTTAAGATTCCACCACGGACTAGTGTTACTCCATTTCTCCAGGATCGCCAGAAACTGTACCGCAAAACTGTGCCGCTCGTCTTCAAAATGCTTTTAGGAGAGAAGCACCTGTTTGAGGCGATGGTTTGCTGAATTTGAGAGAGGTCGGGTTTTTTACATGACGAATTTAGTGAAGGGCGGCCTTCAACTGCCGTCAACGAAAATAATGTGGCTATTGTTAAGCGGCTTATTGAAGAAAACCCGCGGATTACCTATGAGACGATTCGAGGACTATTGGGGATTGGTATAAGCCAAATTCAGAAAATTTTACACGAAGAATAAAAAGTTTGGAAACTTTGTTGTCGTGGGATCCATCATGAACTGACAGCGGAGCAGAAGCTGGCTCGCTTGGAATGGTGCTCACAGATGCTACTGAAGTACGACCACGGACATTCTAATGCTGTTTATGACATTGTCACAGGACACGAAACGTGGATTTATTGTTTTGAACCCTAAAAAAACAGCAATCTTGTGAATGGGTGTTTAAAAATGAGAACAGGCCAACAAAAGTGTTAAGTGTTACAGAGAAACTTTGGTAAAAAAATAAGCGCGTTTTTTTCTCCGATACGGGTCCCATCTGCACAATTCCACTTGAAGATCAAAAGAGTGTTAATGCCAAGTGGTAATCTACCATTTGTTTACCCATGGTGTTAGAAAAAGTTCGCGAAAGACGACCAAAAAGCCGCGTTCTCCTACATCATGACAACGCTTTTTCACACACGGCCAACAAAACAAAGTCATTTTTAGATTCCGAAAAAGTACAACTCGTCACCCATCCTGCACATAGTCCCGACCTAGCACCCTGTGATTTCTTAATTTTCCCCGAAATAAAAGATTTGATGAGAGGTTTCCCTTTTACCAACTCTCCGAAGAGGCAGTGATAGCGTTCAATCAGCACGTAGAAAACATGCCTTCAGATCTGTGGTCTTCCTGTTTTGAAAAATGTTAAAATCTCTGCGTCGGCGGCAGCGGCGTCACGTGACGTCACTGCCGCCGGGAGTACAGTCACCTGTCGGCAGCAGGCGGAGGCTGGTGCTGGCTGTGCTCGGGTCGCGCGAGCTGCTCGAGCGTGGCGAAGTGCGTGGAGGCGGCGCGCCAGGCGTCGGCGGCAGCGGCGTCACGTGACGTCACTGCAGCCGGGAGTACAGTCACCTGTCGGCAGCAGGCGGAGGCTGGTGCTGGCTGTGCTCGGGTCGCGCGAGCTGCTCGAGCGTGGCGAAGTGCGTGGAGGCGGCGCGCCAGGCGTCGGCGGCAGCGGCGTCACGTGACGTCACTGCAGCCGGGAGTACAGTCACCTGTCGGCAGCAGGCGGAGGCTGGTGCTGGCTGTGCTCGGGTCGCGCGAGCTGCTCGAGCGTGGCGAAGTGCGTGGAGGCGGCGCGCCAGGCGTCGGCGGCAGCGGCGTCACGTGACGTCACTGCAGCCGGGAGTACAGTCACCTGTCGGCAGCAGGCGGAGGCTGGTGCTGGCTGTGCTCGGGTCGCGCGAGCTGCTCGAGCGTGGCGAAGTGCGTGGAGGCGGCGCGCCAGGCGTCGGCGGCAGCGGCGTCACGTGACGTCACTGCAGCCGGGAGTACAGTCACCTGTCGGCAGCAGGCGGAGGCTGGTGCTGGCTGTGCTCGGGTCGCGCGAGCTGCTCGAGCGTGGCGAAGTGCGTGGAGGCGGCGCGCCAGGCGTCGGCGGCAGCGGCGTCACGTGACGTCACTGCCGCCGGGAGTACAGTCACCTGTCGGCAGCAGGCGGAGGCTGGTGCTGGCTGTGCTCGGGTCGCGCGAGCTGCTCGAGCGTGGCGAAGTGCGTGGAGGCGGCGCGCCAGGCGTCGGCGGCAGCGGCGTCACGTGACGTCACTGCCGACGGGAGTACAGTCACCTGTCGGCAGCAGGCGGAGGCTGGTGCTGGCTGTGCTCGGGTCGCGCGAGCTGCTCGAGCGTGGCGAAGTGCGTGGAGGCGGCGCGCCAGGCGTCGGCGGCAGCGGCGTCACGTGACGTCACTGCAGCCGGGAGTACAGTCACCTGTCGGCAGCAGGCGGAGGCTGGTGCTGGCTGTGCTCGGGTCGCGCGAGCTGCTCGAGCGTGGCGAAGTGCGTGGAGGCGGCGCGCCAGGCGTCGGCGGCAGCGGCGTCACGTGACGTCACTGCCGACGGGAGTACAGTCACCTGTCGGCAGCAGGCGGAGGCTGGTGCTGGCTGTGCTCGGGTCGCGCGAGCTGCTCGAGCGTGGCGAAGTGCGTGGAGGCGGCGCGCCAGGCGTCGGCGGCAGCGGCGTCACGTGACGTCACTGCCGACGGGAGTACAGTCACCTGTCGGCAGCAGGCGGAGGCTGGTGCTGGCTGTGCTCGGGTCGCGCGAGCTGCTCGAGCGTGGCGAAGTGCGTGGAGGCGGCGCGCCAGGCGTCGGCGGCAGCGGCGTCACGTGACGTCACTGCCGACGGGAGTACAGTCACCTGTCGGCAGCAGGCGGAGGCTGGTGCTGGCTGTGCTCGGGTCGCGCGAGCTGCTCGAGCGTGGCGAAGTGCGTGGAGGCGGCGCGCCAGGCGTCGGCGGCAGCGGCGTCACGTGACGTCACTGCAGCCGGGAGTACAGTCACCTGTCGGCAGCAGGCGGAGGCTGGTGCTGGCTGTGCTCGGGTCGCGCGAGCTGCTCGAGCGTGGCGAAGTGCGTGGAGGCGGCGCGCCAGGCGTCGGCGGCAGCGGCGTCACGTGACGTCACTGCAGCCGGGAGTACAGTCACCTGTCGGCAGCAGGCGGAGGCTGGTGCTGGCTGTGCTCGGGTCGCGCGAGCTGCTCGAGCGTGGCGAAGTGCGTGGAGGCGGCGCGCCAGGCGTCGGCGGCAGCGGCGTCACGTGACGTCACTGCCGACGGGAGTACAGTCACCTGTCGGCAGCAGGCGGAGGCTGGTGCTGGCTGTGCTCGGGTCGCGCGAGCTGCTCGAGCGTGGCGAAGTGCGTGGAGGCGGCGCGCCAGGCGTCGGCGGCAGCGGCGTCACGTGACGTCACTGCAGCCGGGAGTACAGTCACCTGTCGGCAGCAGGCGGAGGCTGGTGCTGGCTGTGCTCGGGTCGCGCGAGCTGCTCGAGCGTGGCGAAGTGCGTGGAGGCGGCGCGCCAGGCGTCGGCGGCAGCGGCGTCACGTGACGTCACTGCCGACGGGAGTACAGTCACCTGTCGGCAGCAGGCGGAGGCTGGTGCTGGCTGTGCTCGGGTCGCGCGAGCTGCTCGAGCGTGGCGAAGTGCGTGGAGGCGGCGCGCCAGGCGTCGGCGGCAGCGGCGTCACGTGACGTCACTGCCGACGGGAGTACAGTCACCTGTCGGCAGCAGGCGGAGGCTGGTGCTGGCTGTGCTCGGGTCGCGCGAGCTGCTCGAGCGTGGCGAAGTGCGTGGAGGCGGCGCGCCAGGCGTCGGCGGCAGCGGCGTCACGTGACGTCACTGCCGACGGGAGTACAGTCACCTGTCGGCAGCAGGCGGAGGCTGGTGCTGGCTGTGCTCGGGTCGCGCGAGCTGCTCGAGCGTGGCGAAGTGCGTGGAGGCGGCGCGCCAGGCGTCGGCGGCAGCGGCGTCACGTGACGTCACTGCCGACGGGAGTACAGTCACCTGTCGGCAGCAGGCGGAGGCTGGTGCTGGCTGTGCTCGGGTCGCGCGAGCTGCTCGAGCGTGGCGAAGTGCGTGGAGGCGGCGCGCCAGGCGTCGGCGGCAGCGGCGTCACGTGACGTCACTGCCGCCGGGAGTACAGTCACCTGTCGGCAGCAGGCGGAGGCTGGTGCTGGCTGTGCTCGGGTCGCGCGAGCTGCTCGAGCGTGGCGAAGTGCGTGGAGGCGGCGCGCCAGGCGTCGGCGGCAGCGGCGTCACGTGACGTCACTGCCGCCAGCAGCGGCGACAGCTCCTCCAGCGACAGCGGCAGCGCCTCGTTGCTCGCCAGGAACAGCAGCACGTGCAGGTCCGACATCGCCTGACAAACCATTGTGGAAAATTAGCTGAGATTTAAACATATGTTTTTATATTGTTTTGTTGTTTCCAATAAGTAAATAAGCCTATTAAATCAAATATCATCAATTATAACTGAAACGTCTACGACAATCAAACACAGAAGTTAGCGACAGACTGTTTATTACAATAAACCAGAGAGACGATTATAGAACAGTTGTCAATATCATCACAATAACAACCTGTTTGTGAACTAAAACAAGCCAGAGGTGTTTAGGGATCAAAATCTGACCAGACACAATCATTCTTGTTCTATCATTCAGATGATGAACACAAGGAACGCGATACACGGAGGGACGAGTCTCCTCCTCAATAAAATTCGCATCATTAAAAACGTCACCAACACATCGTCACATAAAATAAAATAAATAATAACCAATTTAGCATCAAATTCATCATATCAAAAAATATAGAATAGAATCAAAAAATAATAATAGAAAAATATAGGCGCGGCCTGTATGTGATGGTGCAGCTCGGTGAGTGTCTGCACGTGGCCCTGCAGCGCGCGGTTGGCAGCGTCTAGTTACCTCTAGGAAGCTAGGCGCGGCCTGTATGTGATGGTGCAGCTCGGTGAGTGTCTGCACGTGGCCCTGCAGCGCGCGGTTGGCAGCGTCTAGTTACCTCTAGGAAGCTAGGCGCGGCCTGTATGTGATGGTGCAGCTCGGTGAGTGTCTGCACGTGGCCCTGCAGCGCGCGGTTGGCAGCGTCTAGTTACCTCTAGGAAGCTAGGCGCGGCCTGTATGTGATGGTGCAGCTCGGTGAGTGTCTGCACGTGGCCCTGCAGCGCGCGGTTGGCAGCGTCTAGTTACCTCTAGGAAGCTAGGCGCGGCCTGTATGTGATGGTGCAGCTCGGTGAGTGTCTGCACGTGGCCCTGCAGCGCGCGGTTGGCAGCGTCTAGTTACCTCTAGGAAGCTAGGCGCGGCCTGTATGTGATGGTGCAGCTCGGTGAGTGTCTGCACGTGGCCCTGCAGCGCGCGGTTGGCAGCGTCTAGTTACCTCTAGGAAGCTAGGCGCGGCCTGTATGTGATGGTGCAGCTCGGTGAGTGTCTGCACGTGGCCCTGCAGCGCGCGGTTGGCAGCGTCTAGTTACCTCTAGGAAGCTAGGCGCGGCCTGTATGTGATGGTGCAGCTCGGTGAGTGTCTGCACGTGGCCCTGCAGCGCGCGGTTGGCAGCGTCTAGTTACCTCTAGGAAGCTAGGCGCGGCCTGTATGTGATGGTGCAGCTCGGTGAGTGTCTGCACGTGGCCCTGCAGCGCGCGGTTGGCAGCGTCTAGTTACCTCTAGGAAGCTAGGCGCGGCCTGTATGTGATGGTGCAGCTCGGTGAGTGTCTGCACGTGGCCCTGCAGCGCGCGGTTGGCAGCGTCTAGTTACCTCTAGGAAGCTAGGCGCGGCCTGTATGTGATGGTGCAGCTCGGTGAGTGTCTGCACGTGGCCCTGCAGCGCGCGGTTGGCGGGCGGGAAGGAGGCGGCGGCGCTGAAGGTTGGCGCGTGCTGGTCGCTGGCCACACCGCACGGCACGTCCACCAGCAAGTACGCCACTGGCACTCGCTTCGCCGACACGCCCACCTCGTTGCCGTATGCGTCGCGTTCCTGTTTCAATAAAGGTACTGACTAAGGTGGGGGTTTTCAACTAACAAAAAGATACAGAACGCTAAGTCTCAGATATTTGTACCTATGGAGTAATTACAAAGAGGAGATGCCGTAATAAGCGTTTTGTAAGAAAGTATTTGTGTAGCTACACGGGGCGGAAGGCAGACGTGCGGGGTGCTTGGTTTCGGCCGTGGCTCCAATCATGGAGTACGAGCAATGGCAAGCTCCGCCCACTTTTGTATCGGCGAGGCGCCAATGATCACATCACTGCGCCATTTCAAACGGCATCTCCTCTTTGTAATTCCTCCATGTTTGTACCTATTATTTTTTATTAAATTGATAAACGCTGGCTATCTGGCTGGTTTGGTTTTCAAAATCTAGAATTTGTGTTGGAACCTTAAGCTCCACAGAGGTTTTGCTGAAAATAAATAAAAAAAAAAAGCCCTTTTCGTTCTACTACCATACAGAATGTCTTAAATACAAGAAAATATTATAAAACAAAATTTGTTATTAACACACAAATTACCTTTGTCATTTTATTTAGTCTTCTTCACCAGTACAGGTTTAATTTCACACACACATAATATTAAATTATAATCAATTAATTCTAATCAATTTATTATACTTAAGTCAAATTTAAATTATTATTACTTTTCGGTAGCAGCTTTGGTGTAGGCCTCCCCCCAAGGTCTCCAATTATTTCTATCTCTAGCCTTCTGCATCCAATGCTTCCCCACTTTCCTCGCAAAAACATCTCTACATCTCATTTTTGGTCTACCTCTACTCCTTTTGTTATTCCGCGGTATCCATTCGGTCACTCTTTTAGTTGGTCTAGAATCCTCCATCCTGCGTATATGTCCTACCCATTTCCATTTCAGTTGTCGTATTCTATAACTAACAGCTGTCACGCCGGTTTTCCTTCTAATATTTTTTTTGTTTGTTTTATCTGAATTTTTATCTCCAGCTTGCTCCGTTCCATCATTTGAAAAACAGCAAGTTTCTTCTCATCTTCAATTGTTAGGGGCCAGGTTTGGAATCCGTAAGTAATGAACACATTGTAAGATTGCTACCTCGTACAATTTTCTCTTTATTTGTATATTTATGTACTTATTTTTATAATAACTCTTAAGCCCCATTACTTTTTCTATGCTAGAGCATTTCGTCTTATTATTTAATTATCTGTCCTATCGTCAAAAGCTACTGTTTGTCCTAGATATACATAGCTTGGAACATATTCAGTTTTTTCACCATCGACAGTTACATCGTGCATTATGCTATTAGTAATTATTTTTGTTTTTGAAGTATTAATGCTCAAACAAACTTTTTTGCTCTCTTCCACCAGCTCATTAACCATAATCTCCATATCCGACGCACTCTCCGCAAAAATGACAATATCATTGGCGAAGCGAAGATGGTTTAAGTACTCGCCATCTACGTATACTCCCTTAATTTCCCAGTCGAGTTTTCTAAAGACTGATTCGAGCACCGCAGTAAATATTTTCGGCGAGAGTGGATCTCCCTGCCTTACCCCCTTTGTTACGGGAAACTAAGGTCCCTCCTTCTCTAGCTTAATCGTGGCTCTACATTTGGAATAAATGTTACGTAGGAGATTGATATAATTAATGTGGATGCCTTGTTCAGATAATGCTTCCCAAATTGCGTTGTGAATGAGAGAGTCAAAAGCCTTCCTATAGTCTATGAAACATATATAGAGTTCTTTGTTATACTCGTTAGCTTTTTCTATTAATTGTATCATCACTTGGATATGGTCCATAGTTGAAAAATTCTTCCGAAATTCTGCCTGTTCTTGTGTCTGGTTTTCATCTAAAATTCTTGTTATTCTCTTTAAAATTATTTTGGCGAAAATGTTATATATGTTTGAGAGGCTGATTGGTCTGAAGTTATTGAGATAATTTCTGCCTCCTTTTTTGAACAATAGAATGATTATTGATTTCGACAGTTTCTAGAAGGTTGTTGAATAACATTTGGAGAGGTTTTAGGAGGCATTCACTTAATGATTTCAGAATTCATTTGTTATGTTGTCTTCTCCTGGTGATTTTTCTATTTTCTGAGTTTTAATAGCATTTTCGACCTCTGAAGTAAGTATGCTTTCTGGTTTATCCTCATAGCATAGTGCACGCAAGTTTTGTGACTCTTGAAACGTTCCTGCCATTGTATAGAGTTCTCTGTAGATATTGTTGGCCTCATTTAAGATGTAGTGACAGTTTGATAACGTAAGTAGTGTTCGGTTTTTCAAACTTGCTGCCCATTATTTTTTATCTTTTAAACAGTTAAATGTTTTACGTACTTCTCTGGTACTCTGAATATAATTTTCAAAAACGTTTTGTCTGTGGTTTTTTTTCAAGAACTATGTTTCTATTTATTATCTTGCTGATTTCTGTTATCTTTTGTTTAGTCTGTCGCGTTCTTTTCTCCTTATAAAAAAATTGTTCGTTCTTCTAATAATTTAAAAGTTTCTTTACTTATATAATTCTTTATTTTTCTAGCGAGTCTTGGTACCGATTGGAGAATTTCTTCCATTTTGCTTATGAAATTATCATACTGTGATTGAATATCAGATGAATCTCGAATGAACTGTAACAAGTTTTCCTCCCAGTACTTTGTATCTTCATGCGAAATTGTTAGAAAGATATATGTGTGTTTGCCGGATTCGATAAATCACCTTTTTTTTCATATTGTACAATTTACATCTGTTATGTGGTCGGAGTCGAAATTTAAATTATTTGCTGACTAATAGTAGCTAATAAATAAATTATTATAACTCTTAACCCAAATTATAAATTTTACGATAGCTCATTAGTTTTAGGCCTCGAAGCTCTAATTCTGTAACATTCTATAAATATCCAATTACCGTAAATACAAATCCACTTACAATAAATAGCAGTGGGTTCACCTATTGCGTAACAAAATAAACCTAACAATGCCATCACCTTTACTTCGTCTTATTATGTAAATCGTTCAAAATAATTTGCGTCGCTTACATATCACATGTGCAAGATATTATAAGGTACAATTCAATAACACTAACGGTAAGATCGTTAATCGGTGGAATAAGCTGTAAATGTGTTTGTAACGTGCGTCATCGGGCGAGTGGCGTTGAGTTCGCTGATTGACAGGCAACACTATCGAGATTAAGCTGATTTGTTCCTTACTGCTCCTAATGTGTTCCGCCCTTTACTGAGAGTAGAATTAAAACCTGTCCTACTATTTATGGGTTTATAATGTAACGAATTATAGCTGTTACTATTCATCATAAATAAAGTTTTATTTTATCATAATAACACGAATCTAAGTGTTATGAGGTGATATGAAGTACTCTGTTGAGTTTGAGTGTCAATTATTTAATTAAAATATTTAAAAAACTTCAACTAAAGAACAATACAACTAAAGAAGACAACTAACGAAGTCGAAATGAGAACCTCCTCTTTTTTTAATTTCGGAATTAGGTTGAAAACATGCTGTTACCGGTTACTTATTAAATGTATCCCATGAAAGGCAATTTTATTCCCAGCTATATAGGTTGGTTGTTAATGCTGTGGAAATAGGTTTGTAACCTACGTTGTTGTAAACTATGTTCCACGATTTATTCATATGGAGTGGGTTATATTGCCAATTGACCCGGTACACATGCACCAGAGAAAAACGATAAAAAAAAAATCCCAGGGAGCAATCAAGCGAGTGCAGTAAGGAACAAGTGAAACGCGGTCGGGCGGGCGGACGCATTACCATACACGTCTCAATCGAGATGGCATCGAGTGGGGGCTCGCCCACCCCGCCCGCACTCGCCGGTCGATCGCGTGACGTCATCACCTGCCCCCAACCCCCATTCCACTGGTAAACCTTACGCCGTTCAATTGCTAATCAAAAGTATGTACAAACAAACATAATTTTTATAAACTTCAAGACTATGTGCAGATACCCAAACGTTTCCAGGTTTCAGGCAAGGATTTGACTATTGATGATTATGTATCTCAATAACTTTAAAATTATAGATTATTTTTAAGTGCATTAATTAAGTTGATCTACGTTACGTTTCCCTATCGACAAAAAAATAAAATAAATCGTCAATTGTTTTTCATTCCTAATCGGCTCATTTAAACGCATTTAAACGAAATACTTGTATTGACATTAGCCTTTTTTCGAAGTAGCCATAAAGACTGCTTTGTTTCATCAGTGCAGCATCGTTATCGGGCGTGCGTCGGCAGCTAGCGCTCGCCTGATAATGATAACAGCGCGTGGGGGCGGGAGCGTGACCCGCGCCGCTATCACAATGTCACGTCACTCGACCGGGCGAAGTTCGCGCGGGTGCGTGTGCCCTGCGACGTGACCTCGTACGGTAGCGCAAATAAATAAGCGAAAAGAAATATCTTATTCAAAAAAAAACAAATCAAATAATTTATCGTGACGTGTAAAATGTGTACGTCGTAGTTAAATTAGTGGTTACTGGTTGAAGTTTTGAACAGCTAGTGGATTAATGTTACAGGAAATAAATAAGGCTACTTTAAGATACTTTTGAAGGGGCACCGTTTACACGCAACGTCCATTATTTTACTTTTGATGAGGTACCAATTGGATCTAGCCAGCCATTATAAGATTTGACATTATTTAAAGAAGAGACTAGTTAGCAATGAGTTCGCCTTTGCTCCGTAGGTTTAGATCGTTGTGTAAATAATATTTGTTTCTATATGTGGGCAATAAAGGTATATCGTATAGTCTGCCTGATCTAAGCTAGCTAAAGAAGCTGTCACTAGTCGTACTAAGATAAACAAGAAAATTAGACCTAAAATCCATTAGGCGACTTCTAAGATATCCATCATTATGAAAAAATTACGTTGTCAACGTTTTAAGACTTAGTCATTCAGTCTTTACTGAAGCTTGACTTTATATTAGACTTCTAACTTCACGGGGTAAACTACTCAGAATGGGAGTAGTCTAATCTTAAGCTTGGCGATGGCGAGTAATCGACTTTTTAAGAAATACGGATATCATTCCGAACGCCTCAACAAGGTCACACCGCGCAGTAATAATCTGTTGATCGAACGACGTGAAGCCCGACGCAGAAGCGAGAAACAACATGGCGTGTGTACACAAAACGTAAAATGATGTGGCATTCCACATCGATCTGCTTGTTTTAGTTAATTTTGGTGGAGTTGTTGGTCGGGATCCGGCGTACCATGTGAACTGGTGCAGTGGGTGACCGGTGAACATCCGGGTCTTCTGCGAAGTTCTCCGCTACCCCGATGTGACGAGAGGGCCGGGCCTCCTAGCCGAGGTGAGTACAGTCACCGGCACCGAGGCGTACGCACTAGCTAATGTTAGACAGGCTTATGGCCCATCTGATAGTAAGTGGTTTTTGCCACACGAGTGAATGCTTGGTGACTAGGACGTATCGCGTTGAGATAGTCATAGAAACAAATAAGTTTCAAACTATTACAAAGATAAGATAAAGTGCGAGCCGTATGCCTGATTGTCAACGTATCCGCGTATTTTTTTAACTAAATCGACAACTCTTATACAATAGTTGATCATCATCCCAACGTTATTTCGGTTTCATCTAAACCCGACTTCGATGCTTGGGTTACATTTAAACGCCTTTTATGACAGCTCGCCTCGCCTGATTTGAAATAAAAGTACTGAATCAATTTTGGCGAAATTTGTACTAAGCCAGAAAAATAGTTTAGAAATAAAGTAATTTGTTCTCTCTTTCTTAAGTACTCGGAAATCACGGAGTTCGAAACTGACAAAAGTCTATCAAGTATAGGGGCTATTTTGTTTAAAAGAAAGCTCTTAAACAAAATAAATAAATAGAAAAATAGCTCTTTAAAAAAATAAATTAAAGAATTCAATCTTTTTAAGCAAAAATAATGAATTTCTATTTTTTATAAGTTTGATGAAGTTTGGTGTACGAAGAGTATATGTGCATTATTTCGGGATTGGAAAACTGATCGATACACTCATATACATGTCATCGTCGAAATTATAGGTGATCGGTGATTTATATTCAGATGGAGTGGTCGTGCGTCGGTGAGATCGAGGAGCTGGTGGTGTGCGCGTGCTGCAAGCGCGCTTTCCACGACGAGAGGCCGCCCAAGCTGCTCGCCTGCAAGCATCACTTCTGTCTGTCCTGCGTCGGCGGAGTGCTGGCACGCGGCGGCGAGCCATGCTGTCTGCACTGCTGGAAGCGGACCGAGCTGCCGAGCGGCCGTGCTGACCAGCTGCCCACGCACGCCGCCGTGCTGGCCCTGGCGCGGCGTCTAGCCGAGCCAGCTTGCAAGCAGCACGCGCTGCCCGCGCTGTGGTGCTGCGCGTGCGGCGTGCGAGCCTGTCGCGCCTGTCCGCCGCACGCGCAGCACCCGCACGCGCTGCGGCCGCCGCGGGAGGCGCGCGCGCTGCTCGAGCGGGACTCGCGCGACCTGCTGGCCGAGCTGCGACGGTTGGCCGCGCGCCGCCGCGACCTGCTGCTGCGCGCGCTCGACGCCGCCACCGCGCTCAAGGTGCGCCTCGAGGCCGAGCTGGCCGCACCTCCCGAGCCGCTCGTCGAGCTCGCCCCGACCGACCTCGCTCGTGCTGCAGAGGAGCGCGGCCGCCTGCGCGCGCGACTGGCGACCGCCGCGACGCGAGCTCGCCTCGACGACCTGGTGCGGAGTGCACGCGAGCCGCTCGACCGCGAGGTGGTGCGACGCGTGCTGCCCGCCGCGTCCGAGCCGCCTCGGCCGGACGTCCGCGACCCGCTGCTGTTCCTGGCCAACTACTGCACGGCACAGCTGTACGCGGCCGACGCGCCCGAGCCGCCGGACGACGCGGACGCGACGTCGCCGAGCGCGTCCACCTGCAGCCCGCCGTTACCGCGAGCGCCGCCCTCGCTGCCGCTGTTCTACTTCGACCTGGAGGTGAACGGCGCGGCGTTCGGACGCGTGGTGATCGAGGTGCGGTCGGACGTGGCGCCGCGCATGGCCCGCAACTTCGGCGTGCTGGCGACGGGCGAGCTGGGCGTGGGCTACCGCGGCTGCGTCGTGTTCCAGTGCTGGGAGAACGAGAGCGTGATCACGGGAGACTTCGAGCTGAACAACGGGCGCGGCGGGCGCTCAGTGTTCGAAGAGAGCTACTTCATGCCGGACGAGACGCGACTGGCGGCAGTGCGCGGCGCGGTGGGCATGCGACGCTCGCAGAAGCGACACGACAACCTGGGGCTGGTGGGCTCGCAGTTCCGCATCGTGCTGCGCGAGATGCGAGGGTTCACGGCTATCTTCGCGAGCGTGGTGGAGGGGCTGGAGCTGGTGGACCGGCTGTCGCGCGCCGGCGACTCTGCCGGCAAGCCGCACTCCACCATCCTCATTGCCGGCTGCGGCAAGCTCAACTGACCGCCTCGCCTTCCAAACGTGGTTTCGCCGACAGATGTCCAAAATGTATATTTGCAGATGTAGTTTCGGTTTCGAGGTGCTGGCAAAAAAGCGGCTTTTAAATGGATATCTGTCGCGCGGAAGCGCTCCTCCGCGTAGTCTCCGTCTCGTCCGGTGCATATCTGATCCTATCGCGACTCTAGTAAGTACCTTACGTTTCAATCCGTCGGACCAATCCCTTCGCGAGTACATCGTACATATTTTTATACGTGTAGGGAGAATATTTTGAAGTATTTACGCGTATTTCGGAAGTTCGTCGGCTCGAGCTTGTAGCGGCCCGCGTTGTGCCCGTAGTTTCTTCGCGATCTGTCGTCACTCGTCTCGTAGTAGTGGGCCTACTCGGTATTGTCTTATCGTAAATTAATATATTTTTGTTAAGCGCGAGAACCGACACTCGGACCGCGCGTCGTTGCGGCTAGTTGATAAGTTACAAATTATATAACGTTTTGATCGTATGTGTGTCAATATAAATGTTAAACATTAAATATATATCGTATAAGTAGTCGGCATGTCGGTCGCGCAGCGGTGTCGTATATGTATAGCGGATACTCGTACGTAGAAACGACATATTTACAAGCAAACGTTACCTCTCGATCGTGGCGAATGAAGGTTATAGAATTATCAATCCCCGGGGTTTACAAGACTGTGATGATAATTAGGTATCGGAGTCAGCCAGTGCCTGCTTTATATCGGATATATTTACTATTGGACGCGTCGACTCCTCGTTCCTTCGACTGTCCTCGTTAAGTTTATTTTTCTATTAGCAGAGTTTATGGTAAGCCGGCGCTCGGCTTGCTGGCTAGCTCGGCACGCGTTGTATTTCGTGTTGACTATATTCATATTATATTGTAGCGCGTTCATTTCTCGATAGTTTATGAGGTGGAGCGGACCCGGTGGCCGGGCTTGTTAAATGTTATATGTACACGCATATTACTGTGTCCGAAGCGAATTCGTGATAAATATATAAGTCTATGGAGCAGCAAAATCTTGTTTCATTTCGCACGCCTAATATTTGATAAGCAACCAATTAATGTTTTAACACTTTATTGAAAAAATACAACACTCTAACAAATAAACAGAGACAAATCTCGGTACAAAGTTTGTCTGCCGAGGACCTCAGCCTGATAACACTGAAACTAAAAAAATAGGATAGTGGCTTGCTATGTTTTTTCAATTTAATTGACTATTTCAAAGATACAATTTGAACGAAAAAGTAATATATATATACCGTAGTAATTTATTTATTTATTTAGTTCACCTATGGTTAATACAATGGTAATATGCTTACCTAAATGTAACTTAATAAATATTTATGCTAATTTTACAACCAAGTACAGGTAACCCCTTGATGACTTCACAACTATCGAGTCAAATAAAATTAGCTAGTTAGTCATACTTGTCGTTGTCGCAATTTTAGGTCTGTCCTTAGTGAGGAAGCCCGCGATGTCATGGTTAAACAGTATTTTATTACTATTACGGATTTATTAAATTTTAATAAATTTGAAAAAATCTAGTGCAAGTAGCTAGCATTGTAGTAGGCCATCACACAAGAACAACATGACGGGTTCCTATGATGTCCCACGAATGACTTTGCCGAAAAGAATATACTTCAGACTATAAGGAAGTATTTATACGGAGTATCACAAGGAAGTGAACTAGATCCACTTCTATTTTCGGTTTACATTAATGACTTCCCTTTCTTCGTCCAAGCATGTTTTTCCTATTTGCGTCCTCAACTTACGCATCGGAGTCTAGGGTACGCAGTAAGTCATGGTCTTAAATTTGGCGGCACTGGTTATTACAATGGAATGCCTGTCGTCTGACCACCGTAACCCTTTTTAAAGGGCAACCTGACCAACAGCAACATGACCCGAGGTGTGTTAGGAGGAGTTTGAGATAGAATACATATGCATGTGTTCTATCGCGACGCGTGTACAAACTCGTTCATGATACGCGCGTCGCGCTCGGCTATCGAGCTCCTCACATTAATGACTTTCCCAAATCTATAAAATTCCAGATGGTTTTGTTTGCAAATGTATATGTTGTTTGCATATGTATGCATAACAATATTTTCGAACAATACATTAGGGTTACACAGGAGTTGGCTAGAATCGATGGCTAGTAACAAATAATTTAAAAATAAACCTAAGCAAAACCAAAACCGTGGCATTTACGACAAGAAACAAATTATGCTATTAAATTGTCGTAAAATATGACACAATGAGTATCAGCGACAGCGACACTCACCTTGTAGTAGACATCGGGCACGTATTGCGCATCCCCCGAGTCCCGGATGTAGCCGAGCTCCGGGGCGTCCCGTGTGGGAAGCAGTACGCCGTCGCGGACTAGAGCTTGGCACTGCCCCGACACCTGACACAGTTATTGAACATATCTAGTAGGCAATTTTATCAGAATAAATTTGGTCGGTACTTTTTCATTACACTTGCACAACACTAGAGTACGTTTGTAACATCTATGACGCTCTAGCTAAATTATAACGAATTTCTCAAAATCTTTTGATGTGGTTGATCACCCTACACTTATCGTAAAACTAGGACTCTGCTTAGATGGTGTGAGGCGTATCTTGAAAATTGGTCTCAGATAGTAACAATAAGAGACTATAAATCATCCGCAAAGGAGGTATCGACGGGCGTGCCACAGGGCTCGACCCTAGGTCCTCTATTTTGTTTCTGTTATTTGTAAACGACCTAGGCAAAACAAAGATCTAAACAACATCTAAAAAAGAACCGTTTACTGAGGATTATACAGTATAATAAAAAATATCAACGACGTGGTTCACATCTAAGCTAAGATATTAATAAACTCAACAAATTGGCTAAAAAGTTAGATATTGATATATTTGCAGACAGCGTTAATATAATCAAGGGTAAATTGATGGGTCAATTCTTTAATTAAGCTTTGTTTTAATGTAATAAAACCTAGTTCGGCACAATTACTTACTTACTTTCTTGCTAGTTTAATTATTACAATTACTTTTTGAGTTCAAATTCACTAATTTTTTGTCTTGCCATGATAGTGTTGTGTACATGACTTTTTATAAAACATATTGTTTCTATTTGTGAAAACCTTTAAGTGGCTTCATGTTTCTTAATATTAATTCTAATATGTTTCTTGTATTTAAGTCCTGGCTTTCCAAATAAATAAATAATATTCGTTTACGTGAGATATCAAAGGCACAGAACCTTAGGAGTCATAGTAAAGTAGATTTTAGAGAACATATCAACCATACACAGAAAGGAGCAAAGATAGCGTTCATTGCGCGCAATTCTTTTATTTCGTATGGAGAAACGAGTTAGTCGGACTAATTTTTTTACAACTTCATAAGAACACTGATTATGATAAGCAAATACCTGTTTTAGGAGTTTATAAAAATCAACCAGTAAAAAGGGGAAACTGCGTGACTAGGTATGTCTTAAAATCGACCTGGGTATCGTTTTCATGGTTGTTCGGACCGCAGAAAAGAAACACTTATTTTAAAATCCTTATTGCGCGGGTGCACGCACGGCTAGTTGGAAATAGATGATTTCTCTTAATATGTCGCACCCACCTGATATCCCTCCATGTGCACGCGCTGGCTTTCATCGCCGGTGACGCAGACGGTCACGAACTTGGATCCGAAGTGTCCGCTGGAAGCGTGTCGACAGGCAGACGGATGCTGGTTCTGGAAGTGCCCCGCCATGATGCATTCCTGCGCCGACAGGAAGTGCGTGTCCACCCCGCTGCCGTCAACGAGTGGGTTTATTTTATTATTAGGAAGACCAACAGCTTATTTTTTTTTCTTTCTTTCTAGGCAATTTAGAAGCCAACTACAGGTCCTCTCTAATAGAATCGGAATAGTCAAACTTAACTCTATTTTTATGTAATTGAATACTGTCGTATGACTGTATAGAAGCAACAAATTTTTAAAAAAGAAACAAAAAGGGTAACATGATCAATCCGAAGGCATTGGTTAGTTGAATACGCAGGTAGCTGATGTTATTTACTTATTTTATAACTACTGCATGTTCACAACTGTATAATGTTTTGTAGTTTTCTCAATTTTAAGTGAATGTAATTCTATATAAAAAAAAATATTCCAATGTGAGAAAATAAAAGTTCGTAACCCGGAACCGGAATCGACCATGTACATCTATGTATGACGATATCAGGTTTTTTTTCGGAATCTCCTTTCGGCCTCTGACATGACAACCAAGAAATTGGAACAGTAACATTTCTTTTGACACATGCCAGTTTTGTTGGTTCATATAACACACTTCCCTCCACCCTGTGTATTGGTGCAGTCTGCCTCCAGATCTAAAACTCCTTTCTTCTTGATTTATAAATGAAGGAATCAAGTTTAGATCCGGCGGGTGATAAGGGCTGCAGTTCTTCTCGTGGCTTGCCACGCAATGAACCATATCCTTCTTCTGTACATTTTTTTATCCTTCAAATTTGCTTCGTTCTAGACAAAAAACAGACTTTAGGTGCGTTCACACAATATCAATCAAAACAGAGACAATCCTGTTAATTGGTTACCATGATCTCTTGAAGTCGCATTTGTTCCTAAACAAAATCATGTGAAAAATCACAATGTGCCAATTTCTTGCAGGTGTAAATTTGGTCTCAAGTACACTACACACATCTTAAGGATGTCGGGATAATTTAGTATGAAAGAGTGGAGATGGATATCCTGTCGTCTCGTTTCTTCATACTTGCTCTTGCTCTATCTCATATCATTTCATACTAGATCGTCCCGAGTCCTCGGTCAGCGAACTGACAGCAGCTTACCGTATATGTTTGACGGTGCCGGCGGCGACGTCATCAGGCAGCAGATCAGTGAACAGCCAGCCGACGCGACGCAAGCCGAGGCGAGCTGTCAGTGCGGACAACGTTGCCTCGCGGACATCGCTGCTAGCGAGCGACACACTGTCGCGCAGGGACGTCTGTGGCGGCTCGTAGATGGCCGCCACGCGCGCGCGAATGCCTGATACGCATACGGGGCTTCGTGTCACAAACAAAGTATGCTTCCCGTGGGAATCGAACCTGCGACCTCTGGACCATGGAGGCAGTATTAAATAAACTTTTTTATTTTACGATTTCACCGACATCTAAGCAGCAGGACAGAATCCTTATACCAGAATTATATGTATATGGATTAACAGTATATTCTCGGGTTAAATGTTTTGCAAAATGTAAACTTTATTAAACAAGAGTAAATTGCGTTATTATCCTTGGAATAAAACTTATCAGACTTTGATAAAATCGACCCTATAGTGTAAGTTATTATTATTATTATTGGCAGTAGCAGCTCTTTAAGCTGATGCGTGTGCATCGTTTAAAGATATTTATTAATTTAGTGTCTGATAAAGCTGTTCAAATGGCTTGCTGCTGGATTGAAAGAAAATAATACCATCAATAAACAAATATGAATAGATTTGCAATGACATCTTTGCCATAAAATCAATATAATAAATAACTGTACAGTCTAAGTTGATAAAGTAAATACCTAGTGTAAACATTCAAAAGAATTACACAAAAAAATGCAAGAACTTGCTTCTTTTAACATTCATTACGTATGACGTAATTTTTATGTATTAAGTTGTGTTAATAGTTGCTATACTGCGACACACTATGCCAGGAAGCGCTCCACCAGTGCGTTGTGTTGCTGCACTCACCGAGCGGCACGTCCGGGTGTCTCTCGTACCGGCCGTACAGGAAGCCAACCCGCTGGTGGCCAGTGGCACGCCAGTATGCCAGGAAGCGCTCCACCAGCGCAGGATGCTCGACCAGTACATTGTCCACGTGCCGGTAGTTCTGGCGGTTCAGTGTCACGGCTCCGGGCTGGCACTTGCTGCAGATGCCGCGCGGCCACGGCGGGTGCTCCTTGCAGCCTAACCACAACAGTACATGATTAAATACAATTGTTTTATTCTTCTTCTTATGGACTCAAAATGACTGACTCATATCAGGCTAAACCAATATGTAGCAACATTGGCCTCTCTGTTCTTGGCTGCTCCAAGGTCCAACCATGCAGGAATCTGGACAATTGGGACACTTCAGAAGATGAACCACAGAGTCATAAAAGTTATAGTCCTAAATATGTGTGTATGAAAGTTCAGAAAGATTGTTTCAATAGATAAACCATGAAAATATTACTTATCATTATAAATGCTTACCTGGTTTTATTTTTAATGACAACTCATCTAACGATATGAACTGTCCAGATGTGATCTTGCGTAGATATGCATGGAAAGACATGTGCTTGATGTTGTGCTCTTTCAGGTAGCCCTCATCCCAGGGCTCCAGCGGTGAACAGTGCACGCAGCGGCCTTTTAGATTGTGATGACATCTGGAAAAAATAAACAATATTAAACTTTTAAATTGAGAAAGCAATTATCTAAGATTTCCTGCAGGACAATGTTTGATTATTCACGAATTATTATTAAATCACTATTAAAGAAAGAAAGAAAAAAACACAATTGCCGCAGATCCACTGATATCCACTTGATTAGTTGCTGTTCCAGCATAAAGAACTTACAATTTCTCATCCCTCTGCCTGTGAATACTTCCAGAGCACTTGTACAACTCCAGGTCTACTTCGTCCTCTTGGATGGAAGGTCTCTGTGTGGCGGCGGGCGACGGTGCAGATGAAGGGCCTGCCTCCATCGCTGGCTCACCAAATGGTTTGTTATTTGCCTGCCATAAAATAGATTCTATTTACCTCAGCACTAAAAAAAAGAATTAATCTAATTTCAATTGGCTTTAAAACAAATAAATAGAATAAAATAAACATATTTTTAAAGTATCTTACCTCTGCACTAGTTGTCGCTTGATCAAAGAGCACAGCTCCATTGACAGGGCTCAGGTAGAGCATGTCGCCGTGCTGCAGCCCGTAGTCGCTGAGGCGGCGCGACTTGCTAGACGCGATCTCCTCCTTGCGCGCGCGGTCGCGGTGCAACGCGAACCCGAACGTCGTGAGGTGCAGCAACTCGTGCACGCGCTCGTATAGCACTGCCGTCACGTCCGACGGCAGCACCTCCACGCGGGCGGTGCCTTCCGACGACTGCACGCGCAGCGTCTGCAATACCACCGAGATATCTCATCACCATAATGATCAACTCATCACCAAAACATCATCGAAAATGCACAGTCATCGCAAGCTTCCTAGGGGTTTTCAGACTTGCTGAACCTTCTAAACCTTTGAAAAAAATTCTGATGACCATCCTTAGCCTCGAGTTCTTCAACCAGAACTTAATTAGAATGAAATAACTGGGAAAATATTTTGTTGTCGTTATCATCTGGCTATGTAAACGCTAGTGTTTAAGATTGACAAATCACGATATAGTGTGCATTATGGACACTATCCTTCCCAGATATCAAAGTTACTTTCATTACGACGCGAATCTTACCATTTTCTTGGATCCTGACATTTTTATTCTAATCTAAACTAAAATAAAACTGTACAACACCAACAGTGTCCTGTCATGACCGTGACGTTTTCAGTTCAGACTTGAAAATTCGCTGACACATGTCAACAGTTCAAAAACGGGTAATCGTTCAAGAACCACACAAACCAAGTTTACAAGAACTTCGTGGCTTACTACGGTAGTCTATCATAGATCTAGAATTTTGACTACGTCAATAGAATAGATTGGCTGATTAGTAAAAGAAACGAGAGCAATTTGAAAACTGTTTGTGTGTGTGTGTCATACATGTGTGCCCTGTCAAATAGTGCTGAGCCGAGCAATGTCGACATCACTATGATCGATTTTCTTAACATGAGAACATTGCCAAATTAGGTAACTATGCAGCACAGACATTTAGGACGTTAACAGACGGAAGGTATGCTATTACTTAGCGTAGCAAAAACACACACATGCAAAACTATGCAGCCTGGGCTGTATCTAGTCTAGGGTAAGATTGTGGCGACACCACAGACATATAAGACGTACACAGACGGAACATAAGTTAATAGTTATACTTATGTAGCAAGTAATTGTTGTTATCCTTTTCTCACGTATTCGGATCTATATGGCGATATCTCTTTTTTACACCTGTAGCAACATTCACTCACACAGATATTAAGCTACGCGTGGCAATTTTTGGCCGTGACGCCATTTTGTAATCTACGTTGTTGGATCGGTGAACACTAAAAATAATAGAGTAGAATACCGTATAAATGATCTCGGATCATGCACTCCACACAACATTCATACATTCCTTGAAATCATGGGGAGCATTATTGTAAACATCTTACCCTAGACTAGATACGGCCCAGGCTGCATAGTTTTGCATGTGTGTGTTTGTGCTACGCTAAGTAATAGCATACCTTCCGTCTGTTTACGTCTTATATGTCTGTGGGCGACACAATCGCACAATAAAATAGTTATAACACTACGCAACAGTTGGCGTTAAAGAGACTAACTAATTCGAAATTCGCAAACAAGACGTCCAATCAGCATGGAAAGACTAAATCGCGCAATTGGAGTTTCTAAGGAATTGGAGCATATATACAACCTCCGACAGAACACCGTCAGAGCCGCGGTTCCCCAGGCATAACACTTCGCCTGGCGAGAAGTAATTCCCTTTGCGGCGGTCGAGCGTAACACCATCACTCCCGCCGTAGGTACTCCAAAAGATGTTTACGATAATGTTCCCCATGATTTCAAGGAATGTATGAATGTTGTATGGAGTGCATGATCTGAGATCATTTATACGGTATTCTACTTTATTATTTTTACTGTTCACCGATCCAACAACGTAGCTTACAAAATGGCATCAAGGCCAAAAATTGCCACGTGTAACATAATATCTATGTGTGAGTGAAAGTTGCTACAGGTGTAAAAAAGAGATATCGCCATATGTGTGAAAAGGATAACAACAATTACTTGCTACATAATATAACTATTAACGTATGTTCTGTCTGTGTGCGTCATAAATGTCTGTGGTATGCAGTATTTTTGGGATAAATTAGAATAAAATAACATAATAAATAAATAAATAAATAAAGGTAATAAATAAAGGTAATAAATAAAGGTTGACTGTTAGATAATGCTTTTAGCATTAAGTCCGCCTATTGTGCTTTACAAATTGTAATTTGTACAATAAAGGTTAAATTAATAAATAAAATAAATAATAAACATGCTACTTTAGTATTATTGTTTATGTATTATTATCGCGCACAGATGAACATATAAACCGGCATGGATATATGTATAGACCAAGATGGATAACGCGCTTGCATACAATAGGCTGATGTCAAAAAATTTGACCTGAATGCATTTCGTTACCCACCTCTCTCTTTCTAACTCGTGATGTGTTAGGGTGTGAATCTGGGTTTCCATCACAGCACTTGATAACAACCCAAAAAGTGATAAACAATTACGTAGAAATCACAGACATATAAGACGTAAACAGACGGAAGGTATGCTATTACTTAGCGTAGCACAAACACACACATGCAAAACTATGCAGCCTGGGCTGTAACTAGTCTAGGGTAAGTTGTTTACGATAATGCTTCCCATGATTTCAAAGAATGTATGAATGTTGTGTGGAGTGCATGATCTGAGATCATTTATACGGTATTTTACTCTATTATTTTTAGTGTTCACCGATCTAACAACGCAGATTACAAAATGGCGTCACGGCCAAAAATTGCCACGCGTAGCTTAATATCTATGTGTGAGTGAATGTTGCTACAGGTGTAAAAAAGAGATATCGCCATATAGATCCGAATACGTGAGAAAAGGACAACAACAATTACTTGCTACATAAGTATAACTATTAACTTATGTTCCGTCTGTGTACGTCTTATATGTCTGTGGTAGAAATATAATATTTATTTTGAGATAGATTTTAATCAAAAAATGAAAATTAATTATACTTGTTTTTGATATGGAAATACAAATGGTTGTTTAAAACCCAATTATATAAAGCAAACTGACATTTTTATTTTACTGTATTTCTGACTAGGCAACATTTTTGAAGTGATGGTAATACTTTAAGAAAACAGCCCCTGTTTTGCCAAAGGGTCCAGGCCAAATTTTCTTGAACCAGCCTATTGTATGCCTTCTTGGCTTTCATCTTTACCTTTAGTTCCATGTAAACCGGTCAAAATCATAACCCTACTAGTGGCTTTGCCGTAGTCGGATAAAAAACTAACTGACATTTTGTCAATGTCAAAAATGTGACATTATTTTTTTGACATTTCAACCGCCTGTGACGTGAATTAAAAAAATGAAAAAACAATAATCATCATTTCCCGATCCCGTAGTATTCCCGTTCCAAACAAAACAAACATTAGGTATCAGGTACCGAGGTTCTCTAGACTCTAATTTGTGTTAGGTACCTACCTATTAGATGAAAATAATGATAACATAATTTATTATAAAATTATAACCCTTTCAATTCTACAAAAAAACTACAATTTCACGTTTGTTAAAATTACCTACGTTATTAAAGGTAAGATAAGCTTATTTTTATTTTGTAAACAATTCATAATATAATTTTAGTTTTAGTAATCTGTGGTTCTATCCTAACCTTTAATTATGGAATAAGGTATAGTACGTAAAAATATGCATATTAATCATCAATTTGTTAGGTACCGATGGAACTAAGAAATAAAACTTTCGTATAGATCTGGATCTTATTCCGGTGTTATGAAGGGCTAGGTCAGTTGGGTACTTTCGTAAAGAGAATTAACAAAGTGATGCTGGGCTGGATAATGATCCAGAATTGTCAGTTCTGCGGCAAATGTATTCTTTGTTTGATCTTATAAATAGTTTGCGAAGTGTTGTGTAACGCGAGCGGACGGCGGGGCGCCGCAGTGTAGGTGTGTTGGCGACGACGGCGGCTTCCGCGCGCGTTCAGGTGTCACCGCGCGCCCCGCATCGCTATACGCTCGCGGCGGGTTTTTGTCTGTTATACAAATAAACGCTATTTAACACACTACTTGCAATATACAACTTTGAGAGTAGCGGTAATAGCAACATATTTTTTTATTCAATTTCATATTTTATCATTAAATCCGCCAATTTTCTAAAAGTTTGCTTTGTGGAACAACATTATAATAAATAAGTGCTTAAACAAAAAAAATTGAATTTTGAGAAAGTTAGCAAAAGCGTGATGTTGAAAAAATGTTTGGTTGGTTTTGCAGCAGCTGTGATGGCTTCGGAAGACGGTCTACCGGTAGACCTTTACATCTATGATCTGACACATGGACTGGCATCATTGTTGTCACCAGCTATATTAGGTATGATTTTTTGTGTTTTTTTAATTTTTTTATGCTTTTGTGTGTACTCATTTATTTAAGTTATATTCTACTGATAATCTTTAAGTATACAGATAAAAACTTAACTGGCACATATTCAAAGGTTCATCACTGAGGAGACTGAGGTGATAAACAATAAAAAAAATTGTAACTTATTAACACAACTATCATTGTTTTAAGAAATTTATGAAAGAAAATATGGTTTAATAATGTCTTAAAGAACAATTTCAATAAACCTATAGGTACTTAGGCAGTAAAAGAGCTAATACATATTTGTTTGTAGTTTTTGTAACTTTCGATAAGGGTCATTAAGTCATTCATTGCCGTTGACTGGACAAAATAATGAATAAAAGAACTATAGATAGATAAATTGAAATTGTGATAACTATGGAGAGACAAACCACCATGTGATCCATACACCTGTTTTACAACCTAAATGTTAAAATATAAAGAAAAATAATTAAACTATATAATTTTAATATGTGAATTTTTAGTGTATATTAACACTATTTAAAATAGATTGGACAAAAACGAGATGATGATGTGTTCAAGAATATAAATAAATAGATATTTAATTCCAGAAAGCCTGCAGTCAAAGAAAATAATAATATTGCATATAAGCATTCTTATAAGATTAGCAATCAGTATTTTGATTACAAGTTTGATTACCACTGAGCTAAAGAAGATGAAAAAAGTTACTTAAATTTTTATCAATTTCGATTGCATTCCATTGCATTATTCCTTTTTGTTTTTTCTTTTATTCCATTATATTAGTATTGTCAACAGGGCAAAGCGATTTTTCATGCCGCAGTATACACTGCTCATATAAGGTGCAAGTGAGGCCACATATAGAATATTGTTGTCACCTGTGGGTGGGCCGTACGCCTGTTTGCCTACTTAGTTGTATAAAAAAATCCGAAAGTGTATCCAATTTTAGTAAAATTTTGTGTAGACTCTATACTGTAGAGATACTGTTTAAATATTTAATAGATTGGTCATGGTATGTAACAACCAACACGAATTAGTAGCATATTTTAAGAATCCTAAAGGATTTCTTTATACTTTTAAGTAGACAAAGCGTTTGTGCCAACCGATGGTAATCTGTTACTAAAACTAGACTGGCCATCTCTGCATTTTATACTGCCAGAGTGTAGTTTAGCTTGGACATAAGGAAATGTATGTTACTTTTCCCCTTCAGTTGTATTCTTTAATGTGCCTGCAATACCTCGTGTTGCAGGTCCATAGACTACGGCTATAACATGGATTGTTCGCCGTTCTTCCGACTTTGTATTATAAAAACTTAAGTCCGGCGTAATATAGACAACCAGTCTGCGAAGATAATACCGCCGGTAATATGGCCGGTAACGCAGCCAAGTTGATCCTTTCACCAAAACTCAATAGCGGAGTTTGCCAAAAAAATATAAAAAATGTTTAAAACCGGGCTCAAATGGCGCGGGAAAACAATCGGCGAAGTTTTCGCGACCCACATTCGTCGCTGACTGATATTCGCCATCGAATGTGGTTCAAGGACTGTTTTGTTGCTCCACTTAGCAACTAAACATAGACCGGTGCACTGCAACTTGATGAGTTGTTAACTCTAAATAACATTATTTTCATGGGAATTCAATTATCCTAAACGTTTGATGAATGGCGCGGCGTCCAATTAGAGGGCTATTTGTCAGGAGAGTAACAACATCTAATAATTATCACCGTTCGAAAATCTTTTTATTTGTTACAGTTTTTTACGTTGCATATATTTTTTGTGAGAATGTAGAAATGATACATTATTGATTGTTGCAGGTCGTCAGATCGAGGGCGTGTGGCACACGTCGGTGGTGGCGTACGACCGGGAGTTCTTCTACGGCGCCCACGGCATCAGCACCTGTGCACCGGTCAGTACTTCACTTACTAGACACTACGCTACAGAGGCTGTTGGAAGCTTCAAGAATATCTCGTCTTGATTGTGTTCTTCCTTATGGATTTAGACAAAACAACTTTTCGGAGCGATTCAAAATTAGAACGATACAAGTAGAGTTGAGTATGCTATTTGTACCATTTTAGGTAATAAAGTTTGAAATAAATTAATTAATTAGAATCTCAAAATTTACGTACTGATAATCACATAATCGTATTTACTTCTGGAACATTTGAAGTCCTCAAAGGTTGACTTAATTTTCATCAGACTCAAAATTCATAAGAATGATTCATTTGTATTGCATCACTTTTAGCAGCCTTTGCATGATTTTGATACTATCATAAAAGTGTGTGTATCGAGATAGATGACACGTTAATTTGATGATTATTCATACACGATGAAAAACCATACTAAATAAGGTACGTCTTATATTATCGCGGGACGCATAATTGTTTCATTGCCAACTGCCAAACTAACTTCATACAAATGTAAGTTGAAGTTTAGTTTGAACATGCTAATCTCTATATAACCGCGACTATAAGCGGTCGGATTTAAATAAAGAATTTAATAGCCTGATTGTTGAGGAAAATTGCCTTATTAGTATAAAGTTACACATCAGGGGATACCTCCGGGATTCGCCCACTAATCCGCTACTCTCTGACCCATCCACCCACTCCATTAACGAACGAAGTACATGTCACGTGCCGGGGTTGGACCGTTGAATCTGAGCCTCAATATTTCCAAAAGTTGGCATCGCCTGATGGCGCGTCCGCCAAGCGAAATACATCATATCACATACATTACATATATGACATGAGCGGTACAATGCAGTTGCTAATGCAATTAGCATAGTAAACGAGTGTATGTCTGTAGCGTGTGTTAATCACAAATCTTACAAGTAAGACGAGGCGTTCGCCAAAACAAGAAACTCGTTCGTATTATCTTCGTAGCTGATTTGGGAGAAATTCAGGTCGTGCCAACTGCGTCTTCATACTCTACTCCCACTTAAATTTGGCGATGTTCTACTAAAAGTGCGTACATGGAATATAACATTTTCTGTCCCCAACCTTTCTTGTATAAGCGCGTTAGTTTTTGTTCCAAAAGTCTATTTAAAACGTAGAAAAAACTAAGTGTGCGGGTGAACATCTGTAAGTTTAATGAATGTGATGAAGAAAGTATAATTGTAGTGTAAATTCCAGCACACGCCGCGCGCACGGCGGCTTGCTAGAACTATCAAATCAGAATAAAAGCAAATAAAAACGTTTATATACCGGGTAATGTTAGCCGAATATTAATAAATCCATAACACGCGAATAGTTCGCGCCTTCGCACTTTATTTCGGGATGATTACTTACACCGTGTGCGTTCTCTACATCCACCAGCCTATCAGACCCTTGATGGTTTGATTTTGTCTACGTATGGCAGCTCAAAAGTGCTGGTTGGTTACCGTGACATCACCACCTACGCTTGATCCGCATTGCTTTGATTTTTATTTGCAACAGAGATTCTACTAAACTGGTCATTTGCGGTGTCAGCCGATTGTAAACACTGTCTATTTCGGCGCCAGGGGGCGCCACATAGACATATCTCAACTGTAGCGAGCTTGTTGTTGTTTTATTGTTGTGTTATGTGGCTGAATGTTGCTTTGCCATGTATCTTTCAAATCCAATTTATGTAGGTACAGTAATAAATAATAATACGTTCTTCGCAAAAAATTTCGTATTGCTCTATGAGCTTTGAATGTATATTACGACCAGATTCTTAACAGGGAGACAAATAGGCATTATAGTAATGTAAGGATTTGTTACATTCTAAGCGTTATCTCGATAGTATGCCATGACATTTTAGTGCATTTGTTTTTCCCTACATGTGTGGAGGTTACCCTTCAGTATAATTTTTATGACAGCCTCGTACGGCAAATTTTTGTAGCGACCTAATATCTACTGTAATGACTATTTCGTGCTAAAGGAAGCAAAAACAGTTTGTCAGTAAGATTGTTCACACAGATTGTTGCCCAGGATCGTCTCGATGAGGGTTCGTTAATCTCTCCTTGAAGTTAACGTGGGTATGATCTGCATGTTATCCCGAACAACAGCTAGTTAGTACCAGCTTGAAAATGTAAATTGAAATGTGAAATACAAACGAAGTAGCCGGAATGCGTTGTTGAGCGAGGAAGTGGCGGTGACCCAGTTATTATTAGCGGAGGAGTGCAGCGGAGCGGTGAGCGGGGTGGCCGACAGAAATACGCGGGTGCATCGTGCGCGCCTCGGGCGGTAGGGTTGACAGCTGCTTCATACTTGTTGAAACGCTTTCGAAATTATCCCAAACTTCCAATGTGTGTGCTGCAGTATGGATACCGAAATTTAACACATTGTTAAGTTTTAAATGCTTGCCCCAGACGTCAGTTTTCACAGGTGAAGCTATTGCCTTACTTGAAGCCGTTATATTTGTCCTAACACACGGTCTCAACAACTCCCTCATTCTTTCTGACTCTTCTAGCTGTCTTCAGGATATTTTAAAATTCCCACTACGATCAAGAGACAACTTTTCTATTACCCTCAAAATTCGAGATTTTTTATATAAATGCCACATTGCTGGCATTAATGTAGTCCTTGCTTGGATACCCGGTCATTCGGGCATCTCAGGAAATGAGAAAGTTGATATGTGGGCTAAACAAGCAGCCACTATGGGTTCTGAAGTACATTATAACCACCACACTAGAGACCTTCGCCTTCTTGCCAAACCTGAAATGCTTCGGCACTGGACAAATCTCTGGCAAACAACCAGACGCCTTAAATGCGTTTGGTATGGAAATTTACAACCAGATATCCCCAAACATCCTTGGTTCTCTCGACATCGCAATCTTGAAAAATGGATTACCTCTGTTATTATTCGTCTTCGTTTGGGTCATGCCTGTACTCCCGTCTTCCTTGCGAAACTTCGAATAAGGGATAGTTCTTTGTGTGAATGCGGTTTAGACGAAGGTTCTTTACAACACATTTTCGTTAATTGTCCGAAACTCTCAGTCAGTTTGTATGACATTTTGCCTCCGACATTGCGTCAACAACAAATTGATATCCAATTTCTACTTAATTTGGTTCATACCAGATACTACTATATCTTAGCAAAATTTTTGTTAAAAAACTCATTGAAATTTTAGTTTATTTTTTGTTAAATAAAATACACATCCTTTTTTACCTCTTCTAGGCATACCTAATATATTTGTCATATACTAACAGTTATTTCCAATATTAATACTAAATGTTGTGCTCGTCTTTGTATGTTTTACATGATACTTTTTCCTTTCAGCCTATTTGTGACGTTTTTACCGACAACTGCTCAAACAACCAGTGTCTCTTCAAACCATGACATTGGCAGAATCACCGAGATATCGGTGGAAGCCATAATTTAAAAGAAAGAAAGTTTTTTGGTATGAGACCAACAACAATCCAAATTTATGCCCGGGACAAGTTTCGGTCGTCTGTGAAGAGAGATCTGTATATTTGGTTTATTCATTCTGAAATTGCTATTAGGTACTAAAATTCACGTCCTCGACCCTTGGATATATTTTTAAAGACATCTAGAACTCTTCTGTGAGAGTTGATTTGCCAAACATTTAGATAGATAGATAATTATTTGTAATACTGTAACACACATATACATTTTTTTTAGTAATGGGTTTTACTGCCATGGATACAAGTCCTTTATAACCCTTCTTAATTTTTCAGTCTAATTCAGTCCTACAGTGTGGTTTCGTCAAGTCTGAAAGTCTAGTCGGTAGTCAAGTCTAGTCAGAAGAATCAGGCTAAGTGATGTGGTAGAAAAACTGCAGTTAGCGATTACTAGGAGCTTTTGGCAACAAGCATGAAAATCACATAAATCAAACACTGTATCACTTTCCAGCACTCACGCTTGTTATCGAACACTTTGCGAATAACCCACCTTTATTATGCACGAACTCTCAAACAACACAAATTTGGGAAAATAAAATACATCGCCGATACTGCTCTTCACAGCTTCCCGCCAAAAGCCTCCACACATATGTCATTCATAGTAAATTCATGGAAAGTAACAAACTTGGGCTTAGGTCTAAACATGCAGATATGCATCTGTGTGCCACAGCGGCACCAAATGGGCTGAGCACAAATGTCACTCAGTAAACGCAAGCGAGTACACTTATATCTTTCGGATTTTTTATATTACATGCAAATATTTCATCATTACAAACATTACATGAATACTGTAGGCGAATATAATAATTTTAAATAAATATATATCCTGTTTGCCGTAAGTTCATATACCATTGTATTGTTTTGTTTGAATAAATAAACGTTTATTGTCGTTGTAAAATGGTCATGCGTGCCCCGCCGCGCCTCGTCGGGTGGTGCGCCCCCCCGCACCGCCCTACGTCGATCCATTGTAGCTTTGGAATTAAAAATCAGTCGCCATCTAACTACTAACTGCGAGTACGCCATTTCGCAGCTACAAATTTCCATACTTATATTATTAAACGAATTATTATTTCCACCGCCTACAAATACTATATGAGTATAAATATAATTTACTGTTATTATTGAAAACAACCTATATTATTATTTGAGTTTAATAAACAATAACTATTCTTTAAAAAAAAAAAAACAAACGTATAGCCTATCTTTGTTAAAATTAGGAAATAACTATAAAAACAATCAGATCAACACATTCGCATTATATATTAATAGAAAGTAGGATCAAACTGGTTGTAAGGTAAGTTTGATATGATGTAATTGTAAACAATGACGTACAAGTTGACAGCCCTAGTGACATAAGTAGCGTGCGTGCCACGTGTGCGCACTGCTTTTAAATGTCACGGAGAATTGGAAATTTCATACTTATTGATATATTTGCAGGTGTTGTAAAACTCCAGTAACTTGGTGTACGAGTTTTGCTTGATGTTTGCATTTTGTCATGAATAGATTAACATATTGAGTTTAGTGATCAGACCTGGTCAATCTGGTCATGTTGATTTCATAAACTCGGCATTCTGCATAGGTTGGCACCTAGGTACCTTTTATCAAAAATCTTAGAACCTTATCTGATATCTATGCGAAAAAAATATGTTGATACACCGAGCACTTCCTTTTGAGTTCTAGCAAAGGGATTCTGTTAAATGTTTTCATTAGTCGAATAATCCTCAAGTTGTGAGGCCTCATTTACGCCTGCAAGAGTTCTCCTGGACGTTCCTGTCTGACAGTCTGTTCGACAGCAACTTGCAAATGTGTTTTCCTTTGCAAGTTGCCGTTTGACAGAAGTTTCCTTGCAGGTGTAATGCCTGGTAAAGAATATCGGTTGTCTTGCAGGGCAGCACGCAGCTAGGCGCGCCGCACCAGACTGAGCGGCTCGGGCAGACGTTCGTGCCGTTCCAGGTGTTCGCCGACTACCTGCAGGGGCTGGCCACCACTACCTACACGTTAGTATTCACAGCTTTACATACGTTGGGCTGTTGCGATGTTTCAGTCAATACGGATTCTACGCTAATGTCACACTTCTGCCCCATTCTAATGCCTTTCCGATGACATCCTCAAATGATCGATGTGAATAAAAGCTTATTAAGTTTTTAAATTCGAAAGATAAGACAACAATACGAAGTAAATTTTAAGTTAATAAAATTTAACTAAATGTTAATCAATCATCACCTCCTCGTTTCATGGTTGTCTCGGAGCCCAGGTTCGCAATGTCTTTCCTTTCATTAGACAAGACATGAAATTAGATGAAAGAGACTAAGTCTTTTAAGGCTCATAAAAAGGACTAGACTCATACACCTCACGACTAAACTAGTCTTTTAAGCCTTTAGTCTTGAGTCATAACACTGAAGACTAACAAATAGTTTTTTTTTCGTTAGACTAACAATAGTTATTCGACATTTCTGACTATGTACTATAATTTGTCACCGTGTCTGGTTTGCATCGCTATCTGATAGATCGGAATGTATCTATTTTAACCTGCGGAATGCCATCAAACGGCGCACAGAATTTACATAAACACGCAGTGGTGATGTGCCGTAAAACACGTGAAATCTTTTCATAAGCTTAGCCTTCACAACAAAACATGAAAATGTGTCTATTTACATGTTAGCAGGTGCAGAAAGTTGGAGGGCCCTGAGTGCCATAGGCTAGTATTTTGTAAAAAAATTGTTTTTTTTTTTAAATATACAGATCTTCCAAATTCTTTAACTTCAATAATGACCAGACAATGTTTGCAAATAGATTTGGCTATTGTATGCCTAATCCGTGAGCTACGCGTAATAAAATCAAGACTAAATTCAAATTTAGCACTTAAACATACTGCTTCACGTGTGTTCGGTATTCTAATGACGGCGATGTGGCAACGGTGACACGAATATCTTTATGATCGACTCGGTCGCAGCTTTTGTAATTTATGATTAAAATGTAAATTATATATGCATTACCAATATATATATATATATATATATATATATATATATATATATAGCGTTTTATTACAATAGTCTCGCAGATTGGGCTTGTTTGACACCTGTCTCTGTATTAACGACAGTTTACGTCCAGTGTTGGCAGAGCGTCCTTCCTTACTGGCGTTTGTTGCCGAGAGTAGCTGTAAAACTCGCGTTTTATTGCTACCTCGTGTGCCCATTGTTGTCGTCGACTGAAACACGTAATTTTGACTGTATTTTCTTTAATTTCTTCTTATTTTGAACAATAATAAGTCGCACGTAGATTACTTACAGTTGTCAAAAAGTTAACACTTTGACACCTCGCGTATTTTATGAAATCACTAGCACTCCGTCTCGACTTCGTCCTAGTCTATAGCCTTTCTCGATAAATAGGCTATCCAGCACTGAAACATTTTTCAAAACGGTCAAGAGGGTCCTGAAATTAGCGCGTTCAAACAAACAAACTTTTCAGCTTTATAATATTGGTATAGATTCCATCAGTGCGGGCTTAGCACGATTCTCGTTCCGTAATACTAATAATTCATTATTATTTGAGAACCTTTATGTCGACCAGACTTAGTTAAATTCAGCTTGGACTTAGTATGTGGTGTTTTTTTCCAGTGGAAGCGAGTACCGGTTGTTGGAACACAACTGCAATCACTTCAGCGAAGAAGTAGCGCAGTTCCTGTGCGGAGCGCACGTGCCCAAACACATCGTGCGGCAGCCGGAGACCGCACTCACTGGCCCGCAACGACTGGCGTTGCAGGCCCTGCTGGACAACCTGGGGGGACAGGTCTGTGTGTATTGCAGCTCACACACACATCGTGCGGCAGCCGGAGACCGCACTCACCGGCCCGCAACGACTGGCGCTGCAGGCCCTACTGGACAACCTGGGGGGACAGGTCTGTGTGTATTGCAGCTCACACACACATCGTGCGGCAGCCGGAGACCGCACTCACCGGCCCGCAACGACTGGCGCTGCAGGCCCTACTGGACAACCTGGGGGGACAGGTCTGTGTGTATTGCAGCTCACACACACATCGTGCGGCAGCCGGAGACCGCACTCACCGGCCCGCAACGACTGGCGCTGCAGGCCCTACTGGACAACCTGGGGGGACAGGTCTGTGTGTATTGCAGCTCACACACACATCGTGCGGCAGCCGGAGACCGCACTCACCGGCCCGCAACGACTGGCGTTGCAGGCCCTGCTGGACAACCTGGGGGAACAGGTTTGTGTGTATTGCAGCTCACACACTCATCGTGCGGCAAAAAGGGATTGCCGAGGTCAGACTTTCGCAGATTACATAATATATACTTATTTACTTGGCTAAGCGACCCGAAGTTGATCTTGGACTACGAAACGAAACATTGCCAGAGTGTTCTATTCTGTACGCTCGCCAGTTGAGACAGTTACAGATATTCTGTGTAATCGTCACCATACATGAAAACGCGCCAACTTTCTTGATTACCCTTTGGGCACTCTTACACAAAATTGTTATTACGCCATCTGTCAAAAATATGAGACATTTATTCATTAATTTATAACTTTTTAAATACTTTACTAAATCAACTTGTGATAGAATGTCGTTATCTCAAGAATTAGGATACTTAACTAATTCTTTTTCTTGGGCAACGCAATCACATGTTACTAGTAACGCCTAAAGTACTGCGGCAAAAGGAAGGTTATGCGTTTGACCCTGATACATATCTGCCTGTGGCACCAAAAATGAAAAGTTTTTTTTTCTACTGAAACAATCGAGTGTAGAATAAAAATGTGTATAATTTATGTAGGAATGAAGGTTTCTGAACATACTATGAATGACATGATGAATGTTTCTGAACGACTGCAAGTGAGAGAGAGGGAAGTATGGAGTGAAAAGGGATAGAGAGGAGGGCAGACGCCAGATTACTATGACGCAGGACACGGGTAGCTCCGCTGTTAAAACATTAAAATAAAGAAGAATTGAAGCCGAAGATTAGATTTGTTTAATCATCTTCCGAGCCATAGTATCCCACATTTAAATATGCTCACTAATATTTTGGTATGCGAAATTTCGAAATTAATGTTGTATTCTGCTGTCGGCTAAAAAGAGTCAAGGATTTAGAATGTTGTCGTGTTCGCAGACGCTGGGCTCGGTGAGCGCGCGACGACGCCAGGACAGCCCCGACTACCTCACGCTCAACTCGCAGATCGAGCAGGCCAGGTCAGCGCATTCACACATATTGCAGTAGCTTATAGCCCTGTAGCCCTATAGCCCGACCAGCATCAACATGTTGTGTGTATGTGTCATACATTGACAATGTCATTTAATGAAATAGAAATCAACCCTTCGTTTTTATTCGCGTCAAATATAATAACATCTTTTAAATTTTGCTTTTCGCATTACTAGGAATTATTTTCGCCATTTTGATAAATAAATCTTAGGAAATAATCACAAAATACACAATGTCCACTTCCGTTTCTTTTTAGCAGATGACATTGAGATGACGGATTGTCACATGAATATTGTCAGTCAAAGAAATTATTAATTCCAATATTTTTCCGAAATATGGCAGGTATTATTCTGGTCGAGCTATACATAACAAGAACGCTGGGACTGGTGTTAGTAGACACTAACACCAGACGGACGGAGACCCGTCCAGCAGAATTTTCCCGTGTTAAAATATGTAGTTCCACTAATTGCCGCCTCTGTTTTTACGTGAAACGGTACGGAACACCTAATTTCAGTGTCATAATGACCTATACTTTTCGATATTTCGTTTTCAATGCATAAATAAATGTCTTTTCGCTTATATATTATGATACTTGAAGTGCAGACATAAAATTTACCTGTCGGAATCGTTGGTGAATATGGTACAGATAACGCTAGTTACAGACAGTTTTTAATATAATGCCAAATTTGAGGAATAAATGAAACTGTCAAATCGTAAACTAATTATAAGCGCAATATTTAGTATTGGTCGTTTTTGGAATGCGTCATTTGACAATAGAAGATTTTTGTACATAATCGTTACAATTTTACGTGTTAGACCTATTATTACATTAAGGATGCAAATAAAGTATTGAGGCAGGGATTCGATGTGCAAATGCGTTGAGTTCTGTAGGTCTAAAATCGCAACTTTGAGCAATTCATCAAAACAAATTCATTTCGTGAATTCTTTGCAATTCCTCGGCAATTCTTCTTTTTTTTTTTGTAAAATGGATACACATTATTTGCAATTCATCAACAATTTAGTTCATTTCGTGAATCATTTGTCGTTTTATTATTGCCATAGCAATAAAATGAGTACCGGTTATTTACCGATTCATTAACTTTTTTTACATGCCGTCAATGTCAATCAACTAGTGTCATCGGACTTTTGGCGGGAAGCTAAAAAGAGCATTATCGGCGATGTATTTTATTTTCCAAAATTTGTGTTTTTAGTGTTTGTGTTTATTTGCATAATGGTGGATTATTATTCGCAAAGTGTTCAAGAATAAGCGAGAGTGTTGGGAAGTGATACAGTGATCGATTTATGTGATTTTCTTGCTTATTGCTAAAATCTCCTCGAAATCGCTAAGTGCAGTTTTTCTACCACTTCACTTAACCGGACTCTTCTGACTCGACTTGACTTGATTTAACTACCGACCTGACTTGCTTGACTAAATAACTTTACTATAAAAATTTTACTTGTTACTGGCTAAATAAGAAAGTAAGAGCCATAATGAAAGAAAAAAAAATACTGTCATCTCTCAAAAAAAGTGTATTTTACGGCCGTGGATACACGTCATTTACGCCCTTCTTAATTTTTGTATATTCTTTAGCCGGGGCTTACTATCATCTCTTTATTCCATCCAAATGCGAATGAGTAACCGAAATGGCGCACAAATGTGCGGAAAGAAAAGGAAGGCGATACTTCTTCTTTAAAGAAGTGCCATGTGAGCGTTACCTGTGTGCCACAGTAAAATCCAGTTTAGCCTCGCCATATGAAGTTAAGACTACAGAGGCTTAACCAGCACACAAAAACAACACCCTATCTTATTTTTGTGATATCGTTATTACTATTAATAATTCTAACGTGATATGTTATTTCGTAAAGTCCTAGTCTAATCGGTTGTTTTGTTTTTGTGTGATCACAGAAAATGGATTAGGTAGATAGAATAGTGCCATGTGTAGGCCAGCTCAAGCCGAGACGAGGCTTAATTATGGCACGCAAAGAATAATATCAGTGGGTTACCATGAACTCTTAATTCCATCCAACAAATGCGAGTGAGTGAGCGGGATGTGTGCCCACATTACATCCCATACAGCGCTATCGCGCCCACTCACTCACGTTTAGATGGATTTAATATATCACGGTAGTATAGGGATACTTCATGATTATGAGTATCAGTTTGGTCGTTCGATTCGCACTGCGACGACGGCGACGTCTAGCTAGACGCGTCTAGAATTCCTACCTCTTACACGAGCATGTTCTAAATTTTTTTCAGATATAACATTATTTTATACTTACGAAATAATGACAATAGAATACGAAACCTTTTAGTATTTCACCAATTTGAACAACAATAGGTGATAAAAATTAGCTTGACGAGTTAAAACAATTTTCAGACTTGACGAATTTTATCCTCAATCAAAATAACAAAGTATTTTCAGTCCACGGTTGAACACATTTTTGTTAAATTTGGAGAAATTTACTGTAGATGTTGCTGGAGAGTAACTTTTTATAACTCTGCTGATTGACATAAAAGCAATTCCTTTTAAGTGAGCCATTTTACGAATTTCCATAGAAAACTATCAAACTGCAGAATGGTATCAAATGAATTGTTCATGATTCACTTTATGAACTCCCTCCACCTCCCATGGTTCCTTCAACCTTTCCTTATATGAGCCGAATCGCGGGAGAGTGCGCTGTACTTGCTCTTTGGCTCTCTTTCCAGTCGCACCTGCTTGATCTCCCTGCAAGTTCTCTAATGTGTCCCCTCTATCAATTCTCATCCCCTTTTTGGGGTGTTAACGGCACACGTATGCTTCGCTGGCCTTCTGCCTAGCCTCGCAGTCGTAGCAATCTTCTTTGTGAATAATCGTCATTATTTCCTTCTGTTTTCCTTCCGTTTCCTTGTGTTGGTTCTTCTGTTGTTTCTATTGTTGTTTTATATTATGTATTTATTAACTTACTTATTTGAATATTAGACCATTATGGTTTTAGGTGATGCCTCTTTCTAAGCCGCTAATTCTATGCCACCTCCTTGAGAATTATTTTAACCGCCGGAAGTTTATGAACTCCGACCACCTTCCCATGGCTCCCCCAATCATCCGGTTATATGAGCCGAATCGCGGGAGGGTGCGCTGTACTTGCTCTTGGCTCTTTCCAGTCGCACCTGCTTGATCTCCCTACAAGTTCTCTAATGTGTCACTTTATGAACTGTCAAAATGTGCCCATTTAAGAATTTGCAATGTCATTCACATTGTGATCATATTATGATTCACGCAAAGTGGCGATTTTAGACCCGCTGATCATATAATCATATTGAATGTGATTTATACTTTGATATGTTGAGAATTTTTTAGTATTCTGAAGTATAGAGATAATTCAAGATTCGTGTTAATGGTATGGAGCGAGTGTCGTTTAAATTAATTTGTTATTATAATATTTTTACATAAAATTTTAAATTTTCAATACAAAGTAAAGTTTTACATTTTATGAAGACCCAATATTTTATGGATAATATATAGAGTGAATAAGTTGCGTTATGACCAAACGTGATTTCACTAAGTAAAGATTGGTAGTGTCTGTCGTGCTAACAATTTAATATCGTGTCACGATTTCGATATTAAAATCCGGTATCGCATAAAGTCGCCTGGTTTTTGTATTGTTTCGTATATGACTGTAGTTCTGATGGAGCGTGTCGAGTTCGACTAGTGTTGCCCGTAGTGTAGCGCAGTAGTATCGGGATAATGGGCTGCCCTGGCTTTTTTAGTTTTGACCGGATCTACATTTTTAGCTACAGAGAGCTTTTAGAAGTTCAGCGGGACAGTTTGAGGCGAGGGCTTTCGCCGCTCAGCTTTTTCGGCAAAAGCACAAAAGGTCCCGGTCGGGACGAATCTCGGCCGCGGGCTTTGCCTTTGAGCAATGCAAACTCGCGAGCGGTAGCAAACGTTCAATGCCATAAAGGCCAAACTATGGTGCCTAGCCTGCTAAGAGCCTAACGGTGGCGTGAAGCACCCTGGTACGTTGAGGTACCTGGTAAACTAGTGTTCCTGCTGTCCTGGCGCAGGTGCGAGCAACCGGCACCGACCGGCGCGCGCGCCGCCGCCGCGCTGCTCCGTGTGGCGCTGCTGGCCGCGCGAGCGCTGCACCGCGCGCGCAACCAGCGCAACCAGCACAACCAGCGCGCGCGCACCCACGACGATCGCGCGCCCTGCTGAGTGCAACCACGTCGCTAGTAGTTGTTCCGTCACTGCTCGTTTTGTACAGACTATTTAAAACGAGAATATTATCCGTACATAAAATACGGCATGTTTAATTCCATTCAATTGTTAATTTTAATGGCTCCATCGTTTAGTTAGTTCACGACATGTTCTTTCGCTCGTATCACTTAGTCAAGTTTAAAAACGCGCACAATTTTGCGGCACATAAATCAAATTATATTGCTACCGAAACATGTTTGACATTATTCACCCACACAAATATTTTATATACTTTGGGTGCAGGTTCTTACACTTAAATCAACTTGCTGAGCATTGTAAATTCTTAGATTTATTTATATAGAATGTAAAAATAAATAAGATTTAATATAGGTATTCAAAATTCTCGTTTTAAATTCTCTATTTAATCGCTTATGATGGCGTACACTCGCTCCACTATACCGCCTATGATACTCCATTGATCTCATTTTAATAGTTATAATAAAAATAGTACAATTTAAACTTGTTTTTTTTTTGCATGAATATTACAAGTGTAGATATAGGTTACATCTACACTTCTACACCGTAATATTTTAATGAAAAATATTTGTAAGTATATCCATACTTCCATACTATCCATACTTAATATTATAAATGCGAAAGTCTGTCTGTCTGTCTGTTACGCTTTCACGGCCAAACCGCTGAACAGATTTTAATGAAATTTGATATGAACATAGTTGAAGACCCGGGGTCAAACATAGGCTACTTTTTGACGCAGGCAGAGCTGCGGGAAACAGCTAGTAACGAATAAACTCAAAAAGTACTAGACCAATTTTATAATTATTTCATCATTACAATACTACATTATTCCAAATTAAAATAGGTTTTAACATATTATGAAAAAGTGAGAGATCCATATGAAAACTTCGATAAAGTGTCGTTCTCGTATTTGCTTGCAAATAAATGCAAATGTTTGCAAATGCAAAAAGCAAATGTATTTCATTTCAGTGTGTGAAATATTTAATTAAATCTTATACGGCGTACGCTGCTAAAACTATTGACGCAAGCAATGTACTAGTTTTATAGAGAACGTCAATCTACAATAAAGTCAGCGATACCATGTCTAATTGATACAGTTACGTCACTATAACTACATGCATTTAAGTGTTATTCTTCAACCTACTACAAAAACTATATAACCTGGATGAAGTCAGATCGGGCTTAGCCGAGCGCGATGCGCATATCGTAGTGTATGCGTAGTGAATTTGCCTGTCGAACGACGGCTTTTGAAGTCACGTTAAGGCCGGTCCCGGTTGCTATCGATAAATTGAATAAAACCATAGAGAATAAAACGTTTTTTGCTCAGGATGTAAACAGATTCTTTGGAAAAACATATATTTTTTCCTAGATAATTATGTAGCTGTTTTTTTATTGTTTACTCATGGAACAAAAATGTTTTAATAAATGAATTTCATATTTCAGTTAAAACTTTAAATCGTTTTCAATTGATATTTTTTTTATTCTACCATAAACAAAAATTATGTAGACTCGTAGTGAGTGCAAGCAACGACACAAAGAACGCTCACTTAGGTTCGTGGGTTTCTGTCTCGGATAAGAAAGACTAATTTTGTGCTGTAGACATTATTTCATATATATTTGGCATTGCTGGTTTTGAAAAATTTATACCAGGTCGTGACCACGTTAAGTAATAAATATTTACTTCAGATTATACGAATGAAATCGATTAGCGATTTGACAGTTTCATTTCGCGGTCAGAGTCGACCGGCTATTCTGTGTCTTTCAAAAATGTCGTCAGATGGCAGAAGAAATATCAAAAATTTCGATGTAGTCATGTAGAGTAAACATGCATTTGTTGATGTAGAGTGCAGTCGGCCGAGCTCGAGCAGCGGCGCAGCACGCTGGCAGACAAGCTGGCGCGCAAGGAGCGCAAGAAGGAGAAGAAGAGGAAGAAACTGCAGCGCGACGGCAATGGCGACGACGGTCAGTCACACTACGTATCTCTACTACTATTTCAGAATTATTAATTGTACTGACGTACAGAACGGACGTTCAACACTTCGAGAGCAAAACAATGCAAGGATGACACTTCGGTAAGTAACACACATATTGACGCTCGCGTACGCGACCGAATCAGTGTAGTACCTAGTAATATTTATTGAGCTCGCCGCTGTTGTATGGAAAGTCCGGGTGTTCCATAGATCCAAATCATAACTAATAATAACACCAAAAGTGTGTTTGTATGTTTGTTTGTAGTAGATAAAGAGCTACTAAACCAATCTTTTTATACTTTTGAATTAGATTAAAACTCATTGATAGGACATAGATTTCAAATGCTCAATGCAAACATAAGAACACTGAGAAATAATGTTCGCCTGCGCGGCCGCGGGCAAAAGCTTGTCTACAATATAACTGATTCCCTGTCCTTATTTACCTAACAATTTGCTCTCATGTAATTAATGGAACAGATAACCTGTTGAAGCAGCCCGCATTTCGTTTTTAGTGGCGAGAATAAGTTGTTGGAAACCTAGATGTAGATATTAGATACACGCAGGTTAGATATCATATACCCAGTGATGATTACCGTTTATATTAAGTTTCATGTAAAACTCCTCTGGCGGATGGTAACTGATCATTTTTATGTAATAACCTAAAACAGAGGCTAGCGACTGCATTCGCAAACACGATGCTGTTGACTTAACAAAAGAATTTTACTACACCCTAATCTCCTGTTAATGTCTTTACAATTTCGGTGTAGTAGGATATTTTTTATCAAATTATGGCTTTGTTTGTTGATAACCTAAGAGAGCTAATAAAGCGATTCCAAGAAAATAATATTAACGTTGTCATCCCTAGGTACCATAGTGTGGAGTTTCTAAATTCCAACACATCGGCATCTGACAATGGAATCTTGGTCAAGGCTTACAGGGTCCAACCCCACCATTACCCTATCGACGATTCCTTCTTTCGTTTAGTTAGGTGAACGAACAGACCGCTTTTAATGATGTTGACAATTGTTTACTGTTTATAATAAAATAAACCGCTCATACCTTAACTTAGTTAAAATCCTTATCGTTATCGATAAAAAATCCTTCGTTGACGAACGAAAATCAATCTTTGATTTTGCGTGAGTCACACATTTAAAAATAGGGTTACTCGAACTTTCAGAATTTTGTAAATTTTCCAATTATATTTGTGTGCAGTATGACCAAACATATTAATTTATTACACTCATTGCAAGCATATGCCGTTAGTTTGTCTCTTGGCATTGGTTAGCTGTAAATGTGTCACTGCGTCGTTGTAGCCCACTCGAGGACATAACTCACTTGTCGCTGTTTGTGGCAGTTGTTCGGATACGCACGTCACGTCTGCATCAGGCCGTGGTCTAGGATGCATGTTAGGACCGGCTTGCCAGAAAACAGAAAACATACATATATATCTATATATATATTATTAATATTGATAACTCTTTATTGCACCAAGAAATTAAAATTACAAAATTACATAAGAGATTTGCAATGTACAATGGCGGCCTTATCGCTATAGCAATTTCTTACAGGCAACCAACGGGTAGGATTCAACTTATGTTTCTTTCTTATCGTGTGTGTATCAGAGGTTCCATAAGGTTCCTTAATGCATATCGATCAGTGATGACAGCGGTCATCACCACTGGTGATGTGATGCCGGCTGGTAGAACTTTAACCGGGTCTCAGTCAGGTGAGGCTTTACGCACAGAAGTCAGATACTTTTCTTGCAATTAAGTACATATCACATAAATCTAGCATGCCCTGCGTGGCTAGCCACCTGCACGCTCAGGGACCTATATTTGAAGCCACTGATAAATCTTGTCTGTCGGTGGCGGAGTTTTGGTCCTCCCAAATATAATTGCCAGAGTGAAGAACTCGCTAAGAAGAATATCACAATACGTAGGTGGCCCACAGTGAACATTAAAAAAGTTGACTCACCAATGCAGAAATAAATGAATACTAAGTGCCATCGTCGAACCAAATAATTCCTCTACTTTGAGAGTTGCATCGAGGACTTCCGCTGAGACGAGCCAGCTTGGCGACGGGCACGTTAGTTGTTAATGTCTCTATTATTATTCACGTTCCATACATATAGATGTAGCGCTATGATGATTTCTTCATCGTAGCCCTATGGCTATCATAGCGCTTTTTAGCCAAAGACAACGCGCTCGTGACATCTCCGGTGTTGCAGGCGTACATAGGTTACGGTAACCACTTACCATCAGGTGGGCCGTATGCCTGTTTGCCTACTTAGTTGTATAAAAAAAGGGTGAAATGAGACCCTATTACTAAGACTCCGCTGTCCGTTCGTCTGTCACTAGGCTGTATCTCATGAACCTCTGTTGCCGATATAATAATCCCATACAACAGACATGATTTTTTATAGACAATGTTACGGAACTCTTCATGCGCGAGTCCGACACGAACTTGACTGGTTTACCAACTGACTTTAAAAAGAAGGCGGTTCTATGTTCGTGTGTATGTATGTATTTTTTTCCCTATGTATGTTCAACGATTACTCCGCCAATTGTGTACCGATTTTTATAATTATTTTTTCATTCGAAAGGGCATACTCCCGAGGTGGTCCCATACTCACCAGATCAGGATATGATGATGAGATCCCAGGGAAACCAAGGGTAAAACCTCAAATTTTTGAAGCACGCGTCACATATTTCATGTTTTCAGATGCTTATCAAGTCTTTACGTCTAGTAATCACTATAATATGTTGATGAGCTGATGATGGAAGGTATAACTCTTTAACGGTAAGGAATATGAGGATAATTATTTGTATTTTCATCTGATAACTGATAGATTTTTATTCAAAAAGTCTTAAAGTCATCATATATCAGGACATGATGAAATTTAGGGAATATCGAGGGAATTTTTCATATTTCACTGCGATTTGGATATTAATGTACGAGTATACTGTCTCCGTGGTCCCGCGGTTACGGTATTTGTTTTGGACCTTTAGGAGTTCGTGGGTTCGATTCCAATGGGAACCAAATTATCTGTTTGCTATTAAATGAGGTTCCTTATCAAACATTTTAATTAATTTGAAGTCGGTGCCAAATATACCTAGTCTATAAAATGAGTCAACAAAGTCTTGTACTTAGCATCATTGTCATCATCAGCCTATATTCAACTCACTTCTGGGCAAAAGTCTGTCTACGCCAACCTTCTCTCCCTAGGTCGGCACTTGGACTTCATATTAATTAAAATGTTTGATAAGAAACCTCATTTAATAACAAACAGATAGTTTGGTTACTTCTTTCATTTCAGATGAGTGTGAAGTCGGTTCAGATTGTTTTTCAAAAACTTTTATTATTTACTAGCTGTGCCCGCGACTTCGTCCGCGTGGAATAGTTATTTTGGGAATCATATTTATTTTTTGTTTACAAACCTACCTCCTCAGCTTTATTATAAATTACCTATAGCTGTTACCCACGACTTATTTTAGACGACATAGTTACATAATTAATAGAATATATTTTAAAGTAGTTTTAAAATAAATATATATTAAAGTACTTCTGCATAAATTATATTTTTAGTTTTATTTTCTTGTGGCAGAATCAATAACACATTTAATTGGATAAAGATTAATATTATTATGTTGATACAACTCTGACAAATAATATGTAATAAATAATGCATTACTTTCGACCAAATTTGATTATCATAAAAACTGTTATTGTAAGTTAATCTTAAAATATAGACATATACTGTCGCAGACATTTTTTTAGATAATTTAAAGAGAAATAATTATTTCATACATATTTTTTGGGTATCTCGAACGGTTTTCGCAGCGCACGTAACGGAAATCCTCAAAGATGAATAATTTTCCCCGTTTTGTCCACATTTTCGACTGTTTCTTCGCTCCTATTAGTCGCAACGTGATGTTATATAGCCTAAAGCCTTCCTCGATAAATGATCTATCCAAAATAAAAAGAATTTTTCAATTCGAACCAGTAGTTCCTGAGATTAGCGCGTTCAAACAAACAAACAAACTCTTCAGCTTTATATTAGTATAGATTTTATTGCTCTGTTACACTGCCAGTTGTTTCAGAGCCCCAGGATCCGCTTTCCTACTTTATTCTGGTACGTCGTAACACACTTCCCATCAGCACACTGCAGTCACCATCAGCACACAAAATAGATGTGTTAAGTGATTTCTCGTCGAAACACCTGTTGTGCATTGTGTTGAGTTCGATTGGAATTAATACCTCATGCCACAAGCAAGCTCGAAGATAATCTCCTCTCCAGAGATAATTCGATCGCGTATATTTTGGCAGCCTGTCAAGTGCCCCGCGGCCGAACAGCCGCACGAAATTTGTAATTTTCACAAATGGTTCCGTACAGTTTTTTACACTTTTTTAATTATGCTTCTTACAATGTCTTTTTTAATTTTGTCAATAAATAAATACTCCGAATCTTAAATTATTATTAATAGACCTGCAAAATGTTGGTTACGTTCTGCAAAAAAATGAACATAATTTAAAACACATACTTACTCCATGTGAGATTTGCTAGTAGTATAGTAGTACTACCCTTTGATCAATCATTTTGACAATTATGGGAAAATCGTTGTATATCAGAAAATCAGAATTCACGATCGCATTTACTATCGCTACTGCGTAACCCCAAGTCTCAATCCAAAAGTTCCGCTGCGCCGCCAGCGCGGTGTGATTGACCGCCATTACACTCGGAGGAACGATCTGCAAATAGGACGCACTCCACGCACCCTCATACGTTTCCTCCTCTTGTCGTCTGCATTGTCGAAGAGGTGAAGTACTATAGGTAATCGAGTAAACACGATAGTTCAGGATCGCATCCTGCTCCAGTCGGTAACGTGTGAATATAAATATAGGAATAGTCTGGAGAGGGCTGGCGACGCGCCAAACCCGCGCTCGGCCGCCATTCCCGTCCCGGCTCTCGCGCAGCTTCCCGGATCCAGGACTTGCAGCACCCCAAGGTGCGTACCGTACAGGCTCTCACGCGTCCCCAACGTTCTCAGGATTCGCTGAAGTTTCCCCCGCGCCGGTTATTCCTGCCCGAACTATTTCTGTGCGCCCCGGTTTCGTTAGGTTAGTGTGACGCCACGTGTTGCAGTCACAGTTTTATTCATACGACTATTTTGATATCGACCTGTGAAGTAGTGAGATCAGTTTAGCAAAATAAATATATTTGTATTTGTATTTAGTGTACAATTTAATAGTTGGCTGACAATTAAGTGTTAATTTTCTGAGGTGATCTTTGCTATTTGTTGTGATTAGTTGAAGTGCAAGTGACTACAGCGATAGATACCTACTATCAAAAAATATTTAACTATAAATACAGACGAGAAGTTTTTTTATATTGCAAGGAACTAGAGTGTGGGTATACTTTTCCATTACATTTGTCATATCTCCATCGATTCAAATATTTTTTTGTTTTATTAAGATTTGAGATTGTATAATTTAACAAAATATCTTACTATTTGATGTGTATATAGTAAACACAAGTGAAATGCCCCCTTACAAATTAACGTAAAACTATGCTACCCAATACCGATGCTTAAAGAGAAAAATGAAATCAGACTGCTGCTACAGCTAGAGTCAACTAGACATGCAATAAGTAGGGAAAACTTAGGTTACTGTCGCATGACTCTACCAAGCCAGTCCAGCACAGGTGCTTGAGGAGCTACGCGGTACACATTGTTCCAGATGCCCCGATTTTTGTCAAATATGCCATGACGAAACATGGAACAACAAGCGGCAACAGCCATCAAAGGCAAATTTTGATGTTGCGCGACATTGCTTCATCTTTCTCAATAAAAACGTTTCAAATGTCGCAACACGTCGCTAGCAATATTTGCATGTAAGTGATGATTGTGGTGTACTCAGGTACGGAGATGGCGGAGGCGGTGGAAGCATCGCGCGGCGAGCAGCTGGTGTCTCGTGCTGGGCCTAGCGCGGCAGACGACGCGCTGGCGCTCGAGGCTGATGAAAGAAGGCAGGAGGAGGAGCGGCGCCGCAGCCGGGACCCGCCCATCGTCTACAAGGACATCGATGTGAGTTTAACCTCCTGTCACTCACATTTCCCAAAAATTAGGCTCTCATGTGTTGAATGCAGGAGTTAATGATCTATAAGAGACTATCTAAGACTGAGCCGCGCTGACGACTAGACCATCCGGTGAGAAGAAAGAGATATATTAAATTTGATAGTCAACAAAATAGTTGATAAAACAACAGTAATTTAATATTTTTACCGATTAATCTAAAGCGTTTGATTGTTTTGTTTCAAAATGAAAAGATTTATACTATAGTCTTGAATATACTACTCTATATTATTCAAGAGTAATCAAAAATCTTTAGATTACTCTAGAGTAATCTAAAGATTTTTGCTTCGTGTTGGTTGACAAGATCTAACTTCCTAAAGATTTCAATAAGTCATTTTGGGTGTCTATCAAGGTCCATATTTGGCTCCCCTGCATTTTATTATATTGTGTGATAATTTTAATTGTACTACCTATGGCCGTTTGTTATGTTAATTTAAATATACGCCATGATTTATATAAACACAAAAAGCAACATACGCATGTGGCAAAACATTCTAAAAATGAATGATGTTTACTTGTTGACCTGATTTTGGTGTGTAATCGAGATGTTTATTGTTTAGCGTAAGCAAAGCTATTACTGTTTGAAAATTTGAGGTTAAAAATCGATTTCAATAGAAATTTTTCTTAACCGGATTTATAAATAAAAGTAAAATGTATAAATGTTTACGTTTTCTTAATCTCGTTTTATGCTTGCCACATGACACATGCAAGTGGAATTAGAACTTGGAACAGAGTTGGTTCAGTGGGAGTGAAGCATCATTTTCGGATGAATAATTTACGTGTTATTGTGTTAAGGCGTAAGGAAAATGAGTCTCACCGTGTGGCAATTAAGAACGTTCTAGTACGCAGGGTTGCCTCACCATGGAAAATAGTGCCAAACTACTAAAACCCTGACACTGACAAACAAAATTTATTTAATCCATATTCTCGTTTACTTGTTTATTTCTCATACGTTAGTTTCCCTTAAGTTTATTCAGTTAGTAGTAAATAAATTTTAAAAATTTAATAGTGACATTAAAATAGTTTAATTTTATGTGTAACAATCGCTAAATCATAAGAAATCATTACTGTCTAATATTATTTTATAAAACTTAGAGCATACTTTTTCCACATTATCCAACAATTGAATTGCTTCTGTCACGAAGTACATCCTCCTCAAATGTTCCTATGGAGACTACTTCACACATCATCATTATAACTGTTCTCTGCATAACCCAAAGGTTAACTGTTGACAATGCTCCTAGCATTAAGTTCGCCTTTTGTGCTGTACACGTTGTATTTCGTACTATAAAGTTTAAATAAATAAATAAATAATCGTCTTCAATGGTGTTGATCTTGATAGATACATACATACATACGTTTCCATTTCCTTACAGACTTCCCTGGCTTCTACGCTCATCACTCTCGTCATACACTCTCTTTCTTAATATGGTGTTGATCTAGTCTGAAATTTTCCGGGTAGTTCTCATGGCTGCTATGATTTGTACCGTGTGGGTGGCATCAAAAACAAACGCTCATAATATTAACAATGTTCCTGGTGCACACATCATAGTATCCGTGGACATCGAGACATTTCGCCCGCTCGCAAAAGAGAGGTTTTATAAATAGAACGCCGGTTCCCTTAAAAATGGGTGAACACTCGCGGGTCATTTGAGGACAAACACACAGTGACACTTAAATAAAATGGGACTCTTCGACGGGTCCACGATTTAATTGAAAATTAGCGCAAAAACTACCAAAGGCAAATATTAAGATATTTTTATAATATATTTTTTATAATATTGAGTTCATGAGTTTGAGGAATGAGAACCCATCGTAAATAGTTTATGTATGAGTTCACCGCTATCCTTGTCGCGCGTCTATTACCGAATCGAATAGTTTCATAAAGATGCGGGTAGTTACTCCTGCAATTATTATTGATCGTTGATGTCCCGCCATAAAAGTAACTAAAGCATGGCATCATAACATTGAGTCTCGACTGAATTAGGAAATACAATAAAATTTCTACATATTGTGTAATCCACATAAATTCTATGAGACTCTTTCAAATTAAGGAAAATACAGAATTCGCGCGGAAGTTGTATAATGAAAATAGAAACTACACACCCAGACCATGATCTTATTGGTCTGGTTTTCCAGTAAAGTCCGACACCAGTTGCTCTAATGCATTGATCGGTAGGTATCACTAAATTTAGGACCATTTATCGACGGATGCAATCCGAGAAACATGCGCGGACGATGAAGAAAAATAAATGATACACCACGCAGTGATTCAGGGATTTATATTTGTATTTTATTGCATCTGTAGGGCGCGGCGGAGTTTGAGAAATTATCAAAAGCACTAGAAGGCGTGGAGCTGTCGGCGGAAGAGAAACAGAGCTTAGACGAGCTGCAGCAGTACCTGGTGCAGGGTGAGGGCAGCTGGGTGCTGGGCGACGAGTTCCTCAACTTTATCGGTGAGTGTGTTTGTAGCAGGCGTCGCTAGTGTGTAGCTGTCACAGAACCTGGAGGAGCTGCAGCTTAAATATTACGTTTATGTGAATAGTTCCTGAATTAAAGCTTATTTGTTTTGTATGTGTTAATTGATTATAATACAGTTTTTCAAGTAATTTTGTTTTTTTAAAAAGGGACTTTATCATCTATTTTGAAATTAAAAAGTGAAAATTTGAACAACAAGTTAAATAGAATAGTAATTAAACGAGTGACTGTAAATCTAAATTTAATGAGTTTGATTGACATAATTACTAACTTGAGCGAATGAGATCGAGCGACGAGAACTCTACATGCGAACGATTGACTTAAATTTATTTATGTTACTTAAAATATAACCCGAGCAGCATTATAAAATTAGATTTTTTCGATCTAATATTTGTTTGATTAATAAAGGTAACGTTCACTTTTATGATCACTGTAACACTGTAACCTTTTTTCTGTCACAAGTCGTCTTTTAAAACTCAATCGTTTCTGTCACAAGTTTTGTCGCTCGGTGGCTCACTGTTATGGTTATTGTAAAACTATAATCTAATTTACTTTCTGTCACTAAGCAGTCTTTTGAAAATAAGTCGCTTTTTTGTCATAATCTGATGTAATAATTTAGACGCTCATTTATTAATTTACTCACTCAGTATTTTAGTCGCTCGCTTAGTAGGATTATCAGCTTCTTATTGTAATCTATTTATGATTTTATTTTCATATTTTATACTGAGCAATGTTAGTCGTCAGTTTAGTAATTAAGTTGCAGACTTTAATTCATTTCGCTCAAGTCGTTGAAACAGTATATCATCAACAGTCGTTAAATTTTATTTTTGGGCCTATAATTATTTCCTTTTTAATGCCAACCCAATCGTGCGCAGCGCGGCTGCTGGGCGACGCCGCGCTCTCCAGCGCAGTCCGCGTGTCGACGTTGCGTTGCCTGGCTACCGCCGCTCTGCGGGATGACGTGTCGTTGCTGCTGCATCAGGACCGACGACATCACGCGCTGCTCAACTACGCGCACGGCATCGACTCGCGTCCGCCGCCCGAGCAGCACGCGCTGGCTCTGTTTGTGAGTCACACTACTGCACACTACTTCATACCATCATTCAAAGACCACAGGTCGGCCAAACGATACTTCTGTTCCTATTTGACTGCTTTATCCTGGCACCACACTTTGCTGGTGTTTAAATGTTTTGCCAAAATATCACATATTAAGTACATATTTGTAGCTAGTCTAAAACGAACCCTGAGCTCCGATGCTAACAGCGAAAAATACAACCAGGATAACGCTAGGATGATAACATACGTATTTTGGCAAAATATCAATCACGTACACAAATAGACGAATAGCCATGTATGGTGCCGTCTCAATATATTTTTTCCAACACTACACGATAAAGAAGAATGTTAAAACGATAACGATAAATTTGTACTAGAAAATACGTAAAAATGACTCCTATTTGAGTGAAAGGACTTAGAATTAATGATTAAAAGTTTCTTTTTCGTAGTCTTCATCATAACTTCCTTAAGACTACCCGTCAGAATTAACCTTTTTCTTGTCTGTCCCGCACTGTTTCGATTCCTTATATGTATAAGCGAACCCGACACAACAGATCAGATAAGGATACAACCGAGAAAACACTAAGATTTAAAACATTATGCCTACCTTTGTCTGGGGTTTACTGTCACCTCTAAAAGCAAGGCAGAAACCAGTAAGTAAACAAGATGGCGCAATACAAGCTGTAAGGCAACATCTCGTTTACTCACTAGTTTCTGCCATGCTTTTAGAGGTGAGGTGATAGATAGTAAGGCCTCTGACAGCGTTTACATATTTGGCAACATACAAACCATCGACACTAAAACGCATTGGCCCTAGAATTGATCCCTACGGAACACCAGTTTGACTCTCATCATCTGCCTTCAGATGTGCAACTTGTTCGAGAACATTTCGTCGTCGGAGTGGCTGCTGTACATCAGCGAGTGGGACTTCAACGGACAGCCGCTGTCCAACATCCGGGCCACCACTAAGGTAAACTGTTCATTATTATACTTCACTTTGAATTTCATTTGTGCGTGTTACCCCTATCATCATTAAAAGAAAAAAATACATTTATACTACATTTGCTCGGAAAGTAAGACTCTTGCTTGGTCAAGGACGGGGTAGAAAGTACGTCATTCTTCCCGTCAAAAAATGCGGGCGGAAAAGTGATATGAAAATCCATTATTGATCAGCTATTTTATTTTTTTGTCACTTTTGATATTGGCAGATTAAAAATTTCAGAGTTTATGCCAGAATAAAAAAAAAATGATCAAATTTAAAATAATCAGATACTGAAAGTTCGATTGGTAGGCGTATTTTTTTTTTATTAGCATGATAGATGTCTTTAACAGGGTCTCTGTTTACATATATTACTTTGGTATTAAAGTGCCTAATATTTTTTTTACTTAATTTCATGTGTTTCTGACTTGAGAATCAAACACTCTTATTTATTCTTTCATTACAAAAGCGATTCCGTTTACATGTCTTATTTCCTCGCATGTGTAGTATAAAGCACTATGTATCACTCGGTAGAAAGTGCGATTCCTAACTCGGGCGTTTTATGGCCCTCAGCTGTGCTTCGGGCCTGAAACTACGCCCTCGTTAGTAATCGGTCCTTTCTTTCCTCGGTGAACAATGTAATATTAGTTTAAAATAAAACCAATTTTCAAAATTTACAATTCTTTGGACTGACTCTGTAAATACCCGGTTCTCTATTGTTTTACTTCATTATGAGGCTATTCTACTCAGTTTATTTTTAACATTCATATTTAAAATTTCAGTACCACAAACTGAAAACGATTTTTTTTTAATTCGTTCAAAAATAAATAAGTTACAATCCTCGCAAATCTTGTGGAAGGGATACTGTCAAGTAACAAGAAAAGGAAGATACAAAAGAGATAGCAAGATGTCTCCACCACACTTCCAATTTTCTTCATTCTTCATTAGAAAGCTTATAATTACCTACTGTTTATTTTTGTTGTTCCGCATAAAAATATTGTCTAAATGTAAATACAGTGAAGTAGCCTATGGCATGTATATGTATAAGGTTATTTCAGTATGAGTTTCTGGCAGGTGTGTGTGCACGCTGCCTTGAGTGATGACCTGGAGTTGCGAGAGCTGGGCACCGCGCTCATGCACAACGTGGCCACCAAGGAGGTAAAGACCGTGGTCAGTATCGCACGCCTCACTATCTTCATCTTCCGTCCTATGTATGTGGTAGATGCACAATTATTATTTAGGAGAAGTTAACCTCTCCACCTGCTTAAACAGCTAGAAGGCGCGAAAACTTCAGTACTTATCCTCCACGCAACCGCTGTCCGCTGTGCGCAAATAATCCTGTTGGCCTGGTTTCCCTGTAAACAGGTTCACGGGGATCTCTGATCTTGCCAATGTCGTGATGTTTGTTCAACGTTCGCGCATCTACCATTGATATGTGATCGAGGAGCTCTACGCACTACTAATACCTATCTACGTGCACATACCTTTGAGTCCGCCATGCACATGTCGTGTAATAAAGTTAAATAAATAAATGCATACGAACAACTACGAAATATTCATCCTTTGTGTATGGCACTCGCAGTCCATTTCACAAATTGTTCCAATATCACAAAAACACTGCCAAGAGCCAAAGAAATTTTTTATTGTACCCTTTTGACATACTATTTAAAATTTTAATTAGTTTCTATTTGGTAAAAAAGTAAATTATGGTACGCCACGATTAATCAAGTTTTCCTCGTGGACTAACTAGTACACACAACTAGTTGTGTTACGTAGCACGTTTCACTACGATTCTGACCCTTCAAACCGGAACACAACAATGCAAGCGCTGCTTATTGGCGGCAGAAATAGGTGAAAGGTCGTCTAAATACATTCAGTTCTGCCTTATTTTTGCCCTCTATTGAGCATTGCATTAGAACTGTAGCACTTACGTTACCCACCATTTCGTTTAAAATAACGACGTATTTATCTTACCTCGCTGTAACTGCGTGTACTTTTTACTGAAAGTAACATTTTCTATTGTTTGAAAGCGAAATATCACTAATTTCTTCGGTCGGTCACTAAGTTATCTAAGGTCAAAATCTTTTACAAATTTTGTTTCAAAATGTTTTGACAACAGATCTACATATCATCATAGTTTATAGTTCATTAGTGTCTGAAAATACAATTAAAATAATAATAAGAATTTGGTTTCACATTTAATGTCAATACTAATAATATCTATCTATATATAAATAAGTTGCGAGTATATTTTAACTTTCGAGGACCAATAAATTCCTCCAGACTATAGAAACATTTTTGTACCAAGAAGCACCTCAGTGTATCTTTGAAAGAGATGAAGTCTGGAATACATTTATAATCGACCGGCTATCTGTTAAACAAACATTTAATAATGATATGGCATTCTCAGAACGCATAGGTAACATTTCGTTCTTATAGCAGAGATGTAATTGCTCGTTGTAATGTTAACTAGGCGTTACTTGTAAACTTCATTATTTATGCTCGCCAAACATATTGCTAAGAAACTAACATCAGTTATTCAGTTAACCCGGCGTCTAGTTTACCCTCGCACGGGCAGTGCTTGTATAATATACGTGTCAGCATGTTTCTTTAAGATATGTCAATCTTTTGTGTACTGTGTGCTCTGTGTCGCCGCTCTGCAAAAACATAAATATTATCGCTAAATGTTCAAGCTAAGTCGCACCATTTCCACCGCTTGCAGCAATGTTATCATTTCTATATTTGCAATACATTTAATTTGATCCCACGTATAATAACAATGATACGAATTATTTATGTTTCACAACGGCGTCCTCGCGTTTTATTATGTATATTTAGTATATTGTTAATTTCTGGATTATAATGGCCCGTCCTAATTATATTTTTACTGCCTTGTATCATATTTCTCAAGAACGATGTTATTAATACATTATTATTTGCTATCATATGACGATTTTTATATTATTATGTATTTGTTTTTGGCTGAATTCAAATATCTATACATATAATAAAATTGTAACAGGTCGATGTCTGTACATTAAACATTTTTAGGAAAAAACAATATGAGGCGTCATTATTGGATCAACAGTTGCCAGAACAATCATTTTTAGAATTTTTGTCTGTCTGTCTGTATGTTTGTAATCGCATCACGCGAAAACGACGGCATAGAATGGAATGTGGTTTTCATAGTTTTGTTGCTAAAAGTCCAACTTAGAAATTAGGCTACAATTTATCCCGAATTTTTCACCAGTTCCCCGTAGGACAATCGTCCAACTTAATTGACCCCTAAAATGTATGGCGTGCATACTATATGAAAGATTAAACTACACTGGCTGTTTTCACTTTTTGCAATTTTATGTACTGTAAGTACCAAAAGATTTTTTACGAAAGTTTTGCTATTGCTTTGTAATTTGAGTAGGTAACTGATAGTAGTGTTTATTTTCAGTTAGGTCATAGAAGCAATGTAAATGCTATTTTTATTAGGTAGGTACCTACCTACGTATGTGTTTTTCAGTCATTCATATCGAGAGAGTTACATGGTCAGATTAATGGACCCTGCACACCCTGGTGTCAGAGATTTTTCGGAGACACCTGACGGACTATGACGTAGACGTCCCTTATTATGACTTTTCGGTCATCCGCATCGAGTGAGTTACATGGCTTGACCATCAATAGTGGTTCAATGGTTAAAAAGCGTTTATTAGACCCGGAGATCGTGGGTTCGATTCCCATGGGAAGGATACTTTGTTAAGTTGTTTCCAGGAGCCCTATTTTTGAATGTGTGTATATCGAATGAAAATCATTCGAGTTCGAACAAAAATCATTCGAATTGCCGATTTTGCATATTGCAGGCTTGAATCACCTAATTGTCTGTAATAATAACGTTTCGTGCTTCGGAACGCACGTTAAAACAATCCGGTGATCATTAAAGGAACAACATAAGAGGCCGAAAGACGGTTTCGAAAAAATCTGACAACAGGATGTACAGGTTTCATTGACCATGTCAACCCACTGCAGTCTGATCTAGGAGCCCTATTTTTAAAATATACGAGTCATAAACAAACGGTGAGTAGAATGAAAATCGTTCGACTCGTCGATTATGGACATACAGATGAAAATCATAGGATATCGATCGAAAATTATATGACTCGCCGCTTTTGCGTGTTTCATACTTTTCATAAATACTTAGCACTCCAGACCTATATATAGAATCAATGATCCGGATGTGAAAGTGTCTTTGGCGACCACCAGTTAGTATCAGGCAGGAGTGCTATATAAGCTATTTTTGAGAAGTATGAGTATGACTCACCGGAAATGGCGGTCTAAGAAAGGTGAGTCGAATAAAGATGAACATCGACCTCACTGATTATGTCCAGCTCCTTTCCCAATAGAGAAAGGAACATTTCTTTGTGTCCAACGAAAATCATTCGATATCGAGTCATACCTTCTCAAAAATAGCACTAGGTGTTCATTTATAAATCACGATTGTTTAATTTTGTCTCTTTGTCACTTTTTAAATATTAGTTTTGTGAAACTCTGCAACAACGGATAATAAGTACTAACGCAGCAGGAGTTCGGTAGCATCACATAAAAAGAAAAGTATGTAATCGAACGTAACGCGGACGAAGTAGCGGGCACAGCTAGTAATAAAATATTGTTCTAGTATTATTTTATCGCATCTTTATAGTCAACGGAAGGTAAGTAATTTTTTAAGTAAATAAAAAATAATGATACACACAATGGTCTTCAGAGAGACTTGAACTGGTGGCGCCACAAATGAATTACATTTCTGAAATAGTAGATTATGGATAACTGATGTTAACCTAATCATATCTCTCTCATTAAAGAGAGCTTTCATCACCGCCATCCTGTCCTGTCACTTGATGACAGCCTACCCTTTTCGTCATTTCGACAACTTTTTATTATTTAAAGTTCTCAAGCGATATAAAAACATTTCTTAACATTAACTTTTGTTGGTACACTTTGAACACAATTTAGAAACACCATTAGAGTAAAAAAATTGGGCTTGTGTGTTTGTAAATGCATTGCTAGGTATATACCTATATAGGTATCTCCAAATACATATAGTTCTTGATTCTGTTTTAAAGCTTCGTCCTTATTTCTTCCTTTGAAGATTTAAGTTAGCCTACTTAGTCAGTTATCAAACATTCGATTTTCGCCTGGATTAGTATTTCTGGCGGAGTCAAATTTAGGTATTCTTCCCTAAATTAAATCGACATTTGTTATTAAATACAAATTATTGTAAATTAATTACAAATACAAAACAAATATGGCGGCGTCATTGATACAAACAGAGCAGATCCTGGTAGAATATTTATTTAGCAATGCGTTTAACGGCCATGGATATAACGGTCCTTTGTAGCTTCTTCTTAATTTTTCTACACAAATTAATATTTGTAGTCCAATACGGCTAAAGTTCAGCAAAATAAATATAAACATAAAATTTTCATTTGAAAACTAAAGTAGTTTATATTTTTTTGCAAAAACAACGAATTGGTTTAAGACTTAAAATCTTATTGGCGTACATTAAAAAAAATACCGTAACCATGGAAATCATTACTGTACAAGTGCGTTTATAATATAAACAAAATGTTGTTTACAACCCCCATTACGGGCCTAATTACAATAAAATAAAAGACACTTTTATGAGCAAACGTGTTGAGTATTTTTTTATTATGTGAATAGGTTGATTAGAATTATAATGAAAATAGAAAATAAAATTGTAGACACTTTCAATCATTATAAAATACATTCGGTAATTTTAAACGATGTCTTTGCATGAGGCGCAGAAGTTCAATAACTCAAGTCTGTTTATGACGTTCAATAATGATGCGGAGGAATAATGTAGATAATCGCGCGGACAACGTTGTGAGACACGGTATGTGTGGTGGCGGGAGGATTTGCGCTGTAGCGCTTTGCTTGTTGCAGCGCTTCAGCGCGGGCAGGGCGCTGCGGGACCTGCTGCCGAAACACGCCAAGTCCAAGGTATACTGCCCACAGTGCCGGTAACTGGACAGATCGATGAAAGGAACTCTTCGTAGATAGCACTGAGATCGGTAAACTCATACCATATAGACGTCGCACGGGCACGTCGTTAGCAAATCAAGAAAGACAAACTCTACATTACACCAAATCCAAGGTATACCAAGACACACTGCCCGTAGCCAAATGAAGATAGGACAAAGATAAGTCTTTATACGACTGTGCTTGTTTTTCTTCTTTATCGATGGTCCACTTTAATGTTCTTTAGGCTTACGACTGTAATAACATTATTTGCGCACACATGCGGATTCGTCTCGTGTGAAGTTAGCAAGTAGATGTGCTTTTTCTCTTTCATAATAAAAGTATACTCTTTTTATTTCGTTCCTCCATTTGATCTTTAAATTTCTAAATGTAGTATTAGTTTTCAATATGTGCTGTTTTTTTTTTTTGCGGGATACTTTTTTAATTTTCTTACGATTTTTTTGCGAAAAGCTTTGTGATGTGTCGGCGGTTTGAAAGAGGTTGTATGGTTGATTGCACAAAACGAGATTGGAGCTGAGCAGTCTAGCTTCAAAAGTGTAATCTGTATAACAAACTGACTACAGATTATGGTAATTCGCTTGACTTAAAGAAAGGTCTGAAATAAAGACACCCCTATTAATACAACAACGCCTCACATTGTCTTTATCTTGTGTATTTTTCATGAATTTCAGCTAATGTCACCGTCAGAAGTGAGTGATGGATTCATGGTTGATTGAGAAATAGTAAATATGTACATACATGTAATAAATACAACAGTGTCGCCAAACTACAGCACCATAAATAATATGTTATAAATTTGATTGTTTGCTCGTGGATCACAGGTAGCTTACTTTATAACACTTATCTCAGTTTTTATTTATTCTACGTAATATTATGTGTAGCTCAAACGTTATCATTATGTGTTCAGTAATTACTATGTACACTATCCTTTATGATCAATGGAGAATTTTTTACGTTGATTTTTATTTTAGGGCAAACGATTCAAACAGTAATTAATCACTAATTTCAATTAGTTTTTAAGAATCCTTAATTAGAACTTATTTTTTTTCGGTAACTGGAACAGAAAATGAAGCAGCAGATTAGATAGATTTTAATATAAATCTGAAGAGGAAAAATTTATTTCACAGATTGTATATTTTTAAAGAAAAAGGTTGTATTTTAATATACCGTACCTTATTTTATTTTGTAATAGATTTTGCCGCGACGTACGCTGCTTGTTAGTAGATTATGATACAAGGGTGCGAAGTTAGTCATTAATTACGAGGCGGTATAGAGAAGCCGTGTTTATGACCAATTTCGCTCACGAGTTGTCATAACGACGATTTTCAACACATTTGCGAGGAAAAACACACTTCCATTTCATTCCATACCAAAGGACTTGTATCCACAAGTCCTTGAAAGCCCTTCTTAATGTTTGTAGTCCAATACGGCTTATGTTCAATAAGAAAATATAAATATGAAATTTAGTGTTGATTTATCATTTGGAAGCTATGATAGTTTATATTTTTTGCATAAACAATGAATTGGTTTGAGACTTAAAAACTTCCAGGCGTACTTTTGAAAAACAAAATGCACCGTTATTACGGAAACCATTAATTTACAAGTGTGTTACATATTGGAATCCCTTCGCGGACCTTACAAAACCATCAACATAATGATTCATTTTCCTGAAACTGATCAGACCATATGTCGAAACTGCAGATCAAGCATTCTGGATTCACGGTGGGAAATTACTGCCAAAGGACAGCCGCTGTTATGCTCCAATCGCGGTAGCTCTCACACGTTTTAGAATTAACTTTATCTTAAGTATAATCGATTGTGATTATTAGATTTAATAAACTTTTTATAATCCCTAACTATCGTAGTTTTTAAAAACTCCTATCCTGCGGCCAGTATCGTATCTAGTGCGATTATAATATAAACAACGTGTTGTTTACAACCCCCATTATGGGCCTTCCTTATTACAATGAAATAAAAGATACTGTGAGCACATATGTGTTCAAAAGTTATTTATTTACCTAACTTCGTTACAATGATGCAAAGGGCGTAATAAAAGCAGAAGGCTTTTATCTGTGTGGCTGGTTTCACGCAATTTCAGCGTTCGCAGAAGTTAATAATAGGTGCCCCTTGTCTGATAAAAAATATTATATGTCATACAATGTAATGGTTTAGCATTGGAAACTAATCTACAAATGGAAAGGTCTGCATTTGTAAAGAATGTAAGCCCTAAAACTATGTAATTTAATTGAAGTTTCAGTGAGGAATAAAATCTTTAAACGAACTTTCAGAAAAAGTTTAAATAAAGTTAAAATATTGAGTTTGTTCAAAGGAAATCTATCTGAATATGGAAAAATTATGCGTGGGTATTGTTGTGTTCCTGTATGAAGGGTTATGGATGATGGCGGTGACTTTTAAAGTGTTTTATCGACACAGATTTTTTATTTGATCTCTGTTCGGTGGCCGACCAGTACCAATGAATAAGCATGCAATCAGGGATTTTAAGTTCATATTTACTAAATTGACACTGATAACAATAATTTGACGTGAGAAAATGACACAGAATTACGTCAAACTAGATAACAATAAAAATGACTCATTAGGGATTTTGCCTTGTAGGCATGTGCGATTAGCTAACTAGATAGATAAAATTACTCATTAGGCATTTTGCGTTGTATGTAGGACGTTTTGCAACCGATCGGGAGGGCAAATTTTGGATTTAGGAGCTGTATATATAAGTGTTAACTTCTCGGGCCTGCCGCAGGTGTTCGACGAGGTGTGCGCGGAGCTAGCGATGGCGCTGTTGCAGCTACTGCAGTACTCGCCGTCGGAAGAGCACCTCCACCGAGCCGTGCGTGCTCTGGCTCGCCTCGCTCAGCACTCGGCCGAGGTGCCGCAACTCATCGCGCTCGTGGGGCCCGCGCCCGACGCCTACAGGTCAGCTTTACAACTTGCAGGGTGCCGATAAATAAAAACTCTTTATTGCACCAAATTGTCTATGGCGGCCATATCGCTAGAGCCATTTCTTCCAGGCAACTAACAGGACTTCATGGTATGAACACGGTATGAAACAGGAAGGTAGACGTAAATTAGCAATAAAAAAGTGAAACATATAAAAACCAATTACCTCGATCAAGTCTCTCTGCCCTGAAGAACGATTCTTCTTCGTACAAGCGTGCTTTCCTAGTTACGCTAGGCTCAACTTACGCTAGGACTAGAATACGCTATAGTCATGGACCTAAATTTAGCAACACTGGTTAATACAATGAAACGACCTCCGTCATCCTTTATACAGGGAAACCAGACCAACAGAAATAAAGAATCTTGAAGCTACGAATATGACCCCAGGCGTGTTAATGGCCAACACTGTCGAATTTTAATTTTGTGATGTCCCAGATGTAGGCAATAAAGTTAAATTGTATTGTTTTTATCAGGTTGCCTAAAGCCCATCTATCTTTATCGATCATCTATTGATAATAACGGGGACCAACGGCTTAACGTGCCTTCCGAAGCACGGAAAAGCTCGAGATAGAATATGCTACTCCTCATCATCATTTCGAGTAGGTTACATTTTCAATCGACCATGTACACCGGGTTTCAGAGTTGCGGAACCGCCACTTGGCCTCTGATGTGAAAATGCCACTGAATGGCGACCAATCCAATACGAGTCGCGTCTTGCCGTCCCTTGACACGCGCATTTGCTACGGATACGCGTCGCGTTCGGCTATAGAGCTCCTCAAAGCTCTGAAAATCGCTTAGCTATGCTTTATATTCCAGTCCATTCGCGAATATTCCTTAATTATTAATAAATTCTCAATCTTTTTTTAATTAACGTGGTTATGAATCAAATTCTGTATTGATCATGACATGACGTAGCTATTGCTCCCAGCTCTCACTGTGTTAATTTAAATATACATAAATACAACTAAAATCCTAAGATTTTCAATATATTGAATCAAACTAATTAAGATTTAAAACTGGCGTTCCTCAAGGCTCTATTATGGGTTCTTTCTTTATTAACCACTTTCTAATTTAAAAGTGATGATTGCAATGAAAATGATTAATCAATATGTTTTTTGTTAACAGGGGGGTGAGCCAACGTGTGGACGAGCAGATTGACTTAATAATGAAGAAGCTAAAGTAGAAGCTCACATTGCGAATCCGTGACGTCACAAAGCAAATAATTAGTACATTTTAAGTATTTTTCGCTTTCAATATTGTTACAGATTTTGCTATATACTGGCATATAGATGATGGTTCAATCAAGCTAGACTTAATGTTTATCGGGGTGATAATGAAATCAAAATACTCCCAATGTGATAATAACGAACACAGCGTAATTGTTTTTAGAAAATAAAGTATAGTGACGTCACTCGCTTCGGTCCGCGCTGAGCGGGCGGTGTAAATAAGTTGTTATGTAGCGATTCGGCAAATTTAGCGTAAGTACCTGAGCTTGTAATATACTAGCTGTTTTGTATCATATAGTATTTATTATTGTACTAGGTCGTGAGATACTCCTTCCGTATTTTTTCGCGCATTCAAGTTGTAAATCATTTAGGTTGTGCTGAATAAATAAATATGTGATTAAAAGTATAAATATTTTTCCGTCATTTTCTATTTCAATACCGCTTCTATTTATCTTTTCATTAAACAAGAAATTCTTTTATATTTAGCTTATCATTGAAACGTCTTCTACGATTTTGATAGAAAAATTTGCTTATCAAATTTTACTACAATCTAGTTCTTTTTTAAATTTGTGCAATAAAGATTTATTATACATATATTTTATTTTAACATTTTCTTTATATCGTTATTTTATGATCATTATTGGAATTTCATATGTAAATAAGTAAATAAAGAATAAAAATATTTATTAAAAATAAAAGAATCTAGTTTCTAATTAAATCTTGCTAGGTTAATTTTTTGCTAGGTTTGATCACAGATAATTAAAAGAAAATATTGTATTGTTTTTCTTCCAAAGACTTGATCTACGAAAAAAGCCTTGTTTAATGTGTACTTCTTGTACGAGGAATACGGAGGGACTCTCCCGATCTTTTGTTTCTATAGTCTATGCCTGTTAGCACTGACACGTGACTGGTGCATTTACGATTATATGCAGTTAATATATTTATAGAGGTGATGTATAACAATAAAATTGTGGTATACTCATTCCGGTAGTTTTATTTTCTGGTATTGGTCCTTGATTTTGATTGTAAGTTGGTATGCTTGGAATGGTAAGGACGCCATGCCAGTACAAATCTGTCTAAAAACACAGACTTATCGTTTGAGTGATTAAACAGAATATATTAAATTATAAATTGAGTGCTGTTGGATGCTGTCATTTTCTGTTTAATCCATTAAAAACAAATATTGTAGCTTTCACAAAAGGTCACAATATTTTCTGCTCGTTTTGATTTAACTCCAGTCATGATTAAAGCGGCCGGCAGATCCAAAAATATTTGTCTAATCTTATGTGCCTCCTTCTTTCGTGTCAATGGCTAAATCTTAATATATTCGGCCCAATAGGACGCAACGCTCACAGCCAAGGACTGTTGGCCAGCCAATGACGTGCAGCTTATCTAATGTATCCTGTCCGAAATAAGAAAGACAATGCAATTGGCGAAACGCTAAGATCAGTGAAACGCAAACACAAAGACCTCTGCATCTGAAAACCAGAAACAACTAGGCCTGTCGTCTCATAACATGCACCATAAAGTAACAGCAACTTTGTTGATAAGCCAGTTTACCCTAAATTATTTAACATATTTTTAGTGACGAAAATATTTAGCAGATCACTAAAAGTGGGCACACGTTTATCTTAATGTTTGAGGTTTAAAAGGGCTATAAACGGAACAAATCTAATCAGCATTATACACACAGGCTCGAAACTGCTTCTCATTTCGACGAAATTATTCCAAAGCGTGTCGATGCTGCTTCGTTTTCCATTCCATATAACCCAATAGCCCTGTTCAAACAACGGAAATAGAGCATCTTATTATTATAATATTTGTTGCTAGTTCGCTATCAGCGGCAATGAAACTGAGCAAACACGATATTCGCCCAACTGCCGCGTCTCGACAGTCTTTATTCGAGCGCCGCGAACATAAGTCGAGACAGGCATATCTACAACTCACCATAAAATACAAATAGTATCAAAGTGGATCGATAGTGTAAGGATGGCGCATCCTAAAGCGTGGTCAGATGTAGAAGAAGGCGCGGCTTCGCTTCCACCTAGCAGTAAATCGGGAGGGCGAGTGCGGGCAGTACTGGTCCGGCGGCTGCCCGTGCTCCGCTGGATCCAGTACTACGACAGACTGACGGCAGCCGCCGACCTGGTGGCGGGAGTCACCCTGGGCCTCATGCTGGTGCCGCAGAGCATCGCGTACGCGTCTCTCGCAGAGCTACCTGTGCAATATGGACTCTACTCCGCTTTCATGGGTGTGTTGATCTTTGCAAATTTTGACTTGTAGGGGAGACCGGGTATGGTTGTCTCACGGGTTGGTTGTCTCAGTGGCCATAACAGAGAAACGAACGAGTGAATTAGTAGGTAATCTTTGTAGCCGCCTCTGTGGTCCAGTGGTCAAGGCATTTACCTGAAGATCCAGAACTTGTGAGTTGATCCTGTTGGTCTGGCTTCCCAGTAAAAAGGTTTACGGAGGTCAGACGGCAGTCGCTCCATACTGCCAAATATAGAATCATGATTTAAGCGCATTCTGGGCTCTGAAGCGTAAAGATAAAGATGCAACTGGGAAACACACTCGGACGAATAAGATAGAGGAAGGGTTGTAGGTACTCTTCAGAGGGTAACAAAAATCTTAAAACTATTGGCATTAAATTAACTTTCAAACTAACGCACTGCATATTTAAAACATAAAATTACACGATTTAGCGCGTAAAACTAACAATTAGCATCTTAATAATCACTGAATAGAAAAGGCGATGCTTGGTGTTTCCCTACGAGATCGAGACACAAACGAGGAGATCCGTAGGAGAACAAAATTCACCGACATTGCCCAGCGGATTAACTTTTTGAAGTGGCAGTAGGCGGGGCACATAGCATGTAGAGCCGATGGGGCAAACAGGTTCTCAAAAGGCGACCACGAACCGGTAAGCGCAGCGAAACGACCTTTTTTAGGTCATCTGACCTAAAAAAGGTCGTTTCGCAGGCAGTAGCTGGATGCAGGTCACTTCCAACCGGTCATTTTGGAAATCATTAGGAGAGGCCTATGTCCAGCAGTGGACTGACTTTCAGCCGCAATAATGATGATGAATCACTGAATGGAGGTTTAATTCGTAAAGATGCTAACGGTGCGGTGATGGACACTACCTTAAATAAAGAAGTTTGAAAGCTTTGAGGCGTGTATTTTTATCCCTGTCGCCTAATATACCAAGTTTCAGTTAAAAATGCATCCAGTTGTGGATCTGTTTAGAAGGCTTGGCAACAGAAATACTGACAGTAAACTATAAAGTGCGTTGCAAGAAATGTTATGGGGTGAAGTGTAAAGACCCCTGAACTGTAAAGTACCCCATCTAATATTCCATCTCATCAATTTACCTATGGTCGGTCAGTAATTTTGCAGAATTCTAATAAAACAGTATAAGCATAGATTAATAATTGGTCTCGCGCGCGCTCGACTAGATACCCTCGGCGTACTAGACAAATGCGGCAAATAAAACTGTTTGCGTATTCAAACTATGTAAGAAAAATAGTACAAGAAATAACTCTTTCTCGTTTCGTCTTTGCACATTGTCTTACAAACACTACAATATAAAGTTGCCGCATACTGGAAACTGATTTTTCTTCATAGCGCGGTATCTAGTCGAGCGCGCGCGAGACCAATTATTAATATAAGAGTATAAGTAATCATTGCGGGCTTTCACCTCGGCCTAAAGTTATTATTAATTCCCATTAATTACCAGTGATAATAACACAATTGCACAAATACAGAAATAGTTTATGTAGGTACGTAGATACAATAAGCCCATTCAATAATATTTAATTGACAAACATGATAAGAGGCAAAATAAAACAAAGGACCCTACATATTATCCGCAATTCATATTGGAACTACTTCCTCAGGCACGGCACTACTTAAGAACATCCCTTATGGAGATATACAATACAATGTGTGTCTGAACATCTTGGAAGTAATAACTTCCTCATGCTGAACATATTATAGGATCCCCATCAACGAGCTTCTGTCAGTAGGTAGACTACATCTCATAAACCGTAGAGGTCGACAACACGATGCTCCAGAGCTAGACATATTTTTCTTAGAAATTTTCGTCAAGGGACAGTAAGTTCTTAAACACTTCTGGAGGATTGCAACCAAATATCGACCCAGCTTCGCATGCGTTTCTTAACTATTTAAGAGCAGCCCCTAATACGAACAAAATTAGTTAAAATAAATCCAATTCTCTTTGATAGGAGAGACAGATTTGTCGTGGAAGCGTTCAATGAGGTCTTGACTTGATTGTCATTCCACGTATACATGCATATAGTAGCGCATGGTCTCCAATACCAGCTCGCACAAGCAGAACTAAACTACATAAGTTGTGGATCCCTGTTTAATGTTTGTGTAAATAGGTCCGCAAAATAACAACACTGCTAGGTCGGCGACAGTCGGTGCAATCTGAGCATGGGAACATCCTTCTGACAGCCATATCTAGATCAAACGTAGTTGTAATATCAAAACATTGCCTATTCTTTTCATAATCGATGTTTACTCAATGGAAGAGTATTCGTTTGCTCTGGTTTAGTGCCCTTATATTTGCCACACACTCACTCAATAACGTACCTACTTAAGCATGTAGGCTACCTATCTCATTACCATTTTCCGCAGGAATTCTTCCAAGATATACGAGGCAATTAATTAGGTAGGTAGCTACGAGTAGGTAATGAAGTAGATAATGTAGGAATTCCTACTTACGAACCTTTTGATATATATTAATTTTAGTAAGTAGCTAGACAGATGTTTAGACTGTCCTGGTCCTGGCGCAAATTATCTAGGAGAGCCGACCCTAAGCAAATGAGCAAAGAGGAAAAAGGGAAAGCTTTGAATAAGCCTTAGATTAATAATTGGTCTCCGCGACGCTACGACCGAGAGTAAGTATTGCGTGTTGATGATTCACCTCGACTGGGCTGGGCGAACTGCAATGTGGGTGTCTTAATTTTAAATTCGGTCCCTAGCTCTACAGAAAATGGTATCATCATTTTAGCGCCTTCCCGGTTGCATCCTCAGCTGTTTGCTTCGGAACCCAGGGTCCGCTTTCCTACTTTTGCGTCTCTGACCTTTGGCATCCCTGACAGTTAGTCCGTTAGCACACAGTCAGCTTTGCGACGTCAAGCCAGCTCTTCTGGGGCGCGCCCCTTCTACGAGGCCCTGGCGGAGGCGGCATGGCCAGACACTTGTTCCCTATGTATGTTGCCGGTTTTCGTAAGACGTGACCGTACCATCGCAGGCGATTTTCTTGAAGCTTATCCACTATGTCAGGGACATGAATTGATCAAACCAACAAATGCGGGAGTTTCTTATGCGGTCCTTCAACGAAGCTACACTCCGCACTTCCAGCGCAGCATCTTCATTTCCGTAACACGCAGCTCTTGCTTGGCCGCTCAAGGACGGGCCATGCCTCACTGCCATGCAGGAGATAGATCTATAGACTCTGCCCCTTAAGCCGGTATTCTGGGGTCACAAGTGACACCAGTCACCTCACGCCACTTAGCCCATGCCGCTGTAAAACGATTCTTGCAATTGATGTCCCCGGACGCATCGAGTACAGACCCCAAGTATTTCAATCGATCATTACGCTCGACCAGGTCTTCGCCTATACGAAAAGGATGAGGATCTGAGGTATTATAAGCCATGTACTTAGTTTTCGCTATGTTTAGTTTCAGACCGCCGTTCTCAAGTGACTCCTTCCATTTGTTTGGCCGTTGGGTCAGTCTCACCTTGCTCGCGTCCGTCAGTGCGATATCATCAGCATATATTAGTAGCTCACGGTGGTTGCTCATGTGTATCTCTGATACTATTTGATAATTCTTGTCATATAAAGGTTGCAAGTAGTCTCGTCTGGCTCTGGCAACAGCCTTCTTGCTGGCGCGTTTGGTAATCCTGTATGCGTCGCGGTCTTCGGGAGATCCGGACGCGTGCCACGCTTTGAACCCTACAGAAAATGGTAACTAACAAATATTTAAAAGTAAGTACCTATATCATGCGTAGCACACAAGGCATTCTTAGGTAATTGAAGACTTAGCTGTTCTAGGCTGTAACAAACACAGCTTTACTCTTCAAACGACGCAATGGACAGAATCACCGAAATATCGGTGGAAAGCATAACTAAGAAAAATAAAAAAATAAGTGGGGGATTCTGCCGTAACGACCTGACAACATGTGTTGAGCAGGTAAATGCTGCTGACTGATAGTTTATGGTTGTTACAGGAACCATGCTGTACACATTCCTGGGCACGGTGAAGGAGGTGTCGATCGGGCCCACTAGCCTCATGGCCCTGCTGACGCTGCAGACCTGCCGCGACCTGCCCATCGAGTTCATGGTGCTGCTGACCTTCCTTTCGGGGTGTGTCGTCACGCTCATGGCATTACTACGACTTGGTATGTTGCATATTTTTCAGAAATTCAGACTTATAAGATACCACGCCATACAATTGCGACTTTTAGAGGCAGTTTTAAATATGCCGCCACATCCTGCTGAAACAATCTGCCGCCCCCGTTGCGTGCTCTGAAATCATTTTGGTCATTTAAGAAACAGGTCAAAGAATATATACTAAATGAACAAATTAATCATGATGCATTCTTACTATACCTAGGTTATGCACAAGCGAGCAAGGCGGCTTGTCCCAGCGGGAATGGCGAGTGTGTGGACGATTCTACCATTTGAAACCAATCTCTGTCTTGACTGTATGTATTGGTAATAAAATGATAACCCAAATCAGTTTGTAAAAAATGTTTAAGCCATCGAGATATATGTACTAACGTACTAGAGAAGACACCGCACTTCCTTTTGTCCCGTTCAACTCACTTATTCGCTTGCTAGTTGTTTCGGGCCTTGTGCTTCCGACAATTAAAAATTAAAAACACTGTGAAAATCTTTAAAAAATGCATTGGTGTGTGTTAAGGTATTGTAACAATAATTCACGGCACATCAAAAAAAAATATATAGGTCGTAGGTAGATTAGTTTGACTGACATAATGCCAAGAGAATATTAAGTGAATATAAATTTAAATGTGAAGTGATGAAAAGAGAAAACTAATTAGGTAGAAAACAGTGCATTACTTGAGCAAATTCTTCAAAATCAAATAATATATATATATATATATATATATATATACCGGAGAATTTTTTATTTGAGTTGGATTTGATTTAATGATCATTAACGACTCTGAGTGCGGCTGTTAAATCATTAAATTACTTTTTGGTTGTCAGTTCTAAGCCAAGTGTGAAGGTAAATCAATTGAAAAATGAAGCACTTCGTGACATGGATATGGTAACATGTCGTGACAAACTATACCTCTCTTCTAACTTTAGTGCTTATCGCAATGGCACTGCCACGCTCACAATGGGAATGCTGATGTGGGCTAATGTATTTTTTTTTATGTTTTAAACACATTGTGTGTGTGTCTTTGTTTGATCTTTTTTATTTTTCTGTAAATTTGTCACACGTAACTGTAAGACCTAGTTTTAGGTTATGTTAGTAGATTGCTTATTATGATGTTTTATATTTTGAACTGGGACTGCACAGTTGACTGATTCGCTGACTAAAGCTAGATACCATAGTGACACAGATCAGTCACAGACTATAAACTATAAATTAAATTAGGTCGGGGAAAAAGACTTTTCGCATATAGTAGGTATGTATGAACTTGTAATAAAATCTCTTTGGCTATACTGTTTGTAACTGTTTAAATATTAAAGAAGATAATTCCAAATTTAAATTAGAAAAATGTGTGATTTTCATTTGTTTTTCTTACTGACAAGATAAGTGAATTTAATGAAGAAATTCGATACATTTTAAAATTTTACTACAAAAAAGGTAAAAATGCAACGCAAGCCGCGAAAAAAATTTGCGATGTTTATGGACCTAGTGCAGTGTCTGTGAGAGTAGGACAAATTTGGTTTAAGCGTTTTCTATCCGGAAGTTTTGATGTCAAAGATGCACGTCGCTCTGGTCGCCTTATTACGGATATAATGGATGCCATTTTTGAAAAAGTGGAGCAAGATCGGCATATCATTAGTTACGACGTAGCTGAAGAACTGGGAATTGACCACAAAACAGTTTTGGCGCATTTAAAAAAAACTGGGTACACAAAAAAGCTCGATATTTGGATACCTCACGAGCTCACTGAAAGAAACCTAATGAACCGTGTACTCATTTGTGATTCTTTATTACGACGTAATGAAACCGAACCATTTTTGAAGAAGCTGATAACTGGCGATGAAAAGTGGATCACGTACGACAAGAACGTTCTAAAAAGGTCGTGGTCAAAGACCGGTCAGGCTTTACAGACTGTGGCGAAACCCGGGTTAACTCGCAACAAGGTGATGCTGTGTGTGTGTGTGGTGGGATCGGAAGGGCATTATTCATTATGAGCTGTTATCACCTTGCAGGACCATCAATTCTGAACTCTACTGCTAACAACTAATGAGATTAAAGCAAGAAATTGAAGAAAGCGGCCGGAATTAATCAACAGAAAGGTTGTGGTTTTTCATCATGATAACGCTTGACCTCACAAATCTTCAGCCACTCAGCAAAAATTAAGAGTTTGGCTGGGAGGTGTCAATGCATCCGCCTTATAGGCTTGACCTTGCACCTTCAGATTTTCACCTGTTTCGGTCTCTTCAGAATTCTTTAGACAGTGTCAGGTTAACATCACGAGAGGACTGCCAAAACCACTTGTCGCGGTCAAGGTGGCAAAAAATAATTGAACAAAATGGCATCTACATACTTTAGTTAAATGTAAATATACTATATTAAAAAATGTTTTGAATTTTCTTAAAAAATGCGAAGAAACTTTTCCCCAACCTATTATATTAGTATGCAAATTTAGAATAACGACTAATTATATTTTTGTAGGAAAACTGCTAAACCATCATAAATGCTCCGTGTCATATCATAACCTACAGCATTTGTATTTATTAAATTCGAAATTATTTTACATATTTCTCCAGCATCCGTGGGAAATAAATATAAGGACTTTTCTATATTACTAATATTATTATTTGTCATTGAATTAAAATTATTATTATCAATATCTGTAAAGAAGAGGCAGATCCAAAGATAGTCCTACCCTAACGACATTTTACTGCCATTGAGCTGAGACCTTACTGCGATGCTTCAGCAACCCTTCTTCATCTTAGTTTAAGAATATTTATCTTGGCCCTTTATATTCGAGATTTTCACTTCTTTGCTGTTTCTAATTGAATTTTCACCATATTTCATCTCTCACAACACAATGCAAGCAGTATCGTTTAACTTGCAGGCGGTTTAGTAGAGCTGATCTCCCCGAGCGTGACGAGCGGGTTCACGTCGGCAACGGCAGTGATCATCGTGGTGTCGCAGCTGAAGGGGCTGCTGGGGCTGCGGTTCCCGGCGGAGACGCCGTGGGAGAACGCGCTGGAGATCTTCGAGCGGCGGCACCTCGTGCGGTACCCGGACCTCGCCCTCGGCGTCTGCTGCTGCACGGCGCTGCTGTTGCTTCGGGTAATTGCTTGTTTTGAGGTTTGTTAGGTCCACGTCCTGTCAATGTTTCTCAATCGCCTTACTGATGGCCGTCAACTTGATTTATACTAGTGACAAAATGTATAGGTGACATCATAGTTTCATTTCATAGTACTTCATGGGGATGACAAACGTAATGTGCCCTTCAAAGGACGGAAGTATTCCCTGGAATATTTCCGTTGACTCCTGAGTCAAGATGTCTTGAATGGCTTCGGGAAAAGATAGACGACCATCGGTCAATCTAACTAATCGTGTCAACTTGGTGGGATTACTAACGTACTCCCAGATTCTTAAGCCTTGGTCCCAGGAAATTCTAACTCATCCACTTATGACCCTCATGTTGAAATTTATCAAATGTTTTAATTACAGAAACTGAAAGATGTGAAAGTGAGTCCGAAGCGGGCGGTGCTGCGCAAGAGTCTGTGGTTCGTGTCCATCGGACGGAACGCGCTCGTGGTGCTGGCTGCCTCCGTGTTCGCCTTCTGCACACACAACCCTAAGGACCCCATCGTCCGGCTCTCAGGTTCCTTTTTATATGCATTGAGGTCAAGTTTCATGTGTTAGGGATTAGGAAATCTTTCTAAATTTATTTGCAGAATACCAATATGCATATCAAAATTTGCAGTAATGAGTGATAATTTTCGCGTTACAGGTTGTGTAAGGCGATAAACAGTTTGCCCATAAAAAATAAAGCGTAAAATGAATAGTTTCTCTATATTCGATATGCCGAGACGAGATAGTGGATATATAATATTATTAGCAATATCGCATTTATAATATTATTAGTATATTAGTATGAATGTTACAGATCCATACAAAACACACATATATATATATATATAATGTTAAGTATATGTATAAATCTTTATTTAACTAATTAAATTATACACAAAGAAAAGAAAAAATATATTACACTATCCTATCTAAAAATAATAAACTAAATTAAATCTAAATTAGGTCCCCTGGGCAGAGTTCCCATCACGCAGGCAGCATTCCCGCGTTGAATAGCTATGGCTATTCGCTGAGCGAGAAAGCTGCCAGCGCGAGGGTCACCCGTTGCCTCTTTTAGGCGTCTACTGATCTTGTGAAGACCCCGCGCACCGGCGCCCCATGGACCTAGTGTCTCGACACCAAAGGCTGTGAACTCGTACTGAGTGCCGAGACAACTATATTTATTGGCTTTAAACCGTTCGCGGGCGTCCGCCGCCGGGCCGGCCTGTTTGCTGGTGGCTGGGAGGTACGTAGCTGCCATAGTATCGGAGCACTTGGCGTCCCAGACAAAGGCTCGACCCATCCTCCAAGGTATCAATGACATCCCGTCAGGGCGCTTGCCATCGTCCCGCACAATTTGAGGCTCCAGAACTGCGGGTACTTTGGCACTAACGAGCGCCCTTCGTAGGATGTCATTGATGGCTGCATGGCGGGTTTGGAGACCGGCGCCCAACGAACAAGCGAGTCCATGGTGACCGAACCGATCCACGGGGGCTCCACAAGCAGCGCAGCTGTGATCCATGCACACTTCGGCTCCGAGCCGGAGACCTACAGCCATGCGGAATGTTAGCGGGTCAATAAACGTCCCTAGTGTAGGAGACGGATACGCATGTAGCCAGTGGCCGGATTGAGATCTCGACACAGCCAAAATTCTGGCCTTATCTTTACCTGAAGTCGAGTCTAATAATGATTGTAACACGGATTGGGAAGAAATAATATCCCAGGCCCTCTGTTTTTTGGGCGTAGGGGGAAAATTTGGGCTCGGTCCAGCAAGCCAAGCATTCGTGGCCTCAGTCAATCACGCGATGTCGCAGTTTACAGCTGTAGAAGCTTTTAAATATTACTTACGAGATCTGACGTACTGTGGATTGAGGATATATTCGTATATGTGTATATATATATATATATATATATAATGTTAAGTATATGTATATATATATAAATAGACAATAAATTATAATAATAATATAAAATAAAATCAAAAACAAAAGACTTTAAATGTTTGATATGAATGATAAAAATGTGTATTTATTTAGTTTGGAGATTTTATAAAATATTTTAATATAAAATACAAACATAATATCTATAGTCACGTACTAAATTAAAATAAAAAGAAAGTTAAAACTAAAAATTATCTACAGTTTGGGGCAACGTGCCCAAAATGCTGGCCGCGTTCCCTCGCTGGATTGCAATGCTAATTTTTTGTCCAAAATACAAGCCAGCATTTTGGTCAAGCGTTGCCTCCTTTAGTCTCCTCGACAAATCCTTAAAAATTTCGAAAGCTCCCGGCCCCCACGGCCCCAGCGTCTCTACCCCAAACGGCACAAACATGTAACCTTTATCTAAGCCATTATATTTGCGCCGCTTGAGGCACTCCGCTGATGTAGCTGCACCACATGCACCACTAGATGATAGTGGAAGATGGGACGGCGCTAGCGTATCTACGCAGGTGGCGTCCCAAACCAACGGCCGACCCATCCTCCACGGGATGAGGGTCATTCCGTCGGGCCTCTTACCGTCGTCACGCAGAAGACCATTTGGCTCCAAACAAGCTGCGACATTGGCACTTCCAAAAGCCCGACGGATGATATCATTAATGGTACTGTGGCGAGCTACACGTCCAGCACTCCTAATGCATGACAAGCCATGGTAACCGAGGCCATCAACCATATCTCCACAGGAGCACCGGTGGGTAACAACACATGGCGATCCGATGCGTAGAGATATGGCGATCCTAAAACATTGGTTATCTAATAAATTTCCGACATGAACAGATGGTAATACCTGCAGCCAAAGACCCGACTCCCAACGAGAAACAGCAAGAAGACGCGCACGCTCTAATGAGCTGGATGTGTGTAGTAGATCATTCCATACCAGTTCACAAAGCGGCGCATCCCACTGCCTCTGCGAAGTCGGGTCCCTGGGCAGAGAAGAATTAGGACAAGCTATATTCCATGCTTCCGTTGCCTCAGTCTTAAAAGAAATTTGAAAATGTCCTAAACTGGGCGAGAGAACCTTTTTTACTAATTTTTCAGTACTATTGACTGAGGAAAGGAAAGCAGGTAATGACACACTCGAAATTTTTCTGATTCCAAGGCCTCCGTACCTAATGGGAAGAGATGCTTGGCACCAACTTCTGTCCGATAAAGTTATGTTGAAAATGTTGGTGAGCGTATCTTTCACAATATTGTCCAGCCTTTGTAAAATATCCGTATGATTCCAAAGTGGGCAACATCGTAAAAAATATGTAAATTTTGGTACGAAAAGACAATAGCGAATTATAGTAAAAGCCATGTGCATATTAATTTTCGTTAATCTGTCTGAAACATCAATAAAATTTTGAATTTTTTCCTCAATGAAATCTGGTACTGATTCATTTAGAACTGGCGAACCTAGGAGACGAAGAGTAGAATTATTAATAATTTTGATGTTTGTTGCTAAATAATTGAATCTTTCTAATATATCGTCCCTTTTTGATTCACCATTTTTTGAAATGTAAAGCTCACATTTCGAGAAATTTAACTCAAGACCAATTTTTTTGAATTCGGTAATTAAAGTATTAAGGTCTTTGAAAACGGTGTCCGCATCGCCTCCTAAAGTACCGTCGTCTAAGTACCACACATTCAATTTTGACTCGAGACGACTAATGATAGGATGAATCGCGAGGCTAAAAATAGCTGGTCCTAAAGGGTCACCCTGCTGACAACCTACTTCTGAGGAGAAGTGTATATCCTTATAAAATAATTTTGAATTTTTACCATAACATTGCCATAGGAAAGGATACAAATCTGGAATTTTGTCTCTTACTTCGGTCAGCAATGTAACCCTGTCCACGGAGTTGAAGGCGTTCTTAACGTCCACCTTTAAAACGACTTCGCATTCATTATGGATCAGAAAAGATCTCAAAGAATGTACCGCCGCCTCACATCCACCACTGCTGCCGAAACCTAATTGTATCGGTTGAAAATATTTCTCTAGATCTTCTTTTTTCAACCTACAGCATATCTTGGCTGTGAGACGGCGATATGTGCACCCGACTGCGATAGGCCGTATACCTCCATCCTTTTTCTTTAATGCGCATAGATTGGCCCCGTATAAAACTTCTGTAAATGTTTGCTTGACCTTACCTGCTAACATCATGCCCACTAATTGTGTTAAAGCTGCTGTAAGATTTTCTCCTGCAACACCGCAAGCAGCGCTGGTCAAATCTTTTAAATGCTGCGGTGTCAGGCCATCTATACCGCCAGCAGACCCACTTGGAAATGATAGAATAGCATTAGATATATCTTTAGCCACAGTTGGTGCCAAACTGGCATCAGAATCCTGAGGAGGTGGAATGTTAGTATCTCCTGTCGCAGGTGGATGCTTAGAACGCAGAGCCGAAACAGTTTCAGGAGTGTAGGGTGCAACCACATCATTGGAGAATAAAAGTCGGGCTGCGCCTCTGATGTCTCCGTCCGTCAATTTATTTTCTATAGAACGATATTGATTAAAATTTTGAAATGGGTTTGAGCTATTACAAATATTAATAATAGACTTTAGTGATTGGCCATCTTTACATACACAGTTATTTTTTATTTTAGATGTTAGTGAAGATGTATCAGGTGAATGACGAGTAACATGTAGAATTCTGTACGGAAACGTAAGTAAATGCTCCCAAGCTTGGTCAGAATTTTTAGATAAAACATTTTTAATGTCAGACGCGAGACGCTCAGCTACTGAAACACGTGCCCCACGAGGAATTCGTTTGATTACAGGCAACCCATTTTTGAAATTGGCAAGTCTGACGATAAAAGGCTGGTCCTGTTGTACATTTGAGGAACAAGCATCGGCTTGCAAAGCATTATTACTTGTTGGTTCGACATTGGTTTTATGCGTCTTTCCTACATGTATTTTTAGCCCTCTTAATGTTAGAAAAGACCGAGGTTGGAAGCATTTATTACAGATAAATGTATTGTCCAATGATGTGCAGACAACCGAGTCCTGACTAGCCATATAATGAATTTGTCGAGGTTGGTTTTTATAAAAAATATACAAACTTAACAAAATTAAACCAAAACATATAATAAAGATACCTATTTTGAAAAGTTACTACATACTTATTATACAGCACTAATAAACAGAGTATACATAAAAACTTACAAATAAATAGTCCCAAACTGTTATTTTTTGCGAAACACACACTTTTAACAAAAATCGACTCCGGGTAGGTAGGTCTTTGCAAAAACAACAAACATACGATCACCAGGACGACGGAGACAGCTTTTTGAATCGCAGTAAACAGCATCTATAGAAAAAACGTATCTTCTATTGTCTTTAGTTAGACAAAAAAAATATGTCATCGGGTACTTATTCCTTCCATGGGGTGCACCGGCATCGCGGCTTGGTGCTATCCATGGAGCAATTACAAAGGTGCTATCGTTGCTAGGTTAGATATGACATTTATATCTGCTGAATTTATTTATTTAAATATCTAAAACAGCTGATTGAAATCAATCATCCATATAATATGTGTGCATAAGAATATAACATTGTGCAGAAATTTCACAACCACACTTGAAAATTCCTTTAATATAGAATTTCTATTAAATTCTTTAAAAATAATTAGATACCGTGTATTTAATAATTTTTCTGACAGTTAAAATTCAACTACAACCAAAGCAAAAAAAGTTCATGTACTTATCTGCAAATCTTCAGTTTTTACAAGTCAATAACTCGTATGAAGTACCGTGTCACGTAGTATTTCTCTACTGCAGGCGTAGTGAAGCCAGGCCTGCCCTCCCTCCGCCTGCCAGCCTTCTCGGTCAGCATGGACAACTCCACCCTGAACTTCGCGGACATGGTACAGCACCTGGGCACGGGGGTCGTCATGGTACCCCTGGTCATGGTCCTAGCCAACATTGCTATCGCTAAAGCTTTCAGTAAGTATGTAGATCGGCTGCTGATTTCAATGATCAACGTGTGAATATTACGCAAATAAAAAATGCTAGGAGTACATATGCTTTGTTCAACAAAGTAAGCTGTGCCCCAAGGAGTCTCTCTGATGATGAAGCAACAAGAGATGCAATTATCAAACCCTATGACTTTTTTCAAGACTATTGACTTTTCAATAAACAAACTACAAAATGTTTAGCAGTATATCCCAAATTGTTTCCAAGTTTACGCTTCAGAAAGTATACATGCGAGGTCACAAAAGGCGGGCTGCAGCAGCGCAAAATTGAATCATGAGTGTAGCAAGTGATTGTACCTTATAGTAGGTATTGAGCGAAGTGAGTGATTTTGCTCAAAGTTTTTAATTATCAAGAGTATTCTTTTTTAGCTGGGGAGGTGTAAAACATTCTTGTATTATTTGTCAGCAACGAGCGGTCGGGTGGACGCGTGGCAGGAGATGCTGACACTGGGGCTGTGTAACATGGCGGGGTCGCTGGTGCGCGCCATGCCGTCGTGCGGCGCCTTCACACGCTCCGCCGTCTCGCACTCGTCCGGCGTGCGCTCGCCCGCCGCCGGCCTCTACTCCGGTACGTTATTGTGATGGAGCGACTGCTGTCTGACCTCTGTGATCGACACGATCCGGTCTGTGCGAGTTGACTGGCCGACGCTTTCAGATTTTGTTGGCGTCTATTACAGTAACAACTACCACTTAGATTAATAATTGGTCTCCGCGGCGCTACGACTAGATACCGTCGGCATACTACAAAAATTCGCAACTAAAACCATGCCGAATTCGGCATGGTTGCGGCATACCCGCGTCAGTCATGCCGCGACCGATGAGCGAGTTGGATGTCTAGATAAATATAAAATTTATTGCAAAAGTAAACGCAAAATGTGCAGTTTGCGTAGTCAAACTGTGTAAGAATAATATTAAAAGAAATAAGGAAGATACTGGTATTACATATCATCAATAAGTATTGTATAATTTCGAAATATGGACATAAATTACTCACGAAAATAATATAACCCTATAATATGGCGCGAAGTACCGCTCGGTGCTCAATGTTGCCGTGTATTAAATAATCCCAAATTTCCCGAGGTTTCGATTTTTATTATTTAGATATTTTGTTTTTTAACTCCAAAAGAGGGATGTTGTAATTTTGACTTCTTCTGTCAATTTTGTCTGTCTTTAACATCTTATTTCTTTAATGCTGATCTGGGAGAAAAGTAAATACGTGGAATGTACTAGCTGCTTCTCTTCCCGTGCAGACCATATAAACCGGCCGAGGAAGTGGGCGAAAATCGAAGGACCATACACCTATCAGTAGGCGACTAGCAACCTATCACTATTTTGATTCCATTTCTACTTTACGCCCACCAACATTCTAAATATTGCCTTTAGGTAGTTGGTACCCCGAAGGGTATTGTTGCCGGATAATCGATTAATCGAATTTGGGTTTTTTTTTAATAATCTAGGATATAGAAAGTATTGATATAATAAATTGAATCGATTTTTGACAATTAATCGAAAATAATCGATTATTAACTGCAGTATCAAACAATTAGTCGATTATTGAAATGGGTTGATATAATTTATATCGATTTAATCAACATAGGTAATCGTTTATTTATATCAATGGTTATTAATCGATTATGTATCTGTGGTATCGATTTAATCTAATCTGTAGTATTGATTTTTGAGAATTTATGAAAAATAATCGATTAATGGATTAACAACAATACCAAGCATTTCAGGCACCGATACTAAACATATATACCGGAACTCTGCGGCGGGATGTACAGCGGGCATAACACAAATCATCGTCATTCAACTCATACAGAAAAAAAATACAGATATATATTATCGATAGTATCAATATCGATACTATCGATATATGATCACTATCGATACCTTAGATTATATTTTCAACTATCAAAGAATCGATTATTATTCGATGTGTAAAGTATTTTCCGGCAACACTACTGTATGGAAAAAGGCCATGATAATATCTACTCGTATGTACAAGATGTTTACCGCAGCTCCGCCTGCGTCAAAAATAGCCTATGTTTGACTCCGGGTCTTGAACTATATCCGTACCAAATTTCATGAAAATCAATTCAGCGGTTTAGTTGTGAAAGAGTAACAAACATCCATCCATACTTACAAACTTTCGCGTTTATAATATTAATATGATGTGTATGTCTATTTATTTATCTGTATTTAAACCCGGGTTACAACTAAAAAGAGGTCAGTAATCAATTAGCTCCAAGCTAAATAGAAAATTAAAGAAACGTTTAACATACTGTACTGTGTAATAATAAATCAAAAGAAAGTTTTTTTGCAATTTTAGGATTCTATATTAGAATTATAAAATAAAGTAGACAAAAACTAACCATTTCCCCTACCTTATCTCCGAGACTATCGATTCCAGAATTTCGATTCATAAATTACAGGAAAACCTATGAGATAATTTTAAATTTGTTTAGGAGGTCCAAATGGAGAAAAATAAAAAATAGTATAGAACCGTCCACATGTGAGCCGACTCACACTTGGCCAGTTTTATTTTAATTTCATTTTAAAGGATTTTCTGAGCTACTTTTTATTATACGTAACAAGACCACAGCAATTAATAATTTTCCCATGGTCGGGCACCAGTCAAGTAGCTGGCAACACCATAATCGACGCACACTAGTGCGTCTTTGCACATTGTTTTACACACACTTTCCTAATAAGTGGCCGCATTCTGGAAACTGATTTTTCTTCACAGCGCGGTATCTAGTCGAGCGCGCGAGACCAATTATTAATCTATGAACTACCATTTAGCGAACGACCGGGCCAACGGCCTAACTTGCCTTGCGAACCTCGAGATAAAAATGCCACTAAATGGCGACCAATCCAAAAAGGGTCGTGTCACGCCGTAGCTTGACACGCGCCATTCTTTACAAAATACAAACTATGTTTATTGTGAAACACAGGTAATTTACAAGGTTATACAGTTATCTTTTTGGTGTATCTATCTATCACTGTGCTTTGCCCAATTTGGCCGTATAATATATTTTAAATTAATAAAAACATGCAAAATTTTATATTTTCAAATAATTAATAGCATTTAAAATATTAAAACAATTTACACATCCAATGAAAAATTATTTACCTATTTTCATTAATATTATATTATTGCAATATAACATTACCACTTAAAATACTTTGAATTGAGTAGTAACATTTCTCCAGGAGTAATAATTTTAATTCTATTTTAAATTGCACTACATCAAGAACTTTAAAGGAATCTGGTAATTTATTATAACCTAGGTTTTTCCCGCAACTCCGCCTGCGTCAAAAGTAGCCTATGTTTGACCCCGATCCTTCAACTATATTCATACTACATTTTCATCAAAATCCGTCCAGCGGTTTGGCCTTGAAAGCGTAATAGACAGATAGACAGACTTTCGCATTTATAATATTAGCATGGATTGAGGACTTATAAGATTAGCCCTCTTTATTTATTCACAGCTACTCACTACACTTACAGTTTCCCAAGACGTATAGTGAGTTAAATAAGTATAATTAGTTGAGACAAAAAACGAATACATGTAGATATGAAATAATTTAAATTTACATTGAATATGTCGACTTGAGGGAGCTGTGCAACGAGGTCGTTGAGTAGTTTCTTGTTTCACATAACATTTTAAATAAATTTTGATTGGACTTCACAAACATACATATTTCAAAAATAAAAATACAAGGAAATGTCAGTATTTTTAAAGATTTAAAATATGTCAAACAGCCATCTTGAGGTTTGCAACCGCACATGGATCTCACGCATCTTTTTTGAGCTTTAAAAATGTTATCTCTATCTGTGAAATTGCCCCAGAATATCACACCGCAACGCAACGCTAGCGTAAGTAAACCATGGTATGCTACTAAAGATGTGTTGTCGCAGGTGTGATTACGTTGCTGGCGCTGGCCTTCATGACGGACTGGTTCTACTTCATTCCCACGGCGTGTCTCTCCTCCGTGCTCATCTGTGCTGTCATCTTCATGGTAAGCTCATGTTTAATACTTTGTAACACGTTCTAATGATGTCTGTTTATGATCATCATCATCATTTCGTGTAGGTTATATGGTCGATCGACCATGTACACCCTGGTGTCGGAGTTGTGCGGATCCGCCTTTCGGCCTCTGACGTGATCATAGATTTAGGAATTCTTTGAAACATGACTAACTCTTTCTCGATCAACTGTATTCAAATTTATGTCTACTTCGATTTAAATATGTATTAATATTTTGGAGTTCGTATTCAAAGTCAACGTTGTTATAATACAAGTCGAGCCGAATCGCGGGAGAGAGCGCTGTTAATAAATGTGTCTTTTATTTTGCTTAAACTGTCCCGACCAACCGGCTTCAAAATAGTACTTACCTTTAAAGTATATCTTTAAAGATTTTTAACCACAATAAACGTTTTTGCAGATTGATTTTAGCACTGTGAAGAAGTTATGGCTCGAAAGTCGGTCAGACCTGGGTGTGTTACTGCTGACGTTCCTAGTCGGCGTGACGAGGACGGTGGAGCTGAGCGTGTTGGCGGGCGTGCTGGCCAACCTGGCGCTGCTCGTGCGCAGGCTCATGCTGGCACCGACACGAGCACATACTGTTAAGGTTAGCTTATTTATGTCGAGCGGGTTAAATGGTCATCCGGTTTTAGAGTTTTTTGGAACTGCTTTTCGGCCTCTGACTTGGTTCCTTTAACGACCTGGTGGAAGTCGGAACCTTGCCTTCCGAAGCACGGAATCATCATTATGACAAGAGACAATCAGGTGATACAAGGAACCAAGCTGGAAGCAACTAAACAAAGTATGCTTCCCGTGGGAATCGATCTCACGACCTCTAAGGCAATTTTACCTGTTACTTATAACTTTAAGAAAAGCATTATCAAGTTTTAAATAGGCCAAATATTGCCCTGAACCAGCGACAGAATTCTATTCTATTCTGAAACCCAGTGTATGCCGCGTGGCCGAAATGTCATCCTTGCATTATTTTGTTCTCGATTTTTACCAAAAATCTGCTCAGTGAGGTGCGGCATCTATGTTCAGAAGTTCGATGACGAAATGGCTTAGTGATGGCCTCGTTGTTTGTACAGTGCGGGACCGTCAGCTGCGTGCGAGTGCGCGTGCCGGGCGCGCTGCTGTACCTCAACGCGGAGTCTGTGTCGGCGCGCGCGACCGCCGCCGCCCGCCGCCTGCCGCGCGCGCCGCTGCTGCTCGACTGCACGCGCCTCGCCTTCCTCGACCACGCCGGCACGCAGGTACTCTACAGATATACATACGGGTTGCCAGTGCAACACAGCTAAGCACTAGAATGACTAATGTGTCTGAATAGGATATACATTTTCAACGCCAGCGGTTTATACCTTTTCTGTACTCTTTGTTTCTGTTCGCGAATCCTTAAGTTTCATAACAACCTTTGTAGTCATATCAGTGAGAGTATAGCTCAACAAGCATACGTCAGATCGTCAATAGTCTTTAGGCAAACAATCCCATTTGTTCGATTCGAAGTATTATCGCAAACCACCGAAAAAAACAAAAACAGGAGAGGCCACAAAAGACAGCCCTGTGTAACTACAGCATACTTGTCTATCTTGTTCAATAATTAGCCCAACTAGCGAAAGAAAGCGTTATTATAGCTAAGAATTAATTAGAAAACTTTATCTTTTCAATAAAATGTTTAGTGTTGATACATCGGTTATTCAGGTGGTGGACAGACTATGCACAGCGATGGCCGAGAGCGGTAGGCAGGTGATCGCGTACAACGCGCGCGGCGCGGCGGCGCGCAAGCTGTCCCGACTGGCGCGTCTGCCGTCCGCCGCGCTGCGCTGCGCCGCGCCCGCCGACGCGCTGCTCGCCGCCGCCGCGCCACTCGCGCCGACCGCACCGGCCGCACCGGCCGCGCCGCAAGAGACCATCGCGTTGCTGCCCGTGCGTACTAACGACGACATGTGATGAACTATTAGATATAGATATTAAAATTATTTGCTCTTTTATTTATAAAAACAAGACATAGCCTTTGAGGGAAGTTTCCGCTACCAGGCAATAAAATGCTGGAACAATATTCCACCGCCAATAAGAGAATTAAGTTCCATACATACTTATAAAAAACATCTGAAGTCCTAAATTCTACAAAAACAAAAAATTGGTATTCCAGCGCGTTACCTGTTATAGTGGTATTTTCTTCCATATTCTGCATTTTGTCACTAGTCAACTAGCTCCGTAACACTTTGGCTTGTAATATATGTATACAAAGCACGTGATAATATATCATTTTACTTTTGAACAGTTCATCCTCTATTTATTTACTCTGCCGTACCTAGTATTTAAAATAGATTAAAATAGTTTATTTTCCCAGAATACATATGTTAAAAAGGTACTATACTTGGCAATAACTGAAAATCATTGTTTCTGAACCATCTGTATGCAAAATATTCGATGAGTTATGGCTTTTTTGTGTTGCTGCAGCACATAAGATTACCTTATAATAATATTATTGTGTAAGCTATACAATTAGCAATCTATTTGTCTTAGAATCATAATTGGTCTCGCGCGTTGTAGCGACACGGAGACCAATTATTAATCTAAGCTTTTTGTGTTAATTAATTATTTTGTTTTTATGTAATACTATGGCTGTAGCAACAAATAATCGAAACTATCTGTCATTCATAAAAATATTTTAAGTTAACTATTATAGCAAATGTGCAGGATAGGGAATTTTACTTAACAAACATACCTACTTACTACTTAGGTACTTAATACTTAGGTACTTTGGTGCCACTGTTTTTATAAATAAAATTAGTTTATAGCTATTAAGTAGTTTTTTGTATTATATTGATTTGTAAATATTTGTACATTATTCATAACGTCAATAAATATTTTTATTAATACTTTTTTGTGTATACTCATTTTAAAGAAATTATCATCATTGTACGGGTTATTTGTAATGTGGAGGAAAATGATAAGTGTTTATAGACAAAACTGAGTTATATTGTCCAAACCTTAAAATACTTGATATATGTTTGTGAATGATAATGAGAACGTACGATGCGCTTGCTGATCGAATACGAACTATTTGCTAAATTGTGAATTTACATGAACGCGGCGAATATGGCTGACGCGGCGAATTATATCTAAAGTAATGGCCCGTACATGCTCCCGGGCGACAAGATGAGGGGGTTAATAAATGCTAGATGAATGTCAATGATTTAAAACTAACAAGATGAAATACAATTCATTAACTAAAACTATGTTAGTACTTGATATACGAAGATACATGATATACAATTTCAAAAGACAATTTAAATTAAAGATAATTAAAGTTTTTGAATAAAAGTATGTCCTAAATGTGGCGACGTGCATTTATCTACTTTCACTACACACTTTTCACTCACACTCGCGGAACTACAAATGCCCATGTTTCCCTGACCATCGCACTCATCTACACTTGTCACAAACCTACGCGATGGTGCAGGCTGCCACAGCTCGGGCTGTGAGCCGGTCGCCTGGAGCTCTGCTTCTGCTCGTTCAGGTGGAGGGCGCGCCTGGCCTGATGAAAGGCGCGATGTTGTGAAACGCTCATCTGATGTAGGACGCGTCTCCCTTGATGTTGAACGCATTTCGACTTCCAAATGGTCGGGCGTAACACCTGAGTCGCCCGCCTTTGCTAAACGGTTGGAGCGGATGCGTCGTAATAATACTATGAAACCGATGGCTAATGTGATACCTATCCATCCATATATCACCGAATAGTGATGAATATCGTGGCTTGATACTTGTTCTGGTAAATGTTCGTTTACTTTTAAACTCTCAATTTTGTTTTTCATATCTTCAATTTCTTTGTTTGGCAAATCTAAACCTTTTTGCAAGGTTGATGGCGAGATGTCAATATTTATGATATGATTAATTGGCTCTATATCCTCCACGGGCAGGGAAGAACTGACGTTTATTTGACTCATTCCTTGATTATGAGAATAAATAGTAAATTGTTCCGTTTTGATGATACATGTATGTTCTATACTAATAATTCCAACTGACGTTAACCTTTTTGCAACTACTTGATTGTCACATAGAATCTTGATAGGGCATTGATCACAACAGAAAAATAAGTATTTGTTAGGTTTATTTGTTTCAGTCCACTGGCTGGTGCACGGGGAAATGCTGATCTTGCATTGTTCTATAGATGGGTCCGGCAAACACAACTTGTCGTCATTTTTCAAATGATAAATTGGCCTTTGTATGTAGCATAAATAAGTATCAGTTTTGCTGTGTAAACATGCTCTGACGTCATACGTAGTCATTGTTAAATAGGAGTCCTTTTTCAAATTAATAGCAATATAATTGGCTATTGGGGAAATGCTAACCATCTTAAAGTTATCCACTAGTTGAGGAACTGGAATGATCTTCATGATTTCGAAAGAATCCCGATAAACGAGAGGGACACGTAACTCAAAAATTAAAAACTCTTCATTCATTCTAGCTTTGATCTTGATTAAATGATAAATCTTGCTTAATTCAGACTCCACATCGCTGATCGGTAACAATAAATCCTTTGAAATATGTGAAGAAATGGTGTTAAGTACTGCTTTTAGTTGGGTTGGTGTGATAAGTTGAACGTTCATTCTTCCGTGATAAATGTCGGTGATGGTATTCAATAAAGTGTTTTGCATATTTTTTAGGTTATGCAATAGATTGCTTGCGGCGATAGAAATTAAACTAAAATCATTCATAAGTGTGATCCTTTCCGATTCCGTTTTCATAGTACTTGCTAAACTATCTTGTTTCATAATTAATCTGTTTAAGGCCTTATGCTGCTTGTCAATTATATTTTCTGTCCTTTTTAACACGTTATATTCGGATTCGACAAGAGATGTCTGGTTTTTAATAAGCTTAAGTAAATGATCCTCATTATTTTGTAATGATAAAATGTCTGACGTATATTGATCTGCGAATCGTTCGTCGAGTACACCGAACAGACTGTGAGCGAGATACCCGATCCCGTTAATAAGGCCGCGCTTGCTGCGGCGCGTGCTGGATTGCTGACTCTGCAACAGGTGGTGATAGTAGTCCAACTCGGCGAACTCGTGTTGTAACTGCATTGTTATAACATCACAATTGGAATCCTTAATGTTGACACATAACTGATCTAGATATTTTATATATTTTTCACAGGCGAAGGTTGCTTGCCAATAAGGGTCCATGTCATAATATGTGACGATTTTCCATTCGTCCCTAATTAACTGCATGCTTGATATCTTGTCGAAGTATAAAGCTTGATCGTTTTTCAATGGTGTAACGTTGAAAGATGCTTGTGCTGTAGTAAATATGCTTAAAAATGATAAAAGTAAATAACGAATGAACAGAAGTTACTACCTATATGCAGTTTTTGGTTTATTCCGAACGTTTAACTCCTGCTGTTCCTTCTCCCTATGCTCTTCAGAATTTTGATGTACTGGTAAAATTGATAACTTGGTGATAGGGCGCTTGATATACCCGTTCTTGGTTCTCACGGTGACGACACGTACGTAGTTATCCTTGCCGGGGTGCAACTCTACTATCCTACCCATAATCCATTTGCCTGGGGGTAAGTTGTCGTCGTGAACTAGAACTATGTCGTTAATGTTCATGTTGTTTTGAGGACGCTTCCACTTTGATCTTGATGAAAGTTCTGATAAGTATTCGGTGAGCCACCGCTTCCATATATCTTGATATATTTTTTGAGTAAGATACCATCTTGTTCGCATATCTTGCTCGGTGTTCATAAGTGTTAAAACGGGGCCACTTGCTAAAAAGTGTGATGGTGTTAAATAATCCAGGTCATCTGGATCTTCCGAGAGGGGACAGAGTGGCCTAGAGTTTAGACATGCCTCTAACTGTGATAATATAGTGGTAAACTCCTCGTAGGTCAAGCGCTGTTCGCCGACCACTCTCTTGAGGTGGTACTTTAAGCTCTTCACGGCGGCCTCAAAAAGGCCTCCTGCTGAAGCCCACCTCGGAGCGTTAAAGTGAAATTTTATGTTCATCTCGGTGACCTCCTGTAGTAATTCTTGATTGTCAGCATTAATCACCGATTGGAGAGCTTCATACTCTTGTTGTATGACCCTGCTGGCTCCCACGAAGTTTGTGCCGTTGTCACAAAATATATGCTGTGGTGTTCCCCTTCGAGCTGCCATTCGTTTTAGTGCCGCTAAAAATGCTGAAGTTGTTAAGTCGGACACGAGTTCGAGGTGTATGGCCTTGGTTGCCATGCAGACGAACACTGATACGTAACCCTTCGTGCACTTGATTCCTCTTCCTTTACTTGATTTAACCATCATGAAACCTGTAAAATCCACTCCGGTGTTGGAAAAAAACCGCGTACCTTTCCTTTTAAGAACTGCATCTTTTGAGCACTTGATAAAGATGCGTTCCGATGAATGACCTCCGTGAATAAATCTTTGAATGATACCCACTGATGATAGTTGCCATGGAAGGTAGGTACATCCATCTTTGGAGTGGTTTTTTCGCGATGGGACTCCGACCATAACTTGCTATTGATGGACCTCTTCATGTTGTTATAGGACTTTTCGTGTGAAGAATAGGCACGTTCATACTCCTGATTTGAACCCTGGGTCTCACTATCGATTTCCCAGTGGAGGCTGTCGATGGCCGACCACCGAGACTTCAGTGAGCTAAGTAAGTCTTCGAACTCCCATTTCTCCTTTACGCTATCTAAATCAATGTTTGCTACAGTTCTTTGAAAAGCCCTAAAGTTGCTTGCTTGTTTTTTCAGTAAATCGTCTGTTTTGCTGTCTGTTCCCTGTGATTGGGATTTTTGAAACGATGGTGATTGGTTTCCTGAAAAAGATGGTGTGGAGAGAGTCGCAGGTTTGATGACCGGCGACGACGGCCTAATTTCCGACTTGGGATCGTATGCTTGAATCGTTGTTCGTATTTTTTCATAGTTGTTTTTGACTACATCGTACATGTTTTTGGTAAAATAAACGTCAGATTTGTCAGAATAAGCCCATAACTGAACATGATTGTTATGGAACTCCTGCCAATAGCCATCGAGAGTAGAAACCTTGCGATTGATATAATCTACTGTTTTCCTGTCTTTGCCATCCTTTTTAAAGTTAACATATAGTTGATCAATTGCGTCAATGATAAGTTGTTGATTTGAGAGTAAGTTTTCCATTGTTGGATAGGTATATGTTAAGAAAAGTTTATAAAAATGTTTGAATAAGTTAGGTAAGTAAATAACTGGTAGCTTCTTGATATGCTGCTGCTGATACCAGTACCTTGATAGACCGGTGTTATTAGCGTGTGAACATATTTCCACACGCAAGGGTGATACTGATGATATCCATAAAGTGATCCAATGGGTAAGGTAAGACACGTGGCACAAAATCACTGAATACACGCGAATGTCCCACCTGTTCCGAAGGCTCGAAGGACCAGCTTATGTACGGGTTATTTGTAATGTAGAGGAAAATGATAAGTGTTTATAGACAAAACTGAGTTATATTGTCCAAACCTTAAAATACTTGATATATGTTTGTGAATGATAATGAGAACGTACGATGCGCTTGCTGATCGAATACGAACTATTTGCTAAATTGTGAATTTACATGAACGCGGCGAATATGGCTGACGCGGCGAATTATATCTAAAGTAATGGCCCGTACAATCATCATTTCGTGTAGGTTCCATTGTCTATCAACTATGTACACCCTTATAAGAAATACTTAATCATGAGTCCAATAAGTTGTAAGCAAGCAGTTGGAAGATAACGAAGAAAGTAGAGCAATGAACACAGACATATAAGACGTAAACAGACGGAAGGTATGCTATTATTTAACGTAGCAAAAACACACCCATGCAAAACTAAGCCTGGGCTGTATCTAGGCTAGGGTTAGCTGTTTAGGATGCTCCCCTTCTCCTCAAGAAATGTATGAGTTTTATTTTTATTTTTATTTTTATTTTAGGATGTTTATCATGTACTCGTTACTTTATCGACTTAGTTAAGTGTACTTGTGTGTCAGTTGTAGTGTTTCTGACACTAGTTTCAGTTACCGACGTACACTAGTTTACACCAAGCCGAATGATTACAAATAAATATTGTCTTAGCTGTTGTAGAGACATCAGGTATCTTTTTGACATTGAGGTGGGTATCAAGCTTCAAAGTTAACAACGTCATAATAAATGTACGGCTATATATATCCTCTGAATATTCGGTTTCATGTGACGCTTAGCTGTTATTTTGTCTGTCTGAGTCTGAGCCTTGTATGAGATTCTATGTAACGTCATTTTCCATAATAGGTCAAGTTTAAGTGATACGTACATACGTATCTGAAGCGTAGATAATGAAATTAGTCTGTTTCTTTTGAGTCATAATGAATGTTAAAGGTTAAAGGTAATATGATCGATATTAAATTAATGACTACACTCTTCTGATGAAGAAGATTCTATATTGTGTTTGCAGGATATACGCATATCGACTTTACAAGTACCCCAGAAGACAGCGGCGCCTCTTCGACCGCAAGTGCGATTGCCACTTGAAATGTTGTCTGCTTATGCTGTTCTTTACACTGATGACTGTATAAGCGTACGTGTCTCGCGGATTTCATTTGCGTCTTTTTAATAATTCAAACATTTCTGAACCGCATTTTATGATCATCATTTCACGTTCTTGGTCACTATTTCTTGCTTCGGGAGTCATATTGAGCCGTTGTTGGCTGCTGCCACCAGTTACCAGATGACAGTTGTTTTATCATCAGATGTTTTAAGGCAGCCTTAAAAATATGTTAATTTAGACCACAAGACACATCCGATCGGAATCATCTTGTTCCTATAGATCTTGTTTCCCTGTGGAGGATGTGGTTCAGACAGAAATTGCTTCATTTAACAAAATGCCATAAGTGTCTATGATCATTATACGAGCATATCCTGGACTCTTCCTCTTCCTGAAACCTACAACTGAATATGTATCAGATGTCAAGAGACACGCGCGTGTGTTAATGGGAAGCGCTCCATTCGGTTTATCGTGGGGGGGGGGGGGGGGGCTTACATCTCGGAGCAGCAGATGGAGGAAGCCGACAATACCCTGCCGCAAATTATTTGCAACTTGACGAGGACCGTCAGCAAAGAACTGCAGAGAAGCACCACATTAATCTGGAGAAGGCATGATCCAAGAAAAGGAGTTCCGAAAACATTATCTTCTCTAGAGACTAATTCAATTAAAAGTAAGTGTTTTATAATAGAAGCTCCGTCAATTTTTTTTGTTCGCGTACCTTACCACAAGTCTTATGTTTCCGAATACAAAGAAACTTGTATTTAACTTGTGGAAATTCATCATGGAGAATGATTGAATGAATGAACACTTTGCACCATTTTCATAAAAATATAAATGTATGTAAGTTTATTTATATATGTAGATTATGTAAGTGTATATATAGCATCCTGAATTCCTGACATTGTTCCTATGTATTTTTATATTGTTAATACCCACTTGACGTTTGAAAGCTTGCCTTTTTCGGTCCGGGTACTTTTATTGTAATTAGTACTTTTATTGTAGTCCGGGTACAACCCGGTCTACAATAAAAGTACCGGTTTTCGATCAGATCCGTTTCCATAATTTATGTAACTTAAAACTATGGGTTAGGTATTTCACCGCACGACATAGATCTATGAATGAAAACGACAAATTGATATAAAGCAGTAAACATGTAATGCTGTTAAAATTGTTCCTTAGTTTATGTTATTATAACTTTCTGAATTTGATTTAAGATTAAGTTGTTTTAAAACTAAAGTAAATATTGTAAATTGTATGGAAAAAGTAAAACAAGTTTTCATTATTTTTTTTAACTGAGTAACAAATATAGGGTTTGTTTATTTTTTATTTCATACCTAAGCTAAGAAGGTTAAAAAATAAAGCAAAATTACTCACTTGTCGTCACAAGAACGATTAAACACATTATTTCATGCAACAAAAGAGACTTAAAATTAAAGTTTTCTTCTATCAAGCACGGAGTAAAATATATTTTAATCAAGATGTAAGTGAATGAAAAAAGTATATTTCCGGGGTGAAAGCTCCAAAATCCGGGGAACTTACGCTTCCGTTCCTGGGGGGCAAGTTTTAGAGATGGCAGCCCTTTTCAAGGGAAGTTCGAGGACTTCCATATGACTCGAATGAGTTTGAGTGAAAGCCGTCCATAAGGTTATGTTTAAGAATACGGGGGCTAGAGTTGCAGTGTTGACCGGTCGTCTGTCAGATGTCGACTCTCCATGTAGAAAACTGTAAAATGTATACCGATAACCGTAGCGGTCCATTGTAAAGGATTGGCGGCATCGCTAATGAGAGAGTGGAAGTATGAACTAGTCAGCTAAATTGCATTATTCCGACTTGTCCATAGTCCAAGCACTGGTCTTGTAAGACTCATTTTATATAAAACATAATCCAATATTTATTCTGAAATAAAAATATGGCATTCTTTGCGAAATATGGGAAACAATGTGACAACAAAACGGAAAACTCATTTTATTTATTTAATCGATAATAATGAAACATTAAAATTGGTATTAAAACATACATATATAAGGAACAGCTCTCGGTATTCAAAAACTAATAGTCTACCTGGATCCCTCTCATGAAACATCAATATCAATTGGTAAACAAGGGTCAGGGGACACAATACAAGCAAAACGCCTATTTGGACAACAAGGATTAGCTAGCTTTGAGACTTACAAATAGTCGCAAACACTTATTAATCACGATACAAATTCTACTCTCCAGAGTGCACGCTCTTACTTCCCAATTCAAAGTGAACGAACGTTCTCGAATCTATAAAATAAGAAAGCTAAAACCGGTGTCGCTAACACCATTTTACATATTTGTCATCTTTCTTTTTGGAAGTATCTCAATAGACCCCAAGTTGCGCACCCAAGTTGGTCGATGTTGAGGCAGGTGGGCAATAACTTACTACACACAATACCGCCGCGAGTGTTGTTACCATGGAGTAATTACAAAGAGGAGAGGCCGTTTGAAATGGCGCAGTGACGTGATCATTGGCGCCTCGCCGACACAAAAGTGGGCGGAGCTTGTCATTGCTCTGCTCCATGATTGGAGCCAAGGCCGAAACCAAGCACCCCGCACGTTTGCCTTCCGCCCCGTGTAGCCTCACAAACAATTTCTTACAAAACGGCATCTCCTCTTTGTAATTACTCCATGGCTGTTACTCCCCGCAAACTATAGGTACCGAATACACGTTATGTCGTGTGCTAGGTGACCAAACGCCTGCACCATGAATGACTTATACCTACTTGGCCTCTGAAAGATTATTTCAACGATTGTTATCTTGAATGAAACATATAAGAAACATTAAATACTTTCAGTGCTAAATAATCAAATAAAACAGATTTATAGATAGATAAATATACACTTTATTGATTTACGTAAATATAAATACTGTTACGACGAATGAGTTTTCTAGTGCGCTTGTAGCCATTACAAAAAATTGAAACTAATTTTATTAGGAAAAAGTAAAAAAAAAACTAGCGTGTATATTTTTTAAATTTTGCTCTTAGTACTTTTCTTTAGCTAAATAATCCCCCCCTCAAAATAATTGCACTTAATCCTATCAAAGAGTAGAATTACATTTTAACGAATATTGTTTGATTACGTGTTCACCGTGTTCCGCTACACGGTGCCGTACGCCATGCCGCACTAGCAGTTTTTGGTGGCGCCCATCAAGAGTACTTACCTGGCTATCTGTGAGCACTTATTGTTGCTCATTGTGAGTTTCATATATTTGAAGTTTATAGGTATACATATACACTAGCTTCTCCCCGCGGCTTCGCCCCCGTGGTCTAATAACAAATAACATATTTATTTATTTAAACTTTATTGTGCAAACTTAATGCTAAAAGCATTATCTAACAGTCAACCTTTTGGGTTAAATAAATATCTTCATGTGGGTATTAAAAATGTATTGATAGGTAAATATAAAAAGTTGGAATGTTCATAAACTTACATAATATACTTACATAAATACCATAAAATAATATTTTTCTTCATAAACAAAAATTTTAATTTAACATGCAGCTGAGTTAGAGTTGATGGTCTTTTAAAATAACGACCGAATAACCATAAAAACCATATCCGTGTCGATTTTAAGACAAAGACACCCCGTTTAAGGGTTGAGTTTAGAAAAATTCTGAAAAAGGGTCTTCCTTATTTATCATGATCAATACTCTGGAGAAGTTTCAAATGGTCTTACTAATTTCGTTTCTCCATACAAAGTTTACACCCCCGTTTAACTCCCATAGGGGATGAATTTGAAAAATCCTTTCTTAGTGCCACTTAGTGTCCAATGGTCCCCTGGTGGGGCGGAAGGTGTCCACAGTATTTCGCCATTCCGCTCGGTCTTGGGCCACGCGCTTCGCTTCCGACCAGGTTATCCGGATGGTCTTGAGCTCCGCTGCAATCGTGCCCCGCCAGGTCTTCTTAGGACGACCAACTTTTCGCTTGCCTTGAGAGGTCTATTCCATAGCTTGCCTCGAAATGTGCGTAGGGTCCCGCCTCAGTGTGTGGCCAATCTATGACTATTTACGACGCCTGATCTGGACATCTTATGGTATTTCCCGGCACCGCTCCCACAAGTGTTCGTTGGAAAGCGTGTCTGGCCAGAAAATGCCAAGTATTTGTCGTAGGCAGCGGTTTATATAGACCTGGATCGCTCGTGTGATCTTATTTGTGATATTTTACTTTTCGCATCCATACAGCAGGACAGATTGGATGTTTGATAGGAAGATTTTGAGCTTTACCCTAAGGGTCAACTTTTTAGAACTCCAAATGGGTCAGAGTTGTGCAAAGGCAGCGCGAGCCTCGACAATCCTAGCAGCAGTGTCTTCTTCCGCTCCACCAGACTTCTATATTATATTGCCTAGGTACGGGAACTGCCCCACTTGCCGTATCTGGTCTGTACCCAGCATCAGGGGCCGCAGGTTCTTTCCAGTGCGCATTTCTTGCGTCTTTCTCACGTCGATATTTAGGCCAACGTTTGCTGCCTCTCGTTGTAGTTCGTCCAGTTTGGCTTGCATGTCGACGTGCTTATGACTGAGCAAACACAGGTCATCAGCGTAGTCTAGGTTATCCAGTTGGTGGGTCAACCCCTACTCTATACTGCGTCGCTTGCCGTCGTTTATAACGTGGAGAAAATCTACTACTAAAGGTATGTGTGAGGAGAGAAGATAAATCCAGGTTACAGGGAATAGTACAATATTTATTATTTTTTTACTTTACAAATTTAGACTCCAAAGATACACGTTATAAAGAAATATAGATAGGGGTCGTGAGATCGAAGTAGGCACGAGATCCAGTCAGGTACCCGCTATGAAATAGCCAGCCACTTAACTTTAAAATGACGAGATGATCCGAGAGAGGTCTTCTGGTGGACGCACGCAGGCTTATATATGGCCCTCGGGGTGATGCGGTGCGGGGAAGCGGGGAAAGGCAGCCGTTGACTAAGGCGCGACGTCACACGTTTACTTTGTGCAATATGCCATCCAGTACAATGAGAAACAGCAGTGGTGAGAGGAGACAGCCCTGTCTGACTCCAGCTTGGACTGGGATATCCTGGGAGATTAGTCCTTCATGAGCCACTTTGCAGGAGTACTTCTCATTCATAGCTTTCAGCAGGTCTATTATCTTGGGCAGGACTACAATTTCGTTAAGACGACACCAAATACTGGACCATTACAATGTGTCTAAGGCTTTTTCAAAGTCTGCAAACGTGAAATAAATATCACATTGCCATTCTGTTGCTTCTTCGAGTATGATCCGCAGTGAATTGATGTGGTCTGTACATGAGCGGTGGGGGCGGATTTCAGCTTGTTCTTGGCGAAGTAGTGGCTCAACTGCTTTTGATATCCTATTCAGGCATATTTTGCTCACTATCTTCTACAGTACGGTGACCAAGGTCTTCCAATTGCCAAATTCGCTAAGGTCGCCTTTTTTGGGAACTGTGTTCAGGATACCCTTATTCCACTCGTCAGGAAGCTTCTCAGATACCCAAATCTTTGCCAAGAGGGGAGTTAAGACCTCACAAGCGGCTTTAAGCATTTCTGCTGTTATAATCATCCTTATAAAGCCTCAAGGCTTGGCGCTTTTCCACTCTTGAGAGACATTATAGCAGCTTCCACATCTCTTTCTTGGAGGGTGGGGGTGTATCAATGTCCGAATGCTGTGACGTTGGCGATCTTGGGGTAATTACAGACAGAGTTATGTCAGGGATGCGAAAGACCTCTTCAAACTGCTCCCGCCATCGCTCTAGCTGCTCTTGCGGAGTCACAAGCAGTTTGCCATTCTTGTCCCAAAGTGATTTCTTCTTGTAGCCAAGGTTTAAGTAGTGCTGTACAGTTCCCTCAAGTTGCCAGTATCGGCGGCTCTTTGCGCATCATCATTGCGGATGTCAGATCCTTCAAGTTTTCTGATGTCATAACGGCATAGCACTGAACTACGGTAATTTTCCGGACTCTGGAGTTAAAACGGGCCGTTATGATTCTATCAGAGATCGGTTTTCAATCCAGAAGGCTTTTCTTCGCAAAATCAGTAAGAAGGAATCTTACACCGTATTCCCGAGTGTCGTCTACATTCTCTTTATCGGAGTAAAGAAGAGTTAGCCCCATGGATGTTTTCAGTTCCCCGAATCCGTTTCTATACACGTCGCTAAGTCCTAGCATGTGAAGATTGTATTTGAGCATTTCGGTTTCTGTTTATGCCAGTTTACAATCGTCAGAAAGCATACACACATTCCAATATGCTACTCGAGTTCGTTGTTTCATGCCAAAGGTCGTCGTTATAAGATCGGTCCGGTTATTCACTATTTCTATTTCAGTTATCGTTTGTTTTCAGGCAAGTAGGTGATTTACCTGCTGTGCCCCAGTATGCTAGTGTAGTGGGGTTGCCACCTCGGAGTCTACAGATATACCCGGTTTAATTCGGGTATTCTCCCTAGTGAGGGGTTCTGTTTTAGGGCGCAGAACACTCGCCCTTTGCCCTGCATCCTTAGCAGCTACAGCACGAGGTGGCGGTCACGCGACGGCGTGACTGCGGCCGGTCCCAGGGTGGACGAAAGGGGACGTGGATGACGCGGACTGGCTGAAGCTCTGCTTACTCGGGTGTCCCGTCACTGACACAGCAGAAGGATACTTGGCATTTTGTAGAGATACCTGACTCACCCATCAGGGATCTCACCAAGACCAAAGCTCAATAAAATAGAATAGAAAATTTATTTGTGAGACATAGGTAAGTACATAATAATGCAGATCGAACAAAGTAAAAGACACAAATCGCTATGCTCTGTATTCTTGTAGTCTCAGCTTCCCACCCCTTTCTTAGTGAAATGAAATGAAATGAAATGAAATGAAATGAAATGAAATTGTTTATTCTCAATGTAGGATATAAATATCACTTATTGACGTCAATTTACTTATTTTAAGTTTACCACCACTTCCAAAGCGCAAGTGGAGAAGAAGCGGCGCCACAAACTCCACTGCAGCATTTTCTTCAAAACGTCAATTTACAAATAAGAAAAACTTTGCTTAATTACCTAGTTAAATGAACGAATTCACATGTTTGTCAACATTTAGCACAATGGTTATATCAGATTATTTAAATTAAATAAAAATTTATTAAAAAAATTAAATAATAATTAAAAAAAAAAAAAAAAAAATGACAAACGAACAGAAATGTCAGAACATATAATGATATGTCAATTTGCCGAGGACTCTGCACCAAGCTTATGTTCAACATTCCCGTCATTAAGAAAATCACCAGTACTATAATAAGCCTTTTTACAAAGTAGATCTTTAACATGGGCTTTAAATTGTCCATTAGGCAAACTAGTGATTGATTCAGGAAGCTTATTGTAGAAACGTATACAGTTCCCCACAAAAGAGTCTTTAACCCTACACAGTCTATAGGAAGGTAAAAATAATTTATCTTTATTGCGCAAGGGTCTATCAGTTATATCCGAGTTCTTTCTAAAAGTAGTAATATTTTTCCTCGTATACATGATAACTTCAAATATATATTGAGAAGCTACTGTTAATATATTTATTTCTTTAAACAACTCCCTAAGAGATTCCCTTGGGGCTAAACCATAGATGGCACGAACTGCTCGCTTTTGTAAGATAAATATTGTCTGTATGTCACTTGCCCTTCCCCAAAGCAGTAATCCATAAGACATTAAGCTATGAAAGTAACTAAAGTAGACTAGCTTAGCAGTTGCCACATCTGTTATTTGTCTAATTTTTCTGACAGCATATGCCGCAGAGCTAAGTTTTTTGGAGAGAGCTGAAACGTGTGAACCCCATTGCAATTTTGAATCAATTTTGATTCCTAGAAAGGTGGTGTCATCTACAAGAACTAACTTTCCTCCATTTAACATTACGTCCACTTGCGTCTGTCTCACATTTGGTAAAGAAAATTTTATGCATTGGGTCTTATTAGCATTCAGCATTAAGTTGTTGGCGGAGAACCAATTTGATATTGTAGACAGTGCATCATTCACATGGTCGACATTTCCGCTATGGCGATCCATTTTGAAAATCAAAGACGTATCGTCTGCAAACAAAACTATGCCAGCCTTTTTTTCAACCGCGTAAGGCAAGTCATTGACGTAAATCAAAAAGAGTAAGGGTCCTAGTATCGAGCCTTGGGGTACGCCTATCTTTACCGTTGAACCGCCTGACTTAACGTTATTTATGTCAACAGTCTGACGCCTATCATTTAAATATGAATTCAATAACTTTATTGCTTTAGCGTCAAAACCATAATGTGCAAGCTTGAGCAGAAGTGTCTCATGATCAACACAGTCGAATGCCTTGGAAAGGTCACAGAACACTCCAATAGCATCCTGAGACTCCTCCCAGGCGGTGTAAATATGAGTGATGAGAGCCACTCCCGCATCGGTTGTTGATTTGCCGGCAGTAAAACCAAACTGTTGGCTATGAAAAATATCATAGACCTTAAAGTGCCGCAGCATTTGATTGAGCATAATCTTTTCGAATATTTTACTCAATACGGGCAATATAGAGATAGGTCTATAATTGCCAGGCTCCAACTTCTCTCCTTTTTTAAATAATGGGATTAATTTACTATACTTCATTAAATTTGGGAAGATGCCTTGATCAATACATTCATTGAATATATAAGCCAAGTCAGGAGCAACAATACCAATGATGTGACAAATTACACTAACAGACATACCCCAGTGATCTTCAGATTTTTTCAGGTTAAGCTGTTTAAATGTTTTAATAACATCACTGGGATCAATATGCGAAAATTTAAAGTTGGACTCACAAGGGGTGACATTTGTTTTAAGTAGTGTTTCAGCAGTCTGAGGGCTTGAATTTATATTTGAAGTTACTTCTAGTGGAATATTCGAAAAATAATTTTCAAAAGAATTGGCTATTTCTTTAGGGGAAGAAATTATACTATCCTGAAATTTAATTTCTTGTATATTTTCTTTATTTTTACATTTACCGGTTTCTTTGCTAATAACCCTCCAAGTCTCTTTCATTTTGTTAGGAGCGTTATTTATCTTTTTCCTAATATAATTGGCTTTAGCCACCTTACACACTTTTTTGAATGTTTTTGAATAATTTTTGACATGATTAACAAAACTACTATCAAACGTGTATTGTTTTTGGGCATACAGGTCAAACAATTTTTGTCTACTCTTGTGAATACCTGTAGTAGCCCATTCATTGAATTTTAATTTATTACTACATTTAAGTTTTTTCTGTTTGAAATTCTTTGAAAAGCTGTCGGAGATGACACCAAATAGTTTATTGTAATGATTATCAGGATTATTACCTGTATAAGTCACTGAGCATAAAGTATTTTCGATCGAATTTTTAAAATTATAATTTTTTTGATTTGTGACAGGTCTGCAAGTAATATTAACTTCATGTACACGGGTATTTTTCTTTAAAGTTATCAATTGACCGCAATGGTCAGACGGTAATTTACTAAAAACCGATTTATTTAATGGTGTTTGGCTACAGAAAAAATTATCAATACATTTAGCAGATGTATCGGTAAATCGAGTTGGTTCAAAAAAAACATTCTTCAAATTGTAGCTGCTAAAAAGGTTTAAAAATTGGGTACTTGTTGCCGAATGTACTAAGATGTCAATATTAAAGTCACCACAAAATGTTAATCCTTTATTACTTTTTGATGCTATTGATAGGACACCATCAACAACCTTTAAAAAGTCTTTGAAACTGCTATTGGGTGGACTGTATACACAAACAACTATATATTCCTCAAGCTCAACGCAGGAGACCTCAGCACAGCGTTCAACAGAAAGTCTAGAAATGTCTGGCCGCTCTTTATAGGATAAACCATTCTTAATATAAATAGCTGAACCGCCTCTGATAGCAGACTTTCTCCTGAAACAGCTTGCAATATCAAAATTGTTTAGGCTAAGCATCATCTCACTCTCTTTAATCCAATGCTCAGTCAAACATAAAATATCTATATTCAAAGATTCTAAAAATAACTCAACAATGAGTTCTTTGCCAGGAAATCCTTCTATATTTTGATGTACTAATCTTAATTCTTGAGGATTTCCTGTTGTCAGTGTTTGCAGTTTAAAACTGCCATTGCGTCTCCCGAATCACCATTACATGTAAGTGGCAACTCGGTAGATTTTGTCTTACAACTAGATAATTGTTTACCATGTAAACTCGTCCAGAAGTTAATAGTAAAAGCTACAAGTGTAGCAATCTTATGCTTATAAAAGTTTGAAAGATAATACTTATCTTTCGTCAGCGAACATCCACTAATAAAGTTATTAGTGTCAAAATAAATCAATTTTTCATTGTGACTACATGTCAAAGTATGAATGTAATTATTTAAGGATTTAATGTTCATATATAAATTTGGAGGCTGGCAACGTATATAAGGGAATGCACAAATAATAACTTTAAACACATTCAAGTGCACGCCTAGTCAATTTTGGAACCAAAAGATCCAGCGGTTTGGGCTGTGCGTTGATATATAGATCAGTCAGTCAGTCAGGACTTTGAATTTTTTATATAAAGATAGATGTAACAGAGCCTATCAGTCTCAGGCATGATCTATTTGCAGTAATATTATTTGTGGTCTAACGCGTTTGTTTGACGACTAGCGGACATAGGTTCGTTTCCTGTGGAATTTGTATGACATGATCATGTGGTTTAACTAGACTACCTACATAGACAGTAGTAGCGATGTCAATGCCATTTCAGACGCAACAAAATAATATAAATAGGGGAGTATTAAATTATTTTGTTGCACCCATGTTTACTGCGACATCAAACCGCGTGTACTCATTAATCTTGTTGACCACGTCTCAGCACGGGTTATGGATGTGCCTGGCGTTGTGCGTGCTGCTGCTACTGCCTCTACTGCTGGTGACCCACAAGCTGGCTCGGTTCTTCCAGCACTCCGACCCGTACCCCGGCCCTGAAGTCGTGCTGTACGTAATCATTGTCATTATCATCATTTTAAGTATTACGACAATCCTAAGAATATAATATGCCTCTTCCAAAGATTTTCAGAATGATCGGTTGGAAGCGACTTGTATCCAGCGCTGTCTGCTTGCCCTCTTGCCTTCATCTGGCCAATATGCTAGGAAGCCGATATTGTGCGGTCTGCACTCACAAACCTATGCCCCATCGGCTAACGGTTCCACAGCGATATGTCACCCACTATTCAGTACCACATCAAATTCAGTAAATTTTATTTTGTGGTCTGTAACAAAATTCATATATGCCACATGCCTCTTGATTCTGTGCTATTTCTATCCCTCTCTCTCTATCTCGTACGCTTTTTGTCCATACAAGGTATTCTAAGGTAATCTTGAATAGTTTCATACTCAATTAATGGTCATAATTATTTGATTTCAGAGCCAAATACATATATAGCACATGTCGCTTCAGCAGCGCGCATCACTTGACAATGACAACGGCAATTAATCTCATGAATTGAGATTTTAGTTAATCTACCATTGTAAATTTCTAAAGGGTGAAAATAAATACATTTTAAAATGAAAAAAGTACTCAGTTATTGTAGTCACTAAACACCCGAAAAGGAAAAAAAAAACAAGCAGGCCGAACATTAGCTCGGATGCAACGAATTGAGGACATAACCTAGAATGAACTTAAGCTTGGTGCAGTCCTCAGCAAATTGACATATCAAAAAATGTTCTGTTTTACATTTGAATTTTTTTTAAATTATTATTATTATTTTTATTTAATTTAAATAATCTGAAATCACAATAAAACAACAAAAACAAAATGTTGACAAACATGTGAATTCGTTCATTTAACTAGTTAAAGAAAGTTTTTTCATAATTTGTAAATTGACGCTTCTTCTCCACTTCCGCTTTGGAAGTGGTGGTAAACTTAATATAAGTAAATTGACGTCAATAAGTGATATTTATATCCTATATTGAAAATAAACAATTTCATTTCATTTCAGTGCGCTAAAATGAGATCTTTAGACTTGATTATACTACAAAAAAGATAGAAGAATAAAATAAATGAAATATCTAAGAAAAAGAAGAAGGACAACGAAAGAAAAGTATAGTTGAAAAAAGGAGCTAAAAAAATTGAGATTTTTTGCCCTTATTAGGGGAATTTTTGACCGACTTAAAATTAAGCTTAAACTACAAGGATCCTCTTGTAGTTTAACAAGAGGTTTTCCTGTAAAATCGTCTTGTCTTGCGGGGGAAAAAATATTATTATACCTACACGTGTAGTAAACCTTAGAAGGAAATTAAAATTATTTAATGGCAACACCGCTATGACCATGTTGTCATTTTCGAAGCTTCAATTTCATTCGATCAGTTCGTTTCGGTTCGTTCGTCTGTGGTTCCAGTGTGACCAGATTCACTATTTTTATACTTTTTGATATATTTTAGAGTGTTAACATTTTTGTGGTTAGGGCCTATAAAAATAAATTGTATGTAAGCTAAGCACATTGGCTCCAGCAATAGACACGACCCTCAGTCACAAGGAACCGATATAGAAGAGATACATCGGCGGAAGTTCAAGAAAGGTATCGAAGGCTGATAAACACACTTGATAAATTTGCTACAAGGTATTACAGGGTTAAATCCCATTTTTTTAATTTATACTTCGCTTCTATTACTAGTTGCAAGGGTCATAAACCAAGTATTTAGATTTTCCTGAAACGCCTTACGGCCTGCTAAGGTAATTGTTTTTTGGTTCATTGCAACGCGATTTTACTGTGATTTTGTTTTATTGTGAGTTACTCATGCAATCTTTGTCTTTTATTCCATATTTACAACTGGCCGCCTGCCTAATGTCAACCTTCCTTGTGTACGCAGAATGCGTCCTCAGCTCCCGCTTCCATGACGCTTTCCCTCCATTCCTATTATTATTTTGGCATGTTTACGACTGGCCGCCTGCCTAACGTCAATCTTCCTTGGGAACGCAGAATTTACAGTTAGATTGATAGTATTGATACCACTGGTATTTCCCTTATTGTATTTGACGACACCTAAGTGGCATGAGAAGAAAGCATGTACTTCGTACCGTTTAATCCGGGTACTGCGGTCTACGCCACGCCAAGGGATTGAAACACAAAACAAAATCCGTAATATCTTTGGGATGGAATATATGATTTCATTCATTCAAAAAGTAATCTACAGGTATTAAACCATTCTTGAATATGAAATAATTTATTTAAATAAGGATCAATACCGAGAAACGAATAATGTCGCCTAGTTTGTTACCGGCATTACTATTGTAAATTGAACATGAAAAAGTAGTTATTGTGACATAACTGCAATAGTTAGACATACCGCGGACTTTTTGTAGATCTTTGTAAGATATGCAATACTATACATTATTAACAATCTGTTCATTCATAATCTGTTATTTGTATTGATACCTATAATGTAGCTGTTTGTTGGTCCTATTTAATAAATAAATAAATACTGTAGTACATTATTTTGATCTATCTCATAGGGTTAAGCCAGCGTTTGCAATGTAAGCGCCAAAATTGTGTCAATTTACGATCTCACATTAGAAACCTCTAAAATTATCAGTGTTTATTTACTAAATTATGCATAAAAACCATTCTCTTGAAACACTCTATCTAAGAAAACCACATCAAAATCCGTGGCGTAGCATACAGCGGAAAGCGACTTTGTTTTATACTATTTAATGGAGTCGGTATTTTTAATCCTCTTCTTTGTATTTTTTTTCATGACATTGGTATTTTTTTAAAAGCTATTCTGGTCACACTGGTCGTTTCGTCCGACGTTCGATGTGGGTGGACGACTGTCAATCAATATAAACAAAACGATGTTATTTTATAAATTTTTGTGACAATGTATTCTGTTTATTTTATGAATTAAAAAGTTCAAAATACAAATGAATTTCTCGAGATATTAATACTATGTAAATTTTCTGTGGAACATATCATTTATACCGTGAACCGTGGCATTCATCGAGACGATATCGACCTCAACTGGGTGTGTTTGTGTTTGGATATAAATATCAACGTATAATACAAACAGATAAATTTACCTTCAAAAATATTGTGCTGATCGTACCAGTTTTTGTGTAAATCGTAAGGTTCGATATGAAAGTGTTGTGAGTCAGATTGTGATTAAGTGTAGTGCAAGATGCGATTTCAAGATGCTGCAGGGCAGAGAGTGGCGGTTATATTGGTGGCGGCGGCGATGTGGTGTGCGGTAGCCGCCGCCGAGAAATCCCTACAGAAGATTAGCGACGAAATGTCGGCGAATATAACGGATCTGCTGCTTCGGTCAAATTTAACAGCTTTTGCCGACAACACGACCCCGGTTTACCAAGCCCCAAAGCCTCCGCCGTATTACTTCGACTCTCGTGGGATGGGCATGCTGTATAACTCGACTCCAGTCATCATGGATGCTATTGTGAAGAAGGATGATTTTTATATAGACGGTGAGTACATAGTAATTAATAGTTTGATAAAACTTATTATTGAGGAAGTATTAATGTGCTCCCAACCCTCTAGAAGGTCTATCTCCATTAAATTTGTACCAAACAATTTAACATTTATTCTACCCTTTACTGCTTTATATATTCCTCATTACCAACCGCTATGGTTTTAGTTAGTTCGTGGTTTTTATGGCTCTTGAAGTAAAGTTGTTTAGATAACTTGCTGTTGCTATCTGACGAATATTATTTAGACAATGTCACCAATGGGGACTGTGCCAGGATCCTCTATATATTATAACTAGCTGTTTCCCACAGCTCCACCTGCGTCGAAAAGTGGCATATGTTTGACCCCAAGCCTTCAACTATAACTATTCATACCAAATTTCATCAAAATTTGTTCAGCAGTTTTTCCGTGAAAGCATAACAGACAGACAGATAGACTTTCACACTTGTAATATTAGTATGAAAGTATGACTTTAATTATAGACAAGTAGCTGTTACAGGTGATGCTACATTATTTAAAACATTATCACCAATGGTGACAGGGCCAAGATCAATACAATTTATTAATTACAATTATTTGGGGATTCCTATCAATAAGCTACCGCTCATAGACACACGCAACATACTATTTATACTTCAATGCCTATATCTTTGTTAAATAGTTATAAAATGATCCCAATGGTCCATATGATAAAACTTTTTTAAACTTTTAAAAATTCTTCCACATTTCTCAATTTTTTTTAAATTTTGCTGGCTCCATCGTTTAGCTAAATTCATTACCCCAATAAGACCATATTTATAATAATAACTAAAAATTTTTCCTTTCCTGTGTTGTGCATTGTCGGATGACTAAGGACCTGTGTTTTAAAATTCCATGACATTACACATATGTGTTAAAGACAAAAGGGTCCCTTTTGTATTAGAATGACAATTTAGTAAAATGCCCTAATGTGATAAGCAACCTGAAGGTAATACCACCTGCTAGTAAAATTAGATTTAAAATCATCATACTTGCCGTTCCGTTTAGAATTTTTCCATTGGTCCAACTTATTACTGTACCAGAATTCCATTAAATCTGAATTAACTGCATGAGTGATACATAAGTTAGACTGTCATCTGATGACAGCCACCATTTTTTTGTTACTGGTAAACAAGACCAGACGTTTTACTAGTAGGTTGTTTTACTATCATGACGTTTATCCCCCAAGGGCATTTTACTCGACATTTGTCTCTCTGATACGGAGGGAATAGGATCATAATCTGGTGTTTTGTAGAAACAATATCAGTGTTAAGATCACTATAAATTTTTTTTTAAGCCTTAACTTTAGAAGAGTCACGGCTCTATCTATTCTGTGGCTTCGTCTTGCTGAGCTGTGCTCATTAAATTGAATGTGCTAACAATATGAACTGCATTTTTACCACCCTATTGTTAGTTAGATCACATAATTTTTCCACACAATGCATGCAGCTGCATACAATAGTATCGCCACAGAAATAATAAGCCTAGAAGGTTTAGCAAACAAGTGCCAATGGTAATTCATACTTTGTTCAACGGAGAATTTCAGGGATTAAAAAAAGAAAGAGCTGCCAAGAATAATGTGTGCGATTGTGCACTCCGTAGGTTACGGAGGTCAGACGGCAACCACTTCAATGTTATGACCAGTACTGCCAAATCTAGGACCATGATTAAATCATACTCTGGGCTGCGAAGCGTAAGCTGACGACACAACTAAGCATAAACGCTAGGATGAAAGAAGTGTGCTTCGTAGGTATGCTTGAAAACTGATAAGTTCCGAGGAATACCTCGGTTTTGTTGGTAAAACATACACATAATGTAGGGACTAGAGTAATGGCAAAATGTTACCAAACTGTTGTGTTTCAAAAGATAACTAATGTCTGCAAATGATAATTATAGTTTGTAGTAATCTACAGTTTGAACAATACCAGCCATTTTCATTAGTTAACATGAATCATCACATATTTCCAGAACAGACTGACCCGAAATTATCACACTGCACTCAATGTGCAAAATTCCGTTTTAGAAAAACCTTTTTTTTTCAAATAACTAGTAACTAGTTCAGAGTATGTTGGAGACCTTTAAACAGTAATGGCTTATTTTTCCCTCTTTATCTTCATCCTAGGGCTTTCCCGGTTGCATTGTCAACTGGTTGCTATGGCTAACTGGGCTTGGTTTGGTCATGGCTATAACTAACTAGTTAGTTAAATTTCGGCACATATTTCAATATGACGGGCCGCGTATCTCGCTTACGACGTTAAATACGCGCTTGTCGTGGAATCTGCCACCTTGGCGAGGAAAATAATTATATCATTGTAATAAAACTACTGGTACTTAGTACCTCTAATTTTAATGTATTTACTTGTGTTATTTTCCTTGATTTCCCATTAGTTATAGCAGTGAATTAGCCAAGTTTAACGCCGTGCTTCTACTACAATCCTAAAAATAAGTTTCGATACATAGTAATCAGGAAATAAACCGAGTTCTTTGAGTGAAGTTTACGTTTCGCGAGTGTAAACACTAGGTGCAGTTGTAAATATTTTGTTGCGTGTTTATTTTATTTATGCTATTAGGGTTGGGCGCTTGTAACGGCTACAAATATTTGTACATAGTTGCTTCTATTTCCTTATATGACATTTTCCAGAAATTACAATTGTTTGCTGAAAATTGTATGAAAACATTGGTTTCTATCGTGTGGATTCGCAAGGTTAATCAACCCTGCACGTCTCGGTAACAATGTTTCTATTTCGCCTCACGATCACTAATCATAATCATTCTTTCTAATTATTACTCACGCACGCCTGCGATATCCGTAGTTCCGTACAAACCTGGCACTACCAACAAGGTACAAGTTTCTCTTGGGATTCGAACCTTATGACCTCATTGTCGCAAGTCCTAATTATTGGACCATTAATGAAAACTGTTTAGTAGTTATTCCTCCATAAAAAAAAAAAACTTCCTAAAAGCATTCAAAACATTTTTGGTTTATGGTTGCAATTTCAAAAGACGACCACTAATTCGGATCTAATAATCAAAGATCTACGTCACGTTAACATTGGAGAAGTGAAATGAGCTGCATGAGGTCAGGCCACGTGAAACAAGTCAGCCTGACCTTGGCCGAAGCAGGCTCGTTCGAAAGGCAGTCCACTAAGTAAACATCTCGCTACAGTCGCTCACTGTAAATAAATATGCAGTCTATATTTACTGTTTTTCGTAAACCATGAACTAGCTGAGCCCGCGGCTTGATTGAATAATCATCATCATCATCCTAGCGTGTATTCCTTGCGTTGTCAGCTTACGCTTCGGAGCCTAGGGTACGCTGTAAGTCATGATCCTAGATTTGGCGGAACTGGTAATTACAAAGGAGCAGACCAACAGGAACATGACATGAAGTGTGTTAGTGGCCAACACTGTCAAAATTTTTCAGGCTGCCATAAGGCATCTGACACAGCCTCACGACTGCTATCTATCGATAACAACCAGGACCAACGGCTTAACGTGCCTTCAGAAGCACGGAGGAGCACAAGAGAAAATGCCACTAAAATGGCGACCAATCCAATAGTGGTCGCGTCACGTCGTCGCTTGACACGCGCATTCGCTACGGATACGCGGGTCGCGCTCGACTAACGAGCTCCTCCGCGCCTTGTTTGAATGAAGAGTACTTATTCCAGTGGCTTGTCCTACCTAAACAGTCTGGATACTTTAATATAACTACAGTTAACTACTAATTTTGTTACAATATTTTCAGCGATTGGCAACTGAATTGAAGCCCTATGTATGACTCATAGTAATGTCGATTGAAAATCGTTCTTTAGTTATCTAATCTAACATAAGTCATTCGATGTCGAACAAAAATTATTCGACTCGCCGATTTTTGTATGAGTCACACTTTCGTAAATAGCAATCCTAAACTCACAATGTTGTATGTAGGGTTGCCAACTATACTGTTAAAAATTACATTATACTTTTTACTGTTGAACAAAAATATAGTATAAAAAATACTATTTTAAGATTTTTTTTTTTTTTAATTTAGTCAGAGTGCAGGGCTCAGTGCAGCGCAGCCACAAACAAATCACAATGGAGGTTTAGAATCAATCTGTCAATGTCAAATAGTCAACTGACCGCCACCTCAGCCTTTACTGAGAGAATTTTCTCAGTAATGAATGCGAATAGGCGGGACGACAGAAACAGAGCAAGCATACATTTAATCGAAAATTAGCTCCTCATACATTTCAATCTTACTTACAATTGAAGTGAGGCTTATGAAGCTTTTTAAATGACAGTAAATAGTGTACTTATGCCAGAAGTTCGAAAAAATATGTATTTATAATAAAATACTGTTAATTTTGCTTAAATACTGTTTAATATTCTTCTCAGACATAATATACTTTATTTCTTGTAAAAAAAGTTGGCAACCCTAGTTGTATGTCTTGTTAAGATACCTAGTTTTTACCACTTTCGATTCTATAATATTCTACGAATCTAGATCCCGTGTCCTTATCATAGGGCTATCTTATTAAGGGTTTGTGTCGGAAATGTATGGCGAAACCTTATCGAATACCAACGAGGCATTGAATAGAAGACCAATGGCATGAGTCAGCTGAACACATTCTGTTGTGTTGTGTAACATGAAAGAGGCTGATGAGTTGGGGTATTGTATAACAAGGATTTCGTGTCTGTATACATTGCATTTACCATCTATTATGTGATGACCCTAAAAGAAGTCTTATAATAATGTGTCAGATGCATTTTAAATGTTTCTTCGCATCTTTCATAGTTGATCAACGAAACGGATCAGAAAACAAAAGGAAATGCACTGCAGTCTTGTGTTTCTTCAGAACAATAACTAATTACCTAAATGTTTATACAGCTAGTAAATGCTGCCTGGCCACGCCCAGTCAACGAAGGCGCTATAAATAAAATAATATGCTTAATTTTCCTTTTACACTGACCAGAACATTCTTGATTTATTTATGGAATGAATCAACCTTTATTAAAACAAAAAGTTTTAGTTACTTAAAAATTTTAACATTTAGAGGCAGCCTGTTGCTCTCTACGGGAGATTGCTATTTTCTCGGTGCACACTACTTTATATATACCTACCTACTACATGTACATACACTATATGTATGTATACGTATGCGCATTCAACTGCCTCCTGTTTTGAATGCTCATTTGCATAATCTATCTCTGATGGCATTACTTACATATTTTACGTCTGCGTCCTCGCCGCAGATCTAATGACAATGAGAAGGATCGATCCATTTCAATGTAACAGCTCATTGTCAGTGAAAGTGGTTTGGTTACCATGGTTGTTGAAGTCCAGTCGTGCGACACGATTTAGCACAGCAACTTGCAACCGGGTCCTTTGCTACGCTGTTACGTAAGGCCAGCTGACTGCCATAATTAGTACGCGACTGTTTGAGTGGTACAGATACACAGAAGCCTGCTAACTACAGGTCCATTTGTAAACTGAACTCACGCACACTTAAAAAAATTGGATGTGTGGTTTCGAGCTTAAGAATAGATCACGATCACTCTCATAGTCTGCTAGCTTGGCTTGGATGTCAGACTAGCCAATCAAAGCATGCACGTCCTTCCAGCAAACCGAAACTTCGAAAACCAACAATGTTATCAGCAGTAGGTTATCAGTTACCCGGTGTATCAGTTGTTTTAACTAAACAATGTTTCCTGTTATTACCACGATTTTATCTCACTCTTGAGCGCACATTTATCTAGAGAAACAAGGTAATTATAATGACTGAATGTCCGGCCTAATCAGAATAGGCTTGACGTCTGAAAGCAGGATATGCATGGTAATGGACTCTGTCAAGAATGTCGAAGATTGGAAGTTCTCCAACCCTCGTTTCAGAGGCTATGTTACAGTTTATCAGCCTGGCAATCCGCCACGGCGAATTTCGCCGCGATGCCACCGGAGACTAAAAGAAATACATAAATACTCTGAGCCATCGCAGACATACTTTAGCGAGAATCTATTCGGTGCTTGATACAAATTCGGGATTGGCTATAAATTGTCAGTTAGAATCCATGCAAGAACGACCAGCGGTGTTGCATTGAGTTCCTCGTGTCGAGCCTCGTCATCGTCTGCGAGCGTGGGTGGTTGACCCCGATCACTGCAACTTACAGCTAAGGCGACGTGACGCAAAGCATTGCCGATATTGCATACCTGGAAATGGCAATCACTGAATTTACATAAAGATTTGTACACTAATAATTTTCGAACGGCTGAAAAGATTCGTGACCAAAAAATAAACTCATCTCAATCAGCTCATACATTCAGCAGCAAGGAGGGCTATTGACAGACGTTAAACTTATAACACCTCCCTATTTTCGTCGAGGGTTCAAAAGATGAGGATATGTTAAGCCTTTGGTAAATATTATGTCTTCAAAATCAAAACTTGTAAAAAATACCGAGACTCGCAACTCAGTTCTTCTACCGTAAAAAGTTGTGAGATACATGTAATACCAAGTCGGTTTATTTAGTCAGTCGCAACTGAATGGACCTTCTGTCCCATGTTATTATGTAATAAGCTAACCTAACAACATTTTATAGTGACCATACCAATATTAAAAATCTGCTATCTTATAAATAAAATAGATTGACTTGGCAATCAAATCTCAAAAAGTTGCTTTGAATGCAGTTGGTGAGTAATCTCCTTGACCCTCGGTATTTACATTCGAACGAACTGACGTCACGACGTGGCTTCACGGTTGCGGCATGCGGTCAGCTGCCGCCTAAGTAGTAAGGTGATAATTGCCTCGCCAATCAGTGCGTCGACCTTTTTATTTACGTACACAGAATAGAAAAGAAGACCCATAGAGGCAAACAACCCAGAGTGGTAGATGTGACCAAGTATTGGTAACTCAAAAGAAGAAAAGACAGAATTGCCAAATTGAACAAAAAAATAACAAGACAATGAACCTAATTATTTTGGAATCAATTGCAAGCCCTTTTTGACACCCTGTAGCCTAAATAAAATGTTTGATAGATACACTTTATTGTACCAATCACAAAATTAAAATTAAAAAAAAATACATTTAGAAAAAGAAAGGCGGACTTATCGCTATTGCAATTTCTTCCAGCCAACCTTAGGGTAGATAGGATAAAAAGTGAAAACAAACAAAAGAGGCGGTACAGTAATAGTTGAGATGTTTAGTTTTTAATTGACACTTTGATAAATGATAACTAACAATAGATGTGAACTAGTTATTCCTGTACGTGGGACGAACACTACCTACTGTCTAGCGTCTGTTAAACTGTTTATTGACAATGTTGTGTAATCAGTTAATCATAGTAGAGTAGTAAATATACAAAGTCTAGCCACATGTTGCTCACGGACTGACTCGTGGTAGCAAGCGGGTCGATGGCCGAATGCTCTTATCACTCTTCCGTCGTCGTCACGTCATAATGTAACTACGACTAATGTCTGACCTGCGTCCGTAACTCGTTTTAACAGAAAAAAAAAATCAATTTTCTTTGTAAAGGATCATCCTGTCCAGGATCATGATCCTTAACGTTATAAAACTGGCATTAGTTATCAAATTCTTCAGGCTTCCTAAAAGCAGCTAGCTTCTTCAAATGAAGAGTTCCAATAGGGAACATGCAATATTTTCATTTTTGTTTTCATTTTAAAGAATTCCATCTAGGATATTCCACAAATACATAAAAAAATTAAAACACAATAATTTATCCGAAAAAATGCGGTTTGAAATTGACACTTTGAATTTTCGCGCGAAAACGGACCTATAGTTCCGATGACGTCATTCCTGTCCGTCAATGGTCGTACTGTTTGTCGCTGGCTTTCATACTTTTGCATATTTTTCGACTTTCGAGATATTTTTTTGTAAAAATTTAAAATGGACTATCCATCAACATCAGGTGATTATAACAATACTACTAATATTCCGAAAAAAAAAGACGTGTTGACTCCTGTTTTGTGCCAATGTGTCCATCTACTTCAACAAAGTTTCCAAATAAAATGTTTTTGACTGGACCTTCTGACCCAAAACTGAGAAAAAAGTGGTTTCAAGCTGCAAAGAGAAATGACAATTATTCTTTAAAGACCATTATTCGATGCTGTGAAGATCACTTTGACGTAAGTCGGCGAATTTACTTGTTATATGCATAGATTAATATGTGGTTTTATGCTTAGTTAATCTGCTTACTATACGTAGAAACACGTTATTTACTTACCTAATACTTAGGTACAAAACTTGTCTCTTGCTGAAATAACTGCTATGTGTAGAAGCCGCTGAATAAAATACAAAGTTTAACAACTATGATTTATACATACCGTAGTAATTTAGTCCCTTTCATTTCTACACTTGAAAACTCTGCACTTTCGACAAAAAAAGTTACAACCATATCAACACTAACTCTTGGTAAATTCCTGGAGTCTGCTTTGATAAACCCAACTTCCATTTTTATTTAAAACGCGGAATTGGCTAGTAAACTTTTTCATGAAAATGTCTAATTCGTAAACCATTTCGAGGAATAGGCTTATGGAACAGATTACATTAATTAGATCTTTAGTTAAGCAAGTATTTTTAAAGAAAATTGCAGAAAACCCAATGACTTTCATTTTTTAGCAAAGTTAACGTATGACGTAGCCGGATAACTTCCGGCTATTCACATTTAATTTTTTAGGTTGGTAGCACAGGGTAGTGAATATATATTTTTTGTTTGGTAGCGCTAATTAGGCGCTTCACGTACTTGTCACCCATGTCAAATGTCATCTCTGTTCAAGTAAACATAACCCATAAATAACCTAACTACATCTTCATTACATTCATTCATACATTATAATGAAGAATCGGTGTCCAATTATTGAAAAATCAGATGTCAACGGATGAAGAGACGGCAGTAAAGTCCAATATGCAATAGATACGAGAAATGGGGTAGGTACCTATACCTAGATATTGTAAACAAACAAGAAACCAACTCGCGGGTCGCGGTCCAACCTGACGTTGACATTTGACACTGACATACATATTTTTTAATACTATAGTAATTTTTGCTTTCTTGCAGTTCGAGATGGCCATTATAGCTGCGTGACGTCATCACTATAAAATCTTTAAAATTAAATAACAATATAAATATAATTTTAAGATTTTTTTCGTTTAAATTGTATCTCCGAAATAGTCTATTCTATCAATAAATTATATAAAATACACAATTTATTTTTTAGTTGACTAGCCAATTAATATTCCCATAAAAAAATATTCACTTTTACAACCACCTCAATTAAGTTGTCATAACAGGAGTGACGTCACTAAACGTTGATTGGTGTTTTCAAATACGTTTCGTTTCAAGTAATTTTTTATTCGTAATTATTGTAAAATCAACATTATCTAATATAAAAACGTTGCAGTGGCCCTTCTTTTACATTTTTTTAACATTTTAATCATAAAATTTTCATAAATATTATATTTGCATCTTTCCTATTCTGAAGGTCGAGCTTGATTGCTCTTCGCTGTTCATGTTTAGTTATCAGGATATTTCAAACATAGCTATATACGTGGGGCGCACTATAAGTTTCCGGAATGAATATGAAAAAATACTATTAAAGGTACAAAATTAATTTATTGTTTTTTAAAATAATCTCCCTTGGCGTCTATGCACTTTTTCATTCGATGAAACCAGTTTTGAAAACTTTTGTGCCACTCCTCTGTGGTGACCTCTGAAACGTGTTTTTCATACTCCTCGACAGCCCCTTCTGGTGATGAAAATCGTTGACCGCGTAATTGGTTCTTAATTTTTGGGAACAGAAAAAAGTCACAAGGTGCCAGGTCGGGACTGTATGCAGGATGACTCATGAGTTCTACATTTTTCGCCTTCAAAAAGTCGTTTGTCTGTCTGGCCGTGTGAGAACTAGCATTGTCGTGGTGCAGGATGATACGGCGTTTACGGTTATTTTTACGGAGTTCGTCAATAACTTCCGGCAAACAAATGGTCGTGTACCAGTCACTATTCACTGTACGACGATTCTCTAAAGCAACAGTAGCCACGTGTCCAGTTTTATTAAAAAAAGAAGCAATCATCCGCTTAGATGCACTTTTCACGCGCGCCACTTTGGTTGGTTTCGGCTCATCTTGAAAGACCCATACGCTCGATTGCTGCTTTGTTTTGGGATCGTAGCAATAAATCCATGTTTCGTCACCTGTTACTATGTCCCACACCAAATTTGACGCACCTTCGTTGAATCAGGTAAGCATGGCACTGCACCAAGTGACGCGGTCCGTTTTTTGAGCCTCGGTCAAGTTGTGTGGGATCCACCGCGAGCACAGCTTTCTCACACCCAAATGTTTGTGTAGGATTAATTGTATTTGACTCATGCCTATTTCTAAGGATGCGCGAATTTCATGGTTGGTCACATGCCTGTCTGTTTCAATCATACGGCGCACAGCATTGATGTTTTTGTTGGTCACAGCGGTGGACGGCCGACCATCGCGAGATTCGTCACTGAGATTGATACGACCACGCTTGAATTCTGCAAACCAGCTATAAACAGTTGTCTTGCATGGTGCTTCATTGCCAAAAACTGTTTCAAGGCGAGCGATGCTCTGTTGAGCTGTCAAATTACACTTAAAATCGTAGAAAATCATACTACGAAAATTTTCCCGAGTTAAATCCATGTTGATGCAGACACACAATTTTTTAAATGGCGCCACAAGGTAAAAACAAAAGACAGTCAGATGAAACAAACTGCATTCTACAGCCAAAGAGTTCTATTTTCAAATGTTGCAATAAATTTTTAAATATTGTTTATGTAAGTGGCCAGTTCCGGAAACATACAGTGCGCCCTATGTATCACAAATATTATACTTAGCTTTCTATTATGTGGAAGAAGTAGATTTTGTGTCGTGTTTATACAATCTTTTAAACAAATATATAGTTAATCTTTCATTTTTAAAATTTTAGTCTAAAAATGCATAACGTGACCCACACCAAAACCACAGAATAGATAATAACAGTTACTAACGCCTAAACTGAACTAGTTTTATTAACTTTTGTAGGGAAAAATGCGCTTAATGGGGTAAAGTTAGAAAAAATGTCGCGTTTTGTACTAGGCTGTCATAACCGCTGAACAGCTGATGCGAACGGACATCGCTGATAAGATATCGGCGTGTAACTGTAGTTGTTAGAGATGGTAACAAAGCGACGCGTCACGAAGGCCGCCCCTCTTCCACCTCTCCCCCTCTGTCGCCCATTGATAACAATGTGCTACTGTTAGTGCTGCTATCGACTCATGATCGCCTAGTACTTTTTCAGGAGTTACGACATTGAAAGTGTCTTTCAGCGGAATTATTTCAGTAATAAAATAGAACGCAATGATGTACGATCAAACGAAGTCTTGCGAAGATGTTTATAAACTTATAAAAACAACAGTAAAACTGGATTACATATTTATTGCTCTTGCGATATTAACTGCCTGGATTCTTTCCAAGATTTACTGTAACTCGTGTGTAGTTAAGCACCTGTAAAGTTTTTCCAAACTGCTATCACATTTAGTACTAACACTCAGTATGAAATGAATAGCATCAAAATTCTGATCTAAAGAAACACAATAGTTAGAAGGTCTATTAAAATTTAATTACTAACAACAGCCGTCTCTTTATATTGATGCAAGGTAACGGGTACGCAGTATAAATTATTTAGATCATGTTGGTGTAATAAAAGTGAGCGAGTACTGTCAGTCTGTCGTCACCACATGCCGAGTTGAATGATCCCGTTTTATTTCTATCCCGTTGTTTTCTTTTTGTACTGTCACCCACTCCGTGTTGCAATGCTTCATCTGTTGCTGTCTGTACAATAATCTGACGAAAATATTTTGCATAAAGGCTGGTTTACACACGATCCAATGCGGCGATCCAGTGCTTTCACGGTCACACCCACACACACACAAACAATTATTTTAATGTGTGAGTAAATTATTTGCGTGTGCGGGGTTGATTCCGTACTGGATCATGTGCAAACCAGCCTTAATTTTTTTAAATATAAAGTAAGATGGTTTTTTCAATAGTGATGTGGATAGGTTTGACGCTGAATTTATTACGTTAGTCGAATTAAATTTTCTTATAAGTAATTAGCATTCTAAAATAATCTTCTCTATATGAAATCTAATTATAGTATCAATGAAATTCAATGGATTAATAGCACACGCGCGAAATTGAGAAATATTGCACGGCTCTGATTGAAGTTTGATTAATTGACACGTCATGGTTTTCCAAATACTTTACAATTTTGTACGAGATGTAAAACTGGTCATTCACTTCATACAATTACAAGCACAGGAAAAAATAGGTTCAGATTTTTACGTCAATTAAATTCTGTTTTTATTTGAATATCCTTTTTTGTAAGAATGATACGCATAAAGATAAAAACATGGATATTATACACAAGAAAATATCTGAACTGATAATAATAACCAAAACAAAAACTTTTCCAAGTATTTCGCCGTACTCTGCATCACGAAACGACGCGGCGCTAACTTTCCATTATTTGGAGTGTGTACCAGGGTCGGAGCCGGTCGGGGTCACATGAATGAATACGCAACTTAAATATACAATAACTAACTACTTACTCCATACAAATATGATCGGATTAATCACAAGCGTGAGAGATCACTACTAGTGTGGAGAGAAAACGCCTTTTCTCTTTCTCTGTCTTTAGTTCTGTACGTGATGAGACATGTAAAAGTAAGAAGTTAAAAGTCATAAGAAATAGAAATTCCATTTTCAAAAAAATTAATGAAAAATATATTTTTTACGCTTGGGTTTTTACGCCAGTCGTAATGGCGATACGCGTCTCTTAAGATACGATTCAACATCGCTTCGTGTGCGCACTTGTTTGAACATGCTCTCGTAGTGATACGCGTATACTACGAGAGCAGTACGAGCGCGCATACATGAAGCCTTGTTGCAGCGTATAAAATATATTTTTCATTAAATTGGCAAATTCCTAAATTTGAACAGTCTAATTTCTATTTCTGTAGTGGCTGTAGAAATATCCAAACAATGGTGCACCCGCTAATTACTAGTTACTACCGCATCCTGCACCACATTCAACTTGGTGGAGGCAAACCAGAAAGCCGTTGAATTGGCCACTCTCTGAGCACACACACTTTCAAACTTTCTGCAACAAAACAATTTCAAAAAACTTTCTGCCAATGACACAAAAATAAGAAGAAGCAAAGTATGAAGACTTCCCTATGTTTTCCAACATCTTTCATGTGGTGCAAAGTTGGGCCGGGCCGGGGCCGCGCCGGATCTGGGTCGCACCTGCACTGCGGGCGCACTCGACCCGACCTCTTTAGCGGTGCATTGCGTTACTGCAACAGATTGCGACAATTGGGGCCCAGTCTGTAAAGATCATGGAGTAATTACAAAGAGGAGATGCCGTAATAAGCGTTTTGTAAGAAAGTGTTTGTGAGGCTATACGGGACGGAAGGCAGACGTGCGGGGTGCTTGGTTTCGGCCGTGGCTCCAATCATGGAGCAGAGCAATGACAAGCTCCGCCCACTGCAGTGTCGGCGAGGCGCCAATGATCACGTCACTGCGCCATTACAAACGGCATCTCCTCTTTGTAATTACTCCATGGTAAAGATGGAATCTGTATGGAGGCTAACTGAAGTGGTGTCACCTATGCCATGATTCGCGCAGTGTTTTGTTATGTTTTCTTCATCCTAGCCTAGCCTAGGGTACGCTGTAAATCATGGCCCTAGATTTGGCGGTATGTACTGGTTATTACAATGGAGCGACTGCCGTCTGACCTCCGTGACCCTAGCTGCGTTTTGTTAAGAATAAAAAAATAAAAATATTGCCACACAATTACAAGTTTTTACAATTAGGTACAATAAACATTTATAAGAAGAAAGAAATAAAAAAAATAAAAAATAAAGGAAAATATGAAAAGCGTGTAGCAAAGGAATGCCTCAGCTTGTATTACCGTAGCCTCGACTGGAGTAACGGTGTGCATCAGGATGACTGGCCAATTTAACCGATCACTTCAATAATATTACTCAAATATAATACCTATGTGGTGGTACTATTTGATACCTTTGTTTAAATATTTGGTACCTAATTAATAATTGAGAAAAAAAATAAAAAAATGGGCAGTCGTCCCGTCATTAAATAATATGGTCGACATTGGGTGCGATAGTCTGAAACTATAGATAGCTTTGTATACGCTGCCGCCTGCATTTGTTCATTATGGAAATCCTCACGAGTTGGTACTCCGATTATTATGTCGCCTTCTTTCCCTTAAGATAGGATTTGATCAGTAATTATAGAAGAGCTAATTCGCTCCAAAACTTTGGGTTTGTGGTTTGGGTGCATGTTTTAATTTGCTTATACTTCTTTCCATTCTATAAATAAATAGTTAACCGATGTAACTAATAAAATTACTTTGAAACACCATCACATCCCACCACACCCTGAGTATGCGGCGAGGAAGGTCGAATCAATCGCTGTTTAACGGAAATATCCTAATGGGGTCAACTAGTGTTCTCCAGTGATTGGAATTAACACAGCCATTACTTCAATCTGAATATACCTAACTAATATGTATGTATCTTTATTTATTAAAACTTTACAAAACATTTAACATTTCCATGTCCTGCAAAACTGCTTACGTATATTTGTACACTGTACAGGCCAATTCCTCTTAAACTATAGTCTTACAAGCTACGGTAACTGCTTTCTCCAATTAGCCTTTAGGCCTCTCTACCAACAATAACTTTAAAAGGTCTTTGAATTCTGAACACTTTGAAAGACAACTTACAAAATGTTTCATAATCCAACTGAATTACTTAAATTACATTTTGATAGTGGGAAGATAGTGATAACGATGCCAAACGGTGTTTGTTGTTTTGATAAGACAATCGGAGGCGGTTGTTTGTAGATTCATCTTGGCAAATAACTCGCACTAACTCTATTCAAATACATGTGAGGCCTCCATCCGGTGGTAAAACAATGGAAATAGTTAAGGAAACTACATGTCAGATTATTACTTAAATATAGTAAGTATAGCCAGCAGTCAGTGCGTTTGGATCTATCTATAACTACTGACTATTTTACTTGATATGGCGTCTCTATTTCTGCGGGTTGCCTACCGACCTATCATCGGCCGGCACAACCGCATATTTTCCACAACAGTAATGCCAAATAATAAAACATAGTTATAGAGGTCAGTATTAAGTAGTCTAATTATTCATATAATTGCAATTTAGATAATTTAATTTAGTTGTTTTCCCAATTGGCTTTGCTTTTCATAGACTACCAAAGTCGTTGGAATTATTGACAAATAAATTCTCACTAACTAGTCCTATGGACTTTATGGTTTATGTAACTGGGGAGAATGATCCACAATTTACTAATCACTTAAATAATTTCAATTGCTATGTGAGGTTGCGACACCAGGAGTGTCTCTCATCAACATCGGACGGCCAGCTGCGTCGATTCGGGTCGCTCTTGCACAACAGAAAACATTCAATTTATTGCAGGGTTCAGCCGAGGCAACAAATTACTTTTTATAAAGCCGGTAGCTATATATAGTTCTCGCGTATTTAGCACATGTGTATAGTTAGTTTCCCAGAGAAACGAGAAAGATATCAAGAATCTAAACAACTGCTTCCGACAACAAATTCCTTTTAGGTACATTTAAAATTGTGAAATCCTTCTATAGTTTTTGAATCTTTGCTTACCACACCTTTTCTTCATACACTTCTGTATGACTAAATTTCACGTTCCATATTTTATGTCATACATCTGACACCTAACGCACACTGACATCTACCAGACATAAAAGCCTATCTAATCCATTTAGATCAATAGAAATCGCTGCTTTTACTAAAAAGTGTTCAATATTTTTCTTCCACCATATGGAGATGAGATGTGCGATTGCTATCTGGTTCAATAGGTTACAGTTAAACTAACTACAGTTACGCCACGCTCGTAACGTTTCGCCGATGAGTCACATCACAGGCAATAACGCCATCGAATGTAAATGTTTACTCTGTGCGAATAGTCACAAGGTTGTAATTAGCAAAACAAGCAAATGCCGAGAAAACCCGTTGCTTAGCAACCAGATGAATATTGGGTTTGCTGCAGAAATGGAATGGACCAATGGACCTTGGACATAATCGGTTTGGAATTTAGAAAGGACACAATTTTGTTGTTTTGAATGGTTTTGTCCACTTTGTCCATGTTTTTTGTATGTAGTTTTTGGCTAATTCTATCTTTACATTATTAACAAGACTAACCATGATCTCAGTTATCTGAAAATAAATAATTTTTATTTTTATATAATACTGCCCGTAAGTCCCAGAAGCGTATTTAGCCAAGTTGCACCAAAGCCCATGTCAAACAGTCCAAACGTCGTCGTATAAATTTGAACGGCAAACGAGAATACGGCTTTCTTATCTGTGGTACTGTAATGCGGAAAGATATTACTTAGTGAAACCATTCTTGCATGAAAACCAAACGACCATAAAGTTTTATGAGCCCATCCCAACATATTTCCACGCGTGTAATGTCGTTCAGTTCAGCTCCCCTCAATTTGGTAACTATGTCAGTGCGACGGCGCCCTCCTGTAACTAGTTATTCCACCTGATTTGAAAGACAACCCTCGGACAGGTTAACCCCTTTGCTGCACACCATATGTCACATTCATATCGTATACAAATATATTTTACTGTGTCAAATAATGTAAATTGAAGAACAAAATATTAACAAATGTATAGGTACTTAAATATAAACTGATTGTTTTGTGATCACGAAATTAAACAAACTATGAAGTTATTGCTTATACTATCGTCATTCGTTTTGTTTGAATGTAGAAATAAAATGTTGTTTTCAAATATGGTTACAACTCCCGTATGGTCTAGTGGCTAGGATACCTGGCTTTCACCCAGGAGGCTCGGGTTCGATTCCCGGTACGGGAAATTATTTTTATTTTGTAAGATATTTTTTTCTAAATTTTTATTTACTATATACTTACTAACTAGTCCTCATATTTATATTATTATCCGTTGCTATTTCCCTAATTTCAAAGTCATGTTGGCGCATCTCACATATTTTATTTAGTTACATGAATTTAATATTTTTAATGGTAAGGTCTTAAACACAGCCCAAAATAAATGTGTGATGCACATCACATTTTTACTTAAAAAACGAAGGACATGTAGCAAAGAGGGTGCGCGTCCGGTCCAGATGCAAACGAATGCTACGTTCCTACGTTCCTATAGCTCAGCTGGTTAGAAATTTGTTCGCCAATTTAAATAAATATTTTATATGATTATGAAGCAGATTTATTTGTTTTTTCGAGCAGCTCTAAGTAAAGCTATGAATTGGTTTGGTTGCCACTACTGCCCTTTCTATCTAGCTAGGGTTTTGTGATACCGCCAAATCTAGAAGATGGATGATTAAAGCGTGTCCTGGACTAACGTAAACGGAAGATGAAAAGCTCGCTCTGGCGGTGATGAGCCAGTTTTCGTATTTCGAATGTATAGTTATGACATTAGATAGTACAATTCAGCGTCATATATCGTCCCCTCCTTGCGGCGGCGGTTGTTCCCGTGAAGTCTCACTTCCCACCCACGATTGCGCCTTGATTATTTCCATCCCGTCCCGTGTTATGACTGTGTTTTAAATTCGCAAGTGTCGCCTTATGTCCTATTCAAACACAACAGCTCGTAATCAAATAGACTAACAAAGAAGTGGTAAGAAAGGACTAAAAAACATTGAATTTAACAATTGTTACGTTTCTTATCGTGTTCATTTCGTAGTAAAGATTTGGACGACTTTTTGTGGATAAATCGTAATGGCGATCTTCGTACCCCAGTTTGAGATAAGGTGTAAAGTACACATTGGGGCTTTGTATTTATTCTCTGTGCTTTGGGATAAGGGGAGGGGACAAGAATTTGCGAAGTTATAGATACTTACACGCTCGTGTAAGCCCCTGGGGACAATACGAGTCAGTGGTCCGAAGAACTCAAAAGACCAGCGGTGCGTGTGCGGGCTTAAACTTGGTGCCTTTAAAAAGCTAAAATATTTTAGAAATTTGTTACAAAGGTCAAGAATGCCTGTCACAAATAGTAGATTGTATCATAAGGGAGCAAAATAATATTTTTAAGGCAAGGGCGCGTTTTTGAATCTTTAGTAGAATCATGAACGTAGCGAGGGATTCAAAGTACGTCGCCCGAGCCAAAAATATATTTTACGTTCGAGAGATACACTCTACTTTTCATCACCCTCTATGAGAAAATAAAAGGCGCCTCATAGTTTATTGTAATATTATTATTTAATAAAACATAAAGTAACAACTAAATTTAAATCTAATAATAAAACAAAACCTCTGGCTTGCCTTAGTCTGCCGGCCAGAGTGGAGTCGCAAGAGCTATATGCTCGAGGGTGGAAGTGTATTGCACGTAATGGCGTAATAACGAAGAAACCCGCTCACGAGGAAACTCGCGATGGCGAAACCGGAGCCGCACCTCTTGGCACCCTTAGCCGCTCATTCCAATGTTGCCCCTCTGTTGCCAAACGCGGCGACTATTTGGGAGGCCCATTCACTGAGTGGCGAGTCACCGCCTGCCTCTAATAGTCAGTAATCATGATTATGGCAGGTGTCCGATTTCTATTGCAATAGCCCAGTTTAAATCCATCCAAACTTCATAACCATAACCCATTTTATTCTTTTCACTCATTAGCAATAATTTCTCCTCCTGCCTAGACCTGTTCATGGAAATGTCATCTATTGATATAGCCGAGGACGGGTTTGGGCAGGAGCACCACATGACATCAACTTCTTCAAAGGGCCTCTACGCGTTGGATCCATAACCCCGCGCAAGCCTCTCAAAAAAAGGGTTTAACCCGTGATCCACAAAGGGAACAACAAAAACTGATATTTACATTTGGGACATTTTTGCAATTATAAAAAAACTAGCTGTTTCCCGCAGCTCCGCCTGCGTCAGAAAGTAGCCTATTTTTGACCCCGGGTCTTCAACTATATTCATACCAAATTTCATCAAAATCCGTTCAGCGGTTTGGCCGTAACAGACAGACAGACAGATAATTCGCATTTATAATTTTAGTATGGATTATTGTTACAGTTTTATTATATAGGAATAGAGATGCACAATATTTGCGTTCGATTTCTTTGGCGCTGAACACTAAGATGTTCCAAATTCTAAAAGTGCGCGGCAAAGATAATTGCGGCGCACTTATAAAGAGGATTAAAAACTCATTACTGCTTGAAGTGTCTTATAGAAAACACCACCTTTGGGTGCATTTATAGGAGAACCAAGTCGTCCTTTTCGAATAGTAGTGATGAAAAATACATTTCTGAAGCAGAAACTGTAATATACCCAAACATTTTCGTTTTTTTAGATTTTTGTACAACGGTCGTCTGTATGGATAACTAATTTTCACATCCATTTCTAGCACCCAACAGGTTCCTGTGAGCTTAAATAACTAAATATGCTACGATGACCGCACTCCCATATCTTTCGCAGATAGTTTGCTTGACTGCCATAGCGCCATAGTAAAAAGTTGATTTGATATAAAGCCGGAAATATAGTTAGCTAACTATAGCAAGTCGCGTGTGTTCCTCTATATGTCGTTCCGTTATTCACTTAACAAGCATGAAGTGAAGGCGTGTCGAAGCTGATCTTGCGGAGAAGCGTTCAAGAGATACCAGTCTAATGGCGGTCCGCTTTCCCGCGAGAAAGTCCCGTTCAACTAGTACCAAATGCCAGGAGCGGTAAATCAGCCCGATTTCAAACAGGACTTCCCAGAAATGCTGCAATGTCATTTGTCTTTTTTCTTATGGTACATTCAGAATCAGAAGATTTTAATGTTTTCTTATGTTTTCACGATTGTTATTCATTAAATTAAACTATTTTAATACGGTTTTATCGCGTTTATTACTTATTTATTTACACCTGACGTTTCAAACACTTTACAGCGTTCATGGTCGCAGGCAGATTAAGTTAACATTTGTCTTTGATGTCATAAGATAATTTCAGGCGGTAGTTTTGTACTCTTATGACATCAAAGACAAATGTTAACTTAGTCTGCCTGCGACCATGAACGCTGTAAAGTGTTTGAAACGTCAGAAGATTTTACTTTACTATATTAAGTAGGTATAAACCCATGGCCTACTTTTTCTATCGTTTATATAATTTTGATTTTTATTGTAATGATTAATTAAAGCTGTGGTCAATATCGCGATTTATGATCATAATCCATTATTGCAAATTCCATCCATCTTTATAAACTGGGGCGTATTTCATCTAAAAGACAATTAGTTCTCGTTTACGATTCTATAACGTCCAGCAATTACAAACGTTGTATCGAAAGCTTAGTGGATACTGGGTTGGGTACTCTTTTTATTGTTGTATCTTTGGTCTTCCGAAGTCTCTGGTTCTTTGGTCTTAATCTTGAGCAGACTCATATAAATTTTATATTTAGTTTCACTCAGCTCAGAGGGCTTATCAGCAGCTGGTCAAGCTAACTTGTAGTACGAGTATGCTGCTCTGTTCATGTTTGTTTGAAAACCCACGGTGACAATGGCCTGGGCGTGTCATGCCGCTTTCCACATTGTTCGGCCATTCTCATGACCGTGGTCTCACTTTCACTGCCACATGACACAATCAAGTCTAACACTATTAACTAGTGATGTCAATTATTAAGAGGCGTTGGCAAAATTGATCTTGCCCTTGTCTAAAACTACGAAAATCAAGAAGTTACCACTGTTGTGAAATTACGAACGTGAAGGAAAAGTAAGAAAGTCGCCAATCCGTTCGTTGCCACTAATATTGTGGATCTTTCACGTCAATCTCGTTGTAATTTATTGGTGTTGTGTTGTGACAATCTGTGTCACATAAATCATTATGTTGATACCGTTGGTTCTTCCATTTCTAAAAATCGTCAATTTCCTCGTCTCTTCTCACTTTAACCTCATAAAGTCTACTGTTAGACATGAGCTTCAAATCAAAAGTAAATATTTATTGCTTTGACCATAAATGGATTACGGATTTTTACACTGCTGATTTTTTTTTGCATTTTTCGAAGATTAACTACTTACCTCTAAAACAAACGTATATACACTTCCTCTTTATAACTTATTAATCTATAGGTATAGAAGAATACATTTATATCATAATCCATTGTTCTTATCGACTTGTATTTGTTTCAGGTAAGCAACGTCATCACCAAGCTACACGCTATGATCGATTTAGATAAGTAATCGGCAACACGTTCTCTTATCGGGCAAGTTCATTGGGTTACCAAATTCTAGGTCACAATCTACGATACTGTCCCGGAATATCAAATTAAATAAGATTTGTGGATTCGGTTTTTCCATGTATTAGGTTAATTATTTGGAGTATCAAAATTGATGGATTAGGCTTTCACTGATATAAATTTGACAAAAATACGAGAGCTCATTTTTGTAACATTGAGAAGAAAACGAGCTCTTGTATTTTGGTAGACAAGAGACGTTTACAAATTTACAAAATCTCTTTTCAAGAATCGGTGTGATTTATGTTTTGCTCCTAAGCGCATTGCAAACATCTTAGATTAATAATAGGTCTCGCGTCGTAGTGCCGCGGAGACCAATAATCTAAGGCGAACACATTATACGAAAATATTGTAAAACCTACGTCTGCTACATTTCAACTAGTAGTTGTCGGAACGTCGAGTGCGGCGTCCTTGCTTGTCGAGTCGCCTACGCTTTGTACTCCGAACCTCTTTATCTCGTACTCTATCACTTTGATTCTGAAGATGGGAATGCTTAAGATCGCGGGCATTGCTACTTTCGTTCACAATTAAATACTTCGATTATAGAATCGGGAAGTTTGACGCACATAAAAATTATAAATGATATTTCATTTTTTCACAGGTATTTACAAAGATTTAAAATGCGCTGTTAGGCTACTACGTACATTAGCTAAATCGCTGTGCGTTTTTTTAATAACTATGTCATCATCATTCTTCTTACCTTTTTATGCTATTTGACTTTGGCTCAATTTTTTTTCCATCCGCAGATCTCGGTCATCCTATGTGTAGTTATTATAGTCCATACACTGGGCACTGGGCACGTGCCAGACAACTGGGTACGATCATAATACACTATGAGGTGTGAAACTACACCGGTACAAACAGAAATTACTGCACCAGTTGGTGTCGTGTTGCGTACCCGGAGTATTGACACACGCAACGCACACCAAACAACTCTTTGTATGGCGAGTTGATACTTCTCAGAATGTGACGCAGTCTTTGTTACAGTGCAGCTGAATGTTAACGTAGGTAAAGTATCATTAGTTAATACCAGCTATTCGTATCCCGTGGAATACTAGTGCTAATTTGGCGCGAGTTGTGCCTACATCTTGCTTAAAGGACGCTCTTTTCAAAATAAAAATAATGTATTACGTACCTGGTCCTGCTACATTCATACATACAAAATTGATGAATAAACATATGTCCAGATCAGTTAGATAGTTCGTGTTTACATCCATGACATGACCGGCGTCTGCAGCGCTGGCGGCTATCGATCCCTTGCACCTCACAAAGGCTGGCTTGGCACCCCCCTACCCTTCAAGGGGAGTACGCCCCTCACCCCCGCCATTTCAGCAACAGGCCGGGCGATTTTGGTTGAAGTTCAACAACCTTTCATTTATCGGTTCCCACACATACAATAGTCACATCAATCCATATTGTAATCTACATTGCATTGATATCTTACTCGATGAATTTTGCGTATTGAATTACAAGTTTTATCGCCATCTGTTCAACATTCGCAATACTGGTGGCTAATTTCGACACATTTTTGTATCTCCCGTATGGTCTAGTGGCTAGGATACCTGGCTTTCACCCAGGAGGCTCGGGTTCGATTCCCGGTACGGGAAAATATTTTTTATTTTATTTAAATTTAAAATTTTATTTCAAATCCTGAACGTCATGCTAAAAATGGGCTGAATAATCTGTTCGGCATTTTTAAAAGAGTTCTTTGTTTCGCGCCGCGGTAGAAGTGGTTTTTATTTTTGAACCGACTACACCCTAGTTGTTCAATTCATTTCTAGGGTCTCTCGACCTTTCGAAAACCTTGATTGAGGAGTTACATAAAAGCACTTGTAATGAGGGAATTTATTTTTCGTTTCTTTGTGCCCAAATACGAACTTGGCATTACTCTTGACAATTTGAATGGGACAGACTTGTTTATACAGCTGCTGATGTGTGTATTTTATGCGTACTTTTTATCTTAAGTGCCCTAAATTGTTTGTCCTCTATATTGGCACTTAACTGAGGCAGCGAACACTTGTTTTTATTTTGTTTGATTAGCAGTAATTTAAATATTTATTACATACAATAACGACTAATTATTTTGGACATCCGTACATTTATTGTATATCTTGATTAATAATTGGTCTCCGCGGCGCTACGACGCGCGAGACCAATTATTAATCTAGGGTTATAAGGGAATTTATTTATTTATGGTAATTTATCTAGGAACACACAGCACATCATTAGCATTACATAGTATAAAACAAAGTCGCTTTCCGCTGTGTCTGTCCCTATGTATGCTTAAATCTTTAAAACTACGCAACGGATTTTGATGCGGTTTTCTTTAATAGATAGAGTGTTTCAAGAGGAAGGTTTATATATATAATTCATGCGTTGCAATATAGTAGAAAAACACTGATAACTTTAGAGGTTTCTGATGTGAGGTCGTAAATTAACACATTTTTGGCGCTTACATAGCAAACCCTGTTTTGAGATTGATCAAAATAATGTACTACAGTATTGTAGATCTTACAAAGGTCTACAAAAAAGTCTACGATAGCATATGTCTAACTATTGCAGTTACGTCACAACAACTACTTTTTCAGTTAAAATTTGCAACAGTAACGCGGGTACAAACTAGACTACATTATTCGTTTCACGGTATTGATCCTTATCCAAATAAATCATTTCATATTCAAGGCTGTTTTAATACCTGTAGATTACTTTTTGAATGAATGCTATGATATTACTACTATATATGAATTTTACCCCGTGGAGGGAACTGATGTAAATTATTGATACGCTTGATTATTTTTCTGGTGGTAAGAATAAGATTTTTTTTTTATCTGAAAAGATATCAGATTTTTAGAATCAGCCAATTAATTTTGAAAAATTATCACATTTAATTCCCTTGAAAAATCGATCTTGATATGGGTCTATATGCCTGTGCTTTCGATCTTGGAAATACATTCGTCGTAGTCATAGGTTATTCGGAAAAGAAATTTTTTGAAATCCTTACTGAAGTGTTTATCTTTAATTTAACTTACTACATACTTTGTATAACCCAGACGAAGTCGGGGCGGGCTGCTAGTAATGAATAAATGAAATCGTTACTAAGTAGTTATTGCTAAGTTCCTTAAGTTGATGGCTGACAGAAAAATGTAGTAACGAAGTCAGAATATTTAAATATTTAGTTAGTTTATTGTTATAATTATCAACAATACTATATGTAGAGGTTAAACATGCAGACTGCTTTGGGGGTCATGGAAAACAGATAACATTCATGCCCGAACTCGAGTGAATCAAAATTCGTAGATGACCTAAGATGACTCTCATTTATTGTAGTTAGTTAATTATGTGAATGCTGAATGTAACAACGTGGTAATATTATATATAATAATTAATAGATATCAAATAATATGAGAAATACACCGCTCACCCGCATTATCTCTAGCGCTGAATGAGGTCCAAACAGATATCAGTAGTCGATAAATGTCTATTTCTGTGGTTATGTTTTACAAGACTGATAGCTTTATTACTGCTTTTGCTTCGGTCCAGTTACACATTGCGCATTCTTTGTGTGTAAGAACCAGATCAAGGCGATAGCCAAGATTGCAGGGGTTACAAAACGCACGCTTATTGTAATTAGCAATTAGCTGGTAATGCAAGCGTTTGCACTTCGATAAGGACTGCGCTAAATGCATTAACACCGGCATCTAGATCATATCCTTTCGATGCCCCTGCCTATGCGTTTGTATCCTCATTCATCTGATAAATATTTTTTTTTCGATCGCTTGAAGGATCAAACAAATAAAGTTCATCTGTAAACTGAGAAAAAACTGTTATTATTTCACATTTTTTTGGTAATAAGATTATTGGCAACTGACCCAAAAGATCGTTAGCCTGAAATGCATTGAAATAATATTTGCTTAGTAAAAACCCTATAAAGCAATATTATTCTATCCTAGTACGTACGTTGGGTAATTTGCACGTGAAGGTGAATTTTCAAAATATTCTTATTCATGTTCACGTTACTTTACAGCATGTCTATGGTTCAATGTTGCATTTTCTTATACAGGTCATCTATGTAGTCAACAAGGCCTATTAGTGCGACTAAAGCATAACATAATATTTGCCACTGCTTCTTCAAGTTCAAGTGCCTCCAAATAGAGTCGCCAGTGGAACCGTTCCACGGCTTCACATGGTAACGATCTGTTTCGCAACCCGAGTAACCAGCATTACATGTATTTACATGAGCATTATCATCGGCCAGCAGAGCGTGACGGTGGTAGCACGGCCAAGGCTTTTCCTGCTACTTTTTCAGTGTTGAAGGAAGCAGTAATAGGCTATTCTACTCAATTTTTTTTATATTTCATATTACAAATTTGAGTCCCTGAATTCAAGAACAGAAATATTTTTTTGAATCCGTTCAATATTAAATAAGTTATAAGCCTTTGAAATCCAGTGGGAGGGGAAAGTGTCAAGAAACAAGAAAAGGGCGCACTTAGAGGTTGAGTGACGTCACTGCCACTTGATTTCGTGCCCACAAAATATTTAGCAAGACATTCCACCACACTCCAACTTTTCTTCCTTAGAAAACTTTAAATGCTAATTACTGCATAAATTAATTACTAATTTTGTTGTTGTTTTCGAAATCGGTTAATTTTTAGTGTATGTGTCATTCCGTATATTTTTTTAAAATTTATTTATCTATTTCATGTACACGCTGTAAATATACATGGGAAAATTAACACTAGGAAAACTGAATACAAGGGTTCTACTTATTTCTAAAGAAATTTCTTCCTGTAGACCTGCGACAGGAACTGCGAAAGAAAGAGGCAAAGTAGCGTACAGGAAAAAAAATACAAAAACAATAAGCTCAATCTAAACTTATTTTATAATACTATATGTATAAAATCTTGTCAAAATGTGAACACAGTTAAATAGCCTATTCAAACGTCTGTACTTCAAAGGTACATTAAAAGGTTCTACGGTACTGTCATGTGGACGTGTATTGAGAGTCAGAAGTTTGTCGTTGTTTATATACCTTGTTCTTTCATCAGTGCTACAATTTTTTTGTTCATCAGTAAGGATTAAGGATAGTGATCTGATTATAGGTAACTGTCAGTGTTGTTTGACGCTTCAATAAAACAACGGCGTCGCCGCCGTGATAAAAGTGAATCTGTAACACTTTCTATGAAATGTTCTCATGAACAAAATCAGCAACATTACATGATAATAAATCTAGCCCGGATTTCCAAGGAAAGTGGTGCAGTATGACGGCGAAATCTGTCCACTGCTTTTTTTGGGTGGCAACGGTTATTGATGTTTATCAATTTGTTCATGGCCACTTAATTAAAGATTCACCTAATTAAGAATTCCCGTCTTGTCGTGAGCTTTTTTGTATGATGTTTTCGTATCGGCAGTATAAATAAACACAATTCGAAGATATTTCGAAGACTCTGATTCTCATTAAGTAGTTTATTTGAATCGTATCTTGGATTGATGAAATCCAAATCATCTAAGCAGATTATCACTATCAGCTCATTCAAGTATGCCGCTGCAGCCGCACATTCTTGCTAAATTGAAGTTATCGCCTAGAAATCGTTTAAGATTCGTCATATCACATAAAAGTAAGTGTGTGTATGGCTTGCTCCGGATACCCCTCTGTTTGTTAGGTAAACATCCCTACTCCTAGTCTCCCAGACAATCAGTCTAACCGTACACTCTCAAACTAAACATGCACCGTCCTGTGTGACAATACTGACAACAGACAGAGCAAAGATGGTCGACAGACTGCCAGTCGCCTTTCGAGAATCCATATTTACTGAACCCCGTCTGTATTGGTCCAAACAAGCTATTTCTATTCGACGCCACATCAAATTGAACACCGTATGAGCGACCCGTCTTGAATACCGTACGACATCATAACGGTCGACTTCATAAGGACTTCGGTTTCTTTACTGTCGTTAGATTGCGCACGCTTATGGCTCGGTTACTTGCAAATGGTGCTGGATTACTTTTACAAGTCGTTTGTCTTTTAGAGGGCACGTAAGATAAAACATCTAGGGGAATAGCCAACTAACTGTAGCGTCTGCAGCATGCATAAATAGGCTTTCCTTTCTTCTTAGTTTAATCATTAGTTTTGCTGATGAGCCTTGACATATATAATTAAATTAGGAATCTTTTAATTTAGAAAATTAAGAAATCTTGGAAATGAAAATGGAGGAAAAGTTTTGCCCTTTTAATACATCCATAGGAAGAAATGCGCTCGTCATGTCATACATATTAATTTAGACCAGCGTTGTCCTTTTGACGTTAATACGAAAACTGCGGCGGGCATTCTACGTTCATTGTGTTCTTTTGTTCTCATTGAGCAATGATAACCTTTTAATTTTCTAAACGCATTGTACTCTCATGACCTGCAGTAATCTCACGCAACGTGTGTATTGTTCAGTTCCTTGGCCCGTTTAAACTACCGGTGGTAGGGACTCTGCCAGATGTGACCTCAAGTTAATTACAGGATTTACGGGTATCCTTGAATCCGAATCGCTCTCACTCAATTAGGTTTCCGCGGATGCACTTCCGCGTGCATGTTTTTTGCTTGATGACTGTATTGTATGGTGTCCAAAATATTGAGTCCAAGTAAGAGGAAGTAAACAAATGAAACAGCTTGAGCATTGTTGATACATTATTTTTAGCATTAGTATGATAAATGAATATTTTTTCCTGTGACTCAGTTCGTTGTCTCAAACGAAAACAAGAAAGTCGACCTAGAAGACTACCAGCGACGTTATATGACATAGTTAAACATCTTGTAACGTTCTCCTCGTGACGTGAACTTGGAGATTCGTCCGACGCAAGGTTCAAGGTCGCGAATGCCGACGGAACCACGCATTACGCACCGCCGCACCGTTATTTAATTAAGTACCAACCAACGATCATCAACATTTATTCCCTTTAGGGTGGTTAGGTCTGAATGTCAAAATGTACTGATCCACATAAAGTACGTAACAGACCGGAAAGTTTGAGAAAACTAAGGACATACTCCTTATATTTGTTGAATTGAAACTATTTCGAGGGCAATGGATATATGCAGAATAATTCCGTACTTTAAGATAATGTAGCTCTATAAGTACAGTTTAAGAAATTGTCCTAACAGACCGGAGGCTGACTGTACCATTTATGTCAGGCTTTACGGGTTTCAGACATTTATTAATGAATACCTATAGAAAATCAGTCATTTTGGGAAAAGTTATTTTCGAAGTACGTACTTTATGTGGATCAGTACATTTTGACATTTAGACTATTTCAGACCTAACAACTCCAAAGGCTCTCAAATTGTAACTGACTGTTTACAAATTTGACAGTTTTATTTCCGACATTTAGAAAATCAGTCATTTTGGGAAAAGATTATTTTGAGATTTGTTAATAATAAGTGCAGTTTAAGAAATTTTCGTAACAGACCGGAAAGATTTCACGCAAATTAGCTATTGAAATATCAACATTGGAAAATATAATATTCTGCAAGTAATTTGATAATATTCTTATTTTTGTATCTTCGGAGCATGGAGCAATTACAAAGAGGAGATGCCGTAATAAGCGTTTTGTAAGAAAGTATTTGTGACGCTACACGGGGCGGAAGGCAGACGTGCGGGGTGCTTGGTTTCGGCCGTGGCTCCAACCACGGTGCACGAGCAATGACAAGCTCCGCCCACATTTGTGTCGGCAAGGCGCCAATGATCACATCACTGCACCATTTCAAACGGCATCTCCTCTTTGTAATTGCTCCATGCTTCGGAGGTTCTAATTTCCAAATCATTCATTAAAAGAAATAATAAAAAAAAGTTTTGGGCTCGTCCGGGATTTGAACCCGGGACCTCTCGCACCCTAAGCGAAAATCATACCCCTAGACCAACGAGCCGGTTGACCATTGTGCCGAAATATAGTCTAATGATATTTGAGTCATTTACTATATTTTTGGAAGATGACGTACCGCATGTAAATTCATTTATTTAGATAGTGTAGGTAAAGTCGGGGGCATCATTGCCAGACACATCCTGGTATTAGAGTGATCAAAACTGCATCTCGGCCTTTGGCGTGATTTACCAATCAATAGCAGTAAGCTCTTGCTCGCATTTCTTACATTTCAAACTTATGTGCGGTGCTTCAATATTTACTTTTACCCAAATAATAGTCGGTTTTTCCAAACTATATACAAATAAATATAAATTCCCTAGTTATTTATTTAAGCGAAAAGGAGGAAATTGATTTCCAAGAAGTCGTGACACATGCATGAAACAAGGATGATTGCATGGTTTATTTTACATTTACTTTATACATAGTCTAAACATTTGTGACTAAAGAATAAAGCATAGAATTAATAGTAAAGAATATTTGCTATACTGATGTATCACTAATTTGTTAAGGATAGATAAGCAAAATTACAGAAATTTTTACGTGACACCATTTTTATTTTACCAAACTTTAATGTAAACACTAAATTTCAAAAATTTTAAAGTCAATTCGAGATATCAGCATTTACATGAGCGTCCTTTTACCTTGGGCTCTACTCGATAAAAAAGCAAGACTGCTTTTAATAACAATGTGTTATGTACAATATTAACTAAAAAACTGAATCGGCGTTTAAAACGATGTGTTTTTAGACTTAGGGGACATGTAACTATTCCGGAAAAGATAAAATTAAGAGAGCCAAATGAAGAAGTGACTCTTGATCGACTCGAACTTGACGTTCTACTACTGGTCCACTGGCTATCTCATTCCGCCGCTTAATAAAATAATAATAAAAGTCTTTAAGAATCTAGAGTCGTATCTCCCCTACGGACCATGTTAAGCACTATCATCTAGTGTGCCAGAGTTCATACCGAAAGTGGATCACGCCGGCAATTGATCAAATTGAGCAGCCGTCGGCCGCGACACAATTACCACGAGCCACACTCGCTTTCGAACACAGCCCTATTTTCATACCCATAAAGTTAAACATGGTCTAAATGCCGATAAGGGCTGGCTAGTGCTTCACTAGCCAGTCTGCGTTGTCTTGATGAGATGCAATTGAAGACGCTATCAGTTAACTACATCCCAGTTTAGACTGAACTGTTCTTAATACTCCATCTAATTTATTCAGACATCCTGTTTCAACTAGCTATTAAGTTTTAGCTATTAAATTATCTATGTGTTTAGAAGAGGCTTGACTATCCACCATTTCTTTTTATAAGGGTACCTACAATTTTCTTTCAAATATAAGTTTTGGAAATGTTTTTGCTATGAGTACCTAGATAGAATTGATGAACACTTCTGAGCTAGGCTATTGTGTCTTCTTAATGAAGAAGTGACCTTATCCCATCTACTCGGGGTTGGCCTTCCTTGTCCGTCTTTTCCACACTGCACGATTTTGAACCATCGTGGAGTTCAGGCTACTGTGTAAATACGTGTTAAGGAATGTACTCCAATGTCTGCTTTTGCATATTCAATTATAGTATAATTAATCTTTTCATTTTCAATCTTATTAATATTCACCAAACAACACAATATAATTTTAATACCATTTAATTTATAGATTTGTAATCTTATCTTTTCTATGCTTTTAGCAATATTAGCTTTGTGCCCGGCGATGACTATGATTTCTCAATATTCTACAATAAAAGTACCGGCGTAAGCTATAAAATACTGAGAAAGTAGAAATTTACGTTTTATATCACTTCTATAAATACCATTATTGTTCATATCTAGGCATTTCTAAAACATTAGGAATCATTAATAGCGATATTTAGTGCTTAATTCCATCACAATTTGTGTGCGCTTTTCTTCAGTGGGAAAGATAATTACGAGTAACAAGCAGACATCTTGGAAAGCTGTCATAGTTATCAGGATGTTATATAATTTAACTACTACTTAATAGTGGATTATCCATGGTTTGAATTCTGTGACTTGATAATCACAGAAAATGTCAAAATTTACTGGTAAGGTAAATTTTGACACACTTATTTTTTATGTGTACTACGTAATATACGTATTGCTCTAGCAATCATACTCATTACATAGTATACTAGCTGTTTCCCGCAGCTCCGCCTGCGGTATATAGCCTATGTTACTCAGGGTGAATGTAGCTTTCCAATGGTGAAAGAATTTTTAAATTGGGACAGTAGTTTTTGAGTTTATTCATTACAAACATACACACAAAAATACAAATCTTTCCTCTTTATAATATTAGTATGAGATGTAGACTAATCATTTAAAAATTATCTGACTATGCAATCTTGGGGATTAATTCTTCTTGTCGAGTGATTGGCATTGCTAACTATTAAAACTCGAATGTCTTCCTTCCAGGTATGATCAACGTCTCTGATGGGCACATCGAGTTCAACCCGAACCTGGGCTGGCGCGAACTAGTGCCACATTACATCGGGCCCATTTCCTTCGTGGTCTTCTTCGTCATTTTCGGCATGTTGCTACCTATCACCGGGTATAAAATTTGATAGCTTGCTTTCTATCTTGTAATGTCTACCTCATCCGACAACCGAACAGACAGACTGTCCTGGCGTAAATAAATTAAATACGAGAGCCGGACTCCACCTGAAGTGGGAATGAGCAAAGACGGAGAAGCTTTTTACCTTGTAATGTCATATCCGTAATCAAGTCATTAAAAACATGGTACAACCTAATATTGATCCTTGTGGGACTCCTCTAGTCATTTTTAGTTTTAGCTTTTTATTTGGGCAATTAATGAATCCGCCTTTATCATCATCCATTACGTACAGTTTGCCAAGTATTATTTTATAAAATTTAGTATTGTCCTATTCTATAGTACAATATCTCCAAAGTTATCCGTGATTAATCCACCAAGCTGATAGTCATATAAAGATTATCACTGTGTCTGACTTGTGTGATGTTTTAAGGTTGTTTTGGTGTTGCTGCCACATGTGCCGCATCGGCCGGCGCCGGCGCCCCTTCGACCGCAAGTACGACGGCTGCGTGCGAGGCATCTTGGCCATCCTTCTCATCGCAATGATCACCTTGTTCCTGTAAGTCTCTCAATTTACAAATACTTGTCAAATATTGATGAACATTGTTCACACACACTAGATTACAACGATATTAGTCATGGTCAGTTGATCCAGGCTAGCAGTTCAAATTTTCAAGGACGAGGTCTTTGGCCGAATCCAACCTTAGTTTTGCAAACAGCCGACAGCGAAGAAGGATTCTCTAAAAGTGGTGGGAACCAGATTGTCAGATGACAAACTAGTCAGGGAGGAGTATATGAATTGGCTGCTGCTGTAATGATGCTGATGAAAAATTCAAGTTATTCCACAAAAGATTGCCCTCGTGAGAGAGACGTGTTCTTTTGCAGATTCGGTGTGGTTTGCACGTTCACAACGGAACAGCAAGTAGAGGAGGGCATCATCGAACTGCCCAAGCGAATCAAGAACGGTACGGGCACCGTGCGCCAGGTCCTCAACGAAACGGCTAGCCACATCCACACCCGGATTCAGAAATACTCCAATTACTCCAAGGGAGGAATAACCGGCGTTTTCGAAGGTACCTACTTGTGTTGTAGTTGTTAGTTGTCAAATTATATCTCTTTTTAGGTACCTCATAAGGTAAAAAAGGAACCCTTATAGTCTCACTCGTGCCGTCTGCCTGTCCGGCGGTCACAGTCGATTTTGCTCCGAATCTACTGGACTGATCAAGTTGAAATTTTGTACACACACGTGTGTCTGCAACCCGAATGTGGACTAATTTAAAAAAATAGATTATTTTGCCGCCTCATTAAATATTAATTTCGCCAAGTTGGCTAGTTGGCTAAGATGCAATTGGCGTGGCCGTAAGAAGCTCGGTCTTCAAAGAAAGGTTCTGTGTTTTAAAATGTGTAAATCCTGGTTGTTACCTACGTAGGTTACTTTTTAGGATTCCGTACTTAGAGTAAAACGAACTTCTATTATTCCATACCATTGTCTTTAATAGGAATTAGTTCCCCTGTTTAATGTAAGCGGTTATGCGCTTCAAATAGAAAAATCTTTATAGTAAGTAAGTACTGATCTCGCTTATTTTTAGCGAAATAATGTACAATATAAGTACATACCGAATGTATGACGGTTGAATATTTGTATAGCATAATGCTCTGTAATCTGTGTTATTACTAAGACTTTGCTGTCCGTCCGACTATCTGTCACCGGGCTGTATCTCATGAACCATGACAGTTGAAACTATGATAACACAAGTAATGTATTTTTGACAGAACAGTACTAGAAAACAGAATAATATAAGTAAATACTAGAAAACAGAATAATATAAGTGAGTAAGTAAATTCAAATATCTTGGTCATATGTTGGCTCCCGACCTCAGGGATGATGACGATATTGAGAGAGAACGAAGGGCGTTGTCGGTAAGAGCTAACATGCTGGCTCGCAGGTTTGCACGTTGTTCTCGAGCTGTAAAAATCACGCTTTTCAGAGCCTTCTGCACATCTTTTTACACTTGCGGCCTGTGGGCCCGGTATACGCAAAAATCGTACAACGCTCTTCGGGTTCAGTATAATAACGCATTCAGGGTGCTGATGCGGCTGCCTCGCTTCTGTAGCGCGTCAGGGATGTTCGCAGAAGCTAGAGTAGACTGCTTCTACACTACGATGCGCAAAAGATGTGCGTCCTTGGTGCGCCGGCTGCGGGGGGGCGGCAACAGCATCCTGAACATGATCGCTAGTCGGCTAGACTGTCAGTACGTAAACCATTGCCGTACCATTTCAGCTGGATTGGTGAGGCAATGGGATACGTAATATTTATATATTTTTCTTTATCCTGTTTTTAAAGTTACTAACAAAAATTTTAGCATAAGTTCATACTAACATCTTGTGAGACTATGTTTCTTGAATAAATAATTCTTCATTCATTCATTCATTCATAATCCACATACATACATGTTTTTTTTTTTTTAATTTTTTTTTTTTTTACGTTTTTATGGATAATGGTGCGGAACCCTGCGTGTGGGAGTCCGACTCGCACTTGACCGGTTTTTATTCGTAAATCATTGCGGTTAAATATTTTTAGGTGATGGTATCCTGCAAACGTAATACTTAAATCTTTTTTTAATTGGGTTGGACGTCGACGTTGGTTTCGGGAAAAGGTCTATTTTTGCGCTATACATATGTATGTATACGTATACATATATTGTATAACTGTCATAAATAGAAGCGAGCAATAATTCATTTTCTGGAATTCAATCTTGTACTTTTACTAACCATCAAGATTACCTAGAAATCAAATTTTATCATGTGTTATGAAAAGATGCACGATAAAAATATTTTCCTCAATCAATCAATACATCGTGTTATCGTATTCAATTATATACTCTCACATAGTACTTCCGAAAGTTATTGATTGATAACATTCTATGTGTTTAACATCTTGCTGCGACGTGTTGTATATTTGCAAATATGGTGGTCGCAGGAGTGACCAGCATGATCTGGCGTCAGTTGAGCGTGATGTCGAACGCGGTGGCCGTGACGTCACTACACGGCATGGTGCAGCGTCTGGACGACGTGCAAGCTGACCTGCGGCAAGTGCAGCAGCTGACGGCCACGCTGCGGTTCCAGGCGGGGCAGCTCAACACAGGTGAGTGGCAGACAGCAGCCGTGACGTCACTGCAGCAGCTGACGGCACGCTGCGGTGCCAGGCGGGGCAGCTCAACACAGGTGAGTGGCAGACAGCAGCCGTGACGTCACTGCAGCAGCTGACGGCACGCTGCGGTGCCAGGCGGGGCAGCTCAACACAGGTGAGTGGCAGACAGCAGCCGTGACGTCACTGCAGCAGCTGACGGCACGCTGCGGTTCCAGGCGGGGCAGCTCAACACAGGTGAGTGGCAGACAGCAGCCGTGACGTCACTGCAGCAGCTGACGGCACGCTGCGGTGCCAGGCGGGGCAGCTCAACACAGGTGAGTGGCAGACAGCAGCCGTGACGTCACTGCAGCAGCTGACGGCACGCTGCGGTTCCAGGCGGGGCAGCTCAACACAGGTGAGTGGCAGACAGCAGCCGTGACGTCACTGCAGCAGCTGACGGCACGCTGCGGTGCCAGGCGGGGCAGCTCAACACAGGTGAGTGGCAGACAGCAGCCGTGACGTCACTGCAGCAGCTGACGGCACGCTGCGGTGCCAGGCGGGGCAGCTCAACACAGGTGAGTGGCAGACAGCAGCCGTGACGTCACTGCAGCAGCTGACGGCACGCTGCGGTGCCAGGCGGGGCAGCTCAACACAGGTGAGTGGCAGACAGCAGCCGTGACGTCACTGCAGCAGCTGACGGCACGCTGCGGTTCCAGGCGGGGCAGCTCAACACAGGTGAGTGGCAGACAGCAGCCGTGACGTCACTGCAGCAGCTGACGGCACGCTGCGGTTCCAGGCGGGGCAGCTCAACACAGGTGAGTGGCAGACAGCAGCCGTGACGTCACTGCAGCAGCTGACGGCACGCTGCGGTTCCAGGCGGGGCAGCTCAACACAGGTGAGTGGCAGACAGCAGCCGTGATGCACTGCAAGGCATGCTGCAGTGGTGGGTTGATCTAAAAAGCGTTATTTTCTAAGTCATTGCCGTAAGAAGTGAGAAGCTGTTTTAATAACCAAATAAATGTAAAATCTAGATCCAAAACAAAGCAATTGAACAAAGGATGTTAGATGTTCGTCCAACATAATCATAACTAACAATTTCCCGGCAGGCCTCCGCAAAGTGAAGCGCAGCCTGCTGCAGACGCTGGCCAACTGCGACATGCCGGCCTGCATCAGTCTGCAGGGCAAGCACCGCATCGGAGAACTCAATACCGACATACAGTACAGCCAGGTTTGTTACACCACTTAAAACCATTACAAGAATTGTACGATAAAAAACTTGGTATTAGTATGTAATAATAGATGGCACTATAAGAATCGAACATTTCTTTTAAGTACGGATCTTTCTAGTGATAATTTAATAACTTATTGAAAAATCCATTAGACCAGCTGTGTTGTGATATAATTTCGATACCAATTCGTAAAAAAAAAAAAAAATTTCTTAATTTATCGTTATGTAAGTGTTTTTTACACGTAAATTTTTGCTATCTATTTCATTTTATATCTGTGTCGCCTATAAAATTAAATAGTGTTTGTCCTCCGCTAATCTTTCCACACCTTTTCATGCTATCTCGGATAAGATGCTTGACAAGTACTTTCCTACAGTGAGTATCATCAAATTCGTTATCGCTATTTCTTTCAGCTAACTTGGCTTTATTTGTTTGTATACTTTTGAGACTACTAGACGGATTTACATATTTTTTTTGTATAATGATTGCCTAATTTTTGATGAGGAGGATGACACATGCCTGAACCAGAATATGTCTACCGATGTGGTATAGGCATAGGTCTATAGAGCCTTCAAGATCGGGAAATTAATTGTGATATTTTTTTTTAAATTGGCTGAAACTTTTCGGATAATAGGAAACTTTATTTCTGCCATCAGAAAAATTATCAAGCGTTTTTGAAATTATTATCTGTATTCTATTTGGCTGTTGGTTAAAAAGTCACCTTTATACGTAGTAATTTATAAACACTTTATTTATTTTTTTGTAATTTTAGTGTTATCTGCCGCCAGATGTCAATTTGGCTGGTGTTTAAAAAGTATGTATATGTAATAATTTAACAAAAAAATGTATTTTATTTAAATTTTTGTGGTATCTGTCGACTCCAGATGCCATTTTCTGTTATTTAAATACCTTACAGATAATTAAACAAAAAAAAAAAATCCAATTTTTTTGCGTCATCCGCCGCCAGATGCCGGACGTGTCGGACCTGTTGAACAACGTGACGGCTCTGATCGACGGACACATCAAAGAAGAGGTGGCGGACGGCGAGCGAGTGTTCGAAGACTTGCAGCGAGGCATCCGGCGATCAGTCGAGGAACAAGTGCCGCGCGTGCAGTCCGCCTTCAACTACATAGGTACTGTCTTTTTAATATCCCTGTAACTATGCGTCATTTCATCCACACTTTTCATTTTATAACCATCCTACACCAAATTTTCATTTTTCGAATCACCTTTTTTTATCCAAATTGTTTTCACGTCATCCCATCACTTTCCATATTGATCTCACAAGAGCAAGAGCTCTATTTCTATTTTTGTATTTTTCAATCTACCTTACTTCAATTTTGTTAGTTTAATGTGTGGAAAACAATATATCTCTAATAATCCCAGGATCCGCTTTCCTGCTCTTTCTCTTTCACTTCGCGTCCCTAGTTGTGAGACCTTGAACGCGTTCCTTCTACCAGGGCCTGGTGGAGGCGGCATGGCTAAAACATTTGTCCCCCACATAGCTGGTTTCCGTAAGACGTGGCCTTCTTAAAAGCGGCTTGTCTGCTATCTACAATCATATAGACTGCCCCGAATGTGGGAGTTTTTTACGCGATCTTGACGCGTTACTCCATACATCCATCGTAGCATTGTCATCTCCGTGACTTGTAACTGTCGCTTATGTTGCTCAGTGTACGTCGTGTGGAAGATCAGATCTAATCATGGTTTTGTAGACCTGTCCATAGTAGTGTTATTTTTTAATATGGCTTTTATTTGACGTGTTTAGCCAGTAGCAGTGACAGAACGGCTATCCTCTTCAGTTTCAGTTTTGAGGAGATTTTTGGACCAAAGTCATTTGGTGCAATGACCCGTTCAATTTGCTATGAAATTCGCTATGTCGAAAGAATATGTCAAAGTTATAGTGAACAGAAATACATAAAATTTTATGTTTATATCAAAAACATAAGAGCTCGCTCCACCACACATCGTTCACAGTTGAACGAAAAATGGCGTAAGCCCCGTCTCTTTTTCCGACGTCACTGCCCCGATGACCGTAACGGAGCACCAGTAGATACATGGTCTCCTCTTTGTAATTGCCCCATGATTGGGCCTTAATGTAGGCGTGTGGTTGCAGCCGAAAAGTTGGACACTTTGTCAACGGAGGTGGTGAAGCAAGTGGCCCTCGCGGACAAGCAGATCGCCGACATCGAGCGGCTGGCGGTGACGCACACCACGCAAGCGCACCACGAGTACGGGCCCTACCGCCGGTACGCGGGGCTCGGTGTCGGCGTCGCCATGTTACTGGTGAGTTACACGAGTAGGGCTCACTAGACACGTTCCCTGTGTGACTGTGTGAGTCACTGGCGACCGGCAGCCAAGCCGCTCGGGGTGACGGTCACGGCATTGTAGCCAAGGAACCCATCACATCCTGGACACACCCCGGACACTCCATACAACAGCGCCGAAATTACTACTACTACGATTTAGTCGCGTTAATACGCGCGTCACTGTGTGTGCCACTCGTAGGGTTATTTACTGTATCTGCGTCATAGTTGTCCGTCGCGTTTTGCTCTTGATTTTTACCCTTAATTTGCGCGGTGAGATGCAGTATCTGTTTCGGGTGGGAGGGTGTGAGTGTCTGTTCTGTATGTAGTAATCGGCTTGTAAGTTGGCAAGGATGTGAGCGAGACAAACTTATGCCACTAATTATCGCTATGGGTTCGTCTCGTTTACATTTTGCCAAGTTATATGCCGCCGGGTAAACTATAAATAATTCTGTGGTGTGAGTGTCTGTTCTGTATGTAGTAATCGGCTTGTAAGTTGGCAAGGATGAGAGCGAGACAAACTTATGCCACTAATTATCGGTATGGGTTCGTCTCGTTTACATTTTGCCAAGTTATATGCTGCCGGGTAAACTATAAATAATTCTGTGGTAACGGGTGAAATTATTTTATTCGTGAATGTTGTCATTAGATCTGCGTGGTGCTGGCGTGGGGCCTGCTGTGCGGCGTGTGCGGCAAGCGGCCCGACGCGTACGGCGCCTCCGACTGCTGCAACAAGGGAGCCGGCGCACGCGGTCTGTACTGGTGGGTAGCTGCAGGCTGACAGGCCATGCTTGTAGCAGGTGGTGCTGGTGCGGCGCCTCCGACTGCTGCAACAAGGGAGCCGGCGCACGCGGTCTGTACTGGTGGGTAGCTGCAGGCTGACAGGCCATGCTTGTAGCAGGTGGTGCTGGTGCGGCGCCTCCGACTGCTGCAACAAGGGAGCCGGCGCACGCGGTCTGTACTGGTGGGTAGCTGCAGGCTGACAGGCCATGCTTGTAGCAGGTGGTGCTGGTGCGGCGCCTCCGACTGCTGCAACAAGGGAGCCGGCGCACGCGGCCTGTACTGGTGGGTAGCTGCAGGCTGACAGGCCATGCTTGTAGCAGGTGGTGCTGGTGCGGCGCCTCCGACTGCTGCAACAAGGGAGCCGGCGCACGCGGCCTGTACTGGTGGGTAGCTGCAGGCTGACAGGCCATGCTTGTAGCAGGTGGTGCTGGTGCGGCGCCTCCGACTGCTGCAACAAGGGAGCCGGCGCACGCGGCCTGTACTGGTGGGTAGCTGCAGGCTGACAGGCCATGCTTGTAGCAGGTGGTGCTGGTGCGGCGCCTCCGACTGCTGCAACAAGGGAGCCGGCGCACGCGGTCTGTACTGGTGGGTAGCTGCAGGCTGACAGGCCATGCTTGTAGCAGGTGGTGCTGGTGCGGCGCCTCCGACTGCTGCAACAAGGGAGCCGGCGCACGCGGTCTGTACTGGTGGGTAGCTGCAGGCTGACAGGCCATGCTTGTAGCAGGTGGTGCTGGTGCGGCGCCTCCGACTGCTGCAACAAGGGAGCCGGCGCACGCGGTCTGTACTGGTGGGTAGCTGCAGGCTGACAGGCCATGCTTGTAGCAGGTGGTGCTGGTGCGGCGCCTCCGACTGCTGCAACAAGGGAGCCGGCGCACGCGGTCTGTACTGGTGGGTAGCTGCAGGCTGACAGGCCATGCTTGTAGCAGGTGGTGCTGGTGCGGCGCCTCCGACTGCTGCAACAAGGGAGCCGGCGCACGCGGCCTGTACTGGTGGGTAGCTGCAGGCTGACAGGCCATGCTTGTAGCAGGTGGTGCTGGTGCGGCGCCTCCGACTGCTGCAACAAGGGAGCCGGCGCACGCGGCCTGTACTGGTGGGTAGCTGCAGGCTGACAGGCCATGCTTGTAGCAGGTGGTGCTGGTGCGGCGCCTCCGACTGCTGCAACAAGGGAGCCGGCGCACGCGGTCTGTACTGGTGGGTAGCTGCAGGCTGACAGGCCATGCTTGTAGCAGGTGGTGCTGGTGCGGCGCCTCCGACTGCTGCAACAAGGGAGCCGGCGCACGCGGTCTGTACTGGTGGGTAGCTGCAGGCTGACAGGCCATGCTTGTAGCAGGTGGTGCTGGTGCGGCGCCTCCGACTGCTGCAACAAGGGAGCCGGCGCACGCGGCCTGTACTGGTGGGTAGCTGCAGGCTGACAGGCCATGCTTGTAGCAGGTGGTGCTGGTGCGGCGCCTCCGACTGCTGCAACAAGGGAGCCGGCGCACGCGGCCTGTACTGGTGGGTAGCTGCAGGCTGACAGGCCATGCTTGTAGCAGGTGGTGCTGGTGCGGCGCCTCCGACTGCTGCAACAAGGGAGCCGGCGCACGCGGCCTGTACTGGTGGGTAGCTGCAGGCTGACAGGCCATGCTTGTAGCAGGTGGTGCTGGTGCGGCGCCTCCGACTGCTGCAACAAGGGAGCCGGCGCACGCGGTCTGTACTGGTGGGTAGCTGCAGGCTGACAGGCCATGCTTGTAGCAGGTGGTGCTGGTGCGGCGCCTCCGACTGCTGCAACAAGGGAGCCGGCGCACGCGGTCTGTACTGGTGGGTAGCTGCAGGCTGACAGGCCATGCTTGTAGCAGGTGGTGCTGGTGCGGCGCCTCCGACTGCTGCAACAAGGGAGCCGGCGCACGCGGTCTGTACTGGTGGGTAGCTGCAGGCTGACAGGCCATGCTTGTAGCAGGTGGTGCTGGTGCGGCGCCTCCGACTGCTGCAACAAGGGAGCCGGCGCACGCGGTCTGTACTGGTGGGTAGCTGCAGGCTGACAGGCCATGCTTGTAGCAGGTGGTGCTGGTGCGGCGCCTCCGACTGCTGCAACAAGGGAGCCGGCGCACGCGGCCTGTACTGGTGGGTAGCTGCAGGCTGACAGGCCATGCTTGTAGCAGGTGGTGCTGGTGCGGCGCCTCCGACTGCTGCAACAAGGGAGCCGGCGCACGCGGCCTGTACTGGTGGGTAGCTGCAGGCTGACAGGCCATGCTTGTAGCAGGTGGTGCTGGTGCGGCGCCTCCGACTGCTGCAACAAGGGAGCCGGCGCACGCGGCCTGTACTGGTGGGTAGCTGCAGGCTGACAGGCCATGCTTGTAGCAGGTGGTGCTGGTGCGGCGCCTCCGACTGCTGCAACAAGGGAGCCGGCGCACGCGGCCTGTACTGGTGGGTAGCTGCAGGCTGACAGGCCATGCTTGTAGCAGGTGGTGCTGGTGCGGCGCCTCCGACTGCTGCAACAAGGGAGCCGGCGCACGCGGCCTGTACTGGTGGGTAGCTGCAGGCTGACAGGCCATGCTTGTAGCAGGTGGTGCTGGTGCGGCGCCTCCGACTGCTGCAACAAGGGAGCCGGCGCACGCGGCCTGTACTGGTGGGTAGCTGCAGGCTGACAGGCCATGCTTGTAGCAGGTGGTGCTGGTGCGGCGCCTCCGACTGCTGCAACAAGGGAGCCGGCGCACGCGGCCTGTACTGGTGGGTAGCTGCAGGCTGACAGGCCATGCTTGTAGCGGTGGTGCTGGTGCGGCGCCTCCGACTGCTGCAACAAGGGAGCCGGCGCACGCGGCCTGTACTGGTGGGTAGCTGCAGGCTGACAGGCCATGCTTGTAGCAGGTGGTGCTGGTGCGGCGCCTCCGACTGCTGCAACAAGGGAGCCGGCGCACGCGGCCTGTACTGGTGGGTAGCTGCAGGCTGACAGGCCATGCTTGTAGCGGTGGTGCTGGTGCGGCGCCTCCGACTGCTGCAACAAGGGAGCCGGCGCACGCGGTCTGTACTGGTGGGTAGCTGCAGGCTGACAGGCCATGCTTGTAGCAGGTGGTGCTGGCGTGAGGCAAGCGGAAACGAAACTAAAATTAGAAGAAAAAGGCTCCGCTCCTTATCTGACGTCGGTGCACCGTTCATCGTAACAGTGCACCATGCGATAGGCTATCTCGCTGTTATTGCACCGTGGTTTCGATGCTATATTTATGTTCTGAAATTTGTGTTTTTAGGATTTTTAATAAAAATATATTTAAAATATTTTTAGCATTAGATATACTATGTAATCGATCTCTTTGTATTGGTACAGCGGCATGATCCTGATGTTCACGGTGGGCGCGGCGTTCTGCGTCGCCACGGTGCTGTACTTCCTGATTGGCGTCGCTCTACAGCGAGTGCTGTGCGATCCACTAGCGTAAGTATACACCTTCTCTAACGAAGTGACGTGCATAGATTGTTTTTATAGGGTAGGCAAATTACTTTTCAAGAACTTTTTGATACTTTCTTTAGGTACTTACTTAGTCTTTTTATATCTATACAGGGTGGATTCACCCCACCGAAAAAAATATTAGCTGTTCCATACTATTTTACAATACCTACTCGCCCAAAATGTATGGAGTAGCTGATTGTTTTTCGGTCGGATTAAGTCGGTCCCGTAGGAAAAGTTCCACATATTCACGAGTATTTTCACTAGTAAAAGTTATGCCAATATTTTTGAATAAAAATATGCTTATGTATGTTAAATCCATCCATACTTCCATACTAATATTATCATCACTATTACTATGTATGCTTAAATCTTTAAAACTACGCAACAGATTTTGATGCGGTTTTCTTTAATAGATAGTGTAGGCGACGCGAATGGATTAATTTGAAATAGGTGCTGTAATATCATTGTACTTATTGTTTTAATTATGTGAATAAAAGTTTGTTGTTGTGAAATGGTCGTGCGTGCCCGCTGTTCCCGCCGCGCGTCGTCGGGTGGTGCGGCCCCCCGCACCGCTACAATCAGTCGCTATCTACTAACTGCGAGTACGCACGCCATTTTGCAGCTACAAAATAACCGAAATTATCGCCTTCTCATTTCCACCGCCTACATCGCTGGTCTTCGAGCCGCATCACCTGGATGTACCATACGCCACCCAGAATCATGGTTAGCACTAGAAGTGCACGAAAAAAGGAACAACAGCAGCAAGAAGCCGAGTTCAAAAGCGAGCAACAAGAAAACAAGATGGAGGACGAAAAGTGCACCGTGCAAAGTGTTCACAAATCTAGTCACGTCAGCAAGAAAACTTCTTCATCTTCGATCGCAAAAAAGAAGAAATTGCTCGAATTTAAGGCTGCTGAAGAAAAAGCTTGTTTAAGAATGGAGCTTATTGACAAAAAGTTGGCTGTGGATTTGGCACAATTGGAATCGGAAAGTAGTAGCGATTCGCTATCGAAGGTAACAAGTGAGCACAAAGATAAGTTGGTTGAAAAGTGGTTAGAAACTAGTCAGCAGGACTTGAAGAGTCAGTTTCCTGGAGAAATCAACTTTGACGTCGCATGTGGCCCAGCACGCTTGTATACGAAACCCGCCGGCCCACATACCGACCATGCACTCGAAGAAGCACGACCGCCACCACCCTTAGGTGGCACTGATGATACCGTGCACGCACTGGCGAGTGCACTGAAGAATCTAACCGCTGCCTCTGCTGCTGGTGCTACTGGATGCAGCAACAAAATGCTCAACCGCTTGTGCACCCCAAGAGATCTGCCCTCATACTCTGGAGACCCGCTTGAGTGGCTACAATTTAAGAGGGCATACGAAGAATCCTCCCAAGTCTGTAACTTCAGTGACCGGGAGAACCTGTGGCGTTTGAGAAAATGTCTCCACGGCGCGGCCAAGGAGGCTGTGACGGCGTTACTTATTGGTGCTACATCCCCTGATGTGGTAATTTCTACGCTGGAACTCCAATTTGGGAACCCTGATGTCATTATATCCCGAATTCTACAAGATTTGAATAAACTTCGTCCCATGTCACAAGATTATCTGAAGGATATCATCTTCTTCTCAAACAAAGTGAAGAATTGTGTCGCAGCCGTGACCGCCATCGGCTGTGAAGATTACCTACACGGCATGAATATAGTCGCAACGATTCTTGCGAAATTACCCAGTGTACTTATATCTAAATGGAGCGACTACAGCTTCCCCCTAGTTACACGAGGGACTCCAAAGCTCATAATTCTGTCTGAATTCTTAAGTGGCGAAGCTGAGAAAATATCGAAGACATTTATAAGTGTACACGGATTTTGTAAACAAAGTGATTCGTCTCGTATTCGACCTCAGACTGTGTTGGTGAACAATGAACTGACTGGTGTTAGTGTTAAAGACGATAATTGCCGGTTCTGTCGCGTCTCTAAGCACGCGTTATCTGACTGTAAAAAGTTTAAAAAGTGTTTACGGAAAGATCGGTGGACATATGTTAAACGGTACGGCTTGTGCTACAAATGCCTAAACTCACGGCACAAACAAACGGACTGCCCCGAACTCGCGTGTGACATAGACGGTTGCGGTCGGTCTCATCACCGGCTGTTACCTTATCCACATAATAATGATACAAAACTAACGCCGGCGCCTCCGACGAACGACAGCACAAGAACCTCTGAAGTTGAAACTGTGGCACATTTGAACTCGAACAACCGCAAAGTGCTCCTAAAAACTGTGCCTGTTTACCTGCATGGACCTAACGGAACCATACGTAGTTGGGCTCTTATGGATGATGGTTCTTCCATAAGCCTTTTGAGCGCCTCCCTCTCGTCACGCCTAGGCCTCCATGGGAAGAAACAATCTCTGCGTGTGTGTAGCGCCTGGAACGAAATGGTCTGTGATACCGAGATAGTGGACTTAAGCCTGTCTAACGAAGATGGAACTACGTTTAAACTACGTGCCCGATGCGTGAGGGATATGAACTTACCTGTACAAAATATCTCCGCTGATGAACTGAGTAGTCTGCAGTTGCTTAAACCTGAAATAAAAAATTACATCAGTACTAATCAGTGCAAACCGGAACTTTTGATTGGTCAAGACAATTACGACCTTATTGTGCCTTTGCAAGTCATCAAGGGTCAACCTGGCGACCCATACTGCACCCGCACGCCGCTAGGATGGTGTGTTCACGGATGTTTGAGATCCTCCAATGTCTCAGACACTCCGTCTCAGTCGACCTTACTACTGTCCAAAAAAAACGAGAATGTGGCCAGAGAACTACAAGATATGCACGAATTAATCACCAAGTCTTTCGCCATCGATTCTCTGGGCATATCAGCTAAGCCTAGGCAGAATGTGCTGGACGTGCAAGCTACCGAGCACCTGGAAAACACTTCAAAACTTTTAAATGGAAGATGGTACGTGGGTATACCCTGGAAGAACGCTTCGACTCAAATGCCCGAGTCTTACACTAACGCTATGGTGCGTCTACGAGGTGTCGAACGAAAAATGAAGTCCAATCCAGGATACTCTGAAAGATATAAGGAAAGAATCCACCATCTATTTAAGAACGATTACGCCTCAGAACTACCAGAAAATCAAAACCCTAAAAGAATATGGTACCTCCCACATTTTGGCGTTGACAACCCTAATAAGCAGAAATTGAGACTGGTCTACGACGCAGCATCCCGAAGCCAAAATATGTGCCTAAATGACTTCATCCTGAAAGGTCCCGATCTATTAAATTCACTCTTCGGAATTATGCTCAGATTTCGTGAAAACAAATTTGCCGTAATTGGAGATATTCGCGATATGTTCTTACGAATAAAAATTCAAGAAGAAGACAGACATGCACTTCGTTTCCTGTGGCGAGAATCCTCCGATCAACCAGTCAAAACCTACGCTATGAGCTCGCTTATATTTGGTGCAAACTGTTCGCCTTTTATTGCACAATTCATAAAAAACAAAAACGCACAGAGATATGAGTTATCTATGCCCGAAGCCGTAGAAGCTATATATAAACAACATTATATGGACGACTATATCGACAGCATACAAGACGAGCAGTTGGCTGCAAAACTTGTTAGGGACGTCACCTTCATCCACAAACAGGGTGGTTTCGAGATAAGAAACTGGGTTTCTAACCAACCATCAATATTGAACTCAGTACCCAAAGAAAATATACGAGCAGCCGTATCATTTGAGAATGGTCATCCCTGCGACGTAGAACGCACGCTAGGCTTGCTTTGGTTCCCGAGCGACGACACGCTAGGATTCGACGTCTCATTCAAACGTATACCTACGCAGATTAAAACCGGAGAGAAAAAGCCTACTAAAAGAGAGATGCTCAGAATATTGATGTCAATATACGATGTTTACGGAATTTTGTCACCTATAACAATTAGAGGAAAAATAATATTACAAGATATGTGGAAATCTAACATAGGCTGGGACGAAGAAATATCGGAAGAAATATTTTCAAAGTGGCTGGCTTGGTTAGCAACAATTGAAAACATAAGTTGCATACGAATCCCAAGGCATTACGCCATAGCAACAGGTACCATTCAAGAACATGCTAGTGCAAGCGAGATGCAAGATGCATCGCCCGCAACATCATTCTGCACTCGTCATTGTAACACGGGCACTACGACAAATATACTTCATGACCCAGCGCACGGGGGCGCGGCCACGCCTACATGCTATACGAACCTACAGCTACATATATTTTGTGATGCATCTGCAAAGGCAATGTGCGCGGTCGCTTACTGGCGATGGAACGTAAACAATGAAGTGAAAGTTGCATTTATAAGTAGTAAATGTCGAGTTGCACCTGTGAAGTACATTTCCATACCACGACTGGAGTTGCAGGCTGCTGTAATCGCTGGAAGATTATTGAGTAGTATTGAAAGTGAACATAGACTAAAACCGATAAAGAAGATTTTGTGGTGCGATTCCGCTACAGTCCTGCATTGGATAAGAAACAATACCCGTCAATACAAAGCGTTTATTTCGCACAGACTTGGCGAAATAGACGAGCACACGAAACCTAATGAATGGAGGTACGTACCTACGAGGCTGAATGTCGCGGATATCGCTACTCGTGAATCCTGTGAAATAGAAACAATAGAAACTGAATGGCTATACGGACCGAGATTTTTATATGAAAATGAAGACTTGTGGCCCATAGAATCCGATATGCAGCAACCAGATGTCAGCGCCGTGGACCTAGAATGCATAAATACTCTTCACGGTGCGCCCTTATGTTTACCTGCTGTACCTGATCCTGAGCGATTCTCTTCCTGGCTCCGCTTATTGAGGTCCACGTCAGTTGTGCTAGCCTTCATAGAAAAATGTAAGAAACTTGCCAGAGATCCAGATCGTACGCTGCTGGAGCGTGCCGAAGTCCTGTTAGTGAAATACTCACAGATGAAGAGCTTTCCTGATGACCTGCAGAATCTGAAAAATAAAAGGGCATTAGACAAGAAGAGTAGATTACTTATCTTGACTCCTTCACTCGATGCCGACGGTGTTCTTCGCTTGGGTGGCCGAATTGATGCTGCTACTGAAGTACCTATTGAAGTTAAGCAGCCCATAATTCTGGATGGCCGTTGTCATGTCGCTCGCCTTATCGTCAAATATCATCATGTGAAAGCATGTCATGGAAACCAAGAGTTGGTTGTGAATGAAATAAAACAAAAGTACTGGGTGATAAGGCTACGACCCACTGTTAAGTACATAAGTTTACAGTGCATGATATGTCGCATTAAAAGAGCATGTCCTCTTCCACCCAGAATGGGTGACTTGCCTAAGGCTCGGGTGGCTCACCATCAGCGTCCATTTACTTACTGTGGCCTTGATTTATTTGGGCCTTTAGAAGTCACAGTTTGCCGACATCGAGAAAAGAGGTATGGTGTTATATTCACATGCCTTACAGTAAGGGCCATTCACATAGAAATTGTTAGTCATCTTACAACGGACGTTCTCATCATGGCGCTTCGCCGTATGGCTGCTAGGCGTGGGTGGCCACGCTACCTGTACTCCGATAATGGTACCAATCTGAGGGGCGCCGACGCCGAACTTAAGAAATGTGTAAGAGAATTGGACCAAGCTAAGTTGACTGATGAGGTAGCAAACTACAGCTCGGCCACCACCTGGACATTTATACCAGCAGCCAGCCCACATTGGGGTGGCGCCTGGGAACGCCTGATAAGAAGCATTAAGAACTCCCTAAAAGTAATCCTGCGGGAGCGAGCGCCGAGAGAAGAGACACTGATCACTCTCCTCACAGAAATCGAACACATGGTGAACAGCCGGCCTCTAACTCATGTGTCGGTTGAACCCACCAGCCGCGAGACGCTGACTCCTAACCATTTCTTGTTGGGCACCTCATCCAATCTGCCCACCTTCGGGATATATGATGAGTCAGACGCTTTCTTACGTAAGCAGTGGCGCATATCCCAACGCTTAGCAGATCAGTTCTGGAGACGATGGGTGCGAGAGATCCTGCCTGAGATGCGGCCCCGGCAGAAATGGTGTGAAGAAAAGAGACCCCTGCAAGTCGGTGACCTTGTTGTGATTGTGGACCCTAACTCGCCCCGAAACACATGGCCAAAGGGACTAGTGGAAGCTGTGTTTCCCAGCAACGACGGTCGAATTCGTGTGGTGCAAGTAAAAACGAAATCGGGTGTGCTGCAACGGTCTGCAGCTCGCGTCGCGCGTATTCCCATGGGAATTGAGTGCTGCGTCAGCACTGGGGAGGGGAGTGTAGGCGACGCGAATGGATTAATTTGAAATAGGTGCTGTAATATCATTGTACTTATTGTTTTAATTATGTGAATAAAAGTTTGTTGTTGTGAAATGGTCGTGCGTGCCCGCTGTTCCCGCCGCGCGTCGTCGGGTGGTGCGGCCCCCCGCACCGCTACAATCAGTCGCTATCTACTAACTGCGAGTACGCACGCCATTTTGCAGCTACAAAATAACCGAAATTATCGCCTTCTCATTTCCACCGCCTACAGATAGAGTGTTTCAAGAGGAAGGTTTATATGTATAATTCATTCATGCATAATATAGTCGAGAAACACTGATAATTTTAGAGGTGAGGTTTCTGACGTGAAGTCGTAAATTTAACACATTTTGGCGCTTACATTGCAAACGCCTTAACCCTGTGAGATATATCAAACATTTTATATTCAAGACTGTTTTAATACCTGTAGATTACTCTTTGAATGAATGAAATCGGACATTCCAGTTCAAAGATATTACGGATTTGGTTTTGAGTTTCAATCACTTGGGAGTGGCGCGGACGCAAAACCCGGACGAAGCGGTACTAAGTAGGCCCGTTTTCTTTCCGTTACGCGTGGGGTTCCCTAATGTTTGACAAAAAACGATCGAAAAAATTAGAAAAACCAAATCATTTGATAAACCTCACATTTACCATACATATAACTTTATAAGTATTCATTTAACAAAACACAGATATTAGAAATGTAGCTTTTTGCAAATATTGCAAATGTTAAACTAACATTGTAAAAAAATATATTTGACCATGTATACTACGTTTATAAAATTTGTTACTTTATAAAAAAAGGTAGATAAACACTGTCACTTGATAAAAATTATGTGTTAGAAAGCAAGCTTTGTAAGCTATCGCTACTTTCTTAACATGATTGACGCCCGCTCGTTCACTTATGTCTTGGTCACGGTATAACCATATCCTACCTTCTGAAACAAAGGCGGAGTAATAATGGTTCCGTGCATCAAAAGATTTTATTTAGTTAAACTTATTTTAATAAGTTTATTTCATTGCAAATTAATGTACGTTTGAAATTAATTTGTGTGCTGTAGCTACTTTCAAAACAAGTTACTGTATAACCATAACCTGACCTACCTCCTGGAACAAAGTCGGAGTAATTAGGGTTCCTTACCTCGAAAGGTTTTATTTAGTTAAACTTATATTAACATTCCTAATTAGTGTACGTATGAAATTCTTTTGTGTGCTGTAGCTACTTTAAAAAACAAGATTGACGCTCGCTCGCTTTGCTCGCTCGCTCATTTTGTGGTCACTGTATAACCATAATATAACCTACCTCCTGAAACAAAGTCGAAGTAATTAGGGTTGAAAAGGTTTTATTTAGTTAAACTTATATTTTTCATTGCAAATTATGACTTATAAAATTCTTTTGGGAGCTGTAGCTAATTTCAAAAGAAAATAGACGCTCGCTCGCTCATATCATGGTCACTGTATATAACGTAACCTAGCTTCTGAACAAAGTCGGAGTGATATGGGTTCCGTAAATATATGGAATTTAATTGTGTGATAAAACTTCTATGAACTTTGGTTAGACCAAAGAATACAGATTTCTTAGATTTCTCACAGAGATTTGTGGCAATTGAATCAATTATCAAACAATGCATTTTCTATATACCATACGCATAAACGTTTGAAAAATGAATTGTTTTTTTAAATTTGACATAATTTACAAAAATATTAGTTTTTAAAATAATGCTTTGGTGTAACAGAATTTTAACTTTTGATTAGTTTGTTAAATAAGTTGTTTTAAGAAAGACTGGTTTATATGGTATAACTTTGTCAAGCAAAAAATTATATAACGTTTTTTTGTCAAATGTTTGTTTGTCATACGTTTTTTATTCTATGATAGGATACCGACGCGTGGGTGTCGTTAAATGTATGATTATATCAGTCTAACTGTACACACATACATACAACTGTGTTGCCAAGGAAGGTTGACGTTAGGCAGGCGGCCAGTCGTAAAACATGCCAAAATAACGATAGAAATGGAAACACAAAGAAGAGAAAGAGTCGTGGAAGCGAGATCTGAGGACGAAACTGGGAGAGTGCTAATAATTTTTGTTGTAAATTATAGATTAGTATTTCAAGAGTTTAATTTTACGCAGACTATAAACTCCTTTTACCCCGTGGAGGGAAATGATGAAAAATTACAACCAGAAAAATAATAATACGCTTGATTATTTTTCTGGTTGTAAGAATAAGGTTTCTTTTTATCCGAAAAGATATCAGTCAATATCAATTTTAAAAAAATGTCACATTTAATTTCCCTGAAAAATCGATCTTGACGGCTCTATGACGATCTTTTGATAATCTTCCTTAGAAATACATTCCTACAGTATTCACAGGTTATTAGGAACTACTTGGCGTCAAAAAGATCTATGTAGCCGGTTTTGAAAGAAGCTTAGTGAAGTATTTATCTTTAATTTAACTTACTACATACTTTGTATAACCCGCACGAAGTCGGGGCGGGCTGCTAGTAATAATATAAATGCGAAAGTCTGTCTGTCTGTCTTTCTGTCTGTCTGTCTGTCTTTTTGTCTGTCTGTCTGTCTGTTTGTCTGTCTGTTACGCTTTCTTTCAAGCTAGTTGCAAATAAACTTAACATCTGGTGGGTGACAATCGCGGGACACTTTCTATTTTAGTAATATATTTTTTACTAGCTGTTTCCCGCAGCTCCGCCTGCGTCAAAAAGTAGCCTATGTTTGACCCCGGGTCTTCAACTATATTCATACCAAATTTTATCAAAATCCGTTCAGCGGTTTGTCCGTGAAAGCGTAACAGACAGAGAGACAGACAGACAGACTTTCGCATTTATGTATTAGTATGGATAAACATGCACATAACAAATTAATTAAGTAAAAAATATAACTAAAGCAAGAACCTAAATCTAGATTGAATTTGCTAATACGACGAATGTTGGATTAATACATTTCTATTTCACACATGTACTTTACATCTGACATTTTATAAAACTTAATTTATTTTATTTTATTCGAACAAATGAAAACCAAATAAACAATTTTTCTTTCTTTCTTTCAAATTTTTTGTATACGAAACTTAAATGATTCTGCTTTCTTATTTCTAGAAACCCCAAAGAGAGCAACTTGTTCGCTCTAGTGGACCAATTCGTGAACATTGAAAAGGAGGTGTTCCGTAAAAAGGCCAACGCCAGCTCTAACTTCAACATCAGCTCGCTGATAGCGCGCTGTCACAACAACGACACGATTTATGAGGTTATTTATTTATTTATAGTAGTTATCGTAAAGGAGGTGTTTCGTCACAAGACCAACATCAGCTCCCACTTCAAAGTCATTTCATCTCATCTTCTGTACTATACGAATGATCCAATGTTAAAACTTATTCATCTTGACATGTGATAACCATAAATTAAATGAATTTTAGGTGCTGTCTTAGCTACAAACCCTGTGTTGTAGTACTATTGTGTCCTTATAAGTCTCGTCAGTCGTGTAATGTATCATCATCTTATATAGGATGAAAAAGAAGTGACCATATTTATGTCTGTCTCAATGGAAAAAGACAATAATGTAAACAGTGGTAATTCATTATATTTACTCATTAATCACTTACATTCGATTAACAATGCTTATCACATTTATTTATTTATTTATTTATTTAACCTTCATTGTACAAATTACAATTTGTAAAGCACAATAGGCGGACTTAATGCTAAAAGCATTATCTAACAGTCAACCTTTGGGTATAGCAGAGAGCTTAAATGTGGGTGTACAGAAAATACCACGGGAACGGCTTGTAAAATCTATACTTATACGAATAAACCTACACAACCATATATTTTATAATACAATAAACATACATAAACAATACATATACCTATACAAATAATATATATATATATATATATATATATATACATAAACATATAGTAAATTCATATAATATAATGTTACATAAAATACAGATGCAATATACGTCATTAAACCAAGTATGGTTAATGACTACATTTAATCAGTTGCTTTGCTGAGCGAGAAAATGTCTGAATACCAGAGCTTTGAAACCATCGCGGCTAGAGGCACTCCTAATAGATTCGGGAAGCGCGTTCCAGAGTCTGACAGCCGTAACGGCGAAAGAGTTGGAGTAGAACCCAGTACGGTGAGAAGGAGTGGCGAGAGTTAACTTATTTGAAGAACGCAGGGCTCTTTCATGAGTTGAACTTAACAGTTGGAAGTCTTTTTTAAGGTAGCCTGGAGAAGAGGGATTATTTAAAATATTGTACAATTGACAAAGAATGTGGAGATTCCTGCGTTGACGGATTGAAAGCCATTTAAGCTGGGAACGGTATTTCGAGACATGGTCGTATTTACGAAGGCAGAAAATGAATCTGATGCAGTTGTTAAGAAGGCGGTCTAATTTGTTTAATTGTTCTTCAGTTATGTCCAGAAAACACACATCAGCATAATCAATTATCGGGATAACAAGGGCCTGGACCAGCATAGTTTTCGTTTTGATAGGCAAAAAATTCTTTAAACGTTGTAGGTAATGAAGTGAGGCAAATACCTTCCGACTAACCTCAGTAATGTGATACTGCCAGCTCAGTGTAGAATCCACGTAGAGACCCAGATCCTTTACTACATGACACAGCGAAATCTCAGTTCCACTATAGATAATGGGTTGGATCGATTTAATGTCTAATTTATTGATTTGAACACTACTTCCTATAACAATGGCCTGACACTTTTTAGCGTTTACCGAGATTCCAAAGCTGCAAGACCACTCCAGAATACTACGTAAATTGTTATTTATTAAGTCAATAGCAGAGTCGATATGATCTATATTGGTTTGTGTATAAAGCTGCAAGTCATCAGCGTAGTAATGATGTGGGCACGTCAATACTGAAGACAAGAGATTTATAAAAATCGAGAATAAAATTGGAGACAGTATACCGCCCTGTGGAACACCAGCATCAAGCTCGCACCAGCCAGAAGTATCCTGCCCATTGCGAACCTGCTGCCGGCGACCACGAAGATAGCTAGTAAACCAGTCAATCACTGAAGATGAGATATTGCACCGAGAGAGGATGGCCAAAAGTATATCAATATCTACCATATTAAAAGCATTGCTGAAATCAATCAAAACCAAAACAGTAACCTCGGTATTCTCCATTCCTGCTCTGATGTCGTCTGTTACTCTAAGCAATGCAGTGGTAGTGCTATGGCCAGGTCTAAAACCCGACTGAAAGGGATTTAAGAGATTGTTATTCAGCAAATGCTCAGTTAACTGCCTGAAAGCTGAAGCCTCTAGAATTTTGGATAGAAATGAGAGGATAGAAATAGGACGGACATCACTAAAATTGATGGGATCAGGGATCTTTATTTTTTGGATTTACATCTCAATGAACCCACAAAACATCTTCAAAAAACCTTCGACAATACTGTCTCAATGTCAGACGGCCATGTTTGTTTACATTGTTGTCTTTTTCCATTGAGACAGACTGTAGTGTCTCGGTCTTTACGCATTGAACAATTTCTAGGAGCTTTCGGCAATAAGCAAAAAAATCGCATAAATAACGTTGTATCACTTCCCTTGCACTCACGCTTGTTCACGAACATATTGCGAATATTATTACAATTTTTATGAGCATACTCAAAAACACACAAAATTTGGAAAATAAAAAGAGCGCCGAAACTGCTCTTCTAAGCTTCCGCCTGAAAAGTCGAACCACTAGCTAGACCAAATGATGTCAATTAATATTAATTGTGGATCACACTAGCAGCTTTAAGCTGATGCGTGTGCGTCTTCTTGTTTAGAGAATTGGTAATCTGTCTAGTCTATTTTTGAAGCTATTAACTGGTGGTGCTATTGTAACATTTTCTGGGAGCTTGTTCGGGATAGTTTTCATAAATTATGACATAACAGGCAAATGTTAACTTAGTCTACCTGCGATCATAAACGCTGTAAAGCGTTTGAAACGTTAGGTTTAAATAAACGCGATAAAAACCGTATTAAAATGAATGCTATATGTGTCAGATGCTGGAAGTGAACCGCATCCTCGACGTGGAGACGTCTCGCACCAGGATCCGGGAACAAATGGCGCTGCGATCCGACGAACTGCGACCCATGTTCCCCAAGGAACGCATCGTCATACTGCGGGACAGCGCCAAGCGGAAGCTGCGGAGACTGGCCGACTCCGGCCTGTCTGACTTCCAGTTTGACAGGTGAGTGACTGCAACACCGTGTTCCCCAAGGAACGCATCGTCATACTGCGGGACAGCGCCAAGCGGAAGCTGCGGAGACTGGCCGACTCCGGCCTGTCTGACTTCCAGTTTGACAGGTGAGTGACTGCAACACCGTGTTCCCCAAGGAACGCATCGTCATACTGCGGGACAGCGCCAAGCGGAAGCTGCGGAGACTGGCCGACTCCGGCCTGTCTGACTTCCAGTTTGACAGGTGAGTGACTGCAACACCGTGTTCCCCAAGGAACGCATCGTCATACTGCGGGACAGCGCCAAGCGGAAGCTGCGGAGACTGGCCGACTCCGGCCTGTCTGACTTCCAGTTTGACAGGTGAGTGACTGCAACACCGTGTTCCCCAAGGAACGCATCGTCATACTGCGGAGACTGCATTCAAATGTGAGTGAACATAAAGATTAAAGAGAAAACTTATTGGCTCAATAAAAAAAAAAAGTTATAAAATAAGGAAAGAAAATAACAGGCGCAGGAGATCGAATGGCCAATATTTAGATAAAAGTTTTAAATTTATAAAAAGTATATAAAAATAACATTAATATAGACATGCGAAAGCGTGTTCCGTGTGGATCAATCAAAACAAAAAAAATGGTTCTACCGCAGATCAAAACATTAGTAATAGGCCGTGTCGTCTTGTATCAATAAAAGAAATGTATACACTAAATATTCATTCCTGACACCTCGGGAAGCCTGTAGAACTCTTGTTGATGGGCATTTATTCTTAGGAGCCTGAAGTTCTAATTCCGACTCAAATTTCTTTTTAAAATAAGTAAAATTTTGTTATAATGGGGTATGTTCATTGCAAAATGAGGACTAAATGTTGTTTGGTTGCAATTATCACAAAAAGAAAGTCATAATTTTAAATGGTAGATTATCCGGCAATGAATAATCCTCTGGTCTCATCAGCTGTCAGTCAGTAGGTGGGGCATGCCTAGTCGACATTCGCGTTGAATCGAATCGATTATCTATCGATTTCGTGCCGAACCGAGAATCGGTGAAACTACGTGAAAACAACAAGCATTGATTTTTGAGATCCGCCGGCGAATCATTCGACAATTAACTCAACTCACTCGGTAAGATATGATTCGATGATCGTTTACCGTCACGTAAAGGAACATTGTTTATAATGTAAAACGAAAACCATACGTGTGTATGTTATTCGCATGTCATCGACCTCCCGTGTGCGTTTCAAAAATACAGAATGTTGTTCTCACTATCGTAATCGATACTTCCACAGGGGTGTCAATTCTCTTATTTTACATAGTGCACAATTGAATTGTAATTGGATCGCAATGGCAATTTTTGACCTTTCCGGGATTTTGTTACTAATTTTAAGACCAATCGTATTCCGTTGGCGTGCCATTGAACTGCAGGTAGAAAATTTTGCTAAGCAAAAAATCATCAGTTTTTTCAATAATCGGTACTCTGTTATTTGTTATATTAACATTCTACTATTACCATTGAATTACGTTTTAGTTGCAATTCAATTGAGATTCAAGATTGTGTTGGCAGAATACCAATATGCTCAACATATTAAAAATGTATCGTAATTGAATATCAGTTGCATGGTCTTTTAAAGTTTATTAGCGGAATTGACACCTTAATCAACAATCGAGTAAATAGGCACAGAATTGCTGAATACGCCGCGCTCGAAACGACTTAATATTTAAAGCGTAGTAAAAATAACATTACATCACAATAAGTCTGCATTAAATGTTCAAACAAGTCCACAAACGAAGCGGTGTTGAGCGAATCGTAGGAGATGCTTATTGTCATTACGATAGGCGTAGCGTAGTCTACGCGACTATACATCTGCAGGACACTGCACGACTCGTTCGCGTAGCGTCATGACGACACGCATGATCCTTATGCGAAGGGCATTCATCATTTCATCATTTTTTTTCAGTGGCAGTAAGTCCATTGCTGGACATAGGCATCTCCTAATAATTTTATAAATGACCGGTTGGAAGCTGCCTGCGTTGAGCTTTTGCCTACGATCTTTTTCAGGTCATCCGACCATCTGGTACGCGGATGATCAATGCTGCGCTTGCCCGTTTGAATGACCTTATTGTTAGACTTTATTAAAGGTCCATTCAAACTGATGCGAATCCCGCGCGACTGGCGGGACGCCTACGAAAATAAGAATCGGTAGAAGTGACGTAGCGTGTGCCAAAGTTAACCGGCCTGCTAATGGCACTTCTATTTATTCTTATTTCTGTGGACGTCCCGGCAGTCGCGCGGGATCCGCATCAATTTGAATAGAGCTTAATTCCCAACAACATCGTCCGCAGGATCCTCACAGCGCTGGAGACGAACATGACGTCACTGGAGCTGCCGTCGCTGGCGCGCACACTGGAGCGCACGGCCGCAGCGGTCGGCGAGCGCAGCGGCTACGGCGACGTGCCGGCGCAGCTGCGAGCGGCCGCGCGCAGTCTCGGCGAGCTGCAGCAGGACATCGTCACGCCCATGATGCGGCACACTGCCACGCTCAACGTGAGTGTTCCAACAGGGGTCGCTCGCAGGATAGTGACGTCACTGGAGCGCACGGCCGCAGCGGTCGGCGAGCGCAGCGGCTACGGCGACGTGCCGGCGCAGCTGCGAGCGGCCGCGCGCAGTCTCGGCGAGCTGCAGCAGGACATCGTCACGCCCATGATGCGGCACACTGCCACGCTCAACGTGAGTGTTCCAACAGGGGTCGCTCGCAGGATAGTGACGTCACTGGAGCGCACGGCCGCAGCGGTCGGCGAGCGCAGCGGCTACGGCGACGTGCCGGCGCAGCTGCGAGCGGCCGCGCGCAGTCTCGGCGAGCTGCAGCAGGACATCGTCACGCCCATGATGCGGCACACTGCCACGCTCAACGTGAGTGTTCCAACAGGGGTCGCTCGCAGGATAGTGACGTCACTGGAGCGCACGGCCGCAGCGGTCGGCGAGCGCAGCGGCTACGGCGACGTGCCGGCGCAGCTGCGAGCGGCCGCGCGCAGTCTCGGCGAGCTGCAGCAGGACATCGTCACGCCCATGATGCGGCACACTGCCACGCTCAACGTGAGTGTTCCAACAGGGGTCGCTCGCAGGATAGTGACGTCACTGGAGCGCACGGCCGCAGCGGTCGGCGAGCGCAGCGGCTACGGCGACGTGCCGGCGCAGCTGCGAGCGGCCGCGCGCAGTCTCGGCGAGCTGCAGCAGGACATCGTCACGCCCATGATGCGGCACACTGCCACGCTCAACGTGAGTGTTCCAACAGGGGTCGCTCGCAGGATAGTGACGTCACTGGAGCGCACGGCCGCAGCGGTCGGCGAGCGCAGCGGCTACGGCGACGTGCCGGCGCAGCTGCGAGCGGCCGCGCGCAGTCTCGGCGAGCTGCAGCAGGACATCGTCACGCCCATGATGCGGCACACTGCCACGCTCAACGTGAGTGTTCCAACAGGGGTCGCTCGCAGGATAGTGACGTCACTGGAGCGCACGGCCGCAGCGGTCGGCGAGCGCAGCGGCTACGGCGACGTGCCGGCGCAGCTGCGAGCGGCCGCGCGCAGTCTCGGCGAGCTGCAGCAGGACATCGTCACGCCCATGATGCGGCACACTGCCACGCTCAACGTGGGCCAAGCGTGTTTTCCACTTGTATCCTCAGCTGTTTGCTTAAATCATCATGTGGAACTTCTTCCATTCTTCTCAATTATAAGCGAGATCCGTTTTTATATGACTGCCCCAGAAGTAGGGTTGTGTTTTTTGAGAGTATCTATGTATGTTTGTATGTATAATTGTTTGGCACGCCCGGCAGCCTGAACGGCTCGATGGATTTTAGCTTGAGAGGCGTCATTAGATTCGTATTCACTGTGAAAGTGACACTGGGTACATAAAATTAAAAAAAAATATTGCTGATTTTTTTGGGTGTTTCGTTTACAAATTACACAGAAAGACAGTCGTCGACAGGTGTTTCAATTATTTAAATGACCGTTATCTTGTTAATACGACAAGACGTTTACTCTGTTTGCTTCGGAGCCCAAAATCTGTTTTCCAACTCCAACAAAATTACCTATATCTTGTTATTGTGAATGTGATATTTCAGGAAACGGTGTATAGACTACGCGCGACATTGCGTTTCAACCACACGTCGCTGCGAGAGGCTATCGAAGACATGCTGCGGGAGACTGAGGAGTCCGAGGAGTTCCTCAACGAGAAGGGAGCCGCCACCGTGCGACAGGTGAGTCCTCTCTCCTCAAAATAAACTGTACTTAACCTAATATAAGACCCCAGGAGTGCTATTTTTGACAAGTGTGAGTCACGCAAAATCGGCGAGTCAACTAACTTTTCAAAAATAGCACTCCTGTTACTGTATTTTAATGCAAATAAATGATTTCGGATTTCCACTCTTATATTTTTGTCTAGTGGATTTCGGTGCTCCAACATATTTTGGTGGAACGGCGGAAGCGATATGGAACTTTACCTATGATCAACAATAAATATTTTTGATTTGATTTGATATTATGCTACCGCGCCGCTAATTGTCTGAGCGTAAGCGAAGTCTCCATTTCGAGACTGGCCAATCGGGAACAACGGCTTAACGTGCCTTCAGAAGCAAGCAGGAGCTCGAGATAGAAAATGCCACTAAAATGGCGACCAATCCAAAAGTGGTAGCGTCACGCCGTCGCTTTACACGCTCATTCGCTACCGATAGGCACATCGCGCTCGACTATCGAGCTCCTCGATCACAGAACTACTGTTTAGTCTATCTTCCCGCCAAGTATGCTGGTGTGCCCGGGGAACCGCGCGACAGACGATATTCAGTCAAAGGTGGTATTCGATTTCATTGGCATAATTTTACCTCTTAACGTACTCATATAGGGATTGTTTAGTAATGGCAGTGTGTGTTATCAGTGATGACATACGGGTCCGAAACGTGGTCTTTGACTATGGGCCTCATAAGAAAGCTCAAGGTCGCCCAGAGAGCTATGGAGAAGGCGATGCTCGGTGTTTCCCTACGAGGTCGAATCAGAAATGAAGAGATCCGTAGGAGAACAAAAGTCACCGACATAGCCCAGCGGATTAGTTCTTTGAAGTGGCAGTGGGCGGGGCACATAGTGCGGAGAACCGATTGCCGATGGGGCAGAAAGGTTCTCGAATGGCGACCACGTACCGGTAAGCGCAGCGTTGGACATCCACCGACCAGATGGTCAGATGACCTGAAAAGGGTCGCAGGCAGACGCTGGATGCAGACTGCAGCCAACCGATCATTTTGGAAATCATTGGGAGAGGCCTATGTCCAGCAGTGGACTGACTGCGGCTGAAATGATGATGATGATGATGATGATGAGTAATGGCAAATAAAGTAAAGCGCCTAATGCATTTTTACACTTTTTTTTTAAATATTAAAATAAAGATGTTTAATTGTCATTGTATTAATCTTAAAGTACTAGGAATCATGGGTAAATGGTTAAAAGGATGCCAATGAATTTTAATCCAAACTGTACGTAGAAACTTCGATACCGCGATTTACTCGTCTATACTAATGAGATTTATTTTATGGGAATTTCGGATTTTTCTGTTTACCGTCATCTGTTGCGTTTGCGTCGCGTAGTAATTATTTTTGTGCAATAATGTCGCTTCAATATCTCAAAGCAAGCGGTGAACATCGACAGTTTGACTAATGTATCGTCGTTCGCAGATCTGGGACCAAGTGGTGAGCTACGTTTCGGCGTCGATGGTGGACTTCTTCGAGAAAATGATTGACCGCGAGATACTCGGCCACTGCGGACCGCTGTCTGCCGCGTATAATAGGACCACAGCCGCCGTCTGTATAGACCTGCTGCACCCCATTGTGAGTCTACTGTACTTTTTTACGCGACAGGGGGGGGATTGTTGTACAAATCACAAAATTAAAAGAAATACATTTAGACGATTGAGTACAAAGACAACAGTAAATATACAAAATTTTCAAAAATAGGATTCGACTCAGTATAAGGTGGTTGTACGAAACAAACCAGCGCTAGGAAACCATTTTTGAAAAATGTGATTCATGCAAAATCGGTTTGTCGAATAATTTTTGTTCGATATCAATTGATTTACGTTCGTTATCGAAGGATTTTAGTTTAATTTCAAAGTCACAATTTTCATTCGATTCATGTCATACATTTCAAAAATAGGGTTCTCGATCTTTCGTTGGGACCTCGGAATGACTTTACGCTCGATTGAAGTGCCTGCTACAGTCCCCTTAGAACACTTTTTCACAGGCGTTTCTTCGTGACTGTGTCTAGCGAGTCATATCAGGTCTCATGACTAGGGTTGCCAACTTTTTTTACAAGAAATAAAATATATTTAGGTTTGAGAAGAATATTAAACAGTATTTAAGCAAAGTTTATTTATTTTATTTAAAATACATATCGAACTTCTGGCACAAGTTAACAATTTACTGTCATTTTTAAAAGCTTCATAGGCCTCACTACAATTTTAAGCAAGATTAAAATATATGAAAAGCTCATTTTTGATATAAAATGTATGCTTGCTTTCTTTCTGTCGTCCCGCCTCTTCACATTCATTATTAAGAAAATTCTCGCGGTAAATGTCAGCATTTACCGCGAGAATTTTCTTGTGGCGGTCAGTGGACTATTTGACATTGACAGGTTCGTTCTGAAACTGCATTACTGTTATTTGTTTGTGGCTGCGCTGCACTGAGCCCTGCACTCTGTTTAAATACAAAAAAAACTTTTTTTTTTTAAAACAGTATTTTTTATACTTTATTTTTGTTCAACAGTAAAAAGTATAATGTAGTGAAAACCCAGTATAATACTGTTTTTAACAGTATAGTTGGCACCCTACTCATGACAGGAATGATAAGTAACTGAATAAAATTTATTTTTGACTGGGGTCGCCGTAAACGAAATCGACGAGGAGGACTATATATGTAGCTGTTATAATACTATCCCTCGCATTAGAAATAATTTGTTAATCACATGTCAGCTAAAACAAATTTCGTCCTTTTCTCTCTTATTCTATATTTAGCGTGAAGAAAAGAGACTCAAAACATTTTAGCTAACATCATCTTGACAAATAATTTAGAATGTGAGGGTGGGTAACAGTGTCAGTTTCCCGCAGAACGGGTTCTGGTTGTCGGTGGGGTACAGCGCACTGTTGCTGTTGCCGCTGCTGCTGCTGTGCGGACGGCTGGCCGTGCTGTACTTGCAGGTCGACCCCTACCCCGGCCCGCTCGTCGAGGCGTGAGTATGAGTACTCGCACCACACATCACGCTCACTCCCATCCCACCCGAAACAGATCATTCATTCCGCATCTCATCCTGCGCGGCGAGGGTAGGGAGTTTCGGGTAAAAATCTACAGCAAAACAATACAAGGATGACGCTTCAATCGCTCGGCCGCTGCGACTACTAACTAGTCATAGTTACGGAACGCACACATTGACTCGTATGCGTATGCGACCGAATTCTAGTAGTCTTAATAGGTATCGGGCTCGCCGCTGCTGCATGGAATGACCGGGGTGGGCCACAACTCAACGACTGTGAAAAAAAACACAACTGAAGTACCAAAGTAAAATACTAAACTGATGTGCACAACAAGAAAACATTTGTCGAATACAAGTAATTCAAAGAAAAAAATCATGCCAAAGGCTCTACCGGGTCCCTAGCCCCACGACGTAAACCGTAAAATATACAAAACAATAAAACACACACACATGTAAAACCTATTATACTTACTCAAAACTAGTAATCAAATTACTAACACATTATGTTCAAACAAAATTAATTGAATCTATTAGCTCATTTCGATATTTTCCTTTCCTTAACTTCTAAATTAAATTTTATAAAAACATAAGTTTAAGTCCTATGGTGTAGTTTCACTTAATTTTATTGGACTGTACACATGTAAACTTAATGATCTCGTGTCATATGAAAACGATTGAACTGATCCACACATACACACCATACATGTTTACACAGTTCGGAATGCGCACGCACTATGATTTCAGCTTCAATTGTTTTTGTATGGCACCACGTTTGTATGAATAGTTCTCTCGATGACAATGCCCTTGTAAGAATCGAAAATATCCTGAAATCACTCATGGAGGGAACTAATCGTAATTTTAGAACTAACAAAATATTCTGAAACTATTTAAGGTACATTTTCATAGCAAGCGTCAGTGTCGCCGCTACTATCTCGAATAAATTTTTACTTTGAGAGGTCATGATTCCTAATCTTAATTTGGAGTAAAAGTGTATCAAAGTTTGCTGTTTCATAAATTAAAAATAGTTTCAAATATTTTGTTAGAATTATCATAGAATATGTTTAAAAATATTATCATTCATCCGCCATCTTTTGTTAATTGAACGCATCTGTCCACAGCCTTAAATTTCATATTCCTAAAAGTTATAAAATGACTTTATGGATTAGTCTAGTGACTAGTGGCATTTTCTTGCCCAGTTATCCAATGTGCATGAATCAGATGCGTACAGTTACTTTCATTTTCTAATATTATTATTATTTTCAATTATTTAATTAATTTCTGTTCTATATGATTTGGAACTGTGTTTCGTTCATTTAATCATTTTGATTTGTCGGTGTGTCTGTCTTGGGTTTGTCGCACCCCATCCCGCATCGAATGCTCCTCCTCCGATGAACATTTGCCCGGGATCGCTAATTCCGATGAAAGGGACACACTACGGTATAGAAATCGAAGTCCCATGTCCTCCTTGCCAATGATGCTCTTGTTTTATCGAATTTGTGTACAGTTTTAGATTTGGTTTATCGATTGTCGTGTTCAGGCGTAGTTTGGGGTGTTCAAAAACTTTGTGGTAACACTTTTTAACATCATATTTTGTACTTAAACTTTAAAACTTCAGTTTGGTAATAATATTTACACACTCAAAATTAGAAGTTACTTGGGACATTGAACAAAAAATCCAAATCAAAAGAGAAGATTATTTTCTATTGATAAATATCTGTATGTCTTGTTTAAAATTTTGAATGCCCCAATAATGTACTTACAATGCTCTTACCCGTCGAATATCCGATATTTACCATCGCGAAATTGGGGCAGCGCGATGGCGAAGACTGAATATGAATAGTTTAGGCAATATGAAATCTAACCACGTTTGGTACGTGGATCTTGCTCCTTTTCAAAAAGGCATAAGGAGCATAAAGATGTCTCCAGAGTCAGCAACGCGCATATGACACCCTTAATATTGGCTCTGGTAACTGCTTTCTATTAGTGGGCTGTATGACGGTTTGCCTAATTTAGAGTAAAATGAAAATATGTCTCTTTTAATTGGAAATTTTGGAAAAGTTTATTTTTTATTTTTTTACAATGAATTTAATAATTTATTGATTTTTTTAAATATAGTATAGAAATATTATTGTTATGTTATCAAACTTTTTTCAACAAAGAATTGGCAGACGATAGTTCCTTTTTTTTATTTCGATTGATTTATTCATAAACCATTATTTCGCATATATTAAGTCATTAAATAGATTTGGAATAACTAGGATACTTAAATTATAGTAACTGGCAAGACTAGAATTGTGTCTTCAGATTGAGACAATGCAATGCGTAGTAAATCTTATTGGATGACTTTAGAGGGATCTGTAAATTAATGGTGTACTTGTATTATTATAAAAATAACATTCTATAATAAGTTTATAAATTATGTTAACTAATAAGTACTTGATAGCCTTTAAAATAAACGAAGACAAAAATTACATCAATCTAAACTTGAAAACTACCTCTAGCTTAGAAATGAACAGATTTGCAAGATTGTTGAAAACTATTGAGTTAATTATGTCTTATGTTTTCGCGAACTCTTGCGTTCCTGCGCGTACCATGGCATCACTCTTCACCCTTATGATTGGCCAATATACCTATCTTAAATAAATGTAAGGGTTGTCAATCATGTGCGTTGTTGTGTAACGGAGACTGTTGTCGGTTGTCGACAGTAGCGAGTATGAGCCGATGTGCGCGACGCGCGGCTGGTGGCGGTGACCCTACGCCTCGCACGGTAACAGCGCTGGCGACCGAACGCTTTACCTCACCGATCATTACGTTTCTCCTAATACTGGACCATTTTTACTAACGTTGTGACGCTGATTGTGCGTTCGTTTCGAAATAAGCTAATTCAAATATTAAACTGTTCGAAAACGTCAAAAATATGCACCCATCGCGTGTGTTGTATACGTACAGGCCAGTTATCTTTCGATCCTTAACTTTTTAAATTAATCCCTGTAGTTACATCGGATAGTTTTCCGAGTAGAATTTAATTTGTACAAGCTTTAAAAATTGAGAACCAGAATCAGCGAGTACTGCAACTTTGCTAAGAACATACAATTTCTCAAAATGAGACTTGTAATCTATCGAACTTTATACAATGTGGTGATCAGTGTAGGTTTAGCATTGGTCGTCCCGGCGCCGATCTTCGCCCGTATCGCTTGCCATTCGTCTGCTCTCATACGCATGCTCATTGGACTATCAATTTCGTTTACCATTGTAATTATCATACTAATCTAAGGACAAGACAATCAGTAGGTGATTGTCTGTCGGCTAATAAAACACTTTCAATTTTAAAGCGCTTTCCGGGTACAAGTATACGGGATTACTTAATTGATTTCAATATCTGGGACATGTCATGAACTAATTGCTTGTGCTAAAATTCTTAAAGAAACGTAGGTTCTTTACTATTTATATGTTGATTTAATTTCGTCTAAACATAATACAGTATTAGGACCAAGACAATTGTGATGGCAATTTTAAAACCATAATAGCTTATAGCAAAATATGGTTCGTGAAATTCGAAATTCCTATTTTGCAACACGGTTTCGTATTTATATTATATATTTATACAGTAGTACCAATGAGCGGGCGTATGTTCGGTGTTCCGTGTCGTGCCCTGTATACATTATACATACTCGTAACATAAACGTTCGTAGGCATGCCGCTAGCCGCGCCCAAGCACGCGCGCGATTCTGGGTGATTTCACATATCCTGATTTAATTATATTTTTTTGTCCATCCAAAGGACTGTAACATTTGTGAAGTACAAGATTTGGATGTGTGAAGTCACCTTAGTTGTAGTCTCAACCCCCATTTTCTTTGCAAACCCCTTTCTTTGTATATTGTGCACACATAGCTATGTTTTCTTTTCCGTTGTTTTATTTGGTTCATCTACGCCCATCACGATAAACAAGTTTCAGAAATTCAGAATAATAATAAATACCATCGTAATCTTAGCGTCTACTAAGATCTACAGCTTTAGAGCATTATATTAGGCAGTTGTTAATATAATATTTTCTTCTTAATGATTATTTTTGTTAAATAAGTTATTTTTCTTTTCGTCTGTTCATAAAGGCTCTCATCTTGCTCGCCTATTTTTTTTCGTAATTCACTAGTGATTTTGAAATTTAAATCCCTCATGTTCAATTTCATCACTTAGAACTTCTTTATAACTTCCCATATCAATATCGTCCCATTTCAAACACAGCTCGTTGTTTGCTCTCCTAGTTCCAAATCAAGTTCCCATATTTTTTGTTGAGTTGAGCGGTTCATTGAGCGTGTGTTGTCTGTTGCAGCGAATATTTGTATGACGCGTACGCGGACCGCGATAACGTACCCCTTGCCAAGTAAGTGCTCCGGTAGCGCCTCCGCTTAGCATGGCTTCGTCCTCGAGACTTACCGCCGCATGCACCTAGTTAAGCTCGGTTGTGGCCACCCCTAATTTATGGCACGTTTCCATTAGGGTCGCAAAATGTCATGCTTTCTCACCGTTATGTAATAGCACATTCTTATGTCACAGTTTTAAGTGAGAATGCATCGCCTAATGAAGACGCGTCTGTAGTTTTAATTGGAGTGGATTGAATGACGCATGAAGACCCGCATGGACGCCCGTAGCGACAGACACTTATGTTCAGTTGGTTTATTTCGTTCAGTTCTGTTTGGTTATGGATAGGGTTTTGTGGACACCGGTTTATTGACCCGTGTGGTGACAGCGGTTCCAAGAGGAGTACGTTGGACATCGAGGGGAAGATAGCGGAGTGGCGCGGACGCAGCGCTCCGTCCGCTCCCTCCCCTTCTCCCCCTCTGGTGGGGGGGACGGGAGCTCCCCCCTCCGACTCAGCGCTGGTGGTGGGCGGGGGAGGAGAGGTGGTGTGCGCGCTGGTGCCGGCCACAGCTGCCGCACTGCTGGATGATCTCAAAACCAGGCTCGATGTCAAAGACGAAGACAACGAATCCGGCATACATGAGGCCGAGTAACCGTACTTTATAAACGATTTTTACTTAGTTTCCAAATTTTATTAAATAATGCCAAAAAGAATAGAGACCGAGGGAAGCCAAATCTTTTAAAATACTGAAGTTACCCTTCAGAATTTGAAGTGATTATTGCTTAAAGACGATATATACTCGTACCTATGGGGTGAACTTCAATTTATTACTTTGGTTCTATAGGTTTTTAAAATATGATGTTCGCTTCCCTCTATCGGCGAAAATATTTAACTTTAATATCAATTTAATCTTTCAATCAAGGACCGCATTTATTGGATGGAAAGTTAGATTTTTTAAACTTTATATTAGACTTAGATTTTGTAACGTCTTTAAATGTTTTATCAAGGAAACGGAAGTCACTACCCGTCTTCCAACTTCCCGAAAAGGCTGGTATAACGTATCATATCCACGAACATATTAAAACATACTACTATATAAACTTGTATTTAATTTATGCGAGGAAATTATTTTGAACCGAAATGGAGTTGTATACTCATTCTGCAGAAGAAGAATTTTATAATTAGTAAGTTAAGAAAAAAAAATTATAGCTTTTTACGCTGACATACAATATCAAGCCCAAAATATTATATCTACAGTAAAAAATCAAACTATTTCATTACATATTTAATTAAACAATTACATTTTTTTCTTCAACCTCATCTGATGTTAAGCTATGACGAGGTCTAGGATTAAGTTTTCTAGGTTAACACTTTTTAGCCTCGAAAAGGCTCAATTTGACGTTAAAACATTCAAAATGTAGGTATATCAAACTAATTAAATCTAAAAGATGCACTACACAGATGTCAGTTTAAATAAGTATAGATAAGGTAGGTGTAACGCTAGCACATTGTAATCATGATTACCTCCAGCCGCTTCGCTTTACAATAAGAACATGACGTCCATGTAGCCGCAACCGCTTGTGCCTCGCAGTTTCACTAAAGTTTGGCAAACAATGGACTAGCTAGAATAAGCTAAATCGACTCTAACGTCATGGCTTTTTAGGCACACTTCAATCTTATTTATTTAAAAAAATATACAACGGTGGATTTATCCCAACCACCAACATTTTTATCCAAACGTAAAATTAAAGACAAACCAATTTTAGAAATAATCATTTGATAAGGTTCTTGAAATGATTATGATGACCGTTATTCCAGGCTGCAATCCAAGAATGAAGTGGACTTTTTTCCAATCTAATAAAAAATATAAACCGCATTGCATTGGGCACTACTACTATAATTATTAATAGCACTTGCGTGCTACTTAGAAAGCTTATCCGTCCTACGTTTGCCGAGCGCTCCACTGTCCATATAACAAAATGATTACTTGTACAATTCCATCTAAAAGAGCTAAATATTACAAATATTTACTTATTTGTACACTGTGGTCGAGTTTTACTCTACTATTTACAATTTCGAACAAGTTTATCTCGTATTTTGTTATCGAATGTACGTAGCTGTTTTTATGCATTTACCAATGTTCATAGCAAAATTAGATAGAAATTACAAATTGTCGTATTGAATATTTACAATTATCAATGTGCGGTTTTTAACCTTTTGACTAAGGTTTTGGATGTTTTTATGGTAGTTATTGTATTAAAACTAGTTAGGTAGCTTTGACCAAAGATAACGCTAATCGAATAATATGTAAGATTGATGTCACACGGCACGGAGCATCGACTCAACCAAAATATCTCGCATTGTAAAAATACTTCATCTGCATTCCGTTGACCTAGAACGACCGCAGCGCCATCATGGTGACGTAACCGTTCCGTCTGATATCCCTTTTACGCATTCGAAGTGTAAAAAATTTTGATATCACATTTTTCAATATTATACTGTAGTGGATAGGTAAATACTGGGTGAGGAAAATACCAAGTCTAATTATATTGCTTACTTAATGTATTTGAAAATAAACTGTAATAAACAGTAATCAATCATTTATGACTACCAAATATAATCAAATCATATCAATGTAATATTTATCTATCTATGAATATTCCAAACGATTAGGGGCACTGCAGTGAATTGAAATTGTATAATTAAGGCACTGATGAATAATACTTCAGTCAATGGTTTTTCATCGGTAACTATTTAATCGAACAAACGAACATTTTTGGATTGTAAGACCAATGTATGACATTTGTATTTAAGGATTATAATGTAAGTTAAGCGAGATGTAGACATTCCAATCTCTCTGTTTTTCTTCATGTATTGTTTGGTGAAGGTGTCGTAGATAAAATATTTAGTAAAAATTAAAGCCTGATATATGAGGCAATTTCCACAGAGTAGTGACAAGTCATTTGATGCAGTTTATTTTGACGGAGATTCCCTTCATCTGTAGCAGGACTTTAGGCGTGTGTCAGTTACTGTATGCGTTACTCGGTCTCTTGTGGTTCGGATAACGCAACGAGAAGTGCCGATATAAGCCGAAACTTGCCGAAGGATACCGAAGAATCGCGAAGCAGGACGTCTGTGTAATTGTTGGTGGTAACCCTTTATGCATAAGTAGTGGCTGCACCCTTGCCTTTGATGTTTCAGACTGTTTGTTGACAAGGCTTGATTTGTCGTTTTTTATTGCTCACAAACAAATTTGTGATTGATACACTCTTGAAACATAGTCAAATATCATAAGAGTATAAAAATATTTTTACTTAATTATTTAATTAAGTATTTAATAGAAAAAAAATGTAGTGCTGGAAAAACAGTATAACTTGCCATATAACATTTTGTTACGCGTAACAACGCTTACTACCATCTAAATGCGAGTGAGCGAGATGTCGCCTTAACGTCACCGTAGCCTATTAGTTACTTCCACGCGGCCCAAGGAAGGTGATGCCCCGGAGGTGGATTTTCCGCCAGAGGAAGCTGTGAGGTATGAGCCTATGTATTGAGAGCAGGAAAAGGTGGGGACTGTGTGTTTGTGGCGCAGTACAAATGACGGACCACCCGCTAGCGGGCCCCAGCTGTCCTGCACCATGTACGCGGGCTGATTTGGCTGTGGCATCTGACTCGGCCGTTGACGTTGCGTCTTACTGGGCCAAATTAGTATAGTTACCATTGACGCGTAAAAAGAAGACCGTCACCGTATTGTGCCATCTCGCTTACACATTCGCATTTACATGGAATTAAGAGATGAAAGCCCCCAGCGTCTTGGCATGTTAAGTTTAAAAATCTTGATTTTATTTTTGTGTATGTCTTGTTTAGCAATCCATATGGAGTGTGACAGTGATTAAAATCTCATTCAATGATTTTGATAGAGTTAGAAATAATTGTTATAAATACACCCATACCGGATACCATAAGTTTGCCGGTACATACTTTTTAAGCTCGAAGTTGATGTTTCCTTTGCGCTATGACTAGCGAATTTCTTGCACGATCGGTGATTGGTAGACGTTAGTGGGAATGCATGAAGATATTTTGTTATTATTATAATTAATTATTTCTCTCCGCAGCTTGAAAACATGGATTCTGTGTTATTTTGCTTGTAATTGCAATGTTTTTCTTATTGTATTTTTGCATGTAAATGGCATTTGCTCGTTAATCTGCTTTTACTGCGGCGTTCGTGTGGAAATATTTAAAGACTGTGTCATCCAATGTTCTTTTTTCGAAATGACTTTGCTACATGAACCATCTTGGAATGAATGTTTCATAGCGACTTTATAACATTTACCTGGTTAATGAATACTTTAAAGTAATTTATTAAATTCGCGTCATTATAATTTATTAACTACCATTGAAGTAAAGGTGAGAGCTTGAAGGTGAAGGTCATGCTTCCTTTTGCAATGTGGGTTTTAGCGAGTCCAAAAAGTAATTAAAGGTTGTAAAAGGTATGCATTTACAGTGTAAGGTAAATCATGTTTTGCTTGATTTAGAAGAAATCACAAAGCTTGTGCTTAATGATAATTAATATTATTAACAGATATTCTGAACTCGAACTTCTGAGAACAAAAAAATACTCCTTCAAGCTCGAACTCAATGGCTTCACCTAAAATTTTTATAGCTAATATTACTTGGTGAAATCAAAGTCCCATACAGACACTAATATTGGTCTTCCTTTTGGCATCGCCGTAATCAAGCAAAAATAAAAAATCTCGGTAAGTCAAACTTCGAGAAGAGAACATTGCAAGTTTTTGATAGAAAGAGTGATAACAGGTGTGCGATGTTGTAGCGCCTACAAGTTGGAGAAGCGGCGGGGCGGGCGCGGGGGCGGCGGTGGCGGGGTCGGGGGCGGGGGCGGGGCGTGCGGCGGGGCGGGGGCGTGCGTGGCGAGCGGGCGCGGCGCCGGCGAGGCCGTGGCGCCGCCCCTCGACGCACACCACGCGCGCAGATATAATGATATGGCGCCAAAGTGAGTATCAAATGACCTTCATGAAATCCACTAAAAGACTCTCTCTCTCTCTCGGCTCTTCATGCAATTTAGGGCCGGTTTAGATGGACCCTGTGCGGGTAATCCAAAAGCGTTCATGGACACGAAATGGTTTATTTGTTTAAACTTTATTGTACTACAAATATACATTGTATATCACAATAGGCGGATTTAATGCTAAAAGCATTTTTCTAACAGCCAACCTTTGGGTCAAGCAGATATCTTTAATGTGGAGATTTCTTTTTACAATTACTATAACATATAGTTTGTGTGTGTGCCACACACATAAGCGCATATACATAGAGAAATTTGCTACTGGAGTACCGTCACTGGATCCGTCTAAACGAGCCATTAAGTCTGGTTTATTTTATACGGATCCAGCGCTGATTTACACGGACACGAAATTTACTTACACACACAAACAATTGTTTAAATGTGTAAATAAATTGTTGTAAGTAAATTTCAATCCTAAAAGTGAAAAGTGCCGGGCAGAATAAAAAGTGGGTTATTCTGATGAATTAATAATTTGAAAACTTTAGTGCACCATTTCAAAACAAGAGAAATATACATAGTAGAATGGAATAAAACAAAATGCATACAAAAGCGGACTTGTTGCTAATGCAATTTCTTCCAGCCTACCTGGTGGATATTGTCTACCTATTCATTTCTTATTATGGACCATAGTGAGAATAACCCATTATTTTCTGTCCGGCACTCTTCTCTATTTGGAGCTAAATCGATGATAGATATATATTGGTGGAGTTCCTGCCAAGTACTTTTACACTACCCTTTGCACATAAAATGTCAAAGGAAATCATGTTTATTGTTGGGGAAAAATACGGATTTAATGCAAAATGAGTTCAGTTATCATTCAGAAACAAAGTGCACTGGATACAGAATTGGTACACTTTTCAAAACCTTTGGCAAACTTTTGCATTGGGGGCGGTCGTAATCATATTGTTCGCCTTGTGTGGTAATAGCCCGTCGTAAGTAAATTGTTACGTCCACAGCGCGGAATTATAACATTTGGTATCAGAATGCGTTCTATTTTCAATTAATGAATGATTACCGCATCGCCACATATACCTTTAATTTCATCGGTATAAAGCGGAGACAGATGCCTCTGTAACTATGCGGAAAGAGAGAGAAAAACATTATTGTTCCTCTACTCGTCCATAATGCACATGCATCAATCGTGGTATCTTTGATTATGTAGTAGTAAAAGTACCGAAGGCAAATAAAATTTATCACGAGTGCAAATAATTTTAGTATTATATAACATAATATTTCATTATTACAGAAATCAATATAAAAGTGTGTGAATTACATGAAAAGATGTATCTCAAGTTGCATTTCTTTGGCCATTTTCTATGAGGTGATTTCACTATTTTATTGTTGCCATAATCTTTTCGTACCATTGTATCTAGTTTAATACGTTAGATAGTAGTAATAAAATTGCCTCTGTTTTATCCAACGTTTATCTGTGAGAAATTTCATCGTAATGGTCTGATAGAAATAGAATAGAATATATCTTTATTGAGAAAGCCATCACGTAAGTACAGCAAAGGTCTTAAACTTATGAAATCCGTTTCAAATACTAAAAACTAAAATGACGTCAAAAAATCACTAGGTGAAACACAGAAAAATAAATAAAAATCGAGCCAATTTATCAAGATTTGCTCTGAAAAGTGATTTAAACTGAAAAGAGGAAAAATAGTAAAAGTAAATTAGTATTCATTAGATAACAGTATTCAAATAGTTTAATTTAACATGGTAATAATCGCGAAAACATAAGAAATCATTAGATAAGTTCGTACGCACGGTGGCACGGTGACGGTGACATGCACTGACTGTTGCAGGCACTGGGAAGAAGGACCCCCACGCTACCACGGACCGGCTACTGAGTACGAGCGACCCCCACCATACTACTATCCCGGACCAAAGTACGTATCCGTTGTTCTAGTCGATGTCCTTGCTGTGTGTTGTGACCTTTTCGGTTCGTTTTGGCTGCGACACCCTTGTAGACATTACTCTGGTTATCGTATCGGAGATGTTATCAAGCTTTAATCTGGTCATACTTAAATATTTATCAAGTAAAGGCCTCTCTGAAGTCCATGATATCCACGGCCGTCCGTTGGTCCCGGCTGCCATTGGGTGGTCGGTAAAGGAAAGGAAACGTGAGAGGCTGAAAGGCGGTTCTAAATAATTGACACTAGGGTACACAAGGTCGATTGACTATGTAACCCACTTGGAATGAATTAAGGATTTCCACTGTGGTCTTATGAGTCTAATGTCGAAATTGAAACCAGCGTGGTCTTTCAGGCTAGCCCATGTTGGAAAGGTATACTGTTTGCTAAAACGTTCAATAAGACTAAATTAAGTTATTTATGTTTCGTCTCGTTCTTTCACGTCAAAAATAGCTAAGGCGGAAAGGAACTAAACATAAATTAGTTAATTTGGTCTTATTGAACGTTTGTTTATTTGTATGAATTAGGGGGTAAATGTTCAGCAGTAAGCTATAGGAAAGAAAAAAAGCTAATGGTAGAAAACGGTATACATATAAAAATACTTTGTGTAGTATTCAAGTATTCGTATTAATAGATTGAATTCTAAATATATATTTTTCGTCTTTTCCAGCGATAGACAGTAAAATGGCGCTCACGGAGTTAGACGAAGATCTGCTGAAATATTGAGACAACCCGCAATGAGCCACGCAACACGACGTGTAACATGTTACAAACAAAGCGTTTAATGGAGTCCATATTAACAAAATCGTCCGCATATTGTTGCAATGTGGAGTACGAAATTTCCGTACATTTTGAGGTGCGTGTAGGTTCGCAACTCACGCATGCGCGGAGCGGCGAGGTCCATTCGAATAGCCAAATTTATTATTCACCATTATTTTAACTGATGTTTCGTCTGAGCTGTGGGAATGACCACGGATGACGAAACGTGAGGGAAAATAATGATGGAAAGGCCTACTTATATCTGTAATTATTGATTAAATGTCTGATTGTATGCGAAATGATAGTAATATCTTTTAGATGATTCGAAAATTAATTAAGCTTATGCTTATTTATCAATTTTTGGTGTAATAAACGTGTTTTCGTTATCGAAAGTTATTACCGTATAGTACAGAGGTAGAATTGAATAAAGTAGATGTATATGATAAATGACAATATCAATTTAAGAAGTTACTTTAGAGAATGTATTTGAATTTACACTTAACATGTTTTGCCTAATAGTTTATCGATTGAGTCATCTCGTTCCGTAGTATGAAATACCACAAATTAAATAAACTGTAACTTTAAGAAACTCGCGGCTCCGCGCGGCGATGGCGCTCTAAGGTTCACACAGAGGGCGCCAGTGTCGCTGTGATCGTTTCTACTTTATCTGTGTGTAGAGCTAAACTGATATTGTAAGTTAATCTTTATGTAAAAAGTCAGGTCACAGTAACTGCCATACGTCGACTGTCAATGTTTTGAATATCTAATAGTTTGTCCGTATTTTCGGCTCAAGAATCAAGTATTGGGCCAAAATAATTAAAGATTTTTTTTTTTTTTTTGGTCTACTGGTACTAGTTTAATTGGCCCACGGGGTCGTGTTGGCTTTAATGGTTTGAGAAAATTATACGTTTGTTATTTAGCCGGATCTGATCTGTTAAAACTTCAGTCTCGAAATTTGAGAGAATCATTTCCTTTTGTATTTTACTTTCAGTCCCAAATATTAAGATGCCGACCGATGAAGAAATATATTTTTCTGTTCGAATATCTGCACGTTACTTTTTGTCACGATTTATCATTTTGTTTTTTGTAGTCGATATAATTAGTTAAAAATAAATGTTTTTAGACATATTTTATAAGCGTGCTAGTACATTTTGAACAGTCCATAATTGTCGGTCAGCATTTTATTTATGGTCAAAAGTTAATGAGAACTTTTAGTATGTAAGATATATTGTACTTTGTCTCTTCGATTTATGTATTATCTAATCTGAAGAGATAGTTTCAGACGAAGTATTGTAATGGAGGAGTTCACAACACATCACGTAAGCGAGATTTCAATGCATTTATATTTAAATTTAGGATTATTGAATGGCCGCGTGTAGCACGCAACGCGTAACGTAACGTGTTCGCGCCGTGATCTTTGCCAAACCAATACTCTTCTACTATTAGAAAAGCATCGTTATACAATTAGCATAATCGTCAATAATCGATTATTTTAACGTTTGACTCGAGGGAAGTGCAAATTTTTATTTTAGTGTCAACGTGTCATATGTCGTAGGTAGTTATGAATGTAATGCCAAATGTGGGTGAATCTCAGCGGCGGCGCTAGTGTGTCTTGTCTGTCGTCTCAACATTCCGCGCCGCGCCGCTCGACGCCTGTATTGTTTGTACCTGCCATGACCAATTCACTGGTTTAGTTTCGCTGTCATATTAAATTGGATGTTGTCGAACGTTCGAGGGTATACTTTATTATGATAAGATTTGGACATTACACTTTCGTTATTATATTGTGAAGTGTTAGTTATATTTATTAAATGAATTGTGATTATTGTTCATGGTAGGTCCCTGATCTCTCGATGAATGCGCTCACCGTCTTCCTATAAGACAGCGTCGCATGGTTGCCATTTTCTAGTATAAATTTGCTATGAGAAATCTTGTGTAGACATTAATTGTTAGATTACACTTGTAACTCGCCAAAGCAGACGGTTTTGTTTTGTTACTAACTTTGTCTCATTTGCCTGCGGATCCGCACGTATGGACAAAGTAACTAAAGTCCAAATAGGTGTATGCATGTCTGTTTCATTAAGGTTATTTTATCTCAACATATATGAATTTCTGTGTGTTAAATCAATTCATTATATTGAAATACATGTCTGTTTCGGTGTTAGTGTTACCCCCCACTCACTGCCCAAACGTGTCAAAACAAGATGGCGGCCGTGCGACGGCCGAGTTCATGGTTATGCCGTGCTCACTTTTCCGTAGAAACTTTATTAAATTTTAGTTAAATATTATGAATTGATTGTGCTCAAATCGGGTGGAGTGAAAGGTGCTAGGATAGCCTGGCATAGCGTAGTCTAAGTTTGTGTAACGTAACTTTAATCCAGTCTATATTAACGTAAGTAGTGTAACCGACGAGTTTTGTACGCGAATCCGCGATAGGCTGTGCGATGCGCATCGGATGCCGGCGATCGAATAAATACACATTTGATTATCTCTATGCAAGATTTTTATTAACTTACACTTCTTCAAATTAGCAACCCCCCGTACTTGTCAAAAGAAATCTAGCTAAGTGCCAACAGTGTCCTGGAGAATAGTGTTGCCACTCGATAGTAGACTATCGATTACGGTTCGTCGAATATTGATAATAGTACTTATCGATTGCTGTTTTGCTTTGATAATATTGATAAAGAACAATATATGATGATCTAGCTATGACTATTGCACTACCGATACTATTAATATTATTGCTTTTATTGAAATAGAACTATCAATAGAATTGATCGTTAAATACTGCGGGGCAATACTATAAATAGTATCGATAGGGTACAGGTTTTTGAATGAAGTTTAAGTATCGATAGTACGTAAGCGTCAGGACACCTGGACTACAAGCGTTATTTGATGTTTTAATAATACCAAAATACACTACCTTATTGCTACTACCCAATTTCAAATATTTGGTACTTCGATGAAGTGCGAAAAAACGACTCAAGTGGCCAGACATCCTGACGTCAGGTTGTCTGGACGGGTGCAACATTTTGCCTTCTTATGTCTGAGTGCTACCCGCAGTAGGTAGGTACGCTTTGTATTTGTCGTTGTTATTCTCAAAGTTATAGATATTTGTAATTCAAATTAAGATATTTCAGGGATTTTTATTAGCTGGTGGTATAGCGGTATGCAACTGCTACCTTAGTCCACATGTATATTTTTTATTTTTTCAATATTTGCTGCAACACACTCAATAACTAATTTCAACGGAATTATCTGGATCCAAGATATAAAATGAAACATAAAAAATTATTTTCTTATCTCAAAAAAATAAAAAAGTATAACATCAGAAAAACAGTTCTCAACACTTTATTACTAAAACTTTCAAACAATCTATAACGCTAATTAACCTATATATAAATAATAATACGATACGTCCGTCTGTACGATACATATATACAAGCAGTAAATACTGTCTTCTGTTCATTCCGCCGTCGCTAGCGTGTCCGGGCTCTGTGAAAACAATAAGATACATTGTTCATTCATTACTATTATAGATAAGTCCCAGAGAATTTAGCATTAATGTGTCTATGGTTCAGAGTAGTTCATGATGCGTGTGAGATGTAAAAGGATCACAAATATTTCTCTCAATAAATGGTTCTAACTCCGTCCACTGGTTAGAAAACCTGATGTAGTCACAATTTTTGACATAACAAAATAATTCCGCTTGGAAAATGCTTTTGCTGTGGCCTGTTGCTTTTGTGGTGGGAGGTCTGAAAGTTTTAGTATTTTCTGTACTAGAGACAGGCGTTATGTATGGGCAGTGATATCAGATAGTTTGCGGGAATGCTTCTAGTAAGGAGTACCGCACCTGCCTGTCGAAGTCGACGCAGATAATTCAGGATTCTTTCCACCATGACACTAAATGGTAGGATATTTTTAGTAGAGTACAAAAGTTGTACTTACACGTGATGGTAGGTAGTTTGTGTCGCTGCATGGAGTGCCCGAGCAGCCTCTCGATGTCGACGTATAGGCGCAGTGCAAGAACTTGGATACCGTCTGCCATGACACAACATGGAGGCTGTTCATAGGGAAGACAGGAAGTGAGTCTACTAACACGAGATGGTAGGTAGTTTGTGTCGCTGCATGGAGTGCCCGAGCAGCCTCTCGATGTCGACGTATAGGCGCAGTGCAAGAACTTGGATACCGTCTGCCATGACACAACATGGAGGCTGTTCATAGGGAAGACAGGAAGTGAGTCTACTAACACGAGATGGTAGGTAGTTTGTGTCGCTGCATGGAGTGCCCGAGCAGCCTCTCGATGTCGACGTATAGGCGCAGTGCAAGAACTTGGATACCGTCTGCCATGACACAACATGGAGGCTGTTCATAGGGAAGACAGGAAGTGAGTCTACTAACACGAGATGGTAGGTAGTTTGTGTCGCTGCATGGAGTGCCCGAGCAGCCTCTCGATGTCGACGTATAGGCGCAGTGCAAGAACTTGGATACCGTCTGCCATGACACAACATGGAGGCTGTTCATAGGGAAGACAGGAAGTGAGTCTACTAACACGAGATGGTAGGTAGTTTGTGTCGCTGCATGGAGTGCCCGAGCAGCCTCTCGATGTCGACGTATAGGCGCAGTGCAAGAACTTGGATACCGTCTGCCATGACACAACATGGAGGCTGTTCATAGGGAAGACAGGAAGTGAGTCTACTAACACGAGATGGTAGGTAGTTTGTGTCGCTGCATGGAGTGCCCGAGCAGCCTCTCGATGTCGACGTATAGGCGCAGTGCAAGAACTTGGATACCGTCTGCCATGACACAACATGGAGGCTGTTCATAGGGAAGACAGGAAGTGAGTCTACTAACACGAGATGGTAGGTAGTTTGTGTCGCTGCATGGAGTGCCCGAGCAGCCTCTCGATGTCGACGTATAGGCACAGTGCAAGAACTTGGATACCGTCTGCCATGACACAACATGGAGGCTGTTCATAGGGAAGACAGGAAGTGAGTCTACTAACACGAGATGGTAGGTAGTTTGTGTCGCTGCATGGAGTGCCTGAGCAGCCTCTCGATGTCGACGTATAGGCGCAGTGCAAGAACTTGGATACCGTCTGCCATGACACAACATGGAGGCTGTTCATAGGGAAGACAGGAAGTGAGTCTACTAACACGAGATGGTAGGTAGTTTGTGTCGCTGCATGGAGTGCCCGAGCAGCCTCTCGATGTCGACGTATAGGCGCAGTGCAAGAACTTGGATACCGTCTGCCATGACACAACATGGAGGCTGTTCATAGGGAAGACAGGAAGTGAGTCTACTAACACGAGATGGTAGGTAGTTTGTGTCGCTGCATGGAGTGCCTGAGCAGCCTCTCGATGTCGACGTATAGGCGCAGTGCAAGAACTTGGATACCGTCTGCCATGACACAACATGGAGGCTGTTCATAGGGAAGACAGGAAGTGAGTCTACTAACACGAGATGGTAGGTAGTTTGTGTCGCTGCATGGAGTGCCCGAGCAGCCTCTCGATGTCGACGTATAGGCGCAGTGCAAGAACTTGGATACCGTCTGCCATGACACAACATGGAGGCTGTTCATAGGGAAGACAGGAAGTGAGTCTACTAACACGAGATGGTAGGTAGTTTGTGTCGCTGCATGGAGTGCCCGAGCAGCCTCTCGATGTCGACGTATAGGCGCAGTGCAAGAACTTGGATACCGTCTGCCATGACACAACATGGAGGCTGTTCATAGGGAAGACAGGAAGTGAGTCTACTAACACGAGATGGTAGGTAGTTTGTGTCGCTGCAAGGAGTGCCTGAGCAGCCTCTCGAGGTCGGCGCGCGAGGCGCAGTGCAGGAACTCGCGCGGACGCACGCCCTGGATGACGTCAGCCAGCGACGGCTTCACGTTGTAGAAGATCAGCGGCTGCCCGCGCGCGTGGAAGTCCTCGATCAGGGATTTTATGCCCTGGAAATAAAATTTGCATTGGATTGAAGAGGGGTTTGAGTAGGTAGCTTAATCCAATTCCCCAGTTACAATGGTTTTTTTTTATAATAATAATAAATAATAAAATAACACTTTCATTGTAATCGTTGGGCATGCCTCGACAGTACACTCAGGGTAATTCAAGCCTTGGATTTTAGACTACATGCAGCAGGTTTTCTTTTAACATACTTAGTTTTGTGTAATACCACGCGAACACAGTGCTTGTGTCGCGGGCGGCTCAAGACTTTAAATGAAGCATGGCCTGGATTGTGTCATGGTCCATGGTCGTTTACCTTGGCGACAGTGAAGTCAGCAGCCTGCACGTGCGTGGCGTCGATGGAGCGCATGAAAGATTATTCCGTGTTTCTAAAGGTGGTTAATACCGATCCCCATTTAAGCCAGTTGCCTAGAACTACACAGAGACCCCAACTAAACCAGGGTGTCCATGGTCGATTTACCTTTGCGGCAGTGAAGTCAGCAGCTTGCACGTGCGTGGCGTCGATGACGAGCGGCGCGTGCTGTCGGTCGGCGGCCTTGCGCAGCGCGCGCCGCACGAACTCCGCCGACGGGAACGCCAGTGCGCGGTCCACTGTCGCCACCAGGTACGAGATGCCGTCCGATGACTGCAACGACAAATCTATAGTTAGCTCAGAGCACGCAACAAACTTGAGCGTTAGTAGTGGTTTGGTAATATACACTAGAACAAGGCGCTCTGACACCTAACCCATTGACAATATAATCTTCCTTGATATTAATGAATTAAGGCGCTTCAGCTCTGAATGGGCTTGAGGCTGTTCAAGTGTTGTCCAGATTGGTTTATTCTGAGCTTTTTGTTGCCACCTCCTCGGTATGCCACATCCAAATATCATGATTGTAGGGTGCCCGGACGCGTACTTGCTGACACAACATCACTACAATGATAAAGAGAAATCATCCAAATATCGGTGACAGGTTGACGGCAATTCCGATGACAATCCCCAGCTCTGACTTGTCAAGAAGACAGAAGGCGACACATACCACAGCGTCAGTGACCTTCACACAAGGCCTGGCGGAGGCGTACAGCAGGAACACCAGATTGACGGCAATTCCGATGACAATCCCTAGCTCCAGCCGCGTCAGCAGGCACGCGCCGAACGTCACCACCGCTGGGATTATGTCCAGCTCTGAAATCATATTGATACTGTATTAGTTATGGGGTTGTTTCGGAAGTTAAACGAAAATAAAAGAAATAAGGAGCCTTACTAGCTACTAGTTTAATAATGGGATAGTTTTGGTAAAGACGCTCCGTGATTACCGCAGGCTACGTATAAAATTCTAGATTTTTACCCCCCCGGCGACCCGGGTGGCTGAAGCGACCTTGCATTGTTTTGGTCTCACTTTTCACTCTGAATCAGTACGGTGTGAGTGTCCGTTCTGTACGTTAGTACTATTATTAATTTTGTGACGTGGACACAGAATTAGTAATACGTAACGTCGGCTGCTGTCATCGTAATTAGTGAAAGATATCCTAATTATAAGACTGAGAAGAATGCCGTACCTTGCTGGATGCTTACTGTTAGCGATAAAAGAATCAGGTTAAAGAGGAAATAAATATAAGCTAATAGATATAAGCTGTTGGTCTTCCTTATAATAAATAAATAACTAAAATCATTACTTACTAAGATGGCGCAGCGAGTCAAAAATAAAATCATTTGAATATAAAATTCAACAGATAGCTGCTCTACCTTTAGAACTTACAAAATTTGCATATTACTTAGTAGGGATAGCTACGTCAAATAAATGTTTCCAAATGAGGACTTACTCTTGGTTCTCCAGATGGGCTTGAAGACGTGCAACTCCATCATGAACACCACGGCTGCGATGATCACGGCTGCCAGCGACGCCTTCGGAATGTAGAAGAAGTATGGCGTGAAGTACTGCAATTGAAGAAATATTAGGAGTTAACTTGAGGCGATCATTTAATCATGATTTAGGAAAACATAGATTTTCTGAGATGCTGGCAATGAAACTGCACATGGTGATCGCGGATTGGAATGAGTCATACAAGGGGTACGCCCATTGAGGAGAGAAATCTCTACAAATCGAAAAGTGGTACCTATAAGGAAGTTGAGACCTTTATTTTGATGAGAAAAAAATGGAGTCCTCTATTCTTGATAAGTTGAAGAAGCCACTTAAACTGGTCTAACCGAAATGGCTTCTTGTGGAATAGTCTACGTCTAGTAAATGATAGGCGAAACTTGTACCTATGATGCCAAATAGCCATTTCGATTGGACAAAAAAAGATGAAGAATTTTATGTGACATCATACCTGCAAAGACAACAGCACCAAGGCACCGGTGTACAGGCCTCCAGCAGTGGTGGCGACTCCAGAGGCGTGGTTCACAGCCCCCCGAGACAGGGCTCCTGACACCGGCATGGAGTCCACCAGCGAAGACGCGATGTTGCAGACGCCGAGGGCTAACATTTCTTGGGTCGCGTCCACGTACTTTCCTTCCGCTGGAAATCAAGGTTTACTAATGAGGTTATAACGAGCACATGTAATTAATTAAATTAATTAAATAACTGTTTATTGCCCCAAATTGTAGAAAGTACATGAATATTATTATTATCTATGGTACAAAGGCGGCCACTTGTATGCCACTTCAAGGCACCAGTCATGCAAGTTTGGACTTAGAAGACATTTTGAGGGTATTTTAATGCTTTCCTAAAGAAAATAGTGTATTTCCACTAATATTACTGCGAATTAGTGACCTATGAGAAGTGTATTTCAAATCCTCCCTGCATGGGAAGTCAGGTTTCGGTACCCGAGTCCGTTCCAGCTACTAACGCCAGTAAGTTGATTAACTAAGTCAAGATGTATCCTAGCAAAAAGATTATAAACCAGTGTTGGTCACTGACTTTTTCTGACCTAATTTTGATCATCTGAGCATATAATCGGTGGGCGTCCAACGCTGCATGTTTGTTTCCATATTATTCATTCCAAACTTCGTCAATAAACACTTACAGAAAACTTTAGCCAATGCGATATTCTCCAGGATAGACAAGAGGGGCACCACAAATATGGCTGAACCCAGCGTGGAGGTCATCTCCATAAAGGTGTAGGTGTGGTTGCCGACGGTGGCCGACAGCGGCGGCGCTGTCAGCTGCGGCAGTCCTGGCTTCACGTCACCTGGTGGAAAGAGCAACTGTTGAATTTCTTGGAAATTGTATGTTCCTTTCATAGTGATTGTTGTCTACTCCTAAATGTTCGGCCAGTATGATGACTGTAAAAGAAGTGAAGGACATTTGTAAAGCAAATAGAAATCTATAGTTATACTGCCTAAAGATTAATAAGGGTATTCCCTTTAAATCTGGCTGCTCCAAAAGTCCTGGATCCCTGGAGAGATGTTCCCCTGAACATAAGCTGGGATCCATACACGGAGGTATACTCTTCGTCTTCGTCCAATAGTGTTTTCATAGTTACATCGTTAGCTTACGCTTCGTAGCCTAGGGCACTGGTTATTACAATAGAGCGACTGCCGTCTGACTTCCGTAACCCCTTTAAACAAGGAAAGCAGACCAAGAAGAGCATGACCCGAGGTGTGTTAGTGGCCAACACTACGAGTATCAGATGTTTTCAGGCTGCCTAAAGGTCTAATCTGACACAGCCTGACGACTGACATCTATCGGTGACAACCGGGGCCAACTGCTTAACGTGCCTGCCTGTCGGAGCTCGAGATAAAAAATGCCACTAAATGGCGATCAATACGCGTCGGAAGTATACTCTACTATAGTATCTACCTGTAAGCACAAAAGGTGCCTGTTTCTGCGTGTCGAAGTAGTATGCCAACGCCGCGCAGACCAGCACCACGGTGATGTTCCTTGTGGTGGAGAGGAACCACAGCGCGTGCGCAGCCACGTCGCGCCAGCTGCGGCTTGAGGATGCCTCGTCCTCTTTGTTGCGGACGTTTATGTCTTTCACTTTCTGCAAAGATATTTTACTGTTAGTAAGTCCATCTATTTTTCATCATTTGTGCGTGAACATCTGAATCTTCAGGTACATTTGGTTAAATACAATGTTAATATACTTGCCGACACTGATAATTATATTGTAGATGTGTGTGTTTTGAGAACTAAATGGCACTCGGAACCAACCAGCACCCAAAAATGGCTACAGAAAAGAAGGTGAGTTGCCTGAGTATTCAGGTCATACAAATCTATATCTACGATGCCAATGACAAACTGGAAACGACTAAACAAAGTATGCCTCCTTGGGATTCGAACCACGATCTCCAAAACTCAACGCGAAATCCCTGAAACTATTATTTAGCACACTGGACTGTACCATAGAGGCAGTACCTAGGTACTCATGCAGTCATGATACCTCATGTATTATGATACCGTTCAACTAACACTGTTTTACGTACTGCATGGAATGATTTCTTAGACACTTGTGTGAAATACATAGAATTCTACGACCACATACTTCGCCGTTAAACATTATTTTCGTGTTCCTAACCTGCGACTGGGTTAGGATTTCAGGTCATGTTCGGAATAATAGCTTTGAACAGAAGCAATTTCTATCCAGCGTCATCCCATATCCCATTTATAAGTAAATGAGTCATCGAATTCTTTAGTTGAGGTAAGCAACCCTCGGAGTAAGGGTAAGGGCCTATTCGACACGCACTTGTTTGGGTTTATTTTAAAAGTCCATTGTTATGCGTAGGGTTGAATGTCCGATAGTGATGCATTGCTCATTCTTATGTTAATAGATAACAAACAGATGTAGACGTTGAACTTGTAGTTGATTTCCAGAAGTTCGGGTTATTCGTATTATTTTGTGCTAAATATCATAAACTATGCTACCTACTCTTACACAAGGGGCGCACAAGGGTGCGCAATACCTTGTTCATTTGTTTTGTAAGATTTTTTTATTATTTTGCATTATAGAGGATTGTATTTTGCCACTGTAAGTTTTGTAATACTGCTTTTATGCATGTTGTAACATGATTCAAAAAACTAGTTTTCTTTGTACTTCCCCCTTTAGCCAGGTAACTGACCGATATGAAAGCTTATACTAAAACGACTTCTAGCTTATCCACCTATTTATTTGCATTTTTATAAAATTGTACATGATGAGATTTATGCAAATATACAGGCTGACGAAATGTGGGTTTTCTGAGCAGTTGGAAACCGTATAATTTTTTTAAAGTCCAACGATAATTTGTTATTAAAAAAAATACCATCGTTCCAACACTCCAGCCTCAGTGTTACCCTTAACTAAGTCTGATTCACGGTGAAACGGGCTAGGTTCAGTAGATTACTAAAACTAAATACATCTTTGAAATTCAGTGTCAGGATGGAAGTTAGCCAAGCCACGTCCGGTCTTCATCACAATAACAACCAGTCATACATTGCTCAAGATTGCGATATGCAAATCACAACCCAGAGAATACTATCTACAATCTAAGGAAGTAGAAACACCTGTACACACCGTTCTTATTATTTCAGTGCTTAGATGTGGTAATGATGTTGAAATGTTTGTTCTATAGTCATGTGATAAAGCGTGTAAAATTAAATAATCAAGACCACTTTACTTCAGCGTCACCAGTATTGGCTATTTAGTGTTATGTTTAACAATACGCCGAAAATATTAATTTTAACCCTGATACACCTGGCGCCCTATTTTTGAAATTTATGACACACGCAAACCATATACGTATCTCACCAAAAGAATTAACTCTAATTTTGAATTGACTCTACAAGTCCTAACTTCACAAACTTTACACGTCAAATAGCGGTGGTGGAAGAAAAAATTACTAACGAATTAACTTTTAAACTAACGCACTGCATGCATATTTACGTGAACTACGGCCGTTGTACCACGGATGAAACGTCGGAATTATAAAGGTATGAAATATACGCCCTGTTTTAAATAGGGTACCGTTCATACCGAAAAAAAGTACTGTTGCCATGGGATTTAAAAACGCATGCAAAGTCAAGGGTTTATGCTGGTTTCAGATATGACATGATAACAAAATGACACGGCAACCATGAGTTTATCGAGTTTGTTAGCACCTAATGGATTGCATTCTAAGGACCACGAGGCACTAGTAAGTGGCAGTCGGTTACGTACGTATTACAGGCACGAGGGTTTATTTTTAGTTAAATGTCACCTAACTCACGCTAGAAAATATTTTTTTGTATTAGTGTTTGCATAATTATTGGTAGGTAAATATATTTAGTACTACATGATAACCATATATCCAAAAAATAAAATTATTATTTTTTAATCCGTTTAAAATTGAATAAGTTATAAGCCTGTGAAATCCTGTGGAAGGGGAAACTTTTAAGAAACAAAAAACGGGACGCACTTAGGGTGTGTCGTCACTGCTACTTGGTTTCGTGACTACAAGAGGAAGTCCCCACCACTCTCTAACTTTTCTTGATTAGAAAACTTTAAATGCGAATTACTGCTATATTTCGTTTTCGGAATCTATTACTTTATACCATATATAAAATCTAATTATAATATTAATTTTATTTAATAAAAAATACAAAGGATTATAAATAAGAGGAAAAATGTGGATTATACAAGGGAGCTGTTCCGTAAAAAAATTGACCAAATGTTAACACAGTCAAGTAGCCTATTGTATGGCATGTAGAATTTTGGTACGAATTGGTACATACCCTGAGCAGCAGCAGCACCACGATGCAGGAGATGCCCAGCACGGTGTCCCACAGCCGAGTCTCTCCGATGTGCTCGTACATACCCGTCCACACCTGAAAATAACCAACATAATTGCTATTTTGTCTCAAATATTTAAGATGCTGCCATCATTGGTTTTTTTACAGCAAGATATAGACCATTTCACGTAAAAAGAGTGGCGGCAATTAGTGGAACTACAAATTTAAAAAAAAAAAATCCGCTGGACGTAGCACTATCGTCATTCCCAGCGTTCGTTACGTGAAACGACAAATATGTTTTCTTCTATGGTGCAATGCAGAGTAGTTGTATTTTATTTGTTTATCAGTTCCATGTCAAAATGTAAAAAAGTTCATTCCATAATCTGGACGTAAGTAAGTACGCGGGAGAACAAAAATATTTTCTAATAGAGCGTTAAGTTTATTAAAGTATTGACTACAAATTCAGTTTAAGGATTTTTTGACATTTATATTCCCATGAAATTTTGACTTTTTTATCAAAATTTTAGAAAATAGCCGAGGGTAGATACGAATATATTTTCGCTGTCATCATGGATTTGTGAACTTAGAAGATTTCCTTTTCAGCAACCAACAACAAAAATTTTAGGTATGTCTGTTATCTTACATGATCTCGCTGGTGACTCGGCGGCCGCCACCGAAGGCCGATAGAAAGTGTGCCGTAACAAGTTAAAAACTGTCACAAAAACTTAACTGCGATAATGATCACACGCAAAAACTGGTCAAATCGAACCGTCGACGAGATTATAATCTTGGGGCTTATTGTGTAAACGGGTAAATAGATCTATCTTAATTAATAACAAGAAGTGACTCTTTGTAATAATGCCAACCCACTCTTCTACATCTTACTCCAAGACGTTTACAGTACGGGTTGTTCGCCTGCGGAATGCTTTGCCTGTTGATATACGCATGGCTCAAACTATTACTAGTTCTAAGAGCCAGGTTAAGGAGCACTATCTGCCCCTTCAAGGTGTTTAGAATATATATTATATGTATTTCTTATTAGTGACTGTCCTTTGTTCCCAAATTATATCTTTGTCTGTGTTGATTTATCTATACAGTAGACATTATTTTTATTTTTCATTCTACTGGGCCCATTATGTTCTTTTATTGTACAAAGGTTCTCTGGAAGAGATTGCTTAGCAATAAGTCCGCCTTTGCTACATATTGCTAACAATGTTATAATTTCAGTTTTGTGATTTCCCAGATGTGGGCAATAAAGTTATATTGTATTGTAACATAGCAGTGAAGGCTTGAATTAACAATAATTTTATACAAATATAGCTAGATAGTGTATACCACTGATGAACACAATAGAGTAACTGCATCCGTGGTCCAGTGCTTAAGGCGTTTGCCTAAGACCTGGAGGTTGTGGGACTTGTGGGTTTGATTCCCATGGGAAGCATACTTTGTTAAATTGTTTAGGTTTGAATGGGAGTAGAAATTTTAGGCTTAAATTGCACGTCAAGATGTTGGTCCCCCCCGCCATTTGGTGGTCGTTAAGGGAACCACGTCAGAGGCCTGAAGGCGGGTCCGAAAAACTCTGGCAACAGGGTGTAGAGGGTCGGTAGAACCACTAACCATGTAACCCACTCGATATGAATGAATGAACCATAGTGTGCATAACAAAAGGTATGTAGGTACCTATACACCGTGAAATTTTAGTCGTTTTGGACGACCCATCGTCCAGTGACTCCATTCATGCAACTGAACAACTTTCCCCAAGATACATGGGTCGAAATATGGAGTAAATTTTTAGACCTCTCATACAAAATGTCTCATCACGTGACCTAACTTACTATGGTTTTAAAAAATAAAATTTTACGGCGTATAAACAGTTAACAAGTACACGATTTATTATTAAGTGTAAGTACACTTTATAAATTATAGTTGTCAACTATAAGGTGTCACTAATACATTATTATTTTTTCTTAAATAAACTAATTTAAACTGTTAGTAACTTCCGCATAGGTACTAAGTTTTTTTCCATGACGCAAAACACTTAAATTAGCAGCGCAGGATATATCATTTTCTACATTGCAAAATGCCAATTTTTCATGAAAGTAGAACCTATTGTTACCAAGATTGGTGGGCGTAGGCATCATGAGATGTTTCCGCTAATTCTTGGTAATAAGTGATTATATCTGAAGACTATAATATGGTTGATGCCTGAGGGTGGATACAGTTATTAAAATGTATCTGAGTAGTAAGATTGTTTTTTGCAATGTTTTAAATTAAAAATAAAAACATACTATTTTCTCATTGTCATCGAATTGAAGCATGGCAAGGGCGTATAGGACCTCTTCTGAAATCATGATATTAATGAAAACACGTGCAGTGAGTAGTACGTGACTGGCCGAAAGTCCATAAAAATAAGTCGGTTAACTTTACGCCAAAATCACGTGGACACGTGATGAGTGTGACAAAAGAGCATGGTTTTAATTAAACGATAATGCATTCAGAGAATAAACTAGCAAGATTAAAAAAAAAAAAGTTATTTCTGCCTTTTTTCGCTCCTTCTTTAGAGGATGAATCGACCTCTATAAAATAAAATTCTAACAAAATTGTTGCCCTCTATGCATGGATGAAGACAGAAAGAAAAGAAGTTTTAAAACATCAAGTTGCTTTGATTTATAAAATTATATAAAAAGTAATGAAAAATAGTAAGATTAGTTCATTGAGAAAGGAACATTTATTTGCAGTTTCCATGCTCTTTGGGTTAGTCGGATTCGGACTTCGGAAGTTCAAGGCGCCGGATATAATAACCGTGACGTTAACTAAACATATATCTATGATGTTTTGTTGATTTCTTATGTTTTCGTGACACCCATATTATTCGCCGAGTAGGCAGAGTTCCATAGCCATAGTCCATGCTCTGTATATTCCCCCTCATCACTCTCGTCATCGATACACATGTGAAAAGGCAGTTGAACAAAGTGCTTCTCCTTAATAGAGACAGTAAGAACAGTGCCAATGGACGCATTCTTATACAAGTAACTTTATTTTATAAAACTAGGTCAAAAGTAAATTACTCATTAGCTTATAAGTAGGCTAGATTGTAATAATATTAGAGTATTTAATTTATATTGTGTAAGTTAATAGAAAATACTCTTGCCATACCTAAACCACGTATGAAGGCAACATTGACTGGATAGTCTAAAAGAAAGTTAGGTGACCTGCAAGAACTTGCCGCCAGGGAAGCTGAGGCCAAGGATGTCCTTGACCTGCGTGGTGGCGATGATGATGGCGGCGGCTGACGTGAAGCCGACGGACACCGGCCCACTGATGAAGTCTATCAGGAAACCTGCATAAAAAAATTATGATTGAACTTAGATTAATAGTTGGTATCCGCGACGCTACGACGCGAGACCAATTAATAATTTAAGTGATTTGGTTAAGCCATTCATCCCGGCTGCCATTTGGTGCTCGTGTCAGAAGCCGAAAGGGGGTTCCGAAAATCTCTGATACCAGGGTGTACATGATCAATTACCACGTTACCCAGTTGATTATGAATGAATTAATATTAGGTTAAACAAGATAATTTTAGGGAAAATGTTATTTTGATCAGTTTTTGTTCGAGTCACAGTCTATAATATAATGGTAAGAATTATACCCGATTATCGATCAGTAGCTGGGTGGAAACTAGATCATGTTCCAAGAAGGTATTACCCGCAAGGCTTTCTTTATACAATGCCGTCAATACAAACAGTACAATCATGTTTAGCTTAAGTGAAATTTCTGTTACAAACTTATTATTGGCGCGATTATTTGTTTTGCTAGTTTGATAAGTCCACCTACCCTTCATAACCTGGTATCAGACGTAAATAGACGTAATAACGTTTTCTGTTTCTCCATTTGGTTGACTGGTAGAGAATGCTTTTAGCATTAAGTCCGTCTGTTGTTTAAGTATATTTACTTGCGATAGAATAAATTTTTAATAAATCAATAAATAGACCTTTCATAAATATTGATTCATAGTCGCAAGCCCATATTTGAGAAAGATCCAGAAGTTAGTTTACATTTAAAAGTTTTATTTTTAAATATTAGTGGTTGCATACTTTACGCGTTAATGAGATCATAGACACGATGGTATTTGTTTGAATTCTAACGAGTGTTTTACAAATTAATCATTAGGAATGCGGTCGACAGAGAAATGTTTTGTTCCTTATCTAACTAAACTATTCAAAATATAGCGTTTTGTATCGCTACAACCTTGGTCACAAGTAGTATTGCATTATGAGTCACTTTTTTAAGAGAAATTTATTGTTTTATGACATACAGCCCTCGGGATCGGCAGCCCTGTTTTTGAAATATTTGATTCATATGTCGATTGAAATCGTTCGATATCGAACAAAAATCATTCGACTCGCCAATTTTGCTTGACACTTTTCAAATAAAAGACACTCCAGTATTTTTTACCGGGTTAAAACTTACCGTACGTACGTCCTTACTACGAAACGTTCCCTAAACTCAGAAGAATAGGCTGAGGATGCAACTGGGAGACCTCGGATGATGATGATGTGCAAATTTTGCAATTATTAAAAAGCATGCGTGAAAATCCAGTTGGTAATTAAACAATATAGACGGCGATCAAGGACCATCATTGTAGGCCGTTGTGTATTATACAGCCACTAAAGTGATGTGTCACAGAATTTTCATTGTGATGTCAATGAAACGGTGATGACACAAGTGCTTCGCTCCAGTGGAGTGACAGCGCTTGAATTTCACGGTAATTGATTTTTTTTGTATTCTATCTATCATAAAATTCGTTTTCAGCTGATGTCTTCACACTATGAGCTTGCTGTCTCCTAAATGTAAGCAGCGTTTAGTCCCTCCCTACTCATGAGGTATAGGTTCCGTACAAAATCTATCGCCGCCATCTCCTTGTTTTTGTTACTGCCGTGTGCAGTCATCATTTATTTATTTTTTATTTATTTTATTTTTATTTTTATTTATTTAGGACAAAAAACAATTGTACAAGAGGTAACAACACATATTCAGATATAATACAATGTTTATATAGTTGTACAACCAGCACTATTATCCTCAGATTACTTATTAAAAATAAAGTAACTACAAAGTAATTACGATACAAAAACAAACTAGTTAGTAGTTATTTAGTTAGCCACTAAGTTACAGACAGGATCTAGTTCAAAAATTGTCAAGATTACTGAGACAGAAAAGGTTTTTCTTAAAAGAGGGCAATGACAATAGAAATATATCTACACTAGTAAAGTATTTGTTATAACTAAGCATAAGGCGTCTTAAAGAGTTGCATGCACGTCCCGATCGCCTAGGCACCCGGTAGCACAGCTGGTTATGTAACTCGTTACTCTCAAACATACTATGGCAAATTTTGTACAGAATTATCTGATCTAAAAACAGTCTTCTCTTTTTTTGGGAATCAATTCCAAACTTTTTCAACAAAATTTTGTATGAGGACCTTTTACGATAACACTTATAATTCATTCATGGTCATCATCATTATAATCTTAGCTCCTTCCTACTTTCGCGTCTCCACTTCACCCGGTTTTCGGCATCCCTGACATTTAGTCCGTTAGCACGCATATCCAGCTTTGCGACGTCAAGCCAACTGCCGTGTGCAGTACTCCAAGATAGTCAAAGTCATAAGGCTAAATTTTCGTCAACTTGGTGGAAGTACTCCCGTACTCTCAGACTGACAATGTAGCCAAAGCCAAAGTCATGAAGCTGAATTTTGGTCGAATTGCCGGGAAAGTAGACTTGGAAAAGACACTACCGGTAAAGCTATGGCTATATGACGAAGGACGCTCTAAACGGGCAGATTATTTTCTGACTTTTTCCATTTAAACAACATAATATTTTATCGGATTCATAAGAATTATAAGCCTGAATCATCCCCGATAACCTCAAAATCTATTAGTCAAAACCCTAAGAAAATAGTTTTGGTAGATTTTTGTTTATCACGATCAGATGGATAAGTAGACTTAGATTTTATAATCATAGAATCGAATAGACAAAGTATTTCGTTAAATCTTATTGTCTACCTACAAGTTTAATCTTATTATTTGCCTACAGACTATCAGAATCTATCGTGTCGCGATGGAGTAGGCTAATTTAGCAATTAGTTCTACTCAAGCGAATTGTCCTTCCAATAGATGTAATTTCTATAATTAACTGACTTCGTTCAGGGAAAGCGTCGATATTTCTCGAATCAGATGCCTCATGCCGTTGAATTTTGTCAACAAGTCGAATGGCAACCCAACATGATTTTTTTTCTAGAGTTATTCGTAGGCATTTGTTCCCGCTCAATATAACAGTCCACTTTAAACTATTCAAACTTTTACTTGGTCCTTCGACCGGGTTTGAAGAAATAAATTTATTTGTTTGATAGACAGAGTGAGACAGAGACTCGTAGAAGAGTTACCTACAGATTTAAATTTTTGCTAATGTTATATTTAGAAGAAAAAAAACGAACATAGACTTAACCTTTTATTTTGTAACGCTCTTTCAATGTGTTTGTTTTGACATAAACAATAAAATAATTTCTTTGAACCGTTCATTCACATCAATCACAAGTTATTGACACTTAATAAATAAAAAATTGAATCGAAATACCATAAAAAGTAACCTTGGATGCGGTCTATGGGCATAATTGACGCAAAAACGAAGAAACGGCGGAATTGCAGATCATCATTGTCGTGGCGCATGTCTAACAAAATAGTTGACGGTGAGGAACGTCAAACATTTTATGTGTGTTTCTTAAAGTTTTCCAAAAAAGGTTGAAGAGCCGATGACATTATACTCGACAACCAAAGGTCTTCCTGACAGGGGCACAGAATTATTAAATAGTACCTAATTCTTGGGAAATACGACTAAAGATGTGATTCCAAATAGGACCGCAGGCCGCAGACTGCATCCGCAGGCCGCAGACTGCACCCGCACGCTGCAAACGACATTTCTATGCAACTCAATGAAATTGATTCCAATTGCAACTGCAATGAGGTCTGTGGCCCTGTTTGGAATCACGTCTTTAAATGTCGCATTTCGACAAATTTATAGACTAAATCTCGATCGACATAACACCAAAAACTGCCAGAGAAAAATGTCGTAGCCTAGGTAAACTTCAATTGGAAGTTACGTTGGAAAAAACTGAACGTAATCGAGTAAATATTGATATCTTATCGAAAGTTGAAGGTTCCTGTCCTGTCTCCCGCACAAAACTCAACTACATTTTGATTTGTCAAGTAGAAGAAAATCTTTTTTGATCTGGTCGAAGATGCAACCTGGGACCTTGTGGTTAAGGCAATGATTGCAATGATGTACTTGTTCAGCACTGTGACGAAGTAATATAATTAATTTCATTGAACTTATGATTGATTATCTATATATATATATATATGCACAGGTAGGTACTTAATGCTAGTTTTACAGTGTGTAAATAACGAGACGTAGACATTTTAACTTAATACTTATGTAAATTTTTTGTTCATGTTTTGTTTGTTTCCTCTCTTTATACAAGTTCACGCTTTTTTACATTAGACCCTGCACTAAGTAAAGTATTTGTCGCAGTGGTTGAAAAAGTTGCGCATTGCCATCTTTATTTGTTCTACACATTCATCATTATACCTACATGACAGTAGAGTTTCGCAAGCACCTTTGTAACAATTTTTATTTTTTAATACCGGAGATGTCACGAGCAAGAGTGATGTATCTGTATCAAAAACCTCTTTAGCTTCATAATATTGTCAGCTACGTACCTAATTGTAAGATGCCCATGACGAGCTCGACACAGCCCGACAGGAAGGCCAATAGCACGGCAAACTCGGGGCCCAGGCCGTGGAGGTTCTCCCGCGTGAGGATGGCGGCAATGGCCGTTGGGCCTATGGCAGAGTCCTATGGAAATTAAACATGAACGTTACAAAAAATATACTCTCTTTGCTACGAAACGGTCACTTTGGAAATCATTGAGAAGGCCTATGTCCCGTAGTGGGCTGACTGCGGCTGAAATGATGATACTAACAATTAAAAATTTATAAATAAATACTGTCGAGCCATTAGGCTGATTTTGATAAAATTCTGAATGTCTATAAAGTTTTCAAGTTCGTGTGGCATCAAAATAGGTTCAGTACTTTTTAAGATATTGGCATTAACATAAAAACAAATATTTATATTTCTCTCTTATTGGCTTATGGGGACGCAAACTAACTTGGTTATTTATTGAAATTCACAAGATGTAGACACCTTAAAATGTGGAAATACCAAATATTTACCATTTTAAGACATTTACATTTATGTGAAAGAATGACTTAAAAACTAGTAACTAAATGTTATTCAACTAAGAGCAGGACAAATATTTTGAAATCTCCATGGCCATATCAGTGGCACGACATACATTGCAATTTATATTAAACAACAATCAAGTACCTTTACAGACCCAAATACTGTATACACGAAGCAGGCCATGAATGAGGAGTACAGGCCGTATTGAGGAGGCAGGCCAGCCACGCCCGCGTACGCAATGGCTTGGGGTATCACTGTTAGACCCACTGTGATTCCTGTTGACAGATGATGTTGTTATGTTAATTTATGTATAAGATGTGGTTGTGGGTGTACTGGGTCAAAAATGGTTCTAGATGTTGAAGCTTGATAGTCGAGCGCGGCATGCGTTTCCGTAACGATTGCGTGCGTCAAATGTTACGGCAAAACGAGGTCCGTATGGATTGGTAGTTATGTCGCCATTAGTGGCTGGCGTGGTGGGTGACCCGATCTCGTTAAGATTCAGCTCCGTATTTTTTAATTTTTAATAATATACAATCATATTTACAATCAAATATATTTGCAACATAACTACAATATAGCTATCGAAGACTTTTTACAAGAAAAAATAAGAAAAGTGTGTTACATTTGTGATTTTAAGTTTTAAAACAATACAGTGACTGTGAACTATACGCAATAATATGAGACTAAACAAAACTAAATAGTATCATAAAACTAGTGGAAACAGATGCTATGGTGAAAAACAATTATAATGTATCCTTATTTATTATCAGATCTTATTATCAGGTGCATATAAAACAACTGTGCATCGCATTCATAATAATATATAAACGATCGACTACCTACCACTTCATAAATCGCTTATATTTTGAAGTTGATACCATTCACTATTTTCCGCACCTAACGTAAGCCAGCCGTAGTCGAACGGTTAACGCTTTTGCCTTTAATCGTCGTCACCTTTCTCTGCGATCCGAGTTCGAATCCTACCAAGATCAAAATAATTATTTGCTTGAAAATTGAAGATTTTTATAGATAATTTTTAGAGCATATTAGTCTACAGAGAAAATGGCAACTGAGGAATCATTCAATATCAAAACAGATGGTTCAGTAGGCTCATTGGAATTAATGAACGAGGAATCAAAAATTAATAAACTTAACTCTGAACTAGACAGTGCCCTATCAAGATTAAATGATGTTCTTCTGCAAAATAAACAACTGAAAAAAACGATATCTGAACAACAAGCTACTATAAATATCTTTAAAAAACAAATCAACGATGTAAATAATTCACAGACATCTACCAGAAATAGAAAGAAGCGTAAACGTAATAACTGTACTTCATTGGATAACAGTATAAACTCTGAAGAAGAATTAGCCTTAACACAAGATAGTGAATGTAGCCTACCTAATAACAAGGAACATACTGAATCTCCTTTGCAAATTATAAAGCCCAATATATGTATACTGAGCACATCTAATAGAGACTACGTCACAAAGTTGGCTAAAGAATACGGTCCACAATATAATTCCTGTCATTATATTAAGACTGGCGTGGGTATGGAAATTTTACTACAAGATATTCAAAACAAAGTAACCAATTTTGTCAAGTAAGATTTCTGCATTATAATGATAGGCGAAATTGATTTTATTGAAACCAAAGACTATATTCACTTGGTATACAAAATTAGAGAAACATGTCTTCTTCTTCGGAATACTAACGTCATCATAGCCGTGCCTTCTTATATCTGTGGGGCTATGATATATAACTGCAGAGCTGAAACTTTTATAAGTCTATTAAATCTTGACATACAGACACATAAATACGCATATTTTTTTGACACCAATCTTCCACTGATTTTTGACATGTTCTCCTTCAACACAGGGAAAATTAATAAAATTGGCATAAAATGTATTATAAAAAGCTTATTTGACTGTATTGACGACTTAAAGAGCAAATATGAAATGGAATTAAATGCATATATAAATATGGAAACAAATGAAAATGTTAATGAAAATAATGGTAATCTTTTTCGTTGAAAAGTAATTAAATATAATACACCAGAACATATGTGGCATGACAAATAAGATCGATACTTTAATGGTAGGTACACATAGATGAACTTAATGATGCAAAATGCGACGCAATATGTATCACAGAACATTTTTTGCTGAATGATGAAATGAATTCCCTGCAATTGTGCAATTTCAACGTGGCTGCTTATTATACAAGAGACTATAAAAGGGGAGGGTCTTGTATACTCTTACGGAAAGATTATGAATTTAAAACAATAGACGTCACAAAAATTTCTATTAAGGCAGTAATCGAATGTTCGGCAATTGAACTTACTCAGTTCAACATAATTATTGTATGCATTTACCGACCACCAAAATATGATATTGTAACCTTTTTGGTCAAAATAGACAAGTTACTTCATTAACTAAGTCGTAACAAAAACAAAAACATTATACTTTGTGGAGATTTCAATATTAATAATCTTATAAGAAGTAACAGAAGTATTGAATTTGAAAATTTATTGTCAAACTATAATCTTAAACTCCAAATTAAAGAGCCTACAAGACTTACTAGCCAAAGATGTTTAGATAATTTTGCAGTTAACTTCAAAATTTTAAATACTCAAGTTATTGATTTTGGCCTATCAGACCACACAGCACAAATTATGAAATGTCGTGCTAAGGCAAACCACTTTTTTAACTCATATAAAATTAAAAAGAGAGATTTCTGTCGGGATAATTTATGTAAATTTTATGAAGCTATGAGTAGTTTGAGTTTCTCTGAAGTTTATGACATGACTGACGTTAATGAAGCTTACAACAGTTTTTACGACACTGTTCGATTGTTCTATGACCTAAGCTTTCCATTTAAAATAGTGAACTATAAAACTAGGAAAAAACAAAAATGGATATTCAGGGGCATTAAATCATGTAGCAAAAATAAAAGAAAATTAGTTTGGCAATTCTGGAAAAATCCTACGTCATCTAATAAAAAAAAACTTAATGATTATACGAAACGTCTAAGGAAAATTATTGATCAAACACAGCGATCTCAAAATAATTTCTATATACACAATTCTAAAAACAAATCATAAGCAACTTGGAATATTATTAACAAAAATAAAACTAAGAATAATAACACAATTAAGCAAATTAGAGCTAATGATAAAATAATAACAGATTCTATTGATATTGCGAATGCATTCAATAACTATTTTGTTGACCAAATTACTGAAACATCCAAAATTAAATCAAATAATAAAAACTACGAAAACACACCTAATAATAGTAATTTGAATTCTATTTTCTTGTCACCTACAACTATACCAGAGGTACATCAGCATATAATATCTATGAAAAACACTAATAGTGTAAGGTATGATGAGTTAAATACAAAGGTAATAAAAAGTTGTGCTTTATACCTGGCTCCTCCACTGATCCATATTATCAATTTATCTTTAAGTGAAGGAGTATTTCCTGATGCCCTTAAATTATCAATTATAAAACCAACATACAAAAATGGCAATAAATCTGATCTTAATAACTACAGACCAATAGCTTTAATACCGATCATCGCAAAAGTTTTTGAAAAAGTAATTTATGAGACTCTCTATGCCTTTTTTGAAAAAATAATATATTTGCTCCTGAACAAAATGGATTTAGAAAAAATAGATCTACTAAAAGAGCTTTATTTGATCTATATAAAATAGTCATAGAGGCAATGGACAACAGAGACCACGTGTGTTCCATATTTATGGATATGACTAAAGCATTTGACTATGTTCACCACAAAACTCTTTTACGCAAACTATATAATTATGGAATAAGAGGATGTGCTCTCAAGTTAATAAAGTCCTACCAAACTAATAGGAAACAGCAAACAATTGTAAAAAAAATATGTCCAAAGTCTAAAATGGAACAACATTATTTTTCTGAATTCAAGAATGTAGAATACGGTGTTCCACAAGGTACAATTCTGGGTCCACTCTTATTTTTGGTCTATATAAATGACCTCCCAGCAAGCATTCAATATCCAAAGACACTATTTGCAGATGACGTACACTTATTATAAAATGTAATAAAAATATGACATCATATGAAAATGAAGTTAATTTGACATTAAGTAAAATAATTGATTGGTTAAATAAAAATAATTTAATCATAAATATTAATAAGACTACAGTTATGCATTTTCGACAGTATTCTCAATCACCCGATGTAACAGTTCGATATAATAATAAAATAATACAGCCATCAACATCGACCAAATTCTTAGGCTTATGCTTAGACTACCAAATGAACTGGAAGAGGCATACAGATGACCTATGCAAAAGAATTCATAGTTTTATTTTTGCACTCAAAAATCTATCTAAAGTTGCTAACGGTTGTATTTGCGTATAATGGATATATCGCATCTATCTTGCGATATGGCCTTATTTTTTGGGGTAACTCTGTAAATAAACATAAAGTTTTTAAGGCTCAAAAGAAAAACATTAGAGTTATTAAAAATTTAAAATCAACTATAAGTTGCAAAAAATATTTTAAAGACCTAAAAATTCTAACGGTTCCCTCACTATACATCTATGAAATAGCAATGTTTGTTAAGCATAATCAATATCTATTCCCAAAATTTTCAGATTTACTTAACAGAAGACCTCAACGTCATAGTCATAAAATAATAACACCAACTTCAAAAACACACTTATTAGAGAAAGACATTCCTACATTTAAGAATACTTTGACATCCATTTTAATTAATAAGGACTCTGTGACTGAATTTTTTATTGACAAAGAACTAATATTAGTAAATTAAGTGTACTTTGTTTGATATGTGACATAATAAGTTATTGCATGTATGATAATAATATTTCTTTATAAAATGTGAATTTGTATGCCTAAATAGTGGCAAAACATAGTGATACAATCTAAAAATTGTCAACTTATCTATGTTACCTATGTTTAACAAATAAAGGAATTGATTGATTGATTGGCATTGTCTATCTCTAGGTCCTCCGTGATTCGGAAGGTACGTTAAGTCGTTGGTCCCGGTTGTTATCGATAGATGGCAGTCGTTAGGCTGAGTTAGATGCCTTTAGGCAGCCTGAAAAATCTGACAGTGTTGACTATTAACACACATCGGGTAGTGTTTCTATTGGCCTGAATCCCTAAATTAATTGTAAAAAAGGCGAATGTCAGACAGCAGTTGTTAAAACCAGCACCTCCAAATTCAGAACCATAAATAATAGCGTAAGCTGAGAACGCTATTAGGAATTACACGTTTCGACGAAGAAACAATAAGAGAGAGAGGAGATACGAGAAGACGTACTGTGAAAGATAAAAAGAGATAAATATGTACACACATTGCCATAAATTATACATACACTTAAAGTGTATTTTTATACATGTAATTACACGAAATTGTTAATAAAATATAAATATAGCTATAATAAACAAAAATTGCAGGAAACCGCAATTTATATCTATTTTCAAATTACACCTCATGACTTTTTGTCATTACATTCTTTTATAAAAGCGTTTTGTACCGGATGTGGAACACTAAAGTATTTATGAAAGAGGCTAGTTTTTCTATAGAGGAAGTTAGAAAATAGATGTCCATCTATTGTCCCTGACAATAGATGGAACTGCTGTTGAATATCTCTACAAATTAAGACTAGATCTATTGAAATAGGAAGGAAGTTAGACCTCAGTTTTTCACAATGCTATGAGGTGTCAAGTGGTAGGAGAAGAGAGGTCTATTGTGCGCCTTATTCAGTTTCATTTGTATTAACACAGAAGTAACTGTAGACATATTTTCACATGGTGGGTAATGGGTATGGTCGAGGGCAGAATAACGTGACTTCTTTACCGTACACACAGTAATGTCTGGGTGGTAAGGTTAATCTGTCTATGGTTGTACTATAAGCCTATAACCTTCTCCAAGCATGAGGCTATCATAATTATATAGAAAGAATTATTGAAATCTGACTTGTGTGTAAGTATTATCCGTTTAATAATTGAATTGAATCGTTCGAACAAATTTTTAATTAGAAGTACAAAGATAATGTAATTTGATGCAATTTTTTGCGACACAACAATGTTTCATTAGGGATTACCATAAATTATAATGATTGATGGGATTTTTTATTTCCACTGTCAATTAAATGATCACGATTAACCTCATTTTAGTCACTGCAGTAACCTATTACCTACATCAGAAATTTATTCGTGTATAGCTTACCTAATCTCAAACATTTCTCTACTGAAAATTATGTAGAGTTTAGTATCTCGGAAATTTTGTTATTTTGGAAATCTAATTCCTATCTTACTGATTCAGCGACCCAAATCTGATCTTGGTTTTCGCAAGAGTGTTCTAAGCAAGATGGAGGGTTGCCAGTGACAGAATGTAGATGACTCAGAGAAGTCTGCTGATCAGCCTGCATTGCTTCAGCCTGCATAGTTATATCAAGAAGCGACTGATGAAAAATATGACTCACAAAATCGGTAAGTCGAATGAAAACATCGGTTTTTTGTAAGGGCTCCTGATATCTTGCCGAGATAGCCTAATTTGTCAAATATCATGGGTTTCCTAGCATAACTAGCATTTTAAAGATGTTATACGGTTTCGCGATTGTAACACATTAAATAAAACTATTTTAATATCATTTTAAATCTAAGTATTTATTTCGTTGTCTTTTTGCGCCATACGGAACGAGCCACATCTATCAAGTTACAATCTCTCCAACAAAACATGACCAGGTCACGCTTCGCCAACTGCTCGTCTCTTCACAAATATATTTCCTATATCCACTAACATAGGGTCCAAATTCGCGTTAATGTTTTTAGTATTTGTTGCAACACTTGCATGAAATATAAAATGAAAATTTCGAGTTCAACGAACTTTATCAGTTGCATTGGCATAGTTTTTAGTTGCAACTGTAACAGCTACTCGTATCATAGTCGCCTACGGAACTATGTGGTTATTATTTTTAGTCTCATGGAAGTCTCGTGTTGAGCATTTGTCTGTGGGGTTTAAGAAACCAAAAAAAGACTTATTTGATGATAATCTTAAAATCTAGGCTTTAAAAAACCGGCTTAATGAAGGATCGAGAGAAATAAGGCATAAAAATAAAATCAAGATCTCTGAAGTTAAATAAAATAAATACGTCAAGTAGAAAAAATGAAAGAAATCATTCAAATCAGTTCAGAAAGAATAGAATCAAAATTGCAGTCAATGTTTATGTAGGTTTAAAAATTTGATCTTACCAGCTATTGCATCCGCGAGCCCGCTCCTCAAGGAATACTTCGGAAGCCAGGAGAGGATGGGCACCCGTCTCTTCAGGGTCTTCGCTGAGCAGCAGGCCCTGGCCCGTCTCGCTGCGTCCCGTCTCCAACTGCTGGACTTGCTGCTGGAGGAACTGTCTTCTTTACCAGGGAACACGCTGGGGTATGTGCCGTTTGTATCTATGGAAGGAGATTGATGTGAGTTAACGTACTGATACATCCAAACCAGATTTTCGGGTTTTATTAAAATATAGTCCTTCGTTTGCTGAAAGTATAATGCTTGTAAAATTATATTCTCTACGTATAAATACAAGGAGAAACAGAAAATTTGTGCGGCGCGAAATAAAAGTTCTATACTTAGAAACTTCATAGTTCTCGTGTTTTCTATCAAGTAAACAGCTTGCTAAGTGCCTAGTTATGTAGAAGAAAGTACGCATTTTAAATAATATGTGTAAGTAAAAGGACCGACGTTCCTTAACTACACAAATTTCTCTTAATTAAATACGTAATGACGTGTAAGGCTAATTCTTAATGGCCCATAGTTAGTTTTACGGATCCGTTGCGCGCCCCATTCGGACGACCCTCGGCCGGATAGCTCACTAATTTCAAAATTTGCATATCCATTGACGCCGCTGCGCCCGGTCATCAAATTTTTTGTTTTTCATTGAAAATATTAAAAAGTACTGTTGTAAACAGTAAAACAGTAGAAAGTAAAAGTGTAGTGAAGTGAAACCCTCGTTCTGACGCAGTCGGGTAAAAAACAATGTTAACACTTTTTTACTCAACAGTACTCAGTGTGGTATTTAAAGAGCGGACCCTGGGCTCCGAAGCAGACAGCTGAGGATGCAACCGGAAAGGCGCTAAGATGATGAAGATGATGATTAAGTGTGGTATTTGTCAAAAAAATTAAAAAAAAAGTGCGCGGGTCTGGCCGTGGGCGGCTCGTCTAAGCAAATTTTGAAATTAGAGAGCGATCCGGCCGTGGGTCGTCCAGATCGGGCGCGCAACGGCCAAACCCAGTTTCACTAGTTTGTAATTGACTTGTTTGAGACTAATTCCTAAACGAATAAATAAATAAACAAACAGGGATATTTTATCAAATGTGTTTCTTGTTGTGTCTTTTAAACAGCAGTATTTGACAACATTTTAAGCAACAGGAAGTTAACGCAATTAGGTAGTAACAATATGCCACATTCCTCACTGGTCAATTCACATCTGTGCAAACTGTGCCGTATGCACAGAGTAAATATATTTAAATTAGTTATGAGGTAACACAAACTTATTTTATTTATTTTGTTAGGTAATAATGTTTAATAGGCTGTAAAGGCAAACTTTAAATTTGATCTCCATCAATTAAACGGCTTATTTTTAAATATTTTAGAAATCCCAACTATTTTTTGGTTAAAAAGTAGTGTATTAGGTTGACTTGACAGAAACTGGTTGATATTATCATTCATTCTACAAAATAATACTTTAGCATTGATTTCAAAGATTGAATTGATCATAAACTATTAAAATGTTTGTTAAAATCGTACTAGATAGGTGCTTGTAAAAACATGATTCGAACCAATTGTTGAATAGTCTTTAACGGAAATTATGGCAGTCGTTAGGCTACGGCGTGGCTCGGCAGTGCTAAAGTTGGCTTTACCAGGATCATGATGCTAGTTTCTTAAGAAATGTATTTGGGGACCATGATTAAAGAGTACTCCAAATTCTGAAGCGAAAGCTCAGGATGTTATCCTGAAACCTGCGTGGATAACATAATGCACTCCCTGATGAGCAGAATGCGTGGCAGAGGCAATACTATTCTAAGAGCGCTGTCAGATAGATAGAGCTGGCGTATGCAGTGCCACTGTGACGCTGCACTCAAATCACAATTCTGTTATATAGGGAACTAATATTAATACGCAAGTGTGTGTATTACTAACAATTAAGGACTATTTATTTACTTATTTATAAATCTTTATTGTACCACAGGTAAAAAAAAAACTTTTACAATTGGCGAACTTAATGCTAAAAGCATTCTCTCCCAGGCAACCATTAGGAAAATAGAGACCTATGTGAGTAACCTATGTGCGGCGCGAATTATCTTTAAAAACATAATGAAAAGAAAAAATAACACTTACTGCTAAATAAACATAAATTTACAATCATAGAGTGTTCATAACTATACACATACATAAACATTAAAGAAGAGATGAAAACGGAAAAATATAACAATGGTTTTAGGGTATTAATGAGTTAGTGAGGTGATTATGGTCTGAACTACACAACAAATATTTTTTTTTATTTATCGAAACCATCACGTATTGCAGTCTGACTACAGTGACTACGAGGTTCCGCATACATACCTATTTACCTTCCGACCGGTATTGACAATGTCCGCTATTCCGTACATTCTCAGTGTCCTGTCAAAACAACAGTTGTCATGCTAATTGTCCGCGTTTCTGCTTAACCTGACAAAAGGCAACAAACGGCAGTGTTCCTCAATGTAGACATAATGTGGTATTGTATCGGATGAATGACCTATAAGTACTTCCACTGGACACGTGAGTAGGCAGTGGAACAGAGAAAAAGGTTGTCAATAAATGGGTATTTTAACTACCGGAGGGAACAATTAAATAGGACGGCGTTACATCCATTTAGGATATTGTAAAAGTAAGTTTTTTTTTAAGTTTGATAAAACAATTATTCAGCATTTAGAACTTCTATTATTTCACCACTCTTGCAACAATTGTTATTTATTATTTATTTATTTCATGTACACACTGCAATATAAACATTTAATTAACTAGTTACTAAAGGAAAGCTTTTCGTTGTTTGTAAATTGTCATTTTAAAGAAAATGCTGCAGTGGAGTTTGTGGCGGTCAGACAGACTTTCGCATTTATAATATTATTTATTAATTTAGTATTATTATTAATTTAGTACGGATATTGAAAAATGATTTCATTTCATTTAATTAGAAACTTCACATTAGGAAAACTTGGCAATTGTTATTTTAGAGGTTTTGACCATAGATATTTTGATTTAACATGTTCTAATAGGTACCTACCCAAATAAACAAATACTGACTGACTACAAAGTATAGCACAGACAAACAACATTTTTTTCTAAGATTCTGGCTGGAATGGAATATTACGTAGCGGACTGTGGAATCCTCGGCGCGTGGATCCGACTTGCATTATAATTTGGAAAAATTATAATTATAATTTTCCAAAAAATAATACTTTCGCAAAAATTTACAATGTAATTTTAAGCAATTGTAAATAATTCAGCGTTCTTGAATAACTTCAACCTTTAACCTCAGTCGAGGTGAAATTAGCTGCTAAGTATGAATGCAGTTAAAATAATTAACATTTAAAATTTACTTTTGCTTTTAACAATTACTTTAAAACGTTGTCCTTAATTACCAGTATTATTGCCATTATCTTTGAATTTAATTTCTTTAGATCGCATTAATTTTGTAAATATTTTGGTTGTTAAAGTTGGGTATTTTATTTTCGCTCAATTGCAAATATTTGAGAGGGAAATTCTGCTCATTATTTTTTTTTATTTTCCTTTATTGGGATAAGCAAACAAGAACACAATACATATGGATAAAAATGTTTTACAGACAGAAACAAGTTATTGTGCTCTCAGCACCGCTTACCACATATTACTTAAAAGCTATTAATTTATGAACTAGGTATTAAACATTAACATTAACAGTGATACAAAGTAATGTGAATAATTTATATTAAGTTTTCCAGAATTTTTCTTTTAAATGTGCCAATTTTCAAGATAGTCATATCGATAGCATTCATTATCCTTGGTAGCCGCCGTCAGAATGCTTGCCGTTCCATTTCTTAAGTTGCAATGCCCGACAGGGTTCGTATTGTACTTATTTTATAAAAAAACAGTGTGTGTACCTAGTTGGGAACTGTTGGTGTACTATATGAAACGCAATAAATGATTTAAATTCAATTTTAAAGAATTATTTTGATGCAATTAAGGTGCGATTTTCAGTTTATTGTGAACTGAGATTGAGGCTGAAATAAACTTAAAGTAAGCAGCTTAAAACAAGAAAAAAAAAATCGTAATTTTGAAAAACTACACACACCAATTGATTTCCAATTTAGAATAAAATAATGAATTTTGTTTTGTTTGCAAATTGAAGACAAGTAAAATTGAAAAAAATCTATCAATTCTTTGTCGTTCGAGGTCAAAGATAGGCTACTTTTTGACGCAGGCGGAGCTGCGGGACACAACTAGTACTATATATTGTTGACATCCAACGTTGGCAAGCTGATCATAATAGTGTGAAATCTATCCAAGGCCCGGACTTCCGAATTACTGAGGTCAGACAATAGATCTTACGTCAACCAGTCTCGCAATATCTAAGATTTTACTTTCTGAAGATAACATCTTACAGTAACGTGGAAATTATCTAAATCAGATAAAACCCTAACAACATCTAGCTGCATTTGATCTGATACAGAAATGCATTGTAAATATTACTTGAAAACTAGATACTACAATTATTCTGAGCCACGCTTCGCTGACTCCGGTCGTCACGCCATGATGCGAGATACAAACAATTTGTGTTGTAAAATAGTCAGGAATGTTTATAAACCATTGGTAGTGAAGAGCAGTAGGTAGACTGACGTCCAAGAAGAGATTTGACCTGCCATCTTGATTGTACTTTTGTAGAACTTGCTTGTATTTTATAATGAAGGGAAGGATTTTTCAAAGCTGACTGTGGCAGGCCGATGGTAACGATGAAAGTGCATACCAAAAGTATCTATCATAATAATTATGGTCATAGTACAAGAAAGTACGATCGGGAACTCTCAAAATTCCGATGGTCTGATAATAAAGATGATTACCGCACATGTCTACGTTAAGCCGTTGGCCCCGGCTGCCATTTGGTGGTCGTCAGAGGCCGAAAGGCGGTTCCGAAGAACTCTGACACTCAGGTTTTCAAGGTTGATTCGTCATGTTAAATCACTCGATATGAATGAATGAGAGGGAGTAATGATAGGAGCTAAATCTTTTTGTATAGGAAATAACAATAATTAAACGCGTGGCCGCTTGCCACAAAATAAGGCGAATTTGCCATTAGTTCAAAATAATATTATGTAGAATTTGCCATCTACGAACACCTTTTTAATCGCCTTTTGCTCCATCCACGGGAAAACATCAATCTATTCTTAAGCCGGATCACCTCACATTAATTTCTTAGAACTAGGATTAACTTTTTTCACAAATCTCAATTTCCTGAGCGCAGTTTGGAAAGGTAACTGCTTAATTAGCTTTTTTAGCTCTAATTGCTACATCAAGGCAGCCAACGAACTGGGGCTTCCTCCTCTCATTGTTTTTACTGTAGTTTTTGCCTGCTGTAACCTATGACCCGAATGGGCGTCAGGTTCCATAGATGACCTGACCTGGTTAGCGCCATCTCTGATGCAATATTATATAAGAAATGGCTGCATCACACGCTTCGTTGGTTTATAGTGCTAATTGATTTGTTTTATTTCGTTGAAAAAAAGTCTCGTTGTATAAAATGTTTGGGATTTTTGAGGGTTGATCTGTCTTTTGTAAAAGGCGCTTCCGAAAAATTCTGCCACCAAATCTTGACAGGGTCGATTGACCTACATGGTCAACCACATTCGATATGATTGAATCCAGGTTGATTTTTCAGGCAAACCACATAAAACGTTCGCCGCAGTTGACACGCACTATCTTTACCAATATCCTTCATAATCCCATACAAGAATGGTTGTACGGGATATTATTGATAGGACATGAATCATCATTGTAGAGTCTCTCAAATGCACTAAGGAAAGGTCAGGGCTGCTGACATCCAATCTACTGTGTGACCGCTGTTTATGCCTTCCCCCCATTATCGTATCCGCTGGGATCAAGTACTGTTCGGATTGTCACTATTTATCTTTTGTTTTATCCGTCTGCGCACTGACAATTGTGGTTTTAAGTGCATGTTTTTTTTTTTGAAGGATTTTAGTTCGATATTTGAGTATTAATAAATTGTAAGCAAAAGTGACATTAGTACTCTTTATTTTAAAATACATTTTTGGGTTGGTTGTTATTTTTAGGATTGAGTACCTCAAAAGGTATTTCGTTTTCTTCTTGTTTTCATTGTGTCATCTTTAATGTCAAACTTATCCACTACCAATAAATTTGTTGGTCGCTTTTTGACGGGAAGCTGTGAAGAGCAGTTTCAGCGCTGTATTTTTCCAAAATTTGTGTTTTTTGAGTGTTTGTGTATAATAATGGTGGATTATTATTCGCAAAGTGTTCGATAACAAGCGTGAGTGTTGGGAAGTGATACAGTGTTCGATCTATGTAATTTTGTTGCTTGTTGCCAAAAGTTCTCTAAGTTCAGTTTTTCTACCACTTTACTTAGCATAATACTTCTGGCTCGACTTACTTAACTACTGACTTGATTGACATTTGTTACTTAAAGTGTTACTCGCGCGTTGCTCACTCCAATCTTGGATGTTCAGTCAGCTTTTTCCTTAAAATGGAAACGTATTTCAAACACAAATTTTTACAATACTTATTTACGCACTTTCAAGTTTTAATATGACAAATAATTGTAGAACTACTTAGCTATTAGAATGTAAGAATAGGCTTATTGATGAGCCAGGAAGCTCCATTTCAGTCAACATCAACACTAAACATTAGCACAGAATTATTAAAAGTACAACATCAGGTAAATCCCGTTATCAATCTCTGATCTTTATATACCTTTATCAAAGTCTTAGTTACACTATTGCCAACTCAAATTATCGTATTGCTTAAAGACCCATAGTCCAAGCACTGGTCTTGTATGATAAATCGGTGAATGTAGATTTCCAAAGGTGAAAGAATTTTTGAAATCGGCACAGTAGTTTTTGAGTTTATTCATTACAAACATACACACAAAAATACAAATCTTTCCTCTTTATAATATTAGTGTAGATGTATGTTGAATGATGAGCTATCTATAACCTGAATAGAGGATTATATTATCAACTTCTTGAAAAGTTTCTGTCTTCATCGGCTGAAAATTTGTATTCAGGTATTTAATGTATGTATAATACCTAGGCCAATTTTGTTTTCTAAAACACACAGCAAGGCTGGCCAAATTTGTGTAAAAAATATAAATCTCTGTCTTTAAACTTCAGCAGACTAACTTAATTCGCTACGCACAATCATCGGATAACTGCTTTAGTGTAACTAGTTTCGTGGTCACCGTAACCTATTTTGATCTAAGTATACCGAATGCTGAAGAACACGATGATGACGTCACGGTATTGTACTGTACTATGCAGTGACGTCAACGTGCCTGACTAGAGCCAATCCACGCTCCTAGTCTAACCAGGCATGACAAACCCAACGTGCGCTTGACAACCGTGACTTCACAGATTAAAAACAAAACAGTGATTCAAAATTGCATTTTAAATACTACCTGTTGCCCGTGACTCTGCAAGGTGACGTGGTCCTGTTACTTTATATCATTAACTAAATTATTTTAAATACCGACTACATTTTTAAGTATTTTTTAGTGACTGATGAGTGAAGCGGTGTGCAAGGATCTTAGCAAGTGGAAATCCGTAGTCACTGCCTACCACGGAGGGGCGTGATAAGTGACACGATGTGCCTCGTGTTAAAATCTATGTAGACGAAGAGAAATAAATAAACTTGAAAAACATCATCTACATCCCTTCAACGGACAGCGCGAGGTTCATGCGCGTGTCAAGTGACGACGTGACGCGACCACTATTGGATTGGAGCTTCACCGTGCTTCGGAAGGCACGTTAAGCCGTTGGTCTCGGTTGTTGCCGATAGATAGCAGTCGTTAGGCTGTGTCAGATGCCTTGGGGCAGCCTGAAAAATTCTGACATTGTTGGCCGCTAACACACCTCGGGTCATGTTCCTGTTGGTCTGGTTTCCCTGTAAAAAGGGTTAAGGAGGTCAGAAGGCTCCATTGTAATAATCAGTTCCGCCAAATGGACCATGACTTACAGCGTACCCTAGACTCCGAAGCGTAAGCTGACGACGCAACTAGGAATACACGCTAGGATGATGATGAATGATGAGTTAAAAGCCAAAGTGACGTACTGGTAACTTAATGCTAAGATATAATGCACGTGTTAGAGCCTCACAACACGTGATAGTGTGTGTTGTATGTGGTTAGATTGTAGATCATGTTGCAAGTATTAGTTACTGATATAAACGAATGCATAAGAATCATTGATCACTTTAGAACAACCTGACACGCGTTTTCCTAGAACAAGAGAAGGCCCACCTTGACCTTAGTTTCATACGCATACCTGTATAATGACTTTAGAATACGATACTCTTCAGGCTGAGGAGTTGATTTTACCTTTTCAACAGCAATTGTATCGCTAACAAGTTCTACAAAGGCTGAAGAAGCAGCTTGTGTGCTAGTTGGGCTGAATAGCTAACTATTGACTAACCCCTTTGTGTATCTCTACTAATGGGTTTGATAATATGCATTCAAAGGGATATTCTTTCGAGATAGCGATTAAAATGGCGAGGGTTTGCTTAAACCCCTCAAAAACCCCTTGAAGGGGATAGCCGTCCGGTCCCTGCGCATAGGCATAGTAATGATTATGATTACTAAGAAGGACATTTCTCCAGGAAATTTTATTGCGCCTGTGCGAAGTAGAGAGCAAAGGTTTGGTAGTTAAAAGAAGAAAATGTAGAGTCACTATTATATACTTTTTTAGTAAAATATATTATTTATTTTTATTACATGATGCCAAATGTCAATGCTGAAACTACTAGAAAATGTGTTGAAACCATGTTTTGGTTGTAAATAGAGGACTTATGTAACGCTGCGGGTCTTGTGACCAGCGCAGCGGATGAATACTAATTAGTTGAAGCGATTTCCCCGTTTAATGCTAATGACTACTTAGGGCTAGAGCACTACATTCACTTCTGTTCACCTTCACATTAATCTGATTCTTCTTCTTTGTCTGACGCTTCAGAGACCAATGTCTAATTGTAATCTTAGATTTGGCGGTATTGCATGGCTTTTGCAATAGAGCGACTGCCATTTGACCATAGACATCGGGAAGATACTTAGAGGTTTTTTTGATTTGGTTCTTATGAACATTTATATCGAAATTGACCATGTACACTCTATAAGAACATGATTAAGATTAAGTGGTCAACACTGTCCAATTTTTCTGCGTTTAGTAATCTCATCAAACTATAGTAATTCGGGGTTTGGTATTGAAATCAGTAGTATGTCCCTGACTCGGTAACTAAGTACTCGCTGTCAATAAAAATCCTACATTAGTTACAAATGCCAGTGATTGTATTTTCAAAAAAAAATAAAAAATGACTGACCATACTAAAATCAAAATGTATGCCCATACAACAATAAAACACAAATTCTCTTTATTGCACTATAAAAGAAAAATATTACAGAAACACATAAACTAAAACCAGCATACTGTATACTACCTAACCTATTCAACGATAAAGATACTCGTACATAACGTAACTATTTTGTGATAGACCTCAATTCTCGTATATTTCCGCCTACCCCATCGCTCCACTCCGCACCTTAGTCCAACCGCTTTAAACATACGTATATACCTTCATTTGTACAAATATCATGACAGCGTCGACGTAGGTTGCATGCACTAATACATCCACTTTCGCTATGCTAATCGCTCTAGGTCAGGTTCTAAAAAGATATATTGACTTTTATCATTTCAAGTTTATGGTTACGTAAATAAATAAAACGCAAATTTGCAGTATCAAGCAAAGTTGCCATCGCGCAGAATGGAACACTCTAGCGATTTCTCGTTTCGGAGGCCAAGATCCACTTCGGGTCGCTGAGCCAGCGAAGTAAGTTAGGTAAAATTAGTTTTTTGGAAGGTTAGACCGCAGTCGCCATATTGTAATAATCAGTACTGCCAAATCTATGATCATAAACAGCGTGCCATAGGCTCTGAAGAACAAGCTGAGGAAGTTACTAGGGATCAAGCTTGGCCGGAGTAGGATTTCGTTTTTGACCTATCTGTACATTATAATAGTCGACTGGCGATACCATGAACTTGACCCGTAATAGGCTACTTGACTGTTCATATTTTGACATGATTTTTATAGAGAACAAAACATTTATTAAAAGTAACCGATTCCAAAAACAACAACAAAATTGGTAATTAATTAAAGCAATAATTAGCATTTAAAGTTTTCTAATGAAGAAAAGTGGGAGCGTAGTGGGGACGTCTTGCTATCTCTTTTGTACGCATGAAATCAAGTGGCAGTGACGTCACTCCACCACCACACACACCATTAAGTGCGTACTTTTCTTGTTTCTTAACAGTTTCCCCTTCCACTGGATTTCAAAGGCTTATAACTTATTTAATATTGAACGGATTAAAAAAAAATATTTCTGTTTTCAAATTCAGGGATATGAAATATTAAAAAAAATTGTAGAATAACCAAAATTATCTAATGAAAAGTGTCATGACAAATTACATAAGAAATTGTTTTTTCTTTCCGCTTTATTTTGTGTTGCTTCAAAAAAATTTACTCTATTGGACCATCAAGTTGATTTCGCGTGAAGTTCAAATCTAAAAATGTGAGTTTTTCTCAAAATGACTTACTTTTATTTTACAAAATGTTTAAGTCTCATAAAGTTGAAATCCCAAAAAGTAGTTCCCCAAAATATTGCAATTTAGATGTGCTATAATGTTTATACTTTGGCTGTCACTTTAATACTGTTGAAATTTAGCTTAGTCCTGCAATTTTTGTATTAATAATGATGAAGACTTAACTTAATATTTGCATGTCAACAACTCACTCGCGAAGCTGATAACAAAGGAATGGATTTCTCAAAATCAACGAGTCTGTTTCAATTATCATCATGACGTTTCTAATTGATTTCGTTTTTCTTTCTGAGACACGTGTTCTACCTGATTGGTCGACAACGTGATGTACTTCTGTAATCATAATTATCAGCAAATAAATTGTAATGCAATTATTAAAACTAGATGGTCTCTTCGGTTATCAAACCTATCTAATTTTTGCTTTAAGTATTATTCAAATCACTCATTATCATTCATCATTTCGTGTAGGTTACATTGTCAATCGACCATGTTCACCCTAGTGTCTAAGTTGTGCGGAACCGCCTCTCGGCCTCTGACTTGGTTCCTTTAACGACCACCAAATTGCAGACGGGACCAACAGTTTAACGTGCACGAAGCACGGAATCATCTTTATTATCAGACAATCAGGTGATGCAAGCCTGCAATGTCCTAACCAAACTGGAAACAACTAATCAAAGTATGCTTCCCGTGGGAATCGAATCCACGACCCCCGGGCCGAAGGCGAACGCCTTAACCACTGGACTACGGAGCATTTAATTCAAATCACTGTGTCTATTCTAGTGTACGTACATTCATAGAAGTGACATTTAAAAAACCAGCCAAATTATGTGTAGTACGTAAAACTAAATCACTGTATATAAAAATCGTCTGTGGCAGACATGAGTGATCCTATAAGGATTCCCTTTATTACCTTTTGAGGTACGGAACCCTAAAAAATAAGTGAAAACCTTAAAAATGTTTTTAACTCGATACAAAATCCTGTCAGTTGACACATTTGTATTTGAAGTAGAAAATAAATTTCTTGGTTTTCACTTTTTTTTTGTTTTGTTGAGAAAGTCACCGTGTATAACTGTAAAAATCATACAATTATGCTGTATATTTATGGGCTAAAATGAGCTGGTATAATATTTTGACCTGGTTCCCGTCTTGGGTCACCATATCCCAGGAAGACACACATTGTCGCAAGTATATAATGCACCGGAAGATTGTCCAGCACACGACCAGCACACGTGAGGGACTGGGAGGAAGGTCAATGTCTTTAATTTTATTTTTACTTGCATCTAGGACTGTCTATAGTCTTAAGGTAAATTCCCGAAACCCTACAAATACTTTTCAAATATGCCATGGGTTATGTATTTAAGAGACAGCAAAATTAATTAAAGGGAGATCGTAGTTGGCGCGTATTTCGGTCATAGACAAAAAAGAAAGAAATTTATTTATTTGTTTAAAATACAAAAAAAAAAATATAAATATATATTATAGATAGATAAATATGAATATGAATGATAACATGAAAAAGTCTTTTTTTGTGTGAATTTAGGTAAATAACGTTATAATTCTTTTATAGCATTAAGTCCGCCTATTATGATAAACAATTGTATATTTGTACAATAAAGTTGACAAAAAGTTAAAGTGACAAAATATAATAACAGGTTTATCTCCAAATTCTGCATTGCCAGGCGTGCAACATGATGAATAATTATGTAAAGGGTAAGCCTCATGGAGCAAAAACAAAGGTTAGCGTAGCAATTTAAAAGGGAATATCGCCAGCCTTCATTTTCTTCATAAATGAGAGATTGTTCTAACGGTTTTAACAATAGGCTAGTTTCCAGGGTCAAAAGACTATCATTAAAATTAGTCCGTCATTTAGGGAATCAAAATATATTAGTGACGTATTTTTTCTTTTGTCAATTGAGCTATAAATTATAAAGATATAACGCATCAAAGTTTAGGAGTAACGTCACATATTGCGGAAAAGTGTAGCACAATGTGTCGTCACATGGAACTTTAACGCGCCATATCTTTACCATTCTTTGTTTAATTTTTAAAAGAAAAATACTTCTCCATTATTTTTTGTTTATCTAACTGACGGACTAATAATTTTTTTTTAGGAAACTATCCTATTTTGCGCTGACGTCTATAAGACCTTTAGGCTGCTCAAAAATCAGGCTCAAGTGGAAAATACCTGAAATAAATTGTTATGACTACGGCTGTAAATACGTTGAGTCATGTAGTTATAATCATTGTAAAGAGCGTGAAATTAAAAATGATTTACGTTACAGTCTGTAAAGAGCAAAATAAAAAAGATGGAAAATACCATTAATATTACATATTATTCTACTTAGAGAAATACATTCAGTTTTGTTGTAAAAAACATTTTAGCGTTCTGCACCGCTCGCTAAAGATTTCTTTTTATTCTCTGCTCCTTTCTACCATAAGGTTGGCTGGAAGAGATCGCATTAGCGATAAGTCCGCCTTTGTACGCATTTCTCTTAATGTTAATTGGTTTCTTTGCTGTATCTTTTCTTATATGTATGTTAATGGTGCAATAAAGTGTTCATTGATTGATTAAAAATTAATCAGTGTAATAATTAGCGACTATTGGTCATGCAATAAATGTTTAGTAAGACGAAAAAAAAATAGTGTCTAATGCTTTTTTCATTGTCACACATTAAATTTAATTATGTTATTACTAGTAAATAAACAAATAAGTACTTAATAAACGCGATAAAAACCGTACTAAAATAGTTAAGTTTAATGAACAATAACGTAAGTGTAAGTCAAAGCAACTTACAATTTTTTTTTAAGTCTTAAATCGTCACTTAATCAAAACCAATTTAATAATTAAATTATACACAGACCCATGAACTTTCACCTGTCTAAGAAGCCTCCAATGAACAATATCCTACAATTCAAAACATAATTGTAAGAAATCACAACAAGATTTACAATCAATTCAAAAATGAAGCATTCTTAAAGTGGAGCAATGTCGTGGTCGCCTTGTCGACCGCCAGGTGGCGGGGTACTGGGTGCCCTCAAATGGGGTCATTCGATCGGGTTGACAGAAACTTTAAAAGGGACGCACGGCCTTGAGGGGGCTGACGTAACTATTATTAATAGGTACTACTTATTAGGGTTCCGTAAAATAAGGGTGAAAACGGAATCATATTTCTAACCTTCTTATTTCTAAAAATTCGAGTCGTCTGTTATGCGCACTTTAACTTAAATATGGTCTGTATTGATCTTTCTTCACATCAAGAGAGAGGGAATAAACTTATTTATTTTTTTATGAATGCGGTAACAATCCATTGTCCGTCTGTCATCAGGTTGCATATCATAGAACGTGAACCATGATAGCTAGACAGTTCTTTTCTATCTTTAGTGATAAGGAACAAATACTTAAAATAGGATAAAATACTTCAGTAGTGCTCTCATCTCATACAACAAACGTGATTTACTTGATTTTTTTGCTCGATTTGAGTAGAGCTTGAAATTCTCGGAATATTGTACGTAACCCTTCGGGCTCCGAGTCCGACTTGTACTTGGCCGGTATGGCGTTTTTTTTTACGTTAATTTTATGATGAATTATCTCATTCAATTACAGTAAAGATGTTGAAATGAAATGGTTGATTGTGATGCTATTAAACTGCTAATTCATTGTCGCGATAATTTCATTTCATTTAGACTCTATTATATGAAAATTATATTTTCCTTGATCTTGATGTAACGTCCAACAATTGACCATTTTCATTCTTATTTCTTTTTAATGGTTTAAAATTTTTTTGCAGACGCTTCTTCAAAACATTGAAAATTGCGTCGGGTTTTTAGGTGTGTTCGAGTCGATAATTTTTTTTAAAATCTTCTATTCAAGTTCAAGCTATCCCTCTTATTTCTCTATATTTAATCACGTAGAGAATTACCTAGCTTCAGTCAACTATTTCAATTCGCGCTTGACCGATTCCTTCATAGCCACAACGACACTAACCATTGCAAAATTTCACATGTTACTCAACGCTGCTTTCACTATCTTTTCTATGCACAAAATATAGTGATTTAACACTTATATGATAATTAAAAAAAATATTGATTGTAATTTGCATAGTTTGACACAAAGTAGGAAGGATTCAAGGTTAAAAGCTAGTAATTCGTGTCGTATCTAAAATTTTAGAGGTATTTAATATTTATTAGTACGTCTTGATTGCTCATTTTCGAAACATAGGCATCTTTTTTGGGTTCCGTATAACCTTAGGGTCATTCTTGGGATATATCTGTTTCTATGTCACAGCTCACTTTCTCCGTTCATTTCCTCATTTATTCACCGAGCGAGCGAAGCGTCTCAGTTTCGACTGGCAGAAAATTCTTTTGTCCATCTGTCTCTCTGTTCTCTCCTACAGGTCGCATTTTTAAACCAATTCTCATGAAATTTTGTGAGCAGGTTCGGTATTCCATACTAATATTATAAATGTGAGAGTCTGTCTGTATGTGAGCTTTCACGGCCAAACCGCTAAACGGATTTTGATGAAATTTGGTATGAATATACTTGAAACATTAAAATTTTTGAATGGTGCCACTTTTTCGAAATTTTCAATTATGAAGGAAGTATGGGGGCTTTGAAATATAAAAAATATCATATTTCTCAGCAATAAAAAAATTAAAATCAAAAATTTCATTAGACTTTTTTGTTATTCTTATTAAGACGCAACTTTTTTGTCTGAACAAGTTTTTTATTCAAAGTGTTTTTTCAAAAGTTGACTAGAAATCTTTTTTTTTTATTAGTGCATTCAATATGATCTCATAAATACAAATATATGGGATGACAAGTACAAAAATGGTGGGTTATAACTGTGACGTCGGCGATACAGAGAAAATAATTTATATAAACGTAACATGTGCGCGGTATCAAATGTAAGGGCTTTATGAGTAGATTGTACACAGTAATAAAATTCACTCCCATATTGTTAAAACCCACAGACTCATAGTACCATAGTTAAATATAAATTGAAATGAAAGAAGTTGAATGAAGTACGTGAAGTGGGAGAGGGAGTGAAATTAAACAACTTTCACTAAGGAACATATATCAAAATCCCAGGGAAATCTAGGAAAAACGTCAAACTTTTAGGCATGCGTCAGTTTTGTTCACCAATTACTCCGCCAATGGTGGACCGATTTTCATAATTCTTTTTTTATTCGAAAGAGCATATTCCCGAGGTAGATCCATTAATAAGATAAGATCCTAGAAAAATGGGGGCCAACCACAAATTTGTTGGACACGCGTCATATATTTTGTTATATTTTCTGATGCTAGCCAAATCTTTACGTCCAGTAGTCACCATATATGTTGATGAGCTGATGATGGAAGGTATGAACTCTGTAAGGAGTAGGAAGATAATTCTCTGTATCTTCACCTAATTACTGAAAGATTCTTATTCAGTTTTAAAAGGTATATGGTCTTGAAGTCATCATATATAAGGTCCTGATGACGATTGAAACTAGGGGAAATCGAGGGAATTTTTACACTACGATTGGGTTATAAATGCATACTGTCTCCATGATCCTGTGGTCTTTGCTTTGCTTTAGATCTTGAGGAGGTCGTGTGTTCGATTCTTATGCGAAGCATACTTTGTTTAGTTCTGTCTAGTTTGGTTCGAACATTGCATACGCGAATCACCTGATTGCTTGATATAATGATGATTCTGTGCTTCGAAAGGCAAGTTAAGCTGTTGGTCCCGCGCGGCTACTATTAAATGGTCGTTAAAGGAACCACATCACAGGTGAAAAGGCGGTTTCGGAAAACTCTGACACCAGGGTATGCAGGGTCCATGTAATTTATTCGTTAAGAATTGAATGCATGAATCTGAGCCGATGCTGGAACGTTTAACCAACTTCCAAAAATGTAGGGTTTGCATTTAAAACTAAAACGGGTAAAATAAAAAAATTTGAAAACAAATCTGAACCTACTTCAAACTCATCTGAAAAGGAAGAAATAATCAATTAGTCGTTGGTTGTTAATTAAATATGGTTCCTTATCAAACATTTTAATTAATTTGAAACGACGGTTATTTTAGACGGTAAAATATCGGTAAGAGCTCGCGAGGTCTACTGTTCTCACAGAACCACTAGTTTAGTACTAGCTGTTTCCCGCAGCTCCGCTTGCGTCAAAAAGTAGCCTGCGTCAAATGTATAGTGGCTGTAGTGGCTCACTTGCTTTATATAATTTTTAACCTTACTACTTTTATACAAAAGAAGCTGTTGGTCTTCCTAATAAATAAATAAATACTTGTAACATTAGTATGGAAACCTGTTTGTATGTCTTTAATACGTAAGACAAATGACAAGATCGTTTGATTGTAGATATATAAATATAAATATATATGTTTAGTTGATGTGCGGCGAGGCTGGTAACATTAGAATTTTTATCTGGCCGTTACAGGTTCAATTATTAGTGGCGGATTCATCACTCAAATCCAAAGAGTTTTTTATAAATATGTTTCTGTAATGTATCTTTTTTGGTGCAATAAACAGTATTTGTAGCCGAACGTAGACATTCCCGAAAAAATCCTTAACAATTTTCTAAAAAATAAATTTAATGAGACTTTTAAAATAAATCCATCAATTAAAACAATTCTTTTACAATAAAGCTCTTAATAGTAATATTCACAAAGCAATAACTCTTAACGATAACAATTGCACGCCATTAAATTTGGCAGACCCTAATAATCCCCCAAACTACAACTATAACATACAAGAAAAACTGAAAATAGATGACTGGAAGAAGAAGGTTCTGCATGGACGGCACCCACACGACTTAGAACAACCACATGTAGACGTAGAAGCTTCAAATAAATGGCTTAAAGTAGGAACTCTTTTTCCGGAAACTGAAGGATTCCTTATTGCAATCCAAGATCAAGTAATCAATACAAAGAATTGTAGGAAATATATCATCAAAGACCCAGCTGCCACCAATGATAAATGCCGAAAATGCCACACACAACCTGAAACCATACAACACATAACCGGCGCATGCTCTACTCTCACACAGACTGATTACACTTACAGACACAATCAAGTAGCGAACGTAGTTCATCAAGCTTTGGCACTCAAATATTCACATACACAAGACTGTAACACTCCTTACTATAAATATAGACGTATACCTATACTAGAAAACTCAAGCCATAAATAATATTATGACCGTGCTATTTTAACGGACCACACAATTCATTATAATAGGCCGGATATCATATTACAAGATAAAATTAGTAGAACTACATACCTAATAGATGTTGCCGTCCCCAACAGCCACAATATTACTAAAACAATCACTGAAAAAATTAATAAATACACAGAACTGAAAGATGAAATACAGAGAATGTGGAAACAAACTAAAGTTTATATTGTTCCGTTAGTACTATCCACAGCTGGCATAATTCCTAAACAACTTTATCACAGCCTCAAAATTTTGGATCTCAATGCTAACATTTATGTAGCTCTCCAAAAAGCAGCTATACTCAACACATGCCGTATTGTACGAAAGTTCATGCAGATAGATGAAACAGATACATCAACTCCTTCAGATCCAACTGTTAATACAGTGGACTCCCAATAAGATAGAAATAAATTTGGATGTTTACTTGGTTTCGACCCGTAAATATTAAAACAAACACCAGCTTTATGCTGAGAAATGTAAATATATATAAAAATAATAATATAACTCCTTGCACCAAGAAATTAAAATTACAAAATTACATAAGAGATTTGCAATGTACAATGGCGGCCTTATCGCTATAGCAATTTCTTACAGGCAACCAACGGGTAGGATTTAATAAAATAACATGGGTAAGGCGCAGACATGTAAAAATAAAGAATATATACGTTAATTTACACTTAAAAAAGTAATTTAAAAGTTCCATACTCAACAATTATGCGTTCTATATACATTCAAAGTACATATGTAGACACAAGTATTGCACAATACTTATTGCAAACAAGACACAGGTTTATCAAGCGGTTCGAATGGTGAGGTAAATAAGTTGTTAACATAATCATATAGATAGGAAATGGGCTATAACAAGTGACTTAAAAACGGGAAGAGTTTGAGCGCGTCGAATGGTGACCGGAAGAGAATTCCATAAACGGATTGCTTTGACAGTAAACGAGCGGGGAAAAAAAACAGTAAAGTGGACAGATGTTACTAACCGTAGGTTACACGACACGGTTACACGTTTTAATTTTCCTTACAAATAAGTTATTAACATCCGCTGCAACTAACCGCTTGCCGTTCCATTTCTAAAGTTGCAATGCCCGACAGGGTTCGTATTGTACTTATATTATAAAAACAGTGTGTGTACCTAGTTGGGAACTGTTGGTGTAGGTACTATATGAAACGCAATAAATGATTTGAATTGAACATCAGTAAGTGTTGTAGTTTGTATACGACTCTACATCTGGTAGTAAACTCTCTTTAGTTTAGTGGTTACAGCGTTTATCGTGACCCAGAAAGTCTTGAACTCGAATATTATGGGCAACATATTTGTAGGGATCCGCGGATTTAAAATTATTTTATACTTAAAATCGAATTGAAATCACGTAAGGTTTGTCTGGAAAAGATTGCCTAGCAATAAGTACGCATTTGCTCCATATGATAAAGTTTTTGTAATTGTACAATTATGTGTTTCTGTATGTGGGAAATAAAGATATTTTGTATTGTATTGTTTTTGTGTAAAAATGTTTGTGATTCCGAAATCCGAACCACGATTTTTTATTTTTTTTAGCTTTTAAGGACAACAAAATATAAAGTAAATAGAAATTTAACAACATATTAGTGACAGATATTAATTATTCAATCGTGTGCTTTGAAAATTTTCTTAATAAAAATATAAATTATGGTTCTCACGAAAACGTACGAATTCGTTGAAATCTTTTACAGCGACTATGTTTTTGGCCAAGTTGGAAAATGGTTATGTTCAAATTGTATTTTTAGTATTTATTTATAGATATATTTGTTACAAAATATACAATCAACACAAAAAGTAACGTTATTCATCTTGTCATGTTTATAAAAAAACACGCAAATCAAATAGAAAGTTGAAAATATATTTCATATTTTCATTCTGTTTCTTAGAAAGCTGTTATTTTGTACCCGTCTGTATACTCAGACGGTACGGTGATCTATACTTACATACAGTACAATAATAAAGCTGTTCTAACGATCTAGACATTACGAGATTTCTAATTCAAATTCTATCTCATTTTTAATTCAAATAAGTATATTCTAATTAGAATAAAGCCGTCTTGTCGTTCGAAAAGGAATAATTTAAATTTTAGGGGTACCTACTTAGTAAAGCCTTAAAAACAAGTGAAAAATCAAATGTGAAATATGCAAAGAGCATCGAAATCGAAAAGTAAAATATTCCTTTCTCAATGAAAATATGTGAACAAAATATAATAAATATATTCATATCTAGTACTCACTCAAAAAGGTGCTCCCGTTGTTCCCATGGCACGCTAGACAGGACTCCTTCCCGTCCAGTCCCACGCTCATTCCCGAGACTTTCGGGCAAAACTTGCAACCCCCGTTGTACTTCTCGCAAAGACACACATTTTTCTCCAACCCTTCAACCTTCAGTTCATTCAGACCAAACCTATCACATTCATTTTTAGCTAAAGACGCGGCAAACTTCCCAGACTGCTCTAAAAATTCACAAGAATGTGGACATAAATGACACGTTTTAACCGTTAAATTCCTATTCGCCTCCCCATTCATATTTTCGTTCTGATTGTCCAAATCAATTTGCAATTTCTCATCACTTTTGGAATCCATACTGCCCGTGAGATAAGAAGTCAAAGTCACTTCGGAGGACGCGCGTACGGTGTTGTTCAACTTATATTTCGTCATGGTTAGAATTTAGTCTTAAAAGAAGAAGCCCGAGACATGTTATTGGTACATTGTTAGTAATTTCGTGTGAATTCACTTTCGCGTTGTCGTGTGTGAATGTCGCGGAATACTGGCCCGGCTAGCGGTGCGGAGCGCCGGTGGACGAATGAGTAGTCTGAAAAGAAAAGGGTGCTTGGTGTTGCGAGCGCGAAGGCTGAAGTTGATTCATGCAATAGCCGCGAGTGGAATAGTTCCTATTGTGGGTTTGCCTTAGCCTCGGAGGTTGTGGGTTCGATTTCCAGTTTGGTTAGAACATTGCAGGCATGTCATAATAATGATGATTCGAGCCTCGGAAGGAACGTCCCGGCTGTCAATTTGTGGTTTTCTATCAAACCAAGTCAGAGGCTCCGAAAAAACTGACTGATTGAACGAATTGAAGTTCTTATGTTGGTTGGCTGAATTTGTACAAGTTGCACCAGGTTTAAACTTTTTCCATCGAAAAATATCACAATTTTGATAGTTTATGATGCTATTTAAACATACCTTATTTTACTTACTAGTTTTTTTTTGTAACCTTTATTGCCCCACAGCTGGGCAGAGGTCTCCCCCAAGTCCTTCCAAACCTCTCTCTGTTTCGCCACCTCTGACCACCTAGCCTCGAATCTTCCCATGTCGTCGCTCCATCGCATCCTTACTACTATAATACTTATAAGAAAAAATATTTCTATCTTGTATAATTTCAACCCCTGCAAAAATGTGATAGCAAATCATTTACTTGGTGTCTGGAATGAACTTTAGACGCAGATTTTCATACTTATAACAATTTTGTCGATTATCCTGGATAGATTGATTTACAAGTAGGTACATCTACAATTCAGCAAAATTCATGGAAGTAATATGTTCCTACAAATTAACCGTAAAATTAATGTTCACATTAACTAAGTAGGTTAGGTAGTATCTGTAATCTGTAGTACAATAGGTTACTACTACTACTCATCTTAGCGCCTTCCCGGATGCATCTTCGGATTGCCTCCGAGCCCAGGGGTTCGCTTTCCTACTTTTTCAGTAGTATGTAAAATCATTTTTTTTGTTTTTATTCTTCGTTTTATTCTTCGAAGTCACTGGTAATTTAATAATTAATTCTAACTTAAAATTGCAGAAATTAAAATTATCCTCATGTTTTCATTATTTTACTAAAATATAGCATAAAATGTAAAATTAAAGGAATAAAAATCAAATAAACAAATTAACACAAACAAAAAAAAAAGAGCCGCCCGAACAGGGACTTGAACCCTGGACCCTTGGATTAAAAGTCCAATGCTCTACCGACTGAGCTATCCGGGCTCTGACAGTCAGTGGCGAAATAGTCGTATGGTTACTGCTGTCGAGTTTTACTGTTACCAAATCTAATTCAGTTGATGCTGTATATTGATTGTGATGTCATCGGATCGTAAAAGTCGATCTAGGGAATTGAAAATAAACATGTTATGTTAGGTAAGGCTTTTTTCAAATATGTAGGTCGTTATAATTTTCAAAGATTGTTTATTTTTACATCGTCAACCTCTATGACCTCTGTATGACCTCTGTTAAATTAGACTTATGACCTTCGAATCATTTACAGTAATCAAATGCATATTATTTAAACTAACACACTTACAATATGTGTGAATATACTTTTAATATTTTTTGTTTAGCCCATTATGTCACAACGATTATCGTTACAATAAATACATCTTAATGAGGAAAATGACGATACTGAACATTAATACTCAACATAGTCACAGAATTAACAAATTAGATATTAGAATACGATCATAATCATACGATAATAGGCTAGTTTCCAGGGTCAAAAGACTAACATTAAAATTAGTCCGTCATTTAGGGAATCAAAATATATAAGTGATGTATTTTTTCTTTTGTCAATTGAGCGATAAATTATAAAGATTTAACGCATCAAAGTTTAGAAGTGGGGGCTCGTGACGTCACACACTGCGAAAAAGTGAAGCACACTGTGACGTCATACGGAACTTTAACGCGCCGTATCTTTATCATTCTTTCTTTAATTTTCTTTAATTAATCGATTAATCGAATTTGGGGTTTTTTTAATAATCGGTTCAGGCACCGGAACTATACAGATATACTGGAACTCGGGGGCGGGATGTACAGCGGACATAACACAAATCATCGTCATTCAACTCATACAGAAAAAAATATTGTACTTACAGAAATATATTATCGATAGTATCAATATCGATATATGATCACTATCGATACTTTAGATTATATTTTCAACTATCAAATCTATTATTATTCGATGTGTAATCGATTTTGACTGTATGGAAAAAGGCCATGATAATATCTACTCGTGTGTACAAGATGTTTACCGCAGCTCCACCTGCGTCAAAAGGTAGCCTATGTTTGACTCCGGGTCTTGAACTATATCCGTACCAAATTTCATGAAAATCAATTCAGCGGTTTAGTTGTGAAAGAGTAACAAACATCCATTCATACTTACAAACTTTCGCGTTTATAATATTAGTAGGATGTGTATGTCTATTTATTTATCTGTATTTAAACCCGGGTTACAACTAAAAAGAGGTCAGTAATCAATTAGCTCCAAGCTAAATAGAAAATTAAAGTAACGTTTAACAGACTGTACTGTGTAATAATAAATCAAATGAAAGTTTTTTTGCAATTCTAGGATTCTTTATTAGAATTATAAAATAAAGTAGACAAAACCTTACCATTTCCCCTACCTTATCTCCGAAACTATCGATTCCAGAATTTCGATTCATAAATTACAGGAAAACCTATGAGATAATATTAAATTTGTTTAGGCGGTCCAAATGGAGAAAAATAAAAAATAGTACAGAACCCTCTACATGCGAGCCGACTCACACTTGGCCAGTTTTATTTTAATTTCATTTTAAAGGATTTTCTGAGCTACGTTTTATAATACGTAACAAGACCACAGCAATTAATAATTTTCCCATTGGTCGGGCACCAGTCAAGTAGCTGGCAACACCATAATCGACGCTAGTGTGCATCTTTGCACATTGTTTTACACACACTTTCCTATTACGTGGCCGCATTCTGGAAACTGATTTTTCTTCACAGCGCGGTATCTAGTCGTAGCGCCGCGGAGACCAATTATTAATCTATGCATACTAATATTATAAATGCGAAAGTCTGTCTGTCTATCTGTCTGTAACGCTTTCACGGCCGAACAACTGAACGGTTTTAACGCGGGGTCAAACATAGGCTACTTTTTGACGCAGGCGGAGCTGCGGGAACCATCTAGTAAGTTATAAGCCTTTGAAATGCGGTGGAAGGGGAAACTGTCAAAAAACAAGAAAAGGATGCACTGTGTGTCCTGTGACGTCACTGCCATTATGTTTCGTGCGTACAAAAGAGCATAGCAAGACGTCTCCACTACGCTCCCACTTTTCGTCTTGAGAAAACTTTAAAATCCAATTACTGCTTTAATTAATAACCAATTTTGTTGTTGCTTTCGGAATCGGTTACTTTTTAGTGTACATATTGTTTTGTATGCAAATATTGCCCAAGTATGAATACAGTCAAAGCGATATTAAGTTTGTATTCTCGATTTCTCGATTGACAGTTAGCACTTATTTTAACTAAGTATCATTAAAAATCATTTAACGCTTACGCAGCAGTCGTAAAATTGAGTTAAGTATTTGTTTTATTTAAACATTAACTAATTAAATTACGTAATTTAGTAATAATGTTTATTTTCAATAGAAAATCCTTGAAATATTATAATCTATTGTATTCAGTTTTTTTAACTATTAATTCGATGATTTGAATGATAAAATTTGCCTTTTTAGTGGATGACGTTAACAGACGATGAACTAAAACATGTAAATGCTAAAATAACTTAGATTTACATATATCAGTTTTCATAAGCAAAAGGTATTTATTTCTATTTTCCAAGGTCTTTATGATCTTTCTATTTATTTTTTTGTTAAAAATGTATTTTATTTTATAAGCAGTACTGTTTTTGCAGGTGTGTGTTCATTGATCATGAATTGTTGTAATTTATTTATATATATACATAGAATAGGAGCCTTAGCTTGTTAAATGTAAGATAAGATAAGATAATTTGTTTATTTGTAAGAATTTGTATGATATTATGTCGAACAAAAATCCTTCGTTAACGAAAGAAAATCATTCGATCATCATCATCATCATCCTAGCGTGTATTCCTAGTTTCATCGTCAGCTTACGCTTCGGAGCCTAGGGTACGCTGTAAGTCATGGTCATATATTTGGCGGAACTGGTTATTACAATGGAGCGAATGTCGATTGACTTCCGTAACTCTTTTTTACAGGGAAACTAGACCAACAGGAACATAACCCTAGGTGTGTTAGTGGCCAACACTGTCAGAATTTTTCAGGCTGCCCCAAGACAGCCTAACGACTGCTTTCTATCGACAATAACCGGGACCAACGGTTTAACGTGCCTTCCGAAGCACAGAGGAGCTCAAGATAGAAAATGCCAGTAAATGGCGACCAATCCAATAGTGGTCGTGTCACGCCGCTGCTTGACACGCGCATTCACTACGGATACGCGTATACGACCCGCGGGCCGCGCTCGACTAACGAGCTCCTCAAATTTATTCGAATCGCCGATTTTGCATTAGTTACACTTTTCAAAAATATCACTCTAGGTACCTAGTACATACCGCGAGGGCTATTAATGTAGTGTGTATTAATGTAAAACTGGTGACTCGATTGAAATCACCGATCATGTCAAATGAAAATCATTCCAAATCTAATGAAAACTATAAAGTCACTGGTTCATACTCACAAATAGCCCTCGCGGTCGTTATAAAATGCAAATTGCCCTGAAGTGCTATTTCTGAAAATAATTCCAATTTTTGTTCGACATATTATGTCATGCATTTCAAAAATAGGGGGTTTTCCAATTGATTCACCTGGGAGATCAAATTGCACATACTACTGGTGTTGAGATTAATTTTAAAACTGTGTTGAATATTCAAAAGAAAAAATACGCCTCCAATATAACTGACGGACTAAAATTTTTTTAGGAAACTACCCTATTTTTTAATCTGTTGTCATAACATACAAGTCAGTTTGTGTGTACACACACAACACTAGTTAGTTATATGTAGTTTTTTCACAGTTGCACCAATAACTAGGTAGATGGTAAAGGTGACTGTCTTACCCCTAAATCTACTTACTACGATGGCGCAAAAATCCAAAGTGGATCTTGGCCTTCGACACGAGAAGGCGCCATTTGCGGTCTTCCGCCAGTAGCTCACTCCCAGACTCCGTAGGTCTTTCAGCACCGCATCGCCCCAGCGATACCTGGAGCGACCAACCGGTCGACGTCCTCTTGAAAAAGCACCAAGAGGTCGATCTAGTGTCCTAACCAAACGTAATTGGTGAAATCAAAGCGGTCAGACTTCGCTGGTTCGGGCATGTTGAGACGATGGGCGACTATCGAGCTTGGAAGAGAGTATACCTCTAAATTTAGAAACATTATAAAACCGTACACTGGGCTTCTTGCCTCAACTAAGTATCCAAGGGTTCTGATTCTAGCGCCTTTTGAGATAAGACGAATCCGTGATTTCTCGAAAAAAAAAAGACATGGCGGCTAACTACAGAAAACTCTATACGTCTGCCATTTCTATTCGACAAATCTCGCATTCGACTTTGTCTCTAAAAGCGCCAAAATCGGAACCCTAGATAGAGACATTTTGTATTATTTAGCACGGCTTCATAGCCAGCCTGTTTAGAAACATGGTGATAACAGGTCAGGCTGGTGACATGACAGTGCATGTAAACAGAGCGGGCAACAGTGACGGTTGATAAACAAATGGTGGTAATCCAAAACAGACCATTATTAGGTCTTGTTGCATTTTGTGAACTATTCATTATGTCGAAATGGAGAACTGACTTATATTTTTGAATTATTGAATACCTGTGCTATATTTTTTTTCAAAATAGAGTAAAAAATTAAATAAAGTAATGGATACCTCGGCCAAAAGTGGCAAAAAGCCGATTTATATTCACTTTATTTCATTTCAAGGATGTCTCAAGGTATCTCTCGACCAACCTTATATTTGACATTTAAATACTCACCTCCAATGAGAAATCTCCTTAAGTCAAGAAAGCTAGTGACGACTAATCATACCAATGAGTTAGAGTAAGGTTGAGTCGAGTTTGAGCAAACGTTGAGAATATGGGGGTAACACAATTCAATGATCATGGATCCCTATTTTTGAAAAATATGACTAAAGTAAAATTGGCGAGTCGAATGAAGATCGTTCGCCTCCCCGTTATATCGAATCAAAATATTTCGATATTGAACAAAAATCTCGTATCAACGGTTATGCATGAGTAACACTTTTAGAAAATAGGGCTCCTGCTATTATAAGTAATAAAATAAAAGAAAAACTTTTAATTATTGACCTGTCTTGATGTCAGCATTCTTGCCAACTGCTAAGCAGCTTATATTCATGTAAGTAGGGTTGCCAGGTTGCCAAACCTAATAGCCGGACAGACCAGGCAGTTTGGCCGGACATTTGGCTAAAACGGCTGGACACCCTACATTATTGAGGATTTTGTGTCTCAGTATTTAAAGCTTTTCTGATTATTACCATAAATCTTGTTAAATAAAATAAAATGTAAAAAGCCTAACAAAAGCCGGACAAGCCGGACACGCAATCAAAAAGCCTAACTATGTCCGGCTTTATCCGGACGCCTGACAACGCTACATGTAAGTATACTATGTATTTTCGGAAGAGAAACGAATCCACGGTGCCTGTTCACAAGTTGGCTGTTGGGTTGGTTGACAAGTCTTCCGACCACGTTTACCTGAGTGACAAAATGAAAAGATTGCGTGGGCACTTTTGGTGCTAGACTTTTCCGATTAATTTTTTATAAGAGAAGTAAATTTGTTCCCAACTCATATTAGATTAACGATCTAAATTATTTAATCTGTGTCCAAGGCCGAAACACAATGACCTGTAATCTATTATCCGAAGTGATTGCTTGATAAAGGTCACCAGAAAAAGTGGAAACAACCGGCTCACAGCGACACCTACCAATGATAAATATCACTAATTTGCAAGATATGGTAGTATAAAAAATAAAAATGCTGATCTGTGGTAGTATCTATATCCAATTTATGTGTGAATTATGATTAATGAAATTATATTTAAAAGAGAAGTACTTAATCCATATATTATATTATGGATGCGAAAGTCTGCCTGTCCTGTCTGTCCCACTTTCACGACCTAACCACTGGAACGATTTTGAAAAACATGATTGTAAACATGTTGAATTCAAGATTGTACATTGAAAATATTAAGCACATACATGTTTAGCCTACTAGGCATACAAAAGTGAAGTCAGTGGTGTCACACATCATCTAAATAAAATCATGCAAAAAAAATAAAACAAGTAAATAAATGCGAGTTAATCTTGCAAAAATTAGATCAGCTGTCCTTTAAAGTCGCAATCAACATTTTGTCAGATAAGAATACATGCAAGTCCTAATAACATTTGGTTACCAACAACTCTTTCAGATGAGCTTTAAATTTATTTAGGGGTAATTCTTTTTAATTCCGAGGCAGTTTATTATACACTTTTGGTGCCATGCTATAGATACTATTACTCATGAGCCTCGTTTTGCACTTTGGCAATAGCAATGTAGTAGGATCTCTTTTATTTCTATTATTGGCATCAGCTAGTCTTGTAAATAGACGAGGATTAGATTTTACAAATACACTAACCTCAAAGATATAGAACGTATGCACAGTCAATAATTTAAATTTACGGAAATATCAGCTATCTAAAGGGTTTAGTCCAAACATTGCTTTAATGTATCGCTTCTGGGCTTTAAAAATTTGGCTTTTATTAGTTGAGTTGCCCCAACATATAATCCCATTGATGACATTTGGATTTACCGAGTAGAAGTTCAGGGACTAAATAAAGGTGACTAAAAAAATGTACTTTCTATTATTAAATACTACCGTTTCTCAAACAGACGTGTTGTAGGGTCCCGGAATAACAAAATAACTGATCTATCACGACAGTAATTTTATTTCGAGATGTTAGTCCACAACTATAGGCCCTATGTATTTGTTTCCCTTGATCATCCCAATTGTCATCATAAATGTCACATTTCCTCATATTTTCATTTTGACAAAAACAATAACGGAAGAAAAACATTACGTGAGAATATCGATACAGAAATCGATTCGTGTACCGATTCTCATATTCGGATAAAATCTGTGTTGTTTTGTTAATATTTATGAAAACATACAGGGGCGTCAATTCTCTCATTTTACATAGTGAACAATTGAATCGTAATTGGATCGCAATGGCAATTTGACGTTTCTGGTATTCTGTTACTAATTTTAAGACCGATCGTATTCCATTGGCATGCCATTGAACTGCAACTGGAAAATTTTCCTAATCAAAAAAGTACTCTGTTATTTATTTTATTTACATTTTTTCTACCTTAAATTTTTTACCATTCAATTTTTTATATTTTGTTTATTGAGGAACAACAAACAGTTACATAAAAAAAAGTTATAAATGCATATTGTATAGTAACAATTAAATTGAGATTCAATCAAAGAAAAAATTGTGTTAGCAGAATGCATCAAAAATGCATCGTTAATTCAGTAGTAATTGAATATCAGTTGCATGGTCTTTCAAAGTTTATTGGCGGAATTGACCCCCAGTAATTTGTTTTCAATATTAGGTAAATACTTCATATTGTTTGAAGATTGCTGTGCCAGATCACATCTGCTGTAAAATATTTGGCCAGTGTTAGCCACTACTTGTTTAACTCGTCTCATCTTGTCATCATTAATGTGATTAATGCTTTGAAATTTCTGTGAAAAGGGTTCCGGAAATCGGATACCGATCTTTCCATTCTAATACATGTACTTACCGAATCCGAAGCCAAGTCTTCAAGAAAATTATAGAAACATTCTCTGGGCTGCTTTCGTCTCTAAGTTCTAAGCTTATTTTCCCTTCGTCCTTTATGTCTCTCCGAGGTCTAATTAATTATCAAGACAACACCTTTTTCTTCTTTGCTTGTCGATGGTATTATATCAGCCCAGAAACAAGCATCCTGGACAGCCCTGTCAGACGTAAGACAATATCTTAACCTGGGATATGCTAAAGAAATGAATATGAAATTTCTCAAAAAAACAATATGGCGGACATACACAGTTTTCTGTAGTTAGCCGCCATGTTCTTCCAAAAAGTTCGACTTATTTCTAAAGGCGCGAGAATCATATACCCCTGATTATTTATACGAAATATTCCCTGCGACTTGACGTCAAAAAGTTGATTCATCATTTAGGACTACTGTATCATGGGATGTAAAATATGATCGTGATTCAAGAGCACTTTCTAGGTATCTAGATTAAGAATTATGGCCTTGCTCGATAAATGATGAGGAAAACCATTAAAAGTAACCTAGTATAGCGTGAGAAGTAAGCCATTGTCCATTCTTTGATGGTCAAGTAGGATGATGAAATTTACACAGAAGATTTATTTATGCGACAAATCACAATAATTAATGTTTTACTTTAAACTTACAGTTAGATACAAGTGTAATAACAATACAATACAAAATATCTTTATTGCCCACACACAGTAACAAATAATATAACATTTATTTATTGCTGGGCAATCTCTTCCAGTCAACCCTTACGAGGTGAAAGAGAAACAGTTAAGTTAGGGTGGATAACGTTCATTGCATAGCGCATTATTAGCTCTACAAAAATTACTTCCTAAATTATAACTATTTGGAGACGTATTTTGGTGTGTTAAATGATTTTCACGCGATTTATTAGATGATTTAAACGATTTTCATTTATACATTTTAAAAAATAACGCTAATGGTGGTAGATTTAGGTGGATGTAAAGACAAAAGTAGTCGTCGAATACAACAACTATTAGGGCAAAAATGAAGTCACTTGAACCGTGGGCTTTTACAAACAACTATGTCTACTTACTTACTAGCATCAGTATTCAGGAAGAATAGATAACTAAAAAATTATAACCTTTATGTACTTACTTAAATTAACCAAACGGCACGAAACAGTAGTCAACAAAGCATCGCATTTCCTCACTTCTTCATTTCTTCATCACAATGCACCAAAGTCTAGCTAGATTTAATTATAGTCAGGCATTAATTAGTGTCATCCTCCTTCTGATAGGTTTTTACATTTGGGCGGAAGGTGCGAGGTCGCAGCGCTTCCGCGTTCCCGCCAATTTGCCCGTGAAATGGCGCCCAAAGCCGTGACGACAAAATGGCGGACGTATGTTTGGGTGCTCACATACAGACTCGTTATCGTGATTCTATTTTAATTTTGAATTACAGGAAATTGAGAATCGTAAAAAATGATGGCCAGTTAAATCAAGTGGGATTTGATGGTAATGGTCATTGAATAAGTTAATTAAATGAACAATCAAATGGCGATAATATCGATAGATCAGACCAAGAGACGCATGTTAAGGATTCGGAGCTTCTTTACCATATTACGAGTAGCATAAACTTCTTCGGCTTTCTGAAGGTATAGATTATTTAAATGCCTTGACCATGTTAACTGCACGGCTCTTATGTCTTTTTTTTTGCAGTAGGTATACAATTCAAAAGAATCATTTTATTAAATTGAAAAACAAAACAAAACAATATTTCAGAGCGATCGCCACTTAGATGACAGGCCATTAGTAGAATTTTCCAGTTTGTCGTAGAGTTTGTCGATCGAAACTGTATTGTTAGCAAAAAGCACCTATTCGATGCGCTGGCGCATAAATTGTTTCCTTTAGAAAAACGAAACAGCAACACTTGCATATTTGTTTTGCATAAATAAATTGAGACCGTCGTGGGTTCGATTCCAACGGGGAAAGACTTTGTTTAGTAGCTTCGAATCTGGAAACGTTGGACATTGCATGCTTGAATCACACGATTGTCTGATAATAATGACGATTTCGTGCTTCGGAAGACGTGTTAAGCCCGGTCCCGGCTGCCTAAGGAGCCACGTCAGTGACCGAAAGGCGGTTCCGAGAGACTGTGAAACCAGGGTGAACCGGGTCGATTGATCATGTTTTGCTTTTCGACAATGTTTGACCTGAGGCGTCCGAGGCTTGTATGAGATATAGAAATGAAATTAAGATCTGTTCAGATGCACCCATCATTTAACTGGCCGACGATGTCTGTGTGTGTGTAAAAGTAAGATAGATAGATAGATATACACTTTATTATACCAATCACAAAACTAAAATTAAAAGAAATTTAGAAAACTGAGTACAAAGGCGGACTTATCGCTATTGTAATTTCTTTCAGCCAACCTTAGGGTAGACAGGATAAAAAGTGAAAACAAACAAAAGGCGGTACAGTAATAAAATACTAAAACTATCATACTTACATGACAGTCAATAAATAAACCTACAATCAATTAATACATACTCTAAGCTGCTAGTGTGTTCAAAAATATAAATAAATAAATACCTTTAATGAATATATACATATCATGTACCTACATACAACAGTAATAAAAATAAATAAAGAGAAAAAAGTGACTAACGATGAGCAAAATCTGCTTCAATTGAAGAGAGATAATGTTTTCTCAATTGATTTTTGAAAAATGAAATTGTTTTAGCCTTTCGTATTTCAACTAGCAAAGAATAACTGAGCAGCCTGCACCGTAAAGGAATGGGAATAGAAAGAGGTGGCAGCAGAAGGGATAGCTAGACGATGAGTATTAGATTCACGCGGTTCGCGATTATTAACCTCACTGAAAAATCGGAAGCGTTCCTTAAGGTAAGTAGGAGTTCAGGAGATGAATAGGATACAGTACAAGAGTGAAAGGACATGCAAATTTCGACGAAGTCGTATCAGGAGCCACTTGAGCTGAGAGCGAAAAGAAGTAAGTTAAATTGATAAATATTTATTTCAATAAACACCGTGAAATTTTGGTCGTTTTGGACCCATCGTCCAGTGACTCCATTTATGCAACTGAACAAATTTCCCCAAGATACATGGGTCAAAATATGGAGTAAATTTTTGGACCTCCCATACAAAATGTCTCATCACGTGACCTAACTTACTATGGGAAGTCCAAATTTGTTTTTCATGTTACGAGCTATGTTCCTTGGGGAAATTGTTCGGTTGCATGAATGGAGTCACTGGACGATGGGTCCAAAACGACTACAATTTCACGGTGTATATATATAAATGTTTATAACTATCTCTAGATAGCATTTTTGAACATTTATTGCCATAGAGTCGATAAAAGTGCCTCTACTAAGACATTTTTTTGATGACTACGTTAGCGATTTTGTATGGAAAATTTGTGCAGTCGCGCTTGGCGAATAGTAATGTAACTAAAAAAACTCATAGAAAAGTTTATTGAGATAGGCTTTTGACCAGCAGTGGGGCACAGAAGAGCTAAATTTTGAAAACTCACGCAATATAAGTGTGTCCAAATATTTTCGTTAAATATCGAATGATTATCATTCGACATAATTCGAGCGAAAATCATTCGTTTCAGCGATTTTGTATGAGTGGCACTTTTCAAAAATAGCACTCCTCTGATGGAAATCAAAATGATTTTCTTTTCAAATTGAACATTAACTTTTATTTACCAATATCAATAAACAGAAAAGTATATATGATAGAAGATCTGGAAGAATGAGAAAGAATGCCTCACCCTGACAATGGCCGCGAATGACGCACGGCCCCCGCAGCGACCGGTGGAAATGACGACCATTTATTCCTAGAGCCTATTTTTGAAATATGTGACTCACACGTAATCGGCGAGACGAATAATTTTTGTTTGATATCGAATAATTTTCATTCGACATATATATCTTACTTGTCGGAAATAGAGCTCCTAATGACACAACTGTCACTCAAAATGGCGGATCGTAAACGCCGAATTATTGTTTACGGATGAGATGATTGGTCATTAATTATAGCAAAGAATTTGTGGTAATACTAGATACTTCAAGTCAAGGTTAAATAAATAGAGTCTTATCGTCTCAGCGTGTTTCCTAGTTGCATACATTTTTGCGTTTACGGCTGTCAACTGGACTAGAGATGGGCAGCGGGAAGAAATTCAAGAAGGAAAATATAAAATGCAAGGGGAAGAAAATAGAAAAAATACTTGATTACTGGGAATTTTCAAAAACTCCGGGAGTAAATGGGAAATTTTCCGGGAAGGCGCCCATCTCTAGACTTGACTGACCGCCGCTAAGCCGTTAAGATGCTCATTATTGAACATCTCTTTAAGTACTTTTAATTAAAATTTGTAAAAATAATAATTCAGATGTTTTTTTTATTTATTTAAAATAGCGCCTCCGAAACGAGAAAGTACCAGAGTGTTCCATTCTGCGTGTAAAAAAATACAAACGTGCAAGAAAAAAATATTATTAATAGAAAACAAAAACAATTATACTCCTGCCACCTAGTATTAGCTGCTGGAACTACGTAATAAGTAAGTACAAATAAACAAAACGCATACCTCGATCACAAAAAAAAATAGTTTTAAAAGTTTTACTTAATTTTTTCAACTTTGGACAGATGGCGCTTCTCCAATACTTTTAGTAAGTACATGGTGCTTTTCGTAGATGGCGCTAAGAATTACGACGGAGATATAATCCAAACACTTTCTAAAGTCCCCGTCATTAGAAGATGAAAATTATGTAAACAAATGTCTGGGTTCAAATGGGTTCACAACATTTAAATAAAATATAAAATAGTATTGTCACATATTTTAATGTTTAGAGAGAATTTAAATTTATGAATAGTTTTAGATGATTCAGTTGATCTAATTGGAATTGGTTGTTAGCATGTTGTTACTTTCATATTTCCCGTATAGTAATTTAAGTCGATTGTATTTGGTAAACTCTTATTATTGTCGCTAGGGAACCACTCACCGTTACGCGCCCGATCCGGACGGCCCACGGCCGGATCGCTCACTAATTTCAAAATAAGCTTGGAAAATTGGAAAATACACCACTGAGTACTGTTGAGTAAAAAAGTGTTAATTAAAATCCAATAAAAAAAATATTTTATTTTTCTTTTTATTCAGCATTTTGTATTTATAGTGAGAAATAAAACCTATAGATCTAATTATCAAATATAGGTAGCGTAATTTTAGTAAAAATTAACCCCGTTACTCATTAGAATTTATTAACATTAAAAACGTCCACATTTTATGTTTGTTTTGTTTTTTACGTCGAATATAATTAAAAAAGTTAACAATATGTACATTTTCATAAATAAGGCGGTTAGCAAAGAATATTGTTAACTACGAGTATTCAGAGCAAATAAAGTTAATGTTACGACAGTCATGAAATATAATTTGAAAATTAGATTTTGGTTGTGTTGTATTGTATTTAGTAAAAGCAACATAATTAGTTTTTTCTAGATTTAATGTTAAAAGATTTTGTTTGAGCCATTTATTGATCTTTATTAGTCCAGTCTCTGTAGATTGGCGTACGGAATCCCATGTTTTCTCTTTGAAAACTACTGCAGTGTCATCGGCATAAGTGAACATTTGACCTGAGTCAATTTGAAGATTACAAAGACTGTTTATGTATATTAAGAACAGAGTTGGCCCTAAGACACTGCCTTGTGGAACTCCATACATCACTTCTGCTTTATTACTACGTTTGCTGAGATAATCAGTCAATAATTTTAAAGCAACACCACGAATTCCAATTTTTTCCAGCTCTTGAATAAGGATGGTGACAGAAACTGTGTAAAAGCTTTTTTGAAGTCCAAAAATACTGTAATACATTTCTTTCCTTTATCAACTTCGTTAATAATGTGGGATGTAAGTTTCATGACTGCATCTTCAGTAGAAATATTTTGCCTGAAGCCGAATTGTGAAACTGAGAGTATTTCGTTTTTATTTAAATAGTCTATCAGCCTTTTGTTAATAATTTTCTCAGATATGTTAGAAATAACTGATAAAACTGATATTGGTCGAAAGTTGGACACTTCACTTCTATCACCATTCTTATACACAGGCGTGATTATTGCTTTCTTTAAGGCATCTGGAAATACTCCTTGGGTAAAACAAAGATTAAAGAAATGCGAGATTATTAGCGCAACAATTGGAGCGGCCATTTTCATGAGTCGAGTCGGTATGTTGTCCCAACCTGTAGCACTATCAGATTTTATTATAATTTGGTCATTAGGGTCACGTATACTTCATTAGGGTCCGTATCAATAAGAGCAAAAGAATCAACTGGGACCTGTTTAGCGTTGTTGCCGATATCCATACCCTGTGATGTGTTAACTGTTAAAATTTCCTCAGCCAACTTTTTTCCAACTTTAGCAAAATATTCGTTTACGAAATTGACAGATTCTTGTGGAGAGGTGTGTGAGTCTAGTAACTCCTGACTATCTGTATTATTTGTATTTTGTGATTTCGTTTATTGTGGGCCATAATAATCTTGGGTTGTTTTTATTTTAATTCAGTAGTTTTCGTTCATATTTACAATTTAGCTTTTTAATGAGATTATTGCAAAAATTCCGGTATCTTCTATATGTTATTTTAAGGGTTTTATTGTAGGGATCAGAGCGTAGTTTCTGTTGCATGCTATAACGATTCCGGATACATCTAAGAACTCTGGTTTTATGATTCGATTTTTGGAAGATGTTCGTTTATTAGTATAATTATTATTTATGCCTTGTTGTAAAGTAAATATAAAGTCATTGATCAGTATTGTGGGAATATCGTAAGTCAGGAAGCTATTAAGGTCTGTTCCACATAGTTCTACAATCGCGCTTTTATAATTTATTATTTTTTTGTGTTTGACGAAGTTGTTTATGGTGAGATAATTTAATGTTAGTTTGAGAAATATCATTCTATGGTCAGTGATTGTTGTGTCAAATACTATGACTGATGCAGAATAGTTATTGCTTCATATTTGTATCATGAAGTGATGAATGAATGAACACTTTATTGCACCATTTACATACATTTAAGAAAAGATACATCATTGAAACCAAACATTAAGAGAAATGAGTACAAAGGTGGACTTATCCAAGCAGGTAGTTTCTCTTGTCGACATAATATGCCCCGGTAGAAATCCATGGGTTGCCAACATATTCAAATATGATAACCTATTTGTACGTTCGTGTGCTTTTTTGTCTGGGATCGTATCAATTTTAATAATGTTTATATCACCGGTCAATATAATGTTTTTATGTGTTTTTATACAATTTATTGATATTTGAAGGAGAACGATATTTACATATAATTGAGCAAAATGGTAATGTAACTTGCATACAAGATGCATGAAGGAGATCAATTTCTTTAACAGTACACTTGTGCCCACTCTTGACATACAATACAAGTCCGTCGCATTGATTTATGTGTTTTGTGGAGGAGAACGTCAAGTATTTATTTAAAAGCGGTATATTTTTATTTATATCTATCCTGCATTCAGTCAGGGCCAAAATATCTGGCTCAAAATTAAAATTTGAGAGGGTAGGAGGGAAATGCTTCTGATGTTCTGTGCAACAATCGTGAAATCACTTTGATTAACTAAATATGGCAACTTAGAAAATTCATCCATAGTAACCAATTTAGACTGTGAATCCTCGATATCATCTATTTTAATCAATCAATCAATCAAATATTTATTTGCATAAAATGTAGGTTTTACAATGTTGAAATTGGAATTAATGGCATTTGTAAGAGAGCTATCCAACTAAAGAACATCTGTGCACGTCAATAGCCAACAACACGTACGGGGAGCGGACAGCGCGCATCTCCTCCCGCGGTTATTTAACGCATTACCCACTTCGTTTAAAGTTGTCTTAACGCCAAGCAATATCAAAAGGAAACTTAAATATCTACTTGAAAATCTAAAGATTTAAGACTCGTTATACTGTTAACGGTACTTATGTACGTACGTGGTTCCTGTGTGTACAACAATAATATTTTATTTATATTGTTGAACTGACGGTAATAATCAGCGGTGTAGACAAACCTCAGTGGTTTACAACAGTGTTATTTTAGATAAAGTACATTATTATGTCTATGATATATTGTGAAAATTATAAATAAATAAAATAAATAATTTCGGTTATGGCTATTCCTGTGATTTCGTTTATCATAGTTTAGATGTTAGTGAAGTGGTAATATGAATTACTAAGTGATCGTACCTTGCTGCTGTTTATGTAGGTTATTTTGCGATATATCTTGTAGTGATGCACTGACTAGTTTCCCTTTTCTAGTTTGTTGTAAGGAGCACAATTTACACGTCTTTAAGCTATGACAATCGAATGACAGTTCCTTGTTATTGTCCACCAATTTAATTTAATAATTATTTTGCTGTGGTGTTCTAGGAATAGTAAAAAGATATGAAATTCCTCGAAACACACACTACTCTTTTATCTCACAAGATAAATACTCCCGTCCATTATCACAGTACAAATTTACCAATTTCAAAATCAATTTTGCTTCACTTTTTGGCTACAAAATCTTTATAAATACAACATCTTATTTATAGGCTATCAGGTACGTGTCACATTATTGGGTATATTGATTGACAAACAACAAAAAGCAATTCTTATTATCGATTACGAGTGTCTCACACGTCAGTATACTCAACAAAATAATGGTAGTATAATAAACTATTATTCTTTGTTATTTATGTATTAGGTTGCAATCGAGTTTGTTTTCCATTTATGCAGGCTTCGCATTGTTTTTCACCAGGCGTTACCGAATGAATTTAAAAAGACCATTTTACCATACAAAATTTAAAAATCTTAATTATTTTTATCACTACTGCACTTTTGAGAAACAGATCATTAAACACAGATTTTGAAATTTTTTGAAATTAAATTTTTCATTGACTCACTTAGTAGTATATAATCTTTACTGATGTAGGTTTCAAGTTGATAGAGGGTGTCCTGGCAAGCTGCATTCTGACAGCAGGTTGTACGGCACTTAGTTCCTCGGATGTCGCCGGTGTCACTAATTACTCGAGTGTTTCACGTTTGGTAGCTGAAACAAATTAACAATTTTAGCTACTGAAATTTTAAAAACATACATATCATTACGCCCGATTCCCGTAGGAATAGGCAGAGACTACGGATTTTCACTTCCTAAAAATAATTTAAAATAATAGAGTAGGTTTTTTTATTTGTTACGATGTAGCTATCCGATTAAAATTTTCTTACTAGATAATTTAATAATTTAATTTGAAATAGTTTATGTAAAACTGTGTAGGAATTGAAAATACTTATCTTTCCTATTAATAATGCGGTCGCACGCTTTACGTAATACCATTTTTCTTCACGTCCGGTTCTTCATCGATGACCTAGATGACCTCCAATTCGGTTAACAGCATGCGGATTCGATTGAAGACACTTTGTTTGTTGCCATTAAAAGTTTGAAATATATTGTTTGACTTTTAGGTTATCCATTGGAAAACTGTTTATGGTGCAGTTAATTGGAGGATACGTATTTTTATAAAAACAACAATTTGGAACTACAGCACAATGCTTTGGTAGCATGTCTGGGCCCATAACCTGTTGAATAATTGGATAATGGCGAAAGAAAACAAAAAGTTTTTAAATAAATACTTTAGAACGTATATTCAAATATTGAAAAGGATAACAAAGGTATAACGTCTGCCTCCTAACGAACAGTGTGAATCGGAAAGAAGAGAGGGACGAAAGGGGCTGACCATTTTATACTAAAGAATTAGTGTTGCCAGTAATATGAAACATTAATTTTTGTATGTTAAATTAAATAGAATTCAACAGTAATAATAAGTAAAATTACGACTATTTTCACTTGTATCCGTATTGTTTTCAAGATTATTTGTTGTAACTGTAATATTCTCAACTGGTCTCTCTGTCGTAGCATTCTGTACCAGTCTTGGTCTTAGTTGATTAAAGTGATTTCGTTTAATAGTTCCGTCGTCCATCTTTACGATATATGAGTAGATTCCTGTTCGTTCCTTAATTATACCAGGATCTGAACCTTTACCTAAAGGTCTGTTTACCCAGAATGTTTCATCTGGTTAAAACTGTTTTCCAAGTTGTTATTTTACTGATGGTTTTAATTTTTGCTTTAAGCGTGTTCTAATAATTAATTTCCATTTATGTCTGGTTTTAAAATGTCAAATATAGTACGCATTCGTCGCCCAAAAAAGCATCTCATACGGTGAGCGATTCGTAGAGTTACGTGGCATATTTCGATAAGCTTGTAAAAATTTGTAAAGTCTACCAAGAGCTTCTTTATCAATCGTCGAATAATGACGTTCTGTTTCCGATAGTGTTCTAGATGCATATGCAAATGGTCTCATTGTCTCTCCTTTGTGAAAAAGTGCAGCTCCTAAGCCTTTGGAGATTTCTGCTTGTATCTTTTGAAGTAAGGATATTTTTTAATTGTTCTACTATATCTGTATCATCCTGTAACCAATTCCACATTTGTCCCTTTTTTGGAAGTCTATAGAAAGGCGCACATCTGCCATGTTGGTTTTGTATAAAACGACCATAATACGTGATAGAACTAAGAAAAGACCGAAGTTCAGGCATATTAGTTGGTATTGGCATTTTCTTGATTGCTTCGATTCTGTGGGATGTATACCGTGATTATCGATTTTACGACCTAGGAATGTCACACTCTCTTGTAACCAGAAACATTTATTCAACTGACTTTTAATTCCTGTAGTTTGTAATTTGCGACCAAGCGTACTCTATGTAAATGCTCATCGATTGTGAGGCCAGTGATTAGAATATCATCCAAATAACAAACAACGCCTCCTATACTATTTAAGTATGTGATGCATTCTTCTTTGAAAAATAGCTGGTGCAAAAGATATTCTAAAAGTAATCGTTTGTAACGAAAATATCCCTTATGTGTTGAAATTGTTAGATATTTTCTTGACTCAATATGAACTGAAAGTTGTAGGTATGCATCTTTTAAGTTTTTTTTAGTAAATAGCTGCCCGCCAGCTAGGTTAGCAGTTACTTCTTCTAATCTTGGAAGTGGGTAATCATCAATCTGTACGTGCGGGTTACTTTGATATCTGCGCAAATGCGAACGTTTCCATTGGCTTTGATAGCTACTACAGTTGGTGATGCCCAATCTATGGGTGTTTCCATTGTACCTATAGGTTCGATGACATCTTCATGTACTTATTTATTTAAACTTTATTGTACATAATACAGTTGTATAGCACAATAGGCATACTTAATGCTAAAAGCATTAACTAACAGTCAACCTTTGGATTAAACAGATATCGTCATGTGGGTATTAAAAATGTATAGATAGGTTAATATAAAAAGTTGGAATGATAATAAACTTACTTGTGGTACTTACATCATATACTTACATATATACGATGAAATAATAATCTAAATAATAGCAGCAACTCAAAATTTACTCATGTTTAACTGCCTAAATTTGCTCCCGTAACCGCGAGAGTAGGAGCTTGTAGACAAGCCTTTTAAAGTTGGCACGGCTGGAGACTGTTCTAATGGACTCAGGAAGATTATTCCAGAGTCTAACAGCCGTCACAGCGAAGGAATTGGAGAAAAACCCGGTATGGTGAGAAGGAGTAGCGAAGGTCATGTTGTTGGAGGAACGCAAGATTCTTTCATGAGTGGAACTCAATTGTTTGAAATCAGTTTTAAGATAATCGGAGGACAGTTGATTGTAAAGAATATTATGAAGTTGGCATAATATATGCAAATTCCTGCGTTGCCGTATATGTAGCAATTTAAGCTCAGAACGATATTCCGAAACATGTTTATACTTTCGGAGGCAGATGATAAATCTAATACAATTGTTTACGAGACGCTCTAGTTTGTTCAGCTGTTCTTCAGTTCAGTCCAGATAACACACATCACCATAATCGATGAGGGGTAGATAAGCGCTTGAGCCAGCATAATTTTGGTCTTGACGGTACTAATCGTTAAAGTTCATAGTTAACCTGCTCTTGTAGAGAACTTGTACTTGTACTGGACGTAGTCGGTATGCTTTAGGCTTAACTACGTTTGATACATGTATTTTTGCTTCATGTCCTTTTACTGTTTCTAATTTGCCATCAAACAGATCTTTAAACTCTTTCATAATTTTGTCTACTTCGTTTTCCAAGTGTTCGTTTGGAAAGCTTGTACATTGTTTCTTCTGATCGTATTTAATGTGGCAAAGTTTAGCACCACTTGGCATTGGTATATTGAAATGCAGGCACCAATCAAGACCAAAAAGTGGTAAATCATTATTTTCTGTAACATGTGGTTCTAAATATTTTAAAGTACCGAATGCATGTACTGAAATCTGACATATTCCGAGTGTCTTAATCCTGATGTCCGTATAAACTATTAATTGACTGCATTTCTTCAAAATAGGAGATCCAGTTTTTATCCTTAAAGCTTTTCCTGCACCAGCACCTGGATCATATAAAATTTCTACAAATATGTTATTCAGTTTTGTAGGAATCATTACTTTAGAGGCAGAGTGCCTTAAATTTATTGGAATTGTATGTGCGTTACACTGTTATTTTTAACCTTGTTTTAAAGTCCCTGTTATTTGCTTTTCCCGTTGTAAAACATACTTTTTCGAAATGATTTTCTTTTCCGCAAGCTTTGTATGAATGTACCTATAGTATTGATTGACATTTATAATCTATACTATATAATATAATATAATATATAATATATATATATAATAATAATAACAATAAGGGCCGCCACAAGCTGCCCTCGTCTCCGCAGGGCAGCTTGTGGCGAGCTGTTGGTGAGTGGCGACACCGCGGACCTGAGTGCTCCCAGGGGAGGCCTCCGTCCCTCACCTCCGACCTTCCTTCGCCAAGGTCGGAGTGGACACCGACGAGGGACAGGACCCCTACCTCTGGCTTGCCTTAGCCGGCTGGCCAGAGTGGAGTCGCAAGAGCTATATGCTCGAGGGTGGAAGTGTATTGCACGTAATGGCGTAATAACGGGGAAACCCGCTCACGAGGAAACTCGCGATGGCGAAACCGGAGCCGCACCTCTCGGCACTCTTAGCCGCTCATCCCAATGTTGTCCTTCTGTTGCCAAACGTGGCGACTATTTGGGGGCCCATTCACTGAGTGGCGAGTCACCGCCTGCCACTTATAGTCAGTAATCATGATTATGGCAGGTGTCCGATTTCTATTGCAATAGCCCAGTTTAAATCCATCCAAACTTCATCACCATCACCCATTTATTCTTTTCACTTATTAGAAATAGTTCCTCCTCCTGCCGAGACCTGTTCATGGAAATGTCAGCTATTGATATAGCCCAGAACGGGTTTTGTCAGGAGCACCACATGACATCAACTTCTCCAAAGGGCCTCTACGCGTTGGATCCATATCCCCGCGCAAGCCTCTCAAAGGACCGGCGTAACCCGTGAATCCCAAGCGGAGATACATAATAATAATAATAATATAATATTATAAAGAGGAAAGATTTGATTGTTTGTTTGTTTGAATTGAATAGGCTCCGAAAATACTAGACCGATTAAAAAAATTATTTCACCGTTGGAAAGCTACATTATTCCCGGTGGACATAGGCTATATTTTATTTTCGAAAACATTAGGGATCCTTAAAAAAACTGCAATAATGTAACCCAAGGTGCAAAAAAAAGACCTAAAAAATTGCTTACATCGAGTGCGCTGCGAAAACTATTGATGATAGAACAAAATAATGTACTACAACTTTGCAGAACACATCATTATCTACAAAAAATGTCGCGACAGCATATGTCTGACTATTATATTTAAGTCACAATAAGTGGTTTTTTATTTTAAAAATTTAATTAAATTGCCGCCGTTAGAAAAGGTTCTTTATTTCTACCTTCGTATTAATCCTTATCAAAATAAATAACTTCATATTCAAGAATGCTTCAATACCTTTATATAACTTTTTGAATTATTCAATTCGGACTATCTATTCGAAAGATATCACGAGTTCAAAAAACTATTAGAAAAAAGTCGCGTGGTCGCCGCGCGGTCGCCTCCCTACGCAGCGGTCGTGTGCGAAATCGAATAATTTTCGCTTGAAAATATTTTGGATTCGTTTAGTAGGTAATTAAATACAACAAAAAAGTTTTTTTAAAACTAAACAAAAGTTCTTTTCAGAACTAAACCCATTTTTTCAGTAAATACTAGCTGATAATAAATATATATATATATATATATTGTACATTTAACTTACAACTTAACAGCAGTTTAATTTTTTTTATCCTTTTAAAATGCCCAAAAGATCATATGGTATAACTTTGTCAAGCAAAAAGTTATATAACGTTTTTGTCAAATGATTGTTCGTCAAACGTTTTTTATCTTAGGATATCGACGCGTAAGTATCGTTAAATGTATGATTATATCTAACTGTACATTCTGTGTTCCCAAGAAAGGTTAACGTAGGCAGGCGGCCGATCGTACAACATGCCAAAATAATAATAGGAATGGAAACACCAAGAAGAGAAAGCGTCATGGAAGCGGGAGCTGAGGACGAAACTGGGAGAATGCTAAGAATTTTTGTAGTATATTATAGATTAGTATTTCAAGAGTTTAATTTTACGTACACTATACACTCCTTTTACCCCGTGGAGGGAACTAATGAAAATTATTGATACCTTGATTATTTGTATCTGGTGTAAGAATAAGGTTTCTTTTTATTCGAAAAGATATCAGATTTTAAGGATCAGCCAATGAATATTTAAAAATAATCACATTTAATTCCCCTGAAAAATTGATCTTGATGGCTCTATGGGCATATGCCTATACTTTCGATCTTCCTTGGAAATACATTCGTACATTATTTATAGGTTACTAGCTTTTTCCTGCAGCTCCGCCTGCGTCTTTAAGTAGCCTATATTTGACCCCGGGTCTTCAACTATATTCATACCAAATTTCATTAAAATCCGTTCAGCGGTTTGGCCGTGAAAGCGTAACATACAGACAGACAGACTTTCGCATTTATAATATGAATAAGTATGGATTAGGTACTACTCGGCGTCAGAAAGATCTATGTAGCCGGTTTTGAAAGAGATGGATAATGAAGTGTTTATCTTTAACTTACTAGGTACATACTTTGTATAACCCGGACGAAGTCGGGGCGGGCTGCTAGTATTGTAATAATTTAGCTATGCCAACTCGAAGATTTTGCACCTTGAAAGGTAAAATGTAGAAGATACAACAAATGTACTGAAACACCTATTGTAATTGACCTAGATATTTTTAAAACAAACTAGATTTATGTTAAAACAAACCTGAAACGAAATCATGGCAAGTTTCACAAATAGCGCCATCTTGATATCGGAAATGTCAAATGTCAAAATATGTCAAACTATCGGCATAAGTGAGATACTATTTCAATGGATTGGAGTTTTACATGTTTTTTAATTAATGAATTATTGTAAACTATTATAAGAAGCCTTACGGCAGTGATAATTTTTCCTTTAAAATTCATTATATTTACTACTATCATGAATTTTTTCAGGTGTCCAAATGCAACAGTTTTCCCAAAAGCGGTTGGGGACACTCACCTTTAATTATTTTTTCAACGTTATAGCTAAATATCTCTGAAACGAAACCGTTAATCGAAAAACACTTTGAGGACTTATAATGTTTTTAGAGACCTATTAAATGATAGACCACACAAATAGAAAATAGAAAAAAAAAATCAACCCCCATTTTACATGTAAAATATTTTGCATATTTTTATCAAACAATAAATGATTTAACGACCAGAAGTTACTGATTTTCTTTCACTTAATTTCTCTGAATAGTTAACAATATTCTGTGCTAACCGCCTTATTTATGAAAATTTACACATTGTTAACTTTTTATTTATATCCGACGTAAAAAACGAAACAAAACATATTTAATGTGGGCGTTTTTAATGGTGATAAATTCTAATGAGTAAGGGGGTTAATGTTTACTAAAATTACGCTAATGTTTTCATAAATTTTCGCTATTGTTATTCATTAAATTAAACTATTTTAATACGGTTTTATCGCGTTTATTACTTATTTATTTACACCTGACGTTTCAAACACTTTACAGCGTTCATGGTCGCAGGCAGACTAAGTTAACATTTGTCTTTGATGTCATAAGATTACAAACTACCGCCTGAAATTTTTATTGGGAACTATTCCGATTCATGCAGTATTGGCTCACAGTATCTAAGGGTCTTGCAGTCTGCTTCCGAGTTTGCGATTTTATTAAGTTAATGACTGGGTCCCAAGCTGGCGATACCTGCCATCCATCCTCTCTATTGAAATTAGGATGTTTTTTAATTTCAATAGCTTCACGTAACATCCTTGGAATGAATCTGTTTTCCTTTGCAAGGACTTGAGGATTATCAAAACGCATATAGTGGTTGGGTTTGTCTAAGTAATAAACGCGATAAAACCGTATTAAAATAGTTTAATTTAATAAAATTACGCTACCTAGATTTGATAATTAAATCTAAAGGTGTTTTATTTCTCACCATAAATACAAAATGCTGAATAAACAGAAAATAGAAAAGAAATATTACGAATAAAGACAACTCTCACATTTTCATTGGTTTTTAATTAACACTTTTTTACTCAACTCTACTCAGTGTGGTATAACTGCCAGATTTTTTCAGCTTGCTTAAAGGCTTCTGACGCAGCCTAATGATTGTAATCTATCGACAGCACCAAACGACTTAACGTGCCTTTTGAAGCACGGAGGAAGTCGAGATAGAATACTGTATAGAACTAATGGCGACCAATACGGGTCGAGTCGCGTCTCGCCGTCTCGTTTGACACGCTAGCTACTCGTACTTCGGATACGCGTGCCGCGCTCGGTTATCGAGCTTCTTGTTGTATTTGCTAAAGGATAACAAGTAGGTGTGCGGAATGTTTAAATTCTTCATTAGTGGGACTACTACTACGGAACCCTACATTGCGCGTGGCTTGACACGGCACTTGACTACTTATTTTATAAATAATCTCGGGTTCCGTAAGATTATCTATAAAAACTGCAAAAAAATCATGTTATACGGGATGGGAATATAAGGTGAATTTAAATTAAATATTTTCAGGGGTAAATTAATAAGTCATTTATAACAGCTTTTTGTTGGTTTCATAAATTTCTACACGCTAGTTTTCGAGAAAATCGAACTTTTATGTTTTACTGAATAGTTAAAATTAAGACATCCTGTAGTGGTCTTCCTTTTTTGTATTACTCCTATTTTGCTGGCAATACTGGCAGAAGTTGTAAAACTCATTTTGTCTCTGTCTATCACAAACGGAATGAAGAAAATAGCAAATAAATTCAATTTAAACGTAGTTGTGTGAGAGAGCATCGATTACAATTGAGAGATAGTTACAATGAAGTTTTTAAAAAAAAAAATTTTTTTTAAGAAAATTGAAAAAAAAAAAATTTGCGTGTTGATTTATAAAATTTTGCTCTTAGCTTTTGGCCTTATTAAACCACCCCTCAAAATAATTGCACTTAATAAAAATCCACCTTATATTTTAATTTTATTCTGTTCTTTAGTATTTTTTGTTTTATACTATTTAATAGGTAATTTAAAATACATTATCTTTGACAATTTCAACTAACTAACTATCACGGTTCATGAGAAGCCTGAAGCCCTATGTTTGAAAAATGTGATTCGAGCTAAATCGGAAAATAAAATTTTTGTTCGATATCGAATGATTTTCGATATGGACGCCGATTTTTACGCCTTAAGAGACTATAGTCGAATGCTCTTTGCTGAAATTAGTCAATTTCTGCAAATAGCAAACCGCAATAAGCGTTTATTTCTCAACTAGCTTTTTCCCGCAGCTCCGCCTGTGTCTAAAAGTAGTCTATGTTTGACCCCGAGTCTTGAACTATATTCATACCAAATTTCATCAAAATCCGTTAAGCGGTTTTCCGTGAAAGCGTAACAGATAGACAGACAGACAGACTTTTGCATTTATAATATTAGTATAGATTAGTATGGATGGTTTTCTGTAGTTAGCCGCCATGTTTTTTCGAAAAATCTCGAGTCACTTATATTAATAAAACTAGTAAATCACATTCATAAATCGTATATTTCTCTTCTTATTGACATAATTATTTCAGAAATCATAAATTCAGTTTGCTCATGCAGTAACAACAAATATCTTAAGACTATTAAAAAGAAATGTTCAAAAATATTTTAACATATAACTGTACAATATTGACGGCAAAACGTCAAAAAGTGGTTATTATAATAAGTACATCTTTAATATAATATTATCATAAATCATCCGGTAAAATTATTGGTAAAACAATATTTCCAACAACTGATTACAGTTGTAACAAAATATAAATAAAACAGGTATATCTGTTAAATAAGTACTCATACAATTAATAAATGGTTACTATAACATGTTAAAACACCACAACTAGGTTCACTAAATAATTATTATTTCATCATTGCATTTCATTAAATAAAGCCCAATAGTGGGATTTGATTATGACAAAAATTGACTAAGTATTCAAAATCCTAACTCAATCGTTAAAATATCTAATATTGTCATTAAAGTTGACTTTATAATAATTTATTGATAATATTTACCTAATCTTAAAATACATACAATTGGGTTACCGTATAAATTCAAAATAATACATTTAATTTGTATATTTATATAAATTCCAAATTTCTATTTGTTGTCACAGTGAAATAAATTTTACGTATTTTCAAAACTTACGTATTACTTTGTCGTTGTATATTAAGACACAGTTTTGTACTGAAATTTTTAAGGTTTACATATAATAAGGAATATGTGCAGTACCTAATATAAAAAAAAACTGTTACGTATGTTTCGTAATAATTAATTAATTTACGTAATTTTGTTTACATAATATTTTTAGGCTTTTGTTATGCTATTTTTGTTCTTTGCTGAATTGCTCTCATAATTTTCGTCACAATTCATATTGTAATGGAAAATAAGGAGCTAGAAATAAATAATAATTGAAATTATTAAAAATGATTAATAGACACTAAAAAAATTGAATTTGAATGGAATAGATACATATTACAAGCTTACATTTTTATTCCATCCTTGTTTTATATTTAAATTGAAACAATTATCACTAGAAACCAAGAAATACAATTTTAGGAGAGCATAGGGTGTTTCAATTTTATGATTTTTATTCAAATAATGTTGCTTTCTCTTTTTATTTATTATAACTAAGTTTTGTATTATTGTTTTGTATTGTTTCATTTTAATTTTAATTATTTTATACTTTGTTTCTTATCATTCGATTCTTTCCTATATTCAATATTTTTTTGAAAATTTGATGGAGAATTGGTTACATGCAATTATAATTAATCAACCGTAATAATTGTATTACTTATTTGTGTCATTTGATAGAATTTTTATATTATTATTGCAAAATAAAATATCATTTCCATGTTACTCAAACATTTATATATTTTCCCGAATCGATATACCATTAATTCTCAAGAATTGTTGATTAGTTGATTGTTTGTGGCATCATAATCTGTCAAATGAAAAAATATCAATATCTTAAAAACTATAAACAATTTATTATTGTAAAAAATGCATGTTGTGTGACCAATATTAAGTCTTATCATCAACCAGTGAGTTGTCTTTAAATACAATAAGTTGCAATATTATAAATATAATTGAAATTGTGAAGAACTGAATTAGTTAAAAAGTACCTTACATCAACTTATACAACAAGAACCTATATACAGAAATCGACCAACTTTATTTAACATCACAGCAAATGCCTGAGAGACGATAACTTAATCCTAGCTACGTTAAAATTGTCAAAAATTATTATTTCTTTATCATAAATCTTAAAACAAATTTGTCGAAACTAATCTTTGGCCTGCAGATCTTTACGTCGAAAATTGCACTCTAGCGCCAATTATAAATGTAACTTTTTCTTAATTTATCAACACTGAGATTGGAGATAAAAATACTTGTCGTATTTCAATACACTTAAATCTAAACAATATATAATTATATGAAATGAATGATAATGATTAAATGATGACAGATGAGGAAATTCGATTTTTAAGTACATTCAAAAGATGTTGAATACATATGGCAACTTTATTTACGCTAATTAATTACCGTAACTAAATAACTTATGTTTTATAAATAAAAATGGAATGTTGAAATAACTAGACTAAGGTTTCTTTTATAATGGTAACAACAATGAAAATATTTAAATTCTATCAAAAATTCGAAGCATCGGACCTGGGTCCACCCACTGTATCGAGACTAAAGTACTAAATAGGTACATTAAAAATCACTTAGAATGTAATATGGACACTTTAAAAAGGGTTTACAACCGTTAATTGACGGAGAATCAATATATGGCTGCTTTTTTAATTTGTACCGATACGATAATATCGTTAAAGTCTTCTTCACAATAGCTGCGATACAGGGAAGTCAAATGTATTTACGTATATTACTTCCATGTGATGCATTTGTGCCGTGGAAATCCGCGGTAATACCACACGGTACAAATTATAACAGCATTCTATGTACTCACAATGAGGCAGTATCGTGGAGTTTTCCGAACCACTTCAATAATGTCTAAGTAGATCCAGTCGGTCACAACGAGGGGTAACATTACCACATTTAACAATGCCACGCGATACAATCTTAGATACAACAAGTCATTTGAGCCTGTCTGAACTATTCACATCCATAACATTTCAGAAAACACCTATCTATAATATTTATATCCATCTAAAGGGCGCAACTAGATCACCATAATTCAATACTGCATATGATGAAATGATTTCATTTATCCATAAAACTCGCATATTTAGATGATATCATAATGATTTCATACCTAAGTTGCATACACTATTTGTACAACATACAATTATTTTTCGTATTAGAATTGGAACAATAACATTTTATTCCTATACATATAATACCAAATATATATATATAAATTTTTTTGTAATGTGAAAGAAGGTGATTAATTTCTTCATGATAACAAAAATAACGAAAAACAAAACATAGGAATGTTTGTCGAACTAGTAGAGCAAATCTGGAGATCAGTTGCACCCAAACACTGATAGAGAACGCGAAAAGGAACATCTTAAACTCACAACGAGCGTTTCCACCAGTGTCACTTCAACGTTCGAAATTACCTACAACATAATACTTGACTTAACCGTACGCTGAGCACTGAGCATCGATTCAACAATTCTAACCTAAATCTTAAAATTCAACTAGGAATACGTCAATTGTTCGATGTCCTCTGATTTGACCTTGACGAAATTGGGGTTGGTGGTGGTTATGTCGGGGCCTTTGTGGCCGAACTGGTAGACCAGGCGGGCGGTGGGGACCGAGACCAGGACAGACTGCCGATAGTGGTACCGCATGGCCCGACTGAACTTTTCGAAGGTCATATTGTCGTTTTGCTTCATCTTGCCCCAAAGTTTCGCCACTTCGTCCGGTTTGACGAATCTGGAAAGAAGAGATGCAGGTTTAGTAAACGGTAATTTAGGACAAAAGATGTTTGGTTTAGCGACAAGATAAGTTGTCATATGCCAAGTGTTATGACAACATACACGTGAAAATTTGAGAACATGGATAAATCCAAAAAAATTTCAATTATAAAATCATTTTAGGTACTTTAAATAAACATAGGTTCGTTACCATGTATGGTCATAAATAGTTTCACCAATTACTAACTTACGATTATTATGACTTTCATTGTGATTCAATTTACATGACTAATATGATAGATACGCTACATACTTTAGACCTTTGGAAAAAATTAAAACCACAGTTGTGAGTCAAAAACACAATGATACCGATACCGCATTTTGAAACAAAGGCATTGACGTAAATCCTAGAAAATCCAATATGAATAAATATTTTTAAACAGGTAAACAGTTACCTACTGCTTTAGTTTTTTGTAATATAAAACCCTTGTCTTTTTAGACTAGCAACAATTAAGATTACAAAACGATCATAATCATAATCATAATCATTTATTCTTTTGTAAACATGTTGAATATAAGTACCAACCATATATAAGTTTTGGTCTTTTAGCAAATGAAAATTTTGATTTCACAGGCTTTTATTGAAAAAAATTCTTAATTATCATCCAGTAAGTAGAAGAAAGAGTGTATGAATATTTATATTTAATTGCCACGAACATCGAATTTTTGTAGATTTTTTTATTTCACGTATGTGTTAGTTTTTAGGAATGAAAGTCCTTTTCACTTTGGTTTTGTAGATCAAGCGTGAAGAGGTAACAAACTAACAAATATAACGACTTACATTTGTTTTTACAATATTAGTTTAGCTAGAATATATTTTTAAGTCGAACCTCTGGGTTCTTTCGTCTTTTGGACTAGTAATGTTTCTGCTATTTTTTTTTATACAACTTAGTAGGCAAACAGGCGTACGGCCCACCTGATGGTAAGTGGTTACCGAAGCCTATGAACGCCTGCAACGCCGGAGATGTCACGACCGCGTTGCCGACCTGTCCGCTATCAGTACAGCGACCCCTCTGGAGCTTGGCGACCCTACTCACCAGCAGGAACACAACACTGCATCACAGTGTTATTTGGCTGCGGTCTTCTGTAGGGTGGAGGTACTTCCCCAGACAGACTACTCCTTACATAATGTCCTACTTCTCTTGAATATATCTCTCTTTGTTAGTCTAAAAATGGCGTCGTATGTAAAATGATTTTTTTTAATATGCACAGTATGCACATACATATCTCAAGAACAGATTGATGTGCTCCAATGACACGAGCAATTAATTTTAATTATATTATTTAGTATTCAGACACTATAGGTAGTAACTAAGACGATTAAGAAGTATAATTATGCAATGTCAACCACGATGTCACTGAAGATCGTTAATAAAGTACAGCATCAGTGCCAAGTGTGAGGTCTGATCAGAATATTTATGTTAGTTGCATAAAGACGAAGATGTATAAAAAGAGGATGATAAAATCAACAGGATATGATGCAAAACGAGCGATTATTTCATCCGCATTTAGCACAAAAGCATATAAAAATGAACTAATTTTCAGTTGTCCACACGTCGTTTCACACGACGAAGAAGAAGACAAAAAAAGCTCAAATGTAAATATTAATTATATAAAATAAAAATTAATAGAAATTGATCACCTCCCCAATGTAAAAAGTAAAAGTATTAATTGAAATGTATTATTAATACGTTTACATGGGAAAGAAGATCTTTAAATCCCATCCCAAAAATAAACCTCAAAAATTCTTGTTTGTTTGTTTCTAAATTGACCCAAGAGCCAAGCTTACCCGACACTATATCGAAGATATCCTGGACATCAGCCTGTACGAGATTAGAATTGCACTCAAACAGCTCAAGAACAACAAGACGCTGGGCGAACATGGAATCACAGCAGAGCTTCTGAAAGCGGGCGGAACGTTCAGAAGTTTTTTAAATTCCGTTTTGCTCGAGGGCATGACGCCAGAGGCATGAAACAGAGGCGTGGTGGTTTTGTTTTTCAAAAAAGGTGATAATACCCTATTGAAGAACTATAGACCACACACATAGATCACGCTCTTGAGAGTTGCGCTGTTTTCGAGAGTGAAGCGTCTTCTCGTCCAAAATACATTAGTCCCTTAAAACTAATGTCTTCGTCCAGTGTGTGTTACCAGTGATGACATATGGTCCTTCACTATGGGCCTCATAAGAAGCTCAAGGTCACCCAGAGAGCTATGGAGAGGGCGATGCTTGGTGTTTCCCTACTAGATCAAATCAGAAATGAAGAGATACGTAGGAGAACAAAAGTCACCGACATAGCCCAGCGGATTAGTCAGATGACCTGAAACAGGGCGCAGGCAAACGATGGATGCAGGCTGCTGCCAACCGATCATTTTGGAAGTCATTAGGAGAGGCGGCTGAAATGCGGATGATGATGATTAATCCGTTTTGCCGATTGTATAATTAGCCATATTCAATTTATATTTACCACAGAATGCTTGAAAAGGCTAACCCGCCGGCAACCTCTCTATTATAATTTTTTTGCCACTCGACACTAGCACAACGATACCCGTGGAAGCCCGCTATTTGGTGGTAACATCAGCAATACTATTTCTCATTTCTTACAGGGCATTGAAATAAGTGAAAAAATCTCAGAAAATTGTAAAATATAGACTCTTGTTACCTCTTTGAGATAAAAACGGGTACAGAGGCCGAGAGGAGATTCCGAACAACTTTAACACCAGGTTGTACATGGTCCATAGACAATGTAACGAAATAATAATAATAATAGAAAATTCTTTATTGCACCAAATTGTAGAAAGTACATGAATATTATTATTATCTATGGTAAAGACAATGAAAATGCAAAGGAAACGATGATGATGAATACGGATTGTCTTTACATTTTTAACAGTATATTTAAAAAAAGTAATAATTACATTTTTATTAAGAACCTTATTGTACTGACTGAATAATTGCAAATAAAATATAAAATAATCAATAAAAAATACGGATTTTTCTGATAATAAAATGACAAGATGATTTTATAATTAAGACATAATATTAATAAGGACCTTCGTTTGAAATAATAACGTTACAGATGAAACAAAAACTCCTAGTTTCCACGATTTGAGAAGGACATCAAGTGTTACATAACTACTTAGAGAAATCAAGTTCAACCAGAGTAAATAACATAGCTGTTGGAGCCATTACTGGATTCTCAGCCTTTATGGAAGCGCGCCATGAAGTTGTAGAGTATGATTCAACGGTGTCAAGTTCCGATGCAAAGTGTCCAGATAATTGTGATCCGAGTCAAGGCCCTCTTGTTGCAATAATTGACGAAGTAAATCTACACGTTTGTATTACACAAATGAATATGAATTGCGATATTTATACAGGGTTTACAACAAGTATAAACGCAGATGATAATTTCTTTTTAAAGGACCTTGGGACACTCTCATAAAATTGTGAAAATATTAATTTTACAGAATAATCATTTTGAAAGGATTACATACCACCATACATACGCATATTTTTTTCCGGCAGTATAGGTAGACTAGAAGAGAAATGAAATGCCATAAATAACATCAAGTCACCTTTTAAACAATTTGTTTTCATTATAGAAAACAAGAAAACCAAAAAGCTAAATTCTTATTAAAATTGTCTCATGTCTTTAACAGAAAAAAAACTAAGTGTATTTATATTAAAAATTAAGGCCTTTCTGAATACCTTATATCTAGGAATATTGTCGCCCATTATTTTAAAGTCACTATGATAGTAATGACCATAAAGTCTACATAAAATCGAATTCAAATTGAGGTCAATAATAATTGATACATTGACTAATATGGTTAGTAAACCGTATTTAAATGTGACTAGTATATTTTAGCAAAGAATTGCAAATTACTATGCATAAGTATTATTTGATATCTCTGTTGACTGCTAGTTAGGCTATAAAATCCCAAGTATTGTCATTAGTAATATTATTAATACTATGGTATAGCAGTTTATTTACTCCATAAACAACTACAGATTCAGCATTGTCAGGGTCGAGAGCTAGCATGTCATTCTTTAGATTTTTTCTCTCAAGTCCAACATAATTACGTTTTGTTTTTATGAATAGTCCGCCATCCTGACTGATTGCAACAGCTCCTCTTCTCAATAGATCGTTTGAACAAAGTTAATAGTCACGATTTGCTATGCTTCCGACATGAATACCATGATTATACAACAGTGATTCAGCCACGCTATTTTCTCAGATACCTATATGTATGTGTAACTAGTATGATGTAATTGATTCAATTTTCAGTTTATTATTCTAATTTCCTATTCCAAAGGTAGTCTGAAGGAAAGCGCACTAACGTTATTTCCGCTTATATTGTACATCTTGTTACAGTCAGTAATGCAATGTTTATTTATAAACTTTTTGCAATATTGACTATCAATTGCCCGACCATCACATAAACATTTTTATTGCCACTGATGGCTCATCAATCCATGGACCAGTCAGTATTTCGGCAACCACTCAAAACTAAATGGGTCATATGTACCGTACTAAAAAAAATTGACTATTATGGCCAGGGCATCACTGCAATATTGCTCGAAATGTTGTTGACCACTGTGTTGCTGCACCATTTTGAGCAAAAACTTTATCGCTTTTGTGTAAATATAAGAAACCTCACGCTCAAGATCATTAACAACATAATCTAAATCCTCAGATATATCACCAAGAACAACAATAGTAGCCTAATTAACCTCTGAACCATCCTCAGCAAGTATTGTCACATTTGTCACCATACCATTAACCTTCAGCGTGAACTATAAAGTTGTGATTCACAAATTTGGATGCCTGCTGCGTACGGGCGAGGCCGCCGGTCAACCTTGCTGCGTATCGCTGCATCGGGCCAAGGATGTAGTGGTGCGTGGACCGAATATTAGGGAGAAATTGATACTTGTATTTTGGTTGATTGATTAGTATAACCATACTTTTATACGTTAATATTATAGGAAGTGTTTGTTGGCGACCACGAGCTGGCACGCACCACCGACCCAGATGACCTGAGAAAGGTCGCAGGCAAACGCTGAACGCAGGCTGCTACAAGCCGGTCGTTTTGGAAATCATTAGGAGACGCCTATGTCCAGCACTGCGCTTACTGCGGCTGAAATGATGATGGTAAAGTGTTTGTAGAGCCTTTTTGAAATTGTTTACGATTTCGGGAAATTACCTATTTCTAATGTACCTTGTATAAATAAGTATCGTTAAGCTATCATCATCCCACAATATTAATTACTATGTCATTAGCTAAATATGTGAGAATTGAAATTTGAACTTAAAATGATGACAAGAATTAAATCTATTGATTATTGTCATGTTGTGAATGACCGCCTAAATATTATATTAGATTATATATTTATAAAACACCTGAAAAAGCGAAAATAGACAAAAAAAAAAAACAAAACAAAAGATGATCGAAATGAGAAACAAAAGATTAATTAGAAGTTGACGTCAAACGGTCTAATGGGCTTGTCTAATGGCTTTGTCTAAATATATGTGCTATTAGCAATTCTATTAATTTAATTAATTAAAATCTCTATCATAGGATAAAGATAGTCATCTCTAATATGTCATCAATCATTGAATTTAAAAAAGTAATTGGAAATTTCCAAATAAACTTTAAGTTTCGAAGCAAGTCATACAGAATTCTACAAATCTAAAACCTTTTAATTCAGATTCATAAGACTCCATTCAGAAGACCAAAAAAAGTTAGAAGCTTTTTAAATGAGAATTTATTGCCACATGCAAAAATATCAAAGCATGACAAAAGTATATTTTCTGAACACCATCAAGCAAAGTAAGTTGGATTTTTGGTTACGTAAAGAGAAACAGTAAACTGACATTAATAAAATTGTAATCACGAACAAAATTGATCATCTGCTCGTACATTTGTTGAATTACTCCGTAAAGTCATTTATAATCATAACATTTAAAAAAAAATTTGGATGCCAGTAATGGTAAAACATGTAGATCCTTCACTACTTATTACATCTAACATAAAATTACTGTTACCATGTTTTAGAAAAATAAATATTTCATTTCATTTCATTTCATAAATAAACGATTTGGCAACTTATCATATAGGACAAAACCCTTGGAAGGAGCACTGGGAGAAGACACCATTCCTGGCTGAAAAACCTTCGCGGTTGGTTCGGCTAAACTAACACTTCGCTGTTTCGCGCAGCGGCATCAAAAATGAAATTCGCTTTATATTTTCCATGCTCCAATAGGACAGGAATGCAAAGAAGAAGTAAAATTAGTAGGATATAATAAGGATTTGAAATCCATAATCATATCCATATCCATCCATACTAATCCATACTATAATAATATTATAAATACGAAAGTCTGTCTGTCTGACGGCCAAACCGCTGAACGGATTTTGATGAAATTTTGTATGAATATAATTGAAGACCCGGTGTCAAACATAGGCTACTTTTTGAAACAGGTAGTTACAAATATTTTAACAAATCTATATTAAATATACAGCAATAGAAGATAGAATAATGACAAGGCAAGTAGCCTTCTGCCGAGCTACTGGTTTTAATTGGACAGACACTATTGCTTTGGCCTTATCATTAGTATTTAATTACTATAGTTCGAACGATCTTGGCAATGAAGAATTTACATTTTATCGGTTATTGATCAACATAAAAACAAGAATGAAAAGTTGGAAATCTTTAGGTTGGGATGGTACGGTTATGTTGTGAGGAGGGAGGAAAATTATATTTACCTGTATGTGTGTATATGTTAAATTTGAAGGTTGCGGGAGCAAGAAATAGAGGAAGACCAAGCAAGAGATGGCTGGATTGTATCAAAGAGAACATGAGTAGGAAGGGCGTTGAGAAGGATATGGCTAGAGATAGAGGGAAGTGGAAGGAACGAACATACTGTGCCGACCCCACATAAAAAAGTGGGACAAGGTCTTTACCTTGTAGGAGAAGAAGATCAACATTCAAACGCTCCATGTTTGAAAGTCTTCAGTTAGGTACTTCGAGAAAATATCCAATTAAGCCAAATTTTACTACAGGTATTTTGATTCTCTTTACATGACAAGCATCTTCAGGGATACTTTTAACACAGAATTCATTAATTTTAAAAGTGCTTTTTGTATGTAAGTCAGCAATTGATAACGATTCCGCATGATGTAGTCTAAGATAGAAACCTATTCATCCTAGCCTTAAATAAGACACTAGTTATACGTATCCAGAAATATGTCTGCTGCAAGGAAGTGATATTACCTGCGTGCCAAAGTATCTTGCCATATTAAGATAAGACTCGAGAGGCTTAACTGGCCCAAACATGGCATTCTAGAAGTTGCGGGAGCAAGAAATAGAGGAAGACCAAGCAAGAGATGGCTGGATTGTATCAAAGAGAACATGAGTAGGAAGGGCGTTGAGAAGGATATGGCTAGAGATAGAGGGAAGTGGAAGGAACGAACATACTGTGCCGACCCCACATAAAAAAGTGGGACAAGGTCTTTACCTTGTAGGAGAAGAAGATCAACATTCAAACGCTCCATGTTTGAAAGTCTTCAGTTAGGTACTTCGAGAAAATATCCAATTAAGCCAAATTTTACTACAGGTATTTTGATTCTCTTTACATGACAAGCATCTTCAGGGATACTTTTAACACAGAATTCATTAATTTTAAAAGTGCTTTTTGTATGTAAGTCAGCAATTGATAACGATTCCGCATGATGTAGTCTAAGATAGAAACCTATTCATCCTAGCCTTAAATAAGACACTAGTTATACGTATCCAGAAATATGTCTGCTGCAAGGAAGTGATATTACCTGCGTGCCAAAGTATCTTGCCATATTAAGATAAGACTCGAGAGGCTTAACTGGCCCAAACATGGCATTCTAGAAGTTCCAATGTTTTCCCGGATGTGGGATAAATGAAGATGCAAAACGTTAGTTGTAAACTTTTGAATCTTCGACATCATATAGATGACCTATTGTCTGATATCTAATTTAAAATTGGGCTAAGACGCGGTTAATACGAATTGTTCTAAAAAGCTTTGGTGAATATTTTTGGATCTAAACATGAACAACAAATTTATTTGTTTTGTACGTATGCCTGAACATTACTCCAAAACGTGTTTGTTTCAAGCAAGTTGCTTGAACCTTTGTGACGCATGTGGCATACGTAGTATATGTTGATATATCTCAAAAACCTGTTGCAGGTACCTCCCTGAATGTCCTCACTAGAGGGACCATGCTTTCAGAACAAAATGCAAAACAATGAGAATGAGCTTTAAAAGATTCATACATCTGCAGCATATTAAATATTGCTGAGTAATTATCTAAAGCGAAAACTTTAAGGAAGATTAATAATAAAGTTTAAAAAATTAAGCTCATCATGTCATTTTTACATACGTTGCTGAAAAAGCTTGTCATTATTGGTATATTTCTATCTTAGTAGTATTTCTTAATTATACGACTAGTTACGTTACAGTAATAGCTACGCAAGTACAACCTATTCTGTGGTTTAGTTCCGAATCTTAAGAAAAATACTATAAATATCCTTTAAATTAAAAATTTTGATTAATAGCACACAAAATATATTATAAGAAATATTGTATCCATCACACTACCAGCAATCATATTTTTAAATTATCCGCGTACCAAGCATAAAAGCATAAGGACCCTACAGACAACGCGTGCAGAATTTGGACAATCCACAGTGACCTTTGAAATGGGCAGAACTGCGCTTGCGGGTTTGAGCGACACCAAGTCAACTGATTCATTCATTCACATCAAGTGAGTCACATGATCAATCGACCCTGTAGACAGTGGTGTCAGATTTATTCGGAACCGCCTTTTGGCCTTTGACCTGGTTCCTTTAACGATCACCAAATGTTAAACAGTTGAAGATCTGTTTTTTTGTCATCAACATCTTTACAATTTTGACAATACAATACAAATACTTACTCATTATTGGACCAAAAAAGAAAACATTACAGAAATATTAACAAAATACAGCGGAGAATATGTTTCCAAGTCATATCCCAGTTTTTCTTCAGGATTCAGCTAAACGAAGTGTTTCAGTTTATATCTCGTTTTTCATGAACATCTACTCTTCTTGGAAAAGCTGGTTGAAACTGCCACCTGCTAGAAAGAGGTAGAGGAAAATTTTGACCTTTTTGTGGTGACCTACTGGGTTCGCTTGACTACAAGTTAATTGGTACATCAGTTACAGAACCGGTCTCCTTGTTGTAAAGGTTACAAGTTGAGGGATTAACAGGTGATATTAATTCGAAATCACTTCTACGTGAATAATTTTGACGTCCGAGCGTGTGCACTTTACGCCTCAGCGTACCGCTAGGGTACGCTGGTAATCATGATTCTAGATTTGGCACTGTTTATTACAACAGAGCGACTGCCGTTTAACCTAAGTAACCAAGTGAACCAAGTAACCCATAACTCTGTATTTTTGTAATCAATCGATAACATAAGACCGATCTCGTCTATCATTCTGTTCTTAGCGCTATTCTTGTTTCGATCCATTTTAGCCAGTATACGCTTTCTTGCTTTCCAGTCTTCTGCTATCAAATTTTAATTATTTCTACACGAAAATTGTTCAAAACCACACTTCTTTTTGTCGAGGGGAAATGGCTGACTTTTCAGATTAGTTTGGACCAACAATTATTGGTCACGGTTACCGCCCTATAAAAACCACAAAAATTCACAAATTGGCCTTTGGCTACTAAAACAATATCCTTATTACTTTCAACAATATAACTCATGCAGGTAACATTGTGTGGACCAGACTAGAATATGAAATAGACTGTATGTTTATCTGGTAGGACATAACTCTTAAACAGTCCACGTACGACCATTTTGGTTACGTGCCCGAGTGTAATAGACAAACATAAAGTCAAGGAACTTTAAACATTTATCATCATAATACTACTTATATGTCTTTGGCAATGTCTAAGTTACGGTCAAGTTCTTCAAAATTATCAAAGTAGAGAAATAAAAAAAATAAAAAATGTAAGGATAAATCCCAAACACACTGATGAACACACCACCTGTTGGTGACTGGTAGAAAAACCCCACGGCTTAAAGTCCGCCATTTTCATTCTTTGTAATAAAGTTTAAATAAATAAATCAAACTCGTGATTTTCTTAGATATATCCAAGACCTCAATCGTCGTATCTCTAAATACGCACTCACCAATCACCATCCATATGAACTAATCTATAATATGTTGACCAAAACTTGTTCAAAAATATTATTTATTGCAATTTTATGCGAACTTAGCAACGATCTCGTGATATAAAACCTGTCTTGGATGTTTTTTGTACGTAAAAAAACCCGTCAGGGCCAAGCCCAAGCCTTGTTTACGTCTGCGAGTACAAAAACTGGGCTATCTGTTCATCTGTGTACGTTTTTCTTAAGAATCACTGAATTAAATGAATTAACATATTAAGGATGATAGTAGTCGTAATAATTCGACTAGATTTGTTGTATAATTGAGTGCAATTGATTGATATGATTGACCATATGGTCTTTACAACATCTATTTTTAGAAAAACAGTTAATTTAGGTTTTTAGATATATTTTTTCGTTATTGAAAATAAATTATTTCTTACAACAGCAGATGTGTCGTGCAATTAGAAAAATATCTTTGAAAGTTCATTAAATTATCTTTTATAAATGAATTGTCGATGTTTTGATGTTTGGTACACGTAAAAGAGCGTAGATTTTTTTTCTTTATTTCGTATTTTTCTAATCACTGTATTTTCATCACAGGAAAAAATAAAATCAAAGCAATGACGAAGATTGTGGTTGCATTATAGTAGATGTAATAGGTTATATCATGTTGTAAAATGATCTTTAGAGAACCTACGCGGGAGATTCCCTGCTTTATCGAATGAGCAGCGCATTTCATTTTTATCGCGCTGCGATTGCCTAGCTAGGGTATAAAATTGAGTTGTGACTACAAAAAAAAATCCGCTACGAAAGTATTGCGCGAATGATTTGATCAAAATTTCATTATTCCGATATAAAAATACAGGTGCCATTTCACATCCTCCTCACTACACCTCTAAAATTGGCACCAAAACTGCATACCTTAAATCGAGGTCTTAACTATACACGTAATAATGAACTGAATTCCGTTGTTCATAAGGATCAGTTTCCAGTGACATAAGCTTGTGGTTTGTTTTTAAAATTCACAGCATGTTCGCATAATGTTTCCCAGGTATTCTCAGAAACGCGAATAAACAAACACACGCAATCTTTCCACTTGTGTTGGCAAAAAAGTTTTTTTTTTGTGCATGTCTTTGTTTTTGTCAATTAAGATTGGCAGTCTGGGAGGTTTCTATGGTTTCTTAATACCATTCAAATATAAGTGAGAGTGAGTAAGCGAGATGGGGTAATACGGGATGAATAGCGACCTCGTCTCTAAATAGAGATTTTCGCTCGTTTCGCTCGCTCAGTCAATTAACTAGTCTATCTAAATTGGTTTAGTAATAAGCGGGATGAGTTAACAAGACACATTTATAGATAAGTAGAGCTATACATGTACTTAGCTTTGGTCAGACTTGGTCGACCAGTGTGTTGTCCTGGGTATCGCTGGAGCGATGTGCTAAAGGACCTATGGACCCTGGGAGTGAGCGTCTGGCGACAACTAGTACAAGACCGCAAGAAATGGCGCCTTCACGTGTCAGAGGCCAAGATCCACTTTGGATCTCTGTTTCGCTGTGCCATCGTATTAATGCATCAGTGCTTATCCATCGTGTAAAGTCCATCCTGTTATATCCAGATGGGAATGAACATATAAAATGATTTACATGCAAAGTTGGAATCCATTATAACCACCTACTTGAGATGGCATTAGTAATAAAAACTACCCCTTTAAAAAAACTTAAGTATGTTATTTACATAACCTTTGAAAAAAATCAAAAATTATGGGCTCTACCATGAAAAAATATAAAAACAAATTAATATTTATTAAATTGTTGTTTTGACAATTATTTAAATTTGACCATAAAATATAACCATATGGTATGTGCGTCACATCTTTTTGCTTCTTTTGTGACAATTTTAATAAAAAATATCAGCATCATCAATCCTTATCAAAAAAATATATCTTAATCGATTAGTAACTAAAGAACTTGTTTATTGTATGTATGTAAAAATCTTTATTGTACACAAAGAACATAGTATCAGAATACAGGTTACAACAAAAGGCGGACTTATCCCAAATAGGAATCTCTTCCAATCAACCAAACTAACATAGGATATAGACATATGGGCACAGAAGAGGGCACAACACGCAAAGAAATCTTAGGTGCATAGACACACATCTAACATACAAATTCAATTACACATAAAAACAGTAAGCTCAGCTCAAGTCCGATCGTTCGTAGTATTCCCTAACCCGAGATTTGAAAGAGTGAGAAGACAGCTCTTTTATCTCCAAAGGAAGATTGTTCCAGACATTTGCACCGAGAATTGAGAAGGAGTTGGCGTAACACTGTGAGGAGTATACAGGTATGTTCAACTTTAGGTGGTGAGATGCTCGCAGACGGGGATCAAGATCCCGGAAGGAGAAATTTGATCTGAGATATTCAGGGGAAGAAGGATTAAACAAGACATTATAAAGAAAAGAGACAATATGCAGTTTACGACGTATCCTTATTGGCAACCAGTTCAAAACTCGGAGATATGGTCATATTTCCTTAGCCCAAATACGTAACGAATGCACGAGTTCTGTAGTCGCTCTAGTTTAGCAGTGAGTTCGTCTGTAAGGTCTAGGAACGCGACATCAGCATAATCCAGAACCGGTATAAGGAGCGAGCGAGCCAGTAGTGCTTTAGTATCAGTGGGCAGAAAATTTTGCAAACGTCTTAAGGAGTGTAAAGATACAAAGATTCTTCGGCTCGGTTCGGTTTATTTGTTAAGAAATTAAGAAAACTGTTTATTTCTTAACTTGTTACATTCCCACACTTTTCCTTCACCAATCTTCTAAAGATTAATCGACATTTTTTAGGATTACCAACAGATAAGGTTACTATGAAGTTAGGAGTACTGTGAAGGACGAAGGTAACCTTTTATTAAAAAAAGTACTATTTTCATAGGATTTAAGTACGTGAACACCACAGACAAAAGCCAGAATCTACGTAAAGTGATAAAGATTTTCCGAAGTTTTCGCTTAGCAACATATTAAACAATTCATTTTGGAATCATGAAATTTCTTACATCACAGACAAATTGGCAGAAAACCAGCTGAATAAACAAAGATATATTGGAAAGCTGGCGGGAATAACTTTCGCGCCAAACGATGCGCATGCGCATGTAATGCAATATGCATCCTTGACGCAAGGACGTCAACTGACATGCCTTATAGATATAATCTGTTTGACCAGCATAATAATGTATGCAAGATGATTTTATGATCATCGGTATTCAATATATAACAGCGTGGAAGGTAAGCACATTGTACATCTTGTCATAAAAAATAGTTAATTTCTATATTTTGTATGGTGCAATAAAGAATAACTTGCTTTGTTCAACCATACATGAACATGCTACTCAGCAGTGCAGTGACCGACCCAAAATACATACGCAGCGCAGACAAATTTGAAGTTTAACACATTCGAAATATTATGATAATCTACTAATGTAAATCAATTTAGTATAAGTACTTTGTTATCCATACTATTCATACTAATTACTAATATTACTAATCCATACTAATATTATAAATGCGAAAGTCTGTCTGTCGGCCCGTCTGTCTGTTACGCTTTAACGGCTAAACCGCTGAACGGATATTGATGAAATTTGGTATGAATATAGTTGAAGACCCAGGGTCAAACATAGGCTACTTTTAAACGCAGGCGGAGCTGCGGGACAGAGCTAGTTTTGTAAATAAATTCTCTTTGGTATCACTCAATCATCGTGTTTTACTGTCTGGCGTCTTGACGATCCACCTGCCAAAGACACCTCCTACTACGGCAAAAACACCCTAGCCTACAGTTTACTGATCAGTCTTGTGCGTCTGCTTGACTGGTGGTAGGAAAATCCTGTCCAGCGCACATTGCACCCCGTGCACTAACCCTTATTCCTATCTGTCGGTCTAATATCTTAGGTCTCACGATATGAGACTACCTTAAATATTTATTTACGTATATATTCTTAACTTATGGTTAGGGCTAGCGAGTTAGGTGTTAGGGTTGTTTGTGGGTAATATATATCCCTTTAAGTTCACGTACAGTGAGCGAACTATACAGCACATTACATTACTCCACAAAGACACATTGACTACACACTACACGTACATAACAGTTACATCAATAAATAGCTAGTTGACTGTATATGCTTTCAAATTTTCAGTAGTGTAGTTATCATGCATACGCTCTTTATTAAAAAATAAACAAATACCAAATCTATGGTCACACTTCATTAATAAATTTTATTTTAAGATTGTTTGAAATCTATTTATTTTTCTATTTCACGAGAGACGTTATAGCCGAATTTCTCTTGGTTCATCGTAAATGAAATGCCATTGGCTGTAAGAAAAAGCAGTTTCAAAATGGAACGACTGAAGAAAAAAAAACTTAGTGAAGATCTCTCAAAATGTTAAAGAAGTGACGTAAAAGATCGCAAAAGTAGAACAATTCAAAATTGATCTTAGTATGAATAAAAAATGAAATTCCTATTAGGAATTCGTCACACTACGTCACCCGCGATGTGACGATACGATAAGTGTATTTGGCGCGTATTTTATTTCACGTTATCCTCAAGCTATCTCGCTTATACGTTCGCGGTGGTGTGAGACAAATATACATTATTAATTGGCTATGATAAACGGTATTTTCTACTTGGCCGGTTGTTTGTTAAGGCGGTTTCATACTATTTGTTTAAGAATTAGTAAATGTTGGTGTTTAATTTTGGCAAAGTTGATGGAGACGTCAAGACGCCATTACTGTAATTTTTTTATTCTGTAACAAAATTAGTCACATGCTCATTTACAGTTTTATTTTCATTATTTTATGTTCAAAAGTATGGACTTTATTACATTTGTAATTGTCTGTAGTTAAAAGAGGATAGCGTTCGAGTAATTTTGTAAATTGAGAAGTTTTACAAGAAAATAATAGAAATATTATAAATAATATTAGTATGGATTATCAGTTTATCTTATATAATAATCTAATTAAATAACAATAAAAAAAATATTTGACACATTTATGAAAATTATGAAAGTTTTGTCCTTAGATATTGTATAAATTTAATTATGTATCCTATTTATAAAATAATTAGCACTTATTGTTTTCATATCTCAATAAATGGAATGTGAGACAAAGCCGGATACGAAAATTGGCCACAAAATAAAGAAACTTATACAGAAAATGAGAAGAAACAGTTGTTTCAGGAGCTCATTCATATCTAAAAACTGGTTATAAGTTTACTCTATTTATTGAATTAATTAAACCTAACAAAAAAAAAAAAGTAAGAACCTTACGAATGTTTATCGAATTTATAAAATTGCGCAAAACATTTTGTCTGACATTGAGTGGGCTTTCGCGCCGCGCACCTCCTTGCCTCGTGGAAGCTTTTTTCTGAATTTCTGAGAAAAACTCCAAAGTCGGCAGCCGGCACGTGTACCGTAGTAAATAAAAGGGGGTAGGGGCGTACCCCCGTGCGTACCCCGCCGCAATTAGTTAAGGAAAATAAGAGATAGCGTTATTATTGTAGGGCGTTTGTTGAAATATTTCTTACATATTTTCATAGATCGTGTTCGTAATCGAATGTTAAAGTACTGTTTTTTTAGTAATAAAAAATAAAGGTAAAAAGCCATTATTGTATTTTAACCTTTCTTTATTAAGTATTTTTAAGACAGACTTTAGGCAGTCTAGGATTGAAACGAATATTCGACTTGTTTTAGTTTGTTTATTTTAAGAGAAAAATATATTTATTGTTGTTGTTGATATATTTATTTACATTGACATATCTCAAAATAATCTGTTAAAAACGTTAATTTAATCACAAACATGTTATATGGCTTAATTTATTTTTTATACAGATTGCATAATTTGTTATAAATGATTATTTATTCAATTAACTTAAATAAGCTCACTACTCGACTACAGTAATAATTAGTTGAACAACCCTTAGCAAAATGATTTCTTATGTTTTCGCGATTGTTATTCATTAAATTAAACTATTTTAATACGGTTTTATCGCGTTTATTACCAGTCATTGACTTAATAAAATCGCAAACTCGGAAGCAGACTGCAAGACACTTAGATACTGTGAGCCAATACTGCGTGAATCGGAATAGTTCCCAATAAAAATTTCAGGCGGTAGTTTGTAATCTTATGACATCAAAGACAAATGTTAACTTAGTCTGCCTGCGACCATGAACGCTGTAAAGTGTTTAAAACGTCAGGTGTAAATAAATAATTAATACGCGATAAAACCGTATTAAAACAGTTTAATTTAATGAACCCTTAGCAATACTACACTTATAACTCGTATTTATTTAACAATAATGCGAGTAGATTAGACAGTGAGTCAAGCGTTATCATCATGTGATAAGATATGATCCAATACGCAAGAAATGTGATTGCAGCGCTTAATACTCTCTGTGAACTATTTCTACTAAGTGAGACTATAATCATATTACCTATTACATACCAAGCCTTATTTATAAATCCTGCATATTATACAGGTGATTTTTAAACACCAGAAAAATCTTTAGAATGTTTGAAACTAAGCCACTTTCAATGAAAAAAATAAGTGAAAACCAAGAAAAAAATTTCCGCCTACCTCGTGATCAGCTGATAGGAAATAAAATAAAAACGAATCCCTTGGTCATGCCATTAGGATAACTGTACCGAATTTTAAGTTTAGAAATACTATGTAGAAACTCAGAAAACTTTTTAATGACTATTTTTTCTTAACTTTAATAACCTAAATGAGTGAATAATATTTTGCTTGACGTATTTGGCTGTCTGCGTATTTTTAGTCACGTGTAGGGCAAATTATGTAAGAAGCGTAGTCCAGAAAACAACTTTATTTATTAAAATATGTTTGACGGCATGAAATTATTTAGTTCATGATATTTTAATACTGTAGTTATCGCTTCATATCAGATCATGCCTATATTTACAACCGCATGGCATATGTTTCACAACACGTGTTGGATATAATTGTTGTATTTACACTCAGAAACACCATGACACTTAGTCCGCGAGCTCTCGTCTAATTTAAACCTTGTGAATACGGCTTTAGATAGCAAGAATCGGCGCACGCGCCGGTCATCGATGTGTGCGTAAAGCCGGTTGCAGATACTATGAAGAATCGGTATTTTGCGGAAAAACCTGGTGCAATAAGACTTTTAATAGTTGCCGCATGGTTAACGGTATGCCACATTGCTGCTAGATAATTGGCGGTATATTGATTTCCTGTTACATCATCATCATAAACAATAATAATGAATTTTAATATGTATGCGATGCATTTTTTTCTATGAATGTGAATTATTCTTTGTACTTATTGTTTTATTTAATAAAATCAAAACTTTGTACAAATATGTTTATTGAAACAAATAAGTTGGGTATTAGAAGAATAAATGAATTGACAAGTTGCTAATCACTTATATCGACGAGAATCCATTTTATTAATCATTGTTTTCAATCTCTGAGGAAATAAAGAATGTGATAGTTAGTCAAGCACCAGTAAACAAGATTTTATTAATTATAAAAGTCTAAATTATTTTTATTTTTATGAGATAGATTTATTAGCCTCGGTGGTGTGCTAGTACTTCTTATCAATTAATTTAGCATTTTGAATTCAATTAGCGACACAATGAGTGATAAAATATAAATTATTAGTGCATTTCGTAGCATGTACCAAACTGTATATCCGTATTTTGCCTATTTTTTGTGAAGCTCGTTAAAATTAACAATTAAAGCCGCTGTCGTAAGTTATTATAGAGTTTTTTTATTTGGAACAAAAACATATTAAACAATATTTTATTGTATCTCTACATTCTCTTTTCAACTAACTGAGATTCGAAATATAAAAATTTAATTTAGATTTATTTATTTTTTAACTCGATTTAAAATTATGGCAGTAGCATGCGCGGCCATAGTTTTTTTTTAACAGTGTGAGTGACATAATTACGTATATGTCTAGTAACAGGTTCTCATACAGTATGTGTGGGTGTGAGTGGCATCGGGGATTCCCAACGTGCAAACTTTTCAATTAGTCACTTGATTTTTGACTTAATAAATTAACATGAATTTCTCGTGAATTTGCCAAGTGATAATGCTTATGTACGTTTTGTTTCGGTAGTTGTATGGAGTTGTAATTTTTAGAAAAGTTTACACACTGACACCTGTACAAGATCGATTGACAATTTAACTTACACGAAATCACGATCATGAATGGAGACAGTTGAGGGTGCAACCGATCGACTAAGTTGTATTTGTGCTATTAAGCTAAAGACAAAATTATAGCTATAATATATTTACATAACATTTCTAAGAAGCTTCAACAGTGTGGCTTTTTATGGAACTCTTTATACATAATATACAATAAAATCTACCTGTAAAGAGATGGCAAAGCAAGGTCGAGACTAAACCGTCAGTTTATAGTCAGTTCTTACGTCATGCCAATTGAATCGAAGACTATTAGAGCACGTATACAATACACAATGCATGTATGTAATGATCTCTACCGCTGGTGACAAGGAGGCTGGCTGTTTAAGTTCCTTTACGGATAAGCGTAGAAATCATTCTTGGCACCGTACCCCACGAGCACGAATATGTATTTAAACATAAATTTTAGGTAAAGTATTTTTTTTCAATTTAAGCTTTTTGTTTTTGCTTTTCTTCTGAATAAGAAAACATATACAAGTACATAACATAATGTATTAGGTTTCCAAGTATTGTTGCCAGTAAAAAGTTATATTTTCGACCAAGTTCCATAGTGCCGTAGGAGTTGAATACCCAGAAGAAATTAGCTTTTCGATTTTTTCAAAAGTTAATGGCGAATTTATTACTCAGAATGTGCGTCCTAAAAAATTGAAAATCTATCGAGATATCACAATTAAAATTTCAAAAGGCGATTAAAAAAATGTATGTTATGTTATAAGCGAGGTTAGTATACAAGTATGGCACTTGATACAAATAAGGCCTATGCTAAAATAAGGCCTATAGTTCGGAAAAGTCGTTTAGAATATGTTTAGGTTTACATCAAAAATACTTCACATGCGCATAAACGAAAGCGCCACAAATCAGAAAACAGTGCAAGAGGCCCAATCGCGCTCACAGAGACAATAGTGGCCGGTCGTTTATGAAGGATGGGCATTTTCATTTGCTTGTTAGTAATTTGTGGTAATTTCTATCTAATTTCAATTTTATTCTTTGTAGTTTTGTTTGAAGTAATGTATACTGATCACAACATATCTCATAAAAAACAAGATACTATGACTAAAAATGTATTTTTTATAATATGCTAACTGTAGTTACAGTTAGCATATTATAAAAAATACAGTTTATGTACGTTAAATGCAGTTGCATTTAACGTTTAATAAGTATACTGTACTAAATAAGGCCTACTTTTGAAAAAAGGCTTTTCCCTTATTAATTTTTCACTATTTAATAATAATTTTGAGAAAATATGTTAATTAGCAATAAATATAATGTATGGAAACGGTTTTTTTTATAAATATTTTTTGTTATTATATTATTTAAATTTTATTTCCTGTTACTATGCAACGTCAATTTTGACTAGCAATTTTAGCAATATATTTTGTATAATAACTTAAAAAGTTGTTCAAGGATCTAATGGAAACACATGAGAAAAGGTCATCATCATCATCCTCGCGTGTATTCCTAGTTACATCGTCAGCTTACGCTTCGGATTCTAGGGTACGCTGTAAGTCATGGTCCTAGATTTGGCGGAACTGGTTATTACAATGGTGCGACTGCCGTCTGAACTCCGTAACCCTTTTTACAGGGAAACCAGACTAACAGGAACAAGATCCGAGGTGTGTTAGTGGCCAACACTGTCAGAATTATTCAGACTGCCCCAAGGCCTCTGACACAGCCTCACGACTGCTATCTATCTATAACAACCGGGACCAACGGCTAAACGTGCCTTCCGAAGCACGGAGGAGCTCAAGGTAGAAAATGCTACTAAATGGCGACCAATCCAATAGTGGTCGCGTCACGCCGTCGCTTGACACGCGCATTCGCTACGGATCCGTGGGTCGCGTTCGACTAACGAGCTCCTCATGAGACTCCAAACACATGAGAAAAGGTATATATATACTCGTAAATACAATTTTTTACATTACTAATACTCTTTTATCAATATTTCTGTTAATTATATAGGCCTTGTTAACACTTTCACGGACAGTTAAGAAAATAACAATGGCACTCAATTGTTATCTACGTCGAGAGACGTTACTGTCCGCGAAAGTGTTAAGTTACTATGTTTTTAAAAGGCCTAAAGCTAAGGTTAACGAATAACGTCTTTTTATGTGATTTTTGATATTAGATTATAATATGTTTTCATAATTACTTGAAATTTACAAATCAAAGAATAATGTCATGCTTTTATTAATCGCCTTTTTAGAATAATTTATCAAGAGTGTTTGAAATTAGGTAGACCTTATTTGTATCAATTACCTTATCTGCATAAAATTTTACTTAGTACCTACTGAGGAGCCTTTCTACACAACATACGTAAGTATTTACATTAACATCTTGAAAAATGATCTAAAAATACAAAGCAAAAATATAAAACACATCAAAGTCAGTCACTACAGTCATTGACCTAAAAACGGAAAGTATATATCGTATCTTAGCATTGTTGGATATAGGGGAAAATTAGCTAGCGTTTCATTCACAAACCTAGTAGAAACTAAACGCGAGGAAAAACAAAAGAAGGCTAAGAAAAATCGCACAAAAGACGCCCCGGCACCCGGATGGAGGGCTTACTAATCAATATAATAGAGCCACTATGTGCAAAAAATATATACGTATACTTCCACATCAGTTAGTACGAATATCGACTTTATCTTCAGTACATAAGGCACGTGTAAAGGAATGACGCCGCCCTAGTTATAAATAGATTTTCACGAAAAAGAAATGTTACAGCGACTTGGTGCAAGCTCCGCATAGAGTAGTCAACTTTTCAGAGAGAACATACGTATTTTTTTTAAATATTTTCATTTTTATTTTTATCATATATTAATTTGAGATATTTAATCAAATAATGTCATTAGCATTTTATAAACAAAACTGTTTAGGAGGATAATTAAATTTAAATAGACCATGTAAATGACCGTATTTAAAAACCCAAACCACATTATTTAGTGATAACGTATTATTTATTATGGGATTGTTGACACCAATTTAATAGCAGTTTAATATAGTATATGGGAATTGTATCAGCATGGAACATTCTATATGTTTTGTAGGTATGTGTGTACGATTGTACGCTATTAATTAGCGTTTCTCAAATATTATTAATACTACTAATTGGACAGCATAAACAAGTTCACGATTAGCGTTCAATGGCTCTGCAAGGACGCAAGTATTGTTCAATTTTAATTGATTATTAAGTTGATTTATTCTTAAGTTAAATCAAAAATTTTAACATAGCAAAGAGGAGAAAATTCAGTCAATCGATCTGCTGGTTTTTTACGATAATCTCAAAGGGCTCAAAGTAAGTACTCAATTGACGTCCTCTAAAGTAGTAAATAACTAATGAGTTTGTGATAAAGTAGTTCTAGTGACGTTAATAAACAAAATATATGTAAGAAAATACGTAATAATGCTGAAGGTAAAAAGACCAAGAGAGCCCCATTAACCATCTTTAAAAATTATTGTCACAAACAGGTGTTTGAACAACAGGTGGTAAAATAGGTATTTCTCAACAGTATATCGTATAGTGCACAACCACCACCAAATGGGGGACACAAAAATAAAAATGCCGGCTCTGTTTGAAACTAATCGCGTTCTAATTTCTCTGGACCACACTCACAGGCGCAATTAAGTCGCGTACACGAGCTGTCGGGGGGCAGTGGGGGCTAGGGATGGGGAGAAAAAATGCGTGGAAAAGGGGGCAAGAAAAACGCGAAAAGCGGAAACAAGTTCCTGCGACACGTGACTGGTAGCTTCCCGGGAGCGTCGGCATGGCAACCGGCCGGGGTATTGCATCTTTTTTTTTCTTAGCCTGTTTCATCGTTGTTTTTGGGGTAACGGTTTAGTTGCGATTAGGTTGATAATGTTTGATTTGATTTTTTAAATGATTAATGTTTGCTCACCTAAAATCATAAAGTTATTTGCCTTGCGTAACAGTGTCGTTGTCAGAAGTAGATTTTTAAAGATCATTTTATATATCATCATCTCATTTAAATAGTTAGATATACCGCGTAATGCGACGAAAGATTATTTGGCATACAATTGGCAACATGTCAGTCAGGGTATATTACAAAGCGTCTATATGATGAAGTAGGTAGGTAGCACAGAATAATAAATATTACTTACTATAGGTGCATTCAATACTAGCCGTATGATTGTTTGCACTTTTTAGCATGCACTAAAGATGGAAAAAAGGCCGGACGAAGAGATGTCGGTAAACCTCATACCAGATGGACCGACAACCTGGTCAAAATATCCGGAAGGAAGTTGATGAGTACGTACGAAAAGAACAAGACCGGGGAGGATGGCGTGCAATGCTAGATGCCTACACTCAGCATTGGGGGGCGATGGGCTGAAGAAAGAAGGCAAAAAGGCATGCGGTCCAACTGGTGGTAAACGGTCCAGCCCTGGCGTCCATGGGCTACGGTGACCATTTACCACCAGGAGCATTACGTAAATACAATTTGTGCATTGCATTTATGTGCAAAACTAGATAAGATAATATATATATAGATAGTTCTAATGTGTGATTTTCTTATAAGATAAACAACCTAAAGGTGCTTTACAACAACAAGAACAATCTAGAGGAAATGGGATGAGGGACAAAAAAGAGGAAACAATATATTAATACAAATACATAACAAATGATACAAACAATACTAATTTATCCCAAGGTAAGATCTCTTCTAGTAAAACAGCCATATGTTGAAAGTATAAATAAACTTCGAAATAAATATATTAACAATTATTACTGCATTTGTATAAATACAGTAACAACAATGATTTACATTTAATATTAAGTAAATCATTTGCGAAAGACAAACAACATTAAAATTGAAACAAAATATTCACGTTTCACTAACCCGGAAAAGGGGTAAAAAGAAGCCTAGCTATTAAATAGGGGAAAGGAAATTATGTTAAAGTATATGAATTAACAGTAAAAGAAAAATGTTTCTGAGAATAAACAAGTTGGGAGGCACGTGTATCCCAGTCGAGCCGGAAGAACCGGCCTTGAGTGTGCGTAGAAACTTTGGGTCATAGATTGAGGGAAATTCGGTTTTCAATAACACAAATAATTAAAATAAAACTATTTCAATAAGGTTTTTATCTCAAATCATCATCAGGTGTAAATGTACATAAGTAATAAGCGTTTTAAAATTAAATCAATTTACAAACCGTATTAAAATATTAAAATAGTTTAATTTAATGAATAACAATCGCGAAAACATAAGAAATCGTATTAAAATAGTTTAATTTTATGTATAAACCTTTTAGTAAGGTTTTTATCATGTTTATTACACATTTATTTTATACCTAATGTTTAAACACTTTAGTGTGTAAAATTAATATTTGTTTACTCTACTAGCGTTCAGGTCGCAGGTAGAGAACCAATCGCGAAAACATGAAACATCATTATTAAACAGGTTGACTGTTTAATACTAATAATGCACAACAAGGATACAATTATTTATTTTTTTTACTGATATATTGGAAGGATAAAAGCATTGAGAAAGGAACGTCATTATGACGTTTTTTTTTCAATGAATAAAAACCCTTAAAGAAAATGAAGAATAAAAAATAAATACAAGAAAATAAAAGAAATAAATTAAATTAAATTTATTTATTTGAAAAAATTGTAAATGCAGCTAGGTATAAGAACTTTAAAAAAATTAACTTTGAAAAAATTCTCGGTTATCTCTTTATATTTTTTAATTACTTTGTAAGTACTAGGTAAAAGTGACTGATGATGAAATATTTGTCGGGTAAAATAAAACGTATTTTACTAAATGCATACAACACACAGAAAATTAAGAATTATGCACTGTTTAAAAATAGTAGTTAGAACTCTAAACAATTATTTCGGCTCATCTTTCGAGTCAAAGTCTTAACATGATATGTTAATTTAATTAAAATTATAATTATTTACCCTACAATTAACTGACTGGTAGAAAATGCTCTTCGCATTATGTCCGTCAGTTGTCAGAAGTATTTTTACTTGTGGAATAATAAAGTTTTTTCAAATAAATTAACTTCGAAGGAGCAACATCTCCGTCGCTCCATTACCTCTGATGCGTAGCAACCCCGGAAGAAAGAAAAAATCTATACTAGTCGGTGCAAGGGCGGGGGTGCCCTAGTTGGTCCCGCTCAGCTTCTATAACTAAATGTATATATATTAACTGAAGCTTCAGAGAAAATTCGAAGATAAATTGATTGCTAGAAGCGATGGTTATTTCCAATCCAGCCTACTTACGTCGAAATGAAATCATCTAATAATTTTTATTAATTTATTTTCTAACAGTTATTTGGCGTTTACATAAAAATACATAAAATCAAAAGACCTAATTTACTAGCAGATTGTTATTTTTGTATTGATATCTTCTTCTGGTTTTAATCAGTAATTATAAGTAGAGAAGGGTTCGATGTTCCTGGAAACAGGACCCCATGCGTAAAATTATTTCTGTTATTTTATCTTGTTAACGTACCGACTTTAGAATATATCACTCTACTACTCACTCTCTGATAAACGGTCGTTTTGGAAATCATTAGGAGAGGCCTTTATCCAGCAGGGGACTGACTGTGGCTGAAATGATGATGGTGACTCAACTACTATCTACGGTCTTTTCAAGTAACCTACATCTCTACCATGAGGAGAATTCTTTAGTTTTGTAACGAAGTTCTTAATTATCTCTATTTGCTAGGAGCGCTCAGTTTTTAATTAAAAAATAAATTGTTGACACAGACAGTCTACGTTATTAAAATGTCATGGTAGTGGCACTGTTCGCGACGTCTACTGTTCACAGAATTACTAGTACTATCTCATAGTGGTAATAACAGAACGCACAACATATGTTATGAGAAGCCTGTTAATATGGCGGTGATGGTTCCTTATACGTTGTCAAATTAGTTTTTTTGGCATTTTGTTTGTATAACGATAAGATGAGTATACTTGGTGTTGAAGCGACTCGTAAATGATTGAATAATAATGATTTTTTCTATGATAACCTTAATGGAATGAAATTAGCATAGCAACTATTAGACTAATGGTGGTCCAATCATCCCAAAATACAAGATAAGTTTAAATACAGATGTAAAAAAAGCACAAACAGAACAATTTTTTGATAAAACTACTCACGACGACCATTATCTGGTTCTGGACAAAAAATTGCGAGGTCAAAACTACAATAATTCATAATCTCGAATATTGCACAAGTACATTTAATTTAAACTTGTCGATTGTTTCAGTTAATTAACTATTTTTCAACAAAAACCTACGCGATGGCAGAGTACTACGTACTTTAATTTTGGGATTTCACACACCAAAATAATTTTGAACATATATGTAAGTAATCGTTTGAAAACCCTTTATTTTAATAATACACTTGATATATATGTTTATCTATAAGGCTTATTTTTTCCCTATGGGGAAAATATGTACTTTTTGGGATTTATTTTCATTGTTTTTAATTTTTTTACCGAGTTTAATGTAAGGTCAAAGCAGACAACAACTTTAGTCGCTTATATTGTAAATTTTAATGCTATTTGACATATACGGCAATATTTTATTCAAAAGCCTACGTATTTCTTATTTACGAAATAAATATTCAATGACCCGTATACCATATGTAGCCACAAATGGCAGGCAGCGCCAAAAAAAGTTTGATTATGAAAGCCAGTTTTTAAAACACAACCGGATTTGCTCGAATTTTTAGCAAGATATACATTATTTATATGTTTTGAGTTTGACGAAGTGTAACGAAATGATATATCTTTCTCAAATGACACGTAGATAAGATAGCCACAGAAAACCTATGCCCTGCAGGAGTTACACGGATTTGATTTCCGGGGACAAAAAGAAAATGAAAATCAAAGCGTCGATGACCAGAGTTTTTATTTTTTTTAATTGAACAATTACATCTCACTGCTGGACAAAGGTCTCCTCCATCTCTTACTACGTGTCTATCTAACTGCAATAACTGCCTTTAAAAATCCTACAGGTCATCGCTCAAACGCTTTCTGGGTCTGGTAAAAAATGGTATTTGGTACTGGTACAATGTGACAAGACCTTTTCAGACTTAAGTCTCAACTTGACACGATTATAAATTGGGAAATAGTCATGTTAGAATATTAGACCGAATATGAAATATCATCGTTCAACTTGAGGTATTCGTGTGTAAATAGCAAACCTATCTATATACATATCTATCTAATTATGCTAATAAAAGCTTTCTTGACAGGGGAAGTACCAAACCCGTTGTCGTGAAGTGTTTAGATTTATTATTATCCTGAAAATGCAGTTTTAATAGAGTAAATATAAAAGATAAATTGCTTGCCTGTTAAAACAGTACATGTTTAAAAAATGTATTATTTTCAAGCGATTTTAAGCGAAAAAGGTGTGAAAATGTATTCTTATTGTCGCAAACGGGAAACACAAATAGACGATGGAGTACGCATTATGCATATCGAGTGTGTTTCATGGCCCATCGACCTTGCACACACTGGTGTCAGAGATTTTCGGACCCATTTTTCTGCCACTGACTTGGTTTCTTTATCGGCAGCCTGTACTAACTTGCGTTCCTAAGTAAGGAATCATCATTATTATAAGACAATCAGAAGATTCAAATATACAATGTATGTGAATATGGGAAATTAAGACATTCTGTAAAACTAGTTACACATGTTTCATCAAACCTCACACTCGTAAACTTTCACTTGTATGAGTAGTCGAAGTCTATTTTACTGTCGTGTCTTAAAAAGGCAAAAACTGAAAGTCAGTGCGTTTGTGCTATAATACTTAGCGCAAAATGTGTCACTGAGTTAGGCCTTTTTGCGTTGCTGCAGCACACCATTGTAACTAAATATTTGTAGTAATATGATTTGTACCTTTCTTTTTGTTTTTGTTTATTGGTGTGTTTAGCAATTCAAATAAACTGCTATCTATCCGCCTATTGTGATATAAAATTGTATATTTGTACAATAAAGTTTAAATAAATGTACTAACCAAACTTGAAACATCTAAAAAGTATGCTTCCCGTGGGAATTGAACCCAAGACCTCCGGGTCACTGGACCACTGAGGCAGTCCCATTGCTACGAACTCTGGACCTGATTATAGGATTTTGAAGAAGTCAATATGAAACCTCAAATCTTATAGCTACTAAATTGTGTTTGATTTCAACCTAGCTATTCATTATAACATGTGTAGTGATTATTTACAATGAAAACCGGTTTTCGGTCTGAGGCTGTAAAAACTGCAACAACAAGAGGTATGATTGGCAAAATAAAAATCAAAATAGCTGCTGACGGACGAGTGTTTATGGTCGTTGAGAGCATTGGAAGAATCCTTTTGAGTTTTATAAGGTTTTTTATTGATATCTTCGTATAAATACTTGGATTAGCCACTTTGTTAAAGTGTTTTACATAACATGTAATTTTTTAACATTAACATATAAGTGTAAATTCCTTGGCAATAAGTCCACTGTTGTGGATTTATTGCAAGATTAGTAATTCATTCCTATCGAGTTGCTTACATGATTATTTGACTTCCAGTTGGCTGCGGGGTGGGACCAACGCCTTAACGAAGCACGGAATCATTTTTATTTTCAGGCATTCAGGTGATTAGTTAAGCCTGAAATGTCCTAAACAAACTAGAAATAACCACGCAAAGGATGCTGGTATTCCAACTCATGACCATTGGATCACAGAGGCTGTAAATATTATTATTTTTCCAAAAGATAACGATAAACATAACGCTCCTTCTGGCGCAGTCGGGTAAATAATTTTGAAAACATCCAAATACTACGCACCTAACAACTGACGACATACTAATTGAATCTGAAGTAATCTATAATGAACGTCGTGGTATAGATAAAGACAGACACACCTACCAAAAATCATCAATTTGCTGCTAGAGTAATTAAACATATTTAACCTAAAGTCAATGATGATAAAGTTCAAATTGATAATCTTTGGAACGTAGTAACGCAAGGCCATAGACAAAACTGTAAAGGCAAGGTTAAGGTGATAAAAACTCTAGAGTAAGGTTTATGGTCGAAAGAGTATCGTCATAGTCATTAACATACACGATAACTTTGAGTTTTGAGCAGGAAACTAGACGATTGATGTAATCTTTTGTTTACGTTTTTGAGAAGCACATGAATAGGCTAGTTTCCTAAAAAAATATAATTAGTCCGTCAGCTAGATAATCAAAAAATATTGGAGACGTATTTTTTCTTTTGAAAATTAAACAAAGAATGGTAAAGATATGACGCGTTAATGTTCCGTGTGACGTCACAGTGTGCTACACTTTTTCGCAATATGTGACCTCACCAGCCCCCACTCCTAAACTTTGGTGCGTTATATCTTTATAATTTATCGCTCAATTGACAAAAGAAAAAATACGTCAATAATATATTTTGATTCCCTAAAAGACGGACTAATTTTAATGTTAGTCTTTTGACCCTGGAAACTAGCCTATTGTGAATTGAAGTAATTATGTCGAAAAAAGTGATGCCAAATTTTTGCGGTCTTATGTAAAATATCTAATCTTTCTGCGTTGAATGACAATGATGAATACATCTAAGTAGGCTAACAGGCTTGAACGATGATGGATAACTTACTTAAAATGAAACTACCTAGATTAATACACTAATAAAAAAATAGAACTTACACTACCTAAATAAATACTTACCTAAAGATATTTAATTTATTCAGGCGTTACTTTGCGGAAGTTAAAGTTAGCACTTACCAAATTATTTTGCGTGCTTCCGCCACCAGTTAGTTTATGCAAACTATTGCCTGCCGGCACCCACCTACTACTATTAGTCCCAATATGCCCCCCACCATTATTTTGCACATACGATACGTGTTTTGTGACATTCGTCGTTTATACATCGATCTATTAACAGCTTGGTCTAGTGCTTGAAGATGCCTGGCGTTGAGGCGAAACACGTGTCGCATGTGTAAACTAATGGTGGCGGGCATGTTGGGATTAATAGTAGTGGGTGAGTGCCGGCCAATCAAAATAATTTGGTAAGTACTTACCGAAAGCTCAACATAAAAACGGCCCCTTATTTTAATTTAGTGTAATAATTAATTGTTTGACTTGCCGATTCAAATTGATAAAAAATTATGAATAACTAGGTGTTTTCCGCATCTCTGCCTGCGTCAGAAAGTAGCGCATGGTTGACTCCGGGTCTTCAACTATATCCATATCAAATTTCATCAAAATCTGTTCAGCGGTATGACAGTCTTTTGTACTTATAATATAAGTATCGATTTTATTCATATGTGTTCTGCGAATACAGTTCACTATTTATGTATTTAGTGCGGAAATTCCCAATCGTAAGTAAAGATATTATAGGCACGTGTTTTCATCACGTTTCTAATATTTTTAGAAGAATTACGACTCCATTGATGTCACACGTGCTTTAAAGAGTAATTTCTGAGATGAATAAATCGTAAATGACCTTAAATGATGATTTATAGATATAGTTTTAAAGTAATGAGTGTAAAAATGTAAAATATATGTACACCTTTCTTGGAAATACGTATACTATACCTACTTGGAATACATAGAATAATAACATATAGAAAAGTTTGTTTTCTTATAAAACAGTAATGCAAGGTTTTATTATAACATTTTGGTCTAAAGAAAATAACTAAATAAGCTGTTTACTTTTTAATTTTCGTTTACTTATTTAATTCAATTTCGATTTAATACTCGTATTTTGTTAATTTCAGGGCAACATTTTTGAATTTAAAAACTATTTCAATACATAGAAAAATATCACAGGAAATGAGAAGAAATAAGAAAAAATAAAAAGAAATAAGAAGTAAGAAGTAAGAAATTATAAAAGTTTCAATAAAATAATTTTCAGTTATTGAGTTTTTTAGGCGATCCCCTAAGATTAGCTTCATTAGTGTCAAGAAAAAGAGTTTATTGAAGATATTTCACGACAAATTCATTTTAAGTCCTATAAAGACAAGAGATAAAATGCTTTTATTGTATGAATTTAGGTACAAGTAAGGAGACAATAAAAATTAAAACAATTATATCCCAAAAATTTTTTTTTGGAAAAATGATGAAGTATCTTGAGATAGCAATTATTATTGTTGAAAGATTGAACCACGGAATGAAGATCAACACGCAAGTACTTGCAGACAATTTAATTGAAACAAGTCCTTGAGAACTTTATAGCAAAATGCAATAAACAACACTAAAAACTTGCAAATCACATTTCAGAATTATAGAGTAAAAATCTGAGTAAGCTATCTGAGTACAGAAGGTTATTTCAAAATGGGAAAATCCATTCAATACGCCCAAGTTCTTCGATACAATCTTCAAGGTATCTTGTGTGTGTAAAGTTAGGACTAGCTCGCTTCTACTACAATTCATTCATATCGAGTAGGTTACATGGTCAACCAATGCTTTACATTTACATTCTGATGTCAGAGTTTTTCGAAACAGTCTTACGGCCACTGACGTGGGTCCTATAACGAGCCATTTGCTCCATCCAGGATTAAACGCTCAACGTGCCTTCCGAAGCACGGAATCATAATAATTATCAGGCACTAGCAGTCCGTCCCGACTTCGTCCGGATCGCCTAAAGCCTTCTTCGATAAATAGGCTATCCAACACTGAAATAATTTGAAAATGACTAGTAGTTCCCGAGATCAGCGCGTACATACAAACAAACAAACTCTTCAGCTATTTATTATTATATTAGTATAGATTCACTACTATAAAAAGGATATATAAAATTTATGAGTATAGTATACGAGTTATAGAATAAATATTAGTAAAAAATGTAACCAAACTCTGCTAAAACGTTTGTTTTAGGACTTTTTTAACATGAAAAGTACCGCTATCAATCCTTTTCCTGCATGCGTGTTCCGTACCTTAATATTGTTGTGAAATATTTATGATTCTTAGCGTAGGTCATGGAGGAAAAAAACTTTTTTTACAACGCAGTTTCCTGCTTAGAAATCTATAGCAAACATCAATATAAAACAACAATGTCACAAACATTGGTCTTAACTTCTAATACGTTTTGGATTTTTCCAGAAAATCATGACGTGTTAAAGTTTGACGGTCTTAAGAATATTGCGAATTCTAATGTTACGTACATTTTTTATGTATATCTTTTCACTAGGTATATTTCATTTGGACTCTGGATTTGAAATAAGCTTGAAAATGCTTTTGGGAAACCCCAAACAATTATTTAAGCGTGCATGATTATGGTTATTGTTAAGTTTATGAAGTTTTTGTCATTGGCTCGATTTAAGAAGAACATAACGAACTTAACTTATCACAAAGATCAGTTCAGAATAATTTATTTTTATAGTTTGATGGAAGAAACGACACTCGCACTGGGTTTGTGTGCCGTCAGTAATTCCCCACTTGCATAGGTTTTCTCTGTTTCGACCAACTGATACTTCCAAACTGGGCAATACAAGCGATGGCTATCGGAAAGCTTATAAAACTTATTGTAATAGGAAGTTGGTATAGATTAAAATTGCAAAGAAAACTGATACAATATTTTGGATATCTTGTAGCTCGAAGGAGAACTAGTTATCCATACTGCCATACTTAATATTATAAATGCAAAAGTCTGTCTGTCTGTCTGTTACGCTTTCACGGCCAAATTTTGATGAAATTTGGTATGAATATAGATGAAGACCCGGGGTCAAACATAGGCTACTTTTTGATGCAGGCGGAGCTGCGGGAATAAGTTAGTATTTAAATAAACTCCAGATAAAAACAAACATAAGTATTGTTACTGGTTGTCTGCTAATTACGTTGGCATCCTTGAAGATAATCAGGCTGGTCCAGTACGGTAACGATGCACAATCAATTTAATTGCAGCCATGGCGACTAATGGTCGATCGTTGGTATCGGTGTAGGGTTTAATCTGATTTTAATAACTACCGCTAATTACATCTTGATCTGGTCTTAGTACAGAACAGTTATTCAGCTGCCTTGGTTATAGTAACTTTTAAGGTGAAAGTGTTTTTTCAGTGGTTTTTAATTAAAATGTATTATTTCTTATTGAAACTTACTTCAAATGAAGTGAAAGAACGAAAGAAAGTTAACTTATAATCTAAAGTTGTTTTCTACAATGTATCCTCGTTGTGCAATAAAGAGTTTCGTATTGTATTGTTTCATCACTAGACATAGTTATGTCTTGATGACCATAAATATTTAAAGATTGAATTTGTAAACAGAATTCATTTAATCCCAATTAACTATTCGAAATTTATGATACGCAATTAGTTACTAAATTTTAATAAAATTTAAGCATTTAAGAACAACACTATATACTGTTTTATCTACGCATTTTAATGAAATATCTAGGTGTGGTGTCATTGTGAATTAGTCTGTTCATACAAATCGATACGGTCCAATTAGCAACTTTAGCAAGTAACGTGGTCATTTCTACATTTGTATTACAAGAGCTGCAGAGATTTTTAAGTTGAATTTCAATTTAAAATATTTTTAATTTTCCTAATTTTTCTATTAGTCTAATTTCTAATTTATTACACCTAAATAAAGTCTTATCTTAGTAATTCTAAGTCAATAATTAGCTCTTCAGATTGACAAATCTACAGCCCATAATCTATTCAGCCCGTAGTCTGAAAAGATTTCTACATTTATACATAAATAAAATTACGTTGCTAGACTGTTGCCTATAAGAAAAATACTCAAGGTCTCGTGTCCATAACATCAACTATATTTGCACTTAACATAAGACCACTAACAAAAGCAGTTATTTCAAAAATATCTAATAGTAAAATGGCTTATTGTCTGTCTCCACGTGCCTTCGACGTGATAAATAAATGTATGAGCTATACATGAGATGTCTAAGAATGGACCGGTCACGATGTTTTTTGCACCAAACCAAGGTCATGTTTGTTATTAAATATGTTTTAATTGAAACAACGTCTTGTTTTTCTAACATCCCACAATAATAGAACTATTAATTTTGATGATTTCGCAGGTGCAAACTTTGATTAAAAATGCGTTATGTAAAACATCTGATTAATTAATAGGTATTCAAAAATTAGATGTGGTTAACAATCTTCACGCGAAATTAATTGCATGTTCGCTTACAGTAATAAAGTGATTATCTTATAAATGAACTCACCTGAATTTTCCCAAAGAGTGATCTTCCCATTTGATGATAGACGGGCAGTAATCAGGATCCAATAGGAGATTCCGCAAGAATTCGGGAACTGAGACGCTGCGGGGGCGCTTGCAAACTTTCCTTCCACTACCTTTCGGCCTTCCCGGAGGTCTCTTAAACTGTTTCCGTTTATCATCCTCATCCAAAGATCTGTCACTTCCATAACCAGGTGATGCGGTATCAGATCCAGGGAATGCATCTTCAGCGTCATCGCTGGAATCGCAAGCAGCTAATAACAAATTTCCATCATTAGGCCTGTAATCAGATTGGAATCTTTGCTTATGGTCCATAGCATCCAAGTCGAGCACTTGCACAGTTTCAGACTGTTGATACGGGTCACCTTCTGCGTATCTGAATAGTGAAGACTCTCTCATCATTTCCTCATTGAGACGCATCTGTAGTTTATTAAAAACTTCATCAGCTATTTGCCGGCTTCTCAACGGATCAACGCTTGGCGTCAGCATTTTCTGTATCATCTCTTCTCTCTTTAATCCTCTGAGTACAATACCGGGAATCCTGAAATTATCAAATGGAACGTCGTATTCACTGATGCCAGCAAACTGCACGGTCTCGATTAGCCAGGAGATGGTGTCATTATGGTTCCATTCGACAACAACTTTGTATCTCCAATCGTCGCGGCTCCACTCCCTGTGGCTGACCAAGTTGTGGTAAACATTTGTCGCGTTTTCAATCTCTGGTTCGGTGTAAGCGTCGTAAGTTGGTGTCGAGTAGTAGTTTCCATAGATGAATGTTCCTTTTTTGAAGACTTCGAAGTCGGCGAGGCGAACTGGTTCGGGCGATGTTGAATTGATGTACTCGTACATATCGCACATGTTTTGATCGTAAGCGCGCGGATGATCGATCATGGCGGCGTGCGACGCGGCCGGGGTTTCGCGGTGGAATGACGCTCCGTCGCCCAACCCGCCTTATGACTATCGCCACAGAATAGATAATAGAAGCTATCGCCAGAGATAAACATTGGACCATGCTGCATTTGTTTACAATATGCGTTCGCTACTATACATGCAGCTGTGTAGTGTAAAAGCTTATCAGTTATTGGGTTGTTATTTTTATCGAAAGTTCTTTGTACGCTAATAAAAGGTTATTAAAAACCTTTATAACTTTAATATGTACAGCTGTTTGGATTCGGTTATATTTTTTGTACTGCAAAAATAAGTGATATATAATTCAAAGATACTTATCTATAGGAAAAAGATGCTATATAGAGACGCAGAAAAAGTTATATCAAGTTTGATGTACTTACTAATAATATTATATAGAAATATTGTATAGATTACAATATTTTTTTGCATATATTTTATAATTTATTTTTTAATTTCAGAAAAAGGTTTAGCGTGATTAAATTATTAATTTGATTTAGGCTTATGAACTTCCTTCATTTATTACGTATTACATTTGAAAAATATATACCTATTTGAGATGGCCACATTTAGTTCTTTCATATACAAATTAAAACTAACTTTTCTAAAAATAATAAATACAAAAAACTAAATATAATCTAAATTAGGTCCCCTGGGCAGAGTTCCCATACACGCAGATTAATTGAAAATTATGAATTGTATTTTTAATGTGATAGAAAATAAATTTCCTCATGATAATGAAGTTATTTATTATAAGGATAAACTGTTACATTTGTGATGGTCAATTTCGAATAATTATTTTAATATTTTAATTGTAATAAAGTAACCAATTATTAATAACTTTTTAGGGTGTGTAACAGGAAACTTTTATAAATCCTGCTGGAAGTTTCTAATTATTGTCTAAAGATAAATGAGAAAAAATAAAGTATGGTTTTGTGAGTGTACTTTTCTTTCTGTCGATCGATATCGATTTAAGAGAGGTAGGACATTTTGTAAGGAGTAGTCCGTCTGGGGAATTACCTCCACCCTACAGAAGACCGCAGCCAAATAACACTGTGATGCAGTGTTGTGTTCCTGCTGGTGAGTAGGGTCGCCAGGCTCCAGAGGGGTCGCTGTGCTAATAGCGGACAGGTCGGCAACGCGCTCGTGACATCTCCGGTGTTGCAGGCGTTCAAAGGCTACGGTAACCACTTACCATCAGGTGGGCCGTACGCCTGTTTGCCTACTTAGTTTTATAAAAAACTTATTTGTAGGAAAAAAATTAAAAACTTCACCTAATAATAGAGAATTATCAATTGGTAACAATTATTAAAATATTCAGGTACTCAAATTACCTACAGAATGTTCGTTAACTTGACATTTTTTACTATTGTAAAGTTAACTTTTATTACGGGTTATTACTATGTTATCTTAGAAATCTTTTTACTTTTCACAGCGAGTTTGAAGGGCGAGCCCTACGCAGCTCCTACAACCTCGTCTAGTGATGCCTGATTGCAATGGCCCATTTTTTCCTCAATCCTACACAGTGCAAGCTGCGAGACTCTGGAACGCTCTGCCAGTTGAAATTCGGCGTGCTCAAACTCTTGCGAGTTTTAAAGCACTTAGTGAAAGAGCATTTTCTAGGTGGGGGTGAATGATGTAATTATTTGAGGTATTATAGTATGTTAGCAAGTACTGCAGACCTCCCTTGTTAAGCTCTAAAACACAATGTTTAATTAAAGTTAGCTGAAGGTTTAAATAAGCTAAAAAATAATGCATCATTATATTATAAATGCGAAAGTCTGTCTGTCTGTTACGCTTTCACGGCCAAACCACTGAATGGATTTTAATGAAATTTGGTATGAATATAGTTGATGACCCGGGGTCAAACATAGGCGGAGCTGCGGAAAACAGCTAGTGAGTCACATATTTTAAAATAAGGCTTCAGCAGTTATGCTGCCAATGTATAAATAAATTGTTTCGTGCGAAAAACTCAACCCACAGTACTAAGAATCAATTCGAAAAATCCAAAACTATCTTGGTATATAACCTGATACAGCAACGATATGCTTCAGTAGTAACACATTTTGAGCTCCGGAGTTGTGACGCAATAGTGGGGAATCGCTTTTGGAAAACCCCCTGCCTAATAAATGATTTAACGTTGTAATGTTTGGAATTACCGAACCTGCCCACGGCTCAGCGAACGGCGATGCGCGTGCTCAATTCTGGCCCTATTTATTCTACTATCACTATAATGGAAAGTATTTTTACTTATCATTTTAAATCAAATCAAATCTAACAAAAAAAACAAAAAATACATTAATATTTTTTTCATTTAAAAGTTTTATTTTTAATTCAATTAAAAATATCTTATACAAACAGATTAACCTAACAACGTAAAAAAACTTATTGAAAGTAAAAACTTAAATTAAAAAAATAAATACTAAAAATTAAAATCTAAGCAATATCCGTGTGGCATGGTGCCAAGAACACTGGCTGCATTCCCGCTTTGAATTGCAATTGCAATTCTTTGCGCTAGGAATGAGCCAGCCCTCTTGTCACCTACGGCGTCAGCAAGCTTAGGAGAAATTTCCTTAAAAAATTTCTTTAAGTTAGGACCCCATGGACCCAATGTTTCGACACCAAGCGGCACAAATATGTACTCACTATTCAGAGAAACATATTTAAAAGTAGTTATACAGAGTGGTACACAATGTTTCTACTATTTCTCACTTCTAACTATCTTCTAGGCATGCAAAACATAATAGTAATTTTTATACCAAAACAACAAAGTAATTAATTTGATTTACACTTGTATAGTAAAAGTTCTTAACGGCTCTGCATGTGTACTTAAATCCTACGGGAATAGGATCAGGTGGGCCGTACGCCTGTTTGCCTACTCAGTTGTATAAAAAAAAAGTCACGATATGAAAGCGATAACGAGAATCGAAAACAAAAACTGTGTGGGATTTACTGATAGGATTCAGTAAATGGTGCAGTAAACTGTTCATTCATTCATTGTTTATTCTATTCTCATATTTTGTTCTACCAATAGGCTCATAAAGTATCTTCAGCTATTTAGGTACCACGGCATAGTGGACACTTCAACAGGTGCGGCATGGCCGGATTGACATATGCGGCACTAAATCAGGTGGTCGATTTTCATACAATTGCGACCATTGAGAAAGGATTTAAGCTGGCAGATGGACTCAGTCTAGTTGTAAATCCGAGTCAAACTAGTTTTTATCCTTGACTAGGCTCGTTAGTGTACACCACACATACACATGACGACAGAGGGGGTTGATACGATATGCGTACCCCCTACAAATGACGTTCCTTTCTCAGTGATTGCGGCCTTTCAGATTGTCACTTTGGTTGTTCCTCCAGTAATTTTTTCATTTTTATCAACGTAAAATCTTAACTCTTTAAAATTCTTCTTCGAGAGATTTCTTTGGAAATAAGCAGCTCCTTGTACTGTCTTTTTCCTTTTATTTATTAAAAATAAATCAGATTTTTAAATGTCTTGAGTAATAAATCATTCTCATGGAGATAAACATGAATTTCAGTGAGACTTGGGTCCGAATTTAATTGTAACTGGGATAACTTTTCTAAGCATAGCAACAACTAGAAGAGATCCCTCATTGGGATAAGTCCGCCATTGTACATTAATATTTAAGATATTTTTCTGTTGATGTTGTATTAATTGTTTTCTTTTATGTACAATAAATAATTTTACATGTATGTAACATACTAATTTCACCAATTCTTGATTAACCCCTGGTATTCTTGAATCATATTTGGTATTACTGCAAGTTAAAGATTTATATTTTGATTACTGATTTTAATCCATGATAAGGAAGATGCTCTGAGTAATGATTAGTAAATGATATGTCATTTTACGTGACGAAAACAACATAATTGGCTCTCATTGACGGCTCCTTATAGAACAGCTGATTCAGATCATACTTGATGAAATTCTGATCAGGTTTGTGTGAGGAGGTCGGTCATATCGATGACAGTCGTGTCATGGAATATCTAATTATGTTTATTCATTCATTCATATCGAATCCTAGGAAAATTGACCCTGCATGCCCTTGACTGCGACCGTGGTTCATACTAGGTAGTTAATACACGAACCGGAGGCCGTGGGTCCGTATCCTTCGGGAAATCCATAGACCGATTTCCTTATGATTTTGCAGGATTGTGTACAATGGGAAAATATGCCATTAATGAGGTCACATTGAGAAATTTTCATTAATTAAGCGAGATGTGCGCATGAGCTTTTTTCAAAATGATGATACTAAGTGAATCCTATTCACGTGCGCATCACGACCAATGCTAGAAGTTTATCAATTCAAGTGGCGTTTTATATAAATGGCGCTTACAGATTAATTCCTGCGCACGCGCAACAAGGTTTTGTTTTGCATGGTTTGTTATTGAAGGCCCTTTTTTTGGGGGCCGGGGAAGTACTATGCGCACGGGGAAGTACATGATCACGTATATGTTGAACCCTCAAAAAAAGTAGGGGTGGTGTGAATTCAAAGAAGGATTAGAATGAAACCATTTTATTACGGTTTTACTCTTTTATTTTTTGATTTTTATTTAATGTGTACAATCGCGAAAACATAAAAACACATTAAAGTAGGATGTTATGGAAATTTCCTTAAATTAATTATAAGACCACAATGTCCTGTTGGTCTGGTTTCCCTGTAAAAAGGGTTACGGAGGTCAGACAGCAGTCGCTCCATTGTAATAACCAGTGCCGCCAAATCTAAGACCATGACCTACAGCGTACCCGAAAACGGAACGGCTCCGAAGCGTAAGCTGATGACGCAACAAGGAATACACGCTAGGATGATGTTGATAATTATAAGACCACAAATGGTAATACGTTTCAGAGCTATTGCCATATACCATAAGCTAACCCGCTACATGTTTTCCGTAAATCGAAAACACTTTGAGAGTACTCATAATGTTTTTTTAGAGACCTATTAAATGATACCCCTTAAAATGGAAAAAAGAAGAAAATAATTTCAACCCCCACTTTCCATGTGGGGCAGGCCTAAAAAAAAACATAATTTTATTTCACAGTGAGTAATATGCGTAGGCATACCAAATTTTAGCTCACTAGGTCTAATAGTCTCTGAGAAAAACGAAGGACAGACAGACAGACAGACAGACGGACGGACATGACGAAACTAAAAGTGTTCCTTGAGTTTATAGTTCATTTATTCATAAAAACAATATACATTGTGTCTGAAAATATTTTTTTTTTTAAGAATTTGCTTTCACATTTAAAGTCAATACTAATATCTATCTATCTATATATAAATAAGTTGCGAGTATATTTTAACTTTGAGGACCAATAAATTCCTCCAGACTATAGAAACATTTTTCAACCAAGAAGCACCTCAGTGTACTTTGAAAGAGATGAAGTCTGGAATACATTTATAATCTACGGAACCCTAAATATGTAGACTCACGAGAAATGAAAACAATTTGTATGAAAACGCGTTGATGTCTCATGTATTTACACATTTTCTGCTAAGGCTTGTATGATGAGTCTATAATATAAAACTTCTCACTTATATCTAATCATAGATTTTCCTGGTCCATTTAATGGCACACGATACGCGCGTGCTACAAGAACTTAAAACCAAATGGAGTTCCTTTTTGAGTCATAATCAGTGATCGGATAATCGGGCGCTAATATACCTAAACTTAATTTTTATTCTTACGAAAGAAAGTTGTTTTTCGAAATTGTTAAATCCCAGGAATGCGGGTTTCTTATTAATTCAGGAAGGAATATCCATATTATGCTTTCAAGGAAAGAATTTTAGGCATATAAGCGCCTGACTATCCGATCACTAGTCATAATAGATGCGTGAACAAAATGTAGGATAATCAGGAATTTATTGTATGCTTAATTCAGAGTGAATATATATATATATATAATTTTTTCATGGTAACATGAATAACTTATAATATACTAGCTGTTTTCCTCAGCTCCGCCTGCGTCAAAAAGTAGCCTATGTTTGACCCCTATGTTGACACCTATATTCATACCAAATTTCATCAAAATCCGTTCATCTGTTTGGCCGTGAAAGCGTAACAGACAGACAGACAGGCAGAAAGACAGACTTTCGCATTTATAATATTAGTATGGATTAGTATTTGTATATTAGTCTAAATTAGTATATTAGTATGGATTTAGTACTTTGTACTCTGCCTCCATGGTCCAGTGGTTAAGGCGTTCGCCTTTGACCCGGGGGTGGTGGGTCGATTCCCACGGGAAGCATACTTTGTTTAGTAGTCTCCAGTTTGGTTAGGACTTTGCAGGTTTGAATCACCTAATTGTCTGATAATAAAGATGATTCCGTGCTTCAGAAGGCACGTTAAGCTGTTGGTCCCGACTGCCATTTGGTAGTCGTTAAAGGAACCACGTCAGAGGCCGAGAGGCGGTTCCGAACAACTCTGACACCAGGGTGTACATAGTCGATAGATAATGTAACCTACACGAAATGATGATGAGTACTTTGTGTATATAACTTTTTGATCTGAGATATTTCGAGAACTCGTATTCACCCTTTTTATTAACGTAAGAGATTTTGATGCGTACGTAGCTAGCTATCCGTAAGCTCTTTAGATTACAGTTAAGTTAAGGTTTTTGAGAAAATCAAGTTTCAACAGAGTTAGTTTTTCAATAGTTATCTGACCTCCAATTTTCTCCTTGAAAAAGCTCCTTGTAACATTCATACTCATAGCAGATAATGTAAATTTTCGTAGAATTAAGTATTTATTATGGTCTTCTCTCATCGGCATCTAATTATAGTAAACTAGCTCTTTCCCGCAGCTCCGCCTGCGTTAAAAAAGTAATTGAGATTGTCCTTGTTCGCAACTGGTTGTTTAACAATACTAAAAATTCTTCTACCGCAACTGGTTGCCAGTGAATACAAGTCTTCGTAGACAACCATGTACGAAAATCAGTTGCGGAAAACCAGTTGTGAAAATCAATTATGGAGTTTTTACTAACTTACTTTTTTACTAGTATGTTTCCGAGTTCCGTCCTCAACTTTTGCTTTAGAGCCTAGGGTACGCTTTTAATCGTGGTGCAAGATTTGGTGGTATTGGTTATTACTATAAAAACTCTGTTTTTTTATTCCTTTTACAGAGGAACCAGACCAACAGGAATATGATCCGTGGTATGCCCGTGGTGTGTTACGAGCCAAAAATTTCATAATTTTTTAGGCTGCCTAATTCTTTGCCTAAAGTCATCTGACACTGCCTGACGACTGCCCCTATCAATAATGACCGCGACCGAAATCTTCATGTAATTATCTAAATTGACCACAGATAAAGTGAAAATGTTTCTATTGTGTTTTTGTTATCTGTCAAAACTAAAGCTCACTGAATTTATAATAGAATTATTGTTTGGTAATTTTTAAAAGTTTTCCTCAAGGAAACTCCATTATTTTTTTGTTTTATAATAGGTTCGCTACTAGGTGTATCATTGATTTATGATCTTAAATAACGTTTATTAAAAATACGCTAATGGGTGAACTCACAACACGTCACGGTGGGCAGTCAACGTTGAGTCACGTGACTACGTCTGAGCTTACGTGGTTAACGTAACGTGGTACACAGTAGGTATACAGAGGAAAAATAAAATAGAATAAAATGTTAATCTCTAATTCATCTTTTTCCTGCAGAGTTATAATCATAAATTTAGGAACTGGGGCTTGTCGTTGGAGCTTCGTCCATTCGCTATGGTGTATATAAATTTATTTATTTAGAAATTTTTTCGGGTAGACCTAGTGGGAAACGACCAGTAGTCCGCCCCAAGTACCGCTGGAGGTATGAAGTGTGCAAGAACCTGAAAATCCTACAAAACACAAACTGGCAAGCATTAGCGTAGAATAGGGAGGAGTGAAGAAGTCCTGTGTCGGAGTTTTCTTCATCCATTGGTGTACGGCCCACCTGACGGTAAATGGTTACCGTGGCCTATGAACGCCTGCAACACCGAAGATGTCACGAGCGCGTTGCCGACCCGGAAGGAATCCATATGTCTAATATGAGAATTAATGTGTGTTATGAAGTTTTAATAAATTCTCTACTAAACAGCTTGACCTCTTTAAATCGTATCTTCTCTAGACCTAAGGCTTCGTCGTCATTTCGCTCTGAGGATACCCTCTCGCAAAATTCTTTTGAACAAGGAAATTGTTGCATAATATTATATTTTCTGTAATTCTGTTTGTTTTCCTGCTTTGCCACGTGATCTGGAACTTAGTCTAGATCATACACGTTTAAAACATAACAAGGGAGAGAGCTTTGTGTTAAATAGTAGGTACAACAATAAAGTACACATCTTTTAAGGTGTTCGAATAGAAACTATTCGATTTTAAATATCTCAGATTTAATTCAATTCAATAGGCTAGTTTCCTAAAAAAATATAATTGGTCCGTCAGTTAGACAATCAAAAATTATTGGAGACGTATTTTTTCTTTTGAAAATTAAGTAAAGATATGGCGCGTTATAGTTCCGTGTGACGTCACAGTGTGCTACACTTTTTGCAATATGTGACGTCACGAGCCCCCACTCCTAAACTTTGATGCGTTTAAACTTTATAATTTATCGCTCAATTGACAAAAGAAAAAATATGTCACTAATATATTTTGATTCCCTAAATGACGGAATAATTTTAATGTTAGTCTTTTGACCCTGGAAACTAGCCTATTCAAATCATTTGTTGCTTTTCTTATAGTACATTAACAGTTCTTAACTTGGAACACACACATATACTTATTACTGACTGGTTATTTGGCGCACAACCTTAAATATCCTTATTCAATTTTCCGAAAGGTTGCCTGGAAGAAATTGCTATTGCGATAAGGCCGCCTTTGGGCAATGTTATTTTTCTTGTAATTGCTTGTATTTAACAATGTATCCTTGTTGTGCAATTAAGAGATTTTTTATTGTATTGTATTTTTGAAACTATTAAGTTTATTAAGTCATGTAAGCACGGGACAGTTTTTATATTGGGCAGAAATTAGAAGACAACTAAAGGGCTAGTAGAAGTATTAGGGTAAATATTATAAGAGTATAACTCGAACATGCATAATAATTGTAACATGTTATAAGAACAAGGGTTACTCTTGTAACACAATTCCAATAAACGAATTCAATATCAATCCAAAAAACTTCGATAGGCGCCCTAGAATTCCAAACTACCACCACATTGATATTTTATTGCGTGAACTGTTTCCGAGATCGAGAACGGTATTCTTGACGCCATTTGGCATCTGTATAGAAATTGTGTTGACATTATATAAAGAGTAACTTTGTTAGTATCATGGAGCAATTATAAAGAGGAGATGCCGTAATAAGCGTTTTGTATGAAAGTATTTGTGAGGCTAGGCTGGAAGGCAGACGTGCGGAGTGCTTGGTTTTGGCCGTGGCTCCAATCATGGAGCACGAGCAATGACAAGCTCCGCTCACTTTTGTGTCGGCGAGGCGCCAATGATCACATCACTGCGCCATTTTAAACGGCATCTCCTCTTTGTAATTGCTCCATGGTTAGTTTTTATATTTTTATGTGAAAAAGTGCCCTCCTCCCTGCTATGGTTTTCCCTAGTGACTATAACATGACATGATAATGAGACATGGGAGCCTTCAAAAAGGTAGTGAAAAAAATCCTTTAGGTTTGGCAACGCGCTTGTATGTCACAAGTCTCCGGTGTTGCAGGCGTCCATAGGTAAGCACTTAGTTGTATAAAAAAAGTGCATAAAATGGCCCAATGGGTGTTGCAAAACGTTATTTTTAGTGAATCATATGGAAGATATGCGGGAAACGCGTAATTAGCGTAGAATTGCTCGGTAACTACGCCGATTTATACTATGAAGCCCTTGCCCATGTGTTTAGTACTATTATCTATTTTGTGCCGTGGGTGACAATGAATTTAAGGCTAGCTATCATTTCACCATACTTACCATAACATTTTTCATGAATAATGCCAGGAATTAGAGTAGAAACCTTGATGCTAACTCCAAAAATCTCTGAACTAATTTCAGAAATTTTATTACACACAAACTTTTTTAAGCACTGGACACTTTTTTTGATTGATTGATTGAAAGTGATTTACTTCAAATATTTCAAAAATATATTGAATGTATTAATGACGACCGAAAGATACGATTAGAAAGAATTATTTTAAAAATAATACGTTTACGACTACTTCATCATTATTATTTTTTAATAATGGGTTTTACGGCCATGGATACAAGTCCTTTAAAGCCCTTTTTAATTTTTTTTATCTTCTTCAGTCGTACAGTGTTGTTTTGCAAGCCCTAGTCAAGTCTAGTCAGAATAATCAGGCTAAGTGGTAGAAAAACTTCACTTAGCGATTACTAGGAGCTTTTGGCAACAAGAATGAAAATCACATAAATCAAACACTGTATCACTTCCTATCGCTCAGGCTTGTTATCGAACACTTTGCGAATAATAATTCACCATTATTATGCACAAACACTCAAAAAACACAAATTCAGATGAGAAAGGTTTTTTCAAAATTCACCCCTAAGGTGGTCAAACGGGTTCAAAGTATGTATGGAGGAAGGAGATTAGGTAGTTCGATTCATTCTGAACTTCACAAGATTATTATTGGTTTTTATAAATGATTAAACACGTGATTCACCCCCTTAAAGGGGGAAAAGGGGGACAGACCCTAAAAATGCAAAAACTAAACGATCACTGGTCTGTCAATGAATATGGCATGTGGGTTCTTGTTTTGATCAAGCGGTGCACTCATCATCATCATTTCATCTAGGTTAAATTGTCTATGCACTCCCAGGTGTCTGAGTTGTTCGGAACCGCCTCTCAGCTTCTGACGTGGTTCCTATAATGACTACCAAATGGCAGTCAAAGTCAGTTTTTCAGTCAGACTAACAAAGAGGTGCACTAAGAATGGATTTTCGAAAATTCATCCCCAAAAGTGGTCACACGGGGGTCCAAAGTATGCATGAGATTAGGTAGTCTGTCTCATGCGAAACTTCACAAGATTATTTCTTTTGATAAATGCGTGTTTCAGGACTTTTCAGAATTCAAAAAAGAGAAAAGGGGGACAAACGCCGAAAATACAAAACTTAAACGATCACTGATCTGGACTTTTTAAAATTGAAATTCTGAAAGGGACAAATGGGTCAGAGTCTGAAATAAGAAAAAAAATTAATATCATTGATCGTCAATGAATTTTAGCAAATATTTTTCCATGTTTACCTGCTAAGAGGGTAAAATTATATTTTTACATATTCACCTGCTAAGAAGGTGAAATGGGTTCCAAACATATAAAGGGAAATATAACCATTTTATTCAAGACTTCACAAAATTATTTTTATGATGAATAAGTAAATACCTATTTTAGAATATTTTGCAATAACCCCAAATAGGAGGTAAAGCTTGCGTATCATTGACTAGCTGTGCCCGCGACTTCGTTCGCGTGGAATAGTTATTTTGGGAATCATATTTATTTTTTGTTTACAAACCTACCTCCTCAGCTTTATTATAAATTACCTATAGCTGTTACCCACGACTTATTTTAGACGATTTAGTTACAATATTAATAGAATATATTTTAAGGTAGTTTTAAAAAGGATATATTTTAAAGTACTTCTGCGTAAATTAATTTTTTTAGTTTTATTTTCTTGTGGCAGAATCAATGACACATTTATTTGGATAAAGATTAATATTATTTAGTTGATACAACTCTGACAAATAATTTGTAATAATGCATTAATTTCGACCAAATTTGATTATCATAAAAACTGTTATTGTAAGTTAATCTTAAAAGATAGACATATACTGTTGCGGACATTTTTTTAGATCATTCAAAGAGGAATAATTCTTTCATACATATTTTTTGGGTATCTCGAACTGTTTTCGCAGCGCACGCAACGGAAGCCCTCAAAGATGAATATTTTTCCCCGTTTTTTCCACATTTTCGACTGTTTCTTCGCTCCTATTAGTCGCAACGTGATGTTATATAGCCTAAAGCCTTCCTCGATAAATGATCTATCCAACACAAAAAGAATTTTTCAATTCGAACCCGTAGTTCCTGAGATTAGCGCGTTCAAACAAACAAACAAACTCTTCAGCTTTATAATATTATAGTATAGATTGTGATCTAAGCAAAGAGTTTTCAAAACGCACCACCTAAGGGGGTGAAATGGGGTCCGAAGTAGGTAAGGGTTTATCGTGTTGCTGATTACAAGAATAACAACCATTTTAAAATCCGACGTGTCGGATGTGATTAAATTTACTATCAATCCCTTTTGGGATTCGAAGTAGTAATAGTATCTTCTAAATACATAAAACGAAGCTCCCGAGAGACCTGTCATATATAATCTACCCACATTTAAGCTCTCTGCTTTACCCAAAGTTAGATAATGCTTTTTGCATTAAGTCCGCCTATTGTTCTTAACAAATTGTAATTTGTACAACGAAGGATAAATAAATAAATAAAAATAATCTAAGTGATTCAAACCTCATTGGAAATCCCTTTTGAACAGGCGGGCGAAGCCGCGGGCAACAGCTGGTAAATAAATAAACTAAATAACGTGCCTTCAGAAGCACCTATTATTATCATTGATTCAAGCCTGCACTGTGCTAACCAAACTGGAAACAACTAAACAAAGTATGCTTCCACCTATTGAGACATCTGTCATGCATATATTGTACTTTGTCTTAAGTTTGTAAACAATTTTCTGTAAATTGATACACGTTTCAATAATTTCTATTCTATTGTATTCTATTCTTTCCATGGAAATCGAGACCACGACCATCCGGTCGAAAGCAAATGCCTTTACCACTGGACCATGGAGGTCGTCCCTTGTGCAGGTTTTAGCCCACAGAGGGCAGGATACTAAATGCCCCATTATTTGGGGGAATGCACCACAATCGTAGTTTCAAGAATTCCACCTGTCACCTGGTTTTGCAGTCAATACATCCATCCATACTTCCATCCATCCATCTTAATATTACTTAATATTATAAATGCGAAAGTCTGACTGTTTAACTGTCTGTCTGTTACGCTTTCACGGCCAAACCGCTAACTGGATTTTGATGAAATTTGGTATGAGTATAGTTAAAGAACTGGGGTCAAACATAGACTACTTTTTGACGCAGACGGAGCTGAAGGGAAACAGCTAGTAATATTATAATATTATAAATGCAAAAGTCTGTCTGTCTGTCTGTTATGCTTTCACGGTTTTAGCATTTAGGGTGAGGTTGATGTAATTTATAACTCTCTGGAGACTTAGGTATTAGTATTTACATTACAATGGAGTTAAGTTTCTGGGATTGAACGTTTTTGGTATAATATGATACCTAGTTATGGCAATGCAGCCGACATAATGGGTACCTTTTAGCCAGGTACTATCAGGGGCGGCATTTTTGATTAATATTTTGATGTGTTTTTTGAATTAAATAATATACCTAGTAGGTTCAAATTACTTTTTGCTTTTGAGACATAATTCTTAGGAAAAGTTATAGACTACTAAATTTTTCACAGGCGGAAGAAACCATAAATAATAGCTAGTTATGAAATGCGCATACGTGTACGCATATTGTCATATCTGTTAACGTAGCTTCAGATATCAATTTATCCTTATATGACCAATTTAATTATTTAGGAGTTATCATCGACCACAATCATTGGATCATCTCGTGAGTCAACGAGACTTTCCTTAATCTAGATGTGGTTTTGGCAGAACATTGGCACGTGAAGTCAAGTGATTCAGCATCTATTACATTACGTTACAACATACGATATTGTACCTAATAATTGTTATACCACGTCATTTAATATATTAGTAAATATATTAATAATTATGTCGTAATAGTCAAAAGATTACTAAATTTCATTTAATTAAATTAGAGAGCCTAGGGTACGCTGTAAGTCATGGTCCTAGATTTGGTGGAACTGGTTTTTACTATGGAGCGACTGTCGTCTGACCTCCGCAACCCTTTTTACAGTGAAACCAGACCAACAGGAACATGACCCGAGGTGTGTTAGTGGCCAACACTGTCAGAATTTTTCAGGCTGCCCTAAGGCATTTAACACAGCCTCACGACTGCTATCTATCGATAACAACCGGGACCAACGGTTTAACGTGCCTTCCGAAGCACGGAATCATCTTTATAATCAGACAATCAGGTCCCTTACAGGCCAGTATCAATTAAAATTGCTACTAAAATCGCAGGTACCTAGCGAGCATTTATTCTAGTACCTATCCTCATTAGCTGGCGGTTTTTGCACATATGTACCTTTATTTATTATTATCATGTAAATGATTTGTCAAGTAATTATGTTTACTTCCTTGTCTAACTGGATTTTTCGTACACGTTCTACAATAATCTATGGACGATACTCAATGGTCTAGCAGTAAAAATGTTGGCTCTGAAGCGTCAGCTGACGATCCAACTGGGAAATACATTTAGATGAAGAAGCAGAAAGCATTATCCTAATTTACAGAAGAAACCCACGCTGTTTTATTTGATCATAATGATCTGTCTATCCGGATGGTATTAACTGTCTAATCAAATTCAGAAACAAAATCAAAGAGCATATCCTGGTTCGAATGAAGAAGGAGATGCCAAAGTAACCTTATGTAAAGTCTAGTAAGTTCTTGTCCTAATTTGCTCATCTTATCCTCAACTGACCTCTAGGTCCTTCAGCCCAGACGAGGTCACCGATTAACCTCGACACGCCGCCGGCCACGTGCCTACTGTACAGCATATATTTGCATCTAGAATTATTCATTGCTATGCAATTGTGGTGCGCTTAGATAATTAAAGTATAAAAACGTGAAGTATAAAAAATGTGATATTTTATTTGCTTGTAATAGTTGTATCTATTAGTGCATCTTGGACTCTGAAGCAGGTCTGAGGATGCCATCGGGGAAACGATAGGATGGAGATGAAGCCGTATCTATGTTTGAACGAACCCGGAGGCAGTTAGTTCGATTCCCACGGGAAGTATACTTTACATTGTTGTTACCAGTACATTACAAGCTCGCCTGATTGTCTGATAATAATGATGAATCCGTGCTACGGAAGGCACGTTGAGCCGTTGGTTCCGGCTTTAAAAGAACCACTTCAGAAGCCGAAAGGCGGTTTCAAAACATCTCTGACACCAGGTTGTCTTAGTACGCTTTTGCTCCATATTGTTAACAAAGTTATAATTTCAATTATGTGATTTCCCAGATGTGATGTTGTTTATTTTCTCAACCTCCGTGTTGTCTCAACCTATGTCTATTTATTGAGGATCCAGAAAATCACAATACCATCGCAGACTGTTGGCGACTACACCGGTAGTTTCTATTGCAGTTGAGACTATGATTGCTTTAGTGTTCCATAAACGTGCTATTTCTGTTTTGAGCAGGTGGTATTTAGTTAATTATTCAATTTCTTTAGAATCTATTTTATAGTCCGACGGTATTGTGATGTCTATAAGTCTTATCAATGTATAATATCCGGCCTGTTATGATTAACTGTTCTGTCTGTCTGAACAGAGTGCTTAGTGCGAGTTTCCAAAATGAACTCCAATAACTTCACCGTTGCGTTAAACGAATAAACAAAGTGAGTAGTGAGCATCGATTTATTGTGAGTGCGAGCTACAATCGAGTGTTGACGTTTACTCACCGTGAACAGCGATTATATTTATTTCTAAGTTGGTAGCGTTCTCACCGTGTATTCTTGCATTGTGCCCATACTTGGGGTTTTATTACCTTTTCGGCATATTTTATTAACTTTTCTGAGCATCTTTGTAGGTTAAGCGAAAGTCAGTATTTTTTTGTATATGTTGTAGAAGATGTTATCATAGCACCGCACTGATCCCCGCTAATATTATGTGTCTTTTTATTATTCGGAAATTTCCTCAAATGTTTAGTACGTTTTCATTATCATATATATAAAACGCGATTTTTTCTTTATTTACATCGAAGTTTTCATCAAAAAATAAGTCTAGTGGTGGAACGCTTAAAAAAGAGGTTTTATTGGTATATTTTCACAGAGCAAAAATGTATGCTCTCAGTATTTTACTAATATCCATCGGTATTTTTTTTTCAAAAAATCTGGTTACACTGACTCATTGCCAAAAAATCGCGCGCGCTCTTTTCGTTGTCGATGCCATTGTTTGTTTTGTGTTTGTTTATTTTAAAATTCGTTGTTTTATTTAAAAAATATACCTACAAATACATTTATTTTCTTAATTGTGAGTGAAAAATGAAAACAAGTCATCAACAATTTGAATTGTTAATTACCTACATGGAGCAGTAAGTAGATGAAACTACGTAGGTACAAAGATTTTTATTGTTAAACATCATTTTGAATTTTACATTTCATTTTAGACACGGAGATCTCAGTAAGCCAACGACTATGGCAAGAGGGAAAGTTGCAAACATTAAACACTGGGAAGAATTGACAACGTTGTTGAACAGTGATGGAAGTGGTGACACTAAAACCACAGAAAAATGGAAAAAGGTATGATAATGAAACTTATCGTAAAATACAAAAGTTATATTTTTATATTATTGTATGTATTGGATTATTGTATTGTATTTAAGGTGTGGAGCGACTTTAAAAACTACTAAGAAGAAGTCTGCTCGATTGCACCGGGCAGCTTGTGGTACTGGTGGTGGTCCTGCTGTGTACTCCAAATTAACAGATTTCGAACAGAGAATTTTAAATCTTATTGGAGTACAGGTTGCGTCAGGTTTAGCAGTGGAAGAGGCTGGATTTTCAGAGGTTAAAATCTTTTCCTACTTTTTATTTAAATCTAGAGTACAATTATTACAAAAATGTGTTTCTTGCAATCATATCTTCACAAAAGATGTAATTTAGTGAAAAACTATATTGCATGTTTTAAATACTCTGACAGAAATATTCATCCTTTCAAAAGGATACATTATACTTATTATTTAAATAGGTACTTCATTTACAGGCTGTGCAAACCGAGCCCAGTGGCCAGACTGAACCAGTAATAATTATTTCACAAGTTGAAGATAGTAAGTCATAACACTTAGTCTGAGCTATTTAACGTGTCTATAAATAATTGGATAAAACAATTTTTTTAAATTCATTTTAAGGTGTCGAGCATTGGAACCAGCCTGGGCCATCAAGCAGGCCCCATGTTCTTCCTACCTCTCCCTATGCCACAACTAATTACAACATAGAAGGTAATTAAATTTGTTAAGATTTTTTTTAGAACCTATTTATCGGCTATCAAGCTCCTAAAATTTAACAAACCAATAAATGAATCTAATCTTAATCTCGTGTATTGTTCCAGGAAGGGAAGATACCATGACTACTGTCAACACTCCCGTGTCTGCAGAACAACCTGCAATATCGGGACAGACATTGAGTTATGGATCCCCCTGGCGTTCCCCTCAAAGAGGATCTCCTCGAGGGCTTAGAGGCTCTCCGCGAGGGCTTTGAGGATCTCCGCGAGGGCTTAGAGGATCTCCGCGAGGGCTTAGAGGGTCTCCTCGAAGGCCTAGGAGGAGATCTCCTAGGCGTTTGATGAGACCAGCACGCTCCGAAGAGGCTGCACAGAATTTTATTAACTGTGATCGAGAATGGCGGGAATTTAGAATACATTAGCATAGAGACACAGTGCGCCTAAGGGAAATGGAGCTGGAAAACCAAAGAGAGTGGAGGGATATTGCCTCACGTGGGCTTAGTATTTTAGAAAATTGGGTTAATAATTTAAATAGAGAATAAATCCCTATTTAAATTATTTACATTCTTTTTTCATTTATATGTAAAACTGTGAGTTGCTATAATATGTGTTAAGTTTTTTGAATTATCTTATAATCTTGTTAGTCTATAATTTAAATCTGTGATTGTTACATTTTGTTGTAAGTTTAATTTTTTAAATAATTTCAATTGACATTTATGTAAAACTGTGAATTGTGAAAATAAGTGTTTCGAATTATCTTATAATGATGTTAGTCTATATTTAAATCTGACTGTTAATAGTTACATTTTGTTGAAGTTTTATTTTTTAAATATGTTCAATTGACATAAATAAAACTGCGATAATAAGTGTTACCAAATTTTTTGAATTATGTTATAATCTTGTTAGTATATATGTGGGACGCGGCAAGTGAAAGTCTTTAATCGTTTAATGTTCTTTTATTTTAATAATTCGTTCACACAACTTAGCAACAGCGTACTAGCTAATTGACACCCCTGACAGCTTACTTGCAATTGCCCTTTTCATAAAAAAGTGTTGCTGCTATTAAATAAGCAACTAAAAAAAAAACAAATTAAAAGATAATAATATTAAATATTATCCCACACGGTCATCCTGCATCTTCATCTGACTCAGATGAATCAAAATTATGGGTCGTCCACGGCTTCATAAGATCAGCAGATGTAGAAGTGTTAGATGGACCCTCTCCATGACCAACTCTCTTCACTCCGTATCTGTCATTCCTTTTCTTCTGAATTATTTCATAAGGCCCCAGAAATTTCGGATATAACTTGCTACCTTGAGTGAATTGCGTCCTTTTAATGGCAACTAAATCACCAATGTCGTATCGATTAGCTTCTTTTCTGTTTTTATTATAACTTTTTCTGTTCTCAATTTGTATCTTTTGTATAGACTCCTTAGCTTTTGCTCTAATCTCCAATCTGTTGTTATTATAGTTTTCTATATTCTCCTCTTCTATTAATTTCCATATCTCATCAGCCTTGTCCCTCATTGGTACTCCGATTAGTAGCTCGAAAGGTGTTGTACCAATGCTTCTTTGATGTGTACTATTCAAGGCACGTTGTACAGCTGCAACATGGCGATACCATTTTGTAGGGTCAGCTATACTGAGTTTACTTAGAATATCTATAATAATCGAATGGATACGTTCGACCTGTCCATTACCACGAGGCTGGCCAGTCGTAATAGTGTAATGAACAATATTTTCCTCTTTGCAATAATTTTGAAATTCATTCGACGTGAATGCGGCATTTCTATCGGATATAATTCTTTTTGGTGAACCAAACGTTTGTTGCTGCCATACTAGTTTACTCAGGGTCTCTTCAGTAGTAAGTGTCTTCACAGGGTAAATCCAAGTGAATTTGGTAAACCCATCGACAACAGTTAGGATGTACTTGTAATTCTTATTTGTTGATGTTAGCGGGCCCAGATGGTCGATGTGGTAAGTTGACAGCGGCGTCTCACCTTTATCTAATGGATGTAAGTATCCTTCTTTCTTTCCTCTTTTATGTGAAATTAAAATGCATTCAACACAGTTATCCAATACTTTCTTAATTTTTCTTTTCAGGTCTTCAACAAAATATTCTCGACTTATCAATTCTTCAGTCTTTGTGATACAAAAATGTCCTTTTTCGTGATTCTTTCTAATAATCTCATATTGCATCTTTTTGGGTACTACAATTAGTTTTCTTCCGTCTTTCTGTTTGGTAAGTATTCCATTTTCTATAATATAATCTTTGTAAGGTTCTTTTTCCATGATTTTCTTTATAGCCACAATCTGTTCATCTTGCTCTTGGGCTTTCTTGATGCGAGCAGTAGTCTCAGTAAGTATAAGACAAACAGGGTGTCTACTCAATGCGTCTGCGTGCTTCATTCTCAAACCGGGTCTATGCTCGATGTCGTAGTCATATTCTTCAAGCAGTAAAGCCCAGCGAGCTACGCGTGGCGGTAAGTCTTTCTTCTGTAGGGTCATAGTCAATGCAGAACAATCGGTTACTATTTTAAAGTGGATTCCAAGCAAATAGACTCTAAACTTTTTCACAGCTTCGGCTATCGCCAAAATTTCTAGATAGTAACTGTGGTATTTCTCTTCTGTCGGTGATGTCTTTTTGCTCATGAAGTGTACTGGATGCAATTGATTATCTTCAGGGTCTTTTTGGAGAAGTACGGCACCAAAACCCTTCGCGCTTGCGTCTGTGTGCAGTTCTGTCTCATTATTCGAATTGTAGATGCGTAGCACGGGAGATCTACACAGTACATTCTTCAACTCTTTAAAGGCTTCTTTACATCTTTCGTCAAAATAGAATTCACTATTCTTCTTGAGTAAATCAGTCAGTGGTCTAGCGATCAATGAGTAACTTTTAATAAATTTTCTAAAGTAACCAGTAAGCCCAAGAAACGATTGTAGTGTTTTTATATCGTTGGGTATTTTGAAGTTTGCGACTGCAGTGATTTTTTCTTCGGATGGTCGAATTTTCTTGTCTTGGATGATATAACCCAGATACTCTATTTTCTCCTTCATGAAATGACATTTTTTCCAGTTAAACTCTAATCCAAATTCTTTAGCTCTTTCTAATACTATCTTTAACTTAATTAACCCTTCAGATTCGTCATTCAACGGTAAGATCAGATCATCAAGGTACGCAAGGACAATTCCTTTTGATAGTAGATCTTGGAAAATATTATTGATAAATCTTTGAAATACGGACGGTGCCGTACAAAGTCCAAAGGGCATTTTCAAGAATTGATATTGCCCTCGAGGTGTGACGAACGATGTATACTTCTGGCTGTCTTTATGAACGTTTACGTGCAAAAATCCGTTTTTTAAGTCAAGTGATGTAAATAGTTTCGCCTCTTTCAACTGGTCCAATTGATCTTCTATTAACGGCAACGGAAATCTATCTTTTATTATCTTCTTATTCAACCGTCTATAGTCGACACACAGTCTATATTGACCGTTCTTCTTCCTGGCTAGCACGATTGGACTTGCGAAATCTGATTTACTAGGTTCGATGATCTTCTGTTGTGTCCATTCTTCAATCTGCTTGTCGACAATGTCTTTTTCCAAAGGCGACAATCGGCGTGGGTTTTGGTAAATTGGACTCTCATCGGTAAGTATGATTTTCATTTCAACATTACTTTCTTTTTTAGCTTCAGTAGGTTTATACTCCATAATCATCTTTTTTATATTTTCAGAAAACGTCGTCTCTCCTATGTCAAGATCATCGTGTGAATTCTTCTCTTCGGCCAGCAACGTGAGATGTGTTATTTTCTCTACGGTAATGCCTTCTGATGTGAAGTTAATATTAAGATCATGTAAAATCACGTTTCCCAGAATCAAATTGACAGGTACGGCGTCATCTTTTACGACGTGGAAAACGGTGTCAATAAAACAATCATCAATTTGCATCTTTGCTGTAAAATGTCCTTCTGTATCTATTTCCTTCTCTCCAATACCAGTCAAACATATCTTAGGATTTTTCTCATATTCCGGTTTACTTTCTCCAAATTCGGATAATTTAGTGATTGTTATTATGTTCACGTCACTGCCTGTATCTATTAATGCTACCATGTCAACTCCGTTTATTTGAATCTTTTTGTACGGAACCTTCTTTTCTTCTTTGTGACATTGGATATTGAGAGAATTTTTAGTATTCTTTGGACAATCTGTCCCTTTGTGACCGAAGTCATTGCACTTAAAACATTTGATACCCTTCGTGCAAGTCGGTGACATGTGATCGGTATCACCGCAGTTGTAACACCTTTTTGTTATAGGTTTACGCTTAGAAGAGCTTGAAGCGGATGAATTGTAATTACGAGCACTATTCTTCTCTTCAATTCTCTTTCTTAACTGGCTATAAGATTCTAATCTTGCACGGAAATCTTTCATAGTCGTAGCTCCATATAATACGGCTTTATTTGTTTCAGAGTCGCGTATGCCGTCGATCACGTACTCCATGAGAGCTTCGTCTTCTACAGCAGCATGTAAAGCCAACTCCTTCATATGCAAAAAGTATTGTTGCAATGTTTCATCAGTCTTCATCTTACGGGAAGCTAGCTTCTTATGTACGATGGCACTATTCAACTTAGGACCAAATTCTTCTATAAGAGATTTCTTTAAAGTTTCCCATTCTGTCACGCTGCCCAAAGATCGTAGAAAAAGTTTGGCCGTTCCGCCTAGTAACCTTTTCCCATAAATTAGTTTTTCGATCTTTGTCCACTCCATAATACTGGCGGTATCTTCAAATTCTTGAATAAAAGTTAATATAGGATATGTGTCATCGCCTGTAAAACATACCATGGATTTTTCTAAATCGCTAAAAGATATTTTCGGCCTTTGTGTCGTCATTTCGTCCTTGGAAGTCTCTTCATCTTTATCCCTCTTCGGACCCATCTTTCGTATTTGGTGTGATACTAATCAAAATTTCAGTCTTAATTCTTCTTCTTAAATACGTCTTCACACTTCTTTATTCATAAAAAAATGATTACAGCACCATGTTCTCATATTTAGGAAAATTTTTCAAAAGAAAATCGTCAAAGTCGTTTTTCCATACAAAAATATCTTGACGTCACGTTTAACGTCCCGCAGCATTCGGTTAGTAAAACAGCGTCCCGCAGCATTCGTTGTTTACTGCAATCGGCATGACTTGGCGTATAGGTTAAAAGCTACCTGCATATTCCTTGGTATATTTCGTCGTGATTTGCTTCTTTATCACTTGATCACATCCCGGACGAGCCCCCAAAAGTTGTGGGACGCGGCAAGTGAAAGTCTTTAATCGTTTAATGTTCTTTTATTTTAATAATTCGTTCACACAACTTAGCAACAGCGTACTAGCTAATTGACACCCCTGACAGCTTACTTGCAATTGCCCTTTTCATAAAAAAGTGTTGCTGCTATTAAATAAGCAACTAAAAAAAAAACAAATTAAAAGATAATAATATTAAATATTATCCCACATATATTTAAATCTGTGATTGTTACATTTTGTTTTTAAAATAATTTCAATTGACATACATAAATGTATAAGTAAAACTGTAAATTGTGATAATAAGTGTCAAGTTTTTTGAATTATCTTAAAATCTTGTTAGCCCCTATTTAAATCTGTGATTGTGTTTTATTTTTTATTATTTCACTTAAAAAAGAGAAAACTTAAACAAATTTATTATTTCGATAGACTGCCTATTCATATTTTAAACAGACTGTTGATAATATGTACATAAAAATGTGATCTATATTATAAGTGTTTTTTTAATTAACCAAAAACTTGGTAGTCTTTATTTTAGAACAGTGATTGTTGTTGTTGAACGAATGTTATTTATATGTATGTACATAGTAAAGAATTTGCTGTATATTGAAGTGTTTAATTTGATACCTATATTTAATATCAAAAAACTGAAGAGTTTAGTCTAGTGTCCTACTGGCCAGGAATGAATTTTCTTTTTCATATTAAAATTGTTTATTGGAGGTCATAGGCTATTATATATACCTAAATAAGATGAAGGATGGGTGAAAGTAATTTATAAAATAAAAAAGTGATTTTTTGTTTATAAAAACTTTTTATTGTAATATCAATCAACAAAGTTATATAGGTAGTAGATATCTTTTTTGGAATCCGGTTTCCGTCAATTCAGTCAGAGGATCATTAGAAGCTCTAGCATTAGCACGAACACTAGACATATAACATAAATCATCTTGAGCTCTAGCGGTCGTACCAAGCCAAAAAATAATAAGCTGACATCGTTTCGTTACAGTTAAATCGACTTTTAATAATATTTTTTACTTCCTTCACCTGTCTCTCACCATTAAATTCAAAGTGACGACTTTACTTTGCGAACGTGAAAACCAAGTGAGAACGTTTACCGAACGAGCTGTCAAACTTACACCTCGCAGTCGCAGAATGTCCATAAACGCCCGTTAGACGCGGTCACTTGTCGATCGCCGCCGCAGTTCGCTCGACACGAAGTTTACTTTGTATCTCGCACTCGCATATTTTAATTCGCGTTGTGACCGCTAGGGGCGCTTATTCAACGCCATATATTTCTAAGTTAACCTAAACGCGGTGAGCACGTCGAAAAATCTCGCACTAAGCACTCAGGTATCTCCCACGTTAGCTTCGCCTCGTCATTTTCTATTACTTTTGGTTGAGTAAGTTATTTCCACCAGAATTTGGATATGTCAAATTATTATGTATTGTACTACGTTATTGTGTCTTTTGACGCAATAGCTACCAACCAATTTCTCGTATTGTATTGTATTGTGTATAGGTTTTATCGACCATGTAACCTACTCTATATGAATAAATGAACGATCTCAGGTGTCCCACTGCTGGACAAAGACTTCCTCTTTCGTCTTCCACGCATGCCTGCCATCTGCTGTCAAATTTTTGCAGGTCATCCCTCAGCACGTACGTGAAAATGTAGTCTATCTCTTTCTTGAATCTTCAGGAATTCGGAATGTTGCAAGCCCTTCAGACCTTTCATATCACCTTTTATACAAGTTTTTAAATTATGGTAGTCTAATGTTCAAGAGACTACTAGTCGGGCATTTGTATTTGCGGCTGCATATGGACTTACCAAAAACATAAACAACACCCTTCTTATTAATGAACTTTTAATTTTTTTAATTTTTTAAAAATCATGAAATGTAATGCGTATGTAATAAAATGTAATACTTTCTAATGATTTAAATTAATTTACGTCTTCCAGTTGCAAAATATATGCTTCGGTTCTCGTGAGTCTGCTGAAATACAATTTAAAATTAAACTATTTTAATACGGTTTTTATCGCGTTTATTACTTATTTATTTACACCTGACGTTTCAAACACTTTACAGCGTTCATGGTCGCAGGCAGACTAAGTTAACATTTGTCTTTGATGTCATAAGATTACAAACTACCGCCTGAAATTTTTATTGGGAACTATTCCGATTAAAATAGTTTAATTTAATGAATAACAATCGCGAAAACATAAGAAATCATTACAATTTTAAAGTTTATTCTGCTTCGTAATTTTACCTTTATAAAGCTTAAAGGGCGTTATTTTTATTTGAATATAAAACTTCAATTTATCTGCTTTCTGTACCTTGGAGCGTTTAAATGGAATAATTTTTGTCTGATAAATAATTTGTTTATTAGCAACAAATAAAACAACGTTCTTAAAATAACTATACTGAAACAATACATGATTTCAATATGAATAATAGAGTAGAAATATATATTTTGATAGTACGCCACACAATTTTAATTAGCTTTATCAATACATTGACGCAGTCTAACACATGCATATACTCGTAAATATGTTTGATACGAATGTTTAATTCTGTAATTAAGCGTTACTTATTGTATATTAATGACCTTTAATTACTTCGTTTTCCTCAATAAGGCTAATATTTTAACCCCTTTTCACCAATTAATTTTGGTCATGAGTGAGTCGGATTCGCGGTTTTATCGATCTTTGACTCGTGGCCCCACCATTAATTTCCCACCGGTCCCACTAGATTTCACCAAAAAAGGCGTTCTCAATTGGACATATATATTGTTTTTCTATGTTTGTTTTTAAGCATAACTCAGTTTGTGGTAATATATATCAACAGTTTTTCTTCTTTTTAACATGTCATCATCATTCAACATTTCGTATGGCATTCATCCTGCATGGATCAAACCTAGACTTTTTAACCAGCTTTCAGCGGCGAGTGTGAGTTGGTGAAGTTCTGATATTCCACTGGGAAAACAGGAAAGTGGGCATTCGTTTACTACGTGACGTAGGATCCAGTTAGGTGCTCCGCAGTCGCGCTGAAAAATAGATATGCTCATCCAACTAAACTCTATGGAACATTTTTGGTCTTTATAACAATAAAAAAATAGTGTTCTAAGCTAGCGCCATCTATTGCGGGTGTCGCTACACTATTTACTTTAAGTCTATTTTATAAAACCAATTATATCATAATTAATGCTATTAATAAGGTCCTTTAGTAATCAAACAATGGTTATCGATCAAGGTAGGTGTCAAGAATAAAGGATGCTATTTTATTTTAATACAACAAACTGTCTATTGTTGATTTAGAAGGTAAAAAATAGATCAAGTGCGAGTAGCTTTCTCAGAAGAATTGGCAAAAAGCTGGCAAAAATAATAAGAAACCATTTTAAGTGGAGGGGATACCCTAGGCTAGCGTTGCCTCTCCGGAAGTCCGCAGAGATGTGGCCAGGTCTCTTGAAAGGGCAAAACTGGAAACGGATCATCGGCATCCCTTCAACAACCACGTGCCCTTCACTCAAAGACTGAAGAGTCGACACAGCTTCGTCAAAGAAACAAAACCACTAACTGGCGTCTGACCTCCGTAACCCTATTTGCAGAGAAACCAGACCAACAGGAACATGGCCCGATGTGTGTTAGTGGCTAACACTGTCAGAATTTTTCATCTCATGACTGCTATCTATCGTTAACAACCGGGACCAACGACTTAACGTGCCTTCCGAAGCACGAAGGAGCTCAATATAGAAAATGCCACCAAATGGCGACTAATCTAATAGTGGTCGCGTCACGCCGTCGCTTGACACGCGCATTCACTACGGATACGCGGGTCGCGCCCGACTAACGAGCTCCTCCGGGACTTACAACGCTAAAGATTACTTTACAAACTGTTGATTTAACACATCTCAAATCAGTTAAATCCATAGACAAGATAAAGAAATAAATAGAGCTAGCTTTACCATCGACCTGCATCTAGTGTCTTCCTGCAACCATAAAAAGGTCGTCGGACCATCTGTCAAATGAATGTCTTTCCCTCATACGGATCTCTAAAAGTCAGTTTTACTTTGACGATCAAGTCAATTGATAGATTTCATAAAATCTGTTCAACTTTTTGCCACGATTTACTTTTTCAACGCTTGGCAATAACGATAATTATTCAAAAATGCATGGCATAAATGAAAGTATAATTTAGTTAATTATTCAAAGGACAACACGAAAAATGTGTACTAATTGAGACCCTTCTAAAGAACTCTAAAATAATTAGTTATCTACATTGTATTGTGTAATTATGATTAATCACACAGACTATTCCACACTTCCACACTAATATTATAAGTGCTAAATTCTGTCTGTCACGCTTTCACGGTCAAACCGCCTAACGGATTTTGATGAAATTTGGTATGAATATAGTTGAAGACACGGGGTCAAACTAAGGCTACTTTTAGACGCAGGCAGAGCTGCGGAAAACAGCTAGTGTTAATTAAAACATCTGCCACAATGAACGCTGCAAAGTGTTTGAAAAGTTAGATGTAAATAATTAACGATGAAAGCCTCATTTAAAATAGTTAAATTTTATGTCTAAAGTCAAAAAGTCATTTTTCAATACTCCTATAATTCACGCAAAATTTATATAAAAAATTAATGAGTATAACATTTTTTATATTCACATGACGCTGTTTAACCCAAAGTTTGACTGTTAGATAATGCTTTTAGCATTAAGTTCGCCTATTGTGCTATACAACTGTATTATGTACAATAAAGTTTAAATAAATAAATAAATAATGTAACAAACAAATAAAAGATTATTAATTTTATAAATTTAACGTTCATTACTTTCTTGATAAACTCAGATTTGAATAGTGGGTTTTTTGTGTGAATAATTGGCTACTTGACTGTATTCACACTTGGTTAATATTGTTATACTAAACAAAATATACACTAAGAAGTAACCGATTCTGAAAACAACAACAAAATTGGTTGTTAATTAAGGCAGTAATTCGATTTTAAAGTTTTCTCTAAAAGAAAAGTGGGAGCGTGGTGGGGACGTCTTGCTATCTCTTTTGTAGGCACGAAACCGAGTGGCAGTGACGTCACAGCTCACACAGTGCATCCTTTTCGTGTTTTTTGACAGTTTCCCCTTCCACCGAATTTCAAAGGCTTATAACTTATTTATTTTTAAACAGATTACAAAAAATCTTTCATATTTCTGTTTCTGAAAATAAAAATATTGATTTGGAAGAAAAAATAAAAATTAGTATTATGATTTTTCGGTAAACATGAGGACATACCTCAAACATTGTTAAATAATATTGATAGTGAATTGGGGGAAATAATAGTCAGGCTCAAGGGAAAAGGTTATAAATCATACTAAAACACCAATGAGCAGTGGGATATGAAAGGCAGCGTAACACGACGAACCAAGTACAGCTATTTTTAGGTAGCAAAAGTATACCAAAATATGTGTCAAGCAAGTCAGCCGAAGTAGGTACTAGGATTGCAGAACTTACGAGGAAGTTTGCAATCATAAACTAAAAAATGTTTTGTGAACATTTGGAAAATAAATAAAATCAATAAATGTTGTTGATAATGCCTGAAAAACAGCGTTACTCCAGTCGAGACTAGGGTAACACAAGCTGAGGCATCCCTTTGCTACACGCTTTTCATATTTTTCTTTATTAGTATTTTTTATTTCTTTTGCATGTTTATTGTACCTAATTGTAAAAACTTTTAATTGTGTGGCAATAAACAAAATTTTTATTTTATTTATAATTAAAAACAAAAACTACCCCATCACTAGCATGTATTCACCCTTTGGAGCGCTAAGTGGAATATATTTTATAATAAATAGTTCCACCCAGCGCTCTTGCAACATATTAAATGCGCAAAGTGTAATAGCGTTGGAGCACTTGAAAGCGGAGCGCAACAATTTGGAGCGCTGGGTGGCATACATCAAAATGTGACGTCCATATACATATTATACTCGTATATAACACTAGCTGCCGCATTTCATGATATGATCGAACATATCATGAAATGATCAATTCAACGACCTGGCCATGATATATACATGAAGAGAAAAAGGGGGTGCCCTGGTGAATGTCGGCTACTTTTAGAGTTTGCCCATGCCTTATATTTATAGTGATAGAGAAAGACGCCTTCAAAGGAAATGCAAGCGCTTGAACTGGAATGGTAAGTTGGGGTCTTATAAACTTATGCTACATGTTTATAATGTATGTGACAGACCTCTCAATAGGTGGCGGCTCAGTGATACGCTGGACATGCAGGCATGACTAGCACTGATTTTCAGCCACCATCTTCTGAGGAGTCACGGAACAAGTGATCCCAAAACTAAGATTTAAACCTAAACTTAGTGAACTACTTTTTGACGCAGGCGGAGCTGCGGGAAACTGCTAGTCCATATTAATATTATAAATGTGAAAGTCTGTGTGTCTGTCTGTTACGCTTTCACGGCCAACCAGCTGCACGGATTTTGATGAAATTTGTTATGAATATAGTTGAGAACGCGGGGTCAAACATAGGCTACGTTTTGATGCAGGCGGCGTTGCGGGAAACAGCCAGTGTTTAATAATTCAAGATTTAAAAAAGGAGAGATAGAAGAAACAAAAAAATACCTTTTCACATACATACTTCTGTTAACACATAAACAACACTGTAGTACTCATAGCGTTCAAACTAGTAGGTGGTCTAAAAGTAGTCTAAAAGTAAACTAAGTTAAAAAAATGCAGAATGGATAAACACAAATAAAAAAATACAGTGTTTTAAAAACAAGACCCACTCTGGAAACAAGTTATTTGTCAAGGTCAAGGTCGAATTACCTACCTGAGTTTACACCTCCCATATTATACTACGTTATATGGACCTAAGAGTGTCTAAAATATGAGCAGAGCCTGCGCATCCATACTAATATTATAAATGCGAAAGTCTGTGTGTCTGTTACGCTTTCACGGCCAAACCGCTGAATGGATTTTGATAAAATTTGGTATGAATATAGTTGAAGACCCGGGGTCAAATATAGGCTACTTTTTGACGCAGGCGGAGCTGCGATAACAGCTAGTTTTTAATAATTAAAAATGGCAAGTTTAGAATCAAACATTTCAATATGGGTTTCAAGAAACCTGATCGTGCCCCAGTTGATCTGTGAGCAAAGAAATTCCCACCGACGGCCGCAAAGCTTCCTCTAGTGGATAGGCCGCGTGGAAGTCACTTATTTGGCTACGATAAGATGGGGTCTGCCCACCAACGATGGGTGTGTTTATGGCGCAGTACAAACGATGGACCATCTGTTATCGTGCTCTAGCTGCCTGGAGCAGGTACCCGGTCTGATTTGGCTGTGACCATTGACTTGGCCGTGGATGTTTTACTGGGCCAAATTAGTATAGTGTTGTGCCATTGAAACTAAACATGAAAACTTAACGCGTTTATTACTTCTTCTGATTTCATCGCAAATTCGTGAAATTGAAATAAGATCATATACGTTTATTTTTGGAAAATATAACATAATACAAAAATACACAGAAGACCTCTGTCGGTAGCTTCCAACCGGTTATTTTGGAAACCATAATAAGAGGCCTATGTCCAGCAGTGGGCTGACTTCGGCTGAAATGATGATGATGGTGTATACAAAAATATACATACATTATTACACACTGTGCTGTAGTAAACTACAAAGCTTACTCACTCTATGGCCACTTTAAAGTACACTGCAATGTTTACTTAAACATGAAAAGTGCATTTTGCTTGATATAACTCAGTATCCTATTGTATTTGGTTCCAATTTTTTTTATATTTTCAAGTCCAGCAATCGTATCAATAATTTTATTATTATTGGCATATTTTATTTAAAGCTTTGCTTTATACGTATTTTTATACCTACTGATGTCACTGTGACTAATGTTGATGAAGTAGGCACAGCGTCGAAATGTCGAAACGAAGGTCGAAAGTTCAAATCTCGTGAGCATACCCAGTGAATATAAGGATGTATTATTATTTGTAGAAGTAATATTAATTAATAATTACATAACTTTCTACGAAGTTAAGGATAACTCTTGCTATCTTATTCCGTTTTCCTGCCTTTGTCTACAAAATACACGGAAAATTTTGGTTTTAATAGTAACACGTATGAAGTTATTGTGACAACGAAAACGTAGAGGTGTAGTAAAAAGTTTTGCTCGGAAAGTTTTCTTGGGTGGGAACGTCTCACTAAGCTGCCTACTTCAAAGTCCACTTTTCTACTCTTTATCCCTGGTTATGAAACTTTCTAAAACTTTCAGTAACACATCTGGCTCAGCGACCCAAAGGGAATCTTGGCCTCCAGAGAGCGTCAGAGTATTCTGATCAGCGCGGTGGCAGCCAGCTGTCAGCTCCCATCCCTCGCAGATGTGGTGCAGCCTGCACCTCATCGGTCCAAAACAGCTCTTTATTGGTTTATCGCATAATACAATACAAAATTCTTAACTTTATTGCCCACAGCTGGGAATTGAAAAAAATTGAAATAAAATCATTGTTTAATTCAATTCTTTTTGATACAACTCAATTCTAAATTAAAAAAAATCTTTGTATAGTGAAAGTAACATTATGTAAAAAATAAAAATAATGTCAACTGTATGGATAAATTAAAACAGTAATAGAAAGAGAAATCTTGAAAAATACGTGTTCTATATTTCTTTTCCGAAATTCCTACCAAAATACAGTTTCACGAACAAATTTTGTCTTCCGTATGACGTAATGTTTGGACAATAAAAAATACAAGATCTTGATTTCCAAAACCAACGTCATGAAAAAGTTGTTTTTCCTCCATTGTTCATATTGGGCAAGTTGTATGCAAAGAGGTTAGTACATAAAATAATATTTAGACAGTACAAATCTAATAAAGATCTGGAAGCTCTACATTCACTAATCGATTAGTGAGGTCGATCCAGTAGGATCTTTTAATCATAAATATGTAATACACACTCATAGGAAAAAGTAAAGAAAGTGTAAAAGAGTTATTTAGTAATTATTTACATAAATTGTTGCATATAGGTACTCTGTATTATTTAGCTGTTGGTTCTTCATTAAAATTAATAAATTACTTAAATCCGTGTAGTCTGCACAAAACGTAGACTTATCCAGTTTTTTTGAACGGACCTACAATTTTAGCTCCTGTGAGCTTTTAAATTTACAGCGGGTAAAGGCGAGGGCTATTAACCACTCAGCCTTTTCGGCAAATGCACAAGGGGCTCCCAGTTGGGACGAACCTCGGCCATGGGCTTTGCCTTTGATCAAGCGAGCGATGCAAACTCGCGAGCGGTAGCAAACGCTCAATGCCATAAGGGCCGACACTATTGTGCCTGAAGGGCCTACTGAGAACCTATCGGTGGCGTGAAGCGCCCTGGTACATTCCGGTACCTGGTAAACTGTCTACTGTTCCTACTACGTCGCACTCGCCGGCGGGTGCGGTTATATGTTCCTATGGAAAACCCTGGACTCCGTTGAGTCGAGGGGTTTTCGAAGGGAAGGTTCGCCACCGTAATGGGATCGTCAGGGTCAAAGACTTATCCAGTTAACGTATAGGAGAAATATACGACATAATACACTAGGTGATAGAGTAATAGAGGATACCTGCACTATTTCCAGATACTTATTTTTTCACACAAAATTTGAACGTGTATAGCATTGTATTTATTATTAAAAATTTAGTATCAAATTCTTAGAAGACACTCAAAAACAAATCTTCCAACACCGTATACAATTTTAGAATTTGAGAATGTAAAATTTATAAATTTCATCTCTGTAGAGATTTCAGTGACTTAAGGACTATCACTTGATCAATGTGTACTTGACAGCTATTCCGAAGCTAAGGAAGGAGCTACTGGCTACGCGAACACTCGTGATTCCCCGCGATAACGCATGGTAAGCACGTCCGCTGTTATGACCACTCCTGAGGCCAACTTTTGAGGCAAGGACACGACATAATCTAAACAACATCAGCCTTTAAAAATTAGGTCATGAAAGTCTGTTTTGACATTTAACTAAATAAATAATTATTATAAAAGTTTAAAAATAGTAGTTTTTATTAAAACTAATTTCAAACTTCATTCAACGCTGATTTGAACATCTTCTTCAGTGAGAAGACTCTGGCTAACTTACTTTCAACAATTTTGTGTATTAATTATAATTTTCTTTAAATGTGTTTGTTGAAAAGTGTTGTTGTGAGTATAGGTACCTTAACAAAAGTCTTGAAGTTACTTTGGGGCTAACATTAAGCAAATATAAAGAGGAGATGGCGTATCGCCTGGTGCACCGTTACGGTCATTGGCGCAGTGACGTCGGCAGTGGTCGCGGCTTAACCCATTTTTCGTTCAACTGTGAAAGATGCATGACGTGGAGCGAGCTCTAATATTTTTCTAATTTACGTTTCGTTTTAGCTTAGAATATTTTGTAAAATATTTTAAACCATTAGTTTTAAGTGTTTCAATGCGTTACAGTTATGGAATCACAAAGAACGTAAGCAAAAAACATAGTTTCGAATTTTGTTGATTGGTTTAGTGATACACAAAATATTTGTCTGTTTTTAATGTTCAAAATATCTGTAAAATTTAGAAATATAAATGCTATATTTTTATGTTGAAATTTTCGATTTTCTGGTGACATCTATTGGTAAGTAGAGGGGATCGTCAATAGGGGCGGAGCCACGGCCAAACCGAGCTCCCCTCACGTCTGCCTTCCGTCCCGCGTCTCACACATTTCATTTAAGTAAGGAAGCTCTCGATACGCCATCTCCTCTTTGTTATTACTCCGTGGGGCTAACTCAAAAAACTCAATCTATGTAATTTATTTATCTACAGTCCTTTTTTTCAATGTATTTATTTTTGATTTATGTACAGTTACTTCATTATAATTGTTCACCTTTCGCCACTTAATTATTGAATCCGCTGGTTCAGCGACCCGAAGTGGATTTTGGCCTCCGAAACGAGAGAGCGCCAGTCTATTCAGGAATCCTATTTTTGTGAAAGTCGTCGATATCAAATAATTGGTCAGTAAAATTCAAAGTAAAATTTGCCATACACAATAGGCTAGTTTCCAGGGTCAAAAGACTATCATTAAAATTAGTCCGTCATTTAGGGAATGAAAATATATTAGTGACGTATTTTTTCTTTTGTCAATTGAGCGATAAATTTTATAAGAAGCATCAAAGTTTAGGAGTGGCGTCATATATTGCGTAAAAGTGTAGCGCACTGTGACGTCACACGAAACTTTAACGCGCCATAACTTAACCATTCTTTGTTTATAGAAAAAATACCTCTACAATATTTTTTGATTATCTAACTGACGGACTAATTATATTTTTTTAGAAAACTAGCCTATTGTTAACACCATAGATTTAGAATTTTTTTGACTACAGTTAACGCAGTCACTAGTGTTTTCGTCAAGAAAATCTTATGGCAGAAGCAATCGACTCTGAAGTTCCTTCTAAGTATGTAGTGATAAGCAGTGAGAGGATTATAAACGGTTATATAATCCAGAATGTTTTTATTTTTATTTACTACATCAGCAGCTAATGCGAGACAAGAGGGCTCGCTAATTCCTAGCGCAAAAAATTGCAATTGCAATTCAGCGTGGAAATGCAGCCAGTGTTCTTGGCAGGACACGCCACGCGGACATTTAGCTTAAAATTTTTAGTTCTTTCATTTCTTTTTCTTACTTAATTTTATTTAAAGGTTTTATTTTAAAGTTTTTCTTTATTGATAGTGCAGTTTTGAATTTTTAGGTTAGTTGAGTATTAATTTAATATTATGAATGTTGTTTTATGCGAGTCTATAATATTATGACATTTAAATTATGGCCACAGAATAACGATATGGCGATATCCAATTACTATTTTAATTCTCTTCAACTCGCAAAGCAGAGAAAGGATTATATTCTGTAATCTGTGTTTTTATTCACATGCCGTGAGCCGCAAGATTGCTAGTTTAAAAAAAAAATGACAAAAGTCTAGAGTACTTTATACTAAGCAAATAAACAGTTTACATCATAATATTATTTAAGCACGCAAAACTTAATTTTTCATAGAATAAATTTTACGGTATTGCCATCTAGTGGCTGTTACAATCACTAAGAATACGGCATGATGACTGGCTTTAGCTAGGCTGAGTGGATATAGCAGATTTCAGGAAAATTTTCGGTCTTTTTAACTGTTTTAATAGTTCAACTATTGCTCAAGAGATGGCGTTTTGACTAAATTTAAAATCTGGCTTGACAAAAATCTTGTAGCATAAATTGGGAATATATTTTAATAAATATATACCAAGTTCAATACGTTGTATGAAAATTTTCATATAACATATTTTCCTTGTTTGATTATCCATACTAATATTATAAATGCGAAAGTCTGTCTGTCTTTCTGTCTGTCTGTTACGCTTAAACGGCCAAACTACTCAACGGATTTTAATGAAAATTGGTATGAATATAGTTGAAGACCCGGGGTCAAACATAGGGTACTTTTTGACGCGGGCGGAGCTGCGGGAAACAGCTAGTTTCTAAATAAATGAGAGCAAGATACAGATTTTTATAAGGCAATTTCGTAATTGACTGAGCGAAAGCGAAGTCTCCATTTCGAAACTGGCCAATATTGTTTTTGTACGGAAATATGTTGCTCCAGGTCGTATATCTGAACAGAACACGTGTTTCTTAAATTTTTTTTTTTCGAGTTTTTTTTTTATTAGGGAAAAATGAGGGAATTATGGCAAGATTTTCCTGTATGTATATGTAATATGTTGCTCCAGGTCGTATATATGAACAGAACACGTGTTTCTTAAATTTTTTTTTTTCGAGTTTTTTTTTGATTAGGGAAAAATGAGGGAATTATGGCAAGATTTTCCTGTATGTATATTTATTTTTAAATGGATCCTTATAAAACTGGGCACACATGCTTCTTAATTTGTTTGAAATCGAGAGCTTTTTGATTGGGGGGAAATTAGGGCAAAAAAAGGGGAAAGTTGGGTGTAACATTATATAACTGATTTCAATTATACTTATTTGATAACAGTATTGTATGTCGAGCACTCTACAAGTGCAATAAAAAAAATAAAAAAAGGGGGGTAAAAGGAGAACTTTCTCACATTTATTTTCGTTTTTGGAAGTAGTTTGTGAAGTCTACTGTTCACAGAAATACTAGTACTATTAATAATTTTGTGCTACCAGTTTGTTTAAATTTTGGTACATTTGAAACTTGCTTTTTCCCGCAGCTCTGCCTGCGTCAAAAAGTAGCCTATATTTGACCTAGGGCCTTCAACTATATTCATACCAAATTTCATCAAAATCCGTTCAGCGGTTTGGCCGTGAAAGCGTAACAGACAGACAGACTTTCGCATTTATAATATTAGTATGGAAGTATGGAATACGACTCACGTAAACCTGGTAAGTCGATCGATTTTGGTTCGAAATCGAATGAATTTTATTCATTCAGTCATACATTTCAAAAATAATGCTACTCTTATGCTGCATACTCCTTAAGCCTAACCTTTCACATCGTGTAGGTAGCAAGATGAACTGACTCTATGCACAGTTTCAAAGTTTTCGAGACCGGCTGTCGGTCTATGATGTAAATTATCGGTACCAACTGCATCTCTGGTAGTATGCTGCTGAAAAATTGTAATTGATTTTCTGGCACTCTGCGACGAATAGCCAACGACTAAACAATATACTGCGAAAATTATCTTTCTATTCCAATGTGTTTATTGTCTAAACTTACTGTCATGATTACAATGTACTTAGGTATTTGATAACAATTTAACAGAATCATCATGACATTTCCAATAAGCAGACTAAGAAGAACCCAGAAGGCCCTATTTTTGAAAAATGTACAGGCATAGAAATGTCTGAGCTTGTGTTACCCTAAACTAGTGTACCAAGTAACGATGTTTTTCATGCACACCTCATCATCATCCTAGCGTGTATTCCTAGTTGCGTCGTCAGCTTACGCTTCGGAGCCTAGGGTACGCTGTAAGTCATGGTTCTAGATTTGGCGAAACTGGTAATTACAATGGAGCGACTGCCGTCTGACCTCCGTAACCCTTTTTACAGGGAAACCAGACCAAAAGGAACACGACCTGAGGTGTGTTAGTGGCCAACACTGTTAGAATTTTTCAGGCTGCCCTAAGGCATCTGACACTGCCTCACGACTGCTATCTATCGATAACAACCGGGATCAACGGCTTAACGTGCCTTCCAAAGCACGGAGGTGCTCAAGATAGAAAATGTCACTAAATGGCGACCAATAAAATAGTCGTCGCGTCACGTCGTCGTTTGACACGCGCATTCGCTACGCATACGCGGGTCGCGTTCGTGCAACGAGCTCCTCGATTTTTCATGCACCCTATGTCATTGTGTGTGTAATGTATGTATCCAGTTGAAATGGCAAAAGGTTTAGCATATATTCTGTAATCTGTGGTACCGTGGTAGAGACGGCCCCCAAATTTCCATGTCATCCTTTTTCTTTTACTTTATATATTTTTATCTCTATTTTATAACTAAAACAGGTGGCTAGCATTAAAATTATCAAGGTTCTAAATGTTATAGTAAAGTATTGGGAGTCATTGTGACAAAAAAAATCATTTACAAAATAGAGGTACCTACAATAGAAATTCTCATTGAATTTTATAAATTTAGCATTTAGGGTTCCGTACCTATAGGGTAAAACGGGATTCTATTATTAAGACTCGCCTGTCCGTATGTCTGTCCAGCACCAGTGATCGGATGATCAGGTGCTACTCGTAATATACATAAACTTAATTTTTAATCCCACGAAAGAATAATATTAAGTTACAATAGTTGTTTTTCGAAATTGTTCGATCCCAGGAATGCGGGTTACTTATTAACTCAGGAAGAAATTTCCATATTATTCTTTCAAGGAAAGACCGTAAGTTACAGCATACCTAGGGCTCTGAACGCAACTGGGAAAGCACGCTTGGACGAAGAAAGACTTTTCCTCTGCGCTGACAGACATCAATATTCAAATTAAATTAACTATGTAACACGTGCAATCCTACTTTATCAATGATTCATAATTTTTATCAACGAAATCTAATTTGGATAAAGATTAATCTATTTATATCTACGTAAATAGTTTATACAAAAACGTGTTATTATATATAACAGCGCGTGATAAAATTTAATTCTAGATTAATTTAGAATCTATTTTGTTGTTTTCTATTTTTTATTATTGTCACACTAATTTAGAGCGGGTAACCCCGAATGGAGTTGTGTGTTGGTGAACGAAACTTCTCGCTCACCTATAAAAAGATCGGACGGCGTTCGCACGCAGTGCTCATGCGTAAACCCATTGGCTCTTTGTAATCTAATATTATTTTATCAATCCTTTAATATTTTGTTAAGTTTAGTTTCCCTGTGATTAAACTAGTTAATTGTTGAAGTAAAAGTGCCTTTATTTTAACGATTCCTGAAATACACATGAGCGCGATGGATGGCATTCCCTACCAGCGATCTGAAGCGGCAGACTCCCGGTTTCCTGACGCCCCGATTTATATAATATGTCGGCATATGACTAACCTATCTGTAATATCAAAAGTAAAAGGAGGAGTATGGCGCATTGTTGTAAACAACACGTGCGCCTACTACCTCCACCATTATCCCTGCTGTTGCCTCTTATTTGCAACGGGTATAACTCGAACGCCCAATAACTGAATCGTCAGATACCGATAGGTTCTCAGTAGGCATTTCAGGCACAATAGTGTCGGCCCTTATGGCATTGAGCGTTTGCTACCGCTCGCGAGTTTGCATTGCTCGCTTGATGTCTATGCCCATGGCCGAGGTTCGTCCCAACTGGGAGCCCCTTGTGCATTTGCCGAAAAGGCTAAGTGGTTAATAGTCCTCGCCTCTAATTGAATTTAGGAACAGATATCTCAATAGGTGGCGGCTCAGTATTTACACTAGACGATGATTTAAATATGCAATGCGTAAGTTTATAAGTTAAATTGTTTCAAAGTGTATACGAAAAGATCCGCAGCTCCACCCGCTTTAAAAAGTAGCCTATGTTTGACCCCGGGTCTTCAACTATATTCATACCAAATTTCATCAAAATCTGTTCAGTGGTTTGTTCGTGAAAGCTTAAGACCGACAGACAGAAAGACAGACAGACAGACTTTCGCATTTAAAATATTAAGTATGAATATAGATGTATTATACTAAACTTTCCTCTTGAAACACCCTATCTATTAAAACAAACTGCATCAAAATCCGTTGCATGGTTTTAAATATATAAGCATACATAGCGACAGATAGACAGCTGTAAGCGACTTTGTTTTATACTATGTAATCATAAGCATAATGATTCATAAGAGTATCCTTGTAGGTTTACATCGAAAAGGTTAAAATGATATTATGATACGTCAAGTTTTCATGATCTAGACTAAAAACACAAATACACACGATTTGCCCATCCCCTTTACCCGACTCCGGCGAAGCCAAAAAAGGAGGGTTATGTGTATGTACGTACGTATTTCTGTCCTTTTGTATCTGTACGTACACATAGTATACTTACAGATACTGTTTTGTATCTGTAAGTATACTATGTGTACTTTGTGGGACAATAAAGTTTTTGATAAATAAATTAAAAGTATTTACAAACGCGAAATTCCAAAGTTGTACTCTGCGAGGTCGGGTAGATTTTATTCGAGAGTATGTATGAAGGTATGTACTCGTATGTATAATTGTTTGGTTCGCTCTGCAGCCTGAACGGCTAGATGGATTTAAGCTTGAGAGGTGTCGTTAGATTCGTAATTACTGAAATAGTGACACTGGATATATAAAAAACGAAAAAAAATTGCATTTTTTTTCAGTTTTTAATTTTCACACAGAAAAAATCAGGTTAATTCGATTGATCTTGTTTGTTAAAAAGTGCTCGTGTCTCTTGTACTCCCACTTGGCGATAGATGTAGGTACACATAATTATTGTAAAATAAATCTTTTTTGCCCGATATTAATTTAATGGAATCATCATGACGAAGAGTAATTTTCAATGCAGACAAAATAAAAAACATCGCTATCAACAGCCGCAGCACTTATCATAAAGATTTTTATACTACAGAATAAAAAAAAAAATGTGTATTCTATATCGAGCCAAAATACCATATGAAAGGGGGAGCAAATAATTTTTGGTCTACAACTCAAACCAATCACTCCATTCCAGACTTGTAGAACTTCACTGTGCTAATAATTGGGTAATATTTATATACGGAACAACACATACACCAAAAAGTAACCGATTCCGAAAACAACAACATTTTTTAAATTAAATATAGCAGAAAATAGGATTTAAAGTTTTCTAATGGGGACGTCTTGCTATCTTTTGGTCGCACGAAATCAAGATTGTAAGCAACACTTTGCCGATAAACTACTTTAGTAGATGTAGTTTGGCAAAATCAAAAAATGTAGCGTAAGAACGTATGAAAAAAAAATAAAAAAATAAAGAGGGCATGACGTCACTGCACACTAAACGCTTCCTTTTCTTGTTTCTTGATAGTTTCCCTTTCCACAGGATTTCAAAGGCTTATAACTTATTCATATCCGAACGGATTAAAAAAAAATCTGAATTCTGGTACTCAAATTGTGAATATAATGCATAATAAAAAATATAAGAAAATAATCCATTCTGTAAAACTATGTAGAGTCCAATTATTTACCGTGCCGACTCCATGATTTACCGTGCCGACTCCATGATTGACCGTGCCGTGACTGCTAATTTAGGCCCGAAAGGGGACTAAATTGAGCCTAACAACCTGGCTACAGAGATCCTAAATACTAGGCAAGGTCAATCATAATCGCCTTAGAGGTTGCTCGATGTTATTCAACCATTGGATAAAAACTATTTAACAGTGAAGGATATAATAATATCCTGAGACTGTATTAAAGTCTCAGAAGAACAAAAATAAAACAGGAAAGTAGGTTCTGGCCTCTAAAGCAATCAAATAAGGATGAGATGCCTAAACAGCCTAGCAGGCCGTAAGATTAAGTAGAAGAAAAATTGCGGTTGCGTAGCCATCACTGTTAAATAGAACTCGTCGTTCGTCGTTACAGCCGCAGTCAGTCCACTGCTGGACTTAGGCCTCCCCAAATTGAGGGGGAGGCCACACTCCCCACGTTTTGACTCCACCTCTTCCTATTCTCCATACTCGTACCTCTACAATGCATCCATACTTCCATACTATCCATAATTCTATATTCATACTAATTCATACTATCCATACTAATATTATAAATGCGAAAGTCTGTTTGTCTTTCTGTCTGTCTATCTGTTACGCTTTCATGGCTAAACCGCTGAATGGATTTTGATGAAATTTGGTATGAATATAGTTGAAGATCCGGGGTCAAACATAGGCTACTTTTTAAAGCGGGCGGTTCTGCGGGGAACAGCTAGTTCTATATACACCCATGTTGCAACGTTTTCATTCATTCATTCTTCTTCTTGTGTCAATATTGTTACGAAATCAAAAAAAAAATAAACATGAAATGCGGTCCGCGGAAGTTTGAGTAGCGCTGTCCGCGGAAAATTCTCGTACAATCGTCGCGTGTTTCCATACGGGAATAATATCGCGAACGATCTAGTACATCGATTATCTCGCTCTGACATATTGCTTTGTCTCGCTCTCGCACTTCTAGTATGTACTAAGGGAACGAGACAGAGGGTATCCCTCTCTCTCTATTCCGGAGTAGTTGTGATCTTTCTAGAAACTTATGGAGCGGGTTTCCCGGGCCATATAAATATCGGAAGGTGCCTCAGGAGGGCAGTTCTAATTTAACTGAGCTACAAGTGCGATCAAGAAGCGATATCCGGAGCGAATAACAAGTGATACAAGCGACCTCGGCAAGTTATAGTGACTGTGATTAGCAAGTGTTTGGGACATTGTTAGTGATAAGTGAAGTGAAGTGACGTCGGCGACCATCCTTGTGGGAATAAACGTTTTTAAGAGTCATCAGGTGTTTTTCTCCAAATTGCGAACCCCGAGCTCGTAACAATTGGTGTCATAAGTGGATTTGGAGATGCCATTGACTCCGAGAGAAGACGTCACCAGTGAGGGTGTGAAGACGAGGGCGAAGCGTGCTGCGGAAGCCAGTTCTACTGGATCTGCTGACCAGGCCGCTCCCACCGCGGCCACCGGCCACCAGGTCACGTCCAACGCCAACCAGGCTACGTCCAACGCCTACCAGGACACGTCCAACGCCCACCAGGCCATGTCCAACACCCACCAGGCCACGTCCAACACCAACCAGGCCACGTCCAACGCCTACCAGGACACGTCCAACGCCTGCCAGGACACGTCCAACGCCCACCAGGCCATGCCCAACCCTCACCAGGCCACGTCCAACACTAACCAGGCCACGCCCAACGCCCACCAGGACAAGTCCAACGCCCACCAGGCTGCGCCTATCTTTGATTTTGGGGAATTGATGCGAATGCTGGACAACAAATTTACAATGCTGGACAACAAATTTACAATGCTGGACAACAAATTTACAATGCTGGACAACAAATTTACAATGCAGGAGAAGCTTCAACAAAAGGCTCAACAACAACTCCTGTCAGCTATTGGTGAAGTTAGTGGCGTGGTTACCAAATTACGCAAGGATGTTGATTTGGTGGAGGAACGCGTCACGACTCTGGGGAACGACATGGAAAATATGAAGACGGACCTTTCCACATTACAGAAGAAGTTCGTGCGCCTTGAAACAACGGGAGTAGCAGTTGCATGTGGCGGAACAGTCATTGCCCACCACGGACCCAGCGTGAAATTGCCGCCATATGACGGAAACTCGTCCTGGACCGCATACCGTCAACAGTTCCAGACCATCGCAGCTGCTAACGGATGGACAGATGAACAGTGCCTGACAGCTCTCACCGTCGCACTCCGAGGACAGGCTCTGACGGTCTTGGAGGTTCTTCCGTCGGGCAGTGGATTCAAGGACCTGCTGGAGGCACTAGAGTCGCGATACGGGGAACGGCATTTGGAGCACGTCTTCCGCGCTCAACTCCGCGACAGAGTCCAGCGCTCAGGAGAGGGTCTGCAGCAATGGGCGCTGGAAATAGAAAGACTCGTCCGCAAGGCGTATCCAGGGGCCGATTTGAAGATGCTTGAGTCTAACACCGTGCAGGCGTTCGTCGACGGCATCAAGGATTCGGAAGTCAGAGCTGCAGTAAGGCTAAACCATCATGCCTCATTGAAAGATGCACTGGCCCACGCTTTGGAGGTGGAAGCCGTCAGACATGACATTCGTCATTCCGCGACTCACAAAGTGCGCGAAGTAGTGGAGGAAGTTAAGGAAATAAAAGCCCCGCTAAGGAAGAGACCTGGATCCATGTGTTATAGGTGCGGCGAACGAGGGCACCTACAAATGAACTGCCCAAAGATCAAGAAGCTTGAAGACGACGTGAAGGAACTGAAGATGAAGCAGGAGGCTTCATCATCGGAGAGGAACCAGGGAAACGAGTAAGAGCCAGGACTAGGGGGCGAGTACTGGCTGGCGCAGAGGAAGCCCCGACAACTATTATCTCTCAGGCATGCAACGGAAACAGTCTCGCAATATCTGGAACTGTAAATGGGATCAACTGCAGGATGACGCTGGATACCGGAGCATCAAGAACAATAGTCCGACCTCACTTAGTAAGGACCATAATGAGAAGCATGAGGAAACTGGACTGTCGGCTTCTTTCTGCCTCCGGCCAGCCAATACCCGTCCTGGGAGAAGTGTCTGTAAAAATGTGTATGGGAGAAACCACATATACCCACAACGTCATCGTGGCTGAAATTATGGACGATTGTGTATTGGGATTAGATTTCATGAAAAAGTACAACTGTAGAATAGACGTTGCTAGTGGTGTATTCAAGTGTGGTGAAGAAGAGATCATCATCCTAGGAGGCATTAACGGGAGAGTGACATGTTTAAAGCAAACGGTCATACCTGGGAAAGCAGAAGCCCAAGTACTAGTAAAGTTACCAATAACAAGGAACAAGAAATCTACCGGATGCGTGTTGATTGAGGAGATAGCTAATAAACCTGCGGCTCGAGAACTCATGACCGCGAGGACTCTCGTGAAAGGAAGAAACACCGCAGTAGTAAGAGTATTTAATCTAGGCGACCAAGAGAGGACCTTAAACAAAGGCGACATCATTGGAAAATGTGAGGAAGTTGTCTGGCTGAAAAAGTGCAGTACAACACAAAGCTCAGATACAAGGAGTACCAGTGATTCTACAGTCAAGGAGCTTCTAAGTAACTGCAAAAGCAATCTAACGTACTCGCAGAGCATTAAAGCTAAGAAGTTTCTACTGCGCTACGCCGACATCTTCACCAGCCAAGAAGGAGACTTAGGAAGAACGTCGCTAGTACAACACAGGATTGACACCGGAAATGAGAGACCCATCCGACAGCGAGCGAGAAGAATCCCTATGGCCAAAGAAATAGAAGTCAAAGAGCTGCTGGCGGATATGGAAAGGAATAAAATTATTGAACCATCAGCAAGTCCATGGTGTTCACCAGTCGTGCTAGTAAAGAAGAAGGACGGAAGCACGCGGTTCTGTGTTGACTACAGACGACTTAATGACATCACCAAGAAGGACAGTTACCCGCTGCCTCGGATTGATGACACCTTGGATACCCTTAGTGGCATGAAATGGTTTTCAACATTGGACTTAAAATCTGGGTACTGGCAAGTGGAAATCCATCCGAAGGATAAGGAGAAGACTGCATTCTCGACGGGCAAGGGATTATGGCAGTTCAACGTCATGCCATTCGGATTATGTAACGCGCCAGCTACCTTCGAGCGACTGATGGAATGTGTACTAGCAGAATTGGTAGGAGAAACCTGTCTAGTATATTTGAATGACGTTATCATCGTTGGCCGAGACTTTGAGGACCACTTGCGGAACTTGGAGCAAGTCTCGAGAAAATTCATGGAGCCAACCTAAAATTGAATCCGAAAAAGTGCCGCTTATTCAGGAACGAAGTGAGCTATCTAGGCCATGTCATTACCAGTGAAGAAATCCCGACTGACCCGGAGAAAGTGGAAGCCGTTCAGAAGTGGCCTACCCCCAAGGACAAGACAGAAGTACGGGCATTCCTTGGCCTTTGCTCGTACTATAGACGTTTCGTGAAAGGATTCTCGGAGATTGCAAAGCCATTACACCGACTAACTGAAGATAAACGTCAATTTAGTTGGGATGAAGCTTGCGAAATTGCCTTCGAAAAACTGAAGAAACATCTGTGCGAAACACCAGTCTTGGGATACCCTCAACCAGAAGGTCAATTTATAGTGGATACGGATGCAAGTAATACCGCAATCGGTGGGGTACTGTCTCAAAAGCAGGAAGACAGGGAAGTTGTTATAGCGTACTTCAGTAAGTCGCTGTCTAAACCTATTGTGTGACAAGAAGGGAGCTCCTGGCAGTAGTGAAGACGCTACAACACTTCAGCAAATACCTCATCGGTAGGCAGTTTTTACTTCGCACGGATCATGCAGCGTTAAAATGGCTGTTGCAATTCAAGAACCCAGAAGGTCAAGTTGCTCGATGGATTGAACAACTTCAGGAATATGACTTCATTATCGAACACCGTCGAGGACAGGCCCATGGAAACGCGGATGCGCTGTCACGCAGACCCTGCCCAGAAGATTGTAAGCACTGTATCAGGCAGGAGTTAAAAGAAATGACAGTAAAGCTAACTCGGACAGAACCATTAGAGACCTGGGAGAACGATGCGATGAGAAAGGAGCAAGAGAATGATGATGACCTACGGCACATCATCAGGTGGAAGGCACAAAGTAATGATAAGCCAAAGTGGAGTGAAGTTGCACCGACAGGCACCGTTTCCAAGGCGTACTGGGCGCAATGGGATAGCCTCGTTGTACAAAACGGAATACTCTACCGGAAATGGGATAAACCTAACGGCAGAGAGTTTCAACTGCAAATTGTGGTTCCAAGAACAAAAATACGTGATGTTCTTCGGGAAGTACACGACGGCGTATCCGGTGGACATTTGGGAGTCAAGAGGACGCTAACGAAAATCCGCGAAAGGTTCTACTGGCTCCATTGTCGGGAGGATGTGGAGGACTGGTGCCGCAAGTGTACAACTTGTGCTGCCGTAAAAGGGCCACATACCAGGAGCCGAGGGAATCTACGACTGTACAACGTCGGTGCACCTTGGGAACGCATTGCAGTCGACGTAGCTGGACCATTTCCTGTCACTGACTCAGGGAACAAGTATTTCATGGTTGTCATGGACTACTTCACTAAGTGGCCGGAAGTGTTCGCCATACCAAATCAAGAAGCTACGACAGTTGCAACCAAGATAGTGGAAGAAGTGATTTGTCGCTTTGGCGTGCCCTTGGAAATCCATTCCGACCAAGGCAGGAATTTTGAGTCACAGGTTTTTCAAGAAGTTTGCAGGATTATGGAAATGAACAAAACCCGAACCACGGCTTACCATCCTCAGTCAGACGGGATGGTCGAACGGTTTAATCAGACGATCGAGAGACATCTGGCAAAAATAGTGGAAAGCCATCAAAGGGACTGGGACAAGTACATTTCACTGTTCCTGCTAGCGTACAGAACAGCAGAACATGAAAGCATAAAGGCAACTCCGGCATATGTCAACTACGGTCGTGAGCTGCGGTTGCCAGTGGACCTCCTAACAGGAGGCTCACCAGATGAACCTCAAAGTATTCAAAACTACGTTTCTGATCTGCGTGACCGAATGCGAGAAATACACGCCGCAGTTCGAGAAAACGGGTTGCAGTCGAGTGAGAACATGAAGACCAGATACGACAGAATGTCGAATACAAATGGCTTCGAGGAAGGCGCTCTAGTCTGGCTTCACAACCCGACTCGCCGCAAAGGGAAATCGCCAAAGTTACAAACCAAGTGGGAGGGCCCGTACAAGGTGGTAACGCGACTAAATGATGTGACGTATCGGATACAGCGTCAGCCAAGGGGAGCAATGAAGATTGTTCACATCGACCGCTTGGCGAAATATCACGGAAGTAATGATGATGCTCGGGACGAGCATCTCTAAGAAGGGGGCAGAGTTACGAAATCAAAAATAAATAAACATAAAATGCGGTCCGCGGAAGTTTGAGTAGCGCTGTCCGCGGAAAATTCTCGTACAATCGTCGCGTGTTTCCATACGGGAATAATATCGCGAACGATCTAGTACATCGATTATCTCGCTCTGACATATTGCTTTGTCTCGCTCTCGCACTTCTAGTATGTACTAAGGGAACGAGACAGAGGGTATCCCTCTCTCTCTATTCCGGAGTAGTTGTGATCTTTCTAGAAACTTATGGAGCGGGTTTCCCGGGCCATATAAATATCGGAAGGTGCCTCAGGAGGGCAGTTCTAATTTAACTGAGCTACAAGTGCGATCAAGAAGCGATATCCGGAGCGAATAACAAGTGATACAAGCGACCTCGGCAAGTTATAGTGACTGTGATTAGCAAGTGTTTGGGACATTGTTAGTGATAAGTGAAGTGAAGTGACGTCGGCGACCATCCTTGTGGGAATAAACGTTTTTAAGAGTCATCAGGTGTTTTTCTCCAAATTGCGAACCCCGAGCTCGTAACAATATGCTAGTTTCCAGGATCAAAAGACTAACATTTAAATTAGCCCGTCTTTTAGAGAATCAAAATATATTAGTGACGTATTTTTTCTTTTGTCAATTGAGCGATAAATTATAAAGATATAAATCATTAAAGTTTAGTAGTGGGGGCTCGTGACGTCACATATTGCGAAAAAGTGTAGCACACTGTGACGTCATACGGAACTTTAACGCGCCATATCTTTACCATTATTTGTTTAATTTTCAAAAGAAAAAATACGTCTCCAATATTTTTTGATTATCTAACTGATGGACAAATTCTATTTTTTTAGGAAACTAGCCTATAGATAAAGAAAACATTTTAATATATTTTCTACTAAACTGACCAACTCTGTGCATGTGACGTCCACACCACCCATGGTAGGTGCTTTTTGGTAGTAGCGTATTTTATAAAATTTGCCTGGTTTAATTTCAAGTCTTGAATAGCTTCGGACAACAGAATTACATATGAATAAATGAATTTATTGCACCATCTGGACATAACCATAACTTTCTGTAAAACTAATTTAATTTGTTTCAAGAGAAACTTTTTCCCGCGTACGCTGTCTTTTCCAAGTGTCTACAAGGTCGACAATATTACATCTTCCAAAAAGATACATTAGGCTCTTGAAAAACAAACAAAAACAAAATAAATAGTACTTACTTTTTCTCCTTTCTTACTAAACTAAATGTTCAAAGGAGAAAATAAATTTCTTATCCTCTGATTACATAATCCACCCTAATTAGTGTTGTCAACATCACAATCTTAAATTGTTAAATATTTTCATCATATCAGTGATGTGTCTGTACAAAGGCCTTTAATTTTTACATAAATGTAGCGTTATCTGTCCGTGTCTATGTAAATAAATACTTAAATTCGGACACATGTGACTTATCTTATTCTACGCCGGGTGTTGTGCGGTCGCATAGTGTTTTTTGTGTAAATGTAAGTATTGTGGAGGATTTATTTAATTACACAGAAACTAATTGTTTAATTTTGTAGACTATTCAATTTGCAGAGCTTACAATGTTCCTACAAAGATCAATTTTTATAGGCGGGAAATTCTCGAACGGTGTCATTTAAATTTCAACCACAATCAATTAAGATTATTACAATAAAATAATTACCTTATTTTTTTAACTTTTCCAATGGTTGATGTGGTTGCCTGAGACTCGGAGGTCGTGGGTTCGATTCCCTTGGGAAGCATACATTGTAGAGTTGTTTCCAGTTTGGTTAGATGCAGGAAATATCCGTACTTTGGAAGGTACGCTAAGCCCGGCTGTTTTTTGGTGGTCTACACAGGGTACACAGTGTAGAAGGACCATGTAACCTACTCGTACCATTGTAAGAGTTACGATCAGGTGAAGCTCTTCTTAAATACTTCTTTTATCTTTCGTTAGACTTCTAACATTCTGATTAGTCTCCTACATTTTTCATCACATTAAATAAAGTTCCGTTATTTTCAGATGATCCTCATCATCTGGGCTCTGGTGGCGATTGCAGCATTGATGCTGTACTTCCGCCAGGCATACTCCAAATTTAGCAGTTCTGGGGTCAAGCAGCTGACACCTATTCCTCCGTTCGGGAATATGTTCAGGGTTATGTTCCAGTTGGAACATTTCATGGTCGTCACTGAGAAACTTTATAACAAGTTTCCTAAGGAAAGGTAAGCTGAATATTATCTTGACTCTATCAACGGTAATCTTTTTCATTACTGTCACTAACTACAAAAATCCCATACTTACGTATTACTTATTAAGATGGCGTAGTTTCCCGAAGTGAGTTTTTGTCTTTGCCTCCGATAATAAGGATCTCCACTTTGATCTATCCTGCGCCATCTCCTGCCAATCATTGGCGTGCAGCTCGCGTAGATCCCTCCGCACCTTACCAATCCAGCAAAATCTGGTTATCACTTAGAACACCTTTAATGTTTTACAATATTTGTATTAAAACTGGCCTATGGATCAACTAATGGAGAGTAATCACCTTAGCCTATAAGATGCCTGACCCCGATGGAATTAAGTCATATGCTTCTTGAGGAGTTCATCCTTTAATCGCAGTAAATATAATAATAAAATGAGATAAAGTATCACTATAATTTCAGCAGCAGTCTGTCCACTGTGGACATATGCCTCTCCTAATGATTGCCAATATGACCGGTTGGGAGCGGCCTGCATCCAGCGTTAGCCTGCGACCTTTTCAGCTCATCTGACCATCTGGTCGGTGAATGCCCTGTCCAACACTGCGCTGGTATATAAATTTTATAATTTCCTGTTTGTAGGTTCGTAGGCAGATATGACATATTGAAACCAATTTTGGTTGTAAATGATCTCGAGTTGGTGAAGAAGATAACAGTGAAGGATGTCGAATACTTTATCGACCATCAGGACTTCTTCAACTCGGCTGACAGTTTCTTTGGTCGGAATCTGCTGTCATTGAGAGGTAAGTGAATCACTAAACAGTTAGCAGTTTATCACTTCTAGTTATCGATAAACGATTCATCCGCATTCAGTAGAACACAAAGAATTACGTTAAGTACGATTTAAAAGAAACTTTCTACCACGTACGCTGAGCCTATGGAATGAGCTCCCTGACATAGGTTTCCCTTGAGAAAAGGTCTTTTTCAAGGGTCGGCAATGTGCATGTGGTGTTACGGGCGTCCATGAGCTACAGTGACCACTTACCATCAGGTGGGCCATATGCCCGTTTGCCAACTACATTGTTTATAAAATAAAATAAAAAAACATTTCTATAAAAAGGGGAGTTAATGATTCTATGATTTTAAGTCAGTTTTTACAATAAACAGGACAAGAATGGAAGGACATGCGGTCTACCCTGAGCCCAGCATTCACCAGCTCCAAGATGCGACACATGTTGCCGTTCATGGTGGAGGTCGGAGACCAGATGGTGGAAACTCTCAAGAAACAAATCAAGCAATCCGGGGGTAAGATTTTAAGGATATTTTGAATAGGAAAGGGGAATTTTGAATGTTTTTGGTTATGGTTTCAGTGGGACCAACATTTTGATACATCTATAAACCTATTTAATTTCTTATTTTTTTTCCTAAGTTGACTACACGGACTTAGAAGGCAAGGATCTTACATCCCGTTACACTAATGACGTCATCGCAACGTGCGCCTTTGGTCTTAAGGTCAACTCTCACGCTGAGAGGGACAATGAATTTTATCTGAAGGGCAAAGAAGCAACCAACTTTAAATTTAGCCAGTTGCTGAAAACCTTTATATTGGCCGGATTCCCTAAAATTATGTCGGTAAGTTAATTTGTTCTTAAAGAGTGGGTTACATGGTCAATCGATCCTATGTACACTGCTATCAGAAATTTTTAGAGCTGCTTCATTCTCTGGTGTGGTTCCTTTAACGACCTCAAGAGTCATATTGAGGCTCTTTCGGCTCGAATAAGAAAAGTGGTTAGTGTGATACGCAGTCTAAGAAATGCTCCTAGCGTAGACACGCTGAAATCTGTATAATACGCGCTTTGTCAATAGATAATCATGTAATAATATTTTATCAGAAGAACAAAAAGGCTGCCGAAAAAACTCACAAGGATGCAAAGAGCAATTAATAATTGACACAACAACAATGAAACACGCCATGCCCCATAAAAATAATACTAATACAATGTTCATAGACTACTGTAAAGCGTTCGACTCGGTACCACATAGTTGGCTTACATTTATATTGGAACTTTAAAAAATACATCCTACAATAGTTCAATTTTTGAAACTCACTATGCAGAACTAGAAAACCAAGCTTCAACTTTTAACTGATCCGAGTACAGAGTCAGATTTTATACCCATCAAACGAGGTATTTTCCAAGGTGACGCACTTAGCCCCCTCTGGTTTTGCCTTGCGCTTAACCCTCTCTCTAACTTATTAAATGAGACACATAAAGGATACGAAATAGGATCGCACACAACCTCTTTTCAATTACACACCTTATGTACATGGACGATATTCAACTATATAGCAACACAAAAGAAAATCTACACTTGCTCGCAGACATAACCCAAAAGTTCTCAAACGACATACAAATGAATTTTGGCATAGACAAGTGTAAAATATACTGTGTCCAAAATGGAAAAATTGTGCCAAATTACTATGTAATGGAAACGAGATAATGCATTGAATCATTAAATCAATCCACCACTTACAAATATTTGGGTTTTGAACAGTCGCGCCAAATAAAACACAAAGAAACCAAAATTGAATTAATCAGAAAGTTTAGACACAGATTGATGTCACTTCTCAAATCGCAACTAAATTCACGTAATCTCGTAAAAGCTATCAACTCATACGCTATCCCTATCCTTACGTACTCATTTGGCATAATTAACTGGTGTAAAACTGATTTAATGAAACTACAACGAATCATAAATACGTCCATGACACACCACCGCAAACACCACCCACGATCCTGCGTTCAGCGTCTAACCCTGCCACGCTTTGAAGGAGGTAGAGGCATTATCGATCTTACCAATCTACACAATAAACAGATAACGTCCCTTAGAAAATACTTTCACACACAAGCAATAGATTCACTCCTACACTCTGCTAACACGTACTCTGGTATGAAACACACTCCACTTAACCTACATGATCAAAATAGGCAACACAATGAAGATTTAATAGATGATAGGCAGAAAATCACATTGTGGCAACAAAAATCATTACATGGTCGACACCGCAAAGATTTACAGCAAACACATATCGATAAATCTGGTTCAAATGCTTGGTTACGACATGGCGACCTATTTCCTGAAACAGAAGTCTTTATGATCGCAATCCAAGACCACATTATAGACACACGTAACTATCAAAAACATATCATCCGTTCAGTAGACCTTACTACCGATTCTTGCAGACGATGCCACAGTGCTTCCGAAACAATACAACATATAACCGGCGCATGCAAAGCAATAGTACAAACGGATTATAAGTATCGCCATGACCAAGTAGCTTCAATAGTTCATCAAAGTTTAGCCTACAAATATCATTTAGTAACAGAAAATATGCCATACTACAAATACCAACCAAGTTGCATACTAGAAAATGACGAATATAAAATATACTGGGATAGGACCATACTTACTAATAAAACCGTACACTTCAATAGACCGGACATAACTCTCTTACATAAAAACACACAGTCAGTTTTCTTGATAGACATAGCAGTTTGTAATACACACAATCTTGAAACAACGAACACAGAAAAAATTAATTAGCCAAATACACCGACCTTGCAATAGAAATTAAAACACAATGGCGAGTTAATACAGTAATAACCGTACCTATAGTGATCTCTACCACAGGAGTTGTACCTCACACGCTTCATACACATCTACACACACTTGACTTACCTCCGTCTACATACATTCTCATTCAGAAAGCGGCAATATTAAATACATGCCGCATAGTTAGGAAATTTTTATCAGCATCATAAGCAAGTATAGCCTCTTTGTGTTGGCTCAGGCTCCACAAAAGCTTTAAATACCAAGTCTTTTTTTAGATTTGAGAAAAAGTAAAACATAATAATAATAATAAACACTTTATTGCACCAGGAAAATACAATTTTGAGACATGTACATGTAGACATAATGGTGTGCAAAGGCGGCCTTATCGCAATAGCAATCTCTTACAGGCAACCCTTTTTGTAGGAAACATTTCAGGAAAAGAGACAGGTATGGTGCAGAAACATAAGCTAAGTATAATAGTGTAAACTTACATAAAATAAACTAAAATAAACTTACTTAAAATTACATATCGCAGTACACATATAATTTACAGAAATAAATAAATAAATGTACTATAATACCTCAAATAATGATGTAAGATAAATTTTATGACCTAACGTAACATTTCACATCATTCACCCCCATGTAGAAAATGCTCTTTCACTAGTGCTTTAAAACTCGCAAGAGTTTGAGCACGCCGAATTTCAGCTGCAATGTATTGCATTTCATGTTGGGGAAGTGCTGCCAAGACCTTTATTACTCGAGCAGAAAGAGCTCAACTTTCGGTGTTGAAGACAATGCTTCGTAGATCTTTCATATACCCGACTGAGGATTTTTACAAAGGGGCCGAAATGCTTACAGTGCGCCCGGTGTGTTTAGTTAAGGTATCGCTTTCTACTCATAAATCTGTTCTTTCCTCAAGTAACTACGAGTTTCTAATAAATCGAAGAGCTTTTAGACTTCCAATTCGCCAGGTAAACACAAAATTTTGCGCGACTTCATGAAGATTTCAGAAATGTACTTATTTTATCTTATTTTTTTTTTATTGATAATCATTGTTTATCTGGCTGGAAAATTCATTTTGGTTTACTTTGTTGGTTTTAATTGGTTGACGAATGACGTCATTGATCTTAATAGTTTTTACCACTTAGTAATAACTAAGAGGAGGTGGCATATCGAGAGTTTTCTTACAAACATTGTGTGAGGCTACGCGGGGCGGAAGGCAGGCGTGAGGAGAGCTGGGTTTGGCCAGGCTCTACTTACCAATAAATGTCGCTAGCAAATCGAAAATTTCAACATAAAAACAAATTTGTATTTCTTTATATTACAGATATTTTGAACATTAAAAACAAACCTTTATTTTGTAAACACCAAATAAATCAAATAAATAGTTTAATTTAATGAATAACAATCGCGAAAACATAAGAAATCATTAAATCAAATAAATTCGAAAATATGAAATTTTCGTTTATTGTGATCCCATAACAGTATAGAATTGAAACACTTAAAACTAAATGGTTTAAAATATATTACAAAATATTTTAATCTGAAACAAAACTTATACGAAAAAAAAAAAAAAGAGTTCGCTCCACGTCATGCATCTTTCACAGTTGAACGAAAAATTAGACATCATTAAATAACCAACGTAAAAGCCACTGCATGGTGCTGTAGGATGCCAAAGACCAGGCGAAATGAAGACGTTTAAGTAAGAAAGCAAAGTATGGGCTTTGGAGTAACCAGCTGATGATGTAACTGGAAAAATGCAAAAGAAAGAGAAGAAAGATGAAGTAGAAGCTACTGTATGGAAACGTTGAAGTGCTATCATCATCATCATCATTCAGGTGAATTATCGTAGAGACAATTTTCTGCTTAACATTGCGACTGGTAGTTATTTACTTGTCTTCAATCCGTAGGAAATTAAAAAGCCACGATCTATTTTGCACATGTCTATTGACATTGATGGTTAAGACTGATTTTAGTTTGTCACTTGATTAAACGTTCTAATTTCAGCTGCTAAAAATATCTATATTTTCGACTGAAATAAAAAATTTCTTCCAAAACATAATATTGGGTACAATGCGTAATCGGGAGGACAACAACATCATCAGACCTGATATGATCCATCTACTAATGGAAGCCAAAAAAGGTATACTATACTATATTTCAAAATCTCTTTGAAGTAGAGCTCCAGAGAACAATTGAATCAAATTTTTTCTTTAGATCCACTTGCACAGTTAATTCATTACATTAAGAGCCAAGACTTTAACGCCAGAGTTTGTCCAGATTTCACTTTTTCTTGTAAGATTTTGTTTTTTTATTAGTTAGGCCAACAGCTTATATCAACCAGTGGGTTATTAACTCAAGCAATTTAGAAGTCAATTATTTCTTGATAATAATTTATTTTCAAAACACAATTCGCTTTCTACAGGTAAATTAGTACACGACGAGAAGACCGTAGGAGATACTACAACTGGGTTTGCAGCAGTTGAAGAATCTTCTCTGGGTAAGAAAGGAACACACAGAGGTAAGAGTTTTAATTGTTTGGCAAGACTGAAAAATTCTAAGAAGTACAATTACTGTAAATCTCAACTTTTCTATACTAATTAATTGAGTCAAATAAAAATCATCAATTGATAGGAGACTAGTTGCAGCACCCGAGAAAAATTCCCCTAAAGCTTTTTCAGAAAGAGTTAAGTATTTAAAATTTTTAAAGACTGCGTCCGTTCAATGCCGAATTGATTTATAAACAATTGGAGTATTTATGATCCCGTTTATGTGTGTTTTAGATTGGTCTGATAGAGATCTGGTAGCTCAAGCTGTGTTGTTCTTCCTCGCTGGCTTCGAGACAGTTTCGTCAGCAATGTCCTTTGGTCTTCACGAGCTGGCTGTCAACCCTGATATCCAGGAGAAGTTGGCGAAAGAGATCAAAGAGAATGAGATCAAGAATAGCGGAAAATTTGACTACAACTCTATACAGAACATGACTTATATGGATATGGTCATCTCTGGTAAGAAAATAGGTTTTGATGTTCACATCGTATACCTATGTGTTCAGACTTTATACTCATCATTTCATCCGCAGTCAGTCCACTGCTGAATCTGCTTATATTTTCCAATACGACCGGTTGGAAGCGGCCTGCATCCAGCGTTTGCCCGTGACCTTTTCTAGGTCATCTTTTATCATTGCCAACGCTGCGCTTGCCGGTTTGTGGTCGCCATTTGAGAAACTTTCTGCCTCATCGGCCATCGGGTGAAGCGCTACTGGGGCAATAGCCCACTGCTGTTTCAATAAACTAACCCCGGGCTATGTAGAAATTTTATATTAACCGGGTCCAATTTATATAAGATAAGCACATTTAGATGTGATCTTAGCTTGTTTAATTTGTTTGATAATTTACTTGCAGAAGTCCTCAGGCTTTGGCCACCAGCGCCATTGTTAGACAGAATGTGTGTCAAAGACTACAACCTTGGAAAGCCTAATGATGAAGCTGAACATGACTATACTGTAAGTCATAAAACTTTATTTGGTCCGAGTCCATTCGATTGTATTGTCTAATTAATAAATCTATATAGATAAATTAGAGTCATGCCGCTCGGTTTTGCGTAAACAATATTTTTTTTACTGTTAGTGAGCTATCAGTTTTGATTAACAGGATACCTTAGTCCACTATTTCATGTTCTTTCAGATTTTCGTGATCTTTCGTTTCAACATATAATATAACATATTTCCGTCATAATAACATAATTCCGTCTCTTTCTAGCAAAATCATAGTGACACAATCGTATTATATCTATTTTTTATATTATTGGTTTCAAACCACCACTATTTTTAAAAATCGTACAATTACGATTTTCGGTAAATTAATATGAATTTTTTTAAGGATTTTAGTTCCCTTGAACTATTTGGTTATTTCTCACAAAGAGTGAGAGAGATTAGGAATTCGTGCTACAAGGTAGAGATCACATTATCTTTTATAAATTCTTTCAGGTCCCGCGGGAATCAGTTGTATTCCTATCTACCCACATACAATCTTGTTAAATGTAGTACATTCTCTTTTTTCCTTTTTTTAAAGATAGTATTTTGTATGTTTTAATGTTATAGTAAAGAAATAATTTATTTATTCTCTTTTGTCAATTGAGCGATAAATTATAAAGATATAACGCATTAAAGTTTAGGAGTGAATATTGCGAAAAAGTGTAGTACACTGTGATGTCATACGGAACTTTAACGCGCATATCTATACTTTTATTATTAATTTTCAAAAGAAAAAATACGTCTCCAATATTTTTGGATTATCTAACTGACGGACTAATTATATTGTTTTAGAAAACTAGCTTTTTCTAAACAAAACCACCAGTAGGTGAAGTAGGGCCTTTGTAGCGAAAGTTTTTTAATTGCAGTCAGGTGAAGTAAAGATGTGTCATGTGACATGAAGATTGGAAGAATGTTCTAATTTTTTTAAATTACACTTAGGGGTTAAACTTTTCAGTACCACATGAAATTCCCCTTTTTATTCCTCTTCTTTTTAAATCATAACGCTTACAAATATCCTATACTGATCGGTTGACCTCCTGGACGTTTGCCTCGCTCAGGTAAATTCACAACTGGAACTCTCATCTCTCTCTCATTTTACAGATTTTACAGGTTTCATTCTCAGCTAGATGCTTCGAGCCGTTTACTTAAGACATCTCTCAAGAATTTAATTTAAACTTTATGTTTGTTTTATTGTGTACTTGTGTACGGTATGTATTTTTTCTTGAAAAATTGGTGGCATTGTCAATTTATAGGTATTTATTATTTTAGTATTTTTTGTGTCGACAGTCGGCAGCATCAGCAGGTTGTGAAACACACATTGAATTACTTAGATTATATAAGGAGACTGTACTGTCTCATTGTACGTTCAGCTGATTTCGGTTTCTGGAACGATTATAAGAGTACTTATATCAGTTTTGTCTATAACTTCTTCTTTTAGGTACCTGTTTTCATTTGCTAGTGTTAATACTATACAATATTATAATTGGTGATGATAGCCTTTGGATATTTTTGGAATGACCACGTCGTCATTATCAGTGTTGACCATAGAGAAACTCTTATATGTTTCTATTTCTGAAGCTTTGTATATTGTTGTTCTCTCTCTGGATATATTTGTTTCGCTTTATTGGCTCTAGGTCGTTAAACTTTTGATTAAAATTATATCAATTTTTAATTCTTTTCAGCCTTAACGTCATAATATTAAATCAATATATTACAAAATTAAAAGTTTAAGTGTATGCGTGGTATACAGGTACATACTTACTTTAAGCAAAAATGATCCACTCAATGTATTTTCATGAAAATCCAGACAATTTACTGTTCTGTCGACGTCATAAATTGTGGCTGTCTAGTTTTAAGTATAATCTATGATATAACTCATTAACTTTATTAATAAATAGTCCAAGGATTTAAATATTAAGTCCATAAGCAAAATGACAATTTTCTCAGCTCTCTGTTTTTGTGGGTTGGATCTGGTGTGCTTAACTACGTCTAATTTATTTCAAGACATGTAAGTATGAATATAGTTGAAGACCCAGGGTCAAACATAGCCTACTTTTTAACGCGGGCTAGCTAGTAGTTTCTAAATGAAAGTTTTTTTTTTTAGTAATTTAATATTCTTATAATGGACATTCCCATCGATTTTTTAATTGTTATAAAAAAATTGCCTGTGCAAAATTTAAACAAAAAATAAAAATTGAAAATTTGAACAACAAATTTAAATACATGTATATGCTCTCAGAGTACGCTTCAGTCTGGAATACGCTGTTAATCATGGTCCTAGATTTGGCGGTACTGGCGATATTTCATCGAAATCCGTTCAGCGGTTTAGCCTTTAACAGACAGACGGACAGACAGACAGACTTTCGCATTTATAAGATTATAGTATGGATATCAAGTTTTGGTTGCACGTTATGTTTGTAGATTCGCAAAGACGAAGGCATCAATATCCCAGCGTGGAGCATCCATCGTGATCCTCGGTACTTCCCGAACCCTTTGAAATTTGATCCGGAAAGGTTTTCAGAAGAAAACAAACACAAAATTAATCCTCTTGCGTACATGCCTTTTGGAGTTGGACCCCGGAATTGTATTGGTGAGTCGAATTGGCTATTTAATTATCTAAGTGAGATGTTATAGATCAGTCGGTAACCACGTTTACTATTCTGTCGTTAAACTCCTCCAAAACTTCAACCGTGTTGAAGACAAGACAGAGCAATTGATATAATTTCCACAGCCGCAAGAAGTCTTTTGCCGGACATAGGCAAACGGGTTGGTAAACGTAGTTAGTTCGGCTTATTTCCTTTCTAACACTGCTACCCGTCGAAACCGTTTTTTAAGCGAGGGAAGGCTACGAGTTTTTTGGATTGGGGGAAAAGGATAAAGGTATTTCGGATGGATTGAGTATGAGAAAGTAGAGGCTGGGCGCGCGTACCCGATGCCATACCTGCAACCACCGGACAAGCAATTAAGGAAGACATCCTTGACTATCGACAGGGCAGTTGGGTGATTTTAATTGGTGAGCCATAGACTAAACAGCTTTGCTATCGTACCGGCTATTACTCGAAAAGCCCCTTCTGACTTGTTATGAGACTCTGGGTCCAAGGGATCTGTGAAATCTCAAGTTATCGGGTTGATTTTTGCTGAAAATAGTTTTAAATATTATTTCCAGGGTCAAGATTCGCTCTGTGCGAGGTGAAGGTGATGCTGTATCAGCTGCTGCAGCACTTCGAGCTGTCTCCCTGTGAGAAGACCTGCATCCCAGCAGTGTTGTCCACAGACACTTTCAACCTTAAAATAAAAGGAGGCCATTGGATGAGGCTGAAGATACGAAAGTAGATCTCTATTAATATACATTTATGATATAACAATTGCATTTTTGCACAAAATCTAATATAAGACTATAACTATACATACGCTGCTGAGATTTTGTAAATATTTGTTTGATAAATAGTTGAAATGTTATGCTAATTGTAGACATCGGTTAAGTAATATTTAGATAAGTATTTATAATGTTTATTATTGCACAAATAAATCTTATTTCTGTTGGTTATCAAGTATCTTATTTTCATTAATCACCATCTTTTCCGATAAATAGTATATATATATATGTATATATACTAGCTTTTTCTCGCAGCTCCGCCTGCGTCAAAAAGTAGCCTATGTTTGACCCCGGGTAATCAACTATATTCATACCAAATTTCATAAAAATCCGTCTAGCGGTTTGACCGTAACAGACAGACAGACTTTCGCATTTATAATATTAGTATGGATATTAGTATGGATATATATATATATATATATATATATATACTAGATAGAAGTTATACCAGGGGGGCATATCCAGGATCACAGTTTGAAAAACGATTAACGTGGCTTGTGTCAATCCTTCAATCCCATACATTTTTATTTTCGAGAATCGTTTAATAAAATAATTAAAATCCAGCAGGAACACAACACTGCATCACAGTGTTATTTGGCTGCGGTCTTCTGTAGGGTGGAGGTACTATCCCAGGCGGACTATTCCTTACAAAATGGCCTACTTCTCTTTCATTTTCAACTGTCAATTTAGCCCTCGCAGAACTATTCATATGTACTTATTCGGTGGGCATTGTAGTTGACGAGAATTATATATTCTAATAGAACTGTTAACTAGATTAAAACAAATATTGTACTGTTGTTTTTTGTCCCAAATAAAGCAAAAAAAAAAAAGTGTTCGCTATAGCAAAAATTAGATAATATACCTACTACTAAAGTATCTGTAGCATGTTTCCACGAAACAACAATCCCACATCACGGTACAGTACAAAAACACCTAATCAATAGTTCAGTATAGTTCAGTACAAAAATCTTGAGCGCGGATTCAGACGTGTAGTGTTGCCACAAATGTAAGTAATTTTGTGTATTATTGTTTAAATATACATAAAAACTAGCGGTTAGGGTATTTTCCCCCACTGCCAAACTAGTTGCTCAACTCAGTTGCACAAGTTGAACAGTCGGCCATTCATTATTGTGTTCTGATTTACACATGACATAATATTGTTCAGATGGTAGACTTACTTTGACGTCAGTTTATCTGATAAATTATACAAAAATTTAAAGATGTATACATTTTGGATCTACATTTGTCCTAATGTCAAAAAAAATATATTATTTTGTGCTAAAATACAAAGAGATAACAAATAACAAAAGTAAACAAACGGCGCATCAATATCATTAACCTTGTGTACTCACATATCATTTTGAACTCACGTTTGATTAAACCATAGATAGAGAGTAGAAAATATCTTATAATATAATATAGATCAGAAGTAAACTTATACTCTTATTCATAAACATAAAGGAACGTTTAATAAGACAAAACTAATAAATATGTTTCGTCTCGTTCTTTCACGTCAAAATAGATAAGACAGAAAGGGACTAAACAACATTTACTTAATGTAGGATTAACAAACGTTAGGATTTATTTTTAATAAGGGGGTAAGTCTATTTTTAATGAAAAATCTACAAAGGGTCTGTCGCTCATCGCTGTACATATTATACTCAATAATAAAGCAACCAATGATTGTTACGTAGATAGATCCTCTGACACGGAAAACAATTTGAGGTTGACCTCCAAATTAATTGAAGACTCTAGTCCAATTGATGTCAATTTGTTAAGTAATTGAGCTATTTTGGTGTAGGACAATGAACAGGTGAAAATAATGAGAATTTTTTTCAGCCAGAGACTAATAAAATTTTGACGTCTTACTAAATATATGCCGGAGGTCTAGATCAGGTTCGGGTCGCTGAGCCAATGCAGTATGTACTAAACTAAATCTAGGACATCATCAGAAATAGACTTACATACTGCCCTCTGTTTTTTGGTACCTCATTATCATCATGGTTTTAGCCGCAGTCAGTCCATTGCTGGCTGGACATAGGCCTAATGATTTTCAAAATAACCAATTGTTCGCGGCCTGCGTCCAGCGTTTGGGTACCTCACTTTCTCCCTCTCACCTATTCCTTACTCTTCTCGCCTACATACACCTGCTTACATTGTAGTGTTCTGGCTCGAAAGACAGAGAAATAACTTTATACCCTGGTGTATCATCCTAGGCCATGTGTGGTTGATGTTGTCCTCAAAATATCATATGCATAGTCTACGATGACCACCAATAATCTTTTGCGAGATATGCTGCTAATCACAGAAAATATCATTAAATATTTACAGATGTTGTTCATCATCTGGACTGTGGTGATTATCGCAGTACTGACGCTGTACTTAAGACAAGTCTATACCAGATTCAGCAAGTATGGAGTTAAGAATCCCATGGTGGTACCCATTTTTGGGAATATATGTAAAGTCTTCCTCGGGCTAGATAATTTTACACGGCACTTTGAAACCGTGTATGATGAGTTTCCGAAGGAAAGGTGGGTAATATTGGATTAGGTACTTGAACTAATAAATAACAAATTAGAATGAAAACACTTCGAAAATAAGAGAAACAAATAGCTTCCACATTTTTGTTACGTTGAAATAAAAAAAAAGCGAAAAATGAAGCCTCGCTATATTATGATCTAACGGGATTACATTTTTGGCATATTTTAATATCCTAAGATAATATGAATGTATATCATGATCAAAGAAAAATCTAATACCTATAAAACTCACACTAGCCAGCTCTAGTCCACTCTCCTCGTCTTCGGTGTTTGTTTCCGAGTATTTCGTCGGACAGTAATTCTTCCTGTCGACTCAAAATGAAAATTGACTGCACTAGTAAAGCACAAATTTGCTACTTACCTCTATTTCCCGGTGTTTCCGCTCAATTAAAGTCTTGCAGTGCAAGAGAAAAGACTATTTGATCACGACAGAAAGATAACTATTGTAATGAATTGTTCAAAGTACTTAGTTATGTTAACATTACCAAAATCCGCTGAAAACACACTGTCCAAACTATCGCATAAGAAAAAAATATCTGTCCATAGATTCGTGGGCAGGTACGAGTTAGTGAAGCCAATGCTGATGATAAGAGACCCAGAGCTAATAAAGAAGATAACAGTAAAGGATTTCGAGTACTTCATTGACCACCAAATTTTCTTTGACAATGCTTGTGAATTTTTCGGCAGAAATCTGCTATCCTTAAAAGGTTTGCCGTTCACTTACTTACTCAGCTAAATCTATGAAGTTAATGTTGAATCTTCCGAAAGTAGAGAACTTTCCTCAAAAATTCAAGACTTCACCACACAACAAGTTGTTTACTCATCGCCTGTGGAAAAACTAGTCAAATTGCATTGAAAAAGAGAAGCAGAAGACAATTTGTATTTATTTTCGCTTCCACACCAGTGCAAATAGTAAGTGATGTTACAGGACAAGAATGGAAGGATATGAGAGCAACCTTAAGCCCAGCATTCACCAGCTCCAAGATACGACTCATGCTGCCTTTCATGATGGAGGTCGGAGATCAGATGGTGATGACCCTCAAGGATAAGATACTGCAGTCTGGAGGTAACAGCTACCCTATATTTTCTAAAGCAGCCTGATTAAAGTATGATAGATGCAAGGCTCTCTTTTGTATATACTGCTGACACCAGCAGCGTATCAAACAAACAGCTTATCCATTGGCGAAAGTCTCAAACGTCCGAGCTCATGACTGGTTGGTACTATGCGTTTAGTCGCCGTTCAACAAAAAAAGCTTTAGCTGCTAATTTTATATAGCTACATCAAATTAAAGGTGAAAGTATATTGTAATGAAAAATTGTAATAAATAAATTTCTTTATTTGAAATTAAATCCATACTTCCATACTAATATTATAAATGCGAAAGCCTGTCTGTCTTTCTGTCTGTCTGTTACGCTTTCACGGCCAAACCGCTGAACGGATTTTGATGAAATTTGGTACGAATGTAGTTGAAAACCCGGGGTCAAACAAAGACTACTTTTTGACGCAAGCGGAGCTACGGGGAAAAGCTAGTATTAAATAAAATGTTAAACTTCTCGTAACTTGAAAATTTTCCTTTCTACCTAATCTTTTCATTTAATTTTTACATTAAATCTTCTAGGTACTAGGTCTTTTTTATATTTAAAATTAAATAAGACTCATTTATCTTTAATATGATACCAATAATATTAGAACTTTCTTAGTCTTTGTATCCAAAATTAATTGATAAATAACACTACTTCTTACAAAATTAGACTCGTCTTTCGAGTCTAAAGAATTCCAAGATGGCGGCGACATAAAGCCCATTTTTACTGGCTATTTTAAGCATGATTAAGTCATCCCTTGTTAATAAATAAAATGGAAATACTATAATTACAATGTAAATATTTATTCGAAATCAGTATAAAAATCAAATGGATTAATAAGAGTGAATAGGACGCGTTATTGTTTACCACTTCGCAAACGTCATTGGGAACACACAAATGTAGAATCAAACTTATTTATTGAAAAAAATACACTTTCTCTAGCATCTAATTTATAAAACTGGGCTGTATATATTTAATAAAGAACCATAGTAATGGTTCCCATTAAAATTTCAATGAAAGAAACCACATAAATATTGAAAAACAATATATAAAAGTCGGCAATATGCCAAGCAAACAGTAATACTTTTTTTTTTTACAGTAAAATTTATTTTTTAAACTTTTTTGCGTTTTGATTATAAATATATCCAAAGCTCAATTTAAGTAATGATGGTAGGTACTTATTTGTTTAACATTTATTTTATAAAAAGAAATAGCACTTATAATAATGCCAGAAATAAGTACACAGATTCAGACAATGATAAGTCTAACTATACCAATAGACTTGTTTAATTATTTTACCAATGAAGAGGGAAATCCAATCCCTATCCAATTACAATAACAGTTTTGTATTTCATGGTCAGATACGTTCCTCCAACAAATAATTATGCTATTGTAGTTGCTTAACCCTAGCGATTGTTAGTGTTTATTTAGTTTATTAATATAATTACGGAAAATCGTATTTTCAGATGACGGCCAGGGGCAGGGTCACTGCAGGGCAGTCGGAAATGGGGACAAAGAACTCCAGTGACACTTTTACATAACCATTTTAACAAACACGTTACAGCCATAAAATAATACACAAACCAAAGTAATTCATCTACATATTCTAAATACAGTTGGAATTACTTATTTATTTGATAATTTACCTGTGTTCCCAAAACTATAATTTGAGGTAATTGGATGGCATCAGCCCCAACTGTGTTAAAAACATCTTGTAATTTGTTTATTACGGGTATGAGTGCTTCCATAATTTATTTTCAAAAATACAACGTCAAATACACCTATATTTTAATTGCTTCACTGACTTTTAGCTAAAAAATGATTGATTTAACAGTAGCTAGCCATAAATCAGATGGACGATATAGACGGTTTTTGAATCCAATCCTCTTCAATTATGAATTGAAACTCGCTGGTTTTGTTGTAGTTGTATATTTTACAGAAATAACATAGGTAACAATTATTAATTAATTTAGCAAAGTAAGTTGGTGCGCAATGCACCCGGAACCCTCCTTTCTATCTTCTTCCGATCGGCGCCGTATGTCCAAGTGACATTTTACTTTTTTAAGATAAGTGATGTCGCCGTATTCTCCGCATAGAGCCTAGACATCTTCCCCGCCCTCGAAAGCTTCAGGTTTTCGAGCAGTCACAGATGCAGATGTGTCCAGAAAACAGAGATTGTGCACAGCTCTTCGGATAATGCCCTTCGTAGTGTAGACGTCTGCAACTCTTGCAGTACCGTCCGATCCAGGATAAAGTTTATTGACGCGGCCCATTCGCCACTTCATGGGAGGTGTATTAGGATCCTTTATCACAACCAAATCGCCTTCTTGAAGCCCCGTCCTCTTTATTCGCCATTTGGTTTTCTGTTGTAATTCACACAAATATTCGTTGCTCCAGCGGATCCAAAAGTCTTGGCGCATCTTTTCAAGAAGTCTGTAGCGATCCATTCTGTTAATATTAGTGTCCAAAAGATTCTCATTGGGCAAAGACGTAAGGGGCCTGCCGATCAGGAAGTGCGCCGGAGTCAAGGGATCAAGGTCACTAGGATCAGAAGAAAGAGGAGTCAAAGGCCTGGAATTGAGGATGGCTTCGATTTGTGTGAACAAAGTTGACAACTCTTCGAAAGTTAAATGCTTATCGCCTAGGATTCGAGTGATATGGTATTTCGCCAAAAAAAATAAATTTTCACAAATAATACGTGTAATAACACGTATTATTTGTGAAAATTTATTTTTTTATGCACATATGTAATAAAGAAACTTTCAAGATAATTTTGATTTTGTAATGTTATATACATTACAAGAAAATTAACGATCATAATTAAAAACTTACCTTATAAATACAGATAACCGGGAAAAGCTCTTCGGAATGTATACAGTCTGTCATTATTAATTTTTTATGGCGCGTGTATTGCCATAGCTCGATTTTTTTATTTTTACAGATAAAGGATTTATTTATGCGCCATCTATGATCGAATTAGTACAATATTTCGATTACATATGGACTTTTTATTAAGGGAGGTATTGTCGGGCATGCTAGTTCCCAGGACGTACAACACTACTTTTTTTGGGAACTTACGTTCCCTGGACGTTCAAGTGGATATCGCAGGGCAAACAATTTGTACACATGAAAATTCTTCAACTTAGACAGCGCAGCGATACAAAGTGAGTCTTGGCCTCCGATAATATCAAGAACCTCCACTTGCATTTATCCTGCGCCACCTCTTGCCAGTCATCGGCGTGCAGCTCATGTAGATCACTCCGCACCTAGTCAATCCAGCGATATCTGGAACGACCGACCGGACTACGTCCTCTTGGCTTTGCCACTGCTCTTTTCACTCGATGCTCCTCCGTTCTTTCCAAATGCCCAAACCAGCGTATGCAAATACCTGTTCCTAATTCTCAGTGTTTTCATAGTTGACTACATGGATGTTGAAGGAAAGGACCTCACCACACGCTATGCCAATGACGTCATTGCTACCTGCGCTTTCGGTCTCAAGGTCAACTCTCAAGTGGAACAAGACAACGAGTTCTATAGGATGGGCAAAGAGGCAACCTCGTTTAAATTCAAGCAAGTTCTGAAGTTGTTTGGGTTTAGCGTGTTTCCGAAACTTATGGAGGTAAACGATTAATTAGTGGTATGGTTGTCGCAATTTGCTGGAGTCTGAAGCTATTGTTTAACAAAATATAACATGCTTGCTAGTATTTTCGCTTTGAAGTAAATTAAAGACTACACTATTTGAAACTGTGCAAGTTAAATACAGGGTATAGTGATGCTGTCTGTGTGTTTTAGCGACTGTGGGGCTGGCCAGACTATGGTCCACCATTTGAAATGTCCCAATAGGCTAGTTTCCTAAAAAATATAATTCGTCCGTGAGTTAGATAATCAAATAATATTGGAGACGTTTTTTTTTCTCTTGAAAATTAAACAAAGAATGGTAAAGTTATGGCGCATTAAAGTTCCGTTTGACGTCACAGTGTGCTATACTTTTTCGCAACGTGTGACGTCACGAGCCCCCACTCCTAAACTTTGATGAGTTATATCTATATAATTTTTCGCTCAATTGATAAAAGAAAAAATACGTCACTAATATATTTTGATTCCCTAAATGACGGACTAATTTCAATGTTATTCTTTTGACCCTGGAAACTAGCCTATTACCCAATACTATTCTATATTACTACATATACTATACTATATTCGTCCAAATTCAAGCTACTCCACACTAAATATTATTAATGCGAAAGTCTTTCTGTCTGTTACGCTCTCAAGGTCAAACCGCTTAATAGATTTTAGGCGGGGCTGCGGAAAAAAGCTAGTACATAATTTATTTTGACTCACAAAGAAGAAGAAGCTATTGTTACACAACTAAATGAAATTTAAAATACAGTTTATAAATTACCCAATAAATATATCTACTACATCAGCCCAGCGACCCCAAACAGATCTTGGCCTCCGACACAAGACTTCACCACTCCTCCGTATTCTGTATTATTTTATTTTATATCCAATCAATATAAAATTATATTTATTCTTTCAGTTATTGAAGCAATCATTTTTTTCTGAGGAGGTCAAAAATTTCTTTCAAAACCTCGTATTAAGTACGATGCGCGTACGAGAGGAGCATAATATTATCAGACCTGACATGATCCATCTGCTCATGGAAGCCAAAAAAGGTAAATATCTAAGTAATTAACAATAGCATTGCATCTTTTTTCAAAGGTGGCTCTCCAACTAGTAAAAGATAACGATTAGCTTACTAAAGTCTTTGTTTTTCACTCTACGGAACAGCTCAGCTGCGCTTGCTATTTCGATCCACTCCCGGATGGAGAAAGATACGCCATACTTTAAGAGATGTGGTGTGCGCGCGAACTTCGAAACTAATTTGTAACGTAAAATATCATTCATTTATATGGCACATTCTCCTAAAATTTATAGGAACATTATGATTAACAGGAAAGTTAGTACACGAAGACAAAACGGGTCGAGATGTCAATGCTGGTTTTGCAACTGCTGAAGAACACTCAGTTGGAAAGAAAAATGTAAAAAGAGGTGAGGTTCGAATAATCAACATCAAATAATTTTTGACAATGAATTTTGATAAAATACATAATTTAACTGTGGAAGCCACTAAAGAATACACATGATGTATCTATCTTTCGTATTAATTTTCACTCCCAATTACAACCCCTTGTGGGTTAATTTTTGTAAAACAAATTAGCTTAAGTTTGCCCCACGGTCTTCAACGCTCCCCATCGCAAAATTTCAAACAGAAGCCATTTTTAGAATTTTAGTCTGTCTGTCTGTCTGTATGTTTGTCATCTCATTACGCAAAAACTACTGCATAGAATTGAATGCGGTTTTCTCATTTGTGTTGCTAGAGGTTCAACTTAGAAATTAGGCTAGAATTTATACAGAATTTTTCACATGTTCCCGAGGGAGAATTAATCAACTAAAATGTCAAACTTCGGGGATAGTTATACCAAAGTACGTTTTTGATATGCTTTGTAATTTATCTGTATGTAGTGTTTATTAAGGGTTCTTATAATAGTTATACTATTTTTAATTAGGTAATTGGTAACTTATGTAGTTTCAGTCATTTGTATCGAATGGGTTACATGATCAAGCTACCCTGCACACCCCGTTGGCAGGGGGTTTTTTTAGAACCGTCTCTCGGCTACTAACCTAACACCTGAAATCATACTTTGTTTAGTTGTTTCTAGTTTGGTTAGGACATTGCGGTCTTGAATCACCATTCAATTCCTGGAAAGGAAAGTATGTAATCGAACATTACGCGGACGGAGTCGCGGGCACAGCTAGTCACTAATAATTTGTATAGAAGTTTGGATTTTGTTCACTAATATTATTAATCTTATTTCAGTTTGGTCTGACAGGGACCTTATTGCTCAAGCGATGTTTTTTATCATCGCTGGTTTCGAGACAGTCTCTTCGACGATGTCGTTCGGTCTTCATGAGCTGACTGCCAACCCTGATATCCAGGAGAGATTAGCGAAGGAGATCAAAGAGAATGAGATCAAGAATAGTGGCAAATTTGATTACAACTCCATACAGAACATGACTTACATGGACATGGTTGTTTCTGGTAAGTAGTCGTGATCAAGGTTTTTCCTTCCACTCTAAGGTTTGAATAGAACCTCATTGTCATGTATATTTGTTTTGTGAAAATTTTTGGTCCAGTATTTGTGTTGTGTTCCCCGATTATGGGGCTCATTAGAAAATTCAAGGTCGCCCAGCTATGGAAAGGGCAATACTTGGTGTTTATCCTACGAGATCGAATCAGAAATATGGAGATTTGTAGGAGAATGAAAGTCACCGACATGGCTCAGCGGATTAGCTCTTTAAAGTTAACCAATTACTAATGGGACAGAAAGGCTATCGAATGGTGTCCATAAATCCGCAAGCAGCGTTAGAGACTTACCGACCTGGTCAGAAGATTTGAGAAAAGACAAGGCAAGCGCTGGATGCAACCAGTCATTCTGAAAAACATTAGGAGATACTCTTATCTAGCAGTAGACTGACTGCGGCTCAAATGATGATGAATCTATTACACTGACATAAAAATTACTTTTATGAGCTTAGTAATTATGAAAAATTAAAAAAAAAATTAATAATTCATGTTTATCAACTGATACCATTGTTGATTTACAGAGGTCCTCAGGCTTTGGACACCAGCTATCGTATTAGACAGAGTATGCGTCAAAGACTACAACCTTGGAAAGCCGAATGACGGATCTGATCGTGATTATATTGTAAGTGCAAATATTATTCATCATCATTAGTTCATATATCTTCTCCAAAGGTTTCCGAAACGGCCGGTTAGAAGCGCTTGTCTGTGACCATCTTCAGATCGTCGGACCATCTAGTCAATGGATGATCAACGCTGCGCTTGCAGGTTGCCATTTAAGAATATTTCTGCCCCATCGGCCATCGGTTCTCCGCGTGTGCCCCGCTCAGTGCCTTTACAAATAGCTAATCCGCTAATTGTTTTCTACAAATGTAATTATTAATCACTTGTTATTATTTAAAGTGTAGATCATACATTAATCATAAATGTTCGGAAATATTATTATCGAAACTACGACAAATATTAATCGATATCAACAAACCGATAAAAGTAAAAATGAGCACATTCATATCAAGTTTAATGAAGAAAGCAGTGATCAACTTTTGTGTTGTCAATTTCTCTCTTATTGATAATTTGAAAATCTTATGAATAAGCGGTAAATTATTACTGTTTCGTAACAAAAACTAAGATTGAAAGAATTCCGTTGACAAACTTTTGTAGGTTATACTATAATTTCTAACGAATAATTGTTTTTCCAGATCCGGAAAGGTGAAGGTCTTGGTATACCAATATGGAGTATCCACCGCGACCCTGAACACTTCCCGGATCCACTGAAGTTTGACCCAGAAAGATTTTCCGAAGAGAACAAACATAAAATTAATCCTCTCGCTTATATGCCTTTCGGTATTGGACCTAGGAATTGTATTGGTAAGTAATAAAGTACTTCAGACGCTAACCACATTTCCTTATTTAATAAACCTAGTTATGTATGTTCAACCAGTTCCAAAATCTAAAAATTGTATTTTTTTTTTGAAGTGGCAAATGAAGTCATAATGTTGCATCCATCAATCATTTTATACAGTACAAAGGTATCGTAATAAAATGAGAATCGTCTTATAGTTCTCAAGTTATTTGGCTTCCGAAGATAAATGTGATTAATTCATTCATACCGTGTGGGCTCTTTTTGGTCTCTGTCGTGGTCCCTCAAATAGTAGCCGGGACCAACGGCTTAACGTGCCTTATGAAGCACGGAATTATCAGACAATCAGGTGACAGTCGATCACAGAATAATTACCAATTCCTCCTATCTACTTTGTGATTTACTAAACATGTGATACAAATGTTTACTTTATATTTAATAGCATTGTAAGCCCATGTTTACAGCAATAAAAGTTCATTCATTTTTCATTCAATGTCCTAACCAAACTGGAAACAACTAAATAAAGTATGCTTTCCTTGGGAATCGAACCCACGAAAAAACATAGTAATACTTAGATTACTTCTTTCATTTTTTCCCACTGTATTTACTAGTAGTTCTGTGAGAATAGTAGACCTCGCGAGCCCTTACAACCACGAAATATTACCGTTACGTTTATAATGATATTTTACCGTTTCCCTTTATTACTTCTGTATTTTTTTTATACATACAAATTAAAAACATTTTGTAGGTTCAAGATTCGCGCTGTGCGAAATCAAAGTGATGTTTTATCAGCTGCTGCAGAATTTCGAGCTGTCTCCGAGTGAGAAGACCAGTATCCCACCAGTGTTGGCCACTGACTCTTTTAGCTTAAAAGTAAAGGGAGGACAGTGGATGCGAATGAAAATACGGAAGTAGATATTATGAACAAACAAAGTGATTTTAGAGATCCGTATACCCTAAGGATACGGACAAAATTAGAAATACAAAAATAAGGAAAAGTCAAAAAAATTTAGATATATAATACAATATTAATACTGCATGGAATTTTGTGATAGCATAAAGGCTATTTTTATTTTATTTTTATTTATTTACCCGAAGGATAAAACGGGACCATGCTACCAAGATTCCGCTGTCCGTCTGTCACCAGGCTGTATCTCATGAACCACGATAGTCAGATAGTTGATGTATAAACAGAATAAAATTAACAACTGCAACAAATTAAATTTACTAAAGCCTTCTTGCGCGACCCCGATTCGCACATGGCCGGGTTTATTTTTTTATATCTGTCAACATTATCATTAGCATTTAATACCTATTAAATAAATAATTCTAATAAAATGTTTGTTTAATTTTAATTCCCTGCTAATTTTTATCCTCTGCTTTTTGCGAAAATTCTTGATCACACATATAAATCGTAATTTCACCGGCAAAATATTAAACCTCGAGAATACAATACAATCGCATATTGTCCAGTAATTAGGGTGTTTTACTGTATATCTAAATACCCAACTTTACTGTTAAATGAATACCAAAAAATATAGAACATTTTATGAACTGCTATTTCTATCCACTTCTGGGCCTAAATCCGGCAATGTCCTTTCTAAATAGATAAAACTTATACTGCTTAGATCTAAAGTGCTATTTTTGAAATGTATGACTTCCAAATTTATTTATTTATTTAAATATATACAGGCAGCTGTTACAGCTGATGAGTCTATATCAAGCAGTGTCTACTAATTTCACAAAAAGTTTTTTCCAAGTCCATTTCTGCACCAATGTTACTTTAGTAGTTTGTATCCATTTGGCTAAGCGATTTTTAAAGGATATCACTGATGGCACTCTTCCTCAGGCAATCTATTCCAGTTGTAAACCACTCGGTTACTGAGAAAGTGATGTGCAGTATTCGTGTTTGCTATAGTGCGGATTATATTGCAATCGTGTTCTCTTAATCATTTAATACTCTCCTTCAGGTTGAATATCGACTGACTATCAGGATGATTGTAATTGCCCGTGAGTATCTTGTTGGTCTCTATGAGGTCGCCACGGTGGCGTCTCTCCTCTAGGGTAGTGAGGCGCAATGCGTGTAGTCTCTCTTCGTATGATTTTCGACGGAGGGCTTGAGGAATTTTGGTGGCTCTTCGTTGTACACTACATTATCGAATACAAATCTTCCGACTCACCGATTATGGCTACTAAAAATCATTCTAAATTGAATGGTATCTAATTGTTTCATCTCACCGATTTCGGGTGAGTCATACCTTTCAAAGATAGGACCCCAACTCTTTCTTTGTCTTTGCGCATTCCCGCTTCAGACAGCCGCTGTCGAAGTGAATTTACGTCAATACAGTCTGTTCTGCTTATGTTTAAAATGAAACTAGTTTCCTAGTTACTTACGTATGCACCATTAATATGGTCCTGGTTAATGGCCATGATCGACGCTACAAAAAATACGAGAATCCGGAGTACATATTCAAAACATTTCACAACGCAAACCCCTGATATCATAATAATTTTAAGCATTTAGTATATCATATGTATAAAAGATAAGTTTAAGTCTTTAAAACAGAAGTCCGTATCAGTTCATAAACTGTGCGCGTGTAGGTCGTTTGTGGATTATTTAGTGATACTAGAGTGTTGTCAATAAATGTGAGTATTCATCATCTTAAACATATATATATATATTTATACAACCCACCTGCCATGCCAAGGCCCACCTGATGGTAAGTGGTTACCGTATCCTATGAACGCCTGCAACACCGGAGATGTCACGAGCGCGTTGCCGACCTGTCCGCTAACAGCACAGCGACCCCTCTGGAGCCTGGCGACACTACTCACCAGCAGGAACACAACAGTGCATCGCAGTGTAATTTCGCTGCGGCCTTCTGTAGGGTACTTCCCCAGACGGACTACTCCTTATAAAATGTCTTACCTCTCTCGGAAAATGAAGTTTCTCATATAGGGAAACTTCATTAAATAATGAAAGGGTTATAAAAATAAATATATCTATACTAAACAGAGTCATAATAGAGAAATCCAGCCTCTTCACAAGATAATTGGCTGTTCATCCATTCATACTTCCATACTTTCATACTTATGTTATAAATGCGGAAGTCTGTCTGTCTGTCTATCTGTCTGTCTGTCTGTTACGCTTTCACGGCCAAAATAGCCTTTGTTTGACCCCGGGTCTTCAACTATATCCATATCAAATTTTATCAAAAGTCCAGAGGTTGCTGTGAAAGTGTACAGAGAGACAGACGGACTTTCACATTTATAATATTAGTTTAGTATGGAAGTATAGATACGGATAGTATGGATATTATTATGAATACAAAACGACGTTGACACTAATGATAATTCAGAAATTTTGACATAAATAGCTATATTATTATTTACATGTCCCGTTAAATAAAAATACAATTTGCGTGTAGTATTTTGAGGTAAAAAGTGCCTAACGATTTGACCTCTATAAGTACAGACAGATTGGCGTCGCTGATTGTGCGTCAATTCATGTCTTTGATAAACTGACGATATATCTACTTACTAAGATAATTATAAAAAAAGAAATCATAATTAACAGTTTTTTAGATCACTTCACGTACACAAGGTGTAATGAGTAGTTTCAAAATAGCAAGTATGCGATATGCGTGTTATCTTAAGTGACATATGGCCACAATCTGACTGGCTTCAGAACGTTTCCATTTCATATTTCAGATGCTGCTCATCATATGGACTCTAGTAATCGTCGCAGCATTGACGCTGTTCTTACGCAACGTATACGCCAGATTCACCAAATATGGGGTCAAGCAGTTAAGACCAATCCCTTTCTTTGGGAACATGTTCAGAATCGTCTTCCAACTTGAGCATTTTACTACCAATTTGGAAAGAATTTATGACGAATTTCCAGAAGAAAGGTTATTTTCAACTTGTTACTGCAATGGTTCGAAATAACTAGAGACTTGGATTACAGCTTACGCCGCCTACGATGCCCAATCGCCAATATCAGCGTGTGACGGAGACCACTATAGTACATTTCTATACTGGGCATAGTGACGCGGCGTACGGCGTGACGCTCTACGCCGCCGACGGCATTTATAAGAGACTACAGCCTTATAAATAAATGTTTAGACCAATACTATTAGGAATCACAACTTACCTTTAGCACTAAAACAAGAACTTAATAACAAGAATCAAGAAAAAAATATTATATTTATATTACGATAGCTGAATCTAAAATCTAACAACCTCTTCGCAGATTTACTGGTTTTTACCAGTTGACAAAGCCAGTGCTGATGGTGAACGACCTAGAGTTGGTGAAGAAGATCACGGTGAAGGATTTTGATTACTTTGTCGATCACCAAGTCTTCTTTGATAATGTTGACGAATTCTTTGGGAGAAATCTGCTATCTTTGAAAGGTATAATATTAATCCTAGGAGCTTCTTCTCCAGGGTATGTACTACTACTTACACAATACTAACAATTGTACAAAAACAGCCTTCAGCTAATCGTTTTCGCGAAATTTCAGCTTTGCAGCCTGTGGTCAGCTGCATGCCTTATTATTTTACTCTCTTAAAATACTTTAGATGTAATAGTATTTGGTAATGTTTTAGTAATTTTGTCGCTATTAACCCGCGAATCTTCCTACACCTAGATCTTGTGTCTATGCTGTTACAGGAAAGAAAGCATGCAGCGAGTTATGTTACTCTGTGAGCTGCACACTCGCATAGATTTTTCTTGTATTAATTAACTTATTTGTTCCTTAGGAGAGGAATGGAAAGACATGAGGTCAACACTAAGCCCAGCGTTCACCAGCTCCAAAATACGACTTATGCTGCCGTTTATGGTGGAGGTTGGACAACAGATGGTTGACAGTATCAAGATCCAGATAAAGGAATCCGTAGGTGACTTCACACTCTTTATTGTGAGCAGCCAATCTCTGGGTCATTAGTTGCAGTAACAAACTGCTCTATTTCAAAAAAATCGAGAGATTTTTATAAATGCTGGTCGATTGTCTATTATGTACATATCTGGCGGGTATTAGAAACTATCACTAAGGCTATTTAAAATCTCGTTTTAGTACACAATTAAACTTTTGTCTGAAAAGGTTATGTTTACGAAAACAAATAGCGCACGACAAATGAGCTGCATTAAATCGTGATTGACTGTTCTACGAAAGAGACGGCATACTTTTCTCCGCACTACAGAAAGATAGTATTACTTATACTTTCAATAGTTATCAAAATTGCACGGCGGCGCGGTTTTGACAGCGAGGATGATTCCCGCGTCTCTTAAATTTGATTTGTGTACTGAATTCATCCTAGTGTTCAACGAGTGTAGCGATTCAAGACGTGCGAATGTATAATATCTTAGATGACTTTGGTGTTGAGCCGTTGTATGATTTCAGTAGCACAGAGTCGCAAAATGTGTTTTGTGAATTATCCTGCTATTTAACACAGGGTTGCGTTGAGTTGATGTCAGTGGATGAAACCTCCACCTCAGCCTGTATTTCAGAAAGGGATGGGAAAATAAGGGCAGAAAAAAAGGAGGGAACGGTGGGCCATTCCATCGACCTCTATGGCTCCAGTGCCAACGCAGAGAGCGGCGCCGAGGCAGGAAGTAGAAGGCCCAGGTATAAGGGCTGGGGCTGATGTTTCAGATGCGCCGCGTCCTTTATCGTCGGCACCCGTCACTATGAGCCAACCATCGACTACAGTGGCGAAAAAGGGCCAAAAGACGCCGGTTGCCACGCCTGCGAAACAGGTTGGAATCACCTGTTTAACAGGCTCAGCCTCAAGGCCAGCGGTCTAAACAGCCCAGGATCCGTCCTCAGCATTCGGCTGTGGTAGTAGTCAAGCTGAGGCCTGGTGCCGAGGAGCGCGGTGACACCTACGGGCAAATATTGGCAACTGCCCGGGATAAGGAGAACATTGAAAGCCTGGGCATAACGGGCGTAACTTATGAGAGGGCGGTAACCGGTGTCCGCATATTCGAAGTTGCTGTTACCGAAAGGAACGGGCAGGCTGACTTCCTAGTCAACAAACTGAGAGAGGCTTTAGATCTCGAGTTGGTGGAGGTGACCAAGGCCAAAAATATGCAGAGCTGAGGGTGTTAGGACTGTATGACTTTACAACGCCAGAGAGTATCCGGGCAGCTATTTCACGTACTGGCCAGTGTGAGGAAGCTGACGTGAAGATTGGAGTGATTCAAGAAGACCCCAGGGGAGGGAAAACCGTTTGGGTAAGGTATTCCGTATTGGCAGCCAAGAGGCTAACCACCGGTAATACTCGCTTTCTTGTTGGATGGGTATCGGCATAGGTTAAACTGTTTCCGACGAAACCCCTACAGTGTATCCGCTGCTTGGAGGTTGGCCAGGTCAGTGTGAGGTGCATATGCGAAGCTAACAGAAGCACGTTGTGCTACCGATACGGAAAGCTGGACCACAAATCCAAAGGTCCAAAATGACCGGTCGCAAGCGGCCTACGTCTAGCGTTTTTTTTTAATTTTATTGTTCCACAAGTACAATACTTATAGAATATTAGTATTATAAGAATTGGCAGACTTAATACTACAATTGATGGGAAACAAGTTTGTGTTCTCCTTTTTCATCTTTTCATCAGTTACATCTTCAGTCTACGCCTCGAACACAGCTTTATACTGTTCGTCTTTTTCTCCACATATTCATGCTTGCACTACGTTTTTTATTACCATTTTTTCTTTCATAGTTGGCTACACTGATATAGAAGGCAAGGACTTGACCTCTCGTTACGCTAATGACGTCATCGCATCCTGCGCGTTCGGGCTCAAGGTCAACTCTCATGCTGAAAAGGATAATGAGTTCTACGAGAGAGGCAAGGAGGCTTCCACTTTCAAGTTTAAGCAGCTTTTGAAGTTTTTCGGTTTTGCCACGTGCCCTAAACTAATGGCGGTGAGTAGGCTGTTCTTTTATTAAATATATTATGATATATATATTAATATAAATTTATCTATTTTATGATTCCTTACTTGTAAGAAGTCAAGCTTAAGAAGGAAATTAGCATAACGATCTTTGTCCTAATTTAACATATTATATGTCTTTTTTCCATAACTGCAATATTTCGAACTTTATTTATTAAACGTTTTAAAAATTGGAATCACAGCGTAATTCGACATTCAAATTATATTTCGGTTTATCATTATGATATAATGACTTCCTGTTTTTTGTTAAAATTATAAAGTACATGCATAAAAATTATCGGTAATTGAAGAGGCCAGAATACAGTACACGTTGAACTAAGCAGATTAAGCTAGATTCAGTGCTCTACCATGTAATTTTAGCACAGGATTTCAGCTAGCAGACACTATAGCGGTCGAGTTAACAATTTTGTTAATCTGTATAGCGTTCCTGATGAATAGGAACCTAACTAAGAAGTACAATACAACAAGCGGGTGTTGAAGGGAGGTACAATTTTAAATTTAATAGAATCATTAACGTTTATTTTAGACGTATGGACTATTTTCGAAGAAAAAATAAGTAAATGTAATTCTTATTGTAACTGAAAATCACATATCAGAAGTAGTATTAAATGATACTGAACTTGATAAAATCAAACCACTCCATATAATAAATAATACCCACTCAATGTGTATCCCTGACATTGGTGATTACAAATGATATCGAAACCATTACAATAATAATGTACCAAGATAAAAATAAAATTAAAATTATCGAGATATGCGCATGCTTGCATATCTCGATAATTATAATTTTAGTTTCGCCTAGTATAAATATGATAATGAAGCAAATAGTAAACAAACTGATTATTATATAATCAAGCGACATCAAGGTGAACATGTCTAGAAACGTATTACAGTATGAGCAATGATATTAGAAAAATCCATATACATCCATACTTCGTTTCAAGTTCAATTCAAAAAAATCAAAAGGCCTCCCTCAAATTGAGAGAGCCATCGCCACATACTGTTGGCTAGCGCAGTTTCAACGTCTTATTGTACTTCCGACACGAGTAGTAGCTCGGGTAAGTCGGGTTCGCGTACCCGTTTATCCAAGCCATCGGACAGATACTTGGAAACAACACCCCTGACTGATACTTCTATATCTATACTATTAATATTATAAATGCGAAAGTCTGTCGCTGAACAGATTTTGATGAAGTTTGGTATGGATATAGTTAAAGACCCGGGGTCCAATGTAGGCAACATTGCTAAAAATTCACATCTGGATTTTATATATTACACTGTTGATATAAATATATCGCTGCTTGACCCAAGGGTTGGCTGTTAGATAATGCTTTTAGCATTAAGTCCGCCGATTGTGATATACAATTGTATATTTGTGCAATAAAGTTTCTATATTGTTCCAGCTGCTGAAGCAATCTTTTTTCTCCGAGGAATCTAAATTGTTTTTCAAAAATCTTGTTTTGAGTACGATGCACCATCGTGAAGACAATAATATCATCAGACCAGACATGATACATCTTCTTATGGAAGCCAAGAAAGGTAAGTCACATTGAGATGATGAAAAACAAAAATGACTTATTGAAATCTAAAAACAACATCAGACAACGGCTCAAGATGTGCAAATTTGCGCAGTACGAAGTTCATTTTCCACCTTTATTCCACTTGGGCTATCAGATAAAATACAGAAACGATGCAGTAAAAAGGCAAGGGACTAAGAAAGATAAACGTTCAAGAAAATGACGTTGATTCTGAAAGTGTATTTATTTTCTTCGACATCACAATGAAAAGAACTGTTAGAATCCTGGAGATCGAAGACTGTTGTAGTTGTAGGCTAGGCGTCGTATCTGTAGCGAATGCGTGTGTATTGGATTGGTCGCTCTTTAGTGGCATTTTCTATCTCGAGTTCCTCCTTTCTTCGAAAAGGACGTTAAGTTGCTGGTCCCGTCAAATTTTAAATTCTTTTGCAGTTTTTATTAGTAACCTTTTTTACAGGAAAGTTGGTACACGAAGACAAGACAGTTGTAGACGTTAAAGCTGGTTTTGCTACAGTTGAAGAATCTGCTGTTGGAAAAACCGAAACTGATACAGGTAAGTTTGGCCATTGGCAAGTCGGAGTACTTACATTTGTAGGATAAAGTGGACATAAATGAAAGAGACATACTCGGTGACAAAAAATAACATACTCGGTGATTGAAGCAACTAATTTTTTTTATTACTGAGCGTACCCAAACAGAGTGTAATATAGGCGATCTATCACCTTTCTTTATTCATAAATGTAAAATATTTATTTTAACTATCCGGAACGGTAACTATCTGTATTATAGATAATACATTCTACTCCTCTGAAGATCTGTGTCCATATGGCCCATAAATTTTATTGGTCTAAAACTAATACAATCAATTCATAATTAAACTCTTACCTAACGAGTTGGTATCTCATCTCATAATCTTATTTCAGTATGGTCCGACAGTGACTTGATCGCTCAAGCTGTTTTATTCTTCATCGCTGGATTTGAGACAGTTTCATCGGTGATGTCTTTTGCTCTTCATGAGCTGACTGCCAACCCTGAAGTCCAGGAGAAGCTAGCACAGGAGATCAAAGTGAATGAGATCAAGAACGGTGGCAAGTTCGACTACAACTCCATACAGAACATGACTTACATGGATATGGTTGTTAGTGGTACGTACATCATACTGTGATTAACTTTAACAAAGGAATATGGATTGAGTAACGAAAAAATGCCAAAAATATTTTATTCATTTGGCTTTTGACTTAAATTTAGACAAAGAGGAGAAGATCTCGATCTAAAATCCTATAATATTATTCAGAGCAGAATGATAGTTCGCGAATCGATAGCCGTCTTAAATATCTCAATTCTTACGTTCGTTACATTCGTACCATCCATAACATCCACACACGACTCAATGGCAAATTTAGCCGGATTAAACTCACTTAGAAGAAGTTAAGTACTTACCATCCCTTTACAAGTTTTTTTCTATTCAGTCTGGGTATGAAATATCTAAGTACATGGTGTAATTTTAGTTTAGTAAACAGGATGATGATTTCCTCCTTGTCCGCAAAACCAAGTTTTTATGGAAAATATTCTACAGCAGCCAAAGCTGTAAGCCTGTTTGCCTTATATAAAAAAAACAGTATCCCCTCGGCTTTGCTGGCGGTAAAAATCCTGAGTCTACAGGCGATTAGACTACTCACTTTTACACTTTACTAAACATGCTTAGTATCTAAATCATGTCGGTGTAGTGAGTCCTTGACAATTAAACTTTAGATGGCTAATATCTTATTTATTTATTTTATGATCAACACACAGAAGTCCTCAGAATTTGGCCACCAGCCATCGGTTTAGACAGGCAATGCATCAAAGACTACAACATAGGCAAACCTAATGATGAAGCTGAACACGAGTACATTGTAAGTAAATTTATGGAAATAGATAAAATGTAGAAAGATAAATAGATTGAGAGACAAGAATAGAATGTACTCTATCGTCAAAATCATAATATAACAAGTCATGTCTGTAAATTGTGAGTTTTATGATTTGAAATGGAAGCTAATATCCTAAATGATACAGTCTATGCAAGCCTGCACATTTGTGTTAGCTTTATTTGTTTTATTTATTATTACGAGGAGTAATAAATTGACTTTAATAAGATATAAGACTTGGAAGAAGAATAAATTTATTTATTTTACATTTCTGAAAAAGCAAGGCAAATTATAATCTGGATACTATTTCTAGATCCGCAAAGGTGAAGGCATCTCCATCCCAGTCTGGAACATCCAACGCGATCCTCATTACTTCGCAGATCCTCTGAAATTTGACCCAGAAAGGTTTTCGGAGGAAAACAAAGACAAAATCAACCCCCTTGCCTATATGCCATTCGGAGTTGGACCAAGAAATTGTATAGGTGAGAAGACTTGAAAGGGTATATTTTATTAGGTATCTTGTATTTTAAATTTCTAAAAATACTCAAAATATATGGTAACGAATTAAGTTGTTATCAGGTTGCACACTATTTTTTTTATTCAGTTCCAGTACCCGCTGTTTTGTACGGTGGTCTTAATTTTTTCCATATTTTAAATTCCTTACCTTGTGTTTAAGAAATTTATCTGTTGTAAGAAATGCTTGTATGCGAGGGAACGACTTTCCTCCATTCGATTTATATCGTACTAGCTGATTTCCGCAGCTCTGCCTGCGTCAAAGAGTAGTCTATGTTTGACTCCGGGTCTTCAACTATATTCATACCAAATTCATCAAAATCCGTTCAGCCGTGAAAGCGTAACTGACAAATTTATCATACAGATTTTCGCACATATAATATTATAAATATTAGTATGGATACAGTAAATTTCTAGCCTACGATTCACAAGATGCATGTCCGTTGACGAAGAGCAACGGAAAGTGTAGTGTTTTCTTTTTTAGTACATTATACAGTATTGTGATGTAGGCTTTGGCCTGTGTTCCTCCTTAAGAAATGGTATTTTAATGAGATCTTTCTGCACCCAAAATGAATAACCTTCATTGCCAAGAAAGAGGAACTTCTCACGATAACGTTTCTAATATTCCTCATATTGTCTTTAGGCTCAAGGTTTGCCCTGTGCGAGGTGAAGGTGATGCTGTATCAGCTGCTGCAGCACTTCGAGCTGTCTCCCTGTGAGAGAACTTCAATTCCTCCAGTGTTGTCCACAGACACTTTCAACCTTAAAATGAAAGGAGGACAATGGATGAGACTGAAGACACGACAGTAGATTTATCTTTCGATGTTAACCGCTTTTTGTTAGGAACACTGTAGGCCTTTTTGCCTGCTATATAGTATGAAAATGTAAATACTGTCAGTATTTTAGGAGATGTAAAGTGGGTCATTGAGGCTGTAATAGAAGACAAGTCTAGTATAGATATACTTGTATTTCCAATAAATCTTAATTAACAGCATAACTTTTTACGTCTGACAAAATTTCTATTTCTTCAGTTATATTAGAAATTGCAGCAAATTAAATAGGTATGTTTAACGTATAGTACAATAAAGTTCTAATTAATAAAATAAGTTATTTCCAAAGTGATTAAGTGTAATATCTGAGATGAATACAAATAGAAATGAAAAAAGTATGTATAAAAGTATAAATTGAAGGCGAGTTTTGAAGTGTTGAAGTATTATTATTAATTCTATGACTTGGGTATCTCAGTTTTCACCAGATTTGGTAATGATTGCGTATAGTAAACACAATTAAGTCAGGGCAGAAAATACTTTCAGATGTCCTGGGACTATTGTGGGAATTTATTTTAACAAATATAAAGTACGACAGAGCGGTCAGCGTTGCCACGTATTGGTCTAGCCTTGTATGCCATTTCGACTCGAGAAGAAGAAGAATATAAAATTGTTGTTGTTGTTGTTGCGATACAAGCTCAACATAGTGTAGGATCCAATGGCGATGTAAATAAGATTTCTATGTTTTGGATAATAGATGAATGTTCATTCGAATTGTATCTCACACTAGCTTCCTTGACTTTGAGATGCATTCATTCATTGGAGGTGAGTATCGAACTGTCAAATATAAGGTTGGTCGAAGGGTACCTTGTGGCGGGCGAAAGTGGTTATTAATCAGTTTTTATTCACTTTTTCCCTAGTTAACTACTTAATTTGTTTATTTTTTAACCTATTCTTTGGTATTTTTAAAATTTGGTGCTTCGGATTTTTATTATAATCTGTGTCTTTCCTCATTGGAGTTTGCTCAATTAAGAATATCGTTTTCAAGGAAAGTTCGAGGACTTTCTTAAGGCGCCCTCGAATGAGTTTGAGTGAAGGACGTCTTTAAGGTTATGTTTAAGAATATGGGGGTAAGAGTATGTTTGGGGCTAACTTAAGCTGTTGACGATTAAGTACAATAGTTAGTGTTAAAAAATATCTATCTATTGTTTGATTATCTGTTGTCTTTAGTTATTAAAATGTAACTAGGATGTTTCGATAAGCAATGTGTTTTATTTATTATCTTCTTAATTAGTGGTTCAAAATAAATTGATACTTTAATAAGTGACTGTCAATCCACTCGGTCACTTTAGCTTCCGCTTTGTTGATCGTGAATAGTCTTTTAGAACAGTTAACGAGAATTATACCTATAACATAAAACAATTATAGAAAATATACTCAGGCATATATACAAATTTTTGTAAGTAATTTAATAAATCAAATTTAGAAGAAAAAAATTGCTAAAACTATTTCGGCACCTCTGGTCCATGAATCGGGTGACCTGAGGGCTGGCAGCTACCTCGCACGACGTATTAGTCTTACTATACAGCGAGGTAACGCTGTCAGTGTTCAGGGCACCATGTCGCAGGGGAATGCCTCGACGGGGTATTCTTTTTATGTTAGTTTAGATTTATTTGTTTTAGGTTAAGTTTTATTTCTATAGTTTTTAGTTTCTTAGATTATAAAGATTATTATCCATACTAATATTATAAATGCGAAAGCTGTCTGTCTGTCTGTTACGCTTTCACGGCCAAACCGCTGAACGGATTTTAATGAAAATTGGTATGGATATAGTTGAAGACCCGGGGTCAAACCTAGGCTACTTTTTGACGCAGGCGGAGCTGCGGGTAACAGCTAGTATATTATATAACAATAATTCTAGGAACTGAATAAAAGTAATTAAATAGGAATTAAACTAATAAATTTAGAAGATCTTTGACAAAATTTGGTCAAAGGCCTCATGCATTGGTATCCACAGAGAGTTAGGAAGGCCCTATCTTAGACAGGCGTCTATCCCTAAGCTGGTGATCACATGCCCATGCCGAAAACCTGTGATTTTATTAGCAAACCACTTACCATCAGGTGGGCCGTACGCCTGTTTGCCTACTTGGTTGTATAAAAAAAAATAGGGATATTGTATCTTTTTACCGGACTACGGTGAAGTGTATGTGACATGTATGTGTGGAAGTTTGTGTGTTGTATACTCGTAGCAAACAAAAAAAAAACGGTCTAATCGATTTTACGTAGTTGAATTCGTCTTTTCGTCACTCACCCCGAGTGTCAACACTGTAAAATATAAAATTCGGCAGAAGTACGTTCTCAATTTTTTGTTTTCTAAGCCTATGCGTAATGTATCAAAATAAAGGGATTTTTAAAGGCGTTAATTAATATTTGTACATGACTGTATTTACAAATAATCACAAATCCAAGACATATTGATACGCGAAATCCCAAATTTCAAGTTGTAGGCACTTGGAAAATTATGGCCAATGATATGTAACGATTTTACGAACATCATGATAAGGAACATGAAGACGATGGGAATAACCTCTGAAATGGTACACGAATACACGATATGGAAGATTGGCGCAAGAGAATACGGAGAGCCGACCCCAATTGAAATGGGAAAAGGCTAGGATTGATTATGATGTTGATTTGTAACGATTTTCAGAAAACTTTCATAATATCTAAAAAAAACTCATTACAATAAAAAATTGCAAGGACATTATTATTAGATTAAGTACGCTTATGATAAACGAGTACTTACATATCAGATAAAATAAACAAAAACATTATTTGTTGCCAATTACCTATTTGAAACAAAGGATATTATTTTAGGCTCGTTGCCAGACTATATGATAAATAAAATCGTGATAAAATCTAATCTTTGTGTTAATGACCGAGGAGTGAGATTGAAATCAACGCCTGAAAGTGCCCTTCGAAGGATTTTTCGTCTGATAGGATACCCAGACGGGGCATGAGTTTGAATTCTCATCGAATATAATAACGTGTAACAATCGCGAAAATATAAGCAATCATTTTAGCCGCAGTCAGTTCATTGTAGGCATAGGCTGACTCAGCCTTACCCAAATGATTTCCTATAGACCAATAAAAGTCATCGTCATAGCGGAGCCCAGCGTATGGTATTAGACTATTTGAAGTGGTAGTGGGTGGGGCACATGTCTCGTAGAACCGATGCCCGATAGGGCAGAAAGGTTCCGAATGCGCAGTGTTGGACGCTCGCCGAACAGATGGTCTGACCTGAAAAAAAGACCTGAAAAAGGTCGTAGGCAGGTGCTGGATGCAGGCTGATTCCAATTAATAATAATTTTACTTAATGTATCAAAATAAAGGGATTTTTAAAGGCGTTAATTAATATTTGTACATGACTGTATTTACAAATTAACATGAATCCAAGACTTATTGATACGCGAAATCCCAAATTTCAAGTTGTAGGTACTTAAAAATTTATGGCGGATGAATTATAACGATTTTACGAACACCATAATAAGGGACATGAAGACGATGGGAATAACCTCTGAAATGGTACACAATAGGGAAGATTGGCGCAAGAGAATACGTAGACCCCAATTGAAATGGAAAAAGGCTAGGATTGATGCTGATTTGTTACGATTTATTGTGTTCAATTTTGCATAATCCTTGGGCATCATCATGGCAGTAAAATTAATATATTTTAAACTTTTTTGTTTAAAATAAATTTTAATCAAATTTTTATCGCGTTTAATAATTTTAAAATTGCAAAAACATAAGACATCAATATAAATAACCGATGGTAGCAGTGTGGCACTGTAATTATTTTTGAACAATTTGTGTATTAGGGTATTGTACTCTTTCATTTTTTTTTATTAGTACCAGAAACAAAAAAAAAAAAAGAAATATTTTTTTTAATCCATTCGGAGCAAGATGTCCGCACCATGCTCCCACTTTTCTTTATGATAATGTTTCAAATGCTAATTACTTCTTAAATTAACAACTAATTTTGTTGTTATTTAGTGTGTATTTTGTGTCATATTAAAATATTTACAAAGTTTAAACACAGTAATGAAGCCTAATGATTGTTAATATAGTGTTCGTGAAAAAGCGTAAGTGTAAAGAAGTGATACCTGTGACAAAAAGTACTCGTATTATATTTTTCATGTGATTTTATTGTTTGTTGCCAAAAGCTTTTATAAGGAGCTCGTTAGTTGAGCGCGACCCGCGTATCCGTAGCGAATGCGCGTGTCAAGCGACGACGTGACGGGACCTCTAATGGATTGATCGCCATTTTACTGGCATTTTCTATTTTGAGCTTCTCCGTGCTTCGAAAACGCTAAGCCCGTTATCGATAGAAAGCAGTTGTGAGGCTGTGTCAGATGCCTTGGGGTAGCCTGAAAAATTCTGACAGTGTTAGCCACTAACACACCTCGGGTCATGTTCCTGTTGGTCTGGTTTCCTTGTAAAAGGGTTACGGAGGTCAGACGACAATCGCTCCATTGTAATGATCAGTTCCATCAAATCTAGAACCATGACTTACAGCGTACCCTAGGCTCCGAAGCGTAAGCTGACGATGCAACTAGGAATTCACGCTAGGATGATGATGAGGATGATGATTCCAAAAGCTCTTATAAAATATCTTAGTGCAGTATTTTACCACTTAACATAGCCTGATACTTCTCACTAGACTATTAACTGGACTTCACTCTGTTTAATTTTCAATTGCAACTCGCTAAATACGTCTAGCTTAAGCAAAAAAAATAAAGATTCCTTTATCAATGAGTTATGGCTGGTTTACACACGATCCAGTGTGGCGATCCAGTGCTTTCACGGACACGAAATTCACCCCACACACGCAAACAATTTACTCGCACATTCAAATAATTGTTTGTATATGTGTGTCCGTGAAAGCACTGGATTGCCGGCACTGGATCGTGTGTAAACCAGCCATTAAAGTAAGTATGTACGCTGGCTTAGAAGCTATGTACAACCAAAATTGTTTTGTAACTCAGTCAACAAAATTATTACACGCGAGAGGTCGTGTTCACTATTTTATGAAGGATTGTGTTGTTTGTGTCTAGTTAAAGTAAGTAAATGTGATTGTATAACTTTTTATCAACTGTTTATAAACAGAAAATATACTGCTAAGCTAGTATTTTTAATATTGTTTGTTTTCGCGATTGTTACATATAATCATTAGTAACATTATTTATACCAAATTTCATTAAAATCTGTTCAGTGGTTTGGCCGTAAAAGTGTAACTGACAGACAGACAGACTTTCGCACTTATAATATAATAGCTTTTTCACGCAGCTCCGCCTGCGTAAACCTATGTTTGACCCGGGGTCTTCAACTATATTCATACCAAATTTCATCAAAATCCGTTCGGCGGTTTGGCCGTGAAAGCGTAACTGACTGACAGAAAGACAGACAGACAGACTTTCGCATTTATAATATTATAGTATGAAGTGTTTATGGTTTGCATAATAATTATTCCAGGTACTTAATTGATGTTATTTCACATTTTACATTTTTTTTTTTTCATTTTATAATAATGATTAATTGATTAATAATGAATTTTATTATCGAGGAGCTCGTTAGTCGAGCGCAACCCGCGTATCCGTAGCGAATGCGCGTGTCAAGCGACGGCGTGAAGCGACAACTATTGGATTGATCGCCATTTAGTGGCATTTTCTATCTTGACCTCCTCCGTGCTTAGGAAGGCACGTTAAGCCGTTGGTCCCGGTTGTTGTCGATAGATAACAGTCGTTAGGCTGTTTCAGATGCCTTGGGGCAGTCTGAAAAATTCTGACAGTGTTGGTCATGTTCCTGTTGGTCTGGTTTCCCTGTTAAGGGTTAAGGAGGTCAGACGGTAGTCGCTACATTGTAATAACCAGTTCGGCCAAATCTAGAACCATGACTGCCAGCGCACCCTAGGCTCCGAAGCGTAAGGTGACGACGCAACTAGGAATATACGTTGAGATGATGATAATGATGAATTTTATTTTAATTTATTTATGACTTTCTGCTGTGGTTCCGATAACGTACACTAGATGGCAGCCGGTACCAACGGCGTAACTTTCCTTCCGAAGTACGGAATCATCTTAATTAACAGACAATCAGGTGATTCAAGCCTGCAATGTCCTAAGGTTTTTTTTTTAACGGAGGGGAAATGCATTTACGCACTGAGTGTGGGACTCCCAGGCAGAGTGCCTGGACTACCCACTAAAACCCCTCCCGCGTATCCGCACCGGCTGTTGAGGGCGCCATGGGGTCGCGTTAGCATTTTACCACAACGCCCTCCAGCGACCATTGGCCTTTCGCCCCCCCCCCCCCCCCCAATCAGACAGTAGCCCATAACCTAACCTAACCAAACCGGAAACAACTAAACAAAGTATTCTTCCGTGGGTACCGAAACCACAAAGTACCCAAAGGGATCCAATTACTGAGACTTCGATGTCCGTCTATCACAAGGCTGAGTGCTGAATCATGAACTAATTAGACAGTTGACATTTTCACAATTTTCACATTTGATGTGTTTCTGTTGCCGCAATAACAAAAATTTACTAAAACACTGGAGCTCCCATACAACAAACGTGATTCTTTTACGATTTTTATAAATAACTAGCTTTTTCCCCGCAGCTTCGCCTGCGTCAAAAAGTAGCCTATGTTTGACCCCGGGTCTTCAACTATATTCATACCAAATTTCATCAAAATCCATTTAGCGGTTTGGCCGTGAAAGCGTAATAGACAGACAGAAAGACAGACAGACTTTCGCATTTATAATATTAAGTATCGAAGTATGGATGGTACGGAAGCCCTCGTGCGAACGACTCGCACTTGACCAGTTTTAATTTTTATAAAAAAGTTTGTTTAAGTGTAACTTTTGATTTCAATACTTCAATGTGGCTTTTATGCGTCGTATAATACGTAATCCAAGGACACAAAACCTGTTTTGCGGTCAACGCTTGACCGCCATACATATGATAGGTACCAAAACAATTTTCATTCATGTGCTCATACAGATGGAGGTACTTAGATCTCATTCACTCGTCAATTCAATTTTCGGGACTCGGGCAAATTCGGGACACTGACATAGGCCGGTTTTTAATGAAATTTGGTACGAATATAATTGAAGACCCGGGGTCAAACATAGGCTACTTTACGCAGGCGGAGCTGCAGGTAACAGTAACAAATATTTTTTTTTTTTGATACACGAAAATCTAAGTAATTTCAAATCTCTTTTACAAATATTTTAATCCACTTATAATCAATACTTCCATACTTAATATTATAAATGCGAAAGCCTTTCGATCTAAAACAAAAAGGTATAATAAGCACTTAATTCTGTATTTTTTTTTTGTTTTAATTATGCACTGCGTTAGTTTAAAAGTTAATTTAATCTTTCGGTCTGTCTGTTACGCATTCATGGCAAAACCGCTGATTCTATTTTGATAACATTTGGTATGGATACAGTTCAGTATCTGGAGTCAAACATAAATTATTTTTGACCGCAGGCGGAGCTGCAGGAAAATGCTTGGTGTAAATATTTTTCAAAAGTATCAAAATAGAGATCGCGTCTTAAATTTACTATGACTTGTCCTCATTGGCATTGACATTAATTGACTTCAAACTTTATGTACAGATCTAATAATAGGACAGTTGACCTACGTTAGTACTTCTGTTACTTCGGAGAAAAGGGGAAGAGAAGAACAATGAAATTGAGATTGCTGCTTTTAGTGTTAAAAGACAAAACAAACTTAATATTAGGTAGAGAATAAAGTCTTTTCCCATACATGAGTGGCAAAAACCCGGATTAACTCTCAACAAGGTGATGCTGTGTATGTGGTGGGATTGAAAGGGCACTATTTATTATGAGCTGTTACCACCAGGCAGGACCATCGATTCTGAACTCTACTGCGAACAACTGATGAGATTAAAGCAAGAAGTTGAAAGAAAGGGTGTGGATTTTCATCATGATAACGCTAGTCGTCACACATCTTTAGCTACTCAGCAAAAATTAAGAGTTTGGCTGGGAGGTGTTAATGCAACCGCCGTATAGTCCTAACCTTGCAACTTTAGATTTCCACCTCTTCCGGTCTTTAGGCAATGTCAGGTTAAACATCACGAGAGTACGGCCAAAACCACTTGTCGCGGTATTTTGATCAGAAGCCTCAAAATTTCTATAGCAATGGGATCATGTCCCTACTTACAAGATGGCAAAAAGTAATCGAACAAAATGGCGCCTACATACTTTAGTTAAATGTAAATAAACTATATTAAAAATAGTTTTGAATTTTATAAAAAAATGAGAAGAATTTTTTTCCCCAACCTATTATATTAGGGGGCTCCCATAATACATATGTGATTTTTTTACTCAATTTGCTTGTTTCTGATAGCGGCAATAGGTAGATGCTTGAAATGTTCACAGAACTTTTAGATACAATTTTGTTCTATACACATAAAAAAAATAGTTTAAGCAAATATTTGAGGGCTCCCATACAACAGACATGTTTTTTTTTTTGGGTTTTTATAGATCCATCGTACGCGGGCCAGACTAGCACATTTATATATTTCAGTTGTATTCCCTTTCCAGATGCTCTTCATCATTTGGATCCTGGTGATCGTTGCAGCTCTGACGCTGTACCTCCGCCAGGTCTACTCTAGATATACTAAATATGGAGTAAAACACTTTAAACCAGTCCCTGTCTTTGGGAACATGACCCGAGTCATTTTCAAGATAGAACATTTTACGAAGCACATGGCAACAATTTATGATGAGTTCCCTAATGAAAGGTAACGCATAAGTTAAAATTTATTTGCAGTAAGTACCTGATTAAGAGAGGTAGGACATTTTGTAAGATTGGCCCGGTTAGAGAAGTACCACCACCGGTTACAGAAGACCGCAGCCAAATAACACTGTGATGCAGTGTTGTGTTCCTGCTGGTGAGTACGGTCGCCAGGCTCCAGAGGGGTCGCTGTGCTGATAGCGGACAGGTCGGCAACACGCTCGTGACATCTTCGGGTGTTGCAGGCGTTCATAGGCTACGGTAACCACTTACCATCAGGTGGGCCGTACGCCTGTGTGCCTACTTAGTTGTACAAAAAAGAAACATTAATTTGATTGTCATCTTAATCGTGTAGTACCTACACACTAGCTTAAGAATAGACCACCCTATCTCTTTTCATTGCTACCGCAAGAGTGATTTTGGGAATAACAGAAGTCTCAAGTTAAATAATAGGTAGGTACAACTATAAATGTAGAAGTCAACAAATTCCCAAATCTATGGGTACAAAGAGATAACCTCTACATAGCTAAAATACCGATTAACAATAATATTTCCGGGACCTGTATCGCTAGACTAGCGGCGATAATTGTGTATATTGACATCAGATATGTTGCTGGTCATTTATATAATGTAAAATCTTACGGCACATTTCGTATCAGGATGAACCACGAACTAGAGGATCTGATAAAAAAAAAACCGTAAGGTTCTGTAAGTCACAAAGTCTGAGATGGGCTGGCCACCTGGAAACAATGGATGACACTAGAGCTCCTAAAGTCATCACTGAATGGAACCCACAACAGAAAATACCCCGTGGAACACCTAGAGAACGGTAGAAGGATTTTCTAGAGGAGGACCTGAATAGAATAGGCAAGAAGACATCTTGGGCACGAGAGGCCAGACATAGGGCTGTGGCGGACTCCCCAGCTCAGCTATCTCGGCATGAGACTAATATATGGGGGCCCTGCCACACGAAGTAGATGATATGAGTGTAGTGGTGGTATCTTCAGTGAAAATGCATAAATCCGAGACTTCACAGATACTATATTTATTTTATTTACTAATTTCCACACATTAATCAATTACAATAACCAAGGTTAGGTAATTAAAATAAAAAAACACAACATAGAAACGAAGCCCTTGCTGTTCCGAGAGAAATATGGAATGTGATGAGATGATGTGGAAATAATGTGGATAAAAAAACGATGATTCGAAATGATTTGAAATCGTTTATTATTATATACGATATAAATATCACTTATTGACGTCAATTTACTTATATTAAGTTTACCATCACTTCCAAAGCACAAGTGAAGAAGAAGCGGCGCCACAAACTCCACTGCAGCATTTTCTTTAAAACCTAAATTTACAAATAAAAAAAAAACTTTCCTTAATTAACTAGTTAAATGAACGAATTCACATGTATTGTGTCATTTTGCACAATATTTTATTGTGATTTCAGATTATTTAAATTAAATAAAAACGGAATTATTTACAGCGAGTACATGAAATAAATAAATAAATTATAATAAAAATTAAAAGATGTCAAATGTAAAAACAGAATATATAAATATATAATGATATGTCAATTTGTTGAGGACTCTGCAACAAGCTTAAGTTCATCATTTCTGTCATTATGATAATTACCAGTACTATAATAAGCATTTTTACAAAGTAGATCTTTAACATGGGCTTTAAATTGTCCATCAGGCAAACTAGTGATTGATTCAGGAAGCTTATTGTAGAAGCGTATACAGTTCCCCACAAATGAGTCTTTAAATTTGTTTTCAGATTCGTGGGCAGGTACGAGTTTCTACAGCCACTGCTGATTATCAAAGACCTTGAGCTGGCGAAGAAGATCACAGTGAAGGACTTTGAATACTTCCTCGATCACCGGGCTTTCTTCGACCCTTTTGATTCATTCTTTGGCAGAAATCTGTTTTCATTAAGAGGTTTGACGTTCTTAGAACACATATCTTTATTTATTAAGCAATGTCTAGATACTGACCATGACCAGAACTGCATCCGCTAGTAGAGCTCTAACTGCTTTTGAAATAAACAGCGTTATGGATATATTATCATTTCATTTAAAATAAAGAAACAAAAATATTATTTGAGTACTGGGAGGTAAATTCAAAAGTATTTTTTCATGCAGATACGAGTACATATTTATTACAATTCAGGACAAGAATGGAAGGACATGAGGTCTACCCTGAGCCCAGCGTTCACCAGCTCCAAGATGCGACTCATGCTGCCGTTCATGGTGGAGGTCGGAGATCAGATGGTGATGACCCTCAAGGACAAAATAAAGCAGTCTGGAGGTAAGAATTATTAATTCGGAAGCCCATTCATAAATTAAATAAGCCAATATCCTTCGATTATAACGTATCGGGAATTATCTTCATCTTAGCGAGTAGACTTTGGCTAAATTATATTTGTCTTCATAAAGGTCTTTGAGAGTGCAGATGGCTGGGCACTCTGGGCAAGACAAAAGATGGGCCATAGTCTGGGGAAAGGCACCACAACGTCAGGGAATTATCTTTGTTTATATGAAATGTGCCATTTGAAATTAAAAAAATAAAGCATTGCGTTTTAGCAGACTTGAGCATTGGGGCCTTGGAGTACAATCTGGAAAAATAGATATTGAAGTATTTAAGTCTGTAGTTCTTTAGCCAAACGTAGAAATGTATAAAGAAGTACTTGTCGTAGATTTAAATAAATAACCTCAAATAGGCAATGGGCTTGCAAGCACTTAAAAATTACTTACTAAGATGGCGTAGCGACCTAAATTGAGTATTGGCCTCCGATAATAAGGATCTCCACAACGATATATTCTACTCCACCTCTTACCAGTCAGAGTCGTATACTTAAAAAGTTGATCAATTTTAATTTCAGTTGGCTACACTGATGTCGAAGGAAAGGACCTAGCAACACGTTTTGCAAATGACGTCATCGCTACCTGCGCATTTGGTCTCAAAGTCAACTCCCATGTTGAACAGGAAAATGAATTCTATGAGAGAGGCAAAGAGGCATCTACATTTACGTTCAAACAGGTCCTCAAATTGTTTGGGTTTGGCGCATGCCCTGGCCTTATGAGAGTAAGTAAAGCTGAATTATTTGAGAATGAGAATGTCCTCTTTTTTAATTTATATGATTATATTGGAATCCTTTTTTACCTGGGTCGTGATTATAACCGCATAAGCAAATAACTACTGTCACTAAGTGATTAAAAGATGGTATTCTTATGACGTATTGTCATTTCAAAGAAACTGAACTTTTAAAGTAAAATTTATACTACGATGGTTTCTGAAAATAACATCAAGGACTGAATGAGTTGTTTTATGTTCAGAAGAATAAAAAAGTTAGTGCTAATATTAAGAGTAGTCGTATTATTTCAGTTGATGAAACAGTCCGTATTTTCTGACGAAACCAAATTTTTTTTCCGCGATATCGTATTAAGTACGATGCGTAATCGCGAGGAGAACAACATCATCAGACCTGACATGATCCATCTCCTCATGGAAGCAAAGAAAGGTAAAAGAATATAATATATAGTGTATTAACTTCTCTGTATGCATATTTTAAATAATTTTTCTCTTTTTAAATATTAACGTTCAATACATAAATGAAATACGTGACAAAAATTCTAAATATCATAAAAAAATGCATACCTGGCGGCCAAATTTCAAAATCTGAACAATGTAAACTTTACATGATATTCACAGGTAAATTAGTACACGAAGACCAAACGGCAGAAGATACAAAAGCCGGTTTTGCTACTGTTGAAGAATCTTCTGTTGGAAAAAAAGAAGCAAATAGAGGTAATACTATTATTTTAAGAAAGTCCACATCCATTTAAATACCATAGACAGTCGTAAAACATTTCAATTTTGAATTTGAGACTGATAATTTAAACGATCACTTTTCAGTTTGGACTGACAACGAGCTAATTGCTCAGGCAGTGTTATTCTTTATCGCTGGATTCGAAACCGTATCTTCAGCGATGTCTTTTGGACTTCACGAGCTAACTGTTAACCCTGAAGTGCAGGAGAAGCTGGCACAGGAAATCAAGGAGAATGAAAGAAACAACGGCGAAAAATTTGACTACAAATCCATTCAGAACATGACTTATATGGATATGGTCGTATCTGGTGAGTTCATATTGTCACTTCATTTAACTACTGATTATCAAATAAATACAAAGGGTACATAAATGAGGAATTGTTTACTTTGATTTCGATAGGCTATTGGTTTGTTATGTAGTTGTTGTTAGAGCTCATTTAGATAATATATCGATTCGATTTGGGAGATAAGTTACATGGTCGTCATGCACATCTCTTAACTTGACCACAAGCGGTTTGTACAAATGATGTAATTATAATTAGTCATAACAACATTGTATTATTTTCAGAAATACTCAGGCTTTGGCCACCAGGTATCGCTTTAGACAGGATATGCGTAAAAGATTACAACTTGGGAAAAGCTAATGATAAGGCCCAGCATGACTACATAGTAAGTAAATAATTAATATTTTATTCTAATTGGTATAAATTATTACGTTTATAAAAGACTAGATTCTTGAAAGTCAAAACCAAACTTACACTTATTTTTATAAATATTTTTTATAAATAAAGATCTTTGAAATTCTCAACTGCACACCTCGTAGGTTCATAATATATATCATTCATAATGACACAACTCACACAACAGAAAGATAAAGGAGGCTGAGTAATAGGGAAAGTCACCGCAGAGCGTGTTATGTAAGAATTCCTGGGAGTTGTAGTGTAGTCCCACTAATTGCCTTAGGATGGAGCATCTGTAGCATTATTTATCCTGCCCTGACGAGTGCACCTTGGAGGACCTCATTCGATAAAAGTGGCCGATTTCTGATATAATGTTGTATATGTTATACAACCCCTTTTGTATCGTATCGATCTATCTACCAGAAGAAGAGGAAATACTGCAAAACTATTTACGTGAAATGGTTAGTTATATTTCGACTTTGTCATTAACAGATCCGAAAAGGCGAAGCCCTCAGTATTCCTGTCTGGAGTATCCACCGCGATCCCCAGTTCTTCCCGGACCCTCTGAAATTTGACCCGGAAAGATTTTCAGAAGAAAACAAACAGAAAATTGACCCAGTCACGTATGCGCCCTTTGGAGTTGGACCTAGGAATTGTATTGGTGAGTAACTTGGACTTGTTGAAACAACATAAACGAAATTACAACTCTGTATCATTAATTGTTATAAGAATGACACTTTCAATATTAATTAACTTATAATGCAGTGTATTAGCATTAACAAACAGCAAGAGATGTAAGTTTACTGTTTTATATTGGGATTGCTTTCCTATCGTCATGTCAGAATACTATACTCGTTTCATGTTCTTACCTAACCTATTGTACTGTACCTTTCTTACAAACATCATTATAGTACAAACATACTGTGTGTTTTATTGGGCTGGGGCTGTGGCTTAATGATTAATTGATTAATTATGAATTTTATTATTGAGCTCGTTAGTCGAGCGCATTCATATATATAGTATCCGTAGCGAAAGCACGTGTCAAGCGACGACGTGACGCGACCACTGTTCGATTGGTCGCCATTTTAGTGGCATTTTCTATCTTGAGCTCCTCCATGCTTCGGAAGGCACGTTTAGTCGTTGATCCCGGTTGTTATCGATAGATACCAGTCATGAGGCTGTGTCAGATGCCTTAGGTCATGTTTCTGTTGGTCTGGTTTCCCTGTAAAAGGGTTACGGAGGTCAGACGGCAGTCGCTCCATTGTAATTACCATTTCTGCCAAATCTAGGACCATGACTTACAGCGTACCATAGGCTTCAAAGCGTAAGCTGATGACGCAACTAGGATACACGCTAGGATGATGATGATGATGATGTTTACTTTGACTTTATTTTGTTTCCAGGTTAGGACTTATTGCAAACTTTAATCATTTGTCTGATATTGAATCTTGTCCAGGTTCGATTGACCATGTAACCAAATCGATATAAATTACAGAATCTGAATCATTTTTTTTTGTAAAATGATGTGTTCATGTTCTCCCCTGATAAATTAAGTTTCCTAAAAAATTCCAGGTTCAAGGTTCGCTTTGTGCGAGTTGAAGGTGATACTGTACCGGCTGCTGCAGCATTTCGAGCTGTCTCCCTGTGAGAAGACTTCCATCCCTCCAGTGTTGTCCACAGAAACATTCAACATTAAAGTCAAAGGGGGACAATGGATGCGACTAGAGTTACGGAAGTAGAAATCTATACTATTAATATAGTTGAAGAATTTGTTTGTACGCTCATAACTTTTATAAACTACTGATCGGTATCGAAAAAATATTTTTGCGTGTGATAGGCTGAAAGTTGGAGAAGGTTTGAAGGTACGGCGAGTACATACTAACCACGGGACTACGAGAATAAATGTTGCTTGTGTATGATAATGAAACTAATTATATAAGCTTGTTGTAGTTATAAATTCTTGTTGTTAAATAAATATTTTGATAATGTTTTCTTATGTTTTCGCGATTGTTATTCATTAAATTAAACTATTTTAATACGGTTTTATCGCGTTTATTACTTATTTATTTACACCTGACGTTTCAAACACTTTACAGCGTTCATGGTCGCAGGCAGACTAAGTTAACATTTGTCTTTGATGTCATAAGATTACAAAACTACCGCCTGAAATTTTTATTGGGAACTATTCCGATTCACGCAGTATTGGCTCACAGTATCTAAGGGTCTTGCAGTCTGCTTCCGAGTTTGCGATTTTATTAAGTTAATGACTGGGTCCCAAGCTGGCGGTACCTGCCATCCATCCTCTCTATTGAAATTAGGATGTTTTTTAATTTCAATAGCTTCACGTAACATCCTTGGAATGAATCTGTTTTCCTTTGCAAGGACTTGAGGATTATCAAAACGCATATAGTGGTTGGGTTTGTCTAGAGCATGTTCACAGACTGCAGACTTGGTTGAGCGTCTATTTTTCATGTCAGCAATATGTTCTTTTATACGAGTATTAATGCTTCTCTTTGTTTGCCCAATGTATGATAAACCACAGTCACAGTCAATTTTATAAACTCCAGCATCTTGCAATGGGATATTGGATTTTACAGGTCTTAAAAATTGGTTTATTTTCTTATGCGGCTTGTAATAGGTCTTGATTGAAGCTCGCCTAAGTATGTTACCAATCTTGTCCGTGACTCCCTTTATGTATGGTAAGATGGCAGGAAAACGATCAACTGTGTGTGGCTTGGGTCGACTTCTGTGACATATGTGTGGGAGGCTGAGATTGTTGCTTCTTAAGACAGACTTGACTCGTTGAAGCTCCTCCTTAAGATGGTGGGTGTCACAGATGCCGTGTGCTCTCTGTAACAAAGATTTGCCTACGGTAGCTAACTGACATGGATGATGGTGAGATTTACCGTTGAGATATTTGTCTGTGTGGGTGGGCTTTCTGTACACAGTGTGACTGATACTATTGTCAAGATTTCTAGTTATTAAAACATCAAGAAAGGCTAATGAATTATTGATCTCAGGTTCCATAGTGAATTTAATTTTACTATTAATGGAATTTAAATGATCTAACAAAACAGAGACTTGAGTTTTGGGGAGTACAACAAAAGTATCATCTACGTACCGTTTGAACATCTTCGGCATAGCCAGGGTAAATCCAATATCCCATTGCAAGATGCTGGAGTTTATAAAATTGACTGTGACTGTGGTTTATCATACATTGGGCAAACAAAGAGAAGCATTAATACTCGTATAAAAGAACATATTGCTGACATGAAAAATAGACGCTCAACCAAGTCTGCAGTCTGTGAACATGCTCTAGACAAACCCAACCACTATATGCGTTTTGATAATCCTCAAGTCCTTGCAAAGGAAAACAGATTCATTCCAAGGATGTTACGTGAAGCTATTGAAATTAAAAAACATCCTAATTTCAATAGAGAGGATGGATGGCAGGTACCGCCAGCTTGGGACCCAGTCATTAACTTAATAAAATCGCAAGCTCGGAAGCAGACTGCAAGACCCTTAGATACTGTGAGCCAATACTGCGTGAATCGGAATAGTTCCCAATAAAAATTTCAGGCGGTAGTTTTGTAATCTTATGACATCAAAGACAAATGTTAACTTAGTCTGCCTGCGACCATGAACGCTGTAAAGTGTTTGAAACGTCAGGTGTAAATAAATAAGTAATAAACGCGATAAAACCGTATTAAAATAGTATAATTTAATGAAATATTTTGATGATAAGATAGGTTGTATCATTCGTGATTAAAAATAACTTTGCATAATATATTTAAGTTGACTCTTAGTTATAAGTCGGAAATAAATTACTGTAAATAAATTTAAACATTATGATCTTTGTTTTTTATTTCACCTTAAGTACTTGATTATTTTCATTATTTGGGTTACAAGGTCAATCACCCATGTACACCCTGGTGTCAGTTTTTCGCTTCAGCCTCATCCAATGGTAGTCTGGACATCTTGTATTTATTATTGTGAGTTCTTTAAAAGAAACATCAAAACAAAAATTAGATCTTGGTTTCCAAGATGTCGTAGGATCATCATAATCCTGGCGTTTATTCCTAGTTGCGTCATCAGCTTACGCTTCGGAGCCTAGGGTACGCCGCAATCATGGTCCTAGATTTGGCGGAACTGGTAATTACAATGGAGCGACTGCCGTCTGACCTCCGTAACCCTTTTACAGGGTTACGGAGGTCAGACGGCCAGACCAACAGGTACATGACCCGGGGTGCGTAAGTGGCCAACACTGTCAGAATTTTTCAGGCTGCCCTAAGGCATCTGACACAGCGTCACGACTGCTATATATAGATAACGACTGGCCAATGGCTTAACGTGCCTTCTGAAGCACGGAGGAGCTCAAAATAGAAAATGCCATTAAATGGCGACCAATCCGATAGTGGTCGCGTCACGCTGCACACTAAATATCTCTCACTTTATTATAACCATAAATGAATAAATTCAAATTCAAATTCATTTATTCTTCTTTACAATTCACAATAAGTAGGTAGCAGAGTCTCACCATTTAAGTTAAGAATACTTGTGCCTGGTGAGTCCCGCTCTTCTCTTCCAATACATTACATGCAGAAGAATTAAATATTAATTCAATTAAAATTATAATTAACAATATTATTTTAAAGTATGTGCACTATAATGGAAATGAAATTTAGTAATTTATTTCTATTTTACATTGAGAAAAATTAATTTTTTTAGAATTAATTACATAGAATTTATTGATTATCTATTTACTTTTTATTTATTTATTTATTTGTGTACTAAATGCATGTATTATTATTAAAAAATTACAAAATAAAAAAACAACAAAATTACAACAGGGTGCGCGATACGCACTCCGAATTTGATCGCGGTTAGGATAGATATCTTCCAATGTACTCAGTGTGATTTCACAAAGGTTGCTGTTTATGTAATAAGTTATGTTGCAAGTAATAATTAAATATTTAAGTGATTTTCTATTGTATTGGGTACAAACCTGTAAAAATGGGGTGGAACAAATACCCTATGAAATAAATGTTTGCAGAAAAATCTTTACACTTAGAAGATGTTATTGAAAAGGGCACAATTTTCGGATTTCGGCGGCTTCTTTAATTATTTTTGTATTTTATTAAAGTAAAAGTTCATTAATAATAATGATTTGTGTATTAATTAAAACTGTATTGTACCACAAGTAACCATACTTATACAATAGGCGGATTTAATGCCTTCTCTGCCAGTCAACCATATTGAGGAACAGAAACATGAAGTTTTGACTTTAATAAGTGATAATTATATCCTGTTAGCTATTTCTCGCAGCTCAGTCTGCGTCAAAAAGTAACCTATGTTTCACCTCAGGTCTTCAACTACATTCATATAACATTTCACAAAATCCCGTCATCGGTTTGGCCGTGAAAGCGAAACAGACAGATAGACAGACTTTCGCACTTATAATATTGGTATGGAAGTATGAATATTGAAAATAAACAATTTCATTTCATTTAATTTCAGTCAACGTCGCAGTGAAGTCGAAGTCACTATTTCTTCAAACTTAAAATACTTCATTTTCGTATCTTCAATCTCATCCACTGCCCTCCTTTTATTGCCAAATTGACAGATTCTTTGGAAAGTACTACTGGTATGCAGGTCTTCTCACAGGGAGACAGCTCGAAGTGCTGCAACAGCTGGTACAGCATCACCTTTACCTCGCACAGGGCGAATCTTGAACCTGAAACGTTTTAGAATAGAGTAAGTTAATAACCTTGCACATCCTGATGTCAGAGTTAGTCGGACCCGCGCTTCATCCTCTGATGTGGTTCCATTAAGAACCACCAAATGGCAGCAGGGACCCTGCCTTCCAAAGCACGGAGACGGCAGTGGCAAGGCTGCGTTAACTGCCTTTAGGTAGCCTGATATTGGCTACTAACACACCTTGGATAGGTGGTTTGATACAGATACAGTTCTATTGTAAAAATAAGTACCGAATCTAGGACCACGATTAAAGCGTACTTCGGGTTTTAAGCGTAAACTGAGGACTTAACTTGAAAACATGCTGAGGCGAAGATTCATATATTTTTTTTAGTAATATATATATATATTACTAAAAAAAATATATTATAGAAACATAATTATGCAGAAGAAAAGGAGGACATTTTGTAAGGAGTAGTCCGTCTGGGGAAGTACCTCCACCCTACAGAAGACCGCAGCCAAATAACACTGTGATGCAGTGTTGTGTTCCTGCTGGTGATTAGGGTCGCCAGGCTCCAGAGGGGTCGCTGTGCTGATAGCGGACAGGTCGGAAACGCGCTCGTGACATCTCTGGTGTTGCGACGTTCATAGGCTACGGTAACCACTTACCATCGGCTGGTGGGCCGTACGCCTGTTTGCCTACTTAATTGTATATAAAAAAAAGAAAGATTACGTTTGAGATTAGCTCACTTACCTATACAATTCCGTGGCCCAGCCCCAAAAGGAATATACGCATTAGGGTTGATATTATGTTTGTTCTCCTCCGAGAACCGTTCTGGGTCAAATTTCAAAGGATCTGAGAAGTACTGCGGATCCCGATGGATATTCCTTACAGGAATTCCAAGGCCTTCACCTTTATGAATCTGAAAACAGTATAATGTATTATTATTTAATGTAAACTCTTTAATCTATATATATATATATAAAAGAACAAGGGTGACTGATTCATCAACGCCCAGCCTAAACCATAAAAGCTATAAACTTGAAATTTGGACCGAAGTTTTATGTTAATACGTAGTCCTCAGATATGAAAGAATTTTTCAAAATTCCATCCCTAGGGGGGATAAAATTGAAGGCAAAGTTTGTATGTAAAAAAAAATAAAATCTTCACCGATTTACTTGAAACTTGGCAAGAATGCTTCTCAATAAAAATAACTAAAGGCGTATTTCGGCATTTTTTAATATAAAAAAAAGAAAAAACGAAAACGGAAAATTATTGTTTGTGGTAGGATTCGATCCAGCTACTTCCAGCTACTTTCTTAAAACTTTACTAAAAAATTTAATAAATATAGAATTCTAAAAAACGTATACAAAACGAAAAAAAAAGGAAGTAAAAAGGAGTCATGTCTAGCAGGATTCGAACCCTCTACTAAAAAAAACGATCCGCGATCTCTACCGATAGGCCAACATGCGATGCTTGAAGTTGGCGAAATTTCAAATACAATTTGTCTATAGATACGCAAATTCACCCCTCTTTTTGGGCTTTAAGGGTTGAAATCCAGAACAACCCTCTCTTATGTGAGCAGTATATAGTAAAATCAAGACTCATACCAAATTTCACGTTTATAGCTTTTATAGTTTCGGTTTTGAGATGATAAATCAGTTTACCTCCCCCTTTTTACCTCCATAGAAGTCGAATTTTAAAAAATGCCGAAATACGCCTTTAGTTGTTTTTATTGAGAAGCATTCTTGCCAAGTTTCAAGTAAATCGGTGAAGATTTTAATTTTTTTTTCATACAAACTTTGCCTTCAATTTTAAACCCCCTAGGGGTAGAATTTTGAAAAATCCTTTCTTATCTGAGCACTACGTATTAACATAAAACTACGGTTCAAATTTCAAGTTTATAGCTTTTATGGTTTAGGCTGGGCGTTGATGAATCAGTCACCCTTGTTCTTTTATATATATAGATTTGTATTTAATACGAATCAACTTACTATATAATCGTGTTCAGCTTCATCGTTAGCCCTTCCCAAATTGTAGTCCTTGATGCATACCCTGTCCAAGCCGAGAGCCGGCGGCCATAGTCTGAGAGTTTCTATGATAAACAAATAAATAATGTAAGTTTCAATATTAGAAATCAAGAAAATTTAAGAAAGTCAACGATTACAAGCTTTATGTTTAGCAATAGTTAAATAAATCAAGGATCATGACCATCAGTCATCTTAGAAGTAGATATAATTAAATCTTCACAGATATTACCATGGAGCAATTACAAAGAGGAGATGCCGTAATAAGCGTTTTGTAAGAAAGTATTTGTGAGGCTACGCGGGGTGGGAGGCAGACGTGCGGGGCGTTTGGTTTCAGCCGTGGCTCCAGCCATCTCCTCTTTGTAATTGCTCCATGGATATTCCCAATAAAATATGTGACTCCACTCAATTTATGTGTAATTTCTGACACATCTTTTAACATCTTATAATTATCAAAACGGCACTTTGATTGTTTTCATACTTCAACCACAAGTTTCAAAACTATAGTACCGCTAAATATATTGCAGTAACCAAATAACAATCGACATCGTAACTAAAGTCATCTATGGATAAAAATTGAACAAAGAACTAGCCATTTGGATTCAAATTCAAAATAATTTATCCATTCTAATATTATAAATGCAAAGTCTGTCTGTCGGTCTGTCTGTTAAGCTTTCACGATCAAATGGCTGAACGAATTTTGATGAAATTTGGTATAAAAATAGTTGAAGACCAGGGGTCAAACATAGGCTACTTTTTGACGCAGGCGGAGCTGCAGGAAAAGGCTAGTTTACTATAAATAAGATATAGCGGACTCTTTACTTTTATCTGTACTCTACTAACGTTATCTTACCTGATACAACCATGTCCATATAAGTCATGTTCTGTATAGAATTGTAGTCAAACTTTCCACCATTCTTGATCTCGTTCTCTCTGATCTCCTGTGCCAGCTTCTCTTGGATGTCAGGGTTGACAGTCAGCTCATGAAGACCGAAAGACATCGCTGAGGCAACAGTTTCGAAGCCAGCCATGAAGAATAGTACTGCTTGAGCTATCAAATCGTTGTCAGACCACGCTGGAATAAGATTTTTGGAATAATAAAAGTTGGTAGACTACTAACTTATTTATTTACAAACAGCTACATTACATAAAATACTTAAATTACATTTTAAAGTCTTAGCCGTTGTGGCGACACAATGTCACAGTAAGTAACTACAACTCCGACGCAACAGATGGCGCTAAAAAGGAAAATAGAAATTCCTTAAAACAAGCCGTCCAATCGGCATGGAAAGACTAAATCGCGCAATTGAAGTTTTTAAGGATTGGAGCATATATATATACCACCTCCGACTGAACATCGTCGGAGCCGCGGTTCCCCAGGTATAATACCATGCCTGGCGGGAAGTAATTCCCTTTGCGGCGGTCGAGCATAACACCATCACTCCCGCCGTACTCCAAACCGTAATGCAGACTTTAGCGTTGTTTACATAATCACTTAAAAGATTTATCCGGCTGTGGCTTCCAACTACTACTACTTACAATTAAGTTGTAAGTATTGTAGTGAATTGTAGAGAATCTACTTGAGTCTTTCTCTTTTCTTGTGCCCTTGGCGTAACCTCTTTACAGAAACATGTCTATGAGACAGGCTGGACAAATATTGGTGAAACCACGTATCAAAAATCATAATTATACAAGAAAAGATTCTTAGCCAAGATAGCAATTTTTGAGTTTGATCTATCAAACATGAATACTTGCACCAAGTTTGATGTGGCAAGGGGAAAAAATTGCAGCAAGTATGAATCAAACTTTCTAGTTTCCGTGCAACAAACTTGCACAGTGTTTGTTATGACAAACAAGCTGCAAAGTTGCCTCAATGAACTTGTAAGTTTACTTCAAAGAATCAACAAGGTTGCCATAACAAACTTGTAAATAGTTTGTTAACATTTAAGAAGCAGCAAGCGGTTGCCATAGCAAATTTTATTAAATGTTTGTTTTACTTCAAGAATGGGTTTGTTTACTACTTCTAGTTGTCACAACAAACTCGCAGGTTTCATATTATATGATGCTTGATATATACTGCAATAAGTAAAACACAAAAAGATTTAATAAACTGAACATTTATTTGGTATTCATTAAATTAAACTATTTTAATACGGTTTTATCGCGTTTATTACTTATTTATTTACACCTGACGTTTCAAACACTTTACAGCGTTCATGGTCGCAGGCAGACTAAGTTAACATTTGTCTTTGATGTCATAAGATTACAAAACTACCGCCTGAAATTTTTATTGGGAACTATTCCGATTCACGCAGTATTGGCTCACAGTATCTAAGGGTCTTGCAGTCTGCTTCCGAGTTTGCAATTTTATTAAGTTAATGACTGGGTCCCAAGCTGGCGGTACCTGCCATCCATCCTCTCTATTGAAATTAGGATGTTTTTTAATTTCAATAGCTTCACGTAACATCCTTGGAATGAATCTGTTTTCCTTTGCAAGGACTTGAGGATTATCAAAACGCATATAGTGGTTGGGTTTGTCTAGAGCATGTTCACAGACTGCAGACTTGGTTGAGCGTCTATTTTTCATGTCAGCAATATGTTCTTTTATACGAGTATTAATGCTTCTCTTTGTTTGCCCAATGTATGATAAACCACAGTCACAGTCAATTTTATAAACTCCAGCATCTTGCAATGGGATATTGGATTTTACAGGTCTTAAAAATTGGTTTATTTTCTTATGCGGCTTGTAATAGGTCTTGTAGTTTATAAAATTGACTGTGACTGTGGTTTATCATACATTGGGCAAACAAAGAGAAGCATTAATACTCGTATAAAAGAACATATTGCTGACATGAAAAATAGACGCTCAACCAAGTCTGCAGTCTGTGAACATGCTCTAGACAAACCCAACCACTATATGCGTTTTGATAATCCTCAAGTCCTTGCAAAGGAAAACAGATTCATTCCAAGGATGTTACGTGAAGCTATTGAAATTAAAAAACATCCTAATTTCAATAGAGAGGATGGATGGCAGGTACCGCCAGCTTGGGACCCAGTCATTAACTTAATAAAATTGCAAACTCGGAAGCAGACTGCAAGACCCTTAGATACTGTGAGCCAATACTGCGTGAATCGGAATAGTTCCCAATAAAAATTTCAGGCGGTAGTTTTGTAATCTTATGACATCAAAGACAAATGTTAACTTAGTCTGCCTGCGACCATGAACGCTGTAAAGTGTTTGAAACGTCAGGTGTAAATAAATAAGTAATAAACGCGATAAAACCGTATTAAAATAGTTTAATTTAATGAATAACAATCGCGAAAACATAAGAAAACATTATTTATTTGGTAGCACAGTATAGCCAGGTATTTAACAAATTAATTCGTTTTTAAGTAATGTTGTCATTTTGGTAAAGTCTTACACCCATATTCTTAAACCTTCACTCAAAGTTGTCCTTACTCCACCTCATTGGTGTTTTTAGTCGATACTAGCTTCCGTGACTTAAGAAAAATCCTCCAATTGGTCCAAAGGTATAAGGCGTCCTCGAAATGAAATGAAGTGGTTACTAAATCAGTTTTTTTTGCCAGTTTTTGCATAGGTATCCACTTATTTTTTTTACTTTTTACTCTATTCTTTTGTATGCGCTTTAGATTGTTATTATAACCTGCGTCATTCCTCATTGGAATTTCATCAAGCAACCAATTAAGAATATCGTTTTCAAGGAAAGTTCGAGGACTTCCATAAGGTTTCCTCCAATGAATTTGAGTGAAGGACGTCTTTAAGGTTATGTTGAAGTATACGGGTATTAGTGTTGTACATTAAGGGAAGAATTATGCGTAGAAAGTAAACATTCTAAATCATTATAATCACAGAAGAGTTATTTCTTTTGCCGCTCAGCCCTGAAACAAATAAAAATAAAATGATCATTTAGTATGTTATGAAAGAGGTAGTGGAATTATAAAGGCTTATTAATAAAAAATATTATTTATATTTTATTTTTATAAACAAAACATTTTGATAAGTAAGCATTATAGAATTTAATCATTGCATAAATCCAGTTCTTTATCTAACTACGAAAGTATCTCAGTAACAAATAATTAATTACCTTCTTGTTGTCTTTGCACATGTCACATAATATTGAGCAATGTTCTCCGAAGCATATTGGTCTTGCTGGACTCAGGCTAGCTCAGCAAAGTATTTTGTCTGAAATATAATAAGAATAGGTAAGTAAATAACGAAGAATGAAATACAGGTGGGACTTACGCCTGTTTGCACACTTAGTTTTATATTAAAAAAAATACTTACTAAGCACATATTCAAACTTAATACACTTAAACCATGGTTCTGCTATAAAAGAGTACATTAGTAGGTAAGTATGTAATTAAAACTCACCATAAATTGCTTCAATTCCACAAATTCATCAAGATAAATTCCCACTTATAGAAAATGTTAGTTATCAATACTAGGTATATTCACTTATCTGTGCGGTTATATGATCGCAATACTTAGGTATACTTATTTTCTTCTTTACACAAAATGTTAAACCGAGCGTCGTCGTCGCCGCACTGCCAAAACACAAGTAGGCAGGCACTGCAACCAAAGAATGCAAGATGCTCGCCACATGTGAGAGTCAAGAGCTCATGGCGCTTCGTCTCGTACCAATATTTATTTTTATTTATTTATTTACGAATCTTTATTGTACTACAAGTAAAAAAAACAGAAAAATTATGTGCGGCGCAAATTATCTTAAAAATACAATGAGAGAAAAAAAAACACTTACTGCTAAATGAACATACATATATTTACATACAGTATTCATAACTATACATATACATACATAAACATTCATAAAAGAAGAGATGAAAACGGAAAAAGATGAAATATAGCGCCAATATATAAAAAATACTGAATAAAATATGCTATAAAACTTTGGTTATTAAGAAATTTCAATAACTCTCCATAATTCATTTTAACCCAAAGATTACTAATCAAGTAAAACAATAAAATTTATTTTTCATAAATAAAAGCTAAGACTTTGTGAGTAGGAATAAATTGTTCTTGATCCTTTTTTGCACTAGTACTTACATAGATACGGTAGATAATAAAAAAAGAATTGGTACAAACTAAAAAAAAAGTTTGTAGCCTAGTTAAATTTGACATAGCAATCCTAGAGCTAAGACAAATCAAGTTTACAGCAAGCTTTCATGCTATCTATAGCTGCTGATACTCGTTAAACAAGAACAGACAACTTACCTCTATTGATTCGTTTCTTTCCGACGGAAGATTCTTCAACCGTCGCAAAACCAGCGTGATTATCAGACACCGGTTGATCGTCGTGCACCAACTGACCTTTAGCCAGAAATAAAAGACTATTATGCTATCCATACTTCCATACTAATATTGTAAATGCAAAAGTGTCTGTCTTTCTGTCTGTTAAGCTTTCACGGCCAAACCGCTTAACGGATTTTGATGAAATTTGGTATGAATATAGTTGAAGACCCGGGGTCAATCATAGGCTACTTTTTGACGCAGGCGGAGCTGAGGGAAAAAACTAGTTTTTGTATAAAAGAAAGTGGCAGGTTAAATGTTAAATAAGTCTTAATTTTGGTTTAAGAAGATCATAATTGCATGAAACAAAGAAGAAAATGTGAAGAAAAAACGCACATCTAGTAACGAAGGAACACGCTAATGTTACACAAGACTGGGGACAACTCCACTGAAAAGAGCTTAACTCTTTAGAATATAATAGAATAGAAAATGATTATGACTAGGTGACTTGTGCCACTCGGCTGCTATCTTAATTGGCCTTATTTAAAATAAGTGAGCTATCAAATAGATTTAGGTCACTTTACATTATAATCAAAGATTTTACCTTTCTTGGCTTCCATTAGCAGATGGATCATGTCAGGTCTGATGATATTGTGTTCTTCTCGGTTACGCATTGTGTTCATTACCATGCTTTTGAAAAAGTTCTTCGTCTCTCCAGAAAATAATGACACTTTCATTAACTGAAACAATATGTATATTTGTTACCATATTTTGCTTTTTGAGATCGTTTCCTCAAAACTTAATAGATAGCGATTCTCACTAGCAAAAGGTTTATGATGGGTCACTGTCTCATCATATTTATGATATAATAAGATCTAGATATCTCCTTTTCATTATCATCATCATTTCAGCCGCAGTCAGTCCAATTCTAGACGTAGGGCTCTTATAATGATTTCCTATAAGACTAGTTGGGAGCACCCAATCACACTTACCGACATTAGTTTAGGCCAGAACAAATACCCTATCAACTTCAACAGCTGTCGCGAGGTGAAGGTGGTAGCCGCTTTGCCCATCTTAAAAAACTCATTGTCTTGTTCCACATGTGAGTCCACCTTGAGGCCAAATGCGCAGGAGGCGATGACGTCATTAGCGTAGCGGGAAGACAGATCCTTGCCTTCTACGTCTATGTAGCCTTCTAGAAATAAGAAGGATCAAGTTTTTAAAATTGAGAATTAATTTATTCATATCGTGTTAGTTATGGAACACATTGGCCCTGCTACAAATCCTGTCAAACGTGATTATTCAAATAATCACCAGAAATGAGCCAACGACTTGAACAGCCGTGGCTTAAAAAATATCTGAATAGAAGATACCAAATTAAGATGAAAAAATTGGATTAGCATTAGCATATCATTAGGATGCAGAAGCTTTAAAATTATAACCCAGTGTTAATTGCATGAATGATTTCTGATTGGAGGATTACCTTCAGATTGCCGTATGTTATTTTTGAGTGTCAAGATCATTTGGTTACCAACTTCTACCATAAATGGCAGCATAAGCCGTATCTTGGAGCTGGTAAACGCTGGACTCAAGGTAGACCTCATATCTTTCCATTCTTGTCCTGTAATTTGATAAAATAATTATCAAGACAGACAATTTAGTTGATATCTTTTGTTTTGTGTACCAATTTGATGAGCTACAGGAGTGATAAGATTAAACCTGAAAATACAAAGTCGATCGGTAGACATTAGCGTCTCATTGATTTTGAGTTTTAGAAATGTGTTTGATCGATGTGAAATTTGTTAAAACTAATCCTCTATTGAACTCATGAAAAAGATAAAAGTCATTAGCAGACTGAATATGGACAGTAATTTGTTTTATAATGCTGCCAGCAATTTTCTAAGATCAAACTCAATTAACCTCTCCAAATAAAAGCTTACCTTTCAAAGCAAATAAATTTCTCAAGAAGAAAGGGTCCACATTCGAATCGAAAAAGGATCTGTGGTCTAGGAAATGTTCGAAGTCCTTCACTGTTATCTTCTTTATTAACTCCAAATCGTTAATCATCAGCACTGGTTTCATAAACTCATATTTTCCTACGAATCTGTAACAAAGATATTTTTCTACTTTTAGATAAATTCTACTGTAGCTTTCATTTTCTTACCAATCTTTTTTTTTTAATATTTTTTAATTTCAGGTTCTTGTGGTAGGGCCACTTGATGTCATAAAGATCATAATACACCATGACTTAGTCTCGTTTACACGGATCCAGTAGCGAATTTGTCTATGTCATAGATTTAAGAACTTTTTGACGTGTATGTAGAAGTGCCCCTGTACAGGACATTGTTTACATTGTGTCTGTGTATGGGTTAACGTGCGCATGGAGACTGCTGAATTAAAAGCATTGGATCCACCTAAACCAGCTGAAATGTTAGCATTAAAAGTGAGGTACCTTTGATTAGGAAATGTATCATAAAACCTGTCGAAATCTTCAGTAACGTGGTCAATGCGGAAGATAATCCTCGCCATGTTTCCAAGAACAGGTAGAGGTCTGAAGTGCTTAACCCCATATTTGCTAAATTTGGAGTACTTTTGGTGGAAGTAAATTGTCAAGGCAGCGATGACTGCTACAGTCCAGATGATGAAGAGCATCTGAAAAAAGAAACATCCTTTCTAACCCCCATATTCTCAAACGTTTGCTCAAACTCGACTCAACCTTACTCTAACTCATTGGTATGATTAGTCGTCACTAGCTTTCTTGACTTAAGGAGATTCCTCGTTGGAGGTGAGTATTGAACTGTCAAATATAAGGTTGGTCGAGAGGTACCTTGAGGCGTCCTTAAAATGAAACAAAGTAGTTATAAATTTGTTTTTTTTTTTTGCCATCTTTGCCTAGGTAACCATTACTTTATTTTATTTTTTACTCTATTATTTTGTAATTTTCAATTTTTGTGTTTAGAATTGTTATTATAACCTGTGACGTTCCTCATTGGAGTTTGCTCAAGCAACCAACTAAGAATGCCGTTTACAAGGAAAGTTCGAGGACTTCCTTGAGGCGCCCTCCAATGAGTTTGAGTGAAGGACGTCCTTAAGGTTATTTTTAAGAATACGGGTGTAAGTCTCTACATCTATATAACTAAATCTCGATATATTTAATGCATCATAAGGATTGAAATTTTGGATTTCCACTTAAAACGATTATGACTACATTCATCGAGATATATGTACTAACTTCAGTACATAAATCTCGATGCCTACATTGAAAAATATAACATGTGGGCTTATATGGATTAATTATTATTATTCAACCTTCAGTGACAACCAGGAGCCTATAATACCCTCGTTTTATAAGAGGCTTACATGGGAATATTGATTCAACTTGGAGAAGAAGCTTATTGCTTTTTAACCGACTTCAAAAAAGAAGGAAGTTTTATGTTCGTGAGTATGTATTTTTTTTTATAGTATCTGTTTTTAATATCTGAATATCACTTCGTTCAAGATATCCTTGAAACCATCGATGACAAATTAACTCATTGTTCGAAATATGTGTCGCCATGCGACTAAATATTATCGAATCTTTACATAAAATCTTTATTATCAATAAAAAAAAATTCACAACAAAGTTATCAGTGTACACTTTATTTCACCATATTTGGTAAATTGGTCGTGAATTGTTGTCAACCCACGCAGAGTTCAAGGTCTTGATAACAGATGAAATAATAGGCCCAATTTAGAAGCTGTTCCGGTTAATGAATAGTCAGTCTCTGATGAAAACCTAGGACAGACAGACGGACAAACCTGATAAAACTATAACGACCACCAGATGGCAGCAGGGACCGACACAGCAGCTTAACATGTGGTGAAATCTACTACATTTATCGTGTAGCTCTTAAAATATTGTAAATCTATGATAGAATTACATCTATTCTTCTAGTTTGAGAACTGCCTCCGTGGTCCAGTGGTTAAGGCGTTCGCCTTTGACCCGGGGTTGGTGGGTTCGCAACCCATGGGAAGCATACTTTGTTTAGTTGTGACCAGTTTAGTTAGGCTTGGATTGCCTGATTGTCTGATAATAAAGATGATTCCGTGCTTCGGAAGGCACGTTAAGCCGTTGGTCCCGGCTGCCATTTGGTAATCGTTAAAGGAACCACGTCAGAGGCCGAGAGGCGGTTCCAAACAACTCTGACACCAGGGTGCACAGAGTCAATAGGCAATTTAAACTACACGAAATGTTGATGATGATGTTTGAGAATGTACCCAAGAGAAGGGAAATATTCAAATCAAAAGAACGGTCACAATTTGGTTTCCAAATAATCCTGATATTTTCAAAAGACCAGCGCTTTTATTCGGGATAAAAGGTCTATGTCCTGATGATGATGATGACTCTGTTCGTAGTTATCGTAATGAATGCGAAGTATTTATTCATTTAATTACTCACTACAACATAATATCACTTTTAAGTTATAATGTAAACACAAATGACAGACAAGACAACATTATCTGTTAAAAAAATTGCTGTAAATAGAAATGAAACAGGTTATGAACATTATACAATCATTTATTTAATTTAATACGAGTGTAACTACGATGCAGTATGGACTAGATCAATTTCAATGGTTTAGAATAGAAAAAAAAGCAAATAATATTCATATGACCTGAAGAAAATAAACATGTTCACAGTATTGTGTCAAGTATTTATTTATTTATTTAAACTTTATTGTACATAATACAATTGTATAGCACAATAGGCGAACTTAATGCTAAAAGCATTATCTAACAGTCAACCTTTGGGTTAAACAGATATCGTCATGTGGGTATTAAAAATATATAGCTATAAATACAAAAAGTTGGAATGATAATAAACTTACTTATGGTACTTACATAATATACTTACATATATACGATGAAATAATAATCAAAATACAGTTAATTTTAAGAGTTATATCAACGAAATAATAGCAGCAACTCAAAATTTACTCATGTTTAACTGCCTAAATTTGCTCCCGTAACCGCGAGAGTAGGAGATCGTAGACAAGCCTTTTAAAGTTGGCACGGCTGGAGACTGTTCTAATGGACTCAGGAAGATTATTCCAGAGTCTAACAGCCGTCACAGCGAAGGAATTGGAGAAAAACTCGGTATGGTGAGAAGGAGTAGCGAGGGTCATGTTGTTGGAGGAACGCAGGATTCTTTCATGAGTGGAACTCAACAGTTTGAAATCAGTTTTGAGGTAATCAGGGGACAGTGGATTGTAAAGAATATTATGAAGTTGGCATAATATATGCAAATTCCTGCGTTGCCGTATAGGTAGCCATTTAAGCTCAGAACGGTATTCCGAAATATGGTCATACTTTCGGAGACAGAAGATAAATCTAATACAATTATTTACGAGACGCTCTAGTATGTTCAGCTGTTCTTCGGTTAAGTCCAGATAACACACATCACCATAATCAATGAGGGGTAGAATAAGCGCTTGAGCCAGCATAATTTTGGTTTTGACGGGCAGAAAGTTCTTAAGTATTATGAAATTTTTCATAAATACCTTTCAAAATTGCGATGGAGTAGAATAAAAACACATTACGATTTATCCATTCACTACATTCGTAACGACCGTAAAAAAGGTAAACAAAAAATCAAGGTAGCTGCCTATACGTCCGCGCTCGCGTACTATCTCGATAGGCACTAAATGAATCATTGTAGTATGAGTTGATGAGCGTTATTTACATGTTAAGTGTATGATAATATAAAGCCATTTTGTATAAAAATTCTATCGTATTGAAATTCTTATAAAAATATATTATTAGTTGTTTATTTTCTTTTTTGATTATGCACGTGGTTTTTTTTATCATTTGACAGACGCGGCAGACGTTATCTTGTCTTAAATTTTCTAATGTTACTCTCAACTTTTTTTACTTTTTTCTTTTATAAGAAACTAGCTGTTTCCCGCAGCTGCGCCTGCGTCAAAAAGAAGCCTATGTTTGGCCCCGGGTCTTGAACTATATTTATGCTAAATTTCGTCAAGATCCGTTAAGCGTAACAGACAGACTGTCGTACTTAAAATATTAGTATGGATGGACTCCTACTAGAGTGCTATTTTTAAGAAGTGATTAATTTTTATTCGATTTCGAATGATATTCATTCGATATTAAACTTTGTGCCTTATTAATAAATTTTTCAAACTTTAATAATAATATTAAATGTCACACATTTAAAAATAGGGCTCATGAAATGAAAAACATTCGATATCGAATGAAAATCACAGGATTTTGATGTGCCCAGATGTGTCATACTTTTGATAAAATAAGACGCCAAAAGTTATTCACTCCACCATTGAATATATTTCATATATTTTTAATGTAAGTTTGTTTAATCACAATAAAGAAATTACTATGTTTGAACAAATTAAACATCAGCGCCATCTCGTTTCATTTACTACATAATGTTTTTTTTTTAAAGAAATAACATTAAAACTGCTATTCAGATAATATTGTTACAAAGCGATATGTTATATCACGAATAAATCATGGGTAGCCATCAAATAAAAATGACTTGTGTACCTACAAAAAACATATGAGGTAGAAAATTGATGATAATGCCGAGTAATTTCCGTAATGGTTGTGTTGTATGAAGCGCTAAATACAGCACTGCTTTTGACTATAATATTTAGTACAACAGATTACCACAAGATGGTGCGCTGAACAATAGAGACCATACATACATACAAACCATCCCGCCTTTTTCCCGTAGGGGTAGGCAGAGACTAAGAATTTCCATTTGCTACGATCCTTACAGACTTCCCTCGCTTCTTCTACGCTCATCACTCTCGTCATACACGCTCTTCGATTACGGGTACTCCTGACGTCTCTCTTTTTTAATATGTCTGCGATTTGGGTGTGTGTGACGAGAGTGATGAGCGTAGAGGAAGCCAGGGAAGTGTGTAAGGATCGTTGCAAATAGAAATCCTTAGTCTTTGCCTACCCCTACGGGAAAAAGGCATGTATGTATGTATGATTTGGATGTTTTTCTAATTATTTAAATATTTTAATTGCCATTACCGAAATGGATCTTTATTGTACAGAAGCTGTTTTTAGAATTAATTAATTAACGCCAATCTTATGTATGATGTAAAAGGAACTTTTGTAAGTCGAACTTCATTCGGATTTCATCCCTAAACCTTGGATCCTTCCCCCCTTGCACACTGCGAATTTCCTCCCTCGTACACTGCGATTATGGAATGATTATATCATGGTTTTCCCTAGTGTCTATAACATGGGAGCCTTCAAAAAGAGCGTGAAAAGCTTCCTTCAGGGTCGGCAACGCCCTGGTGACATCTCCGATGTTGCAGGCGTTCATAGGCCGTAGTTCGTAGTACCGTAGTAACCACTTACCATCAAGTGGGCCGTACGCCTGTTTGCCTACTTAATTTTGTAGATAAATACAGAAGAATTTTGATTTCCGACGACGCCCCCAGCCAAAAGCTACAGAACGTCGTAATTATCTTTTAATATCATATCTAAAAACAATGTTTTAAACACGAGTATTTTAAATAATTATTATCCAGAAAATTATTTATAAAAGTATTATCGGTCAAAGCACGATAATATAAATCGACAATTTGTATAATGATAATAATAAATTAGAGGGCAGTTGAATGTTAATTTGCTTATTGAAAAAGAATGATGAAAATTCATAAAATATTAAACAAACATAAGGACCAACTAAATGACGATCGATTACTAAAAATAAGAACTTTCGAGAATTAGGATAGTTATTTAACTTTGAATCCATTGAAAGTTGGTGAAAATCAGTGCCAATATTCTACCATTATTTTTATTAAAAATAATGTACAGCGCGTCTGGCGAGTAGTAAGGTATGTAGTAAGCTAAGAAATTCGATAGCGTATGCGTTAGTAAAATCTCATGGTAGAGGCACTGTTTTCGATTATAAACTACTAGCTGTTCCCCGCAGCTCCGCCTGCGTCAAAAAGTAGCCTATGTTTGACTCCGGGTCTTCAACTATCATCATGATCCTAGCGTGTATTCCTAGTTGGGTCGTCAGCTTACGCTTAGGAGCCTAGGTAACCGTGTAAGTCTTGGTCCTAGATTTGGCGGAACTGATTATTACAATGGAGCAACTGCCGTCTGACCTCCTTAACCCATTTTACAGGAAAACCAGACCAACAGGAACATGTGGGCCTTCAACAATATTCACACCAAATTTCATCAAAATCCGTTCAGCGGTTTGGCCGAGAAAGCGTAACAGACAGACATAAAGGCAGACAGACCGCATTTATAATATTAGTATGGAAGTATTATAATTATTTTCAGAAGGAATAATCAAAGCTGTAAAAAGCGAACTTTAAAATTAAAAAGAAATATCCAAGAGATATTTTGGTTTCAAACAAACAAAAAATGTACCTAAATTTTACTCAAGCGCCGTTACATGTAAAGAGAGGTGTTACATGTAACACCTCTCTTAAACATCGGGTCTTGAAAATGATAACATCAAAAGTCCCTACAACGAATCATAACATCAGTCCTACATAAATTGAAGTAAAATAATACCTACTTCAGTATAGTTTAGCATGCGCACGCGCAGCTACAAGTAAACAAGCGAAACCAGTTTGTTATTGTGTCAGTGAAGTGAGACGTGAGTGAATATTAGTCTTTTAGTGGTAGCAAATAGTAATTTGGTAAATATTAACTCATAATAAAATTTACTGACGGATTACACGGATCTAGTGCGGGGAATCCAGTAGGGTAATTATCTTTGTAGACGCGTTCATGGCCACGCAATTGTTTGTGTGTGTGGGAAAATTTAGTGTCCATGAACGCTACTGGATTGCCGGCACTGGATCCGTCTTAACCAGTCCTCATCATTACCATCTCAGCCGCATGATGTCAACGGTGGACATGTTTATTACTTATTTATTTACACCTAACACTTCAAATATATCAGGCCCCACGCTGATGGTAACTGCTAACAATCGTCTCTATTGAAATATGGATTAATTTAATTTTAATAGCTTCACGTAACATCCTAAGAAAACATAAGAAATCTATATGGGCTCTTATAGATTTCCAATCTTACCGATGCAACAGCCTGGCCACGAAGCAATCAGCCACGGCGAATTTCGCCACTATCCCTCCGGCGACTATAAGAAATACATAACAAATGCACTAAAAAGCCATGGGAACTGGTGACTGGCGAGGCGAAATGAGGAGTAGTAACAATTAGTACACTGAAACAAATGCATTTGTATGTATTTCTCTTAGTCGCCGGAGGCATGGCGGCGAAATTCGCCGTGGCGGATTGCTTCATGGCCAGGCTGAAAAGCGGGCTGCATCCAGCACCTACCTGTAACCTTGCCTAGATTAACTTTCAAACTAACGTACTGCATATTCAAAAATACAAAAATCAATTAGGAAAGCCTCAAAGGAAAGTTTCAAAGCTCTTGTTTACGAGCATTTTCTCGCACAGCTGAGTGATGTAGGAATCTAGTTGCCGCATATGTTGTTTATTTTGCATTGCATTTAAGTATATATTTATTGTTTATGTATTGCATATTTTTTTTATGCTTTTCTGTTAATTTAACTTTATTTTACACCCACATAAAGCTCTCTGCTTGACCCAAAGGTTGACTGTTAGATAATGCTTTTAGCATTAAGTCCACCTATTGTGCTTTACAATTGTATTTGTGCAATAAAGTTTAAATATATAAATAAACCAGAAATATATATCATTTGTGAAATTTACAACTACCACAATTCATGAGACGATGCCTGGTGACCGGCAGAAAGACGGACGGACGGATAATGGAATCGTACTAAAATTGAAATTTTTTACCGTTCCGATAAAACCTTAGTGAGGTACGATAATAAAATAATGATAAAAAAAAAGGGGAAATGGTGGTTAGTACAGCATTCGGACTAATTTTAACGACATTCAAACAAATGACGGTCTTGACTAAGTTTCAATGACTACCAAGTTATTTCCTAGACTGGTCTAGACACGACAATGGAAGCTGACTCCAGCACGCTCGGAGATAAGCCGAAATCCGATTTCCAAGTCGTAGAATTACAAGATTAGCGGGTGAATTCATTAATTTAAAGGATTTGTTTAGTATTTCATGATTAAAATTGTTAAATTTAAATAAGTAGTCTCAATATTTAGTGATGCTACATGGATTACTGGTTATTTTTCGCGACTCTATCCAAATTGGTTGTCTAAGTTTGATCTACTACTACAACTATATTCATACCAGCTTTATCAAAATCGACATCAATCGGCAGACGGACGAACCGACAGACTTTCGCATCTATAATTTTAGTATCGATATACAAATAATAATATATATAATATATATATATATATATATAATAATGTAATTCTATCCACACTAATCTATAGTGTGGATAGAATTACATCAACTTACAGAAAACTTTGGTGTAATATGATGTAACTGTAGGTCATGAATTAAAAAAAAAAAAATTTGACTTTATTATATCTTTAATTCAAATTTAAGTCACCGACATAGCCAAGCGGATTAGTTCTTTGAAGTGGCAGTGGGCGGGGCACATAGCGCGGAGAACCGATGTCCTATGGGGCAGAAAGATTTTCGAATGGCGACCGCGTACCGGTAAACGCATCGTTGGACATCCACCGACCAGATGGTCAGATGACCTGAAAAAGGTCGCAGGCAAACGCTGGATGCAGACTGCTGCCAACCGATCATTTTGGAAATCATTGGAAGAGGCCTATGTCCAGCAGTGGACTGACTGCTGCTGAAATCATGACGATGATGATGATATCTTTAATTATATATATATCTTTATTTATATATCTTAAATGACCACATATCAGATTTAGAAAATTTCCTATAAAAATCAGTAGGATTTTTTTAAATCTTTAATCTCGTTGTCATAATCCTAATCATTTATTTCTTTTAAACAAAATTTTAATCGATTATCTCAAAACTACGTTTTTCGAATTACAGCCGTTCTCACAGAAGGTAGAGGCATACTAGTGCTTAAAGATATGCCATATTGAGTGTACGACACCTACTCAATAACAAGTACTTATAAAACAATAACGATACAAACTACTTATATTATTTAGCTTCTTTATTTATAATACCTACTAATGCTAGTCATATCAATTATGTTTTGATATGCACTTATAATACGAAATTACATATTATGCATACAAAATATACAGATAGAGTAATTAAATGTTCGATTTGTTGATCGTTAATGCAAATAATTTCCAATAGGCATGACGAATAATTTTCGATTTCATGTTTAAATGAAAGACCTCACTATAATAGGCACAATGGTAAAAAAAACACATCGATAAAACTTAAACTAATTGAGATATGGCGAAGTTAAACTCACGTGCATTTTGGACGATACCAAACGCTCCATTCTAACGGGTACGTAGAGGTGACGTCACATCTAGGTAATTTACAAGAATGAGACTGAAATGAGTTCGACAAAACTACCTTAATTGCGTTTATGTAAATAGTTTCTAAATGAAAGTTTCTTTATTTTTTTATGTATTCAGTGATCATAATATAATTTTTCAGTATTTTATATTTTAAAAAGAAAAGGAGAGAAGTTGGAGCCTGACAATTATAAACCTATCTCTATATTGCCCGTATTGAGTAAAATATTCGAAAAGATTATGCTCAATCAAATGCTGCGGCACTTTAAGGCCTATGATCTCTTTCATAGCCAACAGTTTGGTTTTACTGCCGGTAAATCAACAAACGATGCAGGAGTGGCTCTCATCACTCATATTTACACCGCCTGGGAGGAATCTCAGGATGCTATTGAAGTGTTAGGTGACCTTTCCAAGGCGTTCGACTGTGTTGATCATGAGACACTTCTGCTCAAGCTTGCACATTATGGTTTTGACGCTAAAGCAATTAAGTTATTGACTTCATATTTAAGTGATAGGCGTCAGACTGTTGATATAAATAACGTTAAGTCAGGCGGTTCAGCGGTAAAGATAGGCGTACCCCAAGGCTCGATACTAGGACCCTTACTCTTTTTGATTTAAGTCAATGACTTGCCTTACGCGGTTGAAAAAAAGGCTGGCATAGTTTTGTTTGCAGACGATACGTCTTTGATTTTCAAAATGGATCACCATAGCAGAAGTGTCGACCATGTGAATGATGCATTGTCCACAATATCAAATTGGTTCTCCGCCAACAACTTAATGCTGAATGCTAATAAGACCCAATGCATTAAATTTTCTCTACCAAATATGAGACAGACTCAAGTGGATATAATGTCAAATGGAGGAAAGTTAGTTCTTGTAGATGACACCACCTTTCTTGGAATCAAAATTGATTCAAAATTGCAATGGGGTTCGCACATTTCAACTCTCTCTAAAAAACTAGCTCTGCGGCATATGCTGGCAGAAAAATCAGACAAATAACAGATGTGGCAACTGATAAGCTAGTCTACTTTAGTTACTTTCACAGCTTAATGTCTTATGGATTACTGCTCTGGGGAAGAGCAAATGACATACAGACAATATTTATCTTACAGAAGCGAGCAGTTTGTGCCATCTATGGTTTGGCCCCAAGGGCATCTCTTAGGAAGTTGTTTAAAGATATTTTGAAGTTATCATGTATACGAGGAAAAATATTACTACTTTTAGAAAGAACTCGGATATAACTATAGACCCTTGCGCAATAAAGATAAATTATTTTTACCTTCTTATAGACTGTGTAGGGTTAAAGACTCATTTGTGGGGAACTGTATACGCTTCTACAATAAGCTACCTGAATCAATCACTAGTTTGCCTGATGGACAATTTAAAGCCCATGTTAAAGATCTACTTTGTAAAAAGGCTTATTATAGTACTGGTGATAATCTTAATGACAGGATTGTTGAACTTAAGCTTGGTGCAGAGTCCTCGACAAATTCATTATATATTCTGTTCTTACATTTGACATTTTTTTATTTTTTGTTATTGTTATTATTTTTATCTCAGTTTTTATTTAATTTAAACAATCTGAAATCACAATAAAATATTGTGAGAAATGTTGACTAACATGGAAATTCGTTCATTTAACTAGTTATTTAAGGACGTTTTATTCTTAAATGTAAATTGACGTTTTGAAGAAAATGTTGCAGTGGAGTTTGTGGCGCCGCTTCTTCTCCACTTGCGCTTTGGAAGTGGTGGTAAACTTAATATAAGTAAATTGACGTCAATAAGTGATATTTATATCCTATATTGAAAATAAACGATTCCATTTCATTTCATTTCAAAATGGACTTTCCATGAGCTTAAATATTTAACACATTACTTTTTAAATTTTTTAACCCCGTCGTCTACCCAATTCCTGAGTTTGGTTACGATTGTTATCGTTAGACGACAGTCGTGAGGTGGCATAGCCTATATTTGATCAGCCTAAAAAATCTGGCAATAACACCCGAATCATATTCGGGTACTATTAGATTCGTTTCCTATCAAAAATATGGTTGTCGCTTCATTGTACGAGTATGGTTTTGGATAATGATAATTTCAAGTCTACTTTTGTTTTCTTATGATTTCTTAGAAATGTATAATTAGTCTACCTGAGATCATGAATGCAGTAAAATGTTTGAAAAGTTAGGTGTAAAATAAATAAGTAATCATAATCACCACCATAATCATTTCTGCCGCAGTCAGTCCACTGCTGGACTTAGGCCTCTAATGATTTCCAAAATGACCGGTTGGAAGTGGTCTGCGCTTAACGTTTACCTGCGACCTTTTTAGGTCATCTGATCATCTGATCTGAGGGTATCCAACGCTGCGCTTGCCGGTTCGTGGTGGCCATTCGAGAATCTTTCTGCCCCATGGGCCATCAATTTATTTTATATTGAATCAGTTTCCAGATTATGCTGCTTATAATCTGGGCCGTGGTGCTAATTGCAGCAATTACGCTGTACTTTCGCCAGGCCTACTCCAAGTTCAGCAGACATGGAGTCAAGCACTTCAAGCCTGTTCCCTTGCTGGGAAATATGGCAAGGGTGACGTTGCGAATCAACCACTTTACTGATGATATAGAAAGGCTTTATAACGCCTTCCCGAATGAAAGGTTAGATTATGTTTTTTTAAAATATTATTTTCATCTTTGAATGCGTGCTTAGCTAACTGTACAGACACCTGTACCACAGAATAGGTTAAGCCTGTACTAAGCCAATGACGTATATGCTAGTAGCACTGTGTTTGATCATCATCACCTTAAAATATACTTAAAGAGGACAAATCACACAGATTGAATAAGCCAAAGCAAGTTCGAGACTTGTGTAAACGAATAATATAAGTAAGACTTTAATGGATTTAACTTGCTTATATCATCAGTATTTTTGCTAAATGACGTCTTTTTTACACATCCCTCTCTTACTAATCTCGTATTAGATATAGTGATATAAATAATTACCTATTTCATTTTTCTTATATTATGTTAAGAGAGGTAGGACATTATGTTAGGAGTAGTCCGTCTGGGGAAGGGTAGGGTAGGGTCGCCAGGCTCCAGAGGGGTCGCTGTGTTGATAGCGGACAGGTCGGCAACGCGCTCGTGACATCTCCGGTGTTGCAGGCGTTCATAGGCTACGGTAACCACTTACTATCAGGTGGGCCGTACGCCTGTTTGCCTACTTAGTTGTATAAAAAAATAATATATAAATATTTCATGGTCATTACGGTTCCGCTCAACCGGTTAATACCCAAAAATAATGGTCTCAACTCAAAACTTAACCACAGATTAAGAATTTTCATATCTTTGGTCTTAACCAAGTATATATAGTACGCAAAAATCGACCTCTAACTTTTTACCAGGTTTTTTAAAGACCGATAATTTCGAGCCTTAAAAACCAGCTTCCATCTATAGAGTTCACCATAGTCTATATGAGCGCGCTGCCGACCCAGAAAGAATTCTTTCTTAAACATCTCCATAAAACTGTACTGCATATTATAATAAATTCTTGCAGATTTGTAGGACGCTACGAGTTCATCAGCCCAATGCTGATAATCCAAGACATTGAGCTGGTGAAGAAGATCACAATAAAGGATTTCGAGTATTTTCTAGACCATCGCTCTTTCGTTGATGAGCACGCAGACCCATTCTTTGGCAGGAACCTGTTTTCCTTGAAAGGTTTGTAGACCAAAATTATGGATTTTGGTGTTCTTTTTTTCGAGCCGACTCTGAAAAAGCCTAACCAGCTTTTTCTCGTGGCTTCGTATGTGTACATAAATGTTACGGGAACGTATTACTTTCCCTATGTCCTTTCTCAGTGCTCCTAACCATTTGTATGTGAAATTTCAGGAGAATTGGATCAGTGGATAAAGTTTGAGAGAGTGGATGGATGAATAAACAGGTAGACAGGATAGGATGAGGATTGGATAGGATATTATCTTGTTGTTTTTGATGACTCTGCCACCAACAACGCATTATCTAGCTAGATAGATAGCTTAGGCGTAAGAAAACAATTGAACATAATTGAGATTTTCGGAGTCTACATTTTGAATGATCCAAAGTTTGTTCAAATTACTACCTATGGTTGAACAGCCTAAAAAAGATTGATGTTTTTAGAGTTGATATCATAAGAAATAAAGATGGCGACTTTTTTTCTCTTTATAGGACAAGAATGGAAAGACATGAGGTCGACTCTGAGCCCAGCGTTCACCAGCTCTAAGATGCGACTCATGCTACCGTTCATGGTGGAGGTCGGAGATCAGATGGTGATGACTCTCAAGAACAAAATATTACAATCAACAGGTAATATTATCAATAGAAATAACAAATGTAGGATTAATTTTTTATCGTAATCAAAAGTTGCCAAGACTGGGAGCTTAGGATTCGCAGAGAATTGCTACACATCTTTAAAAAGTGTGATCTGATAGCAATAGTATATTTTTAATTTAGCATCTTTCAATAGAAAGAAGATGAAGGAATGTGACAAAAAAAAGAAAACAAGTAAACTTACATTTTCTTGTGTTGTTCAATAGATACTAGGTTGTAATAAAAGATGTTATGCACTAAGATTAAGTCTACTTAATTACTTATTAAATAACCTTTTGTTTTATAGAACAATCACATTAATAAAAATTGTACTAAATTAAAAAGGAAAAGAAAATTGTAATTAAAAATTATCTACAGTTTGGGGCAACGAGCCCAAAATGCTGACTGCATTCCCTCGCTGGATTGCAATGCTAACTTTTTGTCCAAAATACAAGCCAGCATTTTGGTCAAGCGTTGCCACCTTTAGCCTCCTCGACAAATCCTTAAAAATTAATTATTATTTAGTTGGCTACACGGATATAGAGGGCAAGGATCTGACTACCCGTTACGCTAATGACGTCATCGCCTCCTGCGCTTTCGGTCTCAAGGTCAACTCTCATGTGGAACAGGACAATGAGTTCTACAAGATGGGGAAAGAGACTTCTACCTTTAACTACAAGCAGCTTCTGAAGTTCTTCTGCTTTGTGTCTTTCCCAAAGTTGATGTCGGTAAGTTCATTCATTCATCATGGTTAAAGTGTACTTTGGGCTTTGCAGGGCAAGCTGAAGATGCAACGGGAAAATTTGCTGGGATAAAGAAGAAAACATCGATACCTTTTTTGTCTGTTACGCTTTCACAAATAAAATTTTGTAAGAATGCAGTTAAAGACCAGGGGTCAAATAATAAAAAAAACAACCCAAAAGGTGCTGCAAATGATGGTCAAAATTTTATTAAAATACACATAAAAATATTGCTTCAGTGCGGGCGGAGTACCTACTTATGATTATTTAAATGCGGTAAAACAATTGTTATTTTTTTATTTCACAGGCATTGAAGGTATCCCTGTTTACAGAAGAAAGTAAGAGGTTTTTCAAAAATATCGTCATGAGTACGATGCATGATCGGGAAGAGCACAATATCATCAGACCTGATATGATACATCTCCTCATGGAAGCTAAAAAAGGTGAAGACCAATAGCTACAACCGGCAGGGTTCCTAATGAACATATTTTATTCATTCATTCATATGGAATGGTCTTAATAATCACTTGTGCGGGGCATATACACTCTGGTGTAAGAATTTTTCTCTATCGTAGGTAGTTCCTTTTACTACCACCAAATGATAACCTGTGCCAATAGCTTAGTGTGCCTTCCAAAATAATCATCATTATTATCAGACAATCAGGTGATTCAAGCCTCTCTCTCAACTGGAAACAACTAAACAAAGTATGCTTCCAGTGGGAATCGGCTGGGCAACGGAGGAAGTTATACACCACCACCCTATTTTATTAACAGTGACTCATAATATGAAAGTAAAAAATAAAATTGTACCAATGATTTGACCTTAGCTACGTGGTGATCTGAATATGGAAGAATGTAACGAACCATTTTGTGAAAACCTAGAACAACCTGGTGCCATATTATGAGGATTTCATTTACAAAAATAACAACATATTGTAATTAGTCAAAAAAAAGAAAATTACAACTCATCGTGACAATAATTTAGCTTATCTTTATAAATTTATACTTAGACTGCATGACTTGCGTCCATTGATCTTACAATTTATCAGTCTTTACTATTTGTTATTGAGACAAGTATTTATATATATAAATAAATAATAAATCCTAGACAGTGTTATCTACATTGCAATCACAATCAATTTTAAGTACTTGTAAAATAAATTATCTATCAAAACAAAATATATTTCTAATAGTATATGGCTAAAGAAAAAGTGAGAGGGGATTACCAATCTCATGTTTCTTCAAAGCTTATTGACACTTTGTGTTGCAAGTCATTGTCATATAATATCCGAATCCACAGTAATGTGACCTGAACAGTTTTACAGTTTCTAAACTTATGATGATACCTTATCAGATTCATGTAAATTATCAACAGTAGGGCAACAACTAAGATTTACGCAGCAACCCAAGGACCTCTCAACAGTGTAAAGTACCAAAAAAATAAACGTCGTCTCCAAAAAAACATTGAAATAAAAGTAAACTTAATCTTAATTAAAACTTTAAACTTTTATTTTAACCAAACTAATATATTAATGCGAAAGTCTGTCTGTTACGCTTTCACGGCCAAACCGCTGAACGGATTTTAATGAAATTTGGTATGAATATAGTTGAAGACCCGGGGTCAAACATAGGCTACTTTTTGACGCAAGCGAAGCTGCAGGAAACAGCTAGTAATGTATAAATAAAAGTTTATGACATTCATTTACTTAAATTAAAAATAAGGCTATTTGTTGAAAATATTGTCAAAAAAAATTGTAGTATATTTTATGCACGAAAAGTAGGAAATAATGTTACTATAATTCCAGGAAAGTTGATTCATGATGAGAAGACTGCACAAGACACAGATGCTGGTTTTTCTACCGTCGAAGAGTCAGCTATTGGAAAGAAAGAAATAAACAGAGGTGAGATAAAAAAAATTGAAAAATTGTACATGGCGTAATTTTACAAAATATTTTTAACGTCGTTTTTTCTTATAGCTTAAGGTCGCGTGATTACTACAATCAAATTGGCAACATGCGTTAATAGACTAAATTAAAATAACAAAATACAAGGTGTCATAACAAACGTATAAATTTTCATGAAATAAAATACATCAAGTAGACATAATATCAAATACATTAATACTGTTTTAAAATTTTTAAGGTTATTATAAACAAGACAATTACAAACCCAATATTCCTTGCCGATTATGATTTATGATTGCTATTGATAATTAATAAAATTATGGTGATAAAGCAATCTCCATCAAAATATATTCGAACGATTAACTGCTTAGAAACGACAGGAAGATTTTTCCTTCAATTGCTGATAATATTCTAATTCTTATTGCAGTTTGGACTGACATTGACTTAATAGCTCAAGCCGTGCTATTCTTCATTGCTGGTTTTGAAACAGTTTCTTCGGCCATGTCTTTTGCACTTCATGAGCTGACTGTGAATCCTGAAGTGCAAGAGAAGCTGGCACAGGAGATCAGAGAGAATGAGAAAAAGAACAACGGCAAATTCGACTACAACTCCATACAGAACATGACTTATATGGATATGGTTGTATCTGGTAGGTTTGTTCTGTTAATTTATAGAATCAATCTAAGAAATACTTCGCTGGTTTAGACATCCGAAGTAGATATTGGCGTCCGAAATAAAAACAATATTCCGAAAGTGAAGAAATACGATTTAGATACAGTCTGCTCTCCTATTAAATATCTGTTATATATAAATATCTGACTCATCGTCTTTTCGGTGGAACTCTTTCCATTCCTGTCGGTCATTAGCGATATCCTTTATTTCTACGAACTTAACATCTAAGTAAAGTCTCATTAGTTCTTGTTTATTTTTTTATTTACAGAAGTACTAAGACTCTATCCACCGGCCATTGTTTTGGACAGAAAATGCATCAAAGACTACAATTTGGGCAAACCCAACAACAAAGCTGAGCACGACTACATTGTAAGTAATATCGTCTTTGGAGTCTCAAATTTTTGGCACCCTCTCATAGAGTTTCTTTGGTTATTTAAGATAAATGATTCCTCGTGACGAAACCAATCTTGACCCCAGTTCTCTTCATTATCGTACCACAAATTAGAGTATTTTCGGACAATTTTATTGTGTACATCATATTTCCTTTGAAGCCATTGTTTTTAACATATTCTGAGTTTCACTCTATTTCTTTATTTTGTACGATTATACATTTCATATTTTATTAATGTTAATGTTATTTCAGATCCGCAGTGGTGACAGTCTGAGTATTCCTGCGTGGGCTTTCCACCGTGATCCCAAATTCTTCCCGAACCCATTGAAGTTTGATCCTGAGAGGTTCTCAGAAGAAAACAGACACAAAATTCAACCTCTTACCTACATGCCTTTTGGTTTTGGTCCCAGGAATTGTATCGGTAAGTTTATTGTTACCTACATAGTCGGTAGGGTTATATTTTGTACTCAGTCATATTTATCATATTGTCTACAGTACCTATAATTCAAACACTTTCTTTAAGAAACTATAAATGAGTCATACAAATAAATTATTTGATCTGCAGTGAAATGCGAGGGAGATTCTTGAACTTTTTCTCCTCATTCGAGTGCTATGAAGGTCATTACAAATTTTAAACTACCAAAATAATGAGCAAGTCAGTTGCATTTTTGTTTTTCTTGTTTTATTAAGTGATCGGCCTGGCACTTTCCTTTGGCACAGCTAGTTGTATTGAAGAAAGTGATTCTATAGCACACACAATAACCAGAAAAGATGCATTTGCCACAAAAGTTTTCTCAACGAAGATTTTGGTTTTTGCTGTAGATACGCAAAGAGCATTAAAACCGCACAAAGTAAAATGTTTCTTTGTCATTGTCAATACGTCTTTCTTAATACAGGTTCAAGATTCGCTCTGTGCGAGGTGAAGGTGATGCTGTACCAGCTGCTGCAGCACTTCGAGCTGTCTCCTTGTGAGAAGACCTGCATCCCATTGAAGTTGGCCACAGAAACCTTCAACATCAGGGTCAGGGGAGGACAGTGGATGAGGCTGAAGATTAGGAAATAAAATTATGATTGTATGCGATGACTTTAGTTTAAAATGTGTTTTGATTCACAATAAACAATATTTTTTGTACAAAATTTACTTAAAGTTAAAATTCAATACGTTATTTTCTTGAACGTTTACATAACATTAGTCGGTCTACCATCTGTTGAACCCAGTCTCAGTTGACTACTTAGATATTAGATGCCAATGAACATAGTAACAGAATTGCACAATGGAGCGACTATCCTCTGTCCAAGGAAGTCTTATCTTTTTCAAAAGAAAACTAGACTAATAGTATTATCTATAATAGACAAATAAATTCCAGAGAACATTAGAAAAAAATACTACGAGGGTTGATCGAAATATTCGCGGCCTTACACATAAATACTTGAACTATTTTAATGTAACTGACCTCATTCGATTTGCTTACTCTCTGGTTGTCACATTGTAAAATTCTATCGAATTTTGTGAGCCTAAGTGCAGCGTTTGTAAAGAATGGAGAAAATTGAGGAACGTGCGGTAATCAAATACCTGTTTAAAAAAAACTAACTCCAAAAGAGATTCACGAAGATATGTCAACAACATTGGGGGAATCTGCTCCGTCGTATACGACTGTGAAAAAGTGGGTTGCAGAATTTAAACGCGGACGAGAGAGTATTGAAGATGACCCTCGCTCCGGCCGGCCTACGACGTCTACGACTGAAGAAAACATCGGGAAAATCTGTGATCTGGTATTGGCAGATCGGAGATTGACCATCAGGGAGATTGCAGACACTATTGGCATCTCGTATGAACGAACACAAAACATCATAGTCAATGAACTCGGATTTTCTAAGGTTTCTGCGCGTTGGGTACCCAGATTGCTTTCAGTTGAACAAAAACGAATACGGCTCACGATTTCTCGCGACTGTTTGGAAATGTTTGAGGCTGATCCACAAGATTTTTTGGCCAGATTTGTGACAATGGATGAAACCTGGGTACACCACTACACCCCAGAGTCAAAACAGCAATCCAAGCAATGGAAAAAACCTGATGAACCGACTCCAAAAAAAGCCAAAGCAATTTTGTCAGCTGGCAAGGTGATGGCGTCAGTTTTTTGGGATACTAAGGGTGTCATCATGGTGGACTACCTTGCAAAAGGTCAAACTATAAACTCGGCTTATTACTGCACCCTTTTACGTCGTTTGCGTGAAACAATCAAAGAGAAAAGGCCAGGATTACTCAGCAAGAAAGTGTTGTTCCATCCGGATAATGCTCGCATTCACACGTCTGTTGAATCTATGGCTCAAATTCGTGATTGTGGCTTTGATTACTGCCCCATCCCGCCTATTCCCCTGATTTGGCACCTTCCGACTTTCATTTCTTCCCAAACCTAAAAAAAAACACCTTGGAGGTCAAAAATTTTCATCAAATGAGGAGGTCGAAGCTTCGGTGGGTGACTTTTTTGAAGGCCTTGAAGAAACTTTTTTTATGACTGGCATACAGGCGTTGGAAACCAGATGGAAGAAGTGGAAAAATAAAATTACTTTTGTTTATATTTTATATTGTTTTCTTGCTGAGGCCGCGAACTTTTCAATCCATCCTATTTTTACCCATACTAATCAGATCGCTCGCCGGCCCTTGACAGGACGAACATAAGTCTTCTTAGAATATGTCCCTCTATTGATACCTAACTTATGTTATTACACCCAAAGCAGAAGCAAAGCAGTCTAAAATTAAAACTGATAAGATCCTTATTATCGGAGGCAAAGACTCACTTTAGGTCACTGTGCCATCTTTGTAAAGTAATTCGAAAATTAAAAACAAATTAAACCTTATTTCTCTCAAAAAATTCATTGAAATTCCAGCAATTGATTAGACATTGGATGTTCATTACGCGTGACGCGGAATTAAAAGAAGAAAGTGAAAAATTGCGTCCCGGAGATTACTGCGGGATTACCTCAGAGTCATTTATCAAGTTCAGTGGGGGACAAGACGCAATCCTTGTAAACAGAACAAGTTATAGGAGTAAGCGATTTTACAGTGTGGAACGCATTAAACTGACTGCCCTAAATTTTTATGCATCCAGCATGAAAATTCAAGGCAGTCAGTTCAATGCAGTTCTCTTCAAATGATTTTCAAAATGACGGCCGGATCCAGCTTTTACCTGCGACTTTTTAATGATCATCTGGATGACTGGATTTTGCGGAGAAAGGCAATAGTGTAGAATGATTTATCGTTCTTGTCTATTCTACTGTTCTTGGCTGTTTGACTAGTAAAGAAAACATGGTGTCGAGTATACTAAAATAGTTGCTTTCACTTTCATGGTGCTCATGCATTCTATAACTGTAGCCGCTTAGCGTTTGTTATGTACTTATAACTTCCATACTCAGCGTTGAAACTGGTGAAGTGAGTCTCTGTCTGCAGACGCTTTTTAAACTGTTATAGGCCTCGTTCCAGGGCAGAAGTACGTAGAAGAACAAGCTAAGTAGTTTATTAATAATGTAGGTAACTTTTATTCCTACAAGATAATTTTGGATATCGACAAGAATTATACAGTCATATCTTTGGATAACAGAAATCAGGTAAATATGGCGTAAACCCCAAAATTATAAAAGCTAAGATAAAAATACTAACTAGATGCAGATACTCAAAGTTAACACCCTGTAACTTACACCAAACCACTGATATTTCAGGTCATCCCAATACCTAATTCTGAGAAATTCCTGCGATCCAAATAACATTGTCTTTGTATCAGCAACCTTTTTCGCGATAGGTAAAACTTTTTATCCAACTAAAGAGAAGCAAAAAGAAGGGTTATGGCACATAATTAATAATAGTACTAACGATTATGGTTTAGACGAAAAAAAAGTCTGTTCATGGTGTTCTTTTGTAACCACATTCAGCAGCATTTCAATGAGGGAATGACCAAACATAGATTTATTGATATCGGTGGTTAAGAAAAATACAAGTAAAAGTATTTGGTTGTTCTTCATGCGCTTCAACTACTTAACAATGTTGTTGAAATTACGTATCATAGTTGGGAGAATCGAGAACGATATTGGGTACATTTCATAATGGGAAAAAAGAATTGTCCTCGTGCAAAACCTCGGCCACAAGCTAGTAAAATACTTTGACGTAACATTTCGTGGTAACACTTGGTAACATCAAAAACTAATATTTATTAGCAACAAGTCTACAAGTCTAATACAATTTTGAGCTAAGTTTTCGACAGCCCCTCGGAGAAACTTTCAATAATTTGATATAATAAGCAAAGTTGTTTTATCCATGAATAGAAGATGTAAAGCGTTGATTATTTGCTGATTTTAGATTATAAAACTAAACTTGATTAGTTAAGAGTATTGTAAAATACTAGCTGTTCCCCGCAGTTCTGCCTGCGTCAAAAATAGCCTATGTTTGACCCCGGGTCTTTAACTATAATCATACAAAAATTTCATCAAAATCCGTTCAGCGTTTTGGCCGTGAAAACGTAACAGACAGATTTTCGCATTTATAATATTAGTATGGAAGTATGGAGTATGGAAGTATGGAGTATGAAAGTACGGAGTATGGATAGTATGGATAAAAATATTAAAAAAATCTTAAGTAAATAAAAAAAAAATCTTTTAAAACGAACACTTACAAAAATTTGATCACAATGTTCAATATCGAATTGGTACCATAAAAAGTTAAATATTTTAAAAAATGAATAGAACAAATACCAGCCGAGTGCAAGTCGGCCTAAAAAACAGCTAAAAATCATGTCCGTTGCAGACCCCTTTGAATCTATGTTTTATTTTTATTAATTATTTATTTTTAAAACAAAATATTTAAGTAAATGATCTGTATCTATATCTCAAGCAAAACAATCACGTTTGTTTTATAAGGGGGCCCCCTTAACAATTTTATTCCTATTTAGGGCCCCCTTAAATATTTTATTCTAAATTTATTTTGAAAATCATTCGACATACCTATTTTGCGTGAGTTACAGTTTCAAAAATAGCTCTCTTGCTAACTTGGCATAACATTTGGAAGTCTTGATCTTTTGAGCTAACAAACAGAGGATTTGCTTTGACGATTTCTAAATGCTACAGCCAATCGAAATAAATAAAAGTATTCCTGGAAAAATGGTTCACAGTATAGGTTCGTACCCACTCGTCAGTTATTTTTGACCGATTTCTAAAAAAGGAGAGTGTCCATCCTCGTCATTGATTGATTGTGTATGGGATGCCATTTAATACAAAATTTAAAATCAACTAGCTGTTTTCCGCAGCTCCCCCTGCGTTAAAAAGTAGCCTATGTTTGACCCCGGGTCTTCAACTATATGCATACCAAATTTAATCAAAATCCGTTCGGCGGTTTGACCATGTAAGCGTAACAGACAGACAGACAGACGGACAAACATACAGGCAGACTTTCGCATTTCTGTCCGGTTTTCTGCATCCTTGACAGAGAGTCCATCAGTCACTGCTGGGTATTGGCCTGTCCCAATGATTTCCAAAATGACCGGTTGGAAGCGGCCTGCATCCTCCTTGCCTGCGACCTTTTTCAGGACATCTGACCATCTGGTTGGACTAACACGCATATCCTGTTTCGCGACAACTAGCCAGTTATTTTTATGTGCGACTATCCTACATGTCCTTTGTGAACAATGCCTTGTCTTGCCTCTGTCTAACTACCAAGTCTGTGTCGGTAACTACCAAAAAGTAGTAGTTCTTAGAATAAATATCTTTCGATTCAAAGATGAAAGGCATGGAAAAATGAACCTATCAGCCCAGATTACAACATTTTAAGAGAGGTATTTTTTTTAAGAGTAGTAGGACTATTTGAAAGGAGTAGTCCGTCTGGGAAAGTCTTCACCCTACAGAAGACCGCAGCCAAATAACACTGTGATGCAGTGTTGTGTTCCTCCTGCTGAGTAGAGTCACCAGGCTCCAGAGGGGTCGCTGTGCTGATAGCGGACAGGTCTGCAACGCGGTCGTGACATCTCCGGTGTTGCAGGCGTTTACAGGCTACGGTAACGCCCCACCTGATGGTAAGTGGTCTTTTTGCCTACTTAGTTGTATAAAAAAAATTCAAGACTTTTTTTTGTATTTTCTGCACCACGGCAATGTGTTACAAACAATAAGCCGCTTTTTTGTTTGATATTGATTTTGATGACGATCGACGAAATTTTTCTCCAGCAGACCCCTCTGACTCAGTTCAGATATCTGTTGCTGAGGCTTCCAGTGTCACCTCTCTTCAGCCGGATATATCGGCACCTCCCTTCACTGCTCAAAGCGCGAGCAAGCTCGTTCAGATGAGTGGCTAGTTTCTTCTGATATTCAAGGCTGTTTTGGGCAATTTCCTGTCGGACTGTGTTGATTTCTAGGTCGAGGCACATGTATCTATTACTGATACACTGTGGGATACCAAACATTGTCCGGAGAGCCTTGTTTTGGAATCTCACTAGTATGTCAATGTTGCTGTTGCTGGCAGTCCCCCACAACTGAATACCATAGGTCCAGATAGGTTTCAAGGTGACTTTGAACACTAACATCTTGCTGTTGTTATTGAGTTGTAACTTGCATCCTATTAACCAGAGGAGACTTCGGAGTTTTACGTCCAACTGTTTCCTATTTGTCCAAATATGCTTTTGCCATATTAGTTTTCTGTCAAGATGTATTCCTAGGTAGGCTGTCAGCCTGGGGTATTTCTTTAGAGTGCTGTCAGGTGCGAAAAATTAAAAAAAAGGGCAAGAGAATTGGGTGCGACCCTCAAAAGACATGCAGTGAAAAGCACAGACTCAAAAGCCTTTGTTGTCAGTCAGAAGAAAATGCACAATATATTTTGGCAGCAATATTCCCGAGGCGTTTCGTTTGCATTTTAATATTTGTCATCTCTTTGTTATATTTTTAATACTGTTTATAAAAAAAAAAACAACATTTAAAAATGTTCGAAAAAGGCATCTATCATCAGTGGAGTGAAGACCCAACCTTCCGGTGGTCAGGAACTCAGAACGAAGAAGTTCTATAAATCAAAATCCGTGCCGTACCGAGGATAACCGTCTTCTGTCTTCAAACCTTGCTCAAATCGCCGAACGAGAGTCTAATTAGGCGACCATTCGTATATTCGTAGTTCTAGTCAAACAAAATCATATTATTTCTGACCAGTATTTGGTCAACTCTACTGTTCGATTCCATTTCATGTAATTCCAATTAGCCATAAGGTACGAGTAAATATACTACTTACTATCGGTACAATGGTAGTCAAATCGACATCTCACATGGCGATATCGTCGTGGCTTGTCTTGTCTTAATATTTTTAATATCACATAATAACTTAGTTCAACTAACTACTTCTTCACTTGAGGTTTTTATCTGAGTTCATTTCTGATTTCAGTTTTCAGATTTTCAGTTTATGCATCAATAGTCATCTACTGTTCAGAGCTTGGTACGCTTTAAATTATGGAACTAAATAATGATGGCATTGAATATTATCACTGGAGCAAAGGTTGTCTATTTTCGTAATAATTTTAGCAGTATGTAAGTGGATAAAACTATAGAAAGAACCCTAGAAAAAGACCCGTGGTCAAAATGTAATTTTCATAGTTTAATTTTTTTATATTCATCTTATCAGCTCGTTATCCTAACAAACTACATTTTAACTTTCTAGTTCATAATCTTGGCGAAGTTTTATTGGACCCTGGTGCTTAATCTTAGCAAAGTTTTGATCGACAGTTCATTCTTGGTCAATATTATCAGAGATGGTTGCACTAACACTTCTTTAATAATTTAACTTATGATCCGTTTATTTGTTAGTAGCTTTTTAGAGATCATAAAAAAACAATTGTTGGTTTCTTCAAAGTTGTCATCATAAATCATTATTTAAGGAGCTGGACTCTTGTAGGTGCAGTTCCTTCCATTCTTGTCTATCGTTAGCGACGCATTGTTGTCTTGCCATTATTTTTTACGTACGACAGCGATGTTTATTTTCTCTTATATTTGTTTCAGCCTTTTATCATTGAGAAATAAATTTTTTACTCTGTTCCGATAATAATAATAATAAACACTTTATTGCACCAGGAAAATACAATTTTGAGACACGTACATGTAGACATAATGGTGTGCAAAGGCGGCCTGGCCTTATCGCAATAGCAATCTCTTACAGGCAACCCTTTTTGTAGGAAACATTTCAGGAAAAGAGACAGGTATGGTGCAGAAACATAAGCTAAGTATATATAAACTTACACAAAATAAACTAAAATAAACTTACTTAAAGTTACATATCGCAGTACACATATAATACCTATACAGAAATAAATAAATAAATGTACTATAATACCTCAAATAATGATGTAAGATAAATTTTAGGACCTAATGTAACATCTCACATCATTCACCCCCATCTAGAAAATGCTCTTTCACTAGTGCACTAGATAGGAAGGATTAAACAGAATAGAAAACAGCAGTGACAGAATGTGCCAATCGCGGCGAAGTCGAATAGAAAGCCATTTTAATTGCGTACGAAATTGAGACGACGTTCTTTGCTTTTTTTATATAAAAAATTGTAGCAAAACAGACATACAATAAGAATTTATTTTTTCACATGCTGAACACAGTAGGTACGTTTTCCGAAAGAAAAGGATCCACCTCAGCATAAGCTAGAAGACAAAGCAGCCAGCGCTGGTCTTCCGTTGATCCAACTGATGATGAATTGTTGTGGTAACTACTCTATCGCTACAACTGACAAGTCCTATATTTACTTACTCAAAATAATAAGCAATGTTCTTAGCCACTCTACGGAAACAAAACCATCTCAGCTCAGAATAAATTAGTCTGATAGATAAAACAATTGGTCCCAAAAACCGGTGAAGTAAGTTAGTAAAAGCGGAAAAAATGTTACTTGTATTTAAATACCTACATACTGTAAAAATTTCAATGGCATTTTGCGGAATTTCGCAGATTTTGCCCACAATCACGTTCGCCTTCAATGAACAAACCGGAAGTTACCAGAGTCACCAAAACCATGAACATCGTTATTGGAGTCGAAACTATGCATACCACACAACTTGTACATCGCAATATCTTCAAATTAGAGAATTCTACGCCACCTACTTGTTTAAACTTGATTTTGGGTGCACTGAAGTATAATTGCTAAAATATAGAAGAGACCGAGAAAAATACTTTTTTTTAAATTTAACATGTAGTACCAACTGATGGGTATAGAAAAAGGGTAAGGTCTACAACGAGAAGGTCATACGAAGTTCAAGTTTTTGATAAAAACTGGCAAGCAAGTGTTATGTCCAAAGATTTATAGAAGGAGAGCCTCCGTTTTTGCCCAGCAGTGGGACATATATTATTTTGGGAACGTAAAAGAGATGACGTTTTATATAAATTACATATTGAATTTAGAAGTAAAATCGATTCAAATGCCATGATCCACCTTTATGCAGCCTATTCTTCTAATAACGCCTATATCAAGCTGAAGATATAATGGCCACTAGTAGAGATACAACTCAAGATAGGGACGATTAGTGGGCACTTACGCTTCCCAAGTCTATGAGATCTTCATTTACAAAAACCGCAATGAAAGAAAGAAGCCCAACAGCCAGTAGACCAACTACTCCTGGGATTTAATTACGAGAAGCGGTCCAACTATTTGTAGGGGCATCATTCATCATCAAAATCTTTCTATATTGTTTAAAAAATCATGTGTCTAAATTAGGCACTTTAGTCAATCTATAAATTTAAGGCAATTCTATTCCTAATATTCAATGGATCTATTTATTTGAATATGAATTTCGATGCTATCAAACTCGTGTGGTTCACCTTACACTAAAGTATGCTATCGGCATTTTAATAATTATGTTCTGAAATACTCAATTTTACATGATTTTGAGTCTAGTTTATTTAGTAAGTCGAACTAAACCACTTTCAATAAAATAAATAAGTGAAAACTGACTAAAAATTTTCGACTTCTGGTGTTCAGAATCAGAATCAGATGACTTAATTATGTGAGATGTCGAAACATTTTTCTAGAATCCATACTATCTATATCCATACTAATATAATAAATGCGAAAGTCTGTCTGTCTGTCTGTCTACTACGCTTTCACGGCCAAACCGCTGAATGGATTTTGATGAAATTTGGTATGAATATAGTTGAAGACCCGGGGTCAAACAGGCTACTTTTTGACGCAGGCGAAACTGCAGGAAACAGCTAGTAATCCATACTAATATTGCAAATGCGAAAGTCTGTCTATCTGTCTGTCCGTTACGCTTTCAGGGCCAAACCGCTGAACGGATTTTGATGAAATTTGGTATGAATATAGTTGAAGACCCGGGGTCAAACATAGGCTACTTTTTGACGCAGGCGGAGCTGCGGGAAACAGCTAGTATTATAAATGCGAAAGTCTGTCTGTCTGTCTGTTACGCTTTCAGGGCCAAACCGCTGAACGGATTTTGTTGAAATTTGGTACGAATATAGTTGAAGACCTGAGGTCAAACATAGGCTACTTGTTGACGCAGGTGGAGCTGCGGGAAACAGCTAATAGTTTTATATACTTAACTAGCTGTGCCCGCGACTTCGTCCGCGTGGAATAGTTATTTTGGGAATCATGGGCGAGCGCTCATCACGCGGCGCGTGTGAATTTTGTTTCAGAGTTATTTTAAAATTGTATTATCTTATAAGATGTTTATTGAAATTAAGTGATGTCAAAGACAATTTTGTTCACAGTTAAATACTCTTAATCAATAACATATTTATTTGGATATAGAATAATATTATTATGTTGATACAACTCTGACAAATAATTTGTAATAATGCATTAATTTCGACCAAATTTGATTATCATAAAAACGGTTATTGTGAGTTAATCTTAAAAGATAGACATATACTGTCGTGGACATTTTTTTAGATAATTTAAAGAGGAATAATTCTTTCATACATATTTTTTGGGTATTTCGAACGGTTTTCGCAGCGCACGCAACGGAAGCCCTCAAAGATGAATAATTTTCCCCGTTTTTTCCTGTGTCTAGTTCCTTCGAGTGTTTCTTCGCTCCTATTAGTCGCAACGTGATGTTATATAACCTAAAGCCTTCCTCGATAAATGATCTATCCAACACAAAAAGAATTTTTCAATTCGAACCAGTAGTTCCTGAGATTAGCGCGTTCAAACAAACAAACAAACTCTTCAGCTTTATAATATTAGTATAGATTGAAAGTGATTTAGTTTGATGCTCCAAAGATACTGTAAATATTTGGTCAGTAGTTTGAAATTAACCCTATAAGACTGAGAAACTTGCTTGATAAAGCGATAGTGTTACATATATCCGATACATTCAATCAATCAAATAGTTTATTTTCTCTTCACAAGTAGATATATATTTACAACTAGCTATTTCCCGCAGCTCCGCCTGCGTCAAAAAGCCTATGTTTGACTCCGGGTCTTCAACTATATTCATACCAAATTTCATCAAAATCCGTTCAGCGGTTTGGCTGTGAATGCGTAATAGACAGACAGACACACAGAAAGACAGACAGACAGACTTTCGCATTTATAATATTAGTATGGAAGTATGGCTTATTGTTTACTTATCATACGTGTACGTCCATTACATGTTATAATCATCTCGTGAAGAGACTAGTTCCTGAAATAGATTCCGAGATAGTGGAACCTGTGCTACAGGTAACTAGACCTCTCCCGCGGATCACTTTATATTTGTCTACATTGATATACACTATGTACAACAATGCAGGTACACTGGCTGGCTAATCGTGAAGGTTTATTACAGAGGAAAAAAAATCTTTGAGCAGGAACCAAAAAAAAACCTAAACATCAAAGTAAAATCTAAGAACTAAAAGAACTAATTCAGACGAAGTATGCGACAGTTGCCAGATTTCAGTAATATTATATTAGTAGTATCTATTTACATTGATAGGTACTCGTAGCTGTATCAGGTAAAGCCCAAGGTACAGTTTACATTTTATTTGACTTCCAAACTAGAGCATAAGTTCTAAACTGTTCGGTATACATTGATTGGATGTACCGCTGTGTATTTACTTCTCTTTGAGGATTCCAACTAGTGGGGCGCTATATTTGAAATTTAAGACTCACACCCATATTTTCAAACGTTTCTCGACTCTCTCAACCTTACTCAAACTCATTAGTCGACACTAGCTTCCTTGACTTAGGGAGATTCCTTATTGGAGGTGAAGATCGAACTGTCAAATATAATGTTGGTCGAGAGGTACCTTGAGGCGGCTTCGAAAGTAATTAGAAATCAGTTTTTTGACACTTTTTGTCTAGTTAACTACTTACTGTTTATATTGTTCACTGTACTCTTTTGTATTTTTCAATTTTTGTGCTTTGGATTGTTATTATAAACTGTGTCGTTCCTCATTGGAGTTTGCTCAAGCAAGCTTCAATGTCATTTTCATGGAAAGTTGGAGGACGTCCTTAAGATTATGATTAAGAATACGGGTATCAATGTCCAGTGAAAATCATTTGTATCGCTGATTATGTCGAATGGAAAATAATGGATATAGAGCAATAATTTATCCAGTCACCGGTTTTGCATATGTCATACATTTCAAAAATAAGGTTAAATAAAAATAAATAAATAAAAATCATTTATTGTCCTGTTTTTTAATAGCAAAAGATTACAATAGTGCTGTTTAAAAATTAGTCCATCATTGTTCACGACAGTGTTAACATTTTAACTCAAACCAATGTTTGTTTACATCATTAGTTTTTAGTTTTTTCACTAGAGGGCACTGTACAAAGTTAGAACGCGTTGTGGTTTCGTTTAGCAAGTAAGATAATGCATTTGTGTTCAATTATGGCAAATATAACCAGAACCAGTCAGATCAGAACCCTGTGGTTTTATTTTAAATCCCAGTCGGGTTCCCAACCAGTTCAATTCAGGAACCACCAGAAGCTGTGGTACTGAACATTGCCCTACGAGGCCGGATTTTTGAAGAGCTACCTCGGCGCCCCCCTTCATCCCCCTACTCGCAGTGGATCGCTGCGGCAAGGTACGGGTCAGCAGCAGCCGACGGCAGCGGCAGTTCAACGGGTCGCCACTCGACGATAGATGGCGCCACCAGTACAAAAAGTGCAGTGAGTGATACAGATAAGTGCAACCGTGAGTACATTTTACATACTGTCAAGTGCAATACGTCCTAAGTGACAAGTAAAATTTCAAGGAAGATTTTCAACCTTTTTTCTATGAACAATTTTAACTTTGAAGAAATTAGTAGCAGTTTTGACTTAGAAAATTTCAAGAACAAATATTTAAGACTTAGTAAAATTTGCATGTTAATTTTAAGGACTTAGAATAATTTTCTTAAAAACGACGGAACGGGGAATCCACGCCCGATTTCCGCCAGAGTGTCAAACACTTAGAAAATTTTATAGATTTGTTCATCGACTTTACTCGAAATATTTTGTTTTGTAAAAACTGTTTTTTATAAAAGTTTGTTTACCTTTTCTTTTAAAAAAAAAAAAAAATTATATTTAAATGTTATATTGAATAATCATTTACTTGTTTATTTTTAGTTACAATATCAACTGTTTGTTTTGATTAAATTAACTTAAAAAAATAATAATATAAAATGGATAAGATACTTAATGTACTAAAAGACAATCAAAATATAATACAAAAGGGTTACAGTAATTTTAGAAAAACACCAAAAGAAAGATTAACGATAGAATACATTGAAACTAGACAGGAAATTTTGGAAAACAATTGGATTAAATTTAGAGACACGAACACCAAACTTTATGAGAGTTTTAATTTAGAAGAGATAAAGAAAATTGATGCAGAGAGTATTTATGATTCTACGGAAGAAATTTATATAAATTACAAATGTTTAATGAAAACAACTCTCAATAAGTTTCGGGTTCATGCTGATGCTGAACAAGAACAATCGTCCTCTGCTAGTACATCTTCCGCTAGTACAGCAAAGGCCAATTCATCAGGCAGTTTTCTGTTCAAGTTGCCCAAGATTTCCATACCCACTTTTTCGGGAAAATATGGAGAATGGACTACGTTCCATGACTTATTTACTTCTCTAGTACATAAAAATAAGGAACTTGACAACGTTCACAAATTACATTATTTAAAGAGTCACCTCACAGGCGAGGCAGAACAACTTATTAGACATACGCCTATTACTGATGCTAATTACACAGTTTGTTGGTCACTTTTAGAAAAACGTTATAGTAACAAAAAATATTTGTCAAATTGTATATTGAAACGTCTTTTTGGTCAAAAACGCATGCATACGGAGTCCGCCAGTGCGCTTAAAGATTTATTGGACACCACAACTGAATGTCTGAGTGCTCTTAGAAATCTTAACATCGATGTGTCTAAATGGGATGTGATTATCATTCACATTGTCACCTTTAAATTAGATACGGAAACGCGTAAGCAGTGGGAATTGAGTATTGGAGCTACCGACTCCAGTGACTTGCCAACTTTTGATCAATTTAAGATTTTCATGGAAAACAGATTTCGTGCCTTGGAGTGTATCGAGCCTAAACGGTCAGTGATTCACCAGGGTAATCATAGTTCTCATAGCCACAATCCAAAAGTGATGTTGGCTACCAAATCATCAAATATGCGTTGTGAATATTGCACTGAGTCTCACAAACTTTGCTTTTGCAAGAAATTTGCTAAACAGCCGCTCGAAAATAAACGCGATTATGTGGCAAAGAACAAAATTTGCTTTAACTGTTTGGGCAGTAATCACAGCGTATATGAGTGCAAAAAACCCACAAGCTGCAAGATATGCAACAAGCGCCACCATTCGTTGTTGCACCCTACCGAAGCGTCCGTCAACAAAGATCAGAATGGTAGTGATGGTAGTGGTAGCACTGCTACTACTACTAATCAAATAGTTTCATGTTTGTCGACTAGAAAGGTCTCTCACCTTAGGCAGGTTTTATTAGCCACTGCACTAATAAAAGCCAAGTCAAGATCGGGAGAACTCCAGACGGTTCGCGCGCTATTGGATCAGGGTTCGCAAGCTTGTTTTGTTACAGAGGCTACAGTACAACTACTACGGCTTAAGAAAATCCCTGTTAGTGGTGTAGTATCTGGATTAGGTGCAAATAGGTCAACGATCGCTCGTCACATGGTAAATTTCACCATACAGTCACGAGTAGATCGCGAGTTCAAACATCAGGTCAACGCTTACGTTTTAAATAAAATCACGTCGTACTTGCCTGAACGAAATGTCGATAGTCGTAATCTCGATTGGGTTGATATCAATAATTTGAGTTTAGCCGATCCAGACTTTAGTAGGCCTAACAGAATTGATATCCTTTTGGGAGCGGATACTTACAGTTATATCGTGAAGGACGGGATTATAAAAAATCCTTCTGGCACTCTCATGGCGCAGAGCACAGCGTTCGGATGGGTTTTGTCTGGCACGGTAGGAACGGTAAGCAATTCAGAAATTGGCAATATTAGTGTGATGCATGCCCAAATAAGAGAAGACGACATGCTTCGTAAGTTTTGGGAGATAGAAGAGCAAACCAGTTCAAATAAGATACTTACCCTCGAAGAGCAGAAGTGTGAAGAATTCTACAGAGCGACAACAAAGAGAGATCAGGAGGGACGGTACGTGGTTAAGTTACCTTTTCGCGATGATGTTCCCCAGTGTAAAGGCGGTAACTCTCGCAATATAGCTGAAAGTAGGTTTAGATCGTTAGAAAGAAGGTTAGAGAAAGACAAACAATTAAAGGAAAGTTATGCACAAGTGATTGAAGAATATTTACAGCTCGGACACATGAGGCCAGTTGAGAAGAACGATGACAAGAAGGACGTCGCGGTGTACCTACCTCATCACGCGGTGATCAGAAACGATAAGACCACCACCAAAGTAAGAGTTGTCTTTAACGCCTCTGAAAAGAATAGTAAAGGCATATCGTTGAATGACACCCTGATGACTGGTCCGACACTGCAGCCTGATTTGAGGCACACCATTTTGAGATGGCGAATTCACAAAATTGGTCTTGTGGCAGACATAGTCAAGATGTACCGACAGGTGAAAATCAATGAAGGTGATGCTGTTTTTCAGCGCATACTTTGGCGTGATAGTCCAACCAAAGATTTACAGGATTACGAACTGATGACAGTAACCTTTGGTACGGCTTCGGCACCGTACCAAGCAGTCAAATCTTTGCAGCAAGTCGCCCACGATGAAGGAGAAAACTACCTACTAGCAAAAGAAATAGTACTTAGTAGGTTCTACATGGACGATTTGATGACGGGTTGTAATACCGTAGAAGAGGGAGTACAAATATACAAACAAATAACAGAATTATTAGGCAAGGGTGGATTTACATTACAAAAATGGAACAGCAATAATCAAAAAATATTAGATACAATCAACACACTTAAACAGGACACAACAACAGGACAAACTAGGACACAAGAAAAAAATGAGAACAACACAGATAACAAGGACAAAAAACAGAACAGGACAAATCAAAGGACAACAAAATCAAAAAGCAATGATAAAAGGACAAAAAAAGGAAAGGACAAAGAAATTAATATAAAATTAGATAATACAATTAAAATTCTAGGACTTACCTGGCAGCGTAGTGAAGATCTCTTTCAATACTCGGTGAAACTTCCAGCTCCAACAACTGCACCTGTAACGAAAAGGTCAATAATATCGGATATAGCTCGACTGTTCGATCCGCTTGGTTGGCTAGCTCCTAGTGTAGTCGTAGCTAAGATATTTATACAAAAATTATGGCTTGCTGGTGTTAGTTGGGATGAGAACCTAAATTTGGAGTTAGTTAATGAGTGGAATACTTACCGTGAGGAATTATCACTACTGCAGAAAGTTAAGATTCCACGTTGGCTGGGTACAAGACCAGGCGATGTATTGGAGCTCCACGGGTTTTGCGATGCCTCCAAAGCAGCATACTCAGCAGTGGTGTACCTCCGTCTTGTCAGCGTTTCAGGAGATGTTAAGGTTACTTTATTGGTAGCCAAGACTAGAGTAGCTCCAATAAAACAAATCAGTATTCCTCGATTGGAGTTGTGCGGAGCGGTGCTGTTGGCTCAACTACTTTCTGAAACGGCAGAAGTCCTAAATATTGACAAAAATCTGGTCAAAGCATGGACCGACTCCACAGTCGTTTTGGCATGGCTCAACAGTCACCCCAGCAAGTGGAAAACTTTTGTGGCCAACCGAACGTCCACTATTTTGACGACAATAGGGTCAACACAATGGTTTCACATTTCCACCAAGGAGAACCCAGCGGACTGTGCCTCAAGGGGAATGCTGCCTAGTTCATTTCTTGATTTTGAACTATGGTTTAATGGACCATCATTTTTAAAGAGCACACATATTGAATACAAAAGGCCAAATGATCTGAAAATAGATTTAGAATCATCAATTAAAGTACACGTAGGTATAGTTCACAAAGATACTGAGGAATCAATTTTTAAAAGGTTTTCTTCTCTGCAGCGATTACTTAGGGTAATAGCCTACTGTCGTAGATTTTTACAAATCAACAAAAATGATAGTCAATATTTACAAAAGAAAGAATTAGACTTATCACTAGAATGCTGTATTAGGAAAGTACAGAAAGAAATATTTACAATAGAATATAAAGAATTAGAGAACAAAGGCTATATACAACTTAAATCTAGCAAATTAAAATCTCTCTGTCCTTTTCTAGACACTAAAGGAATTATTCGAGTTCGAGGTAGGATCGAAAAGGCCAACGTTGATGAACAACAAAAGCATCCAATAGTTATGCCGAGTTCTAGTCATCTTACACACCTGATTATAGCAGACGCTCATCTCAAAACCCTTCACGGAGGTCCTCTGCTGATGACTAATTATTTAAGAACCGCCTATTGGATCCTAGGAGCTAGAAATCTAGTTAAAAAGCATGTTCGTCAATGTGTTGTTTGTGCCAAAGTGAGAGCTAGTACAAGCAACCAACTTATGGGTTCATTACCAACTGTGCGAGTCACTCCGACAAGAGCCTTTTTGCATAGCGGAGTTGATTATGCAGGGCCCATTAGTATAAGGACAACCAAGGGACGTGGACATCATTCCTATAAAGGATATTTGTGCCTATTTGTGTGTATGTCCACGCGTGCAGTTCACCTGGAGGTGGTGAGTGACATGACTACCCAAGCATTTTTAGCCGCCTTCCGGCGCTTTGTCTCCAGACGAGGTCACTGCGCTAAAATTTGGAGCGATAACGGCACAACATTCGTCGGGGCATCAAGAGAGTTACAGCAGTTGCTTGCTATTCAACCGTCAATAGCAGAACACCTTGAAGCCCATGGCACTGAGTGGCACGTTATTCCTCCAAAAAGCCCAAATTTCGGAGGACTTTGGGAGTCAGGTGTAAAATCCACCAAGCTCCACCTCAAGCGGATTATAGGGGACAGCACTCTTACGTACGAAGAGATGAGTACACTTCTTTGCCAAGTCGAGGCTTGTTTGAACTCGCGACCTATGAGTGTTATTAATTCGGAGGACCCAGGCGAACCACTGCCGTTGACTCCCGGACACTTTTTAATCGGAGAGTCTATAGTTCAAGTACCGGATTACAATTATGACGGTTCGAATGTAAATTCTTTGTCCCGGTGGCAATTTGTTCAAAGGTTGGTACAATCATTTTGGGGCCGATGGTCTCGAGAGTATCTTGCTACGCTCATGAATCGCTATAAATGGTCGTCGCGAGTTCCTGAACCAAAAATAGGTGATATAGTCCTGGTGAAGGAAGACGATTTGCCGCCATGTCGTTGGATGTTAGGCAAAGTCGAGCAAAAACATCCCGGTGATGATAACATAACCCGTGTAGTCACAGTGCGCACTAGTAATTCTACTTTTAAAAGACCAACTTCCAAATTATGTATTCTGCCTATTGCAGACCCATGATTTCTTGTTATATATTTTTCTATAGGTATGTTAAGAGTTCATTCTCACTTCTAGTTTTATTGAAATTTAGATCATAGTTTTATATTTACTTACAGCATGTTGATCCATGATCTAGATCAAGTTATATTTACATTGATGACGCTTTAATAATAAGAATTTACACTTGTTAAGTTTTACATTTGTTTACAATTTAAGTCCATGGAGTTGCGATAAATTGTTATACAAATTTATTTTTACAATATTGTTAGTTAATTTACCTAGGACAACTTTTTCGAAAATTTATTGTATAAGATTAGTTCAACATTGTATAGTTTTAGATCAAATATTCAACTTAAGAAGGACATTTCGTCACTAATGTCCTTGGTGGGCGGTATGTTCACGACAGTGTTAACATTTTAACTCAAACCAATGTTTGTTTACATCATTAGTTTTTAGTTTTTTCACTAGAGGGCACTGTACAAAGTTAGAACGCGTTGTGGTTTCGTTTAGCAAGTAAGATAATGCATTTGTGTTCAATTATGGCAAATATAACCAGAACCAGTCAGATCAGAACCCTGTGGTTTTATTTTAAATCCCAGTCGGGTTCCCAACCAGTTCAATTCAGGAACCACCAGAAGCTGTGGTACTGAACAATCATTCTGCCACCCACGATCAACTAGGCGTAAGTCTCTTGATGGAGAGGAGCATCACGAAGGAGAAACTATTTTATGGTACAACGTATTACTGATACAGTATAAACTCTTCTTAAACAAGAAAGAAACAGTTGGTTAAGTTAGATTACATAAAGAGTAGGTACGAGAATTCCCAAACTAGAAAATAAGCTGGTAAAACTATTATAAGCTGTTATTTGGGTATTTATTTATTAGGTTCATGGAAGCAATAATAAAAACTTATTACTTGTAAAAACGCTCAATTCGCGACCGAACCCGGGAGACATTTAAAGGTTTTCTCTGCTTGTAATATACTTCCGAACTGCTTAATAGAAAATATAGTCGTGTCGACATGCAAAACCTATTTCCGGAGAGGTAGAATAGCTTGTACTAAATTCTGATACTTCCTTCCATTTATATCGAATAGGCTACATGGTTAACCGACCTTGGACATACTGGTCAGAATTTTTTGGAACCAAGTTTCGGCTTCTGACTTGTTTACTATGACTATTTACAGATGGCCGGGATGAACGGTTTGACGTGCCTTCCGATGCACGAACTTACCTATATTAACAGATAATCAGTTGATTCAATATCCTAATTGGAAACAACTAAACAAATGTGTGTGTTTTGTTTAGCCTATGTTACCAAGAAATTTGGGAATCTTCCCGTAAACGTTTCCAATACGAATTGAACGTTGTCAATTTTTGGATATATTTGTTTAGTTATTATGTAACAATTATGATACGTATTAGTTTATTATAAAAGAAGTGATAGAATCTGTAATGGAAAATTTAAATCGAAACTTTCCCTAACATTTCCATTTCGAGGGAACGTACCCGGCAATTTTGAGTAAGTAAAAACTATTTCAGGAACAGCACATCACTACCTATTTCCAACAATTTTTTTTATATATAACTAAATAGGCAAACAGGCGTACGGCCCACCTGATGATAAGTGGTTACCGTAGCCTATGAACGCCTGCAACACCGGAGATGTCACGAGCGCGTCGCCGATCCATCCGCTAACAGCACAGCGACCCCTCTGGAGCCTGGCGACCTTACCCACCAGCAGGAACACAACACTGCATCACAGTGTTATTTGGCTGCAGTCTTCTGTAGGGTACTTCCCCAGACGGACTACTCCTTACAAAATGTCCTACCTCTCTTAAAATTATCATAGAATAATGAACAAAATCCACACTTACATATTTCTATGATTATGAGATTAACTTTTATGTAATTCAATGAACGTCCTGAACTGCCAATGTACAGTAAGTGTTAAACCTCTTTAATTAATATGCAAATATGACCGGGAAATGTAACTGAATTCCCAAATTAAGGGTACTGACGTCTTTAATTTAGACAAATATTTACAGGGCGGGTCGGGTCGTTAACTGACGGGCCTAAGGACGTTAATTCTGGGCCTAAGTCTCATACGAATTTATGTAAATAATTAAGTAAAAATGCTTTATTAACTTAACCGAAACAGTACTACAAGGGCATTTCTAGGCAGTAAACGGTAAAAAAAATGAGAGTCAAGTTGCAGTCTATGGTATATTGTTTCTTCTTCTTAGCGTGTTTCTAATTGCCTCTTTTTCCTTCTCTAAAGCTTCCAGGGTACGCTTTACTCATGGTCCTAGATTTGTCAGTACTGGTCATTCATTCATTTATTTCGAGTGCGTTACATGTTCGGTCGGCCTTTTTCAATAAAAGACTGCTGTCTGACCTCTCTTACCCTTATTTATGTATTTATTAAAACTTAATTTTTTCACAAAGAACACATATACTTATAACAATTGGAGGATTTAATGGTTATTACGAGTACAAGGAAATTAGATCATAAGATCATGATTCTAGGTGTGCCCACCAAACGCATCAAAATCATGAAGATATACCGACTTATTCACATCAGTGATCTAGACGCTAATGATGCTAAATCAACCATCTTGACGATGGTTTTGTCAATCTGTTTTTGTCCCTAGAAAGTTTATAAATTACATTCATTTCATTCATTTTATATTTCTATGAAGTCTTTGTTAATGTAAAATTATTTGTTACTGTATGTCGGCAATAAAGATATTTTGTATTGTATTGTACATTTTTGTATGTAAAGGGTGCTTAATAAGCTATACAAAATATATACAGCTTAATTTAATTAATTTTCATATTACAGGCTAATTCTGGCTCAAACATCTCAAAACTCATACAAAAAATCAAACCCTACCTTGGCTTCTCAGAACTCAATTTCCTAGTCCCGACACAGTCAAATATAAAGTGTAATAATACCACTTCCCACTAAGTGTTCGTACATCTGACTCAGACACGTGCAAGAAAATCTAATTTGAAAGAACTTCCCGTATTTGAGGTCCCTATTACGGTTACTTGTGTATGTGTGTGGTGAATATTATTTGAATATAGATAGGTCAATGAACATTTTTTTTGTGGAGTTATGAGGTTCAAGCCGACTTCCTTTTCATGCATTTTTTTTTAATTTTCGTGCAATGATTTCTGGAGCCTTTCTTGAAAAGTAAGCCGAATGATTATAGTTCGATATCGAATGAACTTTATTCGATATAACCGGTGAATCAAACGATTTCCATTCGACTCAACGAATTCGGGTGAGCCATAGCCCTTTTCTAAAATAAATATGCTGCTGATAAGATGTTTATAAAAATAAAAGATGATGTAGACCAGGTTCTGCGAGCTGCATCGAAGAGTTCCCTATTATCGGAGGCTAAGGTTCACTTTCGGTCGCTGCGCCATCTTAGTTAGTTAGACCCGCATTATACCGTACCAACCATTTTAATAATAATAAAGCAGTACCCGCGGGACGTGCTGGTGGTTAATAAAGAAACTAACAAACAAGTTTCACAGTAAAAAGGTCACGTAGGTCGGATGACAGTAAATCTCAGACCATGATTAAATAAAAAAGGAAAAAGCATTACTGATAATGATAATGAAAGACATGCGCTAAAGTAGCGTAACCCACGGCCTGCAGGTCCTCCCGACATTATATACAATTTCAATAATAAAATATGTCCAAATTTCTATACAAAAAGAATCGATATACGCAAGAACGCGTGTCGTGTCAGGACTCAGCGTACAAAATCACTATTCCGTATACTTGATTAAGTGACTGTCAACGGGCGAATAAAAATTCCAACGGCATATTTTTCCTGAAAATATTCCGGGAAGATTGATAGCGATGGTGACAGGTCGGTAAGGGTGCTGTGGGTAGGTTTGCGTGAATTAATTATCATTAAATATGTCACTTGTTTAAGGCTATAAAAGTTGGAAGGCGATAACAGACGTGACCTGCTAGCGATATAATGTGCTTTTCAAAGCTATATTAAGATATATTTTTTTCATAGCTTCTAATTTCATTCAAGACACGCTCGCCGTCAAGGGTAACTAGAAAATCAGGTTTGTTAAAAATGAAGAGCTCTACTACTAATACATAAGTCCCAGAATAGAATCTGCCTGGAAGAACGGTCAACTTGGAGTAAGGTGATGCATAATTTCACACACGAGTCGTGCGATTTGCGACATTCAGACCAAATACCTATTATATATAGGAGCTCGTTAGTCTAGCGCAGTGATTCCCAAAGTGGTCCAGGTGGACCCCCAGGGGTCCACGGGAGACTTGCTGGGGGTCTACGTAGGCGTGAACAAAAAATGGGGGTCCATAAGATGTTAATGGGGGTCCACGAAAATTTATCTGCTTTTGATAGTAAAGAGCAAAAATGTAAGCATAGTTTTTATAAGGGCCTACCTACATTGTTTTAAGTACCTATCTAAGCAGATAATATTTTAATAAGGCAAGCGACTGTTACTTGTCCAAACTTGTGTATTCGATATTACGTACAATTTCGTGTACAGACTTGCAAAGCGCTATCCGCCCGACAATGCTTAATGCTTGTTCAGACATGAACTTGATCAACACTATAAATACTTGATGCCAAAGGCAACCAAACGCATTCATTTGTTTCCGGAATTTCGAAAACAAGGCGGAATTTGGAAAAAAGTTGTGAGAAAATTTATATCTGTGTTTGCTAGTGCCGGAGAAAAGTAAGTAACCTACCTTTTTTTGTTATAGTACTTAAGTATTTTGTTTACGTGTACTAGTCGGTTGATCACAACGGCCTGTATAGATAGGTAACTTAGTAACTTACAGATATTTTAATTGTCCTCTTTCGATTTGAAGACAAACACAGCACGTTTTATTCAATTGTTTTTTCACGAGAGAAGCACTGCCTCTCTAAAAAGGCCGAATAAGCAATATTGCAGAGCAATTAATTTTGTAATTTTTCTTGCAAATAACTACTAATTTTATAAAACAGTAATTTCATAATCATGTTAAATTGATTTTGAAGTAACTATTTTATCAAAACTATTCCTTTTCGGAAAGAGCGAGCGGTGCGCGGGCGACGGGAAAAGGGCGGGGCTTGAACTTCGATGCCTGTTTGTCACGTTTTAACAATGAAGCCGCAGACAAAAAATACGCAAATACACGGAGCGCGTGAACTCATTGATTTAATAAAATGTTAGTTATCGTTTTTATGGACAATTTTGGGATTTCGACGTTTATTTTTTCCTACACAAACATGATCAGTATTCGATACTGAGTACACTAATTTTTATTTATACTATTAAAAATTAGTGGTAAATTATGTACTTTAAAATTGATACCGTTTTGTGAAAACGTTTGTATTTGTCTCAGCGGTTTATTAGTTGGTCCCTTTACAAGCCGTAATTCTATTTCCGCGTGCTGACAAAGGCTGCGGTGTGATACCTATATTCAGAAAAAAACTTGGTTACTAAAACATTTTTTTTACAGGTAAGGTAACTGACACGAAACATGGCTACAGCAAAGAAAAAATGTCGACAATATAGTGTCGATTATTTGAAATATGGTTTTGTTCCATCAGAGGCAGACAAACAATTGCCCATGTGCCTATTATGCAACAAAGTTTTGAGCAATGACTCTATGAAACCATCAAAGCTCGAAGATCATCTAAAAAGGTGTCATACTGATAAAATAGGTAAAGATTTAAAATATGTTCAAACATTGAAAGAAAAATATGGAAAGAGACCCACCATGCACAGTATGTTCGCTTCAACATCTCAAAGTAACGATGATGGCTTGCGGGCATCTTACAATATCTCATTACTTATAGCAAAATCTGGAAAACCGCACACTATCGGAGAACAATTAATTTTACCCGCTGTTGAAGAGGTTTTAAAAACTGTTTTGCACAAATCTCCATTTGACGTACTAAAAAGAATTCCATTAAGTAACAATACTGTACAAAGACGCATTGATGAAATGAGCTCTGATATCGAAAGCTTTTTGTGCAATCATCTGCAAAAAACTCATTTTTCTATACAACTGGACGAGTCAACGTTACCCAGTAATGAAGCATTACTATTGGCATATGTCCGATTTATTGTTGAGGAAGAAATTCACGAAGAATTGCTTTTTGCCAGAACTTTGGAGACTGACACTAAAGGCGAATCAATATTTAATGTCCTGAGTAATTTTTTTACGGAAAAATCGATCCCATTTACAAACATTATTTCAGTGGCAACAGACGGAGCTCCTGCAATGGTCGGGCGATATCGTGGGTTTATAAGTCATCTCAAAAGAATTATACCAGGACTTACAGCTATTCATTGCGTAATCCACCGACAACATCTTGTGGCAAAACATTTAAGTGACAGGTTGAACCAATCTCTTCATTTTGTAATAAAAGCTGTCAACAAAATCAGAAGCAATGCATTGAATACACGTTTATTTGCTCAATTGTGCGACGAAAATGATGAAGACTTCCAACGACTGCTCTTACATACTGAAGTACGCTGGTTGTCGAAAGGTGCATGCTTAACGAGATTTTACTCTGTTTTCGATTCCATATTAGAGTTCTTAGAAAGTAGAGATCCAGATTTAAAAGAAAACTTGATCAAATTCAAAGCAGACATTGCGTATTTGACAGATTTGTTTAAAAAATTTAATGATATTAACTTGCAGTTACAAGGGGACAGCCTGAATTTAATAAAAACAAAGGGGATAATTTCGGCTTTTCTTGGGAAATTGAAATTTATGAAGCAAAACATTAGTCGGCGCGAATTCTCTCAATTTCCAAACTTGTCGCAGGTAGAATGTATTGATGAGGATATCCATACCTACAGTCAACATTTAAGTGCCCTGCATGATGACTTCAAAACCAGGTTTGAAGATATACTGACGATGGATATACCACCATGGATAATAAATCCATTTGATGAAACGGAAGTGGCCAATGTTGTATTACAAGAGGAGCTGCTCGAGCTAAGCACTAATGAGGAGCTGAAGGTGAAATTTAGAAAAGGCTACCCAACATTTTGGCTGCAAGCAGAAATACCCGAAAAATATCCTGGACTGTGGGAAATCGCAAGGAAATTTTTAATAGCTTTTCCCTCGTCATATCTTGTCGAAAGGAGTTTTAGTGCCGTTACAAACCTCTTAACAAAAAAAAGGAGCAAATTAAACATCACAGAGCGGGGGGATTTGCGGTTATTGCTCACAAAAATAAAGCCAAACATTGATCGTTTGCTGACACTCCATCAGATACATCCTTCCCATTAATTAAAATTATGACCTGAACCTATATTACCTTAATATTTTTTTCTTGTAATTCTATTCTTTTAATAAATAAAGTGATATAAAATGTACCATTTTTCGTTTTTATTTTACATATCGAAATATAGGGACAGAACTCAGAAGTGACACAATTATTATTTTTTGGCGACTTTAAGAATGTGGTAGAAATGTAGCAGCAGGGGGTCCACCGAAACCAGTAAAATTTTGAAAGTGGTCCACGAGAAAAATAAGTTTGGGAACTACTGGTCTAGCGCGACCCGCGTATCCGTAGCGAATGCGCTTATCAAGCGACGGTGTGACGCGACCACTATTGAATTGGTCGCCATTTAGTAGCATTTTCTATCTTGAGCTCCTCCGTGCTTCAGAAGGCACGTTAAGCCGTTGGTCCCAGTTGTTGTCGACAGATAGCAGTCATTAGGCTGTGTCAAATGCCTTGGGGTAGCCTGAAAAATTCTGACAGTGTTGGCCACTTACACACCTCGGGTCATGTTCCTGTTGGTCTGGTTTCCCTGTAAAAAGGGTTACGGAGGTCAGACGGCAGTCGCTCCATTGTAATAATCAGTTTCGCCAAATCTAGGACCACGACTTACAGCGTACCCTAGGTTTCGAAGCGTAAGCTGACGACGCAACTAGGAATACACGCTAGGATGATGATGATCTGGTAGTCGTTTAAGGAACCACATCAGAGGCCGAGAGGCGGTTCCGCACAACTTTGTATAAACCTATCCTAAGTTATTTAAATGAAAAACCCTCAAAACCCTAAAGGTACCCCAAAAAATACTTTCGCCAAGAATAAAAACAAAATATTGTCATAGAAATTGTTATTTCAGCTGCATATGTCTATTTAATAAGTTACCAGAACAAATTAAAGAGATGGAACTTTAAAAAACTTTTAAAAATATACTTTTCAAATTACTTACCGGGAATTTTTAGACAGTAAAATATACATAGCTCTAAGAATGCTCTCAAATTAAATATTTTGCGGCCATATTGTTTTTTTAACACCAGACTGTACCACTTTCATTGCAAACAAACTGTTTCTTTCTTGTTTTCTTTCTGACACCAGGATGTACATGGTCGATAGACAATGTAACCTTCACGAAATGACGATGATGTTGACACAAATTCAAACTATTAAGTACAATTTTTTTGTCAACCTTACAATAGTATATTATCTGTCTCGTAAAATATTTCCAGCATAATTCGCCGCCTAATAAACCTAAGCAGTGTTAGATTTTAATTTTTCGTCAAGCCACATCGGCTTATGGTCTTGCTTTTGTTGGAGTTTGACCGGGAAATACTCTTACCGTAAGCGGGTTACATGCAAATTACACTTTGTTATCTGAAACAGCCGAAACAAAACCGAAACGGCATTTTATTCTGGTACTTTTTTGTGGTTTTAACAAACTTGTGCGTTTTCTTGAAATTTCCGTGTTTTGAGATTTTGAGACGGTTCATATTTTTTTTTCTATCATAATATTTGCCTGATTAAACCATGAGATTCTATTAACTGCGTCAAAATTTTCTATGGCTAATCTATAAAACCTGGCGGACTTTTTTTATACAACTAAGTAGGCAAACAGGCGTACGGCCCACCTTAGTAAGTTTTTTCACATTATTTGGCTGCGGTCTTATGAAGGGTGGAGGTACTTCCCCAAACGGACTACTCCTTACAAAATGTCCTACCTCTCTTGGACTAAGGCATCCTTACAAAATCTTAATGCACACATTAAATAATTTTTAAGCTTAGCAAATCAATTCTTAAGCTATAAGTTATTGTGAAAGTAAGGTCCTTCAAGTAAAACAGAAATTAGAACAGCCTAAATAGCCCAATAAAAACAAAATGTTATTACGATATCGTCAAGTACCCCAAACAAAACCACCCCAAGTAACTAAAGGATCGCAAATGGATCATTAGGCGTTGCTGCTCCAAGTCACTTGATTGATTACGTTATATTGTTGTTGAAATATTAACTTCAATTAAGTTCAGGTGAAAAGTTTGACTAAAGAAACTTAAATCAAATGAAATCGACATTTTTTGACATCTTTTAATGATGGCAGCTAAGTATCTGCATTTTTTTAAACAATTATAGAATAGTATAATAATATATTATAATACAATTGAAATGGGATAAGGCTAGGATTGATGATAATGATGAATTATAGGATACTATCGAACTCTGCTATTACCTATGATAGTACTATGCATTCTCCGTCATTTCAGAGCTACACACAAAATAAGTAGTTACTTGATGGTATTAATATTTGACTTATTAGAATTCCTGAACCTAACATTCTCATTTGAAATCATAGGGAGGTACGGTAAAGTGGATTTAGGTACAAACATACTGTCAGCGCATACTGTTTTTGCCACCACGGGTTCAAAAAGATAACGCTTCTTATTGTACTTTGTTACAGGTACCAGTACTATAGATTATATAAAATTTTTGATGGTTGTATCAGACTATCCTTTTCAGATCTTGTACACAGGAGAAGTGATATTATTTCTCTGTCAAATCTAAAATGATTGATTACCACTGAGGCCTCTTCTAAATATATTTGTAAGATCCAAGGACTAGTCTGTTGGGAAAATACGTTATTGAACCTCCAATATGATTATAAAGTTTCATCAATTTTCAACCCCTTGAGAGTATGAATGGATGTTTCCTAAAACGTGATAAAGTTTGAGAGATTTATTAGGTAGGAGTATTCGCACAGTGTGTGACGTCATTCATAGGTAGGTTTTATTAATTACGATTTATATGTATCATTATAAGATTTATTTATTTATTAAAATTTTATTGTACCATAAGTAAACACACATAAACAACAGGCGGAGTTAATGCTAACAATCTTTTTCACTACCAGTCAACCTTAAGAAGATCACCTTATGTTGTGTTTTTTTTTTAGGTTTAGTTATTTTATGTAGTTGTATATTTATAGGAATGTAATTAATGAAACAAAAGCATACACTTTTTTTAAATTAAATGCACAAAATAAATTTATTAACGAATTTAATGCTTAAAACATTGTCTAACAGGCAACCAGAATTAGCAAAAAACAGTGTAACAATAATACTATAAACTGAAGATTTGTGATCTAATGTAGCCATCAGAGAGTAAAATAAGCCAATATGATAACCCTACTGCACTTTTGTAAGGGGAGTAGAACCAGTCATGAGCCAAGCGGTGCCACTATCAGATTTTTTATATACTTCAACTGTAGCTTGTGCTACTGCATCTGAACTTTGAATCACTTCATCTTCATGAAGTTTTATCCAATCTTGCTGAACTTTTTCATCTCTATTCATCATTTTCTCAAAGAAAACAGTATCGGTAGCACCAGGACATATAGCAATCACACGAACGCCGGTTCTTTTAAAATGGTATGCATGTCCTAAAGATTTTGAAAACCCCACAATAGCAAATTTTGTTGCTGAATATACAGACATGAATTCTGTTGTCTGAATTCCGAGAGCAGAAGCAATATTGATAATAGTTCCACCTTTTCCACCATTGTCTTGTCTCATGTGTTCATAGAATTTATAAGTCCAATTTATTAAAGCTACAGTATTAATATCAAAGCATCTTTGAACATCAAACTCATCAGTAATACCAGCACTGTTTACAAGAATATCAACTGTGTTATACTTCTCTATAATACGTTTATATGTTTCATCCAAATCTTTGGTAATATCACATTTCACATATACAGCTTTATTATCACCAAATTTATAATTCAATTTTTCAATAGCTTGTGCACCAAGATTTTTATTGATATCTACAAGTATTACATTATAAGCTCCCTTTTGAAGGAAACTCGTAGCAATAGAAAGTCCTATGCCATTCGCACCACCAGTAATAAGTGCCAATTTATTTTTTAAATCGTATTCCATATTGACGTTTTACTTGTAAACAAACTTTGATTAAACTAGTTGGATTTCATATGCCTTATCTTAGCTTGACCGAGGTCAATTATTTTTTGTAACTATGATCGACAAAAATAGTTGAATAGAGTGTATGCTTTGTATTTTATGTGTATGAAAGTCATCATTGCATTTTTCTAGAGTCATGTGCTTTTCCGATTGCGTTCTCAGATATTTGTTTTATTTTTTAACTCTATATACTGATCCACTTTCTTACTTTTTTCATCACTTTGTCCGCTATTCGTTCTTTGGCAGTAGGTTCATTAGTACTTACTGCCTATATCTGCAATACGATGTTGGGCCATTTCTTTTTGCATTTCTAGGCATGATGGAAGACTGTTCCAAACGTAAATTGTAACTGCACTGCACCACCGGTATAAACTGCAACTTTATTTTACAATTTTTAAAACATTGAAATTATTTTACACGTAAATGAACGTTATTTGAAAACCTGCGAATAATGGTTATAGTTTACTTGCTGTGTAAATATGGTCAAATAGCTGTAATAGAACATTACACAATGAAGCGAGGTCAAGTATTCTTTTCTATATTTCGTCAACGAACTCTGAAGAAAATATCTCTTGTATTTGAGACTTGATTTCGAGTTTTGCAAGAAGTGGTCTAATAGTGATTAATACACAGGGAAAATATGTTTTTCCCTGTCTTTTTTGTGTAATGTATTCGAAAGATAATGACTTTATTACAGAAATCACAGATTATCAACTTACCATTATATCACCGACACCTAGCCGAAACACCTGTTATAACAGTCCTGAATAAACCTACCCTTTTCAATGATAACAGTTTCGTCAATTTGGATGCAAATCGTTCATTATTTTATCAAAGCGCTGATTGGTTTTTGGCTTAGGAATATACCTTTCCGACTTTCTAGCTCCTGCTCTATTTATGAATTTTCGAAGGCAGTTTTCAGATTCTCTTGTGGATTACCTTTTACATGTGAATTTTTATGGAATGTTTACATTTTTTGTTTTTGGCGGCACAAGTTTCTTGATTCACAAACAAAAAAATGATCCAATTAAAAATCCAGTAGGTAAGTTTAAAGAGAAACGTTTACTTCGTAGATCGTAAATCATGTGCATATGGTACCAAAAGCGACCATTTTAGTAGGCATAGTTGTCATAGAAAACACAAAACTTTCAGAGTCCAAACGTACCTATTTCACCACGACGTAAAAGCGGGGCTTTTTTGAGTATCTGTATGTCTGTGTATTGCTGAGTGTCAGTCTGGAGCGATTTTTTGGTTCAGCTATTTGAAGGTTATCCTTAATGAAGTTTAGAGTATATGTGTAGAGAGTACTTTTGCTTCCAATCTTTATACGTATAGGTATATATATATAAAAAAAACTAAATACGTATCGTTTCTACGTTACGTTATCCGCAAAGGAACCCGCCTGTTTGCCTAATTAGATTTAAAAAAAAGATTTTGAAGATACATTTTATATCTGCAGGTCAAATATAAAATATTGACTTTGACTTTTTGGATAATTTATACCGATGTGATATTTTAAATTGTTCGAAGTGCGAATCATACATTCTCATACATTTCAAAAATAATGCTCTACAGTTTTCACTCTTTGTAGCAATATAAATAGCTGGGATGCGAACAAAAAAACGTTATCTATACATATAAATAAAATTGGAGTGTCAGTTTATAATATTGAAATAACCGTTTTCTACTACATGCATATGAATATATATATACGGTACATGCACCAAAATAACATTTTTTACAATTTTTGTCTGTCTGTCTGTTTGTTTGTTCCGGCTAATCTCTGAAATGGCTGGACCGATTTTGACGGGACTTTTATTGGCAGGTAGCTGATGTAATAAGGAGTAACTTAGGCTACGTTTATTTTAGAAGAATTCTTTAATTTTAGAAAAATAAAGTAATGTTGCAATGTCCAAGTACTGTCCAGTACCGCGCGCAGATGCAAAGAGCGCAAAAAAATAAATAAAAAAATTAAAGAATCGACTGTTAGGCGGAACGAAGTTCGCCGGGTCAGCTAGTGATAAATATACATCACTATCAGCTTTAGAATAGCTGAGCAATATTTCCAGCGATAACCTTCGGTCTGTGATAAGTCGTGTTAAAATAATAACAAATAATACGATGTTACTATTAAATGGTAAAGTCCCCTCTTAACAATAATTATTTGCGGTTTCTTTTAATAGATAGAGTATTTCAAGGGGAAGGTTCATATGATAATACATGCATGATATTGTAGAGATGAACACTGATAATTTTTGAGGTTTTTAATGTGAGGTCGTAAATTAACACATTTTTGGCGCTTACATTGCAAACGATGGCTTAACCCTTAAGATAGATCAAAATAATGTACTACAGTTACATCTTACAAATGTCTAGAAAAAAGTCCACGACATTTTAATCAATTTGAAGTCGGTGCAAATTATATGAAAAATATAGTCTATAAAATGTTCCTTACGTTCATCGCCATCATCAGCTTCAACATCTTCAACCCCCATTATAAGTCGGTCTATGCCAAACTTCTCTTCCTTAGTCTCTTCTCTGGCACAGACTTCAAATCAATTAAAATGTTTGAAAAGGAAACTCATTTTATAACCAAAAACCTATTTCTTCCTGTTCATATGAGATTGAAGTCGGTTCAGATGTTTTTCTAAAACCTTTTATTCCCCTTTTTTAGTTTTATATAATATGCAATACCTACATTTTTGGAAGTCGGTTAAACGTTCCAGAATCGGCTCACCTTCATTTATTTATTCGTATCGAATGAATTACATGACCAATTGACCTTGCACACCATGGTGTCAGAGTTTTTCGGAACCGCCTTTTGGCCTCGGATGTTGTTCGTTTAATCCGGGCGGGACCAACGGCTTAACGTGCTTCATTATCACAGATCATTCGGGTTGCAATGTCCTCACCAAACTGGACAGAACTAAGCAAAGTATGCTTCCCATGGGAATCGAACCTAGGACCTCCTAAAGGTATAAAGCAAATGCCGTGACCACTGGACTAGCCACTAACCTTGCAAATAAGAACATTGTGAACCCTATTTACTGCAAATAAATTGAATTGTATTGACCCACGGAGACTGTATACATTAATACCTAAATCGCAGTAAAATATGAAGAAATTCCCTCGACATTCCTTAGATTCCATCATCATCAGGACCATATATGTGATGACTTTAAGACCATCGAGGAAGCTCCATTTAAAACTGTATAAGAATCTTTCAGTTATCATGTGAAGATACAAAGTATTATCCTCTTTCTCCTTACCGTCAACGAGTTATACCTTCCATCATCAGCTCATCAACATAATATAGTGATTACTAGACAAACGTAAAGACTTGAGTAGCATCAGAAAATATAAAAAACGTAACGCGTGCCTAAAAACTTTTAGGTTTGCCCTCGGTTTCTCTGTGTTCACATCGTGACAATATGGCACTATCTCGGGAGTATTTCAAATAATCAGAGGAATCGGTAAAAATAAGTGACACGCGCCTAAATAATTTTACGTTTGTCCTCGTTTTTCATGGGATCTCATCATCAGATCCTGACCTGGTGACAAAGAGACCACCTCGGGAATATGTCCGTTTGAATAAAAAAAATATTTTGAAAATCTGTCCACAATTGGCGGAGTAATCTTTGAAAATACGTAGATAAAAAAAAAAAAAACATATACACGAGCATAGAACCTCCTCCTTGTTTTAAAGTCGGTTAAAAATATATAGCCGTTTTGGTGGCAAAGGCATTAGGCCCATAGAGCTCTAAAGAAAATTATTTTATGGTTCGATCTTCTTTGGAAATACATTCGTATAGTACTCGTATTTGGTCTCAGGCAGATCTATGTAGCCGGTTTTGAAAAAGATGTTTAATGCAAAGGCTATCTTTAACTTACTACATTATCCCGGTCGAAGTAGGTGCGGGCTGCTAGTACACAACAAAAGTACTAAAATCATAGTAAACTATCTACCCTAAGGTTGAAGAGGTTGCCTGTGTATATATTTTACAAATTTTTTTTTCTAATCCTGCAATCAGTCATATGACGTCTTCTCTCTCGATATTAACTTTTTAGGGATTATTGTCAGTTGCCACTGCACTAATTAATTGACCGTTTTTTAGAGTGTGCCCTGTAGTATGTAGGTACAATACGTACGTACAGGCAACAAAGAGTTATAATTATTATTATGTACTAGCTGTTTCCCGTAGTCAAAATGTAGCCTATGATTGACCCCGGGTCTTCAACTATATTCATACCAAATTTCATCAAAATCCGTTTAGCGGTTTGGCCGTGAAAGCGTAACAGACAGAAAGACAGACAGACAGACAGACTTTCGCATTTATAATATTAATATGGAAGTATGGATATTGAACTACCTTCCGCTGGCAAAAGTGGTGTGGTAGTGTGACTACGGATAATCAAATTTACGTTAGTCACACTGGTGTGATAAATTGGTTGCTATGGAATGGTTGGGCAACATATTCAGGCGCAGTCAGTCCACTGCTGGACATAGGCCTTACCCAAAGATTTCCAGAATGAATGAGGTTGGAAGCGGCCTGTATCCAGCGCTTGCTTGTAACCTTTTTCAGGTCATCTGACCATTTGGTTGATGGATGTCCAAAAAACAGTTGTATACTTTTGGCAAGCTTTTTTAACATTGAAATACTAACGTTCGAAACAAGTAGTAGTGTCCATGTCTACAAAGGAAAACGGTCTCAGTAGTGGAGCCGTGCTTACTCCACCTAATCTGCGTTGAACAGACAAACTGACCAAAGTCAACTGTTTACAATTATTAACATTATAATAAAAAAATAAGATAAAAGAGAAAAAAAAAAACAAAGAAAAAATTAATACATAAGACCACCCCGTGTCGTACCTGGCCCAAAAGTACCCATAACGCCAGCAGCATTCCCCCTTTGGATCGCTATTGATAATCTTTGAACAAGATACGACACTGAGTGGTTATCTTTGGTATTTACAAACATGCGACGACCTAACTCGTTTATAAAAGCCCTAGCTTCCGAACCCCAAGCACCCGTGGTCTCAAAAGCAACAGGCACAAAAATATAGGCTGGCTTAAGACAGGCATATTTTATGTGTTTTTGCTTAGCAGCTGTCTCAGCAGCGGACCCCGCAGCCCTGACACTGTCCTTTACATGTGAAGCGGCGAATGTGCTGACGCAAGTCGCGTCCCACAACAAACATCTTCCCTTGTCCCACGGTATCAGTGTCAAGCCATCAGGCCGCTTGCCATCGGTACGGCTCAAACCTGGAGGCTCCAAAATACACGGAATATTAGCGTTTATCATGGCTCTCCTTATAATGTCATTTAAGGAGTGATGTCTTGAAAATCTACCGGCACACCTTAAACAGCTCAGGCCATGATACCCTTTCACATCAACAAGAGCTCCACAGATGCATTGATGTGGCTCACAAACATCAGAACCAATCCTAAGAGCAGCTGCTATTCGCACAGTGTTGTCATCCATTAGAGTTCCTAAATGAGGAGATGGCAACGCATGTAGCCAAGCACCAGACTCCTGTGTCAAAACAGACTTAATTCTTGCCAACTCAATGCCTGTGGCATTGGCTACTATGTTATCTACAATGTTCTTGGCAAGAATATCATCCCACTTACTTTGAGTTTGCGGCTGGTCGGGCATATCCTGCTGACCAACATTCCTAACTTGCCATTCGGCAAGGGCCTCAGTTACAAAGGGCAAAGATAACTCACCACCATTTATACATAAAATACGAGTGACAAGTTCAATAACCCCATGAGACGAAGCCAAAAATGCCGGCAAACCGGTGTCTTGTACCCGACGGATACCCAAACCACCATGTCTGACAGGCAGTGATGCCTGTCGCCACTGGTCTTCACTTAAGCGGGCATTTTAAAATTGATTCCAGTATACTCTTGAGGGTCGAGTCAATGACAGAAATTTCATGGGGGAAAAGCCATATCGGAGCCGTCCTCAAAGTGTAAGTCAGTTTGGGCATGGATAAACAACATCTAAAAAGAGTCAGTGCGACATGTACTGGTAAATCCTTAAGCATGTTTTCAGAACTACGAATAATATTATTTTTATTAATAATAGCAGAAGGAATAGCCTCTGGAAAAATTGGAGCCCCGAGCAAGTTAAAATCCGCCTTATCCACTATTCTCATATCAGGTAGAAGGGAACTAATGTTGGTTAAAATAGAGGGATCAGAACTGCAAGTGAAGAGCTCACATTTGCTTGTATTTAACTCGAGACCTAGTTCCTCAAACCTAGTAATGATGTTTCGGAGATCGTTTTTAATATCAGAAGGAGTTCCTCCAATGACACCATCATCGAGATACCAAATATTAAGCGGAGAGTTTAAATCATAATCATAATCATTTATTTTGTCAAACACAGGTAGCGTAGGTGTTAGTATGGTACAAAGTTCACTGTGCGCACCGTTAGGCGTACAAATTTTTTTGTGGTAGTTTAATGATAACAAAATAATAAAAAGTACTGGCATACAATTTTGTTCAAATAAGACATTTATCATTGAATTCATAATATTAAACTTATTTATCGTATTACGTTAAGTATAATTAAGAGTGATTTGACTATTACAATTAAAGAAATATTATTTACTATTAGGTATACATAGAAATGATGAATGTTGTAAAGTCATGATAGATAATATTAATAAATTAATGTAAAGTTCTATTCTATAATTAATTTAAATGTTAAGTGAAATTATCATTAAAATATTCATCCACACCATAATATGCTTTGTCTGTTAGCAAGTCAGATAATAAACATTTGAATTCACAAATTTCGTCGCACTGGCGAATATGTGGTGGTAACTTATTGTATAGTTTAGGAGCCATAGCATATATACTTTTGTGGAGAAATGTTGTCTTTGTTGGCAAAAGATAGAGTTTATCAGAGCGACGTTGACTTTCAACAGGTTTGTAAAGATTATAGTTATTTTTTACGAAAGCACATACTTCATAAATATATAGAGATGGAAAAGTAAGTATTTTAAGTTTCTTAAAATGTGGTTTACTTGATTCTCTTTGGTTTAAATTGCATATTGTTCTAATACACTTTTTCTGTGCTATGAAGACATCTTTATTATTTGTGGCATTCCCCCAGAATATTATACCATATCTTAGTGTGGATGCTACATATCCGTGATACGCTGTTAAGAGTGCTGTATGATTTGCAACTTTACTTAGCATAAATAACGCATAAGAGAATTTGTGTAATTTTGTAATAACATGATTTATTTGTGTTTGCCAAGACATATTATTGTCAATAAAAAGTCCCAAGAATTTTAAACTGTTTGTTTCTTCAATTGGAATGTCGTTATGAATTACATTTAATTTATTAATTTTATTTTGTCGAATTTTAAATGTCATTAATTTGGTTTTAGATAGGTTTATTTGAAGATTATTTGCATTTAACCAGTTAATTGTTTTTGTCAGATTATTTTTTATGTCTGTATTTATATAGTCATAATTTCCTTTGTCAAATATTATCGCACTGTCGTCAGCGAATAGAGACATTTGATTATTAGTTATTTCGGGAAGGTCATTTATATATACAAGAAATAGAAGGGGAGCCAATACTCCACCTTGTGGTACTCCAAAACAAACTTTTTCGGCGTCGGAAGAGCTAATTTCCAAAGTTTTGGTCTTAAGATTAATCGTTTCTATTTGTGTTACTTGTATTCTATCCTCTAGGTAAGATTTTATTAAGTCAAATGCATTTCCCCTTGTACCGTATACGTACAGTTTATTTAGTAGTACTTCATGGTCTACAAAGTCAAAAGCCTTGGTCATATCCATGCACATTGTGGCACTTGGTTTATTTTTATCCATTTTGAGGTGTATTTTTTCCAGAAAGTTATATATGGCATAATTTACAGTTTTGTTTTTCCTGAAGCCCATTTGTTCTTTACAAAATATTTTATTTTTTTCGAAATATTTGTAAAGGCTACTATGTATTACCTTTTCAATAATCTTTGAGAATACTGACAATAATGCTAAAGGTCTATAGTTAGATATCTCTTTTCTGTCATCTTTTTTATGTAAAGGTTTGATAATGCAAGTCTTCAATTTGTTTGGGAATATGCCGTTTTGTATGCTATTATTGATGATATGACTCAATACTGGGGCTATGATTAATGAGACTTTTTTTATTATCTTCGTGCTTATTTCATCATAACCGGTACTATTTGTATTTTTTAATTTACTTATTATTTTTATTATGTCTTGTGGTATAGTTGGGTTAATAAAAATTGACTTAGATGATCCGTGTAAGCATGTATTTTTAGTCTTGGTTTGTGTGTTGCTATTCGATTTCACTTGATTTACGTAGAATTTATTGAAATATTGTGCAATATGTTTTGGGTTAGTAACGGGTTTTCCTTTTATATGTATTTCTTTGATATTTTCTTTAGGTATATTCTGTTTCGCTGAGTTGATTATATTCCATGTCGCTTTTGACTTATTGTTACTGTTTTGTATGTAGAATGTATTTTGAGCTTTTTGAGTAAGTTTAAGTATTTTTTTGTATCTCATAGTGTAATTTTTAAATGTTTGTTTTGATTCTTTATTTGGTTTACGCCTGTATTTCCAGAGTAGTTCACGTCTTTTTTTGCTGGCAAGTTTAATTCCGCGCGTTATCCACTTTGTTTTTTTACTAGTTGAGATTTTACATCTAATTTTGGGAAAGCATAAGTCATAAAAAAGTTTAAAAATGTCAAAAAATCTATCAAAACTTTCATTTACATCGTTTGTCTCATATGTTTCAGTAAAGTGTAAACTCTGTAAACAATTCATAAACTTTCTTATGTTATCTTCATTGAAATCGCGTTTATTTATGAACCAGTGTTTTAAAATAGTTGTTTTATTCACTGGAAACATCATGTTTTGGGATTTGTGATCAGAAACACCTAATTCTACTACTTTACTTTTGCATCCTCTTATATTATGTATGATATTGTCTAAACAGGTACCACTGCTTGGACGGGTAACTTCTTTTATGGCCATTTTTAAATTAAACTGTTTAATTAATCGGTCAAAATTGGTGGAATCTTTCGTTATTGTGAGCATATTTATATTAAAATCACCGCAAATAATCACCTTTGTCTTTTTGTGGTTAATAGTCATAAGAATTTTATTTAATGTGTTTAAAAATAAGTCAACGTTTGAATTTGGTGTTCTGTAAATACATAGTATTATTATTTTATTTTGTGTTAGTTCGATCGCACAGCATTCAAATACATTAGTAATGTTAAATTTTTCAACGGTTATTATTTTTTTGTACTCTAATCCGTTTTGAACAAGAATACAAGCACCACCTTTTCTTTTTTTACGCGAGTAATATGTTGCTAAGTTGTAGTTGGGTATATTGAGAAACTCAACGTCGCTCGTCGTCATATTATGTTCTGTGAAACACAGAATATTTACATATTTTCCGTTTTCGTGAAGGTTATTAAGATACTCTATTATTATATCAGATTTGTTAATAAGTCCGTTAATATTTTGATGCATTATACATAATCTGTTATACACGAAAAAAATCATTTTCATCGTCCGGGTTTTCACTTTTATTTGTTTCATTCAAAAAGTCTTCATGTGTATGTGTCATCGTGATGTCAGTAGGTGTTGTATGCATTTGAGAATCATCTTTCGCTATATTATTGTATTTTTTAATATCAATTATTGTTTTTATATTCTGCATTATAGTTATCATTCCCGTAATATTAACTTTTCCAGTTCGGTATGAGAACATGTCGAATGTCAATTCTTTATTACTGTCAACTACCTCCGCGTATTTGTTTCTCCAAGCGTCAAGTGTTAGTAATGCATTAAACATCTCCACTCGACAGTTGTATATTACTGCTCCGCAGATATATGTAGGCAAGGCAACCACAATGTTTGTGTTTTTTATTTGTTTCAAACGTTCAGCCATTTCATAGACCAGTGCAGTATATTGTTGAGAGTGACTAAAATCCGTTTCTCCGATAATTAAAATACAGTAATCGTCTTTAGTGTAACCTTCTAATTTTGAGTTTAATCCTGATAAAAGTTGTGTGATTCCTCCTCCAGTTTGTATGTAATGACAGCATGTGAATTCACTGGTAAGTTCTAATTTTTCTAATATTCGTGTAACATTGTTTTGGTTACTACTACTTAGAATACACATCCTTTTATTTTTAGTTTTATTCTTATCATTATTACATAGTGTTTGGTTACTGATTTGTGATGCTTCTACGTCGGAAAATTGTTTAATTCTTTTTGTGGGAGGGTTTTTTTGTGTGAGCGTATTCTCTGATGTATCATTTTCAGAGAATGAAGTAGAATTTTTCCTCTTTCGCCTTCGTGATTTATTATTTTTTTTCTTAAGTTTCGTGTTTTTAGACGAGTTTTCAATATTTTTCTGTAACATATTTATTTTGCTATCTTGAGTTTTTATTTTTTCTGATAAACAGACATTTTCCCGAGTTAAGCGTATTATTTCATTATCTGCATTTTTTAATTGATTTTGTAGTAGGTCAATTTGATGTTTCAATTCGTCGACGTCATTATTTTCTGTCAAATCTTGGGTACTTGATGTTCTTAGGTCAGACATAGTTGATAGAAAGGATTCATTTGAAGTGTTCATGATGTCATTTATGTTTTTTGTTCTTCTTAGTGTAATGTTTTCTGACGTCATTTTGTTATTTATGTTAGTTTTTGTCAATGGTGTTATTTATTTATCAATGATCCTTACTGGACTAGTAGTGCCGTGAGTGCCATTTAACCGCTATGACGTCTAGTGTTATGTTCCAAATCTGACTGTGCTCGAAGATGTTCTCAAATAAATTGATTGTTTCCGATTAAAAACCAATTTTTAACAAGCATAAAAATCTTGCACTCGATGGGGCTTGAACCAGTGACTTACGGGTGGGATATTATGTGACGAAGCGCGCAGGCGTCCACCGAGACCATTTGACCAGGAGACTTCTGATGACCGCGGCGAATTATGGCATTAGTTAGTGCGTTTCTATGCATTAAACGTTAATCGGTGAGTCACATAAGTTTGAACTGATTGGCTTATGTGGAAACAAAGAAAGTTTTTGGTTCGATAGGTTTATGCACTATTTATCTGTATTTTATCCGAAAAAATGTTTTACTCTATTTTCATACACTTTATTTTATTTATATTTATAGAATAGCACTAAGGTGTACATAGTTCATTTAAAGTCTTATTATTGTTCACTTTAATCTTTAGTCACTCAGATAACTGTTATTTAAAAACTGTTTTGCTGGTTAGATTTCGTCAAAAACACTTAACACAGATGAGTCATTATTAAGTCTTAAATAATTAGTCACTTTTGACATAAATTATCTACTTTAACAATTATACTAAATTAATTTCTGCAGAGCTAATGTTTACGTTGCAGCGCGTAACACACACGACCTTAAAGAAGAGACAATGCTATTTAGAGCCAAACTAAAAATTAGAGGGCCCAAAGGGTCGCCTTGTTGCACGCCCACCTGAGAGGACAAACAAGAAGTGCCAAAGAACAACCGGCTAGGTGCTACGTAGCACTGGTGCAAAAAAGGATACAAACTAGGGACATTGTCCCGAATTTCTTTTAAGAGACAATCTCTTTTGATACTATTAAATGCATTTTTTACGTCGAGTTTAATGATTAGGTTGTCAGTATTCATCTTAGACAAAACAAATGCTCTAGTCGCGTGAATGGCGGCCTCACATCCCAAAGGTGTTCCAAACCCTAGTTGAAACGGCTGTAGAAGAGCAGCTGCATTTAATTTCATTGCCCTGCAACCAAGTTTGGCAACCAGGCGACGCAAAGTATTCCCAACTGCTATTGGCCTTACACTACCATCTTTTTTAGTTAGCGCACATAAAGATGCCCCATATAAATACGGGCTTACCTCTGGATTGAGCATTCCTCTCAATAAAAAGTTGCACAGTCTAGTGAGTGTTTCCAAAAGGCGATTTCCATTGTCACCTGCAGATGGAGATACAAGGTCTTTCAGATGAGCAGGTCGAAACCCATCTAATCCGGCCGCCGAGCCCCCATAAAAGGAGCTTATAGCTTCCCGCACATCACAGCTGGTTACTACAAGCATAGGACATGTAATATCCGGTTCGGGTGGGTATGACAGTGGACGTGATGGTGGAGGATGCTTATCATGAAGAGCATTTAAAGTATCTGGGTTATTGGGAGCCAGACCAAGCTCAGATGTGAGTATCCTAACTGCACCTCTGAAATCACCGTCGTATACCTTGCTTTCTATAGCCCTTCGTCGAGAGTTGGTTGTTGTAAGACCATGTATATCTCCAGCTAATGGATTCAGGGCATGACATATATTCTCCTTTACCTTAGTAGTGAGGGATCTATGATCGTTACCATCTGGCACTCTCAACGAAGAGTAGGCAAATGTTAAAAGATTATACCAGTCATCTGTACCATTGCACTCCAGGCACTGTTCTAAAACTTCATTAAACTTGCCAGCCGCTACATGTCTAGCACCTTTAGGTATACGCTTAATAACTTTTACATTTTTCTTAAGGCTAGCGAGAACCTCAAAATCAGGTGAAGGATCCGACTGTAACGGAGCTGATTGCACCACCAATGAAGTTGGCAGCTGAGACTGGGTTTTGTGTACTCGACTAATATGTACGTTGAGACCACGGGGTACAACGAAAAGTCTCGTAGAGTTTGGGCATTGAGGACAAGTAGATTTTTGCAATTCGCTCATAGTTACCTAAATAAAATAAAAATATATATTTTTTTTTTTTTTTAGTAATGATATACATAATTAAAATGTGAATAAAATTATATTATTACTACAAAAATTAACTAGATATTATTAAATAGGCATATATACACTATAAATACAGTACCATTATCATTTATTCATATGTTGCTTGATTATAATAAGGTATCCACAAATTCAAATCTGGAACTATTTTGAAGAATACAATTAATATAAACTGCAATTGGCAACGCTTGATTGTATCCACTAGGCTTATTTTGGCCTTCGTTTAGTTGTTTTTGACCACGATCAGAAGTGCGTATCCTGCGGCTTCTGTCAAGAGCACACTCTAAGTTACTGGAAGTCTCGCTAGCGGCGGCAGAACAAAAATAAAAAATATAGCTCTATAGTAGAAGTCCAAAAGCAAGGGTCCATTTAGCCATACAGCTCACGAACGACTAGTTCTGGAGAACAACTGAATCCGACTTTATTACAGCTTAAAACGCCACAAAAATCTTGTAATTATTTGAATTATATGAAGAATGTATCTTTTGGACACTATTTTCTGAAAAAAGAGCACTTGTAATGAAGATTTTCATAAATATTTGCTATTTATTTTATTTATCCAAAATATTACACAGCTTTGTCTAGTTGACATTTTTGACATCTACCAGCAAATTGCAGGTCAAGAGTATCATAAACCTTCTTGCAGAAGAGCGACATAAAATGTGATATAAAGAAAAACAAACTAATGGACAATTAAAAGCCAATGTTAAAAATTTACTTTGTAAAAAGGCTTAATATTATAGTACTGGTGGTTTTCTTAATGACAGGAATGTTGAACTTAAGCTTGGTGCAGAGTCCTCGATAAAATTGACACATTATATATTCTGTTTTTACATTTGACTTTTTTTATTATTATTATTTTTATTTACTTTTTATTTCATTAGAATATTCTGAAATCACATTAAAGTATTGTGCAATATGTTGACAAACATGTGAATTCGTTTATTTAACTAGTTTTTTTAGGAATTTTTTTTACTTATTCATAAATTAACGTTTTAAAAAAATACTGCAGTGGAGTTTGTGGCACCGCTTCTTCTCCACTTGGACTTTGGAAGCGGTGGTAAACTTAATATAAGTAAATTGACGTCAATGATATTTATATCCTATATTGAAAATAAACGATGTCATTTCATTCATTTCTTTAAAAAAGCAAACACACACGTCTTACACTGTTTAAGGAACTTTAAAAATGATACAACTCGTACTAATATAACTTTACTACTATACTATACTTTAATAGTAATGTTTGACTGCATGCATCGTCACTATCATTTTCAGGGTTCAATAAACAGTGTAAAACTTGATTCTCTATAATCTGTACTCTATGTATTAAATTAAATTATTTTAATACGGCTTTTATTGCGTTTATTACCTACTAGCAGCTCCGCCTGCGTCAAAAAGTAGTCAATGTTTGACCCCGGGTCTTCAACTATATTCATACCAAATTTCATCATAATCATAATCATTTATTCTTTTGTAAACATGTTGAATTCAAGATGGTACATTGAAAATATTACGCACATACATGTTTAGCCTACCAGGCATACAAAAGTGAAGTCAGTGGTGTCACACATCATCCAAACAAAATCATGCAAAACAATATAAAACCCGAAAATAAATGCTAGTTAATCTTACAAAAATTAAATCAGCTGCCCTTTAAAGTCACAATCAACATTTTGTCAGAAAAGAATTTATGCAAGTGATAATAACATTTGGTTACCAACAACTCTTTCAGATGAGCTTTAAATTTATTTAGGGGTAATTCCTTCAAATTCCGAGGCAGTTTAATAAACACTTTTGGTGCCATGCTAAAGATACTATTACTCATGAGCCTCGTTTTGCACTTTGGCAATAGCAATGTAGTAGGATCTCTTCTATTTCTATTATTGGCATCAGCTAGTCTTGTAAATAGACGAGGATTAGATTTTACAAATACACTAACCTCAAAGATATAGAGCGAATGCACAGTCAATAATTTAAATTTACGGAAATATGATTGGCAGCTATCTAAAGGTTTTAGTCCAAACATTGCTCTAATGCATCGCTTCTGGGCTTTAAAAATTTGGCTTTTATTAGTTGAGTTGCCCCAAAATATAATCCCATATCTCAGTACTGAGGATACCAGCCCATGGTACGCTGTCAGTATTGCTGTCTCATTAAGTACCGAAGAGATTTTATAAAGAGCAAACGATGATTTGTTTAGTCTTTTAAACAATTCTTCCGTGTGTGCTTTCCAATTAAGACTTTTGTCAATTATTATGCCTAGGAATTTCGTCTTATTTACTACATTAATAATATTATTTTGATAGTGAATGTCAGCATCCGGTTTGTTGTCAATTCTTTGATTAAAGTGCATAATTGTTTTTTTTAAATTTATTTTCAAATTATTATTATTAAGCCATTCTATAATCAAAGCCATCGAAATTCGTTCAGCGGTTTGGCCGTAAAAGCGTTACACACAGACAGACTTTCGCATTTATAATATTTGGATGTTATAAGTAGTGGACTGTATCTCTTTTTTATAGGAAATGCAAGTTTTAAGGGAACAAATAAGGATTGGATAGCACACTGACCTTTGTTTAATCCTTCCACGTGTGGCCGGCCGGCCGTCTGTATTCAGCTCCAGAAATTGCACCTTTCACTTACACTAATGCGTTTTAGAATTAGAATTAGTATTAAATTTGGTATCAGTTTTGGGAATATTAATTGCGTAATTATATTTTAAATGATTTTGTTTTACGCGAGTCGAGGCAGTAGCGGTTAGCGAAAACTTAAGAAGAAGCCATTTTTTCTCAGAAGGGTTTAGCCTATATATTTAGTGTGCAGGAGAGAATGAAACAGGTATATAGGAAATATTGCGATTAGAAGTGGGTAAACTTGCACTTATAAAGAATTGGCGGGAAGTTTGAATTCAATATCCAACACTCCCCCGGCCTTGAAGGAACCCTTCAAAGAAAATGCGAGAGAAACACAAAAGTTATAAGCATCGAGCCAGCTTGGGCGAGCTATAACTAAGTATAGTAAATAAATATAAAAAGGTCGAGCGAAAGTTGCTCGAGTCACAACTAGATATAGGAAAAATAAATGAAAAAGATCGAGCGAAAATTGCTCAGAATATAGCTAGGTATAGAAAAACATTGTGAAAATGCGAGGACTAATTAATAAACTTAAACAATAAACTAACATGCGCAAAATAAATGTGTACAATATACGCGCGATGTCTATTGCATTGGCAACGGACACAGTTTTACGACAGGCCGTTCATAAGTGCCTTTTTTTGTCTTTACTTCGACAATACGGATGACACCGTCCTTGCCCGGAAACAGACGCGTTATAATACCTAAGGGCCACTGTAGCGGAGGTGCGTTTTGTACATCTATTAGCACAATAGTCCCTACAGTGAGAGGCTTAGAATGGGTATTCCACTTTTCACGCATTTGCAAATTATGGAGATACTCGGATTTAAAACGTTTCCAAAAACTTTGGACAAGCGAGTCCATCAAGGAAAATCTAGTTAAGAGATTTTGTCTTTCCTTGGTCACGTCAGCCGCAGGAAGAAAATTTAAAGATGCGGAAGAAAGAAAATGCGCGGGAGTTAGTGCGGATGGTTCTGACGGATCTGAACTCAAAACATAAAGCGGACGACTATTGAGTACTGCTTCAATCTGTGTTAGAACAGTAAGCATTTCCTCATAAGTAAGGATTTGTTTTCCGATTACGCGGAAGAGAAGAGACTTAACACTTTTAATATTAGACTCCCACAGTCCTCCGTGATGGCTCCCTGTGGGAGGCGTCATTCGCCAAGTTATACGATTTACAGCTAGTTCGTGGCTAAAAACTTTATAATAGTCGTCTGTTTTTAAAAATGCATGGAGTTCATTTAAATAAGACTTAGATGCAACAAAATTAGTTCCATGGTCACTGTAAATAAATTTACAGGGCCCTCGTCTGGATAAAAATCTCTTTAAGGCATCTAAGAAGGTCGCTGAACTTAAATCAGAAGCAAGTTCGATATGAATTGCCTTTGTTACAAGACATATAAAAAGACATAAATAAGCCTTTTGGCTGCGAACTCCACGTTTGCGGGTTAAAGTAATAAAAAGCGGACCGGCATAGTCCACACCGGTATGAGTAAATGCCTTACTTTGTTCTATCCTACACTTAGGTAGATCGGCCATTGCGGGAAAAGTAGGTTTTGGATTTAAACGAAAACAATAATTACATTTATGAATGCGATGTCTAACTATATTACGTGCAGATAAAATCCAAAACTTTTGTCTAAGTATTGATAAGAGAAGCTGAGGTCCAGCGTGTAAGTTTCTGCGGTGGTAATAATCAATTAAAATGTCAATGATATGTCCGTTCTTTGGTAAAAGAATAGGATGTTTATGCGAGTAATCCAAAGATGAATGACCTAAGCGCCCTCCGACGCGTAATATATTATTAGAAACAAACGGGAATAATTTCCGTAAACTAGGAGAACACAATTTTTTATTCTGTAGGTTTTTAATTTCTTGCGAAAAATGGAAATTTTGAAGAGCCTCAACAATCTTTAATTCCGCTATCTCTAACTCCTCGGCCGTGATTACGTCACGACGCGAAAGTTTTCTAGCGAACCTCAAAACATAGACTGTTGTTCTTAGGTATTTTTCCCAAGAAGAGAATTTTTTACTTAAAGTTAGGAGTGCATTTTCTTCAGACTCAGTAACTACAACAGAAATAATTTTTTGTTCAGGTAATTTCGAACTATTAGGTGCGAATTTTTTAATTGGCCATTCATTCAGTGGCAGTGAAACCCAAGAGGGACCTTTGAACCAAAGCTCACTTTCTAATAATTGAGATGGCAAAAGGCCGCGGCTTATACTGTCCGCAGGGTTTTCTATCCCTGGGATATGATACAACATATCAGGTGACAAAACGGCTTGACATTGTGAGATGCGGTTTGCGACATAAGTTTGAAATCTATGAGGAGATGCGCAAATCCAACTCAATGCAACAGTTGAGTCAGAGAAAACAAATATGTTATCAATAGGTTGTCGCAGTGATAACGTATCGTAAACGTTGCGGAGTAAATTGCTTAATAAAACTAATGCGTTCAACTCGAGGCGGGCGAGCGTGATCTTTGACCTCTGCGGCGCCACTCGAGACTTCGAGCAAACCAAAGTGACGACAGGTGCGTCGTCATAATTAGTGACGTGAAGATATATCACAGTCCCGTACGCCCTTTCGCTTGCATCGGCAAACGCTAGTAAAGAAATTTTAGAGTGTTTTTCAACACCCATATAGCGGGGAAATTGAAGTTGAGATAAAAGTGGTAACTCACTTAAATAAGATTGCCATAATTGGACGATGCGAGCGGAAGGTATTTCATCCCAAGCGATTTGAAGTAGCCAAAGCTCTTGCATAATTAGCTTCGCGAATAATATTACTGGCCCGACGAGTCCAAGGACATCGTACAGACGCGCGGTCGCGGATAAAATAGCACGTTTAGTGCATGTAAGGGGTGGATCAGCTGTTACGAAGGCAAACTTATCCGATGACGTTAGCCAGTGTAAACCCAAAATCTTGAAGGTGCCTTCCTCATCAAAAGAAATAACCTCAGACTTTCGGTGAGACAAGGGAATGTGTTCCAGTAGCTCCGTTGAATTACTGGTCCACTTGACTAAGTCGAATCCTCCGGACCTGAAGAGCTGGATCAGTTGTTCAGCTGTCTCGACAGCCTCCTCCAAAGAAGGAGCAGAAGAAGCCAAATCGTCCATATAGACGTCTCTTTCTAGCACGGAGGCGGCAAGCGGAAAATTATGCCTTTCATCTTCAGCTAACTTACGTAAAGTACGTAAGGCCAAGAACGGAGAAGAACGGAGCCCGAAGGTGACTCTGTTAAACTCGTAAGTTTCTAGCGGATCATCCGAACAAAAACGGTATAAAATGCGTTGATATTTGCGGTGTGCGGGGTGCACTTCAATGCACAAATACATTTGCCTAACATCGGCGAAAAATGCTATGCGGAAAAAACGAACATTCAAAAGAATGTGAAAAATATCAGCCTGTAGATTACAGCCTGTGTGAAGAATGTCATTTAGTGACAGCCCTGAATCAGTAGATGCGCTTCCGTCCAGTACGAGACGAACTCGTGAGGTCTCCTTTTGTTCTCGTATGACGGGGTGATGAGGTAGATAAAAACCAGGCGAAACGCATTCGTTAGACGAGACAAGTGAGATAATACCTTTATTTAGATAATCACGTATGACCTTGTTATAATCTTCCCTGAGACCAGGACATTTTTGGAACCTTTTCTCCAATAAATCGAACCTCCGTTTGGCAGTAATATAAGAATTACCTAACTTTTCGGGGTTCTCCTTGAAAGGAAGGTCGACTGCGTATTTCCCGTCTGCGTTTCGCGTAGTCGTAGAAATAAAAATATTCTCACAACTTTGTTCGTCTGGGCTTAAAAACTTCTTAGCGGGAATTTCCTCTACTGTCCAAAATTTCTCTAAGATTTTGTCCAGTGGGTCATTAGTAAAAACGCAAAGCGTATGAGACACTTGTGGCGGGGGCGAAGAGACGATTGGCGCGTCTCCCATAAGTATATAACCTAAAGTGGTTTCCAAAGCGGTAGGCATATTGTTTTGAGAGGAAATTCTATCAAAAAGTAAAATATCACAATATAATTTAACCCCCAATAGCATGTCAATCGGACCAGGTTCCGAAAATTGATCATCAGCTAACGGTATGTTTTTCAAGTACTCAATCATTGTAGTGTCAACGCGTGAGTCAGGCAATTGTGACGTAATACACTGAACTACAAGAGGTTTAATAGAATATTTCTTTCCGTCGTCAAAACGAGAAGTGAAATTTAATGCGGTTATACCTACAACTCGCTGCGACATTCCACCGATTCCTTGCACAAAAGTATGACAGTTTTGAGTGTCAATAGGAAGCGATAAACGTCTACAACATGCGGCTGTGACGTAGTCACCCTGAGAACCCGGATCGATCAGGCATCTCAAGTAGTGAATGCGGTTATAATTATCAATTACTTTTATTTTTGCGGTACCCAAAAGGGTTGTAATAGCGGGGCGATTATTTTTTCGATCGCGCGAAACTGTGCAGACCGACGCGGAACCAATAGGTTTTGTCCGAGAGTCGAACTCCGATATTTGAGGTTGCGACCCGGAAAGGCTGTTAGAGTCAACAGGAAAATTAGATAGTTGAACGGGCGCCGGCGCACGATACGCGGGACTACAGGCGGGACGGCTCCCCGCGAGGGGCGTGGTCTGTACGCGGTTTTTTCAATTTGGGGGTAGATCGTGACCCGATCTCGTTAAGATCCAGCTCCGTATTTTTTAATTTTTAATAATAGTAAACAGTCATATTTACAATCAAATATATTTGCAACATAACTATAATATAGCTATCGAAGACTTTTTACAACAAAAAATAAGAAAAGTGTGTTCCATTTGTGATTTTAAGTGTTAAAAACAATACAGTGACTGTGAACTATACGCAATAATATGAAACTAAACAAAACTAAATAGTATCATAAAACTAGTGGAAACAGATGCTATGGTGAATAACAATTATAATGTATCCTTATTTCTTATCAGATCTGATTATCAAGTGAATATAAAACAACTGTGCATCGCATTCTTAATAATATATAAACGATCAACTACCTACCATTTCAAAAATCGCATATATTTTGAAGTTGATACCATTCACTATTTTCCGCACTTAAATTAAACCAGCCGTAGTCGAACGGTTAACGCTTTTGCCTTTAATCGTCGTCACCTTTCTCTGCGACCCGAGTTCGAATCCTACCAAGATCAAAATAATTATTTGCATGAAAATTGAAGATTTTATAGATTGAAATTCTTAGAGCTTATCAGTTTACAAGATAAATAAATAGCATACTCGTGTAGCATCAAATAAAACAGTGGAAAATGGCAACTGAGGAGGAATCATCCAATATCACAACAAATGGTTCAGTAGTCTCATTGGAATTGACGAATGAGGAATCAGAAATTAATAAACTAAAGTCTGAACTAGACAGTGCCCTATCAAGATTAAATGAAGTTCTTCTGCAAAATAAACAAATGGAAAAAACTATATCTGAACAGCAAGCTACTATAAATAACTTTAAAAAACAAATCAACGATGTAAATAATTCACAGACATCTACCAGAAATAGAAAGAAGCGTAAACGTAATAACTGTACTTCATTGGATAACAGTATAAACTCTGATGAAGAATTAGCCCTAACACAGGATAATGAATATAGCCTACCTAATAACAAGGAACATACTGAATCTTCTTTGCAAATTCTAAAGCCCAATATATGTATACTGAGCACATCTAATAGAGACTACGTCACAAAATTGGCTAAAGAATACGGTCCACAATATAATTCCTGTCATTATATTAAGACTGGCGTGGGTATAGAAATTTTACTACAAGATATTCAACACAAAGTAACCAATTTTAACAAAAAAGATTTCTGCATTATAATGATAGGCGAAGATGATTTTATTGAAACCAAAGACTATATTCACTTGGTATACAAAATCAGAGAAACATGTCTTCATCTTCGGAATACTAACGTCATCATAGCCATGCCTTCTTATATCTGTGGGGCTATGATATATAACTGCAGAGCTGAAACTTTTATAAGTCTACTAAATCTTGACATACAGACACATAAATATGCATATTTTTTTGACACCAATCTTCCACTGAGTTTTGACATGTTCTCCTTCAACACAGGGAAAATTAATAAAATTGGCATAAAATGTATTATAAAAAGCTTATTTGACTGTATTGACGACTTAAAGAGCAAATATGAAATGGAATTAAATTTATCTATAAATATGGAAACAAATGAAAATGAAACTATGGACTCTGAAAATATTAATGAAAACAATGATAATCTTTTTCGTTGAAAAGGAATTAAATATACTACACCAGAACATATGTGGCATAACAAATAAGATCGATACTTTAATGGTACACATAGATGAACTTAATGATGAAAAATTGACATCGACGTAATATGTATCACAGAACATTTTTTGCTGAATGATGAAATTAATTCCCTGCAATTGTGCAATTTCAACGTGGCTGCTTATTATACAAGAGACTATAAAAGGGGAGGGTCTTGTATACTTTTACGGAAAGATTATGAATTCAAAACAATAGACGTCACAAAATTTTCTATTAAAGCAGTAATCGAATGTTCAGCAATCGAACTTACTCAGTTCAACATAATTATTGTATGCGTTTACCGACCACCAAAATATGATATTGTAACCTTTTTTGACAGAATAGACAAGTTACTTCATTATCTAAGTCGTAACAAAAACAAAAAAATTATACTTTGTGGAGATTTCAATATTAATAATCTTATAAGAAGTAACAGAAGTATTGAATTTGAAAATTTATTGTCAAACTATAATCTTAAACTCCAAATTAAAGAGCCTACAAGACTTGCTAGCCAAAGATGTTTAGATAATTTTGCAGTTAACTTCAAAATTTTAAATACTCAAGTTATTTGAAGATTTTGGCCTATCAGACCACACAGCACAAATTATGAAATGTCGTGCTAAGGCAAACCACCTTTTTAACTCATATAAAGTTAGAAAGAGAGATTTCTGTCGGGATAATTTATGTAAGTTTTATGAAGCTATAAGTAGTTTGAGTTTCTCTGAAATTTATGACATGACGGACGTTAATGAAGCTTACAACAGTTTTTACGACACTGTTCGATTGTTCTATGATCTATGCTTCCCATTTAAAATAGTGAACTATAAAACTAGGAAAAAACAAAAATGGATATCCAGGGGCATTAAATCATGTAGCAAAAATAAAAGAAAATTAGTTTGGCAATTCTGGAAAAATCCTACGTCATCTAATAAAAAAAAACTTAATGATTATACGAAACGTCTAAGGAAAATTATTGATCAAACAAAGCGATCTCAAAATAATTACTATATACACAATTCTAAATACAAATCAAAAGCAACTTGGAATATTATTAACAAAGATAAAACTAAGAATAATAACACAATTAAGCAAATTAGAGCTAAAGATAAAATAATAACAGATCCTATTGAGATTGCTAATGCATTCAATAACTATTTTGTTGACCAAATTACTGAAACATCCAAAATTAAATCAAATAATAAAAACTATGAAAACACACCTAATAATAGTAATTTGAATTCTATTTTTTTATCACCTACGACTATACCAGAGGTACATCAGCATATACTATCTTTGAAAAACACTAATAGTGTAGGGTATGATGAGTTGAATACAAAGGTAATAAAAAGTTGTGCTTTGTTCCTGGCTCCTCCACTTACCCATATTATCAATTTATCTTTAAGTGAAGGAGTATTTCCTGATGCCCTTAAATTATCGATTATAAAACCAACATACAAAAAAGGTAATAAATCTGATCTTAATAACTACAGACCAATAGCTTTAATACCGATCATCGCAAAAGTTTTTGAAAAAGTAATTTATGAGACTCTCTATGCCTTTTTTGAAAAAAGTAATATATTTGCTCCTGAACAAAATGGATTTAGAAAAAATAGATCTACTAAAAGGGCCTTATTTGATCTATATAAAATAGTCATAGAGGCAATGGACAACAGAGACCACGTGTGTTCCATATTTATGGACATGACTAAAGCATTTGACTATGTTCACCACAAAACTCTTTTACGCAAACTATATAATTATGGAATAAGAGGATGTGCTCTCAAATTAATAAAGTCTTACCTAACTAATAGGAAACAGCAAACAATTGTAAAAAAAATATGTCCAAAGTCTAAAATGGAACAAGGTTATTTTTCTGAATTCAAGAATGTAGAATACGGTGTTCCACAAGGTACAATTCTGGGTCCACTCTTATTTTTGGTCTATATAAATGACCTCCCAGCAAGCATTGCATATCCAATGACACTATTTGCAGATGACTGTACACTTATTATAAAATGTAATAAAAATATGACATCATATGAAAATGAAATTAATTTGACATTAAGTAAAGTAATTGATTGGTTAAATAAAAATAATTTAATCATAAATATTAATAAGACTACAGTTATGCATTTTCGACAATATTCTCAATCACCCGATGTAACAATTCGATATAATAATAAAATAATACAGCCATCAACATCGACCAAATTCTTAGGCTTATGCTTAGACTACCAAATGAACTGGAAGAGGCATACAGATGACCTATGCAAAAGAATTCATAGTTTTATTTTTGCACTCAGAAATCTATCTAAAGTTACTAACACAGATACGGTCGTAGTTGCGTATAATGGATATATCGCATCTATCTTGCGATATGGCCTTATTTTTTGGGGTAACTCTGTAAATAAACATAAAGTTTTTAAGGCACAAAAGAGGTGCATTAGAGTTATAAAAAATTTAAAATCAACTATAAGTTGCAAAAAATATTTTAAAAACCTAAAAATACTAACGGTTCCCTCACTTTACATCTATGAAATAGCAATGTTTGTTAAGCATAATCAACATCTATTCCCAAAATTTTCAGATTTACTTAATAGAAGACCACAACGTCATAATCATAAAATAATAACACCAACTTCAAAAACACAATTAAAAAGAGCCAGCCTGTTATGTATGGCCGTAAGAATTTATAATAAGTTACCCCGACACTTATTAGAGAAAGACATTCCTACATTTAAGAATACTTTGACATCCATTTTAATTAATAAGGCCTACTACTCTATGACTGAATTTTTTATTGACAAAGAACTAGTATTAGTAAATTAAGTGTACTTACTTTATTTGATATGTGACATAATAAGATATTGCATGTATGATATTAATATTTCTTTATAAAATGTGAATTTGTACGCCTAAATAGTGGCAAAACATAGTGATACAATCTAAAAATTGTCAACTTATCTATGTTACCTATGTTTAACAAATAAAGGAATTGATTGATTGATTGATACGTCATTACTGAGCGATACAGAGGCATTTGAAACATTATTAGGTATATATGCGGGCTGGCGATTTTTTTCGACAATAGAACTAGTCTGCGAGTTAAAATGCAATAATGAGTGATGCTTGGCCGAGCAATGCTTGCAACTGTGTTTAGAAGTACAAGATAATGTCCTGTGCCTTGTGCTCAAACAGTTGTTACAAAATGCGTTATTTTTTATAAAACTATATCGTTCATGCGGAGTTAACTTCAAGAAAGACGGACACTTATATAGATGCTCGTGATTATTAGACTTACATAATCTGCAATTAATATTTTTTGCAGTTGTATAAGTGTCAGTATTAACAAACGATTTTGTTGCGTTTGGTTTTGGAAATGAAACATTTTTGTTTAATTTGTTTTGAGAATAATCTGATAGTTTAGGGTTAATACGAGATAAAACCTTTGAATGTTCTGCAATAAAATCAATAAGACTACCATAAGTTGGTATTTTTTCTTTACGATGATTCATTTCGAACAATTTTACTGTGTCCGTATCTAACCGTTTAAGTGCGAGATGTAAAAGTATAAAATCAGATAAATCGCTCATATTCAGTTGTTGAAGGGCCTGAACCGCGGAATGATAATTATGAATGAATGAGTCAAGCCCGCTTGCCGATGCGGCTTGCAGCGGCTTGAAGTCTAGTAACTGATTAAGATAAGCACAGGCTAATTGACGAGGATCGTCGTATTTTTGTATTAATGCGGACCAAATAATTGTATAATTTTGGGCGGTGGCTGGCAGACCAGCGCATATTGACTTGGCTTTGTCTGTCAGTTTTCCTACTAAATAAAAAACCTTTTCACTATCACTTAAGTGAGGATTGTCATGAATAATATTTTTGAACTGATTATAAAAGAGCGGCCAATTACGAACATCACCATTAAATGAAATTAATTCCAGTGGCGGAAGTTTAGGTTTCGCCATAGGAATATGCGATGAGATTAATTGTGTATTCTGCGTGCTGGGGCGATTATCCTCATTGGTTATTACTCGTTTTACACGACAGTACATTTGTTCAAATGTGCTCCAAGACTGATAATTAATAGGATTTTTAGGATAAACTTTAAGGCTTTGAGCGTTATAAGAATCTAAAACATTTTCGAAATCCTTACGGAGATTATCCAAATTAACAGTACTATCCAAAAGAGATTCAAGTTTTTCTTTATTAGTTTGTGCCTTTTTGGACAATTCATAAAGACTTTGCATACGTGCGTAATACTCATCGCGTTTAGATTGCAACAAAAGTAAACGAGAATAATCTTCGTTAAATGCCTCTCCAGCGACCTTCTCATCACCTCTCGACATGTTAAGAAATTAAATAATTTATAGTGTTAGGTGAATACACAACTCTCTAATGCAAAGTTAGTTAAATTAAAATATGTGAGTGAATATGTATGCGTTTTATATTGAAAGCGGGCGGAATAAAAATGTATCTACCTACGACTGCGCGCAGCGTGCGTGAACAATGGAATCCTAAACTATGCGAATGTTATAGAAATTAAAAATGCGGTATTAAGTAATAAATAAGCTACAAATAACCCACGCATGAACTTTATGCCGTATACGCGGTGGAAACAAAATATACAATAGTTGCCAATACGAAATATGCGATGCGGGAGAAACAATAAATAATTAAATATAACGAATGACAAACTACGTAGTATATTGTACACAACATTAATTACGCATGAAATAGTTATCTGCGCTTGCGGTAAAGCTAGAAATAGATAAATTGGGGATTCTGTTCTATAGAAAATACTTAGGTCAAAGGTGACCAGCGGGAAATATAATTACTTCGAAAATGAATAAGTAGGTAGGTAATGGTCGCAATGCGGACTGATAAAATGATACCAAAATGGTTAAATCCGGGTCGACTGGACCAGAAAATGGATGTTATAAGTAGTGGACTGTATCTCTTTTTTATAGGAAATGCAAGTTTTAAGGGAACAAATAAGGATTGGATAGCACACTGACCTTTGTTTAATCCTTCCACGTGTGGCCGGCCGGCCGTCTGTATTCAGCTCCAGAAATTGCACCTTACACTTACACTAATGCGTTTTAGAATTAGTATTAAATTTGGTATCAGTTTTGGGAATATTAATTGCGTAATTATATTTTAAATGATTTTGTTTTACGCGAGTCGAGGCAGTAGCGGTTAGCGAAAACTTAAGAAGAAGCCATTTTTTCTCAGAAGGGTTTAGCCTATATATTTAGTGTGCAGGAGAGAATGAAACAGGTATATAGGAAATATTGCGATTAGAAGTGGGTAAACTTGCACTTATAAAGAATTGGCGGGAAGTTTGAATTCAATATCCAACAATATTAGTATGGATTTATTTTACATCTAAAACTTAAACTGTGACTGTTGTTATATATAATCTTTCCAGGTTTTCTTTTTAGTACAAAAAAACATTTGAAGCCTGTCCATGACTTGCGCTTGACCAATTTCAATAAATATTTTTTTCAGTGAAATGTGATAGTAATGAATCGCTAACGAACACAGGTTGAAGTATCTCGTTATTTCAAAAATGTAGTGAAGCCACAGAATGTAATTTCCATTTGAGTATGGATGAGAAAAAATAGGACTTCGAAAAATTTATTCGATTTAGTCATTACGTTTGAGTATTGAAAAAGTCTAGTTTACTAGTTACACCTATAGCCGCACTTAAAATCGTTAATGACTATTGAAGCAAATACTTCAAAGTTAGTAGAATAATTTTTAAATTTATACTCATTGGTATAGATTTAAAATGTAAAATTACAGGATTATGTGCGTGTAATCCATACTAATATTATAAATGCGAAAGTCTGTCTATCTATCTGTCTGTTACGCTTTCACGGCCAAACCGCTGGACAGATTTTGATGAAATTTAGTAGGAACATAGTTGAAGACCAGGGGACAAACATAGGCTACTTTTTGACGCAGGCGAAGCTGCGGGAAACAGCTAGTACATATATAATTGATGGTTAAACAAACTTACCTGAAAGTGAAGTTTGACTGCATGTTCATGTATAGCATGTACACCTATGTTTTCACAAATAAATTATTTGATTTGATTTGATTTAACCAACGTTGCATCCGAAGCGATTTATATATTAACATTGTAGTAGGCTTACCCAGCAGACAACACAGAAGGCTTTTTTTTAGAGATAACAAGGATCTCAACATTTAAAAAAAACACAACTCGTAGTCTCCACCTCTCGCAGCCCCGCATCGCCGAGTTCGCCCGAACTGCAACTTATTATTTACAGTGTCTATTTCGCATTAGTAGTATTGGGCTTGATTCTTGAAATTATAATAATAATTGGCTCGCCTTAGCCAAGAGCTATATGCTCTAGGGTGGAAGCGTATTGCACGTAATGACCCGCTCACGAGGTAACTCGCGATGGCGAAATCGGAGCCGCACATCTCGGCACCCTTAGTCGCTCATTCCAATGTTGCCCCTCTGTTGCCAAACGCAGCGACTATTTGGGGCGGCCATTCACCGAGTGGCGAGTCACCGCCTTTCACAAATAGTCAGGAATCATGATTATGGCAGGTGTCCGATTTCTATTGCAATAGCCCAGTTTAAATCCATCCAAACTTCATAACCAAAACCCATTTTATTCTATTCACTCATTAGCAATAGTTCCTCCTCCTGCCCAGACCTGTTCATGAAAATGTCATCTATTGATATAGCCGAGAACGGGTTTGGGCAGGAACACCACATGACATCAACATCTCTAAAGGGCCTCTACGCGTTGGATCAATATCCCCGCGCAAGCCTCTCAAAGGACCGGGGCAACCCGTGTATACGAAGTCAAGAAGGAATCATCGGGTAGGGTGGATAATAAATCTCCTCGGAAGCAACGTCTCATATAGTGCCTTATATAATTATGGTCAAACTTCATCTTCATGTAAGTTTGTTTAACCAACAATTATACTACGATGTTGCATCCTCGAGATTTATATACGTGAAATAAGTTTAAAAGTAAAAGGCTTGTAATGTATTACAAGTTATGAAATTGTACCATGATAATTTATAGAATATAAATCAGATTGATTTTTATCTGCAGTTTTTTTTTTTCTGAAAATGTATAATACTAAGGGGATCGCATTTACTATTCATGAGCAATTTATGATTAAATTGCTTTTTCTGTAAATAAATAATAATTTTATAGTTTTTTTTTTTTTTTTGTATTCTATATTTGCAATCAGTCACTTCAGACTATAAGCAAATGTGGTGTGTGCTTCTTGGCATGCTTAGCGCTGCTCCCATTTGAGCCATTGGAGTATTCGTCATAGGTCTTGTTAGCTACAATATCCCGGCTCCGTTTTAGCCGACAGATGGTTTCAGGCAGTTAATTAATTAGCTTTCTTTTTTTTTCGTATAAAAAAAAGACTAAACTGATCCAATAGGTAATCAAATCAAGATAAATGCGTGTGGAAGCTATCCTCATTTTATATTATACGAAGTCAGTCGGTTCTTCCCGAGGTCGTGAATGTACATGAAAGTGTTGGTGTTCTGTGACACTGCCACTTAGTTTCCGAAGTGGCTTCTATGACAACAAACCCATTGGCATCTGTGAAATTTATCAAATATTGTATAAATATAATATAATGAAACTCATAACATCCAGCATAACGTAGAACTCTACCTACAATCCACATCAATACGGGTACACAATGGATCTGATTGTTTAGTGCGATGGCCAAGTCAATCTATTTTATTTAAGACAGGAGATTTTTAATATTGATATGGGCATTATAAAATGTTGAACTAAGATGCTCGGCTTGGTATTTTTATAAGTTTTATTTTTGAAGTTTCTCTTTTTTGTAGATAGTTTTCCTCTATTACTTTTCCAGTATAATTTCTCGAGCATCTATAAGTTTCTTCTCGGAGGCTTTGATGTTACAATTTTTGTCATTTTAGGACGGTAAATACTTCTTAATCGATAAGCTCCTATGGCCACCTTTCGGCTTCATCATCAGACCCTGAATACCATCTCGGAATAAAGTACTCCACAAGACAATCCAACTCGTTTGAATTGTCCAAACACGGTGGGGTTTTGTCGTCTCTTTACGGAGTTTCTATGACCGTTGGTTTGTGTTGTTATCAATAGATGGCAGTCGTTAGGATGTGTCCTATCGGGTGCCTATAAGCAGCCTAAAAAAACTGACAGTGTAGGCAACTAACACCTCGGGTCAGACGGCAGTCGCTCCATTGTAACAGTCTCGAGAATCGAGCACCATGACTTATAGCGTACCCTAGGCTGCTGAGGACGCAACTAGGAAAAACACGCTTGCATGAAGAAGAAGGGACAATGATTAATTTACTGCAAATGTAATTTTGTAATTCAATATATTTATATGGGATTACAAAGTTATTTATGCAGTTGGTGTATCTGGAAAAGCGCAACGAAGTTGTAAAATGTTATAGTTATTCCTTAACTAATACACTAAACACTAATTGTATTCAAAATTTGAAGCTTCTATGTCTGCTAGAAGTTCTAAAATTAAGGATAGTGTCGCGGACGAGCGACTACGTCATCGCTGGAGGCGCGGGGCGCGGGACGGTCCTCCCGCGACCGCCGCCGGCCGTCGGTCAGCCTTAGGTCAAGCACTCGGCCAAACGACTTACTAGGTGATACGCGCGTCCCATAGAAATAATATTGCTTGTAAATTCACCAGTATCTCGATTATATCTAATTTATTTGTACAGTCCACTTTTATTTAATAGCCCAACAGTACTATAGGATTTACCTATTAGGGTTAGGGCTAAGCACTAAGGCTGACCGACGGCGACGGCCGGCGGCGGTCGCGGGAGGACCGCCCCGCGCCCCCAGCGATGACGTAGTCGCTCGTCCGCGACAGATAGATTTAAAGATGATAACGATGGTTTGTTCTATCACTGCGGAATCATGACAGAACATGATAAAATAAAATTTATTTTACTAATAGAACAATTGCATAATAAATGATTACCAATAACAGTCTTTGCAAAAAGTGCACCACATAGGATTGCGACTAGAAATAGATTAAATTTAAAACTTCATCTACCCCGTTACATTAATTCATATGGAAAAATAGAATAGCCTACAAAATACCATTTTTATTAAATCAGCTACCAAATAATTTAAAAAACGAACTAACAGAAAAGAATATTAAAAGGAAACTCAAACATTATTTCATTAATAAATTAAATACATATAAATAAAGGTAATTTACTTACCTAGATTACATGTTAAAATGACACATCCTGTATTGAAACGCATCTGCTTGGTTACCTATTGTCAAGCGCATGGTGGCGAGTCGAGTGTTGGCGATACAATTCATCGATGTGCATAATTAATCATCTAAGCGTTAAGGCGCTACCGCGAGATGTTATGTACCTAGGATCGGGCGTAATTTCCCCCCGCAAGCAGCCGCCTAGCCGCGCCCCCGCTCGCCGAGATCGCGGCAACTCGCCACTAGCGCGCACCGCCAGACATTCATACTCGAGAGCGGAGCTTAGAATGCAATAGAGGCGATATCCACATTGAAATAAATATTTTTCTCATTTTTACTCAACTCGTATTGATAACAGCAGCAGGTAGACGCTTGAAATGTTCACAGAATATTTAGTTAAATATTCATTTGAAAATCCATACTTCCATACTAATAATTAAAAGTGCAAAAGTCTGTCTATTTATCTGTTACGCGTTCACGGCCAAACTGCTGAACGGATTTTGATGAAATTTGGTATGAATATAGTTGAAGACCCGGAGTCAAACAAAGGCAAGGCTACTTTACCTTTTTTTACTCGAAACGGACCTTGATTTTGGTGTTGGTTACTACAATGGAGCGACTGCTGTGTGACCTTGCGGTCGTTACTCAAAAACCAGATCAATAGAAACATGACTCGATGTGTCTAAAAGTGTCAGGCTGCCTAAAGGCTTCTGACACAGCCTAATGATTGTCACCTATCGACACCAACCTGCCTATCGAAGCACGGAGGAGGTCGAAATAGAATAGCCAATAATGGTGACCAACCTAATACGGGTCGCAAGTCGCCTCTCGCCGTCGTCGTTTGACACACGCATTAGCTACTCGCACTTCGGATACGCGCGCTGCACTCGGTTCTCGAGCAACTTGTTATATCTGCTAACGGACATTTTGTAGGTGTGCTTTAAGTTTAATTTTTCTATTATTGCCATTATCTTGTTTTATGTTTGTTATCGCAAAACTCAGTCATTTCTGAAACAATTTAATTTTTTTTTGTTTGATAGGATATTCTTTCAATCAAGTCCCATAAAATTTTTATTAAAATTGGTTCAGTAGTTTTATTGTGTAACCTCTGTGGTCCAGTGGTTAAGGCGTCAGCCTTTGCCCCAGAGGTTGCGGGTTCGATTCCCACGGGAAGCACACTTTATTCAGTTGTTTCCAGTTTGGTTAGGACATTGCAGGCTTGAATCACCTGATTGTCTGAAAATAAAGATGATTCCGAGCTTGATCGTGAGCTCAGATGTCAGCTGGGACCAACGTCCCAGCTGACATCTGGTGGTCGTTAAAGGAACCACGTCAGAGGCCGAGAGTCGGTTCCGCACAACTCTGAAACCAGGGTTACATGGTCGATTGATAATGTAACCTACTCGAAGTGATAATTGTGTAACCAATACCAATATGCCTGGAAAATAAAAGAATGATAATGAAGTAAATCCAAATAAACGAAACTCAACATGTTTTATCTTTTATATTTCATTTAAAGTCCTTTGCTTGTCTTAAAATTGTTATCTAAGGCCAGTCGACCCCATATACCCTGGTGTCAGTACTAAGAAACCACCTCAAGGCCATTTAAATTGTGTTTTGGGGTCAGTCTCACTTGGGTAAAATCCATGTAGTACTGGATTAACTTCAATTGTCAATCGATTTTTTACACCCTGGTATCAGATTGGTCAATTGACTCTGTTTGCCTTGATATCTTCTTATTCCTCAGGTATTTTCCAGTTCTCCCCCTAAGATATAAAATATCTATAAGATAGCGGTAAACGAATGGAAGTCGGTTTTTGTTTTTAGTAAAAAAATATTGTTCCGGAATAGTACACAATGTTCTTCCCAATGCTAATAACTATGTGTATGCAAAATTTCAAGCATTCGATCGATTGGTTTAGTGAATGGACCGTGGAGGTAACAAAAAAATAAACAACCAAATATACAAACACTTGAACTTTTAGAATATTAGTAGGATTAGGATAGTTAGGATGTATATGATTTGCGTTATTGGCAACAAATATATTGTTTGATGGAAATAATAAACAAATTTATATAAAATATACTTTATTATAATATAAAACTTCATATTTACTTAAATCTGCTACACGTTACAATCAAATCTAACAACAAAATGTATGAAAAATTAATCTTTCACATCACTTTAAGAAAAAAATATTTTAAAATTATCGAGTGGAGCATGAGAAGTGTTAAAGGTTTATTTATTAAATTACAAAAATATTTAAAATTAAAATTTTATGTTTACATGTACTTCAACTTAGTCAAACAAAATCTTGATACTAGGTAGTTCGTCTATAATTTTTTTGAAATATGTATAAAAAGTAACAACATACCGTTCACTATCTTGCGATGTTTTCGGAATAATACTTTTAGTACCTCAGTCCATAATTACTGCCATCTCCATAATAATCGCACTCCTTGGTTCGCGTTCGTTCGACAGCGATTTCTATGACGCCGACGAGTATATGGGAATTGGTTTTTTTTCCTGAAAATAAAATTATTTATTATTTTATAAATAAAGAGGGCATACTTATTTAGTTGTCTACTTGTATTTATGTGAAATGCCTGTTTGACCTCGGGTAAGTTCCACCAAACACCACAATATCCACCTTTCATCAATATCGGTTCACGGTTGAGCCGTAAAGGCATAACAGACAGACAGTTTTCGCATTTATAATATTATACGTACATTACCAAGAAAAATCAATCACCTAATCAATTAAAAATCAATTACCTAATGTTGGTAATGCACGTTAGTTATATAGATACAATTAGTACTTACCATATTTTTCCTATCATGCAGCGAGCAATATCTTGGTATAACTCTTCCTTTTTTCCATAATGTACTTATTAAAAAAAAAATCTAGGTATGTATAAAACCTAAAACCAATTTTTATAAAATTGTTTACACGTTTTATAAATTACGATACAATAAAAATGTCTATTTTCAAAAACTCGCGCGAAGTCTAAATTTACGCAGACGACTGACACAGAACCTACCTCGAACAGAGACGTGCCCGGACTGAGCAGCGGGGTTAAAAAGGGATAGCGCTCGGCGATTTTGCCTGTGTGAAAGAGACAGACATAGATGGGTCTGCTTCAACGTGGCTTCAACGTAATCACCACAATTAAAATTTACGTTTTAAATTAATTACTTTTAAATAAAAAACTCAATCAAAATTTTACTTTGGTAAAAACTTATTATTTTTAATGAGCTTTAATTTGGATATAATCTCTTTTTTTTATATTGTTATCTTTCGAGTTTTATAGACGAAGTTACTGCATATTTTGTATAATTATTTCTATCGAGGTTTTTCATTCCAATCGTGTTTTCCTTATAATAATATGAGAGTTAAATGTATCAAAATTTATTATAAAAAAAATTTTACACATAAATTAAATACTTTAGGAGTTATTACCGGTTGAAAATGGCCTATGTATCGCCTTAATTTGTTAAGTCTTTATATGTATATGTGTTGTTGTAGTCTCCTAAATAGAATGAGATGAATAGTCAGTGCCGGGAAAAACTTAATTTAAGTTTATAGTGTACTGTAACGTATATATAAGATGTTTGTTGTTATTATTAAATAAATAAATAAAGTGCCTTAGAGTTTGATGATTGGTCAGTCACTGAGTCAGTGAATCAGTGAGTGACAAAATTGAGAAATTTTGACAATTTCATAATTTCAAATTGTATGAAATTTTAACTATACCTACTGTGTTCATACCATTCATTCAATTCAAGCATTTAGTTTCATCCACAACGAAGTTATAGGGGGTCGAAAATGGGCTGAATTGCTTCGAAAAAAGGATGGTACGGACGTGCCGCTTTTATTTTAAACTACTAGTGATAATCAAACAAATGAAGTATCGTTGGAATGGCCTTAGTTATGTGACAAAGGCTATGGTCATGTCATGTCAAAATTGAAATAGCGCCCTCTAGAAGACAACAAGTTTAGGAAAACATATAAATATACGAATCGCGATTTATTTCTAACTTACTAGTCAACCAATGGACTATCGTTGGAAATGTTATAGTTATCCACTAGTTCTAGGCTTTGTGACGTCATATTAAATTTGAAATAGCGCCATCTAGCGGGTATAAAGTTAGGACGAGAAAAAGAATCATTTTTGGTGAAGCCGTGTGGGTTATTTTTATTTAATGTTTGAGATCGTTGTTATCTCTAAAAAAGCTATGTAGGCCTACTACAAAGTTTATATGTAAATCTCGAGGATGCAACGTCGTAGTATAATGCTGAGCTAGTCGTACCATGACCACAGCCGTTGTAACACGACTGAAACGTCGGATATATATTCCTGTAATTTTATGTTTTAAATATGCAGTGCTACGTATATATACGTGTTACGGACAGGCGACATAAGTCGCCTGTCCGGGTAGGTAGATAAATAGTAGGCCCACATTTCTTAGCAAAATAAATAGCTAAACACGTCGCGGCTCTCGTTATGGTATTGCTATTTGAAAACAGAATTCATGTTCGCTGTTAGTTTATTTAATTTCCATATAATGCCATAGGCTTATTCATTATGTATGATGTTATGAATTGTTAGGCACAGCCGTTTATTATAGCTACTTTGTATGTATTAGTAGTAATGTTAGTAAATAGTATTTAATGTAAATAAAGGCTTTGCCCACTGAGTAGGAGCGCTTGTATGAGTTATGTAATATGTAAATAGATTTAATGGTTTAAGCGCTTTAGTGGTGTAAATGAACACACAAAGTATGTATTAAAAGGCCCGCCCATAGATATATGAACGATGTATGTATATGAAATAAACTATTTGTTTTGGTTGTATTTTATTATCCCATAAGATTTGTTAGGCCTACTCCTGGTCTAGGGCTGAGATATGAAATAGGAAGGTCAGTTCTAAACCAGGAAAGTAATGTTTTTATGTTGAGAAGGTTGCATAGTCAATCGACTTTGCACACCCAAATCTTATGTAGGTCTGGGAGGGGGCGTGGCTTAAATATAAAATGTTAAAATGTAAATAGTTTGTAAGGTAGTTTTAGATATTTGGTACCTCGCCAGATGGTGGGGGAAGTTGCTGTAGTCTATATAAGTGAGACACGTTCCATACATTGTGTCGTGTCGCTGCAGTGTAACTAGGATAGGAAAACAAAGGAGAAATAAAAGGAAGAATTTGAAGGAGTGTTTTCTTTGGTGCTGTGCCTGTGATACGCGCTGGGAGGAGGTGTATACAGTTCATTTTCGAAGCCGGGGCCGGACAGTCAGGTGGTCCCACAACATAGGAAGGGTGCATCAGGGGGCTGGTGCATCGATGGTCGGTTGCTGTTGGTGCTGTCCTCAACAAGTGCGTTAGTTTAAAAGAGATTGACTTGTCATCGGAGGTTAATTTAAGACGTATGCCTCTCTTACTACCTGAGTAACTCTTAAGGCACCAGTAGGGAGCAATACAAAACAAATATACTGTTTGCACCATGGAGCAATTACAAAGAGGAGATGCCGTAATAAGCGTTTTGTAAGAAAGTATTTGTGATGCTACACGGGCGGAAGGCAGACGTGCGGGGTGCTTGGTTTCGGCCGTGCCTCTAACCATGGAGCACGAGCAATGATAAGCTCCGCCTACTTTTGTGTCGGCGAAGCGCCAATGATCACATCACTGCGCCATTTCAAACGGCATCTCCTCTTTATAATTGCTCCATGGTTTGCACAAAAAAATAAACCAAAAAAAATAAATAAATGTATATGAAAACTTAGCTGCTATTCATTAGAAATAAACATATTCTGTTTTTAACAAAATCTAAGGGTTATCTGAGTAAAGGTCTCCATGTTGTTAAAGTAACTAATACAAGTACCTACTGTGAAATATATCTGTATTTATGTTTGTAGCATAGTATTATTTGTATTTATTTTTTAACAATTTTGTCTTTCCAAAATCAAGTGAGAAAAATTTATCTATCTTCAATTGAAGGTGATCAAAGGTGTATGTATTAATTGATTGTTGGTTTATTTATTGACTGTTATGTAAGTATGATATTTTTAGTATTTTATTACTGTACCGCCTTTTGTTTGTTTTCACTTTTTATTATTTCTGCCCTAAGGTTGGCTGGAAGAAATTGCAATAGCGAGAAGTCCGCTTTTGTACTCAATTTTCTAAATGTATTTTTTTAATTTTAATTTTGTGATTGGTACATTAAAGTGTATATCTATCTGTCTTGGGTGATATATTTTCTTCCCCGGAAAACTTGCAGTGTGATGATTACGACTAAACTACACAAATATTAAATCAATCAATTTTTTTAAAAATTTTTATATAGATTGTTCAATGATGTTACATTATGAATAGGTACCCAAATACATTTAAACTTTGCAAAAGGTGTGCAAACTAACACAAAAATCGGGGGCACGGTAGTGCCACCGCCAAGTCGAGCGCGAAGCAAACACTGCCGTACCATCCTTTACTGGAACCATTTCGCCGCATTTTCAGGCCCCTATTTGAGAACCTCTGGATAAGACCAGGGGCCTTACCATCAACTCTTATAGCAAAATCTAATCTGCCTCGCTGGCTTATTTTGCACTATCACTATCTTATAGCATTTCCATCCAACTTTCAGCCACTTGCCAGCGAGCCAACTTTACGATCCACCTATCATTTTGTATGGGAATTCGTACCATGACGTACCATTTTGACAGCGATGCAGTTTTGCTGGAACGTGGCAAATGTCATCTAAGCGATTTTTAAAAAGCTCCTATTGTACTAGCTTATTAACAACGATTCTGCATAACTGCATGGAATTTCACAATATTGTTCCGTGATGTTGGGATTTTTGGGTTATATTTTCAATTATTTATCTCTCCAAGTTATAAATTCACTCAAATTAAGTAGTAACAACGACGTTAATCAAGAAATTAATACAACTTACGATATCAAATAATGATATTTTTGTTTTGTGCTTACATTAAAATTAATGTATAAACGGTAAGTCGGCTTTCGCATTTTCTACGTAATCTTTCTAATTTGTGACATAAATGTTAAGGGGGTAATAACACAAACTAAATACTAGACAATAAATGAACTACTTGTCGTTTGTACTTACAAAACAAACAAATCAAAAGTAGGGACTTCATTAAGTTCTTAAATCTCCATAATTGTTTACAGATGGGCAGTGATGACTGACGATGAGAATGAAATTTTTCTACATCCTACTTGGAAGGGGAAAATGAAAATAGTACTGCCAACCCGTATATGCGACGCAGAAATAAGATACAAAAGGACCCGTTTTATTTGGACTATATGGAGTTGGTTACGGAACAATTTGCCTTGCAACAAGTAAAGAAACAAGTTGATACAAGGTAACTAAGAACAAAATGTAGGTATGGATATTGTAACTTCACAAACTGATATGTCTTTTTACGGTTAATACCAGCCATACTTGAGCAGATTAATGAACACCCACACAAGTATTTTTATATTAAGTATAAACTAGCTGTGGTTTCACCAACATGACCAAATTCTCTCTTTCTTTACAATATTAGTGTAGATTATTACATTAGTATTTTTGAATCTAAACAATTTTATCACCAATGACTCGACAAAACTAAAGACAAATCAACTGTTTTGTTGTGTTATTGGCAATTAATATGTTAGTATAGTGGCTATGGTATATTATGCAGTAAATAAATTTGATTTGTCAAAGAAACATGGCTAACAAGTGTTAAAAAGTAAGTAACGATCATCTCTTTCAGAGGTTCTTCAATGCAACAATTTTGAATGCCGAACCAGAAGAGTAATTCAAATGATGAGAGGAAATTCAAAGATGTGATTGGACTGTCCATGCTTAAATTTTTATTGTGCATGTTCAAATATGTGTACTTACATGAAAGTAAAATAAATGTATTGAAAAAATGTACCATAGTTATTTTAATGGAATAATAAATAAAACTATTTCAAATTTAGATTTAGATTTGTTTTATTGTTTTAACACTAGTGACTAACATAGTAACTCTATAAATTCATGATCATACAGATTATAACAGTATGCGTCATGCTCACCGAAATATTATTTTTCAATCACATACAATTCACAATATAAAATTATTAAACTTCTTTGATTCATTCACTGTACTTGACAGATTTTAATGCTAGTTTTTATTGAGCACTTTCTTTCATATATCTCCTTCATCCACTTCCTATATTCTAGTATCTGCGGCTATTCTGGTATGTAAACTACATCTGCAGTACTTAGCAGGCTACTTGACTGTATTCATACTTGGTTAATATTGTTATACTAAACAAAATATACACTAAAAAGTAACCGATTCTGAAAACAACAACAAAACTGGTTGTTAATTAGGGCAGTAATTCGATTTTAAGTTTTCCCTAAAAGAAAAGTGGGAGCGTGGTGGGGACGTCTTGCTATCTCTTTTGTACACACGAAGCCGAGTAGTGACGTCACAGCTCACACAGTGCAACCTTTTCTTATATTTTGACAGTATCCCCTTCCACCGAATTTCAAAGACTTATAACTTATTTATTTTTGAACGGATTACAAAAATTCTTTCATAATTTTGTTTCTGGAAATAAAAATATTGATATGAAAGAAAAAACAAAAATTAGTAGAATACCCAGTTTTGTTGATAACTGGATTAAATAGTAATAATATCTTTATAAATTATTCATATAGGCCCCACAGGTAGCATGGTATCATCACTGGAAGCTAGGAATGCAGTGAGACAATGCGCGGTCTGTTTGCTCCAAGTTCTGAAAGATAAATGAAAACAGTAAATAATTATTTAAGTTTTGAAAATTCTATTGTTTCATCATGATAAATAATGGTTATCATGACAATTAAATACTGTTTCTAACCAAGAGACAACAGAACACTTTTAGGGTGATGAGATTTGCTTTGTATTCATTTAACTTGATATTATATTTGTGAAATGGTTATATCCCAGTTGCCCAAAGATACAAGGGAAATTTGATCCCTTAGCCATCCTTTACGGTATTGACGGAAAGATAAGTAGTGGTATATTCATACCCGCAGACGATGGTAACAGTAAAAACATAATACATTTTGCACTTGAAATATAAACAAAAGTAGAACTTACTGGCGAGTTCATATAATTAGCGTCGTCAGCTCAATGCAAAATTTAGGGCATTGCCAATTTCCATGTGAACTACAGCATCTTCAGTAGATTATTTTTGCTATTTTTTTAACGTATAAAGAATGTTTAATGGCCATTCACACAACATTAACTATAATAATAAAGATATCGCAGTCAGGAACCTTAGACTTGGCACGACTTTGTCTAGATTTCATTACTTTTTAGAGATAAACAAGCAGCTCCATCGAGACTTGGCTAGTTTTTTACAGAATGATAAAATACATAATTAATAAATAATAAATTTCAAATTTAATTTAATTACTAATGTCATACAATGTCAAATTCAAGTTCAAAAATCAATAAAATTTGTATCATATAAAATTTCGTTAATGGAATAATAGCATTTTTTGATTAATAATTATAATAAATAGAAATTCTAATAAATTCAGGCTCCTAATTGATTTCGGAACTTTATTGAATATCTGTGGGGCCATACCAAAACACTCGACCCGAACATGGCAGTACTGTGTGAAAAATTCGACACATAATCGAATTTTTTCACCATCACGTACAGATCTGATACACTCAAATTTATTCATGTTACATTTCACAAAGACGGCTAACTCATATATACACATAGAGGGCAATGTCAATAATTTAAGTTTTTTAAATTGTGGCTCACATGATTTGGTTGGATAAATACCACACATCGCTCTCATACACTTTTTTTGTGCTTTACAGCAATTTCTTTACCCGAAGAGTTACCCCAGAAAATGATAGCATACCTTAATGTCGATGCAACATATCCATGATATGCAGTTAATAAAGCTTGCTGGTTTACCACCTATTTAAGCATACACAACGCATACGAAATAGTACATTATTGCAAAGGCAGCGAAATAGGCAATTGCCATTTCGGCCGAGGCATATATAGTGCTTTTCTTAAAAAAAATGCAAGGAAATAAAAGAGGGCCTTTTACATAATAAATTTAATTTATTTTACAGTTTGTGCCGAAAGGTAAACGCATCTGTGGCTATACAGCCACGAGAACGCGATGTGTACGATAGATAAAAGAGTTCTAAATTCAAACAGCACACCGTTTCATACCACATTGCCGGCGCGCTCTTTGTTCCAAATTCAAAGAACGCGCCGGGAAGTGATTTTGGTTTTTTCAGATACAGCCATGAGAACGCAATGTGTACGATAGATGAAAAAGTTCTAAATTCAAACAGCGCTACCTCGTACAACATTGCCGGCGCGCTCTTCGTTCCAAATTCAAAGAACGCGCCGGGAAGTGAATTTGATTTTCAGTCTACGTAAATATGTTACTTCGCGTGTTCTTTATTCAAAAGTAATGACAATAAAGGGTGTCTCAGAAAGTTTTTCGTTTTTGAATTGACTACTACGCGCCAACCGCCGGTAGCAGGGGGAGGGGAGTGGTCTCAATCGCTTGGCCGGCTTGTTAAGTTTAGTAGCCATGAATCGTTTCACGGGACCGCAGCGCGCATTTTGCGTGCGAGCGTTTTATAAAAACAACGATTCCTACACTGTTGTTCGTCGTCTCTACAGGACACATTTTAATTTAACAAGCTTAAAACATGTGCCAAGTGCCAATTTAATTAAGCATTGGGTGTGTAAGTTTGAAGAGACTGGGAATACAATGCCGGACAAATCGTCTGGGCGCAAAAGGACATCAAGAACGAGCATGAACGTCGACCGCGTTCGCCAGTCTGTTTTGGACGACCCACGACAGTCGTTGAGATTGCGCGCAGCTTCTCATAATTTGAACAAATCTACGGTTCATCGCATTATTTCGAAAGACTTACATTTTCACCCCTATAAAATTGTTATTGTTCAAGAAATGAAGCCTGATGATCCTGATAAACGAGTCGAATTCTGCAGGATAATGAAAAACCGTTTTGGGAGTTTCAATAACATCTGGTTCTCAGATGAATCGAATTTTCACATCAACGGTCACGTGAATAAACAAAATTGCAGATACTGGGCTTCCGAAAATCCGCTAGAACTGCATTAGAAGCCCTTGCACTCGCCAAAAGTTATTGTTTGGGCTGCCATATCAAGTCAAGGAATTATCGGTCCTTATTTTTTTGAGGATGACCGAGGTCGAACTCAGACCGTTAATTCTGATCGATATTGCCATATGATCCGGACTTTTTTAGCTACAGAAATGCAAAACCAGGATGGCTACAACCGCAACACCTTTTTCCAGCAAGATGGAGCCACTTCTCATGTTACAAATGACTCATTAGCTGCTCTTCACGATTTATTCCCTGGACGAGTGATAAGCCGCCGAGGAGACATCAACTGGCCACCGAGGAGCCCTGATTTAACGCCTGCAGATTTTTTTCTATGGGGCTACCTAAAAAGTAAAGTTTACAATCCATTGCCATCCAACCTGAATGTTTTGAAGCAAAAAATCACTGAAGAAATCAACTCTATTCCAAGAGCGATGCTCCAGCGAGTGATTCAAAATTTTAGCTCCAGGTTAAATGAGTGTGAAGAAGCGAATGGTGCGCATTTGCAAACGGTTGTTTTTCATAAATAAACTTCAAGAACTGCTCTTTAATTTAACAATAAATAAAACGAGTTTTAATTAATATTGTTGTTTTTTATTTAACATCTAAAAACGAAAAACATTCTGAAACACCCCTTATTTCCGCGCATGTTTAAGAAAATTTATTTAATTGTTTATAATGTGTGAGATGTGAGTTTTCCACGACATTTTATTATCAATGTATAGGCCAAGAAACTTAGTTACATCTGTATGTGAAATAGGTTTTCCTGAATGAAATATATACAATTCTATATCAATTTTATTTGGTCTTTGTCTGAAGGACATCAATTTAGTTTTATCTAGGTTTACTAGCAAATTGTTACTTCTCAGCCATTGAATTATTTGAACCAATGTAGAATTTATTTCATTTTCATATATGTAGAATATTTTGAAATATCTCTCAAAAGTTTCAATGAAGACTGTTTTTTTTTATTTGCTAGATAACATAACAAGCAATACTTTTACTTTGAAACTAACGAGATTATTAAAATTGACCAAATTCCAGCTACATAACGCAGAATAAGTAATGGACAACAAGCATCTAAGTCTAGTTGGCTATCAAACAAAAAAAAAATATATGGTCAACTCATTAATATCTAGCTAAAAGGTTTGATGGCAATGACAAACTGATAACTGAAACAATTAAAACATTAACACTGCTAATATCAACAATACTTTTAATTTGAGTAAATCAATATTAAATTAATACATAAGCAAAGACACGTGCTAAAGCAATATCTTAACATCCAAGCTATTTAAATCTCGACGTTTATCAGTCCGAATCATTTCCGTAAATTTCCACCACAGTGCCAACATGGATCGAGAGTTACGTGACAAAGTCGTCGTCATCACAGGCGCAGCTACAGGTCTTGGCTTTACCATTGCCGATATCTACCTCCAAAAAGGTGCCAAAGCTATAGTTATACTTGATATTAATGAAAATCTTGGAGCTACTGCTGCAAATACTTTGAACAAGAAATATGGAAATAACAAGGCAGCTTTCTTCAAATGTGACGTCACAAGTGATCTCGAAGTTTTGTACAAACGTGTAGTTGACACATATAAATATGTTGATGTTCTTATCAATAACGCTGGAATTTTGAATGATTTTGCTGTGAGGAAAACCATTGATATAAACGTAACAGCACTTATTGAATGGTCTTTGAAGTTTTGGGAGCATATGAGGAAAGACAAAGGTGGAATAGGAGGAACTATCATCAATTTTGCTTCTATTTATGGATATAGAGTTGACCAGTATCTTCCGGTTTATCAAGCATCTAAATTTGCTGTGATGGGTTTTACAAAATCTTTGGGACATAAATATAACTACGATAGATCGGGTGTTCGAGTTTATGCAATCTGCCCAGGGTTCACTGAGACAAATTTGGTTAAAGAAGTCAAAGTAAGCAGTGAAGTTCAGCCAGATATGAACTATTTCCTCAAACAACAACAATGGCAGAAACCTGATGCTGTTGGGAGGGCTGCAGCGGAAACCTTTATCAGGGCAGATAGTGGTACAGCATGGTTGATAGAGGGAAATAAACCTATAGTTGAGGTTTGATAAAAAAATTCATCTCAATTTTGTCAAATTTGTTGAATTAAAAATTACTTATGAACAAATGTTTTTGAGATTTTTTTCATAATAAATTTCAGTTTTGCATGTCATCATCATCATCATTTCAGCCGCAGTCAGTCCACTGCTGGACATAGGCCTCTCCCAACGAATTCCAAAATGATCGCTTGGCAGCAGTCGGCATCCAGCGTTTGCCTGCGACCTTTTTCAGGTCATCTAACCATCTGGTCGGTGGATGTCCAACGCTACGTTTACCGGTACGCGGTTGCCATTCGAGAACCTTTCTGCCCCATCGGCCATCGGTTGTCCGCGCTATGTGCCCCGCCCACTGCCACTTAAAAGAACTAATCCGCTGGGCTATGTCTGTCTTCATTTCTGATTCGTAGGGAAACACCAAGCATAGCCATCTCCATAGCTCTCTGGGCGACCTTGAGCTTTCTTATGAGGCTTATAGTCAAAGACCACGTTTCAGACCCATATGTCATCACTGGTAACACATACTGATCGAAGAGCTTAGTTTTAAGGGACTGAGGTATTTTGGACAAGAAGACGCTACGTTTAGCATGTATTTATACAAAAAAAAATATATATATAGTAGATCATAGTGACTATCAGCTTGTTCAGTTGTCACAACACTCCCGATTTTTTGTTCCGTGCGAGTGGGTTTACTTTTTATACTTTTTTAATTATTTACAACAGGGGGTGTTCGGTGCAATAAATGCAACCAAACACTTTTTACCTAATTGTGTCACCGCCGAACATGTTACTAAATATCAGTGCACATTTTACCGTCGGCACGCCCGGTGTGTTTACGTAAAATAAAAAAAAAATTAAAAAACTGCATTAAAATATGTTTGTTTTTAAGAACCGTAGTCTAGAAATGACAAGTATTCAAATTTAGATTATTTAAAACAGACAAGACAATGTGTAAAATGTTTCATTACACCTGAACTAATAGTGACACGCTAGGCTGAAAATGATAACATTCACTTAGTATGCAAGTTAGTTTTGCTATCACTGCGCTGGTGGTATTGGTATGGCTATAGCTGAAGAATTTCTAAAATAAGATATTAAAGTAGTAATATTACTTGATATTGATGAAAATAAGAGGAATGAGGCAATAAAAGAATTGAACTCAAAATACGCCTCTCAAAAAACTGTTTTTATGAAATGTGATGTGACAAAAGACTTGGACGCTATATCAGAGAACATTTTTATTATGTGCAAGAAAATTGACGTTTTGGTTGCAGGTGTTGTAAATGAAGATTCCGTACGAATAACTATGGAGGTAAATGATATAGCAGTCATGGAATGGTCTTTGAAATTCTTTGAACATATGAAAACGAATAAGTTTGGGGCAATAATTAACATATCGTCAAATTACGGTTTCAAGATTGATCAATTTGCGTCCTTGTACAAAGCATCAAAATTTGCTGTTTTGGTATTTTCTAGGACAATAGGACATAAAGCTAAGAGGAGCTGCTGAACAAACTTGAACGTCTGCAAAACTCGTATCAGATTTATCTATGGTTTGAAAAAATTCGACCATGTCTCCGACTTCCGCAGCCGACTCAAGTGGCTCCCTATCCGACTTCGCAGAAACATGAGAATCCTTTGTCTCCTCGATTATTCAACGTCCTGTACAATCCCTCCTATCCTTCTTATCTAAAGGATCGTTTCTCCTTCTCCCGTCCGATTGATGCACCTTGCCGTTCCCACCTTAGAACCCTCCTCAATATTCCCATCCATCATTCCGATTCCTACACTCACTCTAAGCGGTAAGATTGTGGAATTCATTGCCAGCTGACATACGAGACTCGAAAACTATCTCAATATTTAAAAAACTAGTTAAAGAGTATTATCTGTCCTTAGCACAATAGGTATTTATGTATGTATTTTATATTAAGTATGTATGTATGTTTATATTATAAGGATTTTATAATAGTTTTACCTAGGTAATTAGGTATAGTCTTCACTTTTCCTTTCTTTTTTGTACACGCTAATTAACCTTTTTTTGTCTTGTCCTCTCTTGGGTCTGCTGAAAGAAATTTCTTTAGAAATAAGCAGCTCCCTTGTACTTTCTTTTCCTCTTATTTATAATCCTTTACATTTTATTGTGTACATGAATAAAGTAAGTAAATAAATGAATGAATGAATGAATGAATGAATGAATGAATGAATGAATGAATGAATGAATGAATGAATGAATGAATGAATGAATGAATGAATGAATGAATAAATAAATAAATAAATAAATAAATAAATAAATAAAGCTACATAAATAAATAAATAAATAAATAAATAAATAAATAAATAAATAAATAAATAAATAAATAAATAAATAAATAAATAAATAAATAAATAAATAAATAAATAAATAAATAAATAAATAAATAAATAAATAAATAAATAAATAAATAAATAAATAAATAAATAAATAAATAAATAAATAAATAAATAAATAAATAAATAAATAAATAAATAAATAAATAAATAAATAAATAAATAAATAAATAAATAAATAAATAAATAAATAAATAAATAAATAAATAAATAAATAAATAAATAAATAAATAAATAATAAATGTACTTATGATAAGACTGGCGTTAAAGTTGTTGTGTTATGTTCTGGGTTTACAAGAACAGATTTTGGTAAAACAAGCACTGATGTGAAAGAGGAAGGTTGCGATGAAGAGTTGAAAAATGCAGTTTGGCAGAACGCTGATTTATTAGGAAAAGCTGCAGTTGATGTATTTGAGAATGCTAAAAGTGGGACAGCTTGGCTAGTAAAAGAAGGAAAGTGGACTAAAATTCCTTAAAAAGAAGCAACTTTATTTTTTTTTTTAAGAATACCTACAAATAATCATAATGATTAAAGAAACTGTTTATTCTAGTTTGTGTTATCATTTTATCCTCTACTGTCTTACTGTTGTAAACTGGACTATCTAATCTTCGAAGAAATAACCTTGACATAGGTTCCTAAGATTGCAAAAATGCATAAATAAATATTAAAAGTAAAGCAGATGGTCTATTCCTAGTAACGTTACAAAATATTTTCTGCTAAATTAGATATTCATTTTTAAATATATACAGACTTCAAATACAAATATTGTTATTACGTTAACTATGATGAGCAGGAAAGGTAAACAATAGACATATTTAGATGTTTTTTCGTAAGTAAACAATTTATCACTATTTAGTAAATTCGCTGATTTGTAGAACAGAAATAATGAAAAGTTCTATTCTTGCGATTTACTTCATTCAATGTCGAATGATTTTTTATTAGAATGATTTTCATTCGCCAAAATCAGCAAATCTAACGAGTCATGGTCTCGAAAATAACAATTCTAGAGTACAAATAATGCATGAATAGTTTTGGTGCTTAACAGATGGCGCTAAAAGCAAATAATCTCAAGTCCCATACAAGAACCCGAATTACTATGGAAGACTAAATCGCGCTTTCGAAGTTTCTATGGATTGGAGCATGAACCTCCGATAGAACATCGTCGCCCCCCGACGACGATTGAAGAGGTACAATCGATCATAAAGTCCCTTAAACCCCGGAAAACCCCGGTGCTGATGGGGTATCCAATGGCCTACTCAAATGCCTTCCTCAGACCCTACTACTGCTGCTAGTGAGCATCATCAATGCTTGCCTAGCAAATTGCACGTTTTCAGACGCCTGGAAACAAGCAACAGTAATAGGGTAATATCCCCAAAACCAGGCAAAGACCTGAAAAACCCGTCCTCATATCGGCCGATCAGTCTCATGAGCTGCATCGGTAAGATATACGAGAGAATCATTTCAGCAAGACTTAAGGATTATATTGAATCCATGAAACTGATTCCCAACGAGCAAATGGGCTTCCGTGCAAAACACTCTTGCGTGAACCAACTGCACCGCCTAACCGAACACATCCTAGGCAACCGCCGTCGCGGAAGACCCACAGGAGCACTCCGTTTCGATGTAGCGAAAGCTTTCGACAAAGTCTGGCATGTGGGCTTGGTAGCCAAGCTGGCCATAATGGGCCTGCCGGACAGTCTCGTGCGCATCATACGGGACTTCTTGTCGAACAGATCTTTCCGCTACAAAGTTGAGGGTACGCTCTCTAGTCCCAGACCCCTAGGAGCCGGAGTCCCGCAAGGCTCCGTGCTGTCCCCGACCCTATACTCGTTGTACACCAACGACGTACCCCGCACCCCGCACGTGGAGCTGGCTCTATTCGCCGACGACACTGCGGTGTACACGTCCTACAATCGGAAAGACATTATTTCCCAACGCCTCCAACAAGCAGTCGATTCCCTCGGCGCTTGGTTCCGAAAGTGGCGCATCGAAGTGAATCCTGAAAAGAGCGCAGCAGTGTTCTTTACAAAGGATTTACGCTGTGCAACACGCCCTCCTCCATGGAGTACCTTCTCGCTCCTAAAGACGGTAACGATGTTTTTGCCAAACATTCCATGGGTAAACCAAGGAAAGTACCTGGGCGTAATTTTTGACAGCAAGGTGACGTTTGGACCTCACATCCAAAAAGTTCGCAATAGAGCAGCCTTCTATCTCGGCAGACTCTCATCTATGATTATTTATTTATTTATTTACGGTCTTCGTAAATATGATCATGTCTCTGAATTTCGCAATCAACTCAAGTGGCTCCCAATCCGACGTCGCCGTGATTGGCATATTCTTTCTATGCTTTATTCTATTCTTTTTAGTCCCACTTAACCACAATATCTGAAAGAACGGTTTGTGTTTCACAATCAACACCATGATCGACTTCGCAGTGCACATACTCTCCGATTGGATACACCCGTACATTCTTCCGAATTTTACACCAAATCGTTTACTGTCCAAGCTGTACGTCTGTGGAACTCCTTGCCGGTATCTATTAGACATGCCCAAACACTCTCCAGCTTCAAGACACAAGTGAAAGACCATTATCTTTCTATCACCTAAACCTCTTCCCGAGAAAATCTTTTTGTCTGCTGTTCGAATATAACCCGCCATACTTGTAATTTTCACTCATTAAATTGTTCATTTATTGATACGCTTAAAAATAAGTACGAGTATGTATATTTATTTACGTTGTGTAATGCATGCGTATATGTGCACCACATATATTTACATTGGTACCTATATTTTTTTGTATGTGCTGCATAGGTACGTTATGCTTTTATGTTTTATGTTTCACTTTTTCCAATTGTTAATTTGCGCCTACCTTCCTGTTTCATATCATGAAGTGTTGGTTGCCTGGAAGAAATTGCTCTAGCGATAAGGCCGCCTTTGTACCATAGATAGTAATAATATTCATGTACTTTCTACAATTTGGTGCAATAAAGAGTTATTTATTTATTATTATTATTATGATCAGCAACGTAAAAATGTCGCTTAGAAATAAACTGACTCTCTACAAGCTAAGCATCAGACCTGTAATGACTTACCCCATTCCTCCTAAATAGGCTACAATTAATTCAGAATAGGTTCACACGCAGAGCCACGGCATCACCCCCGGGACTGCGCACTCGTGACCTACACAGAGACCTAGAACTTCCGTCCGTGAAGCGCTTCATCAAAGGAACGTCACAACAATAAATTGTAGGTCATTAACAAAATAAAAAAAAAGTGGTTCCCCAGGTATACTACCTCGCCCGGCGCGAAGTAATTTCCTTTGCGGTGGTCGAGCATAACACCATCACTCCCGCCATAATCCAAGTGTTACAACTGAGGAATCAAACTTTCGAATTCGACTCATACTGTGTCAGGAAACGATATTTTGAAACAATGTAGTGAATACTACCTACTTGATATTGGAAAAATAGTTTTGAGATAAGGCCGCATTTGCATATTAAATTTATTTCGTCATTTCAATGGAAATTTCACCTTGTAGCGATAAAAATTTAAAAACCTACTATTTATTCCTTTATTTTTAACAGGTAACTTATTTTAGTTTATATTTTTTACAATATTTTTCGTTCTTTTCAGTAAACCATGGTTCTGACACAGATTTTTTTTTTTCATTACAATATTCAAATCTAACTAAAGATAAATTTAATAAATGATAATACAAATACATTCATTCATCCGCAACTAACTAAAGTAATATCAAAAATTCGAAAATGAGATTTTATAATAATGATTATTTGTTTGTAAACTCTGCACGCTTTATCTACTAAACCAATTTTAAAAGGTGTAGGTACTAAGAAGGACATGTTTTTCTCGGTTTTTTAATACGTGTTTATTTAAATTTGTGAGAAAAGATTATATATTACGCTCTTAACAACATCTCACATGCACACTACTAACTGCTGGTCCGTGGTCACGCGAATGCTGGTGTGCCCACCGTCATTTTGTGTGGATAAAAAAATTAAAGATATGAACAGAGTGTGTTGCAGTGTGATTGTGTCAAAGTAAGAATTGCATGTAATGAATATAATTTATAGTATCTTATATTGTTATATAATTAAGTAGTGTGTAAAAAAAACAAAAACAAATTTGTAAAATTTAATCAGATATACACACAAATCTGTTAAGTTTTTGTATATCTTTGTATATTTAATAAAAAGTATTGTATATGAATAAATAAATAAATAAAAAATAAATAAATTCATGAGATCGTGGGAATTTCATTTGCACCATTGGGCAGGACCATTGATGATGTATTTTTTCATTCCATTAATTCATTCATTCATCCATTCAGCCGCAGTCAGTACACTGATGGACATAGGCTTGTACTAATGATTTCCAAAATGACTAATTGAAAGAGGCCTGCGTCGAGCGTTCGCCTGCGACATTTTTCAGGTCATTTGACTATCTAGTCGGTGATTGATAATGCAAACGTGGGTAACAAAGTTGTTTCACTAAACTTATAGCTTTTCAATATGTACTTGCATTTCAGAATGGGCATCACTATTGTTTTGAGCATTATCTCCTTTGTGACTGTCTCAGCCTACTACTATACCGACACAGTAGATTACTCACCATTTTTCACAGACTCAAATAAAATTGAGATCACTATAAACTGTCTCTTGGATAAAGGATCCTGTGGAATGTACCAGGAGTATAGAAGTAAGTCATTCATTTATATCGAGTGGGTTACACGGTTAACCGACCTTGTATATCCTGGTGTTAAGGCGTGGATCCACCGCAGCGCACGGAGAAGCTACGCACGTGCGTCAAGCACACGTAGCTCAACCCAGGCAACGTCACGCACGCTGTACACGCTATACACGGAATAGTGGCCGGACTCTGCAATTCACTTGTTCACACAATATGTGCACTCCTAAACATTGATGCGTTATATCTTTATAATTTGTCGCTTAATTGACAAAAGAAAAAATACGTCACTAATATATTTTGTTTCCCTAAATGACGGACTAATTTTAATGTTAGTCTTTTGACCCTGGAAACTAGACTATTCCAATGCCATTTTATAAGTTTATAAATGCGTGGGTTCCACAAGACGTATGATTAAAAACTCTGCTGCGCCACAGTTGAACTTGTACGTGTCGATATTCGTGTATAGCGTGTGCTGCAGTGGAAACGTTAACCCACGTAGTCAAACAAATGAATTCGTGCCACGCGTGGCCGTGCATAGCGTGCGCTGCGGTGGATCCGCGCCTTTAGAGTTTCTCGGAATCTGATGTGGTTCTTTAACGACCATTAAATAGCAGCTAAGACAGCTTAACGTGCCTTCCGAAGCACGGAATCATTATTATTATCAGATAATCAGGCGATTCAAGCCTGCAATGTCCTAACCAAACTGGAAACAACTAAACAAAGTACCTATGCTTCCCGTGAAGTACACAACGTATGTTTTTCGTGGGAATCGAATTCACGACCTGATCTAAGGCAATCTCCTTAACCACTGGACCATGAATGCAGTTAAAACATTATTTGTTTTGTTTGAAAAGCCCCTTCATAAAATATATTTAAGTGCGAAAACTGTTCTTCTTTATGCGCACAGGATACGCTTTTAATCATGGTCCTAGATTTGGCATTACTGGTTATTATGGAACGAATACCTTCTCACACTTCTAACTATTTTATTTTATAGAAAAAAAAATATGCAGCTTGGTGCAGAGTCCTCAACAAATTGACATATCATTATATGTACTGACATTTCTGTTCTTTTGACATTTTTTTATATTATTATTTAAGTTTTTATTCAATTTTTATTTAATAAAAATAATCTGAAATAACCATTGTGCAAAATGTTGACAAACATGTGAATTCGTTCATTTAACTAGGTAATTAAGGAAAGTTTTTTCTTATTTGTAAATTGACGTTTTGAAGAAAATGCTGCAGTGGAGTTTGTGGCGCCGCTTCTTCTCCACTTGCGCTTTGGAAGCGGTGGTAAACTTAATATAAGTAAATTGACGTCAATAAGTGATATATACTCGTATATCCTATATTGAAAATAAACAATATCATTTCATTTTCATATTATAATTATTTACTTTCGAATGCGTGATTAGTCGAAAAAAATGGGGGATGTTTAGGGTTTTCTGGAGTTAGCCGCCATGTTTGTTCCAGATATCTCGAATTATCTCTAAAATTACGAGAATCGGCCCCAAAATGATAAATTTATAAAGAATGCAACCAATAAAGAAACAACTTTAAATTTGATACAGTTAAAGTTACAAGCACGCCAAATTATTTTGCATGCTTCCGTCGCCAGTTAGGAAATAACTAAACAAAGTGAGCTGCCAGTGGGAATTGAACCTACGACCTCTAAGTGTAAGTGCTATAATTCTACAATTTCATTTTATTTTTCAGACTGGTTTCCGTATATTGTTAAGGGTGACTGTGGTTTTTGTAACCCATTACAAAAAGGGAGATACGAGAGGTTAAAAGAATACGTCAAAGAAAAATACCCGCATCATTACAGAGCTTTGGAAGAGAAGTACCTCGATTAAAAATATGTGAAATAGTACTGTTTAATTACTTTGCATCTACAACCTGTTTTTTATACATAAAGCTAACTGTTAGATACCCTACTGTATCAAAGAATGGCCATCAAATAATTTTCACACATGTTACTTTAAAAACATATTGCATCTACATAAAAAAAAAATCTTACCGAGGTACTTCTTCTTAGCGTGTCGACTTTGGCAACTATACTTGTGATGACCAAGATACTGTGAATGTTCCTAAAACCTACCAATTTTAAAGATTTTTTTTAAGGGTAAGAAGAATTTGTTTAATGGTAATTTCATATATTCCAATACGCAGGTTGTGTAAACAACAAGCAACAAGCTTCCTTTGGAGATAAAAGAGCTGTCTTCTCACTCTTTCAAATCTCGGGTTAGGGAATACTACGAACGATCGGACTTGAGCTGAGCTTACTGTTTTTATGTGTAATTGAATTTGTATGTTAGATGTAAGTCTATGCACCTAAGATTTATTTGCGTGTTGTGCCCTCTTCTGTGCCCATATGTCTATGTCCTATGTTAGTTTGGTTGACTGGAAGAGATCCCTATTTGGGATAAGTCCGCCTTTTGTTATAACCTGTATTCTGATACTATGTTCTTTGTGTACAATAAATATTTTTACATACATACATACAAATAAAAAATAAAATCTGAAAATTCTAAAATTACTATTTGTATGTGTATATGTGTATTACTCTTGTAATAAAAATCAAAACAAAATTAATCATAGTAATTTTAGTTCTGTTTTAGTCCAAACGGCTCTCACGGCCCATTATTCGACATTTGCATATCAAAGTTCCATTTTGCATTTGACTGTTGTAGTACGGCTTTCAAAACAGTACCAAAAGTATAATTTAGTGGCAAAGCTGCGGCTACAATATTAATCATGGTGACTGACATGCCTGCTACGGTTTGGCTTAAGGAATAAGTGACTAGCGATTAAAGATTTTTTGGGATCCGTATGTTTGTTGTAAATAAAAATAATATTTCAGATTAGGGTGCTTTTCTACCAGCGATATTCTGGACATGAAATTATTTGACCATTTCCACTGATACTCCAAACGCTATGGTCGGAAAACGTGCCCGAAGGTCTTCGACAATTACGCATGTGATGAAAGCAGACAGTAACTAGAGTGCAAAATATGCAATCGCAATTTCAAGACCAGGGCGTCAATTTCGCTAATAAACTTTAAAAGACCAAGCAACTGATATTTAATTACGATTCAATTACGATGCATTTTTGATATGCTTAATATTGGTATTCTGCTTACACAATTTTGAATCTCAATTTAATTGCAACTAAAACGTAATTGAAAAAATGTGAATATTATAAATAACAGAGTACCGTCTATTAAAAAAGTTTCTGGTTTTGACGATTTTTTCATTAGCAAAAGTTTTCAGTTGCAGTTCAATGGTATGCCAATTAAATACGATTGGTCTTAAAATTAGTAACAGAATATCAGAAACGTCAAAAGTTATCATTGCGATCGAATTACGATTCAATTGTGCACTATGTAAAATAAAAAAATTGATACCCAGTTATTTGTCGCTGGAAACTTTGTAAATTTGAGTCAATTTTGCCACTTTAATGGGATTATTACCAATTTTCCGTAAATTTACCAAAGTTACCGGGGAATATTCCCAATATTTCCAAAAATTTCTAGGAACGGCACATCACTATTCAAAGTCAAGTTTAGGTTTGCTAATCACATCCGACAGAAACTGACAAGGTGTCGTCGTCGACAAAATGGTGAATGTTTTCATCATCATCATTTAAATTAACTAAAATTGGTTTTAAAATAGGCCATTTTCCTGACACACGAAAATAGCACACATAGAATCCATTTAAGCTGGTCTCTCTATGAGTTTTTTTTAGATAATCTTAATGAAAGCAATCGATCACCAGTCTAAGGGAGGCAAACATTTATATATAGAATAGGAATATTCAAACTGCAATTGGTACGCTCAGATCCTGTTACTTGTACCACAATATTCAACTCAAACATCCATCGCATGCAGCGCGACATTTGTTCTCAGTCGTGCTCGTCAATATCGACTGACACGCCCTCTAACTGAGGAAGATTAAAACAAGAGCCATCTCTAATATAAAGAGCTTTTAGATTTATATCTCAAAAAATTAAAGAGTTGCGCTCTTTTCGGTAGTAAAAGTCTAGTACTCATATCTCCCGGTAGAAACCCTGAGGGTTTCACATGGTCCATAGGGTTTGTAGTAGTAAGACAAGAGATGGAACTGTTAAAACGTAATTAAAATAGTGATAGCTTCTTACTAGGATATTATCTAACTTTTTAGCCTCTATATATGACGAACTAATTTTTTCCCGCAAAAAGTAGCCTATGTTTGACTCCGGGTCTACAACTATATTCATACCAAATATCATCAAAATCCGTTCAGCGGTTTGGCCGTGAAAGCGTATCACACAGATAGACAGACAGACAGACAGGAAGACAGACGTACTTTCGCATTTATAATATTAAGTATGGATACCTCTGGTATATATATGGCTAGCTCTATATGGAAACCTCAAGAAACAACGTACACGCTGATGATAGAAAAAGTTCAGAAGGCATTTCTAAGATACCTCTATAAACGTATATATGGATTTTATCCCTACCTACATCCTACGTTGTTTCTTTTATGGATCTCTCGGGTTTAACTCACTTAGAGTCCGTAGAGATCTTGGGCAATCCATCATTTGTTTAAAAATTTTACGTAATTTCACCAATGTACCTGAGCTTCATAATCAACTCTGTCGCCTGAATGTGCCAAATAGATGTTTGGTGCAACGCTCATGTCAGCCGCGAAAACTGTTCGCCCCGCCGATCACACGCACGGTTTCACATGAGCAGTCTCCGCTATGTCGCATGCTTATGGACCTTAACGCATTCCTGAAACAGCAACCTGAGTGTGATGTGTTTGTCGATGGTACCAATAAGATTGTAAAGAACCTGCTAATGTATTGCGAGAGTGACGAGAGTGAGTCCTCCTGTATGTGACAAATAAGTTTAAGTTCTAATTACATTGACTAGATATTGTAAGTGGTGAAAACCGTTGTATTTAGCTTTACAATAAATAAATAAATAGGTCGAAGATATTTTTTTTAAGATATATGTGCTATTTATTTATTTAACACTTCTTTGCACACAGTAAAATCAAAATTAAGTATGTTACATAAAATATGAACACAGCATGTATACAAAAGGCGGCCTTATCGCTCAAGCAATCTCTCACAGGCAGCCTTAGGGCAGTTTGAAATATAAAAGAAAGATACGGATATGGTGTATAAAGAACAGAACAACGCTAGGCAGAATATCAGAAGTACACGATATCGATAACTCTCGCAAAAGTATAAGCCGTGAAAGTTTGTAACTAGACTTGCCCATAGAGCTAACGAACGCCACAGAGCAGTACAGAGCTCACAACAAAGTCACTTTAACTAAAACTTTTGAAATTAGCCCGCCCATATAAAACTTGACTTTCAACCCGAAATCTACTTTTGTCATTATGACAGTTATGTATAATGAAGTATTGACGGAGGACAGGTGAGGGGGGAGAGGGGGGATTACACGGGAATGCTGCTAAAAGCTTTGCAACATTAGTTACCATCTACCGCGCTGCAGACTTACCAAGGGTGCATACGGGAGTGAATAACGTCAAGTTGAGAACGCATTTCAGAAGACAAAAAAGTTTTGTTTATTTTATTTACTTATTTCGTGTACACCATGTAAATATACATTTGAAACTTAACGTTAGGAAAACTTGGTACAAGGGTTCTACTTAATATTATTTAGTAAAATTTTTGAGAACTGTTGTGGAATAAAATTCATAGGATTGTCAGGAAAAATATAGGTTTCTCAATCATTTTAATAAAAAACTGTCGTTATAGATAGAGAAATAATACAAAAATAAATTATCAAAATAACATTTTATGCACAAAAAGATTTACAATAGTGCAATCACTTCCACGCTTCAAGATAGGAAAAAAGACATAAGGCGGTGCATAGGAACGCAAACAGAGAACAAAATTAATGCAACACATCAAGATATATAGCATAATTTAAAAGGTTAATATATTTACAACTAGCTGTTTCCCGCAGCTCCGCCTGCGTCAAAAAGTAGCCTATGTTTGACCCCGGGTCTTCAACTATATCCATACCCAATTTCAATAAAATCCGTTCAGCGGTTTGGCCGTGAAAGCAAAACAGACAGACAGATAGACATAAACACAGACAGACTTTCGCATTTATAATATTAGTATGGATTTACACAAATAGCATGTATAAATTTATGAACATATCTATACACTTAATAAACATAAACAACATGGGTACATACACTATGCTAAGTTACAGTGACTGATTGGGGGAAAAGATAAAAATAAGTGTCTGTTGTATTAATGATTGTCTTCAGTTAGAAGAAAATGAGACTTTACCTGTTCTTTAAAGGACTTAAGTATTTTAGCAAACCGAACAAATAGGGAGTGCATTCCAGAGAAGCTTCTCTGCCCAGCTGGGCATTGAATATATATTATATCAAACAAATTTCAATCCCATACGTTTTCATATTTGCGTCGTAAACCGACAGCTTCCAAAGTTGTTATACTTTTGTTGTATTTTGTGTTGTACTGTGGGATTTTTGTCGTAATTTTGAAGTTACGACGGCTTAAGGCATTAGCTTGGTATAATGGAGGCAAAAGGCCACGAGTTTCTATCTAATAACTGCTCTGGGACTCACCATTTGCGGCCAAACTTTATGTTAGTAACAATAGTTAACTAAGCGAATGTTTGATGCAACTACCCACAAAATAATTATACTTACAAGGTCCTTTAGCTAAATTAATGTTTTGTACTCATATCTGAAATATGACATTGTTATCTGCATCTAAATTGTGTGTTGTGAAAATCACGGTTAAGTCCCTTTGAAGTAATCTTCTTCTCAGCGGGCAACTCGGGCAGTTCCGCCACTGACAAGGCAATGTGGTGGTTCGAGGTAATAGGCTAATGAGCTCCTCCGTGCTTCGGAAAATACGTTAAACCGTTGGTCCCGGTTGTTGTAGATAGATAGCAGTCGTTAGGCTGTGTCAGATGCCTTGGGGCAGCCTGAAAAATTCTGACAGTGTTGGCTACTAACACACCTCGGGTCATGTTCCTGTTGGTCTGGTTTCCCTGTAAAAAGGGGTCAAGGGTCAGACGGCAGTCGCTCCATTGTAATAACCAGTTCCGCCAAATCTAAGACCATGACTTACAGCGTACCCTAGGTTCCGAAGCGTAAACTAACGACGCAACTAGGAATACACGCTAGGATGATGATGATGAAGTGATAGGTAATCTAATACGAGTATGTTAAATAGTCGCAATTTTTTACTCTTTTACTTTCTTTGACAATAAGACTGCGGTAATCGTATAAAGAGATCTATTTATCCGTCTGTTCAAAAGCTAAGTAAAAAAATAAAATGAAAGGAAGCTCCGATAACTCGAGTAAGTTCTCATGAGACAGTAAATTACATTGACTCTAGACTTTCCGATCCGGGATCTAACTTCGATAGCTTTTATTTTCCTGGACGTTATGTTGCCTTTACCTATTACTTCTGAGAAGCTTCTTGACTATTATAAAACTGCCTAAGGAAATAACCAGTGTCGTTTTACGTAGGACCTGGATTACAGCATACGCCTACGTATGTGACTATAACATGGGAGCCTTCAGAAAGCGCGTGAAAAAATCCTTCAGGGTCGGCAACGCGCTTGTGATATCTCCGGTGTTGCAGGCGTTCATAAGCTACGGTAATCACTTACCACCTAAAGGGTGGGCCGCACGCCTGTTTGCCTACTTTTTTTATTATTTATTTATTTATTAATAAAAGCCAACATCTTTTATATACGTTACAGTACACTACAAACTTAAATTAAGCTTTTCCCGGCACTGATTATTCATCTCATTCTATTTGGGAGATTACAACAACACATGTACATATAAAGACTTTACAAATTAACGCATGGATGATTGAATAAGTACATCGACGAATTGTATCGCCAACACTCGACTCGCCACCATGCGCTTCTCAGTCGGAACCGGTTAGTAAGTAGTTAGTTGACAATTAGGTGACCAAGCAAATGCGTTTCAATACAGGAATATACGTTGTATTAAAAAAATACGCTGCTATTGAAACTGGTAAATAAGGGTGATGAAAAATAATTACATAAACTCATCATCAGCTGTATTCATTTATTCATATTTTGTGGGTTACGTGGTAAATCGACCCTGTGTACCCTGGTGTCAGAGTTTTTCGGGACCGCTTTTCAGCTTTCCTTCTTTTAACAACCATTAAATCCGCCAGGACCACAGCCAAGCAGCTCATCGTGCTTTTCGAAACACGGTCTCATTATAATTATCAGAAATCAGGTGATTCTAGCCGGGACCGTTAAAAAAGGAAGAGGAGTAGACTACAATCAAACTAAATACAGCTAAAGATTAAAAATAAATATAAAAAGCCTTTATTGTTTGAATTTAGGTACAAGTAAGATGTCAATAAAAATAATAATCATCTCCAAATTCTGCCATTCCAGGCGTACAATATATTATGAGTCCAATGAATGGGAGCGAATCCCCGTGCGAAAGCTATATTTAATTATATTCCAAAAACTCTTGTGTACTATAAAAACATTTATCAATCAATAATTTCAACAAAGCACTGCGAAACTTCGTAAATGGCAGTTCCTTTATATCGTCAGGCTCATACCTAAAATGAGCTCGTAAATTTACATTCAATTTCATACAATTCCTATTTCCAAATTCATACAATTACAACTACGAAACGCATCCTGTTGATCTTTTTGTGTAAGGAATTCCCACTCAACCCTAATTCCCAAAGGAATCAGCCTTGCATAATTGCCAGCTTCAGACAGAGCGCATTCATAATGTAAATTATTGTGCCCCACCTCCGGTTAAAAAGTAAAGACATCGTTAATAACTACAAGTTATCTTAAATTAAACTATTTTAATACGGGTTTTATCTTATTTTACGTTTTTTAATCCATACTATATACTATACTTATATACTATACTATAATATTATAAATGCGAAAGTCTGTCTGCCTGTCCGTCTGTCTGTCTGTCCGTCTGTCCGTCTGTCCGTCTGTCCGTCTGTCCGTCTGTCCGTCTGTCCGTCTGTCCGTCTGTCCGTCTGTCCGTCTGTCCGTCTGTCCGTCTGTCCGTCTGTCTGTCTGTCTGTCTGTCTGTTACGCTTTCACGGCCAAACCGCTGGACGGATTTTGATGAAATTTGGTATGAATATAGTTGAAGACCCGGGGTCAAACATAGGCTACTTTTTGACGATGAAAAAGGTATTACAATAGTTTAATTTAATGTGTAACAATCGCAAGAACATACGAAATCTTTAAATTAGAATTTGTTCAAAATTAATCTAATAATGTTGTCATAAAATGCGTTCATCTTTAGTCTAAAGTTAACAGGGTATAGACATGGTTTACAGCTTTGTTGAACAGTAATCTATAAGTTTAGACTGTGTTTAGGTAAACACGTGTCGAACTAATGTCTAACTTTATTTCTGTAGTAAGATGGAGAGTTTTCTACCGTTTCATCCTAATTTCAATGTAGAAATTTTGTGAATATTCAATTTAATTTTACTGGCCAAATAAAATCTATTAAAATGTGCTAAATTGAATAATCAGGCCGGTATAGATAGATTTGTTTTATCCGAAGTTTCACATATTTAATCTGTGGAGGCCTATGTTTAGCAGTAAACTTCATATTTATTAATGTTGTGCCTGAAATATCACAAGGAGTTATCGCTCGAGTTTCGTGAATTCGTAAGGAAAGCTAATTATGATCAATTTTGCATGTACCTTATCGTAAAATTCACGCTTAAAACGGTTAGAAAGAAAAAAAAATGTACCTAAGAGTTCTTTGCGTGTTCTACCCTCTTCTGTGCCCATATATCTATGTCCTATGTTTGTTTGGTTGACTGGAAGAGATCCCTATTTGGGATAAGTCCACCTTTTGATGTAACTTGTATTCTGATACTATGTTCTTTGTGTACAATAAAGATTTTTACATACATACAAAAATATTTTTATCGATATCTAGGAAATCAATGACGATATCCTAGTTAAGTTTAAACTTATGTTAACTGTTATGATTATGAAGGTAGGAAGGAAAGGAAGCGCTGTCTACTAATTACCTTAGTTTTAATTTATTTTGAAACAGGCGCAAACAGAATACAAGCAAAAGTGAAAATTACTAACAACCCTGTGAGAAAAATGTTTTACAGCGCTCAGTCTTTACATTACTTGGTCCATACCTCCACCTCCTTTGTTGTGCTTACTTCTATAGTTCTGACAGAGACGGTATTATTAACTATTGTGTTATGGAATTAAGGATATACCACCGTCCATTTTCTGTATTGAAATAACGTTAAACCGCCGCTTGTATAGTGGGCTATGCTCGAAGGAGTTGTTTGACATGATGCCAACAGCCACTTTTTACCATCGCACCTCTCGCCATCGTCAGGGATTTCATCCTCATACCTTGGACCCCATATTATCGCGTACAGTACGCTTCAAACGGAATTTCCTCCCTCGTACACTGCGATTATGGAATGAACTCCCTGCCACGGTTTTCCCTAGTGACTTGTGACATCTCCGGTGTTGCAGGCGTTCATAGGCAACGGTAACCACATACCATCAGGTGAGCCGTACGCCTGTTTGCCTACTTAGTTGTATAAGAAAAAGCTATAAAGGTATTTAAAATTTTATAATACCTTTTGCGCAAGGATTTTTTTTTCTAATTGCTTGTATTTGACAATGTATCCTTGTTGTGCAATAAAAAGTTTTGTATTGTATTGTATTGTAAGGCTAATACAATTTTGAATGCCCCAATTGCCCCGTCTCCTGATACAATTTTGGATGCCCCAATTGCCCCGTCTCTTGCTCTGAATTAAAGGCTAACAACAGACCAGTGAAGGTGTCCTAAATACATCTAATAAATAATTACAAAGCAATTTCTACTCGCAAAACAGAAACGCTATAACTACCTATAGAAGAACAAACCGAGATGCAGATTTTTATTCATGTTGCTTTAATTATTTATCTAGTTTCTGGTAAAATAGGGGGTCGATTCTCGGGTCATTGGAGATAATTCGAATTCGAGATTACAGGATTAAGTGCGTATCCTATAAACCCCTGACGCTTTGAAGTGTCACAACGGCCGTTGTCACGAAACGACTGGATCAACATATCTACAGCTCTGTATCCAGCGGAATGTTCTTCCACCGGAATATTTTGATTTCTTTATAATTTGACTTACTGACCCGGCAAACTTCGTACCGCCTCCGAATATTACCTTTTAAACCTACCCTGGACTTCCACAAATAATTCAAAACCAAAAATAGCCAAATCAGTCCAGTAGTTCTCGAGTTTTAGCAAGACTAATGAACAGCAATTGATTTTTATTTACATAAAACATTTTCATTTTTTGGTTTAAATATGCAGTGCGTTAGTTTAAAAGATGAATTTGAGATTTCTCACAAAAACATGGTAGGAAACTACAAAAACCCTGTATCTCTGCCATTACATTTCGTATTCGAAAAAATCTCTAAAATTGCGAGAATCGGAGTCTTGTGTTATACGAAACCCATTCATTTATCTCTACATAGCAAACTAAGACAACTCCCTAAAGGACATCGAATACTTGAATTTCTATACAAAATATGAGAAATGTCAATATGGAAACGACTCGTCTCTTGCGATCGCGTTGATATATGGTACAGTAGGAAATTCGCTCCCGGACAGCATATATTGTTGAATTTTTGAAGACATCGCACTCCCAGGAGTGTCTTGGAGTGCAGATGCACTTTAGGCTGCTCGGCTTTAGAAATATTTCTACTTCTCTAAATAGACTGAGCAAAGGTTTTGTGAAACGCTATGTTTGAAGATTCATATATATTTTCTTTCATGTATCTTAAAATATATTTTCTTATCTAACACTATCTTTTCCTTTCATCTTATTGATTTATTCATTTACTAGATGTTTCCCGAAGCTGCACCTGCGTCAAAAAGTAGCCTGTTTTTATAATAATAATAATAAATGTCTTTATTCACGAAAAACATGGTATGTATATTGGTGTTACAATTTTCACATATTGGATCACATGTTTTGTCACATTTAATGACATTTATTTATTTCATGCGAATAATTAGGCTATTCATAATTAAATTAAAGCCCTAGTCATCAAAATTTTTTTTTATCATCTAAGCAGGCAAACAGGCGTACGGCCCACCTGATGGTAAGTAGTTACCGTAGCCTATGAACGCCTGCAACAGCGGAGATGTCACGAGCGCGTTGCCGACCTGTCCGCTGTCAGCACAGCTACCCCTCTGGAGCCTGGCGAACAGGAACACAACACTGCATCACAGTGTTATTTGGCTGCGGTCTTCTGAAGGGTGGAGGTACTTCCCCAGACGGACTACTTCTCACAAAATGTCCTACCTCTCATAAATGATATTAATCCCAAACATTAAAATTCGTTCAGCGGTTTGTCCCTAAAAGCGTCAGACAGACTATAGCGCTTACAATATTAAGTAGATTTTGGGTTTTAAGGTGCAAGAACTTCGTGTCAGAGTTTTTGTTCGAATATATCATCATTATCAGCTGTAGTCAGACCACTGCTACACATAGGCCGGTTTGAAGAGGAAGATCTGAATATGTATTTATTATGAAAGAAATAGGAGACTGATAGGCTAGTTTCCAGGGTCAAAAGATTAATACTAAAATTAGTCATTCAGGGAATCAAAATATATCAGTAACGTATTTTTTCGTTTGTTAATTGAGCGATAAATTATAAAGATATAACGCATCAAAGTTTAGGAGTGGGGGCTTGTGACGTCATATATTGCAAAAAAGTGTAGCACACTGTGACGTCTCACAGAACTTTAACGAGCCATATCTTTACCATTCTTTGTTTAATTTTCAAAAGAAAAAAATACGTCTCCAATATTTTTCGACTATCTAACTGACGGACTAATTATATTTTTTAGGAAACTAGCCTATTATGTATATTTTCTTTCACACTAATCCGCTGATCGAGTGTTTTATATTCTATTCCCAGTCAAGGCAATTTGTAAAATGACCTCTCCAAATTCGTTAAACTAGATATTTATGTTAATATGGTATTGATTAGTATCTCGTAATGTGTGTCTACTTTATTTTTGTTCATTTGTTTCAATAGAAGAAATATTATAACTAGTTTCTCGTTTCAAGGCTTCCAGTATTTTCTTAGAAATTCAGCATACCCAAACAGCAACAATATTAGCAGGGATATAACTAATACACGAAGCATGTTAGGATAAACCGAGATTCAAATTGCTTGAGGCAATGCGATAAAATTGACTAATAGATTAACATAGACGAACAATAGGTGATTGTGTAAACTGTGTTCACATTTTGACAAAATTTTTATACGGAACAATACATACACTAAAAAGTAACCGATACCGAAAACAACAACAAATTTGGTAATTAATTATAGCAGTAATTAGCATTTAAAGTTTTCTAATAAAGAAAAGTGGGAGCGTGGTGGGGACGTCTTGCTATCTCTTTTGTACGTACAAGTGGCAGTGACGTCACTCCACCATTAAGTGCGACCTTTTCTTGTTTCTTGACAGTTTCCCCTTCCACAGGAATACAAGAGCTTAAAACTTATTTAATATTGAACAGATTCAAAAAAATATTTCCGTTTTCGTATTTGTGATATAAAATATAAAACAAAAATGAGTCAAGTAGCTTATTCAAAACAAAACAAAAACTATAACAATAGGTACTTGTCATCTTCTTTGTTTCAGCCTTTCTCTATCAAAGAGTTGGTGTAGGCCTCCTTAGGACTTCTCCATCTCTCTCTATCCTGGCCAGTGAGAATCCAGTTGCTGCCCTTTTTTTGATGTCATCTTTCCATCTCATTTGCGGTCTCCCTCTGGGACCTTTTGGATTGTATAGTCTCCACTCCAACAGCCACATCAAGGTACTTGTCTTATTGCCTTATTTATTATTACGAGGCGTTACAAAGCAAATATTGAGACGGCTGGACCTTGGTATCCTGAAGCTAAAGATTTTGTTGAAGAGATGGAACGGGACGCCGCTTAAAAGATTATGGTTTTTACTACTGTTAAGTACCGCCCATTACTGGTTCAAATAATATTATCCAAAAAAACAAAAATATATCGTTCAAAAAAAGGTTTTTAGTTCTCTTTCCGACATCTTGTATATTCGCTTAATTCACGGTTTATCTACTGTCTAATTAAACAAAGGTGAGAGTAATTGCTGAAAAATTTTGTTTCAAAGTGCATATATATTGGGAAAATATGACAAACTATTTGCCCTGTTCTTCAACAGGGGCTTATTTGAAGTATAGACAGATTGTAGTAGAATATCTATTTATAACCCACAAGAGCTACTCCCGCATTCGGGGTAGCCTTCGTGTCCGTGACATAGCAGATAAGCTTCAGGAAAATCGCCTGCGATGGTACGGTCACGTCTTACAAAAACCGGCAACATACATAGGGAACAAGTGTCTGGCCATGTCGCCTCCGCCAGGACCTGGTAGAAGGGTCGCGCTCAAAAAGAGCTGGCTTGACGTTGCAAAGCAGGATATGCGTGCTAATGGACTCACCATGCAGTGGCGTGCATACCATAAAGACGTTTAGACATTGTCTACCCTGTGGATGTGTTCCCTGTGGAGTTGTAACTATAATTTATTACTTATTATACAAAAAATATTAATTTTTCGACCTATTTCAATAGATTAACATTCGTAAGATAATATATTTAGGTAATAAGTACCTAAAGAAAATAATAAAAAGTAAAGAGCTCTTGAAATTTGTTTCTGCCTACCCTATGGAAAATCTCTAAGCACGTCGCTGCCATTAAGGATGCTAAAGACCGGGCGAAGTAGAGAAGTAAATGCAGGAAAGCGGACCCTGTGCTCCGATGTGAACGACTGAGGATGCAACCGGGAAGAAGATGATGATGATCTATATATAACCCTCACTTTTTCAATCTATCACTTTGATTAACTCTATGGTAACCTCTGCAGGACATGTTTTGTTTCTACGACGAATACCGAACTCAGACGGCCATAATGTTAGATAAACTGTTAGTTCCATAGAGCACAGGCCTTCCACACAAAGAGGAGGTACTCGAGGCTTACTATGATCGCTCAATTCTACACAAATGCGTGTGATGGCGTAATACGGAATGTATCTCGCTAGAAAACTTACTGCTATAATGAATTACTGATATTGTTGTCATTTTCGGAATCTGTTACTTTTTAGTGTATGTATTATCTACATCTATATATGTACATATATATATATATATATATATATATATATATATATAAATCAATTGCTTTTCGTTAGTCTCGCTAAAACTCGAGAACGGCTGGACCGATTTGGCCATTTTTGGTTTTGAATTATTTGTGGAAGTCCGGGGAAGGTTTAAAAGGTGAATATATTCGGAGTCGGTACGAAGTTTGACGGGTCAGCTAGTATTATATAAAACACATATCCACAGAAAGAAACCTATTCGGAACACAAACAATCATTTACAAAAAAATATTATATCCTAAACGACCATGAATGGATGAACACTTTATTGCACCATTAATAAACAAAAGAAACACATGGTTTCATCGAATAAAACTAAATGCGTACGCCTTTGTCTTACCTTATCGCTAATGCAATTTCTTCCAGCCAAACTTAGGGTATAAATATATAATTAGGATATTAAAATGTTTCTCCAAACAGTATGTCACCTGACCTACCCCGACGCCTGCATGCTGGATGACTTGTACAGAGCTACAGACACCGCTGTACCAGTGGCCCAGTTCCGAGCATCGAAGGGGATAAAAGATGTCCACAATATAAGGAGTGACATTTCTAAAAGTACAATTGAGTATCAAATCGATAAATCTAGAAATTATTAATTGACGTCAATTAGTAATATGTATCCCTTTATTTGCGCGGAATCATATTTGGTTAATAAAAATGGAATTTTTATTGTTATCTAGTTAGTAAGCGAAGGAATTCCTATGTAAAAAAAATGAGTTGACAAATCGCCAGATTTCGTCAGTTTGGGTTTTAAAATCAAAATGATTCAGTCGCTCTTCACATTAAATTGTTTATTCCACGCACCCCTCTTGTTCTCGTTAATCCACTTGATGAATAGGGATTATTTCTCCAAACTCCTAACGTTCAGATGTTGAGCGTTGACAACGTTATCTTTCCTTGTTCCTGAAACTTGAGACGTAATGTGATTTAGCTGCGAATTCCTATACTATATATGCAAAAACAGGCATAAGTTAGTTATTTTTAAAAATTAAGGATTTTTACATTTTTGTGAGCCATCAAAATAATTTTATTAAAAGTACAAAGTTCAAATTCAAAATTGTTTAAGGGTTAATGTGAGTCGTTTTTCAACAATTTACCGTTTCGTAGTAGATCTCAAAGAAGCAAATCAAATCATTTATTGTTATGCAGGTGTAGTTATAAAATTAAAAACAAATAAGGGCCCAGATGGGTGCAATAGGAGAAGGGCCATTTTGTACACTTAAATAATAAATCTTTCTCCCTGGACAAACGACACTTTCGAGGATATAAAAAATGCCTAATTTTAGACCCAAGCGGTACCCAACTGCTGCGTATCCTTGTGAATTTCTATTGTTCGTTCCGGTAGTTGAAGGAGTTCGATAGCCGAGCACGGCGGGCGTATCCGTGACGAATGCGCGTGTTAAGCAACGGCGAGACGCGACCTGTATTGGATTGGTCACCATTAGTAACATTTTATATTTCGAGCTCTTCCGTGCTGTTCTCTGTGCTCCGTATTCTAAGCTGTTAACCGTTAGCTTGGGACGCAACTAGGAAAAACACGCTTGGACGAAGATTTCCGGTAGAAGAAGGTTAATCAATCAATCAATCAAATCATTTATTTGTGAAAACATAGGTAGTACATAAAGGTGTTAATGTCAGAGTAGTAATTCAGAATCACTATGATTTTGCTGATAGACACAGCTTACAAATATACCTTTATTAAAATGTCAAATTATTAGAATTATCATGCAGGAAGTCATTTACAGAATAGTAACTTTTGTCAACTAAAAATGAAAATAATCGCTCTTTGAATTTCATAAGACATTGCATTTTTATCGTATTTGGTAGCTTATTATATATGTTGTTATGAGCATATAATTAGACGAATCGCTAAGAAAAAGCAAGCTAAGTTGGTAGGTGTCTTATTTCTACGCTCATGAAAATGCAAAAGCTGAAATTTAAGGCTCTATAAAGCATACTGAAGTTTAGTCAATTTCCTAGGTCGCTTCACAAATCCGGTCTCACTTGATAAACTGCTTATTGAATGGTGAAAGTAGACTGACCTGATTGGTATACTTATACTCAATTTTCTGGTGTTCAGCGCCGTGATATCACTGATTTTTGACTGTTTTTAATCTTAAGCAATTATGCAATGCAGCGTTGGACACCTAACGACAACATGGTTAGATAATCTGAAGAAGGTTCCAGGCAAACACTGGATGTAGGTTACTTTCAACCGTTCGATCCGGAAATGCAAGATGGCTTACGTCCGGCAGTTGACTAAAATGCGACTAAAATGATGACTTGCATGTCAAAAACCCGATAGCCTAGTGTAGCATGCATTTTTATAAGCAAAAGAATTACCAGACATGGATTGGGATGGATTTAAAAAAAATATTCGAGCTCTCATATCTTTTAAATTCAGATATTCTAGAAAAAAAACAGCTGATGATTTAATAGGGGAGGTCAAAGATTTTCCGCGTGTTTCAAAATGACTGTTGGCGACTGGCTGGATTGCGGCCTCTTTTACAAGCTTTTGTTTCGTTTCACCTGTCCCGTTGTCTGTCTGTCGGTCTGTAATCAAATCATGCAAGGTTTTTTTTTTATTATTTTATTTATTTGGAATAACAAACAGATACAAAATATATGTTGACAGTGCATAAAATAAACAATATGTAAAAGTAACAATTCTGTAACCAACAACGTTATCCACAGATTAAAGAAACAAGTATTTATAACCTAAAAGCAAAAATCTATGTACCTACCTATTTTAAATCTCGTAATGTTATTATTAGTTAAGTTCGCCTATCCATAGATTTAAGGGGTTTTTTTTTGGTGCGCGCACCTAATATGTTGGGGCATCGTGACTCCTCAGGAGGCGGCGGCTGAAAACCAGTGCTAGTCATGCTGCCATGTGTAGCGTAATACTGAGTCACCACCTATTGAGACGTCTGTCATTCATATATTGTACTTTTTCAATCATTTTTGTAAATCATTTTCTGTATATTGATAAACATTTCAATAAATTCTATTCTATTCTATTCTATAAAATAATTACTAGAGGGAAATTATAACGAAAGTGTGTAAGGGTAAGTACAAAATAACTCAGCAAGCATACAAGGTGAATAACAACATACAGGTCGCATAATCTACCTTTACAGTGAGTCTTGTTCAGATACGAGTAGTAATGACAATAAAAGTTTTTTATACGTAAAAGGAGAACAGTTAAATATGTCAATGCTTTCAAATAATGTATTATGGTACTCAGCCATACGACGCAAGGGAGAACGATGACCCGAATTAGTGTGAGAAGAAGGCAGCGCGAAGAGTGGGCGTTTTTTTTTTTTGTTAACGGAGGGGAAATGCATTTACGCACTGAGTGTGGGACTCCAGGCAGAGTGCCTGGACTACCCACTAAAACCCCTCCGGCGTTTCCGCACCGGCTGTTGAGGGCGCCATGGGGTCGCGTTAGCATTCTACCACGACGCCCTCCAGCCATGGCCTTTCGGCCCCCTCTGTTGGCCTTTCGCTCCCCCCCCCCCCAAGCGTTTCCGCACCGGCTGTTGAGGGCGCCATGGGGTCGCGTTAGCATTCTACCACGACGCTCTCCAGCCATGGCCTTTCGGCCCCCTCAGTTTGGCCTTTCGCCCCCCCCCCCCCCCCAAATCGGGCAGTGGCCCAGGCACTCGAGGAGGTTCCCTGCCCTGCACCCCGGCGTGATCGCACCTGGCGCAAGGTAGCCGATCGTGTAACTTTGTAATAAAGTTAAATTTCTAAAGTCTTTTTGATGGTATAATTAAGAACATTTAGCATCTTCTTTTTCCTCTTGCTATCACAATGTAGACGAAGAAGCTTAATTATCGTTAAAGGTTACAATGAACTAATAAAGTGTTATATTTCTTAGTAAAGTTATTTTTTTTTTATTTCATTTCATTATATAAAAATAAAAGTTTGTTATAAAAAAAGGTTCTTTTTTCTTTAATTTTATTTAGTTATAGTTTTTGAGTTGTCATTACCAAGGTGGTGTGCTGTGGTCCAGTGTTTAAAGTGTCTGCCTTTGACCCAGAGGTCGCGGGTTCGATTCCCACGGGAAGCACACTTTGTTAAGTTGTTTCCAGTTTGGTTAAGACATTGCAGGCTTGAATCACCTAATTGTCTGATAAAAAAAAGATGATTCCGTGCTTCAGACATTGCAGGCTTGAATCACTTAATTGTCTGATAAAAAAAAGATGATTCCGTGCTTCGGAAGGCACGTTAAGCCGTTGGTCCCGACTGCCATTTAGTGGTCGTTAAAGAACATCATGATACTATTGGTGTGGTTTCCCTACTAAAAAAAGGGATACGGAGGTAAGACGGCAGTCGCTCCAATGTAATAACCAGTATTGCCAAATCTAGGACCATGATTAAAGAATACCCTGGGCACCGAAGCGTAAGCTGACGATGCAACTAGAAATACACGCTAGGATGATGATAACTTCCATCATTCCTAGCCATTGTTAGTCATGGTCCTAGATTTGGCGAAACTGGTTATTACAATGGAGCGACTGCCGTCTGACCTCCTTAACCCTTTTTTACAGGGAAACCAGACCAACAAGAACATGACCCGAGGTACGTTAGTAGCCAATACTGTTGGACCAAAGGCTTTACGTGCCTTCCGAAGTACGGAGGAGCGCAAGATAGAAAATGCCACTAAAATGGCGACCAATCCAATAGTGGTCGCCTCACGCCGTCGCTTGACACGCGCATTCGCTATACGCGGGTCGCGCTCGATTAACGAGCTCCTCAAGAAAGAAGGAAGGAAGTAGTTGCGGATAATTTCCAGAACATCCTACTACACAACTTTGTTCAGACGACAAATGCGATTAAATAAACTTTACCGAGTCGGTCTAAGAGTACTGCAGTCGATTGTGAGATCGTCAAGTCGATTTCGAGATTTGATTCGAGTTGAAAAGCTAAACTTCGATGGTTTTTCTCAGATTCTTCTTTAGTACGACATTCTTTAACGCTTCTTACTGCAGCAAGAATGTGTAAGAAAGGAGGGAAACCAGATTATTTTAATATTGGAAGCGAGAAAGGTTAACAAAACCGATGATACCTGTCACATTGGCCATCGGTTTTCCATGCTTCACCCCGCCCATTGCCACTTTAAAGAGCGGGGCTATGTCGGTTATTTCTGTTCTCCTACAGATCTCCTCGTTCCTGAACCGGTCTCGTAGGGAAATATCGAGCATAGCTTTCACTCCATAGTTCTTAGGCGTCTTTGAACTTTCTCATGTCATCATCATCATCATCATTTCGTGTAGGTTACATTGTCTATCGACTATGTACACCCTGATGTCAGAGTTGTTCGGAATTAACGACTACCAAACGGCAGCCGCTACCAACGGCTTAACGTGCCTTCCGAAGAACAGAATCATCTTTATTATAAGACAATCAGGTGATTCAAGCCTGCAAAGTCCTAATCAAACTGGAAACAACTAAACAAAGTATGCTTCCGGTCGGAATCGAACCCACCACCCCCGGGTCGAAGGCGAACGCCTTAACCACTGGACCACGGAGGCCTCATGTCATGTGGCCTAACAATAAGAACCACGTTTAGTACGGAACCATTGTTGTAAAAATCCAAAGAAATCTACCAACTAAAATGGCATAGCGACCCAAAGCGAGTCTTGGGCTTCCGATAATAAAGATTTCCACTACGATCTATCTTACGCCATCTCTTGCTAGTCATAGTCTTGTTAGTTACAAAATAGGCAAATAATCTTCGTAATTTCGTATCAGTAAAAAGGTTTTTATTTATTTAAAAGGTTTTATCATATCCACACGCAGGTACGGCCTCTATTCTCGTAGGATTTCAAAACATATCCTCCGCTTTCACGTTTATCTATTCACACAAGCGTTGGACGTTTATCAGGCCCTTCCGGCACATGAGTAGATAACGAAACGGAGAAAAATAATCATACGAACGCAAATTAATTACATAGAATTATAACTGACTACTCATTACACCGTCGATGAGTTTGAGAGTCTAGCAAGGATTACGTTTCTCTGTAAAAAAGTTTGTGATAGTTAGACAGCAGTTGTGGTAAATATGTCTAAAAATCCAAGGAGTTTAAAATGTAGTCTTATATCTGAAGCTAAAGATGAGTAATCGGGAAGTATGCTTGGATGAAGATGAAATTATTTGTCTGTTTTATGTGTACTTTTGTGGTGTCACTAAAGGGAAGTTAGATTTATTTGCATACACTTTTGGTAAATTTATTGTTGAGTAAATTGTATTTTTTTTATACAATTAAATAGGCAAACCGGCGTACGGCCCACCTGATGGTAAGTGGTTACCGTAGCCTATGAACGTCTGCAACACCGGAGATATCACGAGCGCATTGCCGACCATGAAGGAATTTTGTCACGCCCTTTTTGAAGGCTCCCATGTTATAGACAAAAATCGCAGTGTACGAGGGAGGAAATTCCTTTTGAAGCGTACTAATCTATTAATTTATAAAACACCGTAATATATAACTATGTATGAACTTTGAATTGCTATCACTATGATATACAATACTTAGCTTTAATACAATACCTCAATGCTTTCATTCCACATGACCCAAGTATCCGCTGGCTGAGGTACGGATTCAATTTCCCTCCGGTAGCTGAAAGATTAAACAGCGTTAGAATTAGGAGACTATCTTCTCCACCCCACGATTTTCACTCTGTCCCGTTATCTACTCATGTCCTTCCGGTGGGCCTAAAGCCTAACCATTTGGGACGAGTTATGTTATGTGGCGATGCCATATTTGTTTAGGTCTATGAATGTACTCGCTCAAAAAAACATATCCGACCGTACGTAGCATTGTGTAAACGAATTATGCTTTTTTTTTTTTCAGGAAGAGAAACTTTGTTTACGCGAAAAGTTGGTACCGATAACAGCATTTTTGAATATGCAGATATTTCCACGAATGCCTGAAAAAATATTGTTTTCAAAATATCAGCACAGTTCGTTTTTCCGGTTGTATTTTCATTTGTTTGAGAATGATTTAACACAAACAATAACTGTTTTAAAACTGTATGTATGTATAATCTTTCTTGTACACAAAACACATAATTTACTAGACTAACTAAATTTACTAGATTTCTATTGCACCCAGTTTAAACCCATCCAAACATTATAACCGAAACCCATTTTATTATTTTCACTCATCAGCAATAGTTCCTCCTCCTGCCAAGATCCGTTCATGGAAATGTCATAGTATTGATATATCAGAGGACGGGTTTTGGCAGGAGCACCACATGACATCAACTTCTCCAAAAGGCCTCTACGCGTTGGATCCATATCCCCGCGCAGGCCTCTCAAAGGACCGGAGTAACCCTTGAATCCCAAGCGGAGATACATAATACAGAGTTCAACAAAAGGCAAACTCATTCTAAACAGGAATGTAATAAACAGGGTGTATCCGAAGCCAGAAAACTTAACAAAACGTCCCTCCTTATTTTAAAACTAGTCAAACTAGATATCATATAAATCATGCCCATGTGGTATGTTAGCAAGAATGCTGGCTGCATTTTCCCATTGGATAGCAACGCTTATCCGTAGGGCGAAATAATCAGCCTTCTTGTCACCAGGAGAATGATTTCTTGAAAGGTAAGGCCTGCCAAATAAATTCTGTCTTATAATTATTTGTCGATGGATTCACCACAAGTAGAATATCTTTTGATCATATAAGACATCCATAAATTTCTTTCAGAATAGATACACCAACCTCGACGTGGCGGAACAGCAAAAATGCATAATTTTGAAATTTGAAATTTAGTCTTTCAGGAGATTTGAAGGTTAGATATTTTTAAGGCAATATACAAATTACACTTTTATACAACGTATAAGATTAAGGTGATCAAAGTAGAATAAACCTCGCCCCATTGACGTTAATTTATATACAGACTTAACTATCTGTAAAACTATTTCGTAGTGAGGGTACCACCCATTATCTTCGGACCTTCGAAGAATTTTGGCCGCAACGAGACGTGTTTCGGAAGTTCAGGGTCTTGGGTCCGAGGGTGGGCGCCCCTCGACCCTTATTTAGGTGTAGGTATTATAAATATATGGTGATTTTTAATTATCCATAGAAAATGTACACCTAACCGATAGAAAAATCGAACACACAACCTCACTCTATCAAACTAAAGACCTTCTCAACTGATTAAGTTCAATTAACAAACAGCAAACTCTGAGTTTGAAATATAAATATAGGTTAGTCTAGTAAATTACGCTTGATTATAACATTTCAGAGAAAATACGTACCTTAATATTGAAGACTGTTAAATCTATGCTTATGCTCTATAATCCGAAATTCTTCTCTTTTCGGCTGTTTGTTCTTAATACGTTCATATCAACTGTTTTACATGATCAATTGACCCTGTGTACCCTAATCTAACAATGTAAATTATAAAATTCATTTCAAACTATAGAAACTTAACAGTATATAACATTTAATTGCCAGCCATCTACAATTCAGGCTCCCCATTTCCAGCACTTACCCCATTTTCCGGGAGTTTTTCGAGCCACGTTCAGTAATTTATAACGCTACAGCTGCTAGTGTCTGTCGACGCCCCATTTATCACAATAAGTTTTAGAGATTTTCAACTTAAATCCGTGTTAGAAAAAGTGTTTTATATAAATATTGTATACAGGGGGTTATTACATCAATAAATAAAGTTTTAAACGTAATGCCCATTTATTTTTACCAGCTTAATTGGTACCTTTTCCGGGTGCAGTTCGGGGTGGTATATTATTGGACTGAATTATGAATTTGACATAATTTTCATAAACTAGTTTTTAAATAAAACAATAGAATACTCCGGCGTTCTCTCGTTTCGTAAGTCTTTGAGCAAGCCGAGTAATGTTTAAAACAATTACCTACGAATTGAAAACCGAAGATTTGAAGAGCTTGACAGGCGCGCGTGTCAAGCATTGATGCTGACTGTCGTTATATCACATGCCTTTAGGCAGTCTGAGAGATCTGAAAGTATTGGTTGACCATTATCACAAACCAGATCATGTTTCATTGGTGTGGTTTTTCTGTAAAAGGATTACTAGAAATAAGGATTAATCTGGAAAGATAAGGTTTTATTTTTTTTGGACCGAATAATAGTATTTGTATTGTATTATACATCGGTGCTAGATGATTTCCTAAGAGATCAGAAATAGGAGATTCGAAAGCGAAGAAAAGTCACCGAGATAGCTCAGCGGATTAGCTCTTTGAAATGACAGTGGGCGAGGTACATAGCGCGCAGAAAGGATGGACATGTACATGGAATTCAGTATGGGGATAGTTTTAGACTTAAAAAAGGACAGCGCGAAATCAAGCTTAGACGAAAAAAGATCGCTACATCATATACATCGTGAACCCACACTAGCATATCTCAAAAAAATTTGACGGAACCTGACATCTGACCTTCCACATTTCATAATCAAACTAAAGGGGTGTTTTCCCCCACCTGGCAACCCCGGCCTTATCACACTCAGTGCAGACCGCGCGTTGGGGGAGGCTACACGTCCCCTCCTAAAATATTTGTGAGTGTAGTGTCGTGTTGTGGAAAATGTGATTTGGTTTCCAAAATGGTTGTGTTGGTATTGCTGAGCGTTTTAGTCGGTAAGTCTCTATTTTAAACTTAAGGATGAAAATGTTATGTTGTGGATAACGGCTATTTCTTTCCAAACAAAAAAAAAAAAAAACAATTTATTTTTAAAAATTAAGCATTTTTAAAGGGATATTGTGACGTCCCAACCAGTTTTAATTCTGAAAGGACCAAATTGATTACTATTAGAATTGTATACACAGCAAAAATATTACTGCAATTACACAAAATGTATGCAATCGATCGATAAACTCTAACAAAACATAATGCACAGGCGTACGGCCCACCTGACTGTAAGTGGTTAACGTAGCCTATGAACGCCTGCAACACCGGAGATGTCACGAGCGCGTTGCCGACCTGTCTGCTATCAGCACTCACCAGCAGGAACACAACACTGCATCACAGTGTTATTTGGCTGCGGTCTTCTGTAGGGTGGAGGTACTTCCCCAGACGGACTACTCCTTACAAAATGTCCTACCTCTCTTTGATGTCCATATTCTAAATATCTATATTTAATTTACTCTTTGTTATCTTAACGTTTTGCCAGTTGCATGGACGAATGATTGTTGCTGTTAACGTACTTCTTTTCTTGCTTTACCACTTTATAATGTATGGTAGGCACATAATCTGAACACAGAATCGTGCTCAAAATTGAAAATAGATAATTTTTTAATCATTTTGTCTGTTTGCAGACACCGTAAAAGGCGACTGAGGGATAAACACATCATGATTTCTTAGGTTTTCGCAATTGTTACACATTAAATTAAACTATTTATTTTAATAACTACGGTTTGTATCGCAATATCCATCCATACTAATATTATAAATGCGAAAGTCTGTTTATCTTTCTGCCTGTCTGTCTGTTTGTTACGGCCAAACCGCTGAACGGATATTGATGAAATTTGGTATGAATATAGTTGAAGACCCAAGGTCAAACATAGGCTACTTTTTGACGCAGGCGGAGCTGCGGGAAACAGCTAGTACTGGAATAAGTAATAAATTCGATACAAACGGTATTAAGAGAGTTCAACATTTAATTTAATAATTATTATTTTAGTTCTATCCGACTGACAAAAAATCTTTTAAAGGATTGATGTCAGGCAGTCGTCCGGTCATTAAAAGAAACAATTTTTAAATTGACAGACTCATGAAAGTCAAAGGTGCGAGAAGTGTGAAGCGGTATCAAACGAATAAAAAATCACTTTCGCATTTATCATCATCATCCTAGCGTGTATTCCTAGTTGCGTCGTCAGCTTACGCTTCGGAGCCTAGGGTACGCTGTAAGGCATGGTCCTAGATTTGGCGGAACTGGTAATTACAATGGAGCAACTGCTGTCTGACCTCCGTAACCCTTTTAACAGGGAAGCCAGAACAACAGGAACATGCCCCGAGGTTTGTTAGTGGCCATCATTGTCAGAATTTTTCAGGCTGCCCCAAGGTATCTGACACAGCCTCACGACTGCTATCTATCGACAACAACCGGGACCAACGGCTAACCGTGCCTTTCGAAGCACGGAGGAGGTCAAGATAGAAAATGCCAAGACACTAAATGGTACCAATCCAATAGTGGTCGCGTCACTCCGTCGCTTGACACGCGCATTCCCTACGCTACTACTTTCCCATCTATACTAATATTATAAAGCTGAAGAGTTTGTTTGTTTGTTTGAACGCGCTAATCTCAGGAACTACTGGTTCGAATTGAAAAATTCTTTTTGTGTTGGATAGATCATTTATCGAGGAAGGCTTTAGGCTATATAACATCACGTTGTGACTAATAGGAGCGAAGAAACAGTCGAGAATGTGGAAAAAACGGGGAAAATTTTTCATCTTTGAGGGCTTCCGTTGCGTGCGCTGCGAAAACCGTTCGAGATACCCAAAAATATATATGAAAGAATTATTCCTCTTTAAATTATCTAAAAAAATGTCCGCTACAGTATATTATCGGTCGGGAATCAAGCGCTGAACGTTCTCAACGTTTAGCTTCACAGAATGTAACTAAATCGTCTTTAATAAGTCGTGGGTAACACAGCTATAGGTAATTTATAATAAAGCTAAGAAGGTAAGTTTGTAAACAAAAAATAAATATGATTCCCAAAATAACTATTCCACGCGGACGAAGTCGCGGGCACAGCTAGTTTATAATAAGAAGAATAAATTAGGACAATAAGTAAAAACGAATATAAATTCACAAAAAATAAACCCTTGTACAAAACAGAATATTATTCTGTTCTTTGATGAATATGATGTGTTGACAACAGACAGGTCGGCAACGCGCTAGTGACATCTCCGGTGTTGCAGGCGTTCATAGGCTACGGTAACCACTTACCATCAGGTGGGCCGTACGCCTGTTTGCCTACTTAGTTGTACAGAAAAAAATATTTTACTAGGCGAGTCTCTCTCTTCTCAGCACCTTCCCGGTTGTGTCCTCGGCTGTTTGCCTCGGAGCCCGGGGTCCGCTTTGTACGCATATAAAAGTTTTCGATGACTCTATCTGTCGTTATTTCTTAATCTACATATATATAAACTTTTTTATATATATATAAAAGTTTTCGATGACTCTTATCTGTCGTTATTTCTTAATCTACATATATATACCTATATAATAATATAGATACATATGTGTTTAAAAATATTTATGTTTGCACAACAATTTCAGGAAAAATAATCTGCATCAATTATAAATGTTTACCTCTCCGACTGATATGTAAAACAAACGCAATTTAAATTTGTTAAATCAGAATAGTTAAGAATTCGGTGTTATTCATCGTCGAAAATTCTCTACATGGCATAAATTGATAAAACATATATAATTATATACATTTTTCCATTATAATTCATACAATAAATTGTATAACTATTTATCTATCATACTGCATTTTGTTTTTGAGGTCTTGGGTTCGATTACCAGTTAGACCATGGCCTTATTAGATTCTGAGATTTATAGATCAATACATGTATCGTTTATTATTATTAAATAGTATAAAACAAAGTAGCTTGCTGCTGTCTATCCCTATGTATGCTTAAATCTTTAAAACTACGCAACGGGTTTGGATGCGATTTGTTTTAATAGATAAGATATTTCAAGAGGAAGGTTTATATGTATAACACATGCATAATATGGTAGAGAAACACTGATAATTTTAGAGGTTTCTGAGGTAATGTCGTAAATTGACACAGTTTTTGCTCTTACATTTCAAACGCTGGCTGTACCATAAGGGATAGATCAAAATAATGTACTACACTATTGAACATCTTAAAAAGACCTACAAAAAAGTTACGTCACAACAACGACTTTTTATGTAAAAATTTGCTATAGTGACGCCGGTACAAAGAAAGCCATATTATTCATTTCTCGGTATTGATCCTTATTCAAATAAATCATATTCAAGAATGGTTTAATACCTGTAGAAATTACTCTTTAAATGAATGAAATCGGAAATTCCATTCTAATGATATTGCGGATTTTATTTTGTGTTTCAAACCCTTCGCGTGGCGCGGACCGCAGATAGATAGATAGATAGATAGATAGATAGATATACACTTTATTGTACCAATCACAAAATAAAAATTAAAAGTAATACATTTAGAATATTGAGTACAAAGGCGGACTTATCGCTATTGCAATTTCTTCCAGCCAACCTTAGGGTAGATAGGATAAAAAGTGAAAACAAACAAAGGCGGTACAGTAATAAAATACTAACACTATCATCCTTATACAACAGTCAATAAATAAACCTACAATCAAATAATACATACTATACCTTTAATGAATATATACATATCATATACCTACATACAACATACAATAATAAAAAATAAAAGAAGAGAAGAAAATGTCTAACGATGAGCAGGATCAGCTTCAATTGCAGAGAGATAATGTTTTCTCACTTGATTTTTGAAAGATGAAATTGTTTTAGCCTTTCGTATTTCAACTGGCAAAGCATTCCATAACTGAGCAGCCTGCACCGCAAAGGAATGGGAATAGAAAGAGGTAGCAGCAGGAGGGATAGCTAGACGATGAGTATTATATTCACGCGGTTCGCGATTATTAACCTCACTGAGAAATCTGAAGCGTTCCTTAAGGTAAGTAGGAGTCCAGGGAATGAATAGGATAGAGTACAAGAGTGAAAGGATATGCAAATTTCGACGAAGTCTAATGGGGAGCCACTTGAGTTGAGAGCGAAAAGAAGAGACGTGATCATATTTACGTAAACCGAATATGAATCTTATGCAAAAGTTTTGAAGGCGCTCAAGCTTGTTTAATTGGTCTTCAGTGAGATCTATATAGCAGGAGTCAGCATAGTCAAGGATTGGATGGAGCAAGGATTGTGCAAGCGTGATTTTGGTCTTAGTCGGCAAGAAGTTTCTAATCCTTCTCACCGCACCAGCTGCAGCAAACATCTTTTTACTAACTTCTGCTATTTGCGGCACCCAAGACATATTACAATCAAAAAATACTCCTAGATTTTTAACCTTCTCACTAAAATTAAGAGTAGTATTATGAAAAAGGAGAGGAGGAAGAGACAGCCAGTCGATCCTAGAAACTAGACGGGAACTACCCAAAATAATAGCCTGTGTTTTGACTGGATTGACTACGAGCCCATGAATTTTACTCCATTCCGCTATTCGCATTAGGTCATTATTAATGTCAGTTATAGCCTGTGAAAGATTAACTAAAGAAGAGTGACAATAAATTTGAAGATCATCAGCATAAAGATGATAAGAGGCGTGAATTTTTGAAGTAATGGAATTAATAAATATAGCAAACAGAAGAGGAGAAATCACACCACCCTGAGGAACACCGCAGGACGTCGAACACCACGATGATAGGTTATCCTCAATACGCACTTGTTGTCGACGTCCATGCAGGTAGGAATAAAACCAGTCAACAGCCGATGGAGAAATGTTCAAAGCGCGAAGGAAACTAAGGAGTACATCGAAATCGACAGTGTTAAAAGCATTGCTAAAATCTAAAAGACATAAAGTGGTAAGTTCCGTTCTGTCCATGGCAGAACGAATATCGTCGGTAATTTTAACAAGAGCCGTCTGAGTACTGTGCCCCCTCCGAAAACCTGACTGAAAAGGACTAAGAATAGCATTTCTATTGAGAAAGGAATTGAGCTGGTATTGAACTGCTCTTTCAAGAATTTTAGAAAGGAAAGGAAGGATGGAAATAGGTCGGAAATCGGAAAAACTAGAAGGATTTGCCTTTTTCGGTAAAGGTATTATATAAGCATTTTTCCAAGCAGATGGAAATACACCTTGAGCTAGAGAGTTGTTGAGGATTAAGGTAAGAGGAGTTAGAATGATGTCAAGAATCGGAAGGATCATTTTGCGACTAATGTCATCAGTACCCACGGCATTGGATGAAACAGAAATCACGCTTTTTTGAACATCGCATTCAGCAATTTGACTGAAAGAAAAGCTGGGACAGTCAGGAGTAGGAAGTGAAGAAAGGTGATTTAGTGTTGTGATCTTATCATTTCCACCAAAAGAAGAAGAAGTAGTAAAATGCTTGTTAAGCTGATTTACATCAATATTATTAGAAATGGTACGACTGCTTCTCCCCACTCCCATAGACCTCAAAAACTTCCATACTTTAGACGGATCACCATTTTCAACGGATTTGTGGATATGGCGGCGTTGTGCATCCCTACACTTCCTATTACAAGAGTTTCTTGCAGCAATAAACCTATCACGATAATGGTCTGGATCTGCTCTGAATTTCGATCTCATGTAATGCTTCCTTGCAATCGCAATTTTAATATCCTCTGTAAGCCAAGGAGCGGGTAAGTGTTTAACTCGAACCGGACGTATAGGAGCATGCGCATCATATAGTTCAATCAACATGCTACTAAATCGAGCCACCTGTTCGTCCACAGAACTAAGACCAGCTATAGCTGCCCAATCACGACTAGAAGCATCTGCTCTAAGTTCGTCTAAATTAACTGAGTTGAAATCACGCTGTAAAAGGATTTTGGGTTTGTGTTTGGGAGGACGAAGTTTAAAGGAGAGAAAAAGGAGATCATGATAGGAGAACATTTCGGCACTGTATTGTCCGTAATTGGCTACAAGATCAGGAGATGAGACTATAATAAGATCCAACAGTGACGGAACACAATTAGGGAAAAAGTGCGTAGGTTGATTGGAGTGAAGGATAAACAAGTTGCAGGCTTCAACTAAGGATACCAAAGATTTTGAACGATAGTCATCTTTTAGCAGACATGTGTTAAAATCACCCATGATAATGGTGTGATTATATGAGGGGGTCAAATCTTCTAAAATATTTTCAAGCAAAGAGAAATACTTCACTTTGGATGAAGGGATATAGAAAAGACCCAAAAGAACACTAGAGTGAGAAAGCGTAACTTCAATAAACAAATACTCGGCCTCATGAGAAGGGTTGGAAGATTCCGACATACGGACAATTTTGAAGGGTATATGACCACGCAAGTAGATGGCTACACCACCACCTGTGCTAATGCGGTCATTTCGAATGAGTTGAAAGCCAGGTATTGAGTAAGAAGTTGAAGGATGACACGACCTAAACCAAGATTCAGATACCAAGATGGCATCAATATGCTTACTACTAAATGTAGTTAACATATCGGGATAATGGCCAGGAATACTTTGGGCGTTAATATACACAACATTGAAGTTTTTTGGAGATTGAGAAAAATTATTCTTTAATGTTTCATGTAGTGGCAATGGCAACGAGTGGAAACTGTCCTCAGAAGACAAAGATTTAAAACTGTCATCATCGTGATCGCTAGACATAATATACTATATAAATATAAATATAACAAATATAAAAATAAATATTAAGTGTAATCAGATAAAAGTCCAATAAATTACTAAATCAGTACCAACAATCAATAAAATAGTATTTTCACTATATTAGTCCATCCACCCGCCAGCAGAATGAAAAGAAGTAACGAGAATTTAACAATAAAAGTTATGACAAATTATTACATCACCTAGAGTAAAGCTGCAGTTATTGCTATGCAATGGAAAGAAAAAGAAAACAACAAATGACAGAGGTTGACAGTGACAATGACATCAAAACTTGTCTGTCATTTGTCAAACCAAACGTGATCTGGTTTAAGTTTGTTTACCCACAATACAAAAATTAAAGTGAATTTATGTGAAGTATAAAAAAAGTAATAATAAAGAACAAGACGGCAGTACTCACAAATACTAGGTACACTGCACTACAAGGTCAAATCAGAAGTCTACTCCTGTCGGCACCCACGCTTTGGACGGATAAAATTCTTGGCCGTGGCATCCGCATTGTTACTAGGGGCCTGTTTTGTCTTCGGAACTTGTTTTGGCTGAGACACAGAAGCAAGGCCGCCATGAAGCTGATCAACCTCAGCGCAAGAATAAACGCGATGTTTTGCACCGTCGTGCCCAAGGACATACACATACCCGTCGCGTGTCCAACACTTGTTGATGCCGAAGAGCTCACGCGCATGCAGAAAGGCCTTGTGACGCACTGCAGTCAAAAACTCTGACACAGTCACACCTGTGCCCCTCAAAAGCGTCTTCGCATTCCATATCTTGGATTTGACCGATAGGTTGACAAATTCAACAAGTAGAGGTCTAGGCTTGTCTTTAGAGGAGCGACCTAAACGATGACATCTGTAAATATTGGCCATTGAAAAATCATTTACTTTTAACTTGGTCGTAACGATATCAGTGACCACTTCCAAAGCTTTTTCATTGGTCTCCTCTACCACTCCATGCAGCAAGACGATGGCTCTTCGACCGTGCATCTCCAATTGGTCATATTGTTTGTCGAGTTGCTTCTGATGCTTCACCAAGAGATCCACTTGATTCTGGAGGTTACTGAATGCTGAGCTGACAAACTCCTTAAAAGCAGCAAAGTCCGATGTCAGAGAAGCAACAGTCAGAGGGGCAGCCTTTTGCAAATCCGCTTGGAATTGTGCCATCTTAGTGTTAAAATGTGCCAACATTTGTGCCATAGTGTTCTGTAAATTCTCCATTGTGAAAGAAAGTTGAAAGGAGATGAAACTGCTTACAGGTAGATTGGACCAGGAACTAACTAAATTTTGCTAGTTTTAAAGTAAAACATGTAAAGATACTATTTTAAATTAAATAAATATAGGAGCTCAAATTTTTACAACTTATTTGTTTTACTGCTACCGCCCAAAAAAAACCGCAGTACTCGGACGAAGCGATACTAAGTAGTCCAAGTACAAATTTTTGTCCCGTGGCACTTAGAAAAAAACCAGTGGTATCAATCTAAAAATTCTGCGTTCCCAATGAAGATTGAGGTTAGGCAGGCAGCAAGTCGTCATCATCATAATTTGTGTAGGTTACATTGACAATCGACCATGTACACCCTGGTGACAGAGTGGTTCGGAACCGCCTTTCGGCCTCTGACGTTGTTCCTTTAACGACCACCAGGTAGCCGGGACCAACGGCTTAACGTGCCTTCCGAAGTACGGAAAAATATATAGGGTTAAATCTTATAATATTCTTATATATTCTTATAATATTATTAATATTCTAGGCGGTGCATTAAGCATTCATTTAGATAAAAGTTGAGGCGCGTCAACAATACCAGAAGAAGCTATTATATTATTTATAACCTGGAGTATAGATGCTGGCGGGAAAAATTCCGAATCATTCCCGTCGAATACTTCGGAAGTATTCCGAATTATTCCGAAACTTTGGGAATATTTCAACATTCAAATATAACGAGGAATATCGACCTAACTACCTATTTCGCGCTTGGAAGTTGGGAATTATTATACTACGCGAATAATCGCGAATACTCGCGATGCGTACAGAGCTACATACAAACTAACCAAAAACATAGATAACCTTTTTTTCAAAAAACAAATATGCTAGGCATGTTTTTTTTATTGCACAACTGATATTTATAAAAATAGCATTCGATTTCGAAATAAGTTGGTACCTACCTAAAACAAAAGAATAAAAATCCTGTAAATCGCAGGCTAACGTATCTATTTATAAAAATATCAACATATAATCAATCCCATTTAAGTATAATAAAATAAACATTTATATTTTACTTACTTATATGCTACTGAACAATAATTAACTCACCATAGCATAAACAAACACGTTTATTCCCATTGAATTATTCTGGCGAAATATTCGGAAACATTCAATTGCGGGGTACGAATCTTTCTTGCGCGGGGGAAAACTTCTCCGGGGAGCATCTCCCTTCTTACCGCACCCCGCACCGCCTGCACGCACGCTACACAGAGTTTCATACAAACTAACCAAAAACATAGGTAACCTTTTTTCAAAAAAACAAATATGCTAGGCCTGGTTTTTTTTATTGCACAACTGACATTTATAGCATTCGATTTCGAAATAAGTAGGTACCTACCTAAAACAAAAGAATAAAAATCCTGTTAATCGCAGGCTAACGTATCTATTTATAAAAATATCAACATACCTATAATCAATCCCATTTAAGTATAATAAAATAAACATTTATATGTTACTTACTTAAATGCTACTGAACAATAATTAACTCGCCATAGCACAAGCAAACACGTTTATTACCATTGAATTATTCTGGCGAAATATTCGGAAACATTCAATTGCGGGGTACGAATCTTTCTTGCGCGGGGGAAAACTTCTCCGGGGAGCATCTCCCTTCTTACCGCACCCCGCACCGCCTGCACGCACGACTCGGCGGCGATCGACGATCGATACAAAATATGATTTTTCAACAAAATAAATAAAAAACTTGATTAAATTTATTTTGAATTATTCTGATGTAAAGAAACTTTCCCAGAAGTATTCCGGAATTATTCCGAATTTTTCAGAAGTTTTGCAACTATAACCTGGAGATCTATTTTTGAAATGTCTCATAACATATCAAATAATAATTTTTCGACTATCCGATTATGGCGAATGGAAATCATTCCACTCACCGATTTTGCCGACTTGATTCATACTTAAATTATCACGCCTGGGTCAAAAGAAAAAGTGGTGGGTGAAAAGTCAAAGCTTTCTTGTACAACATCTGTACTTGACGTTAGATGCAATCGTAGTCAATGTCTGGACATATTTATATAAAAAAATTGGTATAAAATATTTTTAATCAATTATTTTAAATATTGTCTTGTTAATAAGTAGTTGACTTAAAAATTTTGCTTTGTGCGTATTTTCCAGCTAAAGATAATCACTTGTCGAAAAAAGAACAAACTTCAATTCATTAATGAGAATAGACAGTTATTGTGAGATTAAACATGAAAAATACAGAAACGAATGTCGGTCTTCCTTCTGTTAAACTTTCGAAGAAAAACAAGATAACGGTAATTTTAAAAAAAACATAAAACCTGACTGCGGTTCCGTGTAATTTGGAAATGTAAAAACCCAAAAAAAATGTCCGCCATATTGTTTTTTTTATTTATATTGACATGCCCAGTGTCAATTTCACAGTATATACGAATCTACCGACACCTCTCAAGCTAAAATTTATCGATGCGATCAAGCTGCAAACAATTATACGAGTACATACTCGAAAAACATAACCCTTCTTCGGCGCAGTCTGGTAAAAAGGAGTTCGCTTTATGTTTCTACTGGCTGCAATAATGAGCCATTGTTAATGCAGTTCATTGAATTGATATGATCGAGATTGTTTTCAGCCATGACGATTGGTCAAAAGGAAAAAAAAATCTGATTCCTTAGTAGAGCCGGTAATTACGCCACAGATATCGTCGATCGGAGGTTTTTGTAAACTTTAAATAAAAAATTTACGTTATTCATATTAGGTAAGATTTATGATTTGTAGGTTATAAAATCTTAAACTGCTCATCAAATTAAATCTGTTTCCATCATCGTTATTAAAACATCTGAATTTACAACAGTTTTTAGCCATTTATTGAATGATTGATCTGATTAAGATTTAATTTTCCAGCACTAGAGAAATTTTGACGAAATTGAAATAACTTTGGATTGACATTAACCTTTTGAACGGACGGCCCCTGCAATATACTTAGTGCGAATTTTGGTTTAGATATTTCACCCAATACGCAAAATGGCAAATAATTAAAAATCAGGTTAATTGTGTCGAGTCAGTCAAAAATTTTATATTTTAAGTTTTATCAATTGTTTGTAAACTTCAAAACCTTTTTTTATGTGCCTTTCTTTGAATTGGAGTTTGACTGAATGAAGAATAAATCATAACATTTTCGGAAATAATCATAAAATCAGAATTAAATGACATATGGTGATTTTATTGTTTCTTAAGGTAGTTGAAGGATTTTGGCATGTGAGAGTACTATGAGAATTCTTGATTATGAGACAAGTAGTTATTTTGCCAATTGGGCAAAATGTGAATGTACAGTAAAACATAACTTACCCAATTGATCCGGATCTATTCGTCATTCGTACGAAAAAATTTATAATAATCTTCATTTCTTATAGATTTAAAATTAAACATTCAAAAAGATGGTAATTTTGAGAATACGCCAAAACGAATGAATTAATCATTTCAACCACAGTTAATCCACTTCTGAATAGACACGTATTTGTCATTTTTAACGCAATTTAACTTTAAAACTAACACACTGCAAATTTAAAACATAAAATTCGTACCGTGGCCACGGCCGTTGTAACACGGTTCAGACGTCGTGTATTTTACGCACACAGAAGTATAGTGTATTTTACGCACAAATATAAATTACAGAATTAACCTGTAATTTTATATTTTTAACATAGTTTCCATTTTACGTATTGGGCAAAATGCGACTGCACAGACAACCGTATCCACCACAACCGGTCCGGAAAAAATCACTCTGAAATATAATAATAACCGTCTTCTTTCCTCCGCCTCGACAAAGGCTGTATTGAAATATTGTATTGCCATTGTTCGCTTTTTTTATAGCTTGATCTGATTAAGCACTTCCTTGTTTTGTTTTTTGTCTATAAGTTTTATTCGGAATAAGACTTCTTGCATCCAAGTAGTGTAGATGCCGATCATCATCATCATTTAGTGTAGGTTACATTGTCTATCGACCATGTTCACCCTGGTGTCAGAGTTATTAGGAATCGCCTTTCGGCCTCTGACGTGTTCCTTTAACGACTACCAAATGACAGCCGGGACGTGCCTTCCGAAGCACGGAATCATCTTTGTTATCAGACAATTAGATGATTCAAGCCTGCAAAGTCCTAACCAAACTGGAAACAACTAAACAAAATATGCTTCCGGTAGAAATCGAACCCACCACCCCCGGGTCGAAGGTGAACGCCTTAACCACTGGACCACGGAGGCAGTTGCCGATCAAATATTGCAAATCATCTTATGTCGTTCTGATTATTTTTGTAAGCGAATAGGAGTGTGTATTTTCAGAAAAAAAGTCTTGAAATTTTAACTTCCAGCATTCAACAAAATACTACATAAGATCTTTATTTTTAATGGCGATCTATTTGAGTTTGTTGAAGCTTTTTTGTAAAGCTTTGAAAGTTAGAATATCCGTGATAACCTAATAATAATGATATCGCTTAAATTGATTTTGAATAATGTTTTCTTATGTTTTCGCGATTGTTATTCATTAAATTAAACTATTTTAATACGGTTTTATCGCGTTTATTACTTATTTATTTACACCTGACGTTTCAAACACTTTACAGCGTTCATGGTCGCAGGCAGTGTTTGAAACGTCAGGTGTAAATAAATAAGTAATAAACGCGATAAAACCGTATTAAAATAGTTTAATTTAATGATTTTGAATACTTACAAAAATACCGTAATTAGTGGGAAAGTATAAATAAAACAAATGAATGCGCGTGTAAAGTTATGAAAATGCTAAGTACTTCACCAAAGGATACAAAATACGAGCAGCTGTGTTTTTACCCGACTGCGTCAGAAGGAGGGTTATGCTTTTCGAGAGTAGTATGTATGTATAATTGTTTGGCACTGCAGCCTGGACGGCTCGATGGATTTTAGCTTGGAAGGTGTCATTAGATTCGTATGAACTACGAAAGTTACACTGGTTGTAACAAAATAGAAAAAAAAAAACAAAATGGCGTATTTTAGGTTTTTCAAATTACACAAAAAAGAAATAAGTCAAAGTTGAAGTTCGTCGTTTACATGTAAAAGTTAAATAAATACTACTTTAGTAATACTTTATTTGTATTTTTGAAATAAAGAAAAATAGTAATAGAAAAAGTGTAATAAATAGGCATGACGAATAATTATCGATTTCATTTTTAAATGAAAAACCTAATTATAATAGGCACAATGGTAAAAAAACACGTCAATAAAACTTAAACTGAGATATGACCAAGTTAAACTCACGTGCATTTTGGACGATACCAAACGCTCCATACTAATGGATACCTGGCGGTGACGTCACGCCTAGTTATTTTACAAGGGTGAGACTAAAATTTGTTCGACAACTACCTTAAATATTGCGTTTATGTAAATAGTTCCTAAATTCAAGTTTCTTTATTATTTATGTGTCCATCGATTATAATATAATGTTTTATTAATTTTATATTTTCAAAACGGACTTTCCCATCGATTGTTAAATTGTTATATAAAATCGCCTGTGCAAAATTTTCAAGTGAAAATTTTAATAACGAACTTAAATCATCGAGATATATGTACTAGCGTACTAGAGAAGACACCGCACTTTCTTACTTGTCCCGTTCACTGCGGCGATCGCGCCGCAACTCACTTAGTCGCTTGCTAGTTGTTTCGGGCCTAGTGCTTCCGACAATTAATAATCAAAAACACTGTAAAAATCTTTAAAAAATGCATTGGTGTGTGTTGAGGTATTATAGCAATAATTCAAGGAACACGGCAAAGTGCAAAGGAATAACTTTTCCTAGGTAAGTAATCTAATTTCACTGTTTTAAACGTAAATACGACCAATATAATTGCCGCGCGCCATTTTAAATCACTCGTCATAGACTAACTAATACACAGTGAAATGTATAAGGTCGTAGGTAGATTAGTTTGACTGACATAATTCCAAGAGAATATTAAGTGAATATAAATGTTAAGTGATAAAAAGAGAAAACTAATTAGGTACTAAAGACAAAGTTAGTCCGATAGTGAAAACTGTATTTATCTAACATGTTCCTAATATAGGTACTTCTAATCCAAATTCAAATTGTACATTTTGTTTTTTTTAAGTACCATATTCCATGAATGTTTTTTCTCGCATATATGTATTCATCAAAATCGGTTTAGTAGTTTTATAAAAAGAAAATTCAATGTGTTTCAGTAACTTAGAAAACGAGGTAATTATTAACTATAGGCGTAGGCAGCGTAATTCTAAAATATACCATTGAATGCATGTTATTTGATTTGTAAATAAGAGATTGGTATTAAACCAAGATGGATAGAAAATAAATTGCCAGTTACTAATAAATCTTGAATAAACTCCAAACAAAAATGCTCTCGGATTTGCCAACAAACTTACACCAACTCAAAAAATAACTAAACTCACATCGTTTAATTATTAAATGAAACAAATAAAAATAATCACAAAAATCAATTTGTCTTTTTTATTATTTTGGAACCACATAGGTAAAATACCTACATTGTCCATTCTGTACCGTACCTGCCATTATCTATTATGGCAGACATCATTGAAAAAAATAAACGTTTGTAGCAAATGTAGCGCTGCATTTTTGAATGATGTTTTGAGATGTATTATTGTTTTAGCGCTGCAGCGGCTATAATGATAAATTACCAAAAATGGAACAATGCAAATGTTCTACGTAGATTCTCTAGTACGTTACTACATATATCTCGATGGCTTAAATACATGTATGCTATCATGCCATCACATTTTTCAATTTTAGAACCTTGTCGTCTACCTAATTATCAATGTTGAAAATGACAGTAAAATAAAAAATACTAACTGTTTCCCTCAGTTCCATCTGCGTCACAACGTAACCTATGTTTGACCCCGTCCTTCAACTATACTCATGCCAAATTTCATCGTAATCCGTTCAGCGATTTGGTCGTGAAACCATAACAGACAGACAGACAAACAGACAGAGTTTCACACTTATAATTTTAGTATGGATAGTATAGAAGTATGGATGGATGTGTTGTCATTGTATCGTTATAATGAGTGATGATGATATCGTAGATTTAACACACTATTACTTCTCATCGACCCAAATTAGCTTTTTGAAATATACAGCCTTTGACCTTTTTGATATTCATTTCAAGAGCCAGTCTTCTAAAACATGTTCTAAACATATTAATCGAGTGTCCAGCTTTTGAAACAGTAATTTGGCAGCTCTCCAGACCCGTCCATCAGGGGCCCAAGACTTGATGGATTTGGTTAGAAAATCATGTAAAGGATAAAAGAGGTATTACCAATATTTATGTCATATATTTTATTTAAATATATCATATACAGTCAATATTGAGGAGCTCTTTAGTCGAGCGCGACCCGCGTATCCGTAGCGAATGCGCGTGTCAAGCGACGGCGTGACGCGACCACTATTAAATTGGTCGCTATTTAGTGGCATTATCTATCTTGAGCTTCTCCGTGCTTCGGAAAGCACGTTAAGCCGTTGGTCCCGGTTGTTGTCGATAGATAGCAGTCGTTAGGCTGTGTCAGCCTTGGGGCAGCCTTGAGGCAGCCTGAAAAATTCTGACAGTGTTAGCCACTAACACACCTCGGGTCATGTTCCTGTTGGTCTGGTTTCCCTGTAAAAAGGGTTAAGAAGGTCAGACGGCAGTCGCTCCATTGTAATAATCAGTTCCGCCAAATCTAAGACCATGACTTCTAGCGTATCCTAGGCTCCGAAGCGTAAGCTGACGACGCAACTAGGAATACACTCTAGGATGATAACAGCATTATCAGTATACAAAAAATTCATGTTAAAATACAGAAAAGTCAGCAACATTACATTATAAAAATCAATACATACATACATACCATCACGTATTTTCCCGTAGGGGTAGGCAGAGACTACGGATTTTCATTTGCTAGGATCCTTACAGACTTCCCTCTCTTCTTCTACGCTCATCACTCTCGTCATATAAAAATCAATAAAATAATACAATACAATGTACATACATATGTACTTTATCAATATACATATATTGATATCTTCCAAATGTTTATATGTAAATTGTTAATATGTAACTGATTGGTATAGGTATGGATAAATCTAGACAGTTAAATTAAACTATTTTAATACGGTTTTTAACGCGTTTATTACTTACTTGCTTTTTCCCGCAGCTCCGCTTGCGTCAAAAAGTAGCCTATGTTTGACCCTGGGTCTTCAACTATATTCATACCAAATTTCATCAAAATCCGTTCAGCGGTTTGACCGTGAAAGCGTAACAGACAGACAGACAGACTTTCGCATTAATAATATTAGTATGGATTTGTTTACACCTAACTTTTCATGGTTGCAGACAGAAAAAAAAGTTATTAAAAAAAAAGTGAAATATTTATATTCTGTTGCAAGTCAGAATTTAAATATTGGAAACGTAATTTTTTAAGAAATGTTATTTAGAAGCATGTGTTTATTAGTTTTAGATCATTTTAAATTAACTGCATGTTTTAGTGGGATAGGGATTAGGGAGTCTTGTCAAAAACTTTGAGCATAATTATTTTTGTAAGTCAAACTAATTTCAATTATTAAACCTTCATTTTCTTCGTAGCAAGGTCGTCGCATTGTAGCTAATTTTTAGATGGCTACGATTCGTTCAAGAGTGCTAATTTTGAAATGTATGACATATTATGTCGAATGAAAATCGTTACATATCGAACAAAAATTATTCGATATTAAACAAAAATTATTCGACTCGCCAATTTTGCGTTATTCACACTTTTTGAAAATGCACTTCTGTAGCAAGAACTTGGCGTTGTAGCACTAATATTATTTCAGTAGACACTTTATAGCAATCGTAGCTAAGGCGTAGCGTTGTAGCACTAATATCATTTCTGTAGACACTTTGAGGCAATCGTAGCCAAAGCGTAGCACTAACATTATTTCAGTAGACACTTTGTAGCAATCGTAGCCAAAGCGTAGCGTTGTAGCACTAATATCATTTCTGTAGACACTTTGAGGCAATCGTAGCCAAAGTGTAGCACTAATATTATTTCAGTAGACACTTTGTAGCAATCGTAGCTAAAGCGTAGCGTTGTAGCACTAATATCATTTCTGTAGACACTTTGAAGTAATCGTAGCCAAAGCGTAGCACTAATATTATTTCAGTAGACACTTTGTAGCAATCGTAGCCAAAGCGTAGCGTTGTAGCACTAATATCATTTCTGTAGACACTTTGAGGCAATCGTAGCCAAAGTGTAGCACTAATATTATTTCAGTAGACACTTTGTAGCAATCGTAGCTAAAGCGTAGCGTTGTAGCACTAATATCATTTCTGTAGACACTTTGAGGCAATCGTAGCCAAAGTGTAGCACTAATATTATTTCAGTAGACACTTTATAGCAATCGTAGCTAAGGCGTAGCGTTGTAGCACTAATATCATTTCTGTAGACACTTTGAGGCAATCGTAGCCAAAGCGTAGCACTAACATTATTTCAGTAGACACTTTGTAGCAATCGTAGCCAAAGCGTAGCGTTGTAGCAATTTTCGTAGCCAAGATCGTAGCATCGTAGCAAATATATTAGACGATTGATAGGCTTTGTTTTGTTTGGATTTCACAAAAGTGGTGGTGAAAGATGTTTTGAAGTTGATCCTAGGTAGTATGAAACGCAGTATTGTAAAAAAAGCGTAGATGATTGTGTAGATATGAGCCAGTGTAAATTTGCCTTTAAGCTCAACGCTGGTCACTATTTTGATCAAAAAAAAAAAAAAAAAGTTATGTGTTTTAATTTATTTATTTGATTCACATTAGTATTAATACGGGGAAAAAAATCCGAGTAATATTTTAACGCCTGGTAGTATAAGGTAGTGCCGAAATATTTTTTAGTATTACTTTTATTTTTTTATACAATGAAGTAGGCAAAAAGGGATACGGCCCACCTGAATGTGTTCATCCATTTTCCATCCATTCAATCATTCGTCACTAATTGTCACCAGGGTTTCATTGTAATATGTTACAATGCCTACTATGAGTATCTGTGCAATTTGCAAGATCAAACATGTCCACTACGTTTCGATCCTTTGTTCGACTCTTGTCATTGGAAATCTTACTGAAAGGAAACTAGATCATAGTAAAAAGGATATGTTATTTTGACCACGAGGATTTGGTCAAATATGATGGATTTTTCAATTCAATTCAAGTATGCATTGCAGATAACATTATTAAGGGCATTGTTTGGGCATAGCGAGATTTGATTAGTTAGATAATTTATTTAATTTTTGGTACACCAACAGGTTACATGTAACAACATACAATAAACATTCCCAGCAATGTGCTAGCATGCAACCCAATTACAGGTGAACACAGCATTCAGAGCAAGTATAATTAATCAAATATTGTAAATTGAATTTGGATATGAAATAATTTAGATATAAAATGTATTTGAATTAAATTAAATAAATAATGAAATTAAATTCGACTTGAATTTGAATTATAAGATTAAATTAAATCGATACTAAAGTTAATTGCATTAACATGCATTTTGATGGGATGACCGAATTTTCGATTTGAAAGTAGACAATGGGTCGTGGAAAATATCTAGGTCGCATTTCGAATTAATTTTATTGTAAGAGGAAGGAATTGTGTATTTATATTATTGTAGGGTTGATTTCGTTTTATAAATAGGCTCTTACGGATCAGCGCTGCTAATTACATCTGGCGGCAAAATCTCGTAAAACTTTTTGTTTTTTTTTTTTTGGTTTCTAAAAAACATTATTTTTATTTCTCTATGCTGTTTTTGTTATCCAACTGGCTAGATTCGGTTTATTTTCGAAATTTAAAAAGCCTGAAAATATTGTTCATTCATATATTCAATTCGATAATTTCTCATTAAAAACTTATCATAGTGTTTTATTTTCATTGGACTTGGAAACTATTCTCGCTCTTTTTTTTAATTTATTGCCAAAATCCACATCTGCAAGGGTAAATGATAGACTTTTTTTATTAAAAAATAAGCTTAACTCTATAAAATTTCCAGTTTGCATTCTCAGTTATTTCATATGTATATCTCCTTAACTCTACAGACACGAGTTGAACCGAGACGCACTGGGCAACCCCTAATATTTGTTTTCAACAAACTTCAGTTAACAAGACGTTATTTTGTTTATGTTGCCGTACTGTTCTGATAAAACTTCTTGGTTTGGGCCTAAGAATTTACAAGGGTTTATACACTACTTATTAAAGTGTACTTTTCTACTCATAGTTGCTTGTCGGATATTTGGAGGAATATTTCTCTTGATCATATTAATTCGCGAAGTAGTAAGTAATAGATGGTCCTAGATTTAACGGCACTGGTTCTTAAACGGAGCGACTGTCGTCTGACCTTCGTAATCCTATTTACAGGGAAACCAGACCAACAGGATCATGACCCGAGGTGTGTGTGTTAAGCCTATGGAGCAATTACAAAGAGGAGATGCCGTTATAAGCGTTTTGTAAGAAAGTATTTGTGAGGCTACACGGAGCGGAAGGCAGACGTGAGGGGTGCTTGGTTTCGACCGTGGCTCCAATCATGGAGTACTAGCAATGACAAGCTCCGCCCACTTTTTTGTCGGCGAGGCGCCAATGATCAAATCACTGCGCCATTTTAAACGGCATCTCCTCTTTGTAATTACTCCATGGTTAAACCTTACTACCCCCGTATGAGTGAACATTTATTAAAGCCATGTTAACTAAAATCTGTTTTTCTCGTTAATTAACGTTCAGATAGATATACACTTTATTGTACCAATCACAAAATTAAAATTGAAAGAAATACATTTAGAAAATTGAGTACAAAGGCGGGCTTATCGCTATTGCAATTTCTTTCAGCTAACCTTAGGGTAGATAGGATAAAAAGAAACAAAATTAATATAGGTAAGAGGAAGAGGGACTTATTATTTTTTTGTAAACAAGGGCTTCAACATATTTCTTAATACGAGGGTAAGATTACCATTTTTATCCTGCAAGATAGCTTTATAGATTAACGATTTTTTTTATACAATTAAGTAGGCAAACAGGCGTACAGCCTACCTGAGGTAAGTAGTAAAAACTTTTTTTACAAAATCCTTTTTTGTTAACCTTTATCCCACAGCCAGGCAAAGGTTTCCCCTATCTCTTAAAGAATAAAATCCTAAAAATAAATCCATTCATTTTAAAAACCACACCAAATACAAAGTACTGCGCAGTATACGATTGCAAACACCAATCAAATATAAAATACAGTGTCATTCGTCCAATCAACAATGAAGTGGAACAAATCGAAGAGTTTAAAATTGCGACCACAACAATTGATCGACAAAGTTTTGTTCGCGAGCCATTGACATATTTGTTCATATAGTAAGGACGCGGCCAACAGATGAAATGTGATTTTTTGGCCCTAATTTGAAGCAACTGTTATCTGCCGTGGGGCAGATTATTGGTTCAATTCCGTTCTTTTCTAAATATATCGTATTGTAATGCTGAAATAATGAATGCGTCAATGCAGGGGTTGCGAACGTTAGGCCAAAATAAATGTGCGCAGAGATTACAAATATATAATATGATATGTATTACTTTTATATATTACGTAAATTGGACAAAAATAATGCTCGTATTAAAAAAACGTTTGTTAGTCATGTTTACAAAAATATGTTCCGTCCCATTCTCTCTTATTTATTTATTTAACACTTCTTTGCACACAGTAAAATAAAAATTAAATATCTCTTTACGATATTTACCGCGAAAGAACGAGCATAACACATTTTGGTTAACATGGGCTTAACAAATATTTTTCTTAAACGGCAGTTAACGTATGGAATGCTACTATACGCGGTTACATCCGCATCAGCATTTAATGTTAGATGAATGTACCGATTGCGTCCGACAACCAAAATTTAAAAAAATCTTATCATCGATGTAAACTTTCTTTGCTTTGGAAAAATAAAATAAATAAGTGTTAACCTTACATTTGGAATTTGGTAATGCAAGCTCGAACCAAAGGTTAGTCCTGAGTTAAAGTCACTGTCGCGAACTGAATAAAACGTAACATTTTGGATGCAGCTGCACTTTATGCCGCTTGGGAAGTTGTCTATTTATTTATGGCGAGTGACGTCGAATAAAATTCGAAAGTCATATTGCCATTGTTCTGTTTTGTTATATTTGAAAGGAGTTGTTGCTGCTCGGGACAGATTGTATGCTATTTCAACAAATTTAAAAGAAGACTTTACTTTAAACAATATTTGTATGGCGTTTTTACAAATCAAATCAAACACAGTACAAGAAATTCTTTAAAACGGTTATGTCGCTCAATGTATTTGACCTCGTATGAAGGCATGCAAATGTCAACTAAAATACCTAACACTAACAACTAATTAATGAGTCCAACAATTATCAAATATACACTGAGTCAAATCCATACTAATATTATAAATGCGAAAGTCTGTCTGTCTTTCTGTCTGTCTGTCTGTTACTCTTTAACGGCCAAACCGCTGAACGGATTTTAATGAAATTTGGTATGGATATAGTTGAAGACCCGGGGTCAAACATAGGCTACTCTTTGACGCAGGCGGAGATGCGGAAAACAGCTAGTTACTAATAAAATTAAAATTAATACATTTAAAAATTGATGAAAATATATCTAGTAATGATTTCTTATGTTTTCGCGATTGTTAAACAAAGAGAAGCATTAATACTCGTATAAAAGGACATATTGCTGATTAAATTAAACTATTTTAATACGGTTTTATCGCGTTTATTACTTATTTATTTACACCTGACGTTTCAAACCCTTTACAGCGTTCATGGTCGCAGGCAGACTAAGTTAACATTTGTCTTTGATGTCATAAGATTACAAAACTACCGCCTGAAATTTTAATTAAAAAAAAAACCGATAAAACCGTATTAAAATAGTTTAATTTAATGAATAACAATCGCGAAAACATAAGAAAACATATTGCTGACATGAAAAATAGACGCTTAACCAAGTCTGCAGTCTGTGAACATGCTTTAGACCAGTAGTTCCCAAACTTATTTTTCTCGTGGACCACTTTCAAAATTTTACTGGTTTCGGTGGACCCCCTGCTGCTACATTTCTACCACATTCTTAAAGTCGCCAAAAAATAAAAATTGTGTCACTTCTGAGTTCTGTCCCTATATTTCGATATGTAAAATAAAAACGAAAAATGGTACATTTTATATCACTTTATTTATTAAAAGAATAGAATTACAAGAAAAAAATATTAAGGTAATATAGGTTCAGGTCATAATTTTAATTAATGGGAAGGATGTATCTGATGGAGTGTCAGCAAACGATCAATGTTTGGCTTTATTTTTGTGAGCAATAACCGCAAATCCCCCCGCTCTGTGATGTTTAATTTGCTCCTTTTTTTTGTTAAGAGGTTTGTAACGGCACTAAAACTCCTTTCGACAAGATATGACGAGGGAAAAGCTATTAAAAATTTCCTTGCGATTTCCCACAGTCCAGGATATTTTTCGGGTATTTCTGCTTGCAGCCAAAATGTTGGGTAGCCTTTTCTAAATTTCACCTTCAGCTCCTCATTAGTGCTTAGCTCGAGCAGCTCCTCTTGTAATACAACATTGGCCACTTCCGTTTCATCAAATGGATTTATTATCCATGGTGGTATATCCATCGTCAGTATATCTTCAAACCTGGTTTTGAAGTCATCATGCAGGGCACTTAAATGTTGACTGTAGGTATGGATATCCTCATCAATACATTCTACCTGCGACAAGTTTGGAAATTGAGAGAATTCGCGCCGACTAATGTTTTGCTTCATAAATTTCAATTTCCCAAGAAAAGCCGAAATTATCCCCTTTGTTTTTATTAAATTCAGGCTGTCCCCTTGTAACTGCAAGTTAATATCATTAAATTTTTTAAACAAATCTGTCAAATACGCAATGTCTGCTTTGAATTTGATCAAGTTTTCTTTTAAATCTGGATCTCTACTTTCTAAGAACTCTAATATGGAATCGAAAACAGAGTAAAATCTCGTTAAGCATGCACCTTTCGACAACCAGCGTACTTCAGTATGTAAGAGCAGTCGTTGGAAGTCTTCATCATTTTCGTCGCACAATTGAGCAAATAAACGTGTATTCAATGCATTGCTTCTGATTTTGTTGACAGCTTTTATTACAAAATGAAGAGATTGGTTCAACCTGTCACTTAAATGTTTTGCCACAAGATGTTGTCGGTGGATTACGCAATGAATAGCTGTAAGTCCTGGTATAATTCTTTTGAGATGACTTATAAACCCACGATATCGCCCGACCATTGCAGGAGCTCCGTCTGTTGCCACTGAAATAATGTTTGTAAATGGGATCGATTTTTCCGTAAAAAAATTACTCAGGACATTAAATATTGATTCGCCTTTAGTGTCAGTCTCCAAAGTTCTGGCAAATAGCAATTCTTCGTGAATTTCTTCCTCAACAATAAATTGGACATATGCCAATAGTAATGCTTCATTACTGGGTAACGTTGACTCGTCCAGTTGTATAGAAAAATGAGTTTTTTGCAGATGATTGCACAAAAAGCTTTCGATATCAGAGCTCATTTCATCAATGCGTCTTTGTACAGTATTGTTACTTAATGGAATTCTTTTTAGTACGTCAAATGGAGATTTGTGCAAAACAGTTTTTAAAACCTCTTCAACAGCGGGTAAAATTAATTGTTCTCCGATAGTGTGCGGTTTTCCAGATTTTGCTATAAGTAATGAGATATTGTAAGATGCCCGCAAGCCATCATCGTTACTTTGAGATGTTGAAGCGAACATACTGTGCATGGTGGGTCTCTTTCCATATTTTTCTTTCAATGTTTGAAAATATTTTAAATCTTTACCTATTTTATCAGTATGACACCTTTTTAGATGATCTTCGAGCTTTGATGGTTTCATAGAGTCATTGCTCAAAACTTTGTTGCATAATAGGCACATGGGCAATTGTTTGTCTGCCTCTGATGGAACAAAACCATATTTCAAATAATCGACACTATATTGTCGACATTTTTTCTTTGCTGTAGCCATGTTTCGTTTCAGTTACCTTACCTGTAAAAAAAATGTTTTAGTAACCAAGTTTTTTTCTGAATATAGGTATCACACCGCAGCCTTTGTCAGCACGCGGAAATAGAATTACGGCTTGTAAAGGGACCAACTAATAAACCGCTGAGACAAATACAAACGTTTTCACAAAACGGTATCAATTTTAAAGTACATAATTTACCACTAATTTTTAATAGTATAAATAAAAATTAGTGTACTCAGTATCGAATACTGATCATATTTGTGTAGGAAAAAATAAACGTCGAAATCCCAAAATTGTCCATAAAAACGATAACTAACATTTTATTAAATCAATGAGTTCACGCGCTCCGTGTATTTGCGTATTTTTTGTCTGCGGCTTCATTGTTAAAACGTGACAAACAGGCATCGAAGTTCAAGCCCCGCCCTTTTCCCGTCGCCCGCGCACCGCTCGCTCTTTCCGAAAAGGAATAGTTTTGATAAAATAGTTACTTCAAAATCAATTTAACATGATTATGAAATTACTGTTTTATAAAATTAGTAGTTATTTGCAAGAAAAATTACAAAATTAATTGCTCTGCAATATTGCTTATTCGGCCTTTTTAGAGAGGCAGTGCTTCTCTCGTGAAAAAACAATTGAATAAAACGTGCTGTGTTTGTCTTCAAATCGAAAGAGGACAATTAAAATATCTGTAAGTTACTAAGTTACCTATCTATACAGGCCGTTGTGATCAACCGACTAGTACACGTAAACAAAATACTTAAGTACTATAACAAAAAAAGGTAGGTTACTTACTTTTCTCCGGCACTAGCAAACACAGATATAAATTTTCTCACAACTTTTTTCCAAATTCCGCCTTGTTTTCGAAATTCCGGAAACAAATGAATGCGTTTGGTTGCCTTTGGCATCAAGTATTTATAGTGTTGATCAAGTTCATGTCTGAACAAGCATTAAGCATTGTCGGGCGGATAGCGCTTTGCAAGTCTGTACACGAAATTGTACGTAATATCGAATACACAAGTTTGGACAAGTAACAGTCGCTTGCCTTATTAAAATATTATCTGCTTAGATAGGTACTTAAAACAATGTAGGTAGGCCCTTATAAAAACTATGCTTACATTTTTGCTCTTTACTATCAAAAGCAGATAAATTTTCGTGGACCCCCATTAACATCTTATGGACCCCCATTTTTTGTTCACGCCTACGTAGACCCCCAGCAAGTCTCCCGTGGACCCCTGGGGGTCCACCTGGACCACTTTGGGAATCACTGCTTTAGACAAACCCAACCACTCTAAGCGTTTTGATAATCCTCAAGTCCTTGCAAAGGAAAAGAGATTAAAAAACATCCTAATTTCAATAGAGTGGATGGATGGCCGGTACCGCCAGCTTGGGACCCAGTCATTAACTTAATAAAATCGCAAACTCGGAAGCAGACTGCAAGACCCTTAGATACTGTGAGCCAATACTGCGTGAATCGGAATAGTTCCCAATAAAAATTTCAGGCGGTAGTTTGTAATCTTATGACATCAAAGACAAATGTTAACTTAGTCTGCCTGCGACCATGAACGCTGTAAAGTGTTTGAAACGTCAGGTGTAAATAAATAAGTAATAAACGCGATAAAACCGTATTAAAATAGTTTAATTCCAGGATATATCTGGCGACGCAAACAAAATATTTATATTTAAAATCAAAAACATATCCAGGTGATTCCTTATAATCCAGAAAAGTATGCATATTTGTGAAGTCACATCAACACTACTCTGACACGGCTTCAAGAATGCTATATATCGATAACAACCGGAACCAACGGCTTAACGTGCCTTTCGAAGCACGGAGGAGCTCAAGATAGAAAATGCCATTAAAATATATAGCCCTTTCCTTGTAATTACAGGTTATCTCAAAAGAAAATCATTCAAAGTAAATAAGTTTATTGCATTTTGTTCTTTTACTTCTATTTAAAATAACCTCCTTAGTATTTTAATCTAGAAACATCCATTGAAGTTCATTACTAATTATTCCATTGCTTCTAAAAAAAATATTCAACAAACTAACAATTCTCGGGAGACAAATGCCTAACATCCAAACAAAAGTCACAAAATATGAAATTATGATCTAAAAATTGAAGATAATATTTCCACCGTCTGCTATTCCTCTACATATGAGACGGCAAATTCTCCTATATTGCCACAGTATGAAACTATGAAGAAAATTGTCGCATCTGTGAACGTCTGAATAAAATGTATATTGCCCAAATTACTATTGGAATTTAAATAAAAGTGATGTATTGCAGAATTTGTTGGAGATATCTAATATTGGAAATGGTTTGTTTGAAAAGAAAGCGAATATAAATAGCGAATGCTGATAGTAAAACGCATCTTTTATTCTGCGGATAGGAATAAGTTTAAAAAAATAAATAAAAAAATAAACTTATGTCGAATGCTCGTCAACTGTGAACTGTAATTTTTTTCATTCTCATACTACGAGTGAAGGAGGCAAAGGAATAAAACATTAGAACAGATATGGTCAATTTTCTGGGTAACTTTTTTTTTGATAAAAATTAATGTTATTATTGCCAGCAGTAAAATTTTGTAGCGTTTTTGGGAGATCTATGTAACCCACTCAAAAACGCTTGAATTTTTTGATGTCTAATGACCATCGGTAAGGGCCGGCCTTGGAGAACATACTGCGACCGAATCGCAGACATATTAAAAAAGGGAGATGTCAGGAGTACCCGTAATCGACTGGCGTGTATGACGAGAGTGATGAGCGTAGAAGAAGCGAGGGAAGTCTGTAAGGATCGTAGCAAATGGAAATCCGTAGTCTCTGCCTACCCCTACGGGAAAAAGGCGTGATGGTATGTATGTATGTATGTATGTAATGACCATGTGGTCATTCGCACTCTGATGTCCGATTTGTACGGAAACACCTCTCGGTCTCTGATTCGGTTTCTTTAACAACTACCTAATGCCAGTCTAAATCCACGGCTTAACGTGCCTTACGAAACAAGAAATCACCTTAATTATCAGACAATCAGGTAATATAAGCCTGCAATGTCCTAGCCAAACTTGAAGCAACTAAACAAAGTATGCTTCCCATGGGAATTGAACCCATGAATCTGCAAGGAAACGCCTTTAACACTAGATCAAATATAGGTAGTTCATTTATTTAAAATGTGAAGATGACAAGCTTTATCATCAATCTATCATAATGCAATTTACTCTATAGATAGATAGATATTGATGAAAATTGGAGTTTGAGCGATGTATTAGTCTCTCAACAAGTTATATGTTATTTTCATATCTTTATACAACACTTATACTCGTAATATATACTTTATTATATGTATATAGTGATGTAACTATCTCCTTAACACATCTTTCAGAAAGAAGAGGAAATTTTGTTTTTAATCTATTGTGAAAAAAATGGGTATTGTTAGTTTAGTTCATACCACATTCTTCCGCTATATGTTAGAAGACAAATCTCAGATATTGTGTTTTTAGCTAAAGTTGCTCAAAGTATCGTAGACTCGTCAAACTTATTGGAGAAGATTAGCTTGAAAGTTCCTAATCGAGCTGTACGGATACCGACATTTCTAGCAGTGCCACATAGTGCCAGTAACTAAAGGCAGAACAGTTTCTTCGTTAGATCTTCTAAAGAGGTAAATAAACTGGCTGTCTGTCCCGATCTAGATCTGTTTAACTCTAACCCGAATACATTCAAAAACGCATTGTCAGGAGCGTGGTTTGGTGGTTCTCATCTGTAGGCTAGTTCTTTAAATTATCCTACTTTCATCTTTTATATTTCTTTTTTCGATTGTATACAAATCAGACAAGCTTTAAAGATTAATAAATGCGAGAATATGTATATGGTCATTAGATATTGTATAGTATTGTTGTTGAAATTGAAGACTGTATGTTCTCCGAATAAAGTAAAATAATCACTTTTTCCGGGTATGTCGTTAGGCTACTAAAGTAGTATTCCGAGAGGTGGTAGCGTATTAAAAAAAAAACATCGAAACTGGCTTATGTGCATTGGAAATATTAGGTCAAGTGATTTTAGGGCATTTAGTAGGTATAGACGTTAAAACATGAGTTAAGGTTATATGAAGTAAAAGATGAATAATTAGCAACGCAAATCACGAAAAGCACCAACGCATAGTCATGAAAATCTCACGATTTCCAATACATAGGTATATGTATACTATAATAATTAATGCCAGTCAGTCTAATCCCTTGAACAACGTTATTTCTATGAATAAGGGGGATATAATCTTTCAAAGCTTTCAATTACTAGCTTTTTCCCGCAGCTCCGCCTGCGTCAGAAGTAGCCCATGTTTGACCCAGGGTCTTCAACTATATTCATACCAAATTTCATCAATATCCGTTTTGTGGTTTGGCCGTAAAAGCGTAACAGACGGACAAACAGAAGGACAGAAGGACAGACAGACAGACTAAAAGTCTAAAGTCGGAAGTGTAAAAGTATTATAAAGTGCGTATCCTGTAATGAACAATTACAGAATGTCCATTAAATTAAACTATTTTAATACGGTTTTATCGCGTTTATTACTTATTTATTTACACCTGACGTTTCAAACACTTTACAGCGTTCATGGTCGCAGGCAGACTAAGTTAACATTTGTCTTTGATGTCATAAGATTACAAAACTACCGCCTGAAATTTTTATTGGGAACTATTCCGATTCACGCAGTATTGGCTCACAGTATCTAAGGGTCTTGCAGTCTGCTTCCGAGTTTGCAATTTTATTAAGTTAATGACTGGGTCCCAAGCTGGCGGTACCTGCCATCCATCCTCTCTATTGAAATAGTTTAATTTAATGAATAACAATCGCGAAAACATAAGAAAACATTAAATTACAGAATGTGTTTTATTCATGGTATGTTTCAGGTATTTATGATTCTAATTAAAGTAAGTTTTTTATGAAGGTTATGTCGCTCAATGTATTTGACCTCATATTAAGGCATGCAAATGTCAACTTGCTTAGTCACAAGTTTACAAATACGTATCAGCAAATACTTAACCTGTAATTATATGTTTTCAGTTGTAGTATTTTTTTGATAAACTTGTTATTAGGTCGAGAAAGGTTTTTAAAATTAAAGTTTTTGATTATCTTAACATATATCTGCGGATAAAGACTAACAACACCATTCTCCAAGGGTAACCGACAAGAACTGACAAGGTTTCTGTTAGTTTGCGAACAAGTGACAAATGATGGGCTCAAAGGACCCTAATTTACTTAGCTGTTAGTATAACAACGAGTAATGGTGTAGAATTAAGATGTGTATATATGTGTATACGCTGGGGTGCCCCTCGCGCTTAACCGTGTTAACTAATAATGTGGGATTCCAATGTTCCGTTGTTTTGGGAGGAAAATTTTCACTTCGATCACTATGTTTAGAAATTTAGAATTGGAAGATTAATTTTTTATTAGTATCAACGGAATTTAAAAAAAAGCATGCAAATATTTATACAGTTTCCCTAAGATTTGAACACACGATCTCAGCTGCCTCAAGAGAGTAGACAAGCAAATGATTCGCAAAATATGATGCCTATGATATTAGCCTATTTCATACATATGTCTTGATGCATCTTGTAACCGATTTTGAAATCTGAAAGATTGGCTTCTGAAAGATTTGGTCTGACTGCTTGTCCGAATGAAGTGTTGAAAGCCTTATGCAGCCGGAGCCATGGGAAAAGCTTGTTATGTAACAAAGAGAATTTTCTCTGTTTATTCATCCATAGGGGAAGTCTTAAATATTCTAAGCTTGCAATGAAATAGAATTTTAGATGAGAAACTGAGGTAAGGTACGAATCCATAATCACGACTAGAAAATTATTCTCGTTTGTAAACGTGAATATTAAGTTGGAAAAGTTAGTCAACAATTGAGTTCTAATCCTCAAAACTTTTTGATTGCATGCCCTATTATATAATCGCGTTTTTTTTTTGCAAAAATTAATTTTTAAAACAAAAATTTGGTGTGGCTAAATTTTTACTTGTCTCTGTCAATGCCTGATATGTGTTTGTAGTATCGTAGCACCGAAACTAGAGGAGTACTATTAACAATTCTGTGTTAGTGGGCCAACTTCGATGTGGCTTCTTTTTTGTTAAAATGCCAACTTAATTAAAAAATGAAATTATTTGTTTGCTGGGTAACATTGACTTATTATATATTTCCCGCCTATCAAAGACGGCATGCAATTTTTTTTTTACATTTAATATCGAATTTAAAGTTGATACATTATGTCACACAGAAAATAATAATAAATACACTGAACTACAAGAAGAAATTAAAAGAATGTGGAAAATGAATGTAGTGACGATAGTTCCGATTGTTATTTCTACCACTGGCGTTATACCCTCTTCCGCTTCCATACTAAATACCTGCCGAATAGTACGAAAACTTTTACAGTTAGATCCTGAAAACTTATTAACTACACCATAAAAAATGTGAGTTAGCACTTGGTCAAGAGCCCGTGCTAACCTTACAAAGTTACCAGGCTTGGCCTGAGAATTCCTGATGGAAAAACAAATAATAATAATAATTAACACTTTATTGCACCAGGAAAATACAATTTTGAAAAACATACATGTAGACAAAAATTTTAAAAAATTATACTTTACATTAGTAAATTTAGAATGGAATTGTTTTAAGCTATAATTTGTGGTATACAAGAAATGTAACTTATTAAATATCTTATGTAGCTGTAGAAATATAGATTAATCGTAAATAGGCAGATAAGCTAAAAGACGCAAATAGAGTAAACATTTCCTAAAGACACACTCCGTTACACTCACGTATCTCTGTTTGCCTTTTTCTGAATGGGCGAGTCCAATTAGACGATGCGAAGGGCATAACATTTTTGTGTTGAAATATGTCTATAATCGATTAATAAATATATTTTTTCCAATATTATTCATTAAACTACTACTGGTCAGAGACAATTTCCAATCAACATGGAGGCAATTCTCTAATACATAGTGCACAACGGAATCTTAATTGGATCGCAGTGGCAATTTTTGCGTTTTTGGTATTCTGATATTAGTTTTAAGACCAATGTTTCATTGGCATGCTATTGAATTGCAATTGGAAAATTTGCTATTCTGTTTTTTAATCATACCTATAACAGTCGGAAATCGATATTCCGCTATAATTTGACGTTTGTTCGACAAGTTAATTTTGCCATTGAAGTACGTTTGAACTACGATTGTAACGAAGCCCCGAGATTCCGATTGACCAACAGATCAGGCGACGCAAGTGGGATCGGACACACCCTCCATAGAGGACCCGACCACACGCCTACTAGACAAGGTCAAGAATATTGACAAGACCAGCTATTTCTGAAATGTGTGTCTCTTAAGTCACAAACTACAAATTAAAATCATTTGATATTGAACGGAAATCATTCGCATTGATTTAGCGTGTGTCACACTTTTCAAAAATAGCACTTGCACACACAAACATGAAGCCCAAGACCGATCGACATGGAGAGTCACTATGAATATCCTCTGTCCCAGTGGGACATCCATACTAATATTATAAATGCGAAAGTCTGTCTGTCTGTTCGCTTTCACGGCCACACCGCTGAACGGATTTTAATGAAATTTGATATGAATATCGTTGAAGACCCGGGGTCAAACATAGGCTACTTTTTGATGCAGGCGGAGCTGCGGGAAACAGCTAGTAGGACTATAAGTAGAAAAATATAAAATATTTATGATTGAAAATGATATTTTACAGTGAGCGGGTAATAAGCCATCCGTTTTGAATTCTAATAAGTCGATTATCCTATCCGGTTTACAGACAGGAATTACTTTGGCCCTTAAAATATTTATTGGAAGTAGAATATAAGGCACATAAGGTACCATTTTGAAATAGGTTACTGAAGCGAGATTACTGAAAAGGTCAAGAGCAACTCACTAAAAATATGCCTTTGTTCTCATTTCTTTTCTCAGTTCCCTTGAAGGAACTACTATGATTTTTTTGTCTGTATAGCTCCTTCAAAGGGATCAGTATTCTCAGTAGTTCCTTTGATTAAGTTTACATGAATGTTGAGTCAAGTAAGCCTATTTAATCAAAAACTCTAAAGAGCTATCGATAAATTCCTCTTTTGTTAAACACAAACATATCTCTACAAAGTTTAAAAATAATACATTTTTCCACATATAACATTCAGATTTTCATGTGCCAGGATAACTTACAGACTAACCCGACTAACTTTATCTTAAAAATATAGCTAGGAGCGTCTGCAACTTTTAAACTGAATTTCCACTTACAAACATTTAAAGGTTGCTTCACACCAAATTCTCATGATACAAGGTGTAAGATTTATCTTTGAATCAAGCGATTTTTACATGAATCTTCTTCTTTGACTTCCCCCTTATACCAGTTTATCTTGAGTCGGATCTTCTCATACATTTGCGCCAGAGGTACTCCGTTTGTCTGCTTGTCTAGCCTTTCCCTCTGGATCTCTGCTTCCATATTTTGTACCTACGTTGCTGGTGGTCTGCCTATACCCTTAGGTTTAGGTTTTTCAGGTCAGAATGGAGATCCATGAGAGAGGTCTATGTTCAGATGTGGACGTCGTGCAGCTGAGATGACGTGATTTACCAGATAAAACGATCCTGCACACCTTTATCTTCATCTGTCCCTCACAGCTGAGGATCGTATTCACATATAAGTTTCCTTAATTTTGTTAAGTATGGACCGCTCTGTATATGCTTCTCCTTGCTACCACATCTGCTACCATCCTCATATTGTCAATCAAAATGGCTGGAGGTCCAAAAGCGCAGCTTTCTTTATTTTCTATACCTGACAGTATTTTAGTGTATTTCTAATCAAATTACAACACTTAAGCCTGCGACCGCGTTTTGTGTTTGCTAACAAAATGTGGGCGTGGTCTAACAATTTTTTCATACAAAATGTTATGCGGGACTGACAGAAAACATGTTTTGTTTTGTTTTTTGGCGCAAGAGACCCAGCTTTATTCGTCCAGTTGGTACGTGTGTAGGCACTTTAAAACAAAAATTCCGTCTATCAGAACCAAAGTTTGTGGGCATTAACCGGCCATTGTACGAACTAACAGATACACTGCGGATAGAATTGGCGAATGTCCAAATAAACTGCATTTTGTGTTATAGAAAAAGTGTCTTGAACTTCATTAAATTAAACTATTTTAATACGGTTTTATCGCGTTTATTACTTATTTATTTACATCTGACGTTTCAAACACTTTACAGCGTTCATGGTCGCAGGCAGACTAAGTTAACATTTGTCTTTTTGTTAACAATCGCGAAAACATAAGAAATCATTATGTCTTGAACTTATTTTCACATACATTTTCAATTATATTATTATATTTTTTTAAATTTTATCCTGTAATGGACCAAAATAGCAAGCAAAGCTGGGCTGATCCAAGAATTAAAAACAATTCACCTGGCGACACCCTTAGATTTGACCGGCAGAGACTGACATTAAGTCCATCTTCGTATTTTTTTTTTTCGCGCAATAAAGATATTAAACACATAAATATAATATTATTTTTTCTTGAGTTTTCGCGACTGTTCTACTATTACTTTATACTGTTTTATTTACTAATTATAAATAAATATGTAATTAACGCGATAAAAACCTTATTAAAAAAGATTAATTACTCAATACACTTAGACTCGGAACAGTTTTTTAAACATTATTGTATAATATATTAAATAGGCATATCATTCGGTGAACTTAACGCTAAAAGCATTACATAACAGCCAAACTTTAGGTCAAGCAGAAAGCGCATGCAAGTTGACTTTGTCAACAAAACACGAAATCTTAGTTCCGTCGGAGTTTAACAAGTAATCAAGGGCCATTCACGTATTGGTCCACCTTGTTTGTCGGAGTTAAGTGGCCAAGTTACCTACAGTTATCAGTTAATCTGAAGTTACTGGGGAAATGCTCTTTCGTTGCGATTTATCTTAATCTGTTTCAAAGTAAACGTTTGTTTTTGTTAAATTGGTGAATAATGTGGCCAGAAATACAAACTTGGGCTGGAAAACCATCCTAGCCTGCTAGCCTCACAGCTTATCATACTAGACTGCTTCCATCGCCTGAAGCGTCGTACGCTCCTGGAACTACTCTGCTGTAATGATTGTTCTTAAAGAGGAATAACTCTACCCGTGCATATCATTGAACACATCTAATCATAGCCAAAAGGCTGATTCAATTTGGAAAATTAAAATTGATAGATAGGTATTTTTACACCTTACTTCATAGATGCTTACTTACTCGTACTACTACGATGGTGCCGAAACTCATGGATCTTGGCCTCCGACACGATAAGGCGCCATTTCTTGCGGTCTTGTACGAGTTGCTGCCAGTTGCTCACTCCTAGGCTCCGTAGGTCCTTCAGCACCTCATCGCCCCAGTGATATACCAATTTCTATTATTATGTCCACTTCTTCTTTATCCACTCCTTACACCAATTCATCTAGGGAAGCGTCTTTACATGTATCTCCGTTCCGGGTTGATACATTCATCAATTCAGAAACAATGTTGACTTTTCATCAATAATAATCAATAATCATTTATTCTTTTGTAAGTACATTGAAAATATTAAGCACATACACGTTTAGCCTAATAGACATACAAAAGTGAAGTCAGTGGTGTCATACATCATCTAAGTAAAATCATGCAAAACAAAACAAAACAAGTAAATAAATGCGAGGAGTTAATCTAGCAAAAAATTAGATCAGCTGTCCTTTAAAGTCACAATCAACATTTTGTCAGAAAAGAATTCATGCAAGTCATAATAACATTTGTTTACCAACAACTCTTTCAGATGACCTTTAAGTTTATTAAGGGGCAATTCTTTCGAATTCCGAGACAGTGTGTTATACACTTTTACACACATCGCCTGTCTATAACCTAATTTGTAGCAAAATGTTAACACTTTTCGGCATGCTTCATAAACATGGCCGCCTAATTCTATGTGTAACAAGGGAAAGGGATTTATTTTTTCTTGCAAGGAAATCTATTGGCCCCAGAGGATTAAAGCTATTTAATACTGTTCGTGAGAATAGCCAAAGATCATCTTTCAGAGTGTTTTATTGGAAAAGACTTGCGTTAAATTTTAAAAGCTGCCAAAAGATATCTAAATTAGCTATACCACTACCATCTTATGGTTATGCCTGCGAACTGCCTCTGTTTTGCCTTAGACACAGAGGTTCGGTTCCCATGGGAAATCTTTAGATATTACCACTTTGGATATGACATTGCAAGTTTGACTTACCTGGGAATCTGATCATAATGATGATTCCGTGCTCGGAAACACATTAAGCCGTTGGTCCATACCATTTGATGGTCGTGTAAATGAAACAACTTTAGAGCCTTTTTTACCATACAAGATAGGTTTAGGAAAAAAATCAATTTTAAGACGAACTTTTCGGCGTTACAAAACTTGTTACAATTTTGACCCACTCACTTGTACCAAAAAAAGATGAATCTAAAGACGACGTATTATTAATCAAAATCGGTTTATCCATTTTTGGCTACGAAGCAATAAAAGCACAGACATACAGAGATCAAACACATAACCCTCCTTTTTATCTTCACCGCAGTCGGATAAAAACATCAACATTAAACTTACTAAACCTAATTTCAACAGTCCAAACTTTTTATTAATACCCATTTCGGAAATCCCTCTTCGCCACGCACATTGTAACATTTTATTTGTTTCCCCGATGGCCTCTGGGGGTGATAACTTCTGTCTTAGCACTGGCAAAGTGGCCATACGTTTATAGGGAACGTATATCAACGTATATTGTTTACGACGTGATGGGCTGATAGAATATTATGTGCATTTTGATGCCATTTTTATTTTGTTGTTTTTTGAACTCATTTGAGAGTGTTTAAATGCATTAATGTTTTATGTTTTGTTTTGCCTTCAATAACATATCATTTGTGTTTAAGGGTAGAAAATATCTCGTTATCCTCTAGGCCTCAGACTTCGAGCCCAAACTCAAACTCAAAGTCTTATTGAAGCATTTTGCATTTAGAACATATCTAGGACCATGACAGCGTAGGTACCCTACGCTCCGAAGCGTAAGCCGAGTAACGCAACAAGTAAACATGCTTGGACGAAGAAGACATAAGGTTCATTTTTCTTCTTTGCTATTCGATAAATATGAAAGAATATGTACAGATGTTTGTGTTGTCGATTATTTACCTAATTCATGTCCATACTTCCGTGCTAATGTAATAAGTGCCATCTTTATTTCTGTCTGTCTTTGACACTTTCACGACCGCTAAACGGATTTTGATGAAATTTGATATGAATATACTTGAAACTCTGGTTTCACATATCTGGTCGACTGTTACACTGGTCGAACATACTTTTTGATTTGACGCTGTCGAAGCTTCGGTAAACTACTAATCCTCTTTGTATGCGTAAAATTCTCTTACTTAAACAAAATTCAGTGATACAACTTTATTCAGTTCCGAATTAAGTGGAGTGTAAACGTACCTACGTTTTGCAAATTAAGCGTACGCGGAACTTTTTTCATTTGGAAAAAAGCCGATGGAATGCTATCGAGGATAAAACTTTCTATTACGCGATCGACAGAAATGAATCTGCATTGTAAATTAATTAATTAACAGAAATAAACAATCATTTTTCATAAAAAACTAAAACCGACTTCCACTCGATTACTACATTTTGAATAATTATGATTATGATTAAGATATTTTGAACCCAAGAGGTGCATAAACTAGGGAAAGGTACATCGCAACTGGGAAACAAGCTTGGACGAAGAAGATACTAAGGCAAACGAACGGAGTCAATAAGCTGTATTCATAGTTGTATAAGATTTTTATACGGAACAATAACTATATTAAAAACTAACAGATTCCGAAAACAACAACAAAATTGGTTGATAATTAAAGCAGTAAATAGCTTTTAAAATGTTCTCTTAAAGGAAAGTGGGAGCGTGTTGGGGACGTCTTGCTATCTCTTTTCTACACACGAAACTTAATGGCCGTGACGTCACAGCACACACAGTGCATCCTTTTCTTGTTTTTTGACAGTTTCCCCTTCCACATAAAACTTATTTATTTTTGCACGGTTTAAAAAAAATATTTCAGTTTTCAGTTTTTGGTACTGATATTTTTCATATTAATGATAAATTGACCCCTCAGATACCAGGGTGCAAAAGATCGACTGACCATTGGATTTGTCGACTGACCCAAGTAAGACCATGAAAATCAACCTGGAAGCCCTCGAAAGAGCCGACTGGCAGGAATTTGCGATGAACAGGAAACAGTAGATCTCTTGTGTCGGAGGCCAAGATCCCCTTTGGGTCGCTGAGCCGTCGCAGTAGTTGTTAGACCATTAAAGTCGGTATTATTTAGTTTTATAAATTGTATTATTATTTATTTTTGTTTCTAAAATATTTCATTTGTGTAATATTTGTGATTTCTTTGATTTGCACCTGGGCGTTGCTGACAATATTGGTTAACAAACTCGCGGTATATGAAACAGAATATTTATTCTGTTAAATTGCACAGCGTTTTAACAAAATCAATGACACTGTAAGTTTTTATGGCTGAAATATAAAATAAAATTTGATAAAATTATGTATGTAGATACGTTGGTAAAATAAATTGTCTTAACTTACTTCGAGTCGACTCAAGCAGACTATATTTGTGATAATCAAAACTTCCCAACTTTACAAAATTTTTTGTTTATTTTTCATATCCAAAATTTGATTTCCCGAATTCGAAAACTAAAAGATTTTTTTTGAATCTGTTCAAAATTAAATAATTTATAAGCCTTTGAAATGCTGTGAAAGGGAAAACTGTCAAGAAACAAGAAAAGGACGGACTTAATGATGACGTCTCTGCCACTTGATTTCGTGCGTACAAAAGAGATAGAAAGACTTCCCCACCACGCCCCCACTTTTCTTCATTAAAAAACTTTAAATGCTAAATACTGCTTTAATTAAATATCAATTTTGTTGTTGTGGTCGGTATCGGTTACTTTTAAGTACAATAGTATACATACGTATTGTCATATAAAAGTATTGTCAAAATATGAACACAGTCAAGTAGCCTGTATGTAATATCTGTAGATTATTAGAGATCCATAAGCATGCAGGTGGCTGTACAAACAGAGTACTTTTAAAAAACTACATTTAATTCTACGCAAAAGCTTTTGATATACAGATGTTAAATATAACGATGTACAAACAATCTTTTTTTTGTACAATTCCGCTTCGAACACTATCAAAGATTTTTTCAATCATGTAATATCAAAATAAGATTACAATACAATACAAAATATCTTTATTCCCCACATACAGTAACAAATAATTTAACAGTTACAAAGACTTCAACATAACATGAGTAAAGGCGGACTTATTGCTAGGCAATCTCTTCCAGTCAACCCTTACTAGGTGAAAGAGAAACAGATTACGGTTTCAATATCTGCATGTCATAACTTAAATGGTCCAAGGGCCATTAAAAAATCATTATGTATCTCTCAAATAGCTGATAAATAATAATTACTACAGTATATACCAATCAACCCGTTACAATTTCATAATTTAAACAAATAAAGTGCTGGATAAAATATACAGCAAACTATCGGAAGCAAAACGGAAAATTGGAAATTTACCAGCACACGTCTAAGTTTCAGTAATAGCGACCAAGCAAAAACATCCCGGCAGTTTCTGAGGAAGTTAACAAACAAACAAACAAGTTTCGAAGTTTCAAGCCGTCGAACTAAATCAATGGATCCGATTTATCGACGAAGTAATTCTGAAATATTATTTTTTGATAGTTTTTTTAATTGACATTTTTTTCGAACATGCGATCGATCAGCTCTAGGTGAATACCTGTATTGTCTGGAAAGACTCATATTAAATGGAAGGAAAACATGCTAGAGGAAACCACTGGGTGTGAGTGTCCGTTCTGTATGTTAGTACTATCCATACTTCCATACTAATATTTTAATTGCGAAAGTCTGTCTGTCTGTCTATCTGTTACGCTTTCACTGCCAAACCGCTGAACGGATTTTGATGAAATTTGGTATGAATATAGTTGAAGACCAGGGGTCAAACATAGGCTACTTTTGCACGCAGGCGGCGCTGCGGGAAACAGCTAGTTAATAATAATGTGACCTTGAAAGAAAGTGCCCAAAGGGTAACCAAGAAAGTTGGCGCGTTTCGACGTATGTCGGTTGAATATACCGCTTATCGCGCACTCAGGAGTATTTTTTATTCAATAAAGCCTATTTTAAGTAAATTTTAAGAACAAATACATCACACTTTATTCCTCAACGTCACCGTGATACAATTATGTATTCCGTGACACCATTCCCAAAATCTCCGACGCCTAAACAAGATAACACGACACTTCACTACTCGTCCCCGTTTCCTGACACGCTTATTGCATATTTCATTGACACGCTCCGTATTCAAATAACGTCAGGTCCTTGCCGACTGACTTTGATGAGACAAATGGGATCTAGGCAGGTTTTTGTGTGTTACGTCAAAAGAAACGGTTTTGTGCCTTATTTTTTTTAAACAACTAAGTAGGCAAACAGGCGTACAGCCCACCTGGTGGTAAATAGTTACCGTAGCCTATAAACGCCTGTAACGTCGGAGATGTCACGACCGCGTTGCCGACCCTGAAGGAGTTTTTCACGCCCTGTTTGAAGGCTTCCATGTTATAGTCACTAGGGAAAACCATGGCAGGGAGTTCATTCCATAATCGCAGTGTACGAGGGAGGAAATACCGTTTGAAGCCTACTGTACGCGATAACATGGGATCCAAGGTATGGGGATTATTATTATCCAAATAGTATTCTGAAAATGACGGAGCCCTGTTTTTAAAACGTATCTTACTTACATCGAGGAGTCGATTTTCATTCGACGATATAACATCATTCTTCTTCTTTAACAGCCTAAATACCTGCATGACATTTGACTCTTGTAATGTACGTCAATCATCCCGGTCTTGCGTGTTTTCTCCATAACGGATCTGCTACTCTGACGATTTCGTCCCTCCAACTAGTAATTGGTCTGCCACGGTTTCTGTCGCTTTGCCATGTTTAAAGTCTTCTAGCTCCATATTTCGTCCTCCCTGTGACTTATGCAACCTTCCCATTTCTACTTCATTCTATTCAGTATGATGATGGCGAATTTTTGGTCATCATAAGTATAGTCTGTCATAACCGACACGCTAAGAAGAAGACGAAGTATGATGATATATTTTTGAGACATAAAAAAAGCGTTAAAAATAGAGTGTGCAAAGTTATTGAGTTTTTCTTTCATTTAACAGTATTAGTTCTAAAATATTAGGCAAAATCACGCTTACCTCAGACAGTTTCTGTTAATTTTGAATTAAATTGTGTTGTGTACATATTGGACTGAACTTTGCGATATTTTATTTCTGTAGAGAAAATTAAATCAAATTGTGTCTTTAACAAACAAAATGCTTAGATTAGATCCTCAAGACCAAATTATTTATTTCAATATCAAATCTGCAGTAGTTTGAATAAAAATGTTCAAAACAACCAATTTGTAATGAACAGTCTCTAAGTATATAAAAAAATATACATGCATGCACGTTTCATAAATTTTGAGTAAAATACGTTTAAAAACTCGCTTAAGCTTGTAACTTACCTAATAGTAAAGTCACGAAGTTGTCGGCTTGGGGAAATAGACCAACTTCTCACGTTATGAGTTTAGTTCATATTTTAGAGTTTCAACTGACTGACGCGTTTGTTGAAAGTTGCACAGATTATATTTAAATGTTTTGAATAATGACAGCCGAGGTCTTTGCTCCGTTTCCCGTGGAAATTTCGAGAAATTAGTTCTTAGCTGATATCTTTTAATTATGACCTGTCATCCTGCCAAATTTTAGCTTCTTGTTTTTAGTAGTTGACCGAGCGAGCGAAGCGATCGAAGCGTCTCAGTTTCGACAATGTATTATGTACATTAAAGTTTAAATAAATACATAAATTGATCATGTAAACCACTCGATATTAATTAAAAACGGAAAAAAATTGTGCTTGAATGTTGAATGTGACTTCCGTATGTCTGATTTTATATTACAGAATAAACAAATAAGGGTATTCTATATATAATCTGAATCCGAAGAGCACTGCAATTTCAATTGCATTTTCTGGTTATTATTCGAAGAGCTTTTAGTGTTTTATACTAAATGTGCAATAATTTATCAAAATGTATTCCAGAATTATTTGCAAATAGCCACACAAGGAAATACAATGGTTTTATTTCTTTATTTGTTTATAAATCTTTTTTGTACCACAAGTAAAATAAAAATACTTTTACAATTGGCGGACTTAATGCTAAAACATTCTCTCCCAGTAAACTATTAGGAAAAACAGAGAAATTACCTATGTGCGGCGCGAATAATCTTTAAAAACATAATGAGAAGAAAGAAAAAAACACTCACTGCTAAATGAACATTAGATTTACATAAGTACATACATAAGTGTTAATTTTACATATAGATAGATAGATAGATAGATAGATAGATTTGTTTATTTGTTGCTACAGACATAGTATTACATAAAACAAAAATAATTTACACAAAAAGATTACATACATTGTATAGCTTACACAATAATATTATTATAAGGTAATCTAATGTGCTGCAGCAAGACAAAATGGCCATAACTCAGCGAATATTCTGCACATAGATGGTACAGAAACACTGATTTTCAGTTATTGCCAAGTCAGTAGGTACGGGCACTAAATAGAGTAGATAAATAAATACAGGATTAACTGTTCAAAAGTAGGTAGTAGTTCAAAAATGGTATATTATCACGTGGTTTGTACACACTAAAAACCAAAGCGTTACGAGGATAGTTGATAAGTGACAAAATGCAGAATATATATAAGGAAAGACCACTAGGGTAATAATGAATACAAGGAAAGACCACTACGGTAACGTGCTGGAATACCAATTTTCTGTTTTTGTAGAAGTAAAGACTTCAGATGTTTTTTAAAAGTATGTATGGAACTTAATTCCCTTATTGGCGGTGGGATATTGTTCCAGCATTTTGTTGCCTGGTAGCGGAAGCTTCCCTCAAAGGCTACCGTCCTATGCTGCTGCATTGATAACAAGGGTCGGACTTTCCTAGGTCTATTGCGAAGTTGGAAAAAGCTCAGCTTAGAATACAAATATACGGGGTTTTAAACCTCATCACTCCATACATTAAGCTGGCCAAATGAAACTGTCTGCGCGATTCCATATTTAGCATAGATGCATCATTCAAAAAGGGGCTGATGTGACTACGGGGTGGAACATTAAAACAATATCGGGCACATGCGTTCTGAACACGCTGGATAAGACGCTGGGTCTTGACAAGTAGTCGCGGTCCATATACAATATCGCCATAGTTAAGCCTCGAAAGTATCAATGTTTCACATAGCCGTATCCTAACGGACTCGTTGATAAGATTACGGATCCTATACAATAATTTTAGTCTATAAAAACAACTTTTTAGAAGATTAGAGACATGTCTTTCAAAACGTAACTGAGGATCCATTATCAGTCCCAAGTTTCTTACTTCATCAACCCTTTGTATTGTGCTATTTCCCAACCTTAGACTTAGCAATTCACTGTCTACGCATGCAAGTTGAAATCTGTTGCCAAGAACTATAAATTTTGATTTGTTTGGATTTAGAATCAATGAGTTATTTGTTGACCATTGGGCAATTGCATTCAAATCCTCACTCATATTTTCCATTGCTTGAGTCATATTCGATGGAACCTCCGATATGTAAAGTTGAACATCATCAGCGTAAATGTGATATTTACAATGTTTTATGACTTTAGAAATGTCGGCACTATAAACGATAAACAATAGCGGCCCAAGAATAGAACCCTGTGGTACTCCATGTTTTACAGGTTGAGATTGCGAAATCAACACCGTCCCATTATCTTTTGTCAGCTTCACTGACTGCGACCGGCCACACAAATAAGACCTAAACCACGCGATGGAATCAGAGTTAAAACCGTAATAAGACAATTTACATATTAGAAGTTCAATATTGAGGCTGTCAAATGCACGGGAGAAGTCCAAAAGTGTTAAAACAGTTCCCTCCCCCCTGTCCTGAGCAACAAGGATATTGTCCGTGACGTCAGAAAGAGCAGTTGTAGTCCCATGATTTCTACGAAACCCAGATTGCACCGACGGCAAGATATCATTCATGACCACGTATCTCTCCAATTGTTTCTGAACAGCCGTTTCCATAATCTTTGACAGGTAAGGCAGTATACTTATAGGTCTTAGATCACTGTAGTCACTAGGATTAGAAGATTTGGGAATCGGGGTAATTAAAGCCTCCTTCCACTGGCGCGGGACATTGCCGGTTAGAATGGACTTATTAATAATATTAGTTAAAGCAGGTAATGAATTTGGAAGAGTTAGCAATATCATATCCCTAGAGAGACCGTCGGAACCAACGGCGTTGGATTTAATGGAGATAATGAGGTTCGCTACCTCCCTTTCCGAAACCGCTCTTAAGTGGAAAGTCGAGTTACAAAAACGTAAAATATAATAAAATAAAATAATGACGAATGAGAGCGTATCTTTTTCATTCAAGCGTGCTTCCAATTTGCATCTTTAGTTTGCGCTTCATAGCCCTGGGTGTGCTATAATCTTGGTCCTAGAAATATGCCCCAGTTGGGAATCGAACTTTTTCTCAAGTGAATATACAGTGCTTGCGACTAAAATAGCTGACATTAATTTCATCAAAGCGATATCCTGGTTACAAATTTAGTAATATAGAATTCGATAAAATGCAATACAGTTGTGAAAGTCCAATTCTAGTCGGATTTTAGTTTTTGTGCGAGAACAAGATGTCTGGACATGCCGCCTCCTCCGAGGTCTGCTGGTAGAGGGAGCGCACTCAAAAAGATCTGGTTTGAGCTCGCAAAGCAGAAAATGCGTGCTAATGAACTTGTAGTTGTAAGTGAAAGGAAGAAAAATGATGGAAATTTCGTCGCCATCATCATTGCTTCGATCCAAGCGCATCTGACCATCTGGTCAGTGAATGTCCAACTCTACGCTTGCTGGCCGTGTCGTGGTCACTTTTCGAAACCTTTCTGCCCCATCGGCCATCGGTTTTCTGCGCTATGTGCCTCGCCCACTGACACTGCAAATTAGAAGTTTGTTCTCTCACGTTTCTCCTTATTTCTGAAATTAACTGCGACTTATCTATTCTCATACCTATAGATTTCAAAACATACTAAAGTACTCGGCAAATACAAGCCACTCAACGCATCTGACAAAAATGAAACATTCCAAGAAGACTTTTAACGAAATTTTCACAATCTCTCCCAATTTTGCCAAGTGCTTTCGAATCCGGCTAAAATAAACATATCCCCAATTTTCGGGATTCGTTTCGCTGAAATCAAATCGAAGGTTCTCGTGAGATCACTCAAGCAAGCCGGCTAAGGTTTCTTTTGGTACCAATTTGACATTGAGTTACGAATTGCGGAGATGTAACGCAATAAATTTATTACAGTATATTTTTGTTGCAAAGAAAAAGGTTTATGTTTTAAATGTAAACTAGCGAATGATTATGCCGTTTGTCAAATCATTTGCTTTAAAATTTAGGATACCCTTTTATTTTTATCCAAATCAGGGCCGTTATATTTATTTGAAAATATGCGTGTGTTTTGACGCACAATATGTCAAAACACATGCATTTTTTAAGAATTTCTAAAAATTTTGCTCTTTTCAAACAAAACCTCTTGTAAAACACCTTTAAATAAAATAAAAATCTGGACTCTTTCACTGCGAACATTCATCACTAAATACAAAATCTAAGAAACATCTGTAATTTAAAGGGTTGTCAGGTCCGTCCGTCTTCAAGGAATGCTCAGTCGGGAACAGCTGAAATATATGGAAGCTCGCACTGTAATGGCGAAAATAAATCTTAAATATCAATTAAAGTTAGGTTAGGAGCGAATTTAGTTTAAAATAGATATAAACTGCCGTGTAGTCTCCAGAAGCATTGTATGGGAGCCCCCTTATATATTTATTTTATTCTCTTTTTTAGTATTTGTTGTTTAAGCGGCAATCGAAATACGTCATCTGTGAAAATTTCAACTATCTATCACGATTAATTAGATACAGACGGACAGACGGATAGCGCAGTCTTAGCAATACGATCCCGTTTTACCTTTTTGGGTACAGAACCCTAAGAATATCGCTAAGCTTTTTACTTTATAGTAACTAAATAAGAACCCTTTCAACTTGGTACCAACCTCGCGTGTAATATTTCAATCCCTTCAAATTAATTGCTCACTTCTGTCATTTATATCGAAGGGCGATAAAGCAAAAATGGCAATATGTAATAGATCTCGATAAATAAATAGGAATCGGTTTTTCATTCATTTTGCGTGCGTGAGATGTCACTGGCGACTTGTATTACTATATTGCTGGATAGGATTAATCATAGATTTATTTAACTAAAATATATAGAACGAACGAACGAACGAAATTGAAAAACAATGAAATATAATTTTTATCGCGAACTTTGTTGGCCGCACCATGTTTGGTTGAACTTTCTGTGTTGCAACCATAGATTTAGATTTTTTTTCCATAGTCTAAGGTTGCAACGGTATCGCGCTATGTTTTGACAAACGGAACGTACGAGCTACTACCAAAATAACGTTTGGATAAAAGTTATTGTCTAGGACCTTTTTGGCATAACGTACGAGATATTCTCGAGTTAGTCAGACAAATATGCTTAAATTTCATTTATTTTGATTAGTTTTTTTATGCATTTTAAATAATTTTATTTATTTTTAACAACTTTATTGTACAAATATACAATTGTATATAACATTAGGCGGACTTAATGCTAAAAGCATTAGCTAACAGCCAACCTTTGGGTCAAACAGATATCTTTAATGTGGTTTGATTTATTTTAATGCATTATTTCGATTTGTTTCGATTAGTTTCGATTCAATTCGAATTTAGTATTATTGTAATATAATATAATAGTAATGTTTTCTTATGTTTTCGCGATTGTTATTCATTAAATTAAACTATTTTAATACGGTTTTATCGCGTTTATTACTTATTTATTTACACCTGACGTTTCAAACACTTTACAGCGTTCATGGTCGCAGGCAGACTAAGTTAACATTTGTCTTTGATGTCATAAGATTACAAAACTACCGCCTGAAATTTTTATTGGGAACTATTCCGATTCACGCAGTATTGGCTCACAGTATCTAAGGGTCTTGCAGTCTGCTTCCGAGTTTGCAATTTTATTAAGTTAATGACTGGGTCCCAAGCTGGCGGTACCTGCCATCCATCCTCTCTATTGAAATTAGGATGTTTTTTAATTTCAATAGCTTCACGTAACATCCTTGGAATGAATCTGTTTTCCTTTGCAAGGACTTGAGGATTATCAAAACGCATATAGTGGTTGGGTTTGTCTAGAGCATGTTCACAGACTGCAGACTTGGTTGAGCGTCTATTTTTCATGTCAGCAATATGTTCTTTTATACGATTATTAATGCTTCTCTTTGTTTGCCCAATGTATGATAAACCACAGTCACAGTCAATTTTATAAACTCCAGCATCTTGCAATGGGATATTGGATTTTACAGGTCTTAAAAATTGGTTTATTTTCTTATGCGGCTTGTAATAGGTCTTGATTGAAGCTCGCCTAAGTATGTTACCAATCTTGTCCGTGACTCCCTTTATGTATGGTAAGATGGCAGGAAAACGATCAACTGTGTGTGGCTTGGGTCGACTTCTGTGACAAATGTGTGGGAGGCTGAGATTGTTCTCCAGTCTCTCCCATTGTTGCCGACATTTTCATGGAAGACCTTGAGGAGAAGGCTCTTTCAAGCACCCTGGCTATGCCGAAGATGTTCAAACGGTACGTAGATGATACTTTTGTTGTACTCCCCAAAACTCAAGTCTCTGTTTTGTTAGATCATTTAAATTCCATTAATAGTAAAATTAAATTCACTATGGAACCTGAGATCAATAATTCATTAGCCTTTCTTGATGTTTTAATAACTAGAAATCTTGACAATAGTATCAGTCACACTGTGTACAGAAAGCCCACCCACACAGACAAATATCTCAATGGTAAATCTCACCATCATCCATGTCAGTTAGCTACCGTAGGCAAATCTTTGTTACAGAGAGCACACGGCATCTGTGACACCCACCATCTTAAGGAGGAGCTTCAACGAGTCAAGTCTGTCTTAAGAAGCAACAATCTCAGCCTCCCACACATTTGTCACAGAAGTCGACCCAAGCCACACACAGTTGATCGTTTTCCTGCCATCTTACCATACATAAAGGGAGTCACGGACAAGATTGGTAACATACTTAGGCGAGCTTCAATCAAGACCTATTACAAGCCGCATAAGAAAATAAACCAATTTTTAAGACCTGTAAAATCCAATATCCCATTGCAAGATGCTGGAGTTTATAAAATTGACTGTGACTGTGGTTTATCATACATTGGGCAAACAAAGAGAAGCACTAATACTCGTATAAAAGAACATATTGCTGACATGAAAAATAGACGCTCAACCAAGTCTGCAGTCTGTGAACATGCTCTAGACAAACCCAACCACTATATGCGTTTTGATAATCCTCAAGTCCTTGCAAAGGAAAACAGATTCATTCCAAGGATGTTACGTGAAGCTATTGAAATTAAAAAACATCCTAATTTCAATAGAGAGGATGGATGGCAGGTACCGCCAGCTTGGGACCCAGTCATTAACTTAATAAAATTGCAAACTCGGAAGCAGACTGCAAGACCCTTAGATACTGTGAGCCAATACTGCGTGAATCGGAATAGTTCCCAATAAAAATTTCAGGCGGTAGTTTTGTAATCTTATGACATCAAAGACAAATGTTAACTTAGTCTGCCTGCGACCATGAACGCTGTAAAGTGTTTGAAACGTCAGGTGTAAATAAATAAGTAATAAACGCGATAAAACCGTATTAAAATAGTTTAATTTAATGAATAATATAATAGATTTATAAGCTTTAAGTTAAAAAAAATAAAAACTTTTTTTATAGTATTACCCATCTCTCTATTTGGGAAACGGTCACGATTTCGTCGTTAAATAATTCATCGACTCGCCTATTATGTCGATCGAGAATCATTCGACTCACCGATATTATACACTTAATATAATACCCGGCAGATAAGTTGATTTAGTGTGAGCGAGACAAACCCATTCCAAATAATCACGTTGGTATATGTTTGTCTCGCTCACACTCCGTCAACTTACATGCTGCTCATTGTACGTTATTTAATTACCGCGATTCGGGCCCAGGTGGCCCCTGGAACTAACAGCTTTAAATGTCATCATCTTTACATAACACAATCTTAAAATTACATGAAGGTCGGATGTACCTGTTTCTGTACTCTAAGGTCTATGGATATTATCAATATTACAGCAAATTCTGGATTGCCGCCGCCCATTTGTTGTATTTATTAAATTTGTTCAAATGTTACAATAGCCAAAATAATCAATTATTAAAAATACCTTGCAACTTCAGCGTTATTTTTTTTATACAACTAAGTAGGCAAACAGGCGTATGGCCCACCTGATGGTAAGTGGTTACCGTAGCCTATGAACGCCTACAACACCGGAGATGTCACAAGCGCGTTGCCGACCTGTACGCTGTCAGCACAGCTGTGCCCCCTCTGGAGCCTGGCAACCCTACTCACCAGCAGGAACACAACACTGCATGACAGTGTTATTTGGCCGCGGTCTTCTGTAGGTACTTCCCCAGACGGACTACTCCTTACAAAATGTCCTACCTCTCTTCGTCATAAGTAAGAAGTACTGTTTTTAATTATTTAGTAATTGTAATTACTTATTAGTTCCATAATTTTTGAGTAGTTCCTCGTGAGAACGGCCTTAATCATCTCATTCTTGGTTGCCTTCAACTCTATCGCAACCACCAGGTGGCAGCTGTGATCCAAACAGGCTTCGCGTGCCTTTAACCCTAATCCATTTAATAACATGTCATCGAGATCATAATATTGATGTCTATGGGAATATCAGAAGTATTTATTTAGTTTCAGATAATCCTATCGGGAATATTATTGGGAAAGTTTTGTTTCTATTTCTAATATTAGGTAAGCGGATTACCGAAGATTTGGGAGCTGTATAAACAAAGGAGGTAATGGAGCACAAAAATAAGATTAGGTAATAGTGCCATGTGGGCGTTATCTGTGTGCCACAGTTAAGCCTCGCCATATTAATTTAAGATTTAAGCACATCTGTCTATATATTTCTGTTTAATTTAGCTATGTATTTTCATGTAACTGACCTCATTCGATTTGCTTACTCTCTGGTTGTCACATTGTAAAATTCTATCGCAATAGCATTATCTGTTTTTAAATTAGACTAAATTTTGTGAGCCTATGTGCAGCGTTTTTAAAGAATGGAGAAAATTGAGCAACGTGCGGTAATCAAATACTCCAAAAGAGATTCACGAAAATATGCCAACAACATTGGGGGAATCTGCTCCGTCGTATACGACTGTGAAAAAGTGGGTTGCAAAATTTAAACGCGGACGAGAGAGTATTGAAGATGACCCTCGCTCCGGCTGGCCTACGACGTCTACGACTGAAGAAAACATCGGGAAAATCTGTGATCTGATATTGGCAGATCGGAGATTGACCATCAGGGAGATTGCAGACACTATTGGCATCTCGTATGAACGAACACAAAACATCATAGTCAATGAACTTGGTTTTTCTAAGGTTTCTGCGCGGTGGGTACCCAGATTGCTTTCAGTTGAACAAAAACGAATACGGCTCACGATTTCTCGCGACTGTTTGGAAATGTTTGAGGCTGATCCACAAAATTTTTTGGCCAGATTTGTGACAATGGATGAAACCTGGGTACACCACTACACCCCAGAGTCAAAATAGCAATCCAAGCAATGGAAAAAACCTGATGAACCGAACCCAAAAAAAGCCAAAGCAATTTTGTCAGCTGGCAAGGTGATTGCGTCAGTTTTTTGGGATACTAAGGGTGTCATCATGGTGGACTACCTTGCAAAAGGTCAAACTATAAACTCGGCTTATTACTTTTAGGCCAGGATTACTCAGCAAGAAAGTGTTGTTCCATCAGGGTAATGCACGCGTTCACACGTCTGTTGAATCTATGGCTCAAATTTGTGATTGTGGCTTTGAATTACTACCCCATCCCGCCTATTCCCCTGATTTGGCACCTTCCGACTTTTATTTATTCCCAAACCTAAAAATACACCTTGGAGGTCAAAAATTTTCATCAAATGAGGAGGTCGAAGCTGCGGTGGGTGACTTTTTTGAAGGCCTTGAAGAAACGTTTTTTTTTAAAACTGGCATACAGGCGTTGGAAACCAGATGGAAGAAGTGCATTGAGCTAAGTGGAGATTACGTGGAAAAATAAAATTACTTTTGTTTATATTTTATATTGTTTTCTTGCTGAGGCCGCGAACTTTTCAATCAATCCTCGTATTTGAACGTTCATACTTTTCCTGTAAATTTTGTAATAGAAAAATAAAGAGGCGCTCAATGTTGTCGCTGCTGTTCGTAGCGGTCATGCAGGTCAAGAACTACTAGTATGGCTTGACTTGGATTAGTCGTTAAAGATGTCAAGGCTACAATAACAATAACTTTTAAACTAACGCACTGCATATTTAATACAAAGAATAAAGGTGCATACTTATAATACGATATAGTGAAAGTAAGTTAAAGAATTTATGCCATTCGGCGTTGCGACTCTAGGTCCGTGGGGCCCCGCTGCAATAGGCCTCTTCAAAGATGTTTTCGGTTTGGTTTCAGCCGCAATCAGTCCACTGCTGGACTTAGGCCTCCCCCAAATTGAGGGGTTGTTGCCATACTCGCCACGCTTGGCAGGCGGGTTAGCGAGCGCAGTTTCAACGGCTTATTGTACTTCCGACGCTGCTGCCAATCAGAAGTATTCTTAAGCTAGGGAAGGGTGGGATGTGGTTGAGTTTGGGGAATGGATGAGGTACTAGGATGCTACTGACTCGGATGGGCATGGGTTGACTCAGTAGCAGCTCGGGTAAGTCGGGTTCGCGTACCCGTTGTGTTATGTACAGAAGCCATCGGACAGATGCTTAGAAACAACACCCCTGACTTAAAGATATTTTGAAGAGGCTTATTGATGCGACGGGAGACCGAATAGCTGACGCTTTTCTCGGCCAACGAATCAGTTTGGCAATCCAACGAGGAAATACTGCCAGCATCATCGGCACAATGCCGATGATACGATATTAATGTTTTTTTTTTAAATTAAGTTTTCTTTTCTTTTTTGTTTAGAGTTAGTATATGATATAATAGTTTTATTTCGGTAGGTACGTTTATTTTTAATTTAGGTATTTAGTTTCATTTTTATATTACACAAACATTATGTAATTCAATTTTAAAGGAAATAAAACTTCTTATTTGAGTTAAAGTTTAACTCAAATGGTTTTAAGCACTTAATCTTGTAATTTTATGATAAACAACTATAACATCAAAAATAACAAAGAAATATGTAACATAAAGTAGAGAATACCGAAAATAAAACCTTATAAACGTAAATATAGCAATTTCCTAGCACACTGCTTCAGTTCTGAGAAATGTATTCCATTATAGTAAGACATATTCAGTGCCAAGGGATGTCCAATATTGTTATTTACACTACAGAATCCGGCGACTCTACTCGAGTTTTCATTATATTAAAATACAAGTTATGGTTCCCACGGGGTACTTGCGAAGGCTCTTGTATTATATATTTTGGGTAAAGCGTAGGTTTGTTTGATAGAAGGTAAGGCTTTTTAAGTAAAATGCAGAACAAAATCTTTAAAATAAATAGTCAAGTTCGAGTCAAACTCGCACACGTAGCGTTCCGTACCATAATCTATAAAAACCGCATGTGTCTATTTTAAGGGGACCTTCTTTAAAATTCTTTCAGTCTGTATTTTTTAGTATTTGTTGTCATAGCGGCAACAGAAATACAACATCTTTAAAAATATCAACTTCCTATCAATGTTCATGAGATACGGCCTGGTGCAAGACGGACAGATGAATTGCGGAGTCTTCGTGGTAAGCTTGTATTTTTCCCTTTGGAACGGATCCCTAAAAAATATAATACAATTTTCTATACTGCACTAGGCAAACAAACATGCTTGCGTTGCCGACCTTCAACTACACTATACTATGTTCTCCTATAATGTTCTCGAATCCACTGACCACGTAGACAGAATAACTGAAGAATACTCACAAATTTAATTTAAGGATTTCATAATTTAACTCTTGTACTTGTAAATACAACTTCCTAGATCTTTAATTCACTCCGATAAATAAGATGAGAATATACTCGCATATATATTTTGACATTTTCCTTTCCTACTAGTAAGTATTTAGTTAAATATGTAGGTACTTTTTATCATTAGTCGCCTAGTAGGATCCAGTCCAACTTGTTTTACTTCCATAACCCGATTCCCGACACCCTGGACTTCACTTTATTCTGTTAGAAGTCTCCAAGTTTGAAGCCGAGCAATTTAAAACTTTTTCTTGGAAATAAATTTTTATAACTGCACTTCCTATAACCGCTTTTTACGAGAGTCAGTGAGACCAGCACTATCTGTTACTTCAAAATTTATGATCTAATTAGAAAAAATTAAAAGACATTTCAGATTTGTGTACTATAGGATATTCATATTTGGATTACAAAAGTATGGTCACGTTACTTTTTTCCGCGTGCAACTCAAGTGGCTTCCGATCAGACTTATTTATTTATTTATTAAAGCTTTATTGTTCCACAAAGTACACATATACATTATAACAATTGGCGAACTTAATGCAAAGAGCATTCTCTACCATTCAACCATTGAGAGAAACGGAAAAATAGTTTGGCGCAAAAAAGTTAAGGGGAAAAATGTATTACTTATAGAGCAAATTTTTACATAAAACATACACAAACACTATTTCATTTTAAATATATATATATATATACATATACCTACACAAATATCAATGATGAAGTCAAGTCACATTTAGAAGTTTTCATTAACTGAGCGAGTCCAAAATGTGCACACGTACCCGCTTTTTAAATAAAAATTTGTTAGGACTTTCCTTAATATCAGCAGGCAAAGCATTCCAAAGTCGAGTAGATTGTAAAGTGAAGGAATTAGCCATAAAACTGGTGCGAAAAAGAGGAGTACTTAGTAAGAGAGAATTAGAAGAGCGAAGTTGACGATCATGAGAGTCGGATAATCAGGAGATTGAGGATTCATTAGGATCGAAAAGAGTGTACAGAGAAACCTAAGCTCTCTGCGTTGACGAATTTGTAGCCATCTAAGCTCGCAGCGGTAAGCGTAATTATCATATTCTGTCGCTCCTGTTCACTATACTCTTTATTCCTTCGTCACCTCATTATCTAATAGAGCGCTTCACCTTTCTCCATCAAGATACCAGCGTCCTGCTCGTAGCTTCAACGCCCTTCGCCTTAAAACTCCAAGTCATACATCTGCAACATACTCTAAATCTTTCACTGTACAAGCAACGTCTCTGGAATGCTTTGCTTGAAGATTTTCGCACTGCTCAGACTATAACCAGTTTCAAGAGTAGCTTGAAATAATACTATACCTTTCACATTGACTTGACACTGTTATATTTTTCGCTTAGATATTCATACTGTATGTGTGAATGGATATTATTATACGAGTATATAAGTTATTTATGTATGTTTATTTCATATGCCATATTTGTATATGTTTTTATTTTTCAACTACCTATATCTGTTGCTGTACCCACCCTTTTTTTTTTTTTTTTGTTAACGGAGGGGAAATGCATTTGCGCACAAAGTGTGGGACTCCTGGGCCGCTAATCGGCCCAGACTACCCACTAAAACCCCTCCGGCGTTTCCGCACCGGCTGTTGAGGGCGCCATGGGGTCGCGTTAGCATTCTACCACGACGCCCTCCAGCCATGGCCTTGCGGCCCCCTCAATTGGCCTTTCGGCCACCCCCCCAAATCGGGCAGTGGCCCATAAATGGACCACGCCCGTCCCCCAGACCCACATCCATTCGCCGTCTCATCATAGACGGCGGTGGAGTGGGCTGTTGGCAGAATTTGGCCGACAGCTAATAAGACCCCGACTACCAGGGAGTTATTAACTGTCGCCCAGGGTGCACCGTCTCGAGTCCCTTGTCAGCCCACCCTCTCACCGGATCCTTGGGATCAAGTAAGAATGCAAAGCTTTCAAAGGACCGGGCACTCGAGGAGGTTCTCTGCCCTGCACCCCTTGCTGTATCCACCCTAACTTAACTCTTACTCTTTCACCTCGTAAGGGTTGACTGGAAGAGATTGCCTAGCAATAAGTCCGCCTTTGCTCATATTATGTTTGAGTATTTGTTATTGTTAAACTATTTGTACTGTATGTGGGCAATAAAGATATTTTGTATTGTATTGTATATTATTAAATTTATTTCTGTACCTTCCGTGTTCGTGTAGAGCTAAAAAAATTGGAGAAAGAGTTATCCAAAAATTCTTTCACATAAATACAGTCAGCTGTAATATCGCATGCATAATATATTTTTTGATCATTATCACATTTGCAGTAAACCGTGTAACGTACCTACTTTTTAACGTTCTCTACTCCGAAAAGTTTGCCCAAAGAAAAGCCACTTTTATGGCTATAAGATTCGTCTCCATCCAGTCATCCGTAATGGCCATTGTTCAATGTTTACCCAACCCATACTTCCGGTCATGGATTTCCCTAGAGACTACAATATAGAGTCTTTCAACAAGGGCATGAAACGACTACTTCCTTGTATTGAGGGTCTATGGGCTGCAGTTACCACTTACTATCAGCTTGGCTGTATATCTTTCTGCCTACTAAATTGTATACAATAAAAAAAAAACAGTTTAAGTAAATAAATAACAATCTTTCAAAACTGCTTATAGCCTTCAACAAGACCGATGCTTTCCAGGCCCTTGCCCCTGAACATCAAGGTAATAAATACAAGAGAGTAGGCTTGTCGCACCACGCCTGAAGTGTGAATTATACAAAGAATGGTGTTATGAAAGTTTTCGCACAAACGGGCCATTTATATACCGCACATTTTCTTTTTGATTCACGAGTATTATTTTGTGATGAGAGACAAGTATAAAATTCTTCGTGTGATAGTGGATTAAATTGGTTTAAATTTTGCTGAATTAAAATGTGTTTCAAATTATGCTTTGGTTGGTCTCAATGGTTGACTAGTAGAGAATGCTCTTAGCATTAAGTCCGCTAATTGTTATAAGTATATGTGTACTTTGTGGAACAATAAAAATTTAATAAATAAATAAATAACAAAAAAAAATCGGAAAACACACTGCGACCAAATCGCAAACATCTTGAAAAAAAACTGAGATATTGGAATTCTGTATTTTCACAAAAAGGAACCTATAAATATTTGTTATTACCAACCATACTCTACCAATACTCTTATGTTATAAATGGTGGAAAACCCCAAGTATATAGGATTACAAACTCTACATATATAACTAACAGTTTCCCGCAGCTTCGCCAGAGTCAAAAAATAGCCTACGTTAAATGCCGGGTCCAAATTTCATCAAAATTGGTCCAGAAGTCTAGCCGTGATAGCAAAACAAATAGACGGACAGACAGACTTTTGCATTTTAGTACGGAAGTATGGATTCATCAAAAATAATCATACAATGTCTTAATCAGATAAAACAATCATAATAAAAATCTCTTTTACGGACCATATTTTTTTATTTCTCCGATTAATGAATGAAGGAAGGAATGAGGACTTGTTCCCTCGGGTCCTCGAGTGTTTGCATAGTATTAGGGTTCGTAAAAACATGACGGTTTTGTCAAAATATTTGTAGACTTTATCCGAAATAAGAGGATTGTTTGCCTGGAGCTAAATTAATGCCTCGAGACTAATCTCGATTATCTGTGTATCGGGTATTATTACTTTACGTGTGTTTTCAATATCATCTTTTTACAGTGAGTTCAGTCACTCAAGTGACAGCGAAACGCGACGATTAGTGGCATTTTCTATCTCGAGCTCTTCCGTGCTGCGGAAAATCACCTTAAGCCTTGGTTGTAATACATATATTATGTCAGTAGTTAGGCAGTGCGTATTAAGTGAAGTCAGTCATCGTGGAAAGGAAATAAGTCAATTATTTCTTCAGACAACTTAGCGCTTTCTCGGTTGTCTCATCAGCCTGCTTTAGCTAGGATCTCATGATCCGAGCATGAGATTATATGTCATCGGTACCTATTATACTTGAAATAGGTACATTTTATGATAACAAACCGAAAACCAATTTCCTGTCGAATATCATATTTTTTCTATTACTACCGAATATCGATGACAATAGCCACCTTTCATGAAAAATGTTACATTGAAATTTCCGTTATTTTGTCACTTGGCATACAATGGGCGTGAATCTACTGATGTAACAATGGTACGTCCAAAATAGGCGTTTCGATTAATTATGTATTTTAAACCTTATAATGGGAGCTGTTGTGAAGGTGGATTTTTCATTTCAGGATGACATTTTAAAGGCTTTTTTTATGTGTTTATATTTTTCTCTCATTCTTTCATATCGATTGGGGTTATGGTCAATCGACTGTATGTCGTGGTGTCAGGGGTTTTCGGAACAGCCTTCCTGCCTCTAACGTGGTTAAAGCAACCACGAAATTGCAGCCAGGAATAACGGCATAACGTGCCTTCCGAAGCGCGGAATCATGATTATTATCAGGCTATCAGGTAATGCATGCAATATCCTAACCAAACTGAAAACAACTAAACAAAGTATTCTTCCTGTCAGAATCGAACCCACAATCTCTTAGTCGATGACAAATGCCATAATCATGTTCCTAGATACAAAAGAGCGAATATCGTAACAAAAAACATGACCAGAGATATTTTATAATTTTAGTAGCCAACACGGTCAGATATTTCAGGCTACCTAAAGGCATCCGACACAGCCTAATGACTGCCATCTATTGGTATTATATTCATTTATACATCCTGGGCCGATGGCTTAAAGTGATTAATCACAGAGGAACTCGAGATAGAAAAATAAACTAAAAACAAGCAATCCAATATGGGTCGCGTTTCACCATCACTTGACACGCGCAAAATGAATATCTTGTTCTGCTATCAAGCTTCTCATCAAATGCTAAAGGAAAATCCCTTCCACGCTTATCTAATTACTTTAGTTCTTATTCTGATCAACCTTCAAAGATATTTTCAGAAAACCTTTTCGGATTGAGAGGTTTGACTTAAAATATGTAGTACCTCTATAACCCCACTTTTACTTATCAGAATCAAAGCAGTAAATTCAATCTTGGGAGTGGAAAACTACGGAACTGTCAGATGTAGCGCGGCACTTCCCGGGGCAAAGGTCCAACAAATTGATCTGGATTTGGATTTATGGTTTCATCTTGCCATGTAAGGTCGAATATATTGTCGGACATCTTGTTAAAATGTTAAGGTACAGCTTGATTTATAAACTATCAAGAGTTGTTCTGATTTTAAATTATTTTTAGAATTAGAATCATCATGGGGTTTGAATATTGTTATTGGCTTTTACTGACGGATATTTGGACAGTTGCAATTTAAAAATGCCACGCTGGCCAGTATCACGTATCACTATCTTTCCAATTCTAAATTTGAAATGTTTTAACAATGCAATTTCTTGTTTCGAAATATTTGAATGCTGGACTCTGAAATCACAGAGAATAGAAACACACATGTTTTTTCTTCTAACAAATACTTTTTCTTATAAACCTCTCCTACTGTTTTTAATTTGTATGTCAACGACTTGATTGGTGAGCTCAGTGATGCACATGTGGGCTGTCACATTGATGATGTATGTGTCAACAATATAAGTTGTGCCGATGATATGGCATTGCTGAGCCCATCAATCAGTGGTTTAAGAAAACTTGTTGCTATATGCGAAAGATATGTGGTTAAACATGGTCTTAGATATAATACACGCAAAAGTGAACTCGTGGTTTTTAAGACTGGAAAAAAGTGTCAAACTAATGTACCGGTAATCACCTTGAATGGCACTCCGTTGAAAAGGGTATCGTCTTTCAAATACTTTGGCCACATTGTGACTGAGGATTTGAGAGACAATGCTGATATTGAAAGGGAACGTAGGGCTCTGTCGATTAGAGCTAACATGATAATCCACAGATTCAGACGATGCTCAGCACAGGTTAAAATAACTTTATTAACAGCTTACTGCACATCTCTGTATACCTGTAGCCTGTGGACCAAGTATTGGCAAAAATCGATCAGCGCCCTCAGAGTTCAATATAATAATGCATGCATAACGTACGGACGTTTACGAAAATGTTTCGTACTTATGTGAAATTAATTCTTATTGAAATATTACTAAAAACCTAACTTTACATACGTAAATTATACAAAATAGGTAGTTATTTCTCTTAACACGTTGAACGCCATGACGGACACCATTGTCCGCCACGTAGTTTTCGCAGAGAGCGGAGCCAATATATAAAGAATTGTCCAAAGATCACTGTGGTGTTTTTTTGCAAATATTGTCAGAAAATAACTCAAAAATTATGGGTGATTTTCAGAATCAGTGATTTAATCATTATTTTCCGAGATATTAACTGTCGGGCACCAGTGTCCGTCGCGGCCTGCGCGTACGTCCAACCGCATTTCCCCCCGCGGGGGCCGCGCGGGTCACGCTGTCAGACCTCCCCGCGCTAGCCGCCCACGCACCCGCGAGTTCCAACTAAATACTTCGCTCGTTCATTTGCCATTGCGCTTGCGTAAGAAGAAGTAATATCGCGGAATTTATACAAAATTTGGGTTCCGTTTGTCTTATTGAAGTGAAAACTCCTTCGTCTGCTTTTGCTGTTTAAGTCATTTTTTATACTTGTTGGAGCTATACTCCAAAATATATGTGCTATACTCTTACGCACTATGGAAGAATTTGAAGAATTTGAAGTGACACAGGAAGATTTAGAAAAAATCGAAAACATTGAAATAAACTTATTTAATTCAAGTTTTCAAATACCTACTGAAGATGAGGAGATTATATTGCCATCGCAGCCGAATAAACGTCAACGTCGCCGTATCATCCGCTCGGAAAGTGAAGACAGTGGATCAGAAAACATTACACCTGGTATATCAGAAGACAGTCAAATGGATGGCAGTAGATGGGGACCGCCAAAAGGTAAACAACGTCGTTTGATTCCATTTACTGACATTTCGGGGCCAACGCTTGCTATTCGTTCTTCAATGGTAAATAAGTCTCCTGCTGATTTCTATTCCCTTTTTGTATCTGATGATATGATAAATTTCATAGTTTCCGCTACTAACAAATATGCCATTGAACAAATAACTAACAAACCAGAAGCTTCTGCTGGTGCACGGATCAAACAGTGGGTTCCAACGAACCTTGTGGAAATGAAAAAATTCTTTGGTTTGCTTCTCTTCATAGGCGTAGTCAAGCTTCCGAAATTATCGGACTATTGGTCGAGGGACGAAGTTATTGGGCATCCTTTTCCCAGAACGGTTATGTCGCGTAACCGTTTCGAAATTTTGCTTCGCATGATTCATTTTTCTGAAAAAGATGAAGATAACAAAGCCGATCGTATTCATCGTGTAAGGAAGCTGATGAACGATTTGAATGCGTCTTTTCGCCAACATTTTACTGCAAATGAAGATATTTGCATCGATGAGAGTATGGTGCCATTTCGTGGTAGAATCATATTTAGACAGTATAATAAAAATAAGCGGCATAAGTATGGTGTCAAAATATTTAAATTATGTTCTGTTCCCGGATTTACCCATAAAATAAATGTCTACGCTGGAAGAAACGACCGTACAAATACATCACCCACGGATGTTGTGATGGATTTGTGTGACGACTACGTTGACAGGGGCCATACGTTACATACTGACAACTGGTACACTAGTATTGATTTGGCGCGCAAACTTTTAGATAAACAAACTCATCTTGTTGGAACTGTCAGAAAAAATAGGCGTGGGCTTCCTAAAAAAGTCATCAGTACCAAACTAAAGAGGGGTCATTATTATGCTGAAGAAAGTCGAGATGGAATAACAGTATTGAAATGGAAGGACAAGCGCGATGTTCTTGTGTTGTCCACGAAACACTCTGTGCGTTTCGTCGAGATCACAAAACGGGGAAAGGTTGTGAGGAAGCCCTCAATCGTCTTGGAATACAACAAGGCCAAAGGGGGTGTGGATCTAGCAGACCAGATGGCTTCTTATTCTACCCCATTACGTAAGTCAATCCGTTGGTATAAAAAAATTGCAATAGATATGCTTCTAAATATGGCTCTCATCAATGGTCATGTTTTGTACAAGACAGTAAATAAAAGAAAAATGAATATAGTACTATTTAGGATTGCCATTTTGAAAGCTTTCTGTGGTAAAATGCAATCAAATGAACCAGCGCCAACAAGACTGACGAGAAAGAAACACGAGTTGGTAAAATTCGACGGCCCGTCCAAAAAAACTAGACGAAATTGTAGCGAATGCTACAGGACTAATGTCAAAAATATGGGTCGCCTAGAAGCACGCAATAAGACCAAAAAAGTGAACACTTTTTGTAGCGTGTGTCCTGAAAAACCAATTTTGTGCAATAACTGTTTTTTTAAATTACATTCTTAGTTATTCGCTGTTATTTTTGTATTTCACATCTTAGACTTTCTTTTATAATTTTGTAAGAAGTTAAGTTTTATAGGACATATGTTTATTAGACTGATTTATGCAGACTTATTTGAAAAATATTAAGATTTCAAACTATTGTAATAGTGTCAACAATTTTAGGACAAGTATGATTTAGTTGCTTTTTTTTGTGTTTTTTTTTTAATGATACTTTTATGAGCATGGTACCAATGAATAGCTTGTACATGTTCTGATGGTCAAGAGGTTGATTATTATTTTTATCATGTATGAAAAAGTTAGTAGAGTATTTTTTTGTGCGATAAAAAAATTGATCTCTTTTTTGAAAAAAATATTTTATGTTTAATAAGTATCATGACTTTCATTCATTTAATCTGTAAAATAAAAATTTTAAAACATCCATACTAGTTAACATATAAACATAAATCTAAACTTTCCCATTTATAGTCTACTTATGTATTTATGGTAATTTTTTATCATGCTAAATGTGGCCTTTGAGTCTTATGACCGACCATGGGTTCTGTCTACCTCGTAAGGGATATAGACGTAATAATATGCACTTATATTGAACGGATAAGCTGAAACCGATGCTGTCTAAAATAAGGTAGCTTCTTTAGTGAATTTATTACCTACTGAACCCATTACATAAATATGATGAGTACTTGACAGAAAACAATAAAAATTTTAATGACTTTAAAGTGCCTTATAAACGCTTAATTTAAAGTTTTAGCATGAAAAAACATTGTCAAAATGATTTAAAACAATTAACTTATATTCCTTTTACAACATTTTAGAAACAGCTTCATCAAAAGGCCATAAATTCCAAGTTCCGAATTTTTTTTTGGTGCCAAGTAGTCAGTTCGTTCTGTGAGGCCGCGCGGGTCTTTTGCCTTAGTAAAAATAGTCAAAACGGTGTCCGTCGGCCGTCTAGAGGCTTTTAAAATGATCGAGGCAACGCGGACACCGGTGACCGACGCGGCCCCCTGGACCCGACGTAGTGGCGGGCACCAGTGTCCGCCGCGGCCCAATAGGCTAAACATGTTAAATCGGCATGGCGTTCAACGTGTTAACATATCAAAAACGCGACATTTTGAATTCATATCTAGCAACTTTTCAACATTACCGAGATAAGAACCGGTGTTGAACAATTTTGCATACATTTGCAAGTTGTGACAATGTAACCTATGCGATTTTAAATAACAATGGCATATGTGCACAATTTTAGAGGAATATTTATATTTATGCTAGCTTTCTCACGCGAATCTTTCTATGGAATATAATTTATTTCCCATCTAGAGAGCTATATCTGACTCCAGCAAAATCGGTGTATTGAAGTTTTTTCGTTCGATGTCTAATGATTTTCACACGACATATAGTTGAAACGATTTTTATTGGTTCAAAATAGCTCTCGTATGTGTGTTGGCATCGAAGAAACTGCCATCTGATCCTCATGCTTTTTACAAAGAAACAACCAATATGATATGGAACAACTGCTATCTAACCTATGTGCTTTTTCCAAAGAAAATAAACCTTCATATAAAAAAAAAAAATACAGAAAAGCCAGATCAATACCACCATAATCCGTATGTAAGTTGCCAACACCGGCAATAGAATAAAAAAATGCAGTTGAAATACAAAATTTCAACACCTATAATATTTCTTTTACCACCGTTTAGCATATTTAGTAGAGGCTATCTGTTTTAAAATTCGAGTAAAAACAGCGTTTAATAGAAAATTACATAGCAAAGGAAACGGGTAAAAGTCGGCAGTGTTTTGTGTCGTATTTTTACGGTAAAGCTAATAATTTGCTAGCAAGAAAAATGCATGAGTGTGACGTCGTGCCTTCATCAACGGCTGCCTTTCCCCGCTTCCCCGCGCCGCATCACCCCGAGGGCCTTATATAAGCCTGCGCGCGTCCACCAGAAGGCTTCTCGGATCATCTCGTCATCTCGAAGTTAAGTGGCTGGCTATTTCATAGCGGCTGCCTGACTGGATCTCGTGCCTACTTCGATCTCACGACCCCTATCTATATTTCTTCGTATATCCTTAACAGTCTATATTTGTAAAGTAGAAATAATAAATAGTGTGCTATTCGCTGTAACTTGGATTTATCTTCTCTCCTCACACATACCTTAAGTAGTAATTATTAAATACGTTATATGAGGAATAAAATGGTAAATTTCGTAAAATAATCTGTCTTTGGTAGCCAAGGTATATGTTTTTCGTGTAATTTTAAGTATGCTTCTAAATACTATATTTGAGAGCACTGAAAAAAAAAACTAGTTAACAGGCGTTATTTAAAATAAATATACAAAGGCGGATTCATCTCAAATGCAATCTCTTCTAGCCAACCTTAAGGTAGGAAGGAGTAATTAAAATAATCAAAAAGTACTGAATAGTTAGTAATGTAACATTTTAAAAAAAATATTTGACACAGCGAATATTGAAATGGACCATTCTCAAGTTATGGCGTGACAGTGACCAATGGATGATATTCATTATTAAACGTTGACTTTATGTATTTTTGTCAATTATGCATGGTCAATCAACAAATATCTTTAAAATCAAATCGAAAAGGGCTAGACTTAATAGATATGATAAAATAATTTCAGCGCCCTCTTCGCGTATGGTATTATAATCTCCCAACACAGAAAGAAGCCGCCAGAGCAGCACCGTCAGAGGTCAAGTATAACTTCTGATAAAAACCTGTGCTTGTTTTTACTTTTTCTAAATTTATACAACACAATCTACACCTGCATAAAAAAAGTAATTTAAAACCCATCAAAACTGAAATGGGACGATAATCGAACACATAATTTTAATATGCTTCATTAGAATTCATGACTCTGCCAAAAGTTTTAATACGAGTACCTAAGCTCTGATGGTGTTTTGGTAATATGCTTCTGAAACGTAGGCTAGGTAGAATACTCACCAATGCTTAGAACGGCAACAAAGACCTTTTGCTCAGTTAAGGTATTGTAGTTACGTAGGGTAATAGAGAAAGCAGACTCAGAATGCTAACTCTTCAAACTAAAAGAAATAAATCTCATTTAGAGAGAGAATTTTGAATCTAGGAGTTGATGATGTTATTCATTACTGATGAGATACATTTCAAAACTCTATCTAACCGATTTTTTTTTAAGATTCAATTTGAAGAACTTGCTTTGATGGTCATCAAAGACTCTGAGTGTTGTTGTAAAAGTTTGTGGGGAGACAATCACGTCATTTAAAATCTAAACTGCCAGTATTTAATCATTAGTGTGCTAATTAGTCTAAAAATATAGTTTTATCGCAATTACTTTACTTAAAATTTCAAATACATTACAGTGTTCATGTTAATAGATAGCCTTAGATAACATTTTGCCTTTGATATCACATTAAACTAAAAAACTTATAAGAGTGGTAGAACATTTGTCCGTCTGGGGAAGTACCTCCACCCTACAGAAGACCGCAGCCAAATAACATTGTGATGCAGTGTTGTATTCCAGCTGGTGAGTACGGTCGCCAGGCTCCAGAGGGGTCGGTGTGCTGATAGCGGACAGGTCGGCAAGGCGCTCGTGACATTCCGGTGTAGTAGGGTATTATTGGGGCTTTCAAAACAGGTAGTTTTCATCACACCTCGCTCATTTCATTCGCTTGGTTTGATGAAAACTACCTGTTTTGAAAACCCCAATAATACCCTTGATTTTTTGGTTAGGAATTCCCTCGCGTCACTACATGAGGATGACTCGTACCCTTTTAAGGCACCCAGACGAACCATACAACTTAATATTTTTTTAAGCTTTAAAATTGTTTAAATATTCCAACATTGAAGATATATAAGTCATTTCGCTAAAACACGGGACACGTTGCGGTCAAGTTAAGTTAACTGTTTAGTTATGAAATTTATAAAACAAAAAGAATCGTTAAAATTACCATGTATTTGTCCTAATGCATTAATAACCGAAGCAAAGCGACATGGTAACTTATTACCCAATACCATTCGTTGCATTGTCTGCGGGCCATCGAATTGCGGAAAGACCAATTTAGTGATAAGCCTCTTGCTGCACGAAAACGGTTTACGTTTTCGTAATCTATACGTGTATTCAAAATCTTTATATCAACCGAAATACATATTTCTAGAAAGAGTATTAACAATGGTACCAGGAGTATCATATTACAAATTTAATCATAATAGTGAGGTTTTGAGCCCCCAAGAGGCTGCTTCGGACTCTATAATAGTATTCGACGATGTCGCTTGTGAAAACCAAAACAACATCAGAGACTATTTTGCTATGGGACGTCATAAAAATATTGATTGTTTTTATCTTAATCAAACTTATACAAAAATACCAAAACAGCTAGTCAGAGACAATTCAAACCTCATTGTTCTATTTAAACAAGATGATATAAACTTGAAACACGTCTATGATGAGCACGTGGGTTCTGATATGTCATGGCAACAATTTCGTGAAATGTGTTCGACTGTTTGGAATGAACATTATGGTTATGTAGTAATAAATAAAGATTGTGAAAGAAATAAAGGCTGTTACAGGAAGAAATTTGATACCTTCATATTATTGTGATAACATTCATAAGATTGTGTCTTGTATAGGATTTACCACTTTCATTTATGTTTTCTAACAAGAAAGAGCCATCTAAAATGGAGAGAAATATAAAAAAACAAATTGTGAAATCAGCTACAGCTGTCAAAAGAAAAGTTGATATAATTAAGATATAATCAAAATGAATATAATTAAACCTTTATTCAAATTTTCCAGAAGTCTAACCACTAGTTCTGAGAGTCTTTCAATGGGTAACGGTATTAAACTTTTAAAGAAAGTTTATAAAAATACTGATTTAATTTATTGGGATGATCCCAATGAGTTGGTAGAACGATTGCAATTATTATTGGCATCACGAGATGCGGGTAACACTGGTTTAGATAATGAAATTGTAGCAATTATAGAGGAATTAGTAGAAGCTGGTATTATTAACAAAAAATATATAAAGAACATGCACTAAAGGAATCCAACAGTCTTGTTACAGCTAACAATCTTTATGCACAGAAATGAACGTGGATAAATTTGGACATCACGTTCATAAGCGTTTACGAATTTGTGACTATATAGATATTTTAAATGAAACCTTAACCAAGACAGATGAAGGGAAGTATGATCTAAAATCATCGCGATTAAAAGGATTATTACATCCTGAAGACGATGACGAAGCAGTGAACAAAGCATATCTCGATAAAGAAATTATTTTTTTAAAAGAAGAAATTAAAAAATCATCGCGTTTAACAGGATTATTACATCCAAAGAAAGATGACGATGCAGTAAGCAAAGCTCATCTTGACAAAGAAATTTTGGAGTTAAAAGAAGAAATAAAAAATTCGTTGCAGTTAAAAGGATTACTAAATCCAAAGGAAGATGACGACGCAGTTAACAAAACCTATTTAGATACTGAAATTCAAGAATTAAAGAAAGATATAAAACAAATTAATAGTGATTTGAAAAATTGCATTTATAATTTACAATTGCTTTCAACTAATTTGAATTACCAATACTATACAAAACAGGAAGTAGATCGTATAATTTCTGCTAAGACTGGCAAAAATAAGTAAACAAGATATAGTTGACGAGCTACATAGATCGGTAAGGAGAAATTTTCTACGTCGTTGTACAATTATAAAAGGCATAGATGATTTGTGGCAAGCTGATCTCATAGATCTACAAAAATATGCACATCTGAATAGAGGATACAAATATGTTCTAGTTATTATTGATGCGTTTTCGAAATACGTTTGGATTGCTCCTTTGAAAACAAAATCAAAGGAATGTGTTACAAAAGCTATGCAAAAAATACTTACTGATGTATGTCGTAAACCTGATAATTTGCAAACAGATTTTGGTAAAGAGTTTTACAATGAATCATTTCAGAAACTTATGAAATATTATAAAATAAATCATTATTCTACATACTCTGTAAAAAAAGCTTCCATTGTGGAACGAGTAATCAAAACTTTAAAATGTCATCTTTACAAACTTTTTAGTCTGGTCGGTGAATACGTATGGCTAGGAAATAACTTTGATTCTGTTGTTCGACAATATAATAGAACTCTTCATAAAACCACAAAGTTTAAACCAATAGATATAAATCAGTACAATCAAGAAGTTGTAAAAGCTAATATAATCAAAACGCAGCAGAGACAGAAAGAATTTAGAAGATCAATATTTAATATTGGTGATAAAGTTCGTATTAGCAAATATAAGGGGGATTTTTATAAAGGATATACACCTAACTGGTCAACAGAAATATTTACTGTAATTAAGGTTAATAACACAAACCCACTTACTTATCAAATAGAAGATCAACATAAGCAACGAATATTGGGGTCTTTTTACGGATATGAATTACAAAAAACAAAAAACCCTGACTTTTATCTCATTGAAAAAGTTATAAAAAGAAAAGAAACAAAATTTTTTGTGAAATGGCTAGGACTTGGCGAAAATGAAAACAGTTGGATTGAAAAGAGTGCACTGTTGCAGTAATATGTGAATGTATAAAAGCAAATATTTTATACAATAAAATTAGTATGTCCCTATCAATGAAGAAAGGAAGTGGTATAATTAACAATTTCATCGACAAATTACCTTTTGAAATACATCTACCTGGATATCAATTTTGTGGTCCTGGAACAAAATTACAGAAAAGGTTATTGAGAGGCGATCGAGGTATTAACAAACTGGACGAAGCGTGTATGCGTCACGATATTGCTTACACCAACAGTGATTTGAACGTTCGAAAAAAAGCAGATTTAGAACTTTTAAATATGGCTAATCAACGGTTAAAGTCAAAAAATACTGGAAAAAAAGAGAAGGTTGCCTCTTGGATTGTGAAAAATGCTATGAAGGCAAAAATACGTGCGGGTGCTGGAGCACCTTCATTTATGAAAATTGTAAAAAAAATACAATCTCAATTAAAAAAACTTAAATCAAAAGACAGTCACGCTGCCATCAAATACGCATATGCCGCAGCAAAAAAAATATTTACAAATAAAAAGGGAGTACGGTTACCGCGCTCTATTCCTATTCCAAAATGTGGAGGTATTTTGCCCTTGATTCCAATCTTTGCTGGACTATCGGCTCTTGGTTCACTAGCTGGAGGTGCAGCAGGAATAGCAAAAGCTGTAAATGATTACAAAGTTGCTAAAAAGAGTCTTGAAGAGTCAGAACGACATAATAAAATGATGGAATCGGTTGCTCTTGGTAAAGGATTGTACATCAGGTCTACTAAAAAAGGAGCAGGCTTATATCTAAAAAGTTCAAAAAACTAATGAAACGGTTACCCAAGCGAGCATTAACTAACATAGACATATTAAAGCACGCGAATGATATCCCCTATTTTCGAGGTGTTTTTATGAGAGACACTTTGCCTCCAAAACCTAAAAATATAGAATGTGCAATACTGAACCTGGATAGTGATTCCAACAATGGAACTCATTGGGTAGCCTTTGTGAAACTTGATAAATATGTCGAGTACTTTGACAGTTTTGGAAATTTGAAACCACCACTGGAATTAGTAAAATACTTAAATAATATATCTATTAATTATAATTACGAACAATTTCAAAGCTTTGATTCTACAAATTGTGGTCATCTGTGTTTACAATTTTTAACCAATTTTTGGAACAATGTATTTAAATAGATTTTAAAATAAAAAAATGTTAGTACAAAAATGTCTTTCACTGTGTCGATAACGGGTGCGGGAGCCTCCTTGACAACAAATTATTCACCAACTTTGGAATTATGCGGAGAATATGAATGTGGACTTTTATATTTTTCTACATTTAATTCAATACCTAATATTGATGAGAGAAACAATAAATTCTATTATGGTAATGATGTAACCGAGATTCCGGAAGGATCATATGAACTTCAAGACATTCAAGATTTTATAAGAAGTAATATAAAAAATACTTTATTTAAATTGAGATGTAATAATAACACATTGAAAGCACAAATGTTCTGCTCCAAAGATGTTCATTTCGAGAAAAGTGATTCAATTGGCAGAATTTTAGGTTTCGGGATGGAAACCGTTAAAGCTAATATAAGTCATGAGTCTCGTTATCCTGTCAGTATTTTACCAACAACCATCGTGCGCATCGAATGTGATGTAGTGAGTGGATCATTTGTAAACGGAAAAGCTAGCCACATTATTTATGAATTTGCACCCAATGTACCACCTGGTTATAGAATAATTGAAATACCTAAGAACTTAATATATTTCCCGGTTAATCAAAATTCGATTTGTGCTTTGAACATAAGATTGTTGGACGCAGAAAATAAGGAAATTAATTTACGTGGAGAGGAAGTACAACTGTATTTACACTTTAGAAAAAAATGATAAATTTTAATAAAAACTACGCTACGACCGGTGTTCAAGTCAGTAACAAGAAAACATCTTGCAAGAAAACACCTCGAAAAAAGAAATCTTTTAAACAATTAAAGAAGCTCACACGTAGCAATCAAGACTTTTTAAAATTAATAGGTTTATTAAAATGAACTTTTTAAATATATCGCAACCAACTGCTTACGATAACAGCGTCGAAAGTTTCGAATATCATTCTTACAAACCATATGTAACAAGTTTTAACAAGAATGATGAAATCCGAATACCCATCAACCAGCAAGACTTGTACGTATTACCCTCTCTCAGCAGTTTGTATATCGAAGGAAAAGCAATTTTATACGATAGCACAACCAAAGCAAAGATATCAAATGTATACTTTGTGAACAATCCTGCTTTATTTCTATTTCAAGATATTCGATACGAGCTAAATGGAATTGAAATTGATAAAATCAAAAATGCAGGTATTACCACCACGATTAAATCATATCTGTCATTAAATGACAATGAATCTAAATGCGCAAAAGTTTGGGGGTGGTCTCCCGGTGGTACAACAATAGTCAACGATGGTGTATTCTCTGCTTCCATACCGCTAAACAAAATATTAGGTTTTGCAGAAGACTATGAGAAAATCATTATAAATTGCAAACATGAGCTAGTGTTGTTAAGAAATAACACCAACCTCAATGCTTTGAAATTAAATAGAGGAGAAATTGTTGAAGATATTGTTATCAATAAAATTGTTTGGCGAGTTCCACATGTTAAAGTATCAGATCGTGAAAGAATAAATTTGTTAAAACATTTAGAAAAAGATCGTGCTATAACACTCACTTTTCGGAATTGGGATTTGTATGAATATCCACTGTTACCCAAAACACGCAAACATACTTGGGCAATCAAAACTTCATCTCAAATTGAGAAACCTCGATTTGTTGTGATTGCATTACAAACAAATCGTAAACATCAAGCGGATATATCAATGGCAGAGTTCGATCATTGTAATGTTCGCGACGTAAGAGTGTTTTTAAATTCATCGTATTACCCATATGAAGGATTGAACGTAAGTTTCTCTGAAAATAAGTTTACCTTATTATATGAACAATATGCGAGATTTCAACAGTCGTATTATGGTCGCCGACCTGAACCGTTGATGAGTTTGAAAGAGTTCAAAGATATCGCTCCATTATTTGTAATTGATTGTTCTCGTCAACAAGAAACTTTAAAGGGTTCTATTGATGTAAGAGTTGAAATCGAAACAGACGAAGAAATACCTGATCAGACCGCAGCTTATTGTTTAATTTTAAACGATTGTATATTTGAGTATAAGCCTTTAAGTGGCATTATTAAAAAGATATCATGAACCCTAACACAATTATCGTTGATTTGCAAGGTTTCAAAAATGCTCGTAATGAATTCATAGTTAAAGAATTCGTTATAGCTACTCAAAAACATACTCAAATATTCTTAGTTAAACCACCATTTTCATATTCAAAACTAACACATGAAGAAAAAAAACGTGTTTCGTGGATTGAAAGAAACCTAGGATATCGATGGAGTGAAGGGAACATAAATTATCGAGAATTTTTGCGCATTATAAAATCTTACCTTAATGGTCGTAAAATTATTATTAAAGGTCAAGAGAAGATCAAATGGGTGAAAATGTTAAGTGATCAAGAAAATATAATAGATATAACAGATAGTGGTATTCCTAATTTAAAATCTCTTCATGAAAAATTTTGTGATGATCAGCTTTTATTTAATTGTTTTATTCATAAAAATTATTGTGCATTAAAAAATGTTTTATGTATAAAGAAATGGTTGAAAGAAAATAAAATAATTTTGTAACGATAAGTTCTTTTATTCAAAATAAAAAAGTATTCAAACTTATGAATATACATTCATATCTTAATCAAATTTTAAATATATCAACATATTAAAATAATTTTTAAGTATTAGATTACAAAACAATAATTTATAATATCGTAAGCTCAAATAAATTTAACACATTACCATAATTTTTTATTTATTATTTTAAATATACATTATCTTACATTTAATAGTCATTATCAGACAGCTTTTTACTAATTTTATTAATTACATTTACTGTAAGGTCCATAATTTCATCGAAAGTATCACTTAACACATATTGCGCACTGAGCATAACTTTGTCACCACCATCACTGCACTGCGATGAAGTAGCATCGTTTTCCAAATCCAACACCTGAACTTTTATCATCCTTATGCCTTTTCTAGCTTTGCTGATTACGAAAGAGGAAGACGATATTCCACTTCTCTTTTTTGCAGCTTCTTTCTTTTCCTCTATTTTCTTTAGTTCTGCAACCCGATTTCTCAATACTTGTGTGTTTAAGTCTAGGTACTCTGGGGTAACTTCGTTGGGATCTTGACCGTAATGTTGAGGGCACAGTATGCAAGTCTCTTGAGAGTGAAGTGAGTGAAGCGATTGAATTGAGTCCGACATGATCTGTAAAGAAAAAACAATGATGAGACATGAATACATTATTAATTAGACAATTATTACCAAAAAAAAATAATAATAATAATATATATGTACTTACATTCAGTTACAAACTTGAAGCGTTGGTAGTAAAAAGAAGCAGTTGGTGATAATGTATCACAGATTTGCTGTCCAATATACAAACTGAAATACCATTATAAACAATGCGAGTCTTTTATATGAAAAATATGATTATACAGCAAAACATGGCGTTCCAACCCAAATGAACAGGAACAGACATGATCGGTGTCCATACATAATTTTGTTACAAGCTGAGGTATATCAAAACACTAGGTATCATATTTCTGCGGTTTAATTATATTTTTATTATGAATGCTATTTTGTGCATGACGTCTGACGACCTCGGTGGCATTAAGGTTACCACGCTCGCCTGCCAATTACGAGGTTCTGGGTTCGATTCCCAGCCTAAGCAAAATAAAAAATAGTATTTTTCAAATTGCTTTGGGTCTTGGTCATCTAGTTTTAAGTATCATGTACATCACAAACTTTCATCACAAATTATTTTACCAACTCCTATAATTCTTATAAACGTTATTTTACCTTATAGGTACTAATTTAATCGTTATAATTTCAATTCTAATTATTTTAATTGTTAAATGGATCTTTGATCTGATGAATAAAGTCATATTATTAATTCTTATTTTTGACCTTCTCTATCACACAAGATTTTGATAGCAATCACAAATGTTATACATTATTATATCAACCTACTGGAGGATTAGTAGAATGGATTTAGAAATAAATAAACAAGGTTTTTTTTAATTCAATACCAATTTTATTAAAATAAAGAATATGTTAATTTACACCTAATTTACACATTACATTATTATCTACATACAATATATATGTATATATACTTAACTTATATTACTTAACTTATATTAATTTCTGTCACAAAACAACAAATAAGATTAGAATGAACAGAAGAACACCTTATTTAAAAATACATATCTATTATTATTTTGCGTTAATAAACTACACCTTTAAGAAATTATTTATATTATTTAAAAAAAACTTGATTTGTGCCCCCAAGATAATGTTGATATTTTGTCTTTGAGTATAATACGTTTATCATCATTGGAAGATAACGCGATCTTGTCAACAGCCTGAGTAAATATCTCGTGTTTCATAGATTTGAAAATTATATTTCTTTTTCGTACTACAGAATTACGTAATAAAACCTCATTGTATTCTTTAAAATTAAGCCTTTTAACCATAGCTTTTTGAACACCTTTTGCTTTTTTCACTTCATTATCTTCTGTTTTGATGCAATACAGCTTCGATCGTAGCCCTACAAAATTAAGTATTGCTTGACCCTGATTTTCATCTTTAAAGAGACCAGGGATTTTTTTGTTTCTGGGAACAATGCCGTACTTATTATTAGGTGCATAATTACTAGTGTCAAAATAAGATGAAAAATTGGATTTTATGTCTTCGTAAATATCTTCTGTTTCAATTGAGTACAAAAAACTATCAGTGTCAGTATAACATAATTTTATGCGAGCCCCATAAACAGGTTTCATCACTGAATAATGAAAATCGTACATATGATTTTTAGCTATTTCTAACACTGTAAATCCTATATATATTGGTTTATCTAAAACTACCGAGTCGGGATACATTTGAATAGCTACAAAGTTTTCTGAAAATACAGTTGAACTATGAAAATTAAGACTTGAGATTAATTGTTCAGCCCCATAGTATTTTTTAGTTTTGTTATCATTATCATGCCATCGATTAACTAAATGAACTTTTAATCTATTTTCCGTATTTTCTAAAGTTTTCCCAAATATACTGTTATTTAATAGTTTAAAAAAATCCTGTTCAAACACTGATTTAGCATTTTTACGTAACTCGGTATTTAAATCTATATATTGCTTTAAAAATGGACTCTGTTTAAATTTGATTACTCTATGAATTTTTTTTAATATTAGCCCGTGTTTTAAACATGTTTTTAAATGAACGTAATGAATAACATATTTAAATTTGTCATATAAGTTAGGGATCAATTTAGGTATCTTAGAACCCGGTGGTGCAAACTTTTGCGGGCAAAATGGGAGATCATTGTGTAAATCATGTAACCCTTCTGGGTATTCTAAATCCACTTCTAAAATAAAACCATAGACTGAGTTATTTGGTACATTAAGAATATTTAGTTCATTTATTTCCGATTGACTCATGAACTCGAAATTAGAATACGGTAAACTAGAACACATTGCATAGCCGTATAAATTATTACAATCAATGTATAACAAATAATTATTCGGGGTTGACGGATTATAATTTGGTACATATTTATTATTCGACTCGGAGTATCTATTTGAACACAGACAAACTCCACCACGAATCCCTTTTTGAATCATTCGTACCATTTCCAAATCTTCGATAAGTTGCAATTGTACCTTTGTTTTAAGTAACATCGCATCGAAGCTTAAACTAGGGGCTGTCAAATAAAATGCTGGATCTAATTTATAGTTGAATTTACAAGTTTTGCGGAACATTTCAAAAATATCAGCTAGTAAAAGGACGTCTGTCTTAAGGTATAAGTCAGTATATTCACCCATATTGTTTAAATGAAACGTCAACCAAATTTTTTGTGCATGTGCATATTCTGATTGAGAAATGATACTGTCAGTTAAAGCATTATAAAAGTTTTCTCGAGGTGGTAATTGTGTTTCTTGATAACAATTCCAATTGGTCATGTGTTCGTATGGATAAACACCTTTACGAGTCAAAAGATAGAGGTGTTCCTTTTGTATAAAAAAACGAGATAAGTGAACGAAATCATGTCTTTTCAAATTCTCTGCCAGTTTCTCTAAACTAGTACCCAAAAATTTAAATGAATCAACAAAACGGACTGGGATGTATTCTTGAAGACCAAATTGAAAGAATTTTGTAAATGATACATAATTTTCCTTAGTTTTTGCTATTACTTTTATCCGACCAGGAGTTTCCCCTAACTGTCGTATGAACAAATGACTATCATAACCTGATAAGTTGTGAAAAAAGACAGGAATGAATTTCGGTAAACGAAACTTCATATTACAATAAGAATGGACAGCAAATCTGTACCGACCTGTTAAGTGACAGTGGTCTTTAATTTTATCATCAAATAATAAACCACTGCAAAGAGAACAATATTTTGAATCATTAAAGTTATTCTGTTCATTCGGTGTTAAAGGTATCATTGGAAGTGGTTGTTTAAATATCTTATGAATCTTAGATACATCTTTATGAAGATACTCAACAAATTTTCCAACGCAATCCAGCCCTCTGTATGCTACATATTTATTTAGAGAACTATCATAGGAACATACGATGTAATATGCAAATGCTGCAGGTATATGTTTATGCAAAATTTTTGTGCAATTTGAATTGACTTCTAAATTATGTGAACTAGGCTCCAGTAACGATTCAAAATCTGCATAAATGACGAAAGGAACATCTTGCATTCGTTCATAATTCGTAAACTGGATAATACTACCAGGGTCAGGAAGAAATGTCCTGATACCACCACAACAATGATCATTTAGTTTATGTTCGGTGTGAAAAAAATTCAAGCAATCATCACAGAAAAATACTTTATCATGATGTTTGGTTAGTTGACTTTTAAGTAATCTACCTATATTTTTTATTAAACAGTAATGTTTAAATTCTTTATTTTCTAATAGTAACAAATTAATGTGGTATTTCTTTTTCTTTTCTGTTCTATATAAAGGCCCAACAATATTAGATTTATCCGAGAGACCATACACATTAACGCTTATACGACAATTGTTCTTTTCAAATATTTTAATATCTAAAAAGCCAACTGGGTCATGTCATGTTTTCGGTATTTAGAACTCGCCTGAAGTGTGGGTAAGATGACACTCTCTGGGAATTATGTTTGGCAGGATACAATGCAGCTACTATACACCACAAGAAACAAAATGAGTCATTATTTTGTATATTAACACAAGCACGTTTAGATTTGATACGTTTTGGTAGCTCTATAAATTTTGACGCTCTGATAGGATTATACTTATTGATATTCACTTCCAAATATAAGTTCCTCAAAAAAGACCACCCAGAATCTTTTTGTTGGAATTCGTCAATTTTATTTAATATATTCTCAATTACTCCCAAATATACTTGTTCAAAATCAAAATGTTTATGACATGTTATATTTTCCGTGATAAAAGACTTTATTTCCGACGTGTCACAATTTGGAATAGTGAATTCAGAAAATAATTCAAAATTAATTTTAATAGAGTTGAAGGTTGCTAATCTAGCTAGAAGTAATTGGTGCACTCGTCCCTTTATTTTATGCAAAAAGTGGGCGGGTGATTGAAAACCTTCACTATCATTATTATCGTTCGCAGCTACGTCACGAACTCTATAAGATGCTATTCGACTTCTGAATGCACTACTAATTTTATCAATATCATTACTTATTTCAATTGAATTATTATTTTTATGTGTCATACTCCGTAAATGAGCGGAGAATGCGTTATTTTTTATAGATGTATCGCATACCGTACAATATATAGTTTTTTTTAACCATGTTTGATAAATAAGAGTATTGAAAGAAACAATGATATAATAATATGCGACCTATGCTATGCTATGAGAAGGTACGAGGTCTTATGAAGGCTAGATAGAGAATTAAAGATTATAATAATAATAAAAAATCGTACTGAAACCTAGTCTACTAGATATTTACTAAATAGGACTATGGACTATAATTTAAAAGTAATGTTAGTTTATTAATGCAAAATAATTCCTCATTTGAAGGAAGAACAAAAAATATTGATGAAGAAACAGTGATAGATGATCTTAGTACAATAAAGTCAAAAATTTTATGACACTTTTCACTTTTATATTTCCATAATAGATTATACAGAAAGAAATAGAAAATAAAATAAAGTAACCTACATGTAAAACAAATTAAAGTTTTTATTATTATTTATTATATAAAAAAACTAAAACACTGCTGGGAAGAGAAAATTTATTTTTTGTCCGCAAAGAACGTTCCCTCGTAAGTAAACTTCTGTTTACAAAGTTTTAGGACCTTTTTTAACGGAGCTAGTTCTGGAGAGTCAGACTCTCCCTGATATTTTAATGATATTATTGCGCGTTCCCAGCGGTCTTTGGGATTAACTCCCTCAATATCCTTCACGTTATATATTTTTATTTCCGCAAAGACATCGCCTCTCAAATCTGCAGTGCGACGTAACACCCCATCTGCGACGCGTCTGGTAAGAGAAGACACCAATGCTGGAGGTCGCTTCACCGCGCCTTCTCCTTCGCTGTCACTCTCGAAGCCCCAACCAGCAGCAGCAGGTTTAGCAGGGCTGGACTTCTTTTGCCTTGCTCCTTTAGGCGTAGCCTTTTTTCGCTTTTGTGAGCTGTAAAAATAGAGAAAGAATTAGTAACGTTAAAGTGATCACATCGTTAACTCATTTATTTCTATAAAAAACATTTATTTTAAAATTAAAATTGTATTATTCAAATTCAAATTATTTATTTATTACATTTATTGTTAAATATGTATTATAAGGTATCGCGTTAAAGTTAACAGCTAAGTTATCGTGAATGATATTTGATAGGAAAACTAAAAAGTATATGAGAGAAAAGGCCACCAAGTGGTGCTATCAAATTGGTACATACCTAATGCCCGACGAGGTCCCTTCACATTCCGAATCAAGTTCCAGCGCCGCTCTCTTAGCAGTTTTGCTTTTATATCCAGAGTACTCGGAGTCCGACCTGCAAAAAAAAAAAAAAAAAAAAATAGAACTAAATCATTATATATATAGGTGTAGGAGCAGACTCAGTAAAATTCTATTCCCAAAAAACAAAAAAAAATGTTCATTATACTGACAGAGACTACTACTTTGGTAATTAACAGACGCGCAAATAAAAACTCCCCATGAAACATAATATAAAAATTAAGATTAGATAAAATTAAATGAAGTTAAAGTTAACTGACACAAAAATATTTGAAGTGAAATAAACAGTTAAAAAATATAAAACTTACGAACATGATTGAATAACAGCGGATCTTCGTTTTTGGAGTCGATTGTGGCACACTGGCTGACAGTTGGCACACTGCTGGGGCGACGGCTGGCACGATTGACACCACGGCACAGAGACAGAGAGTCTGTGGTACAGAGACAGAAAGACTGGCGGCAGTTTCTGTCTTGGGCAGCAGAGTTCTCACAGACGGAGAATAGCCGATTGAAGAGTATCGTAAAGAGTACTACTTTCATACGTTTAAATAATTAGTTTTTGCTGACACATCACTGTTTTTCAGGTGTTGTTAACTATTGGAAAATGTTAAAATATTCCTACGTCACTATGGACGATTTCAAAACATTGCATCGTTTTAAATAGAAAAAGTTGTCGACTCCTGCATTTATTGACACATAGACATAATCGAATAATAATTGCGTAAATAAAATATAATTCAAAATAAAATTTCTAATTTCGAGAAATCTTTTGAAATACGATACTCAAAGTATGCCGCATGCATGCAGGCATATATTATTATTGTAACATTTACTTATTTTACTACCCATTATCATGGAGGGTTATGTTTTTATTGAAAGGCTCGTCACACACAGAACGATAGAATCACGTGGCAATCTGCTTAGCGATGTAATGATTCGACACACCGCCATCGTTCTTATCAACACATTTGTATACTAGCTGTTTCCCGCAGCTCCGCCTGCGTTAAAAAGTAGCCTATGTTTTACCCTGGGTCTTTAACTATATTAATACCAAATTTCATCAAAATCCGTTCAGCGGTTTGACCGTGAAAGCGTAACAGACAGACAGTTAGACTTTCGCATTTATAATATTATTAGTATGGATTATATGTATAAATTAGTATGGATTCTCACAGTAATAATAATTCACTAATTGAAGTGCATATAATATAATTTTTGTTGGATTATTACACTTTGTAAGTTACTGATGTTCCTACATATTAAATATATATATATATTGAATATATTATAAACTTTCGACATAATTCTGTTATAAAGTGTTGTATGTATGTATGTATATATGTATATGGTTATTTTCCCACTTAATAAAAGAAGCCATAGTGTGTGAATAGCCATAAATCACGAATATTGAGCTCTGGGGAAGTACAGTCGTAGATTGTACCTAGTATACATTGGGTCGGGTTTATCTGCCATGCCGCCGGCTGTACAGGACACAGGCGTGGGACTATACAATAATCATACTCAGCAAAATGCAAGCACTAGTACTGGACTAGAGTTTATCGATAATTTTTAAGTTTAATATTATTTTATATATAAAATTCTCGTGTCACATAGTTAGTTACATTCTCCTCGGAAACGGCTTGACCAATTTTTATAAAATTTGACATGTATATTCGGTAGGTATGTTAGCTCTATTTTATATAGCAAAACAACGTTAGCTGGGTCAGCTAGAAACGGTGTAATAACTTCTTTATTTATAAATATGTACTTATATATTAAAAAGTACATAATTAATATGGTTTTGTTTTCAAACATTTTGTTCGACGTAATATACCTACAGTAGGACTTCTAAAAGTAATAGTAATATCACTATACTAACAAATAACCACAGTACTATATTTATTTCATTTCTATTTCATTTCAGTATAAATTGATTAGCGATCGTAGATTTCATTGAAGCAGTAAAAGTAAGTCCAAGTTTTTTTATCGATTGAATAAAATGCTATGAGCACAACACTATAACGCAATGTGCAACACCTACTCCTTCGTAACATTTTAGTAATGACCGTGATGTGACCGTGATGGAGTACCGTTGGTACGAAACGAAGTGTGTAAATTTAGATAAAATCCTCTTGTGTTTTTGATACAGGAAATATAGTTTTCCCGGATACCAACAGTCGAATTTGGTAATGGTTTATCAGAAAGCGAGAAGTTCTCAATTTCGGTCACGGTGGGTACAGAATTGTCCAAGTTTTAATGGTTTGACACTGAGATTCATTTTCACTGGGTGCCACCAACCAAACGGTGAACGGTACGACCTAATCGAGGCCAGTTGAAGAAGATCAGTGTCTTCCATTGACCTGGCTTTTAAAGTACCAATGTCCTAAATGGTGACAAAGAGTTATCTAGTTTACTGGGTGCCACCAACCAAACGGTGAACGGTACGACCTAATCGAGGCCAGTAATGGGACAACTCGACGTCTCCCAAGGGCGTCCCGAAGATCATTTGAGACACTGATCGTTAATAAGATGCCAATCAACTTGATCATCGGTATGAGCAATCGGTCTGGGAAACGATGTTCCTTATCATTATTAAACACTAGTGTATAATAAATTTATACTAAAAGTTGTTTAGTTATGTTAGTTAAAATGTAACAATCTTGTGTAGTGTGAACAAACAGCAATCGTATCAGGTGAGTCAAATTATGCAGTCCGTTTTTCCAAGCGCCGTTGACTGATATTCCGTATTGTGTATTGGGGTAATACTAGGGAGTTTTAAAACGAAAACTCAAGGGTATTATTGGGGCTTTCAAAACAGGTAGTTTTCATCAAACCAAGCGAATGAAATGAGCGCGGTGTGATGAAAACTACCTGTTTTGAAAGCCCCAATAATACCCTACTCGGTGTTGCAGGTGTTCATAGGCTACGATAACCAAATCCGTGGGCCGTACGCCTGTTCGCCTACTTAGTTGTATAGAACAAAAAAAAAATTAAAACAAAATTACCACATTTTTTTTTTTTTTTAAAGAGACGTTTCCGATTCACGTATTATTTATTCACATCGTTAAAACGTGGTTAAAACCAAATTATTCTATGTGTAACAATCGCGAATCGGTGTTGCAGGTGTTCATAGGCTACGGTAACCACTTACCATCCGTGGGAAGTACGCCTGTTCGCCTACTTAGTTGTATAAAACGAAACAAAATTAAAACAAAATTACCACATTTTTTTTTTTTAAAAGAGACGTTTCCGATTCACGTATTATTTATTCACATCGTTAAAACGTGGTTAAAACCATATTTTTCTATGTGTAAACAATCGCGAAAAAATAAGACTGCTTTTTTTGTCTAATTTTTTCGATGGTTAACTATATGTTAGCGGAATTATAACGTACATAGGTATTGCTTAAGGGTTCATATGGGTCAACTTGAGAGACAAGCTTAGTATGTTGTTCAATTTAATGTATGACATAATAATGCGAGGCGTCAGTGTGTCTGACAGTCATTAATAATGGAAGCGACTGGACCTGACGGCTACACAACACATTATAATATTTTGATCATATTTTGGTGTCAGTTTTGTTAGTTATACGGGAGATAAGCGAATCTCTTTCCATTTTCTTCAAAGAGAGGTAGGACATTTTGTAAGAAGTAATCCGTCTGGGGAAGTACCTCCACTCTACAGAAGACCGCTGCCAAATAACACTGTGATGCGGTGTTGTGTTCCTGTGACATCTCCGGTGTTGCAGGCGTTCATAGGCTAGGGTAACCACTTACCACCATTACCGTACGACTGTTTGCCTACTTAGTTGTATGAAAAAAAAGAGCGTCGAATCGAAACCGTACACCAAAGTAAAATGTTCTTTTCTCAATGATTCTCTAACAAAAGGGTTAGGGTAAGTACTTAAAGTGTAACAACGAGACCCTATTACTGAAACTTCGCCTGTTTGTCTCTCACAGATGGCGTTATGGTGAAAAAGAAAGATTAATTTAGTATTTCGAGATTTTTTACGAGAGCAAACTATTTACAACGTTGAATACAAGGCAAGAGAGCACAGATAAGTAAGAAGTTTACTTGTCACTTTCAATTGACATGACAGCTACTATCTGTCATTTTGACTTTATTTGTTTTTTATAACGTTTACAATTTCCAACACTCACCATGCTGTATAGCATGAACCTTTTAAGCTAGACAATTGAAATTTTCACAGTTTAGATGTCTCTGTCGGGTATTTCAGTGGGGTTTACCCATACAACAAATGTGATGTGTGTGGTGATTTTTTTTATGCAACTAAGTAGACAAACAGGCGTACAGCCCACCTAATGGTAAGTGGTTACCGTAGCCTATGAACTCCTGCAACACCGGAGATGTCACGAGCGCGTTGCCGACCTGTCTGCTATCAGCACAGCGACCCCTTTGGAGCCTGGCGACCCTACTCACCAGCAGAAACACAACACAGCATCACAGTGTTATTTGGCTGCGGTCTTCTGTAGGGTGGAGGTACTTCCCCAGACGGACTACTTCTTACAAAATGTCCTACCTCTCTTAAAGTTGATATTAAAACAACGACATCAGGTATAATATTCACAAAGTATGATACAGAACCCTTTGTGCGTAAGTCCGGCTTGCAATCGGCCAGTTTTTTTATACGATTTTCTCATTTATAATACCAGAGGAATACTGAGCGTATATTCAATCTATTATTACATTTACTTTGATATCTTAAAATGTTTTGATCAAAAAAAATCAAAGGGATATAATTATCAACGTTTTCAATCAAAATTACGTATCGTACTTAGTTTTTTACATAATTTTGGCAATTAGCAGACTTATTGCTAAAAACATGGCCCTCCCATCGTTCATTTTTCATGATCAAATAACATTAAACAAATATTACATTTGAAATCGATTGTTTAAAGTTGACCTAGATCTCTAAATTGCCTCAAGCAAATTATTTAGAACAACATTTAATCAACGAAACTAATTCAAACAACGATTAACCAATTAATGCAATTGACAGCCAAAATATTCGTTTTCATTTGTAATACTGGTTAATTAGCTTATAAAATTACTTGAAATCGATTAAATATTCCGCTTTGTTAATATGAGAACGGGACTCATTCAATGGGCTGCAACATGGTGTTTTATAAAAGGAACAAAAAAAATTCTTTACTAGCTTCTTTCCAAGGTAAGAGAACTTTATTCCGGGAAGAATGTTTTTTTAGCTATGTATCATTGTTGGGCAACTGTGTCCGTGGTCAAGGCGTTCGCCTTCGATCTTCAGTCGTTCGATTTCCACGGGAAGCATACTTTGTTTAGTTGTATTTAGTTTGACTACGACATTTATTTATTATTTATTTATTAAAACTTTATTGTTCCACAAAGTTACACATATACTTATAACAATTGGCGGACTTAATGCTAAGAGCATTCTCTACCAGTCAACCTTTGGAAGAAACGGAAAGATAGTTTGTGAAGTTGCAAGTTTGAATCACCATAATGTATATAATGATTCCGTGCTTTGGGAGGCATGTTATGCTGTTGGTCTTGTCTGCTATTAGGAGATGGTAGGAACCACGCCAGAAGCTGAAGGCGGTTCCTTGAAAATTCTGACACCAGGGTGCACAAGGTCGATTGACCATGTAACCCACTGGATATGAATGAATTGCTGTGCAAATGCCTAGACTAAATCTCTAGACTTAGCACTCTCTTGCAAGTTTCAGTCGGACATGTTCTCAGCTCGATTTTGGCCTTCCCTGGTTACTATACCCATCAGTTGGTCAGGAGGTTAAAATATGGGCCCATGATTCAAGAAGAGAAAGAGAACAAAAAAAGATTAAGAGAAGATAAGAAAAGCCTTACAGGGAATAGAAAGAGCGAAGGAGTTGGAAAAAACAAAGCTGAGTGCAGATACATGGCAAGAAACTGAGAATCAGAAAAATGAGACATTTAATGATAAAAATACAGATTTAGTGCTAAATCAAGTTCATATTAATACAGAAAAAATGTGTGCTAAATGTTCCCGAAATATAAATAATAAAAGTGGATTGGAATGTGGGATGTGTGACAAAAAATCCACCACAATTGCATTCCCGCTAGTCACCAAATTCACATTCCACTAGAAGAAGGGGATGATTTTGTTTGTCACTTTTGCTTTTAAGTTGCTAATATTCTGGGTCGTATAACTGAAGAACATTTTAAATTACATCAAGAAGAGGCATAGAAACATGGCTTTATTTAATTTATTTTACTAAAAAATACATACGATGTTCCTATTACAGACTGATTAATGTATCTCTCTAACTGTTATGTTTAAAAAAAAATGTTTTAACCTTTCATTTGATTTCTTTTTATAAAATGTCTTTATTTTGTCTTTAAAATTACAAGTTTAACTTTTTCATATTATTGTTTTGTTTTATGGTAAAGCAAGTAGGGAACCAGCCAACAGCTAGGTATAAAAATATATTAATTAAATAGTTTTTAAATCAAAATAAAATCAGTGGCTAGTTATTGGCTTGTATGCGGTCAGTTACTAGGATTTGGTGGCCAGTTACTAGCGAAATATCGTTAATTTTTTTCAAAACATATTTATGCATCGAAAACAAAGCCATATTTTTTCATTTCTAACGTGATGCAAACGTTCATTTTTCCCGAACTGATTCCTGCCGGAATTGGTTATATAATTTAAAAATTACAAAAATTATGGACAATTTAATGACGAATTCCGCCTTAACTGGCCAGTTACTGGATGGTTTACCTATTTTGTACATTAAAGTTTAAATAAAATCATTATTATTTTACAATTCAAAAATAGTCGCTTATATTAAGTGTGTTGCCGTGATACGTTACAGCGATTGGTGGCCGTGTCACAAGTATATTTGAGTGAGTGAAACTCGTACGTGACAGGCGAAATATTCAGAGTTTAGATGATTTTCATGTGAGTCTACGTCTGTAGTTCTTTTAAGCCTGTGGATTAACTGTCTTTTTTCTTCAGCCACGTGTAAAATATCGGCTTTTAACACAAAAATATATAAAATGTTGTTTGTTCGCGACTTGGGAAGCAAACGTGGCCCTCCCGGGTCCAAGTAATTTGTAAAGTTTACTTTCCGTAATATTGTTCAAACAAATGTCCAATTATAACTTTGTTGTTAATATTTTTCTTTAATAATCTTGATTAGCTACCTGTACATAATGATGAGAGATGGAGCCAAAATTTCATTAATTATCCTGGATGTAGATAAATTTAACAAGTACTTATAGTTCGACTAGCAGCCCATCCCGACTTCGTCTGTAGTAGGTTGAAGCTAACCTCTTCATTTAGCATTTCTTTCAAAACCGGCTACATAGATCTCCCTAAGGCCGAGTCAAGTAGTCCTATTAACGATGAGTGCCATAAGTATTCATCTCATGATGTGGTGGTGGATCCCGCCACCGAAAGTTTTTATTTCCAAGGAAGATCGAAATATAAAATAATGTATCTTTATGGCTCTATGGGAATATGCTTCTGCCACTTCGGTAGGCATATCAAAATTTAAAAAGTAAATGTCAATGTCAAAGTCAATCTTTGATAGGTCCCTATGTTTAATAGGTACGTCTAACGATGTGCCCCATAGAGCAGTCAAGATCGATTTGTCAAGTTCAACTTCAAATTCACTTTCAGGGGAATCAAATGTAATTATTTATTTAAATTCCAAGTCGTTCACAACTTGTCTCTCCAGCGGTACCTGGAACGCTTTCCACTTGGTCGTCCCGTGTACACTCTCTTAACATCTGCCTAACCGGCTGACAGTATCAGAACTTCCCCTTTTAAAACATCCAAGGGGTTTTCACGTAAAATAAAAACCATAATTATTTACTGCAATTTTTTTTAACACTCCCTCAGTTTCGTCATCAGTTTCCGTTTCCATGACGCATGCCTTCCGGTTGCTTCAATTTCCTATTATTATATTATCTTGGCATGTTTTTACGACGGGCCGCCTGCCTAACGTCAACCTTCCTTGGAAATGCGTCCTCAGCTCCCGCTTCCATGACGCTTTCCCTTCTCAAGCCCTATTTTTAATACAGGTTTTTATTAACTTAAATAGTGAGCCCCTACTACCCATTTATTTTTGTAAAAAAAATAAATAAATAAATGATTTGATTATATTTGATTTATGGAATGTGTGTCAAATGAAAATCGTTCGATATCAAACAAAAATCATTCGATAACGTACAAAAGTTATTCTATTTGCCGATTTTTCGTGAGTCACATTTAAAAAAAAGCACTCCTGAGTGATTCTATTCCTATTATTTGATCTGTTTAACGACTGGCCGCCTGCCTAACGTCAATCATCATTGAGAACGAAGAATGTACGTTTAGATTGATACCACTGGTTTTTTCCTCATCGTATTTGACGACACCTAGGCGCCACGGGAAGAAAGCGTGTACTTCGTACCGTTTCGCCAAGCGAAGGGATTGTAACCCGAACCAAATCCTTAATATCTTTGGAATGGAATGTCCGATTTTATTCATTTGGAAACTATCCCGTTCCACTCAGTCATCATAATCCTAGCGTGTATTACTAGTTGCGTCGTCAGCTTACGCTTCGGAGCCTAGTATACGCTGTAAGTCATGGTCTTAGATTTGGCGGAACTGGTAATAACAATGGAGCGACTACCGTCTGACCTCCGTAACCCTTTTTACAGGGAAACCAGACCAACAGGAACATAACCTGAGGTATGTTAGTGGCCAACAATGTAAGAATTTTTCAGGCTGCCCCAAGGTATCTGACACAGCCTAACGACTGCTATCTAACGACAACAACCGGGACCAATGGCTTAACGTGCCTTCCGAAGCAAGGAGGAGCTCAAGATAGAAAATGCCACTAAATGGCGACCAATCCAATAGTGGTCGCGTCACGTCGTCGCTTGACACGCACATTCGCTACGGATACGCGGGTCGCGCTCGACTAACGAGCTCCTCAATCCCGTTCCACTCGGTATTCGCTGAGAAAATTGTACAAGATCCTTGGATATAGTGAGTAAACGATGATGAGTGTCAATTAATATTTATATATCTTTCGCCATAGATGAATAGTGTAAAGAATCTTTTACATAAACATGCCTACCTTTTTCAACCCGTGCTCAACAAGGTAAAACGGATCCGTATTCGGCCCTTACATTTATTTTGATCCCTTCTAACGTTGTTAGCCCTTTTGCCCGGAGCTGAAACCTACTTGAGACTTTTAACATATATAAGGATCCATTACAATCCATGTAAGATAATATTGTTAATTAAGGACCATTATCATTTTGTCAGTGGGTGTTTTACGCTGCACTCATCATAATAAAATTATCTCATGATCAGTGCATCAAGATAAGGAAGAATAAGAGGAAGCGTTATTAGAGAGATAGAGGTGACATTGCAGAACTTGTAGGGAGATCAAGCAGGTGCATGTGCGACTGGAAAGAGCCTCGAACAAGGACAGCGCCACAAAATTATTAATAACTAGCCTTTTCCCGCAGCTCCACCTGCGGTATATAGCCTATGTTACTCAGGGTGAATGTAGCTTTCCAATGGTGAAAGATTTTTTGAAATCGGCACAGTAGTTTTTGAGTTGATTCATTACAAACATACTCACAACAATACAAATCTTTCCTCTTTATAATATTAGTGTAGACGTACAGAACGAACACTCATACCCTTCCACCCGAAACAGATACCACCTCACCTCACTGAGCAGATTTAGGGTAAAAATCAAGAGCAAAACATTACAAGGATGTCGCTTCGGCCGCGCGACCCCACTGCGACGGTATGACGTAGAATCGGTAAAAAAGCAACCCTACGTGTAACACACACTCTGACGCACGTTCGTATTCGACCGAATCGTAGTAGTAGTAATAGGTATTGGGTTCGCCTCTGTTTTATGGAGTGTCCGGGGTATGAGCGCACTCTCCCTGGATTCTATTAGTATAATTGCAAGGTTGTTAGAGCCATTGGAGGTAAAGGTAATTGTTGCTATTTAATATTTGAACACCTATCGCATATATATGATTTCTCTTTTTCCTAAAGGTTGACTGGTAGAGAATGCTTTAGCATTAAGTCCACCCATTGTACCATTTTAGGAAATAAATTAAAGGGAGTACATCGATTATGCCAAGAGGAACAATTTAAAACCTTAAACTAGATTTCTAACGCAAATAGTCAAGCAGTTAGTTCTGCTTGAGCGATGATCAAATTTAATCAAAGCATTTTCTAATTATCTAACGTATTTACTAACGTTTTCACTCTACTTCCTTCAACTTCAATTTTCTCCATGGTTTCCTCGAAACACTTAAGATGTTTAAAGAGATTCCTCAATTCAATCCAGTTTAATAGAAAATTCTACGTAATCTGTATGGATTTACGTGTTAATTTTCCTATAAAAGACGAAATAGTAAGCGAGGTGTTTTCTGACTCCTTTTTTTATGCGAATTCCTATTTTCCTTTAGCATTGTGACTCAATTCAAATGAGTTCTTTTGTTTTCTTTCTTCTTTGAGTTGGGATCGACCGATCTTAAAAAATTTAATGTCCTTGTTGATTTGTGTTTATTCAATAGTCATTTAAATTGGATCTAATAACTTAGGAAAAAAAAAATATTTGTTCTTCTATTGTGTTCCACTTTATTCCCCGACGAAAAAGTTATGTACCTATATGTAGTATATGTCTGCGTATCTCTGTGTAAAATGTGACTATCTGTGACGTCGTATCGTCCAAACAGGCGAATTTCGGTAAAGTTTTTTTTTTATTTTGTTCCAAAACCGACTAGTTTGTGGTGGTGGTTTTTAAAAAGTGGATTGTTACATAACTACTCACATTACCACCTTAAGATAAAACATCTTTAAGCTGATGCTGCAGCATAAAAAATTCTGCCGGATAGATCCTCAACTCTTCTGTTCAGTACCTAAGTATGTAAGTAAAAACACTTTTTTGTCTTATAGAAAATTACAAGATACTTATTATGTTGTCTTTAACAAATAATGTACAATAGTGCAATCCTCTCCTGGCAAATTTTGGGATAGGGAAAAACATAAAATAAATTAAAGCGGACTACAAAAAGATTTTTTTTAAAACTATGTATGTTTCACTGCTGGGCAAAAGCCTATCCACTCATCTTCCATAAATATTTGGATATAGCATTCTATTGCCAGTTTTTGTCGAAACCTTGAAGTTTTTGTACCCTCCCTGTTTACTATACCGATAAGTTGAGATCCAAGAGGATAAAAGGCTCATCTTTCAGTACAGAAACAATACCTTCTTCTTCTTGCTCACTCTCCTTCCTCACTGCTGAGAATCGCTCTGTATACCCTGCCCCCAACAACCTTCCTTACACTGTCGATCCACCTGGAGGTTGGTCTGGTGGTTTTCCCCAGGCACGCCTTTCCTCAATATTGTCCAAAATACTATATGTTTTGGAGACAAAATTCGAGTGGGTTAAGTAGTCAATCGAACCTGCACATCCTAGTTTTAGAGTTATTCGGAACCGCCTTTCGGCCTCTGAAATGGTTCACTATCGACCACCAGCGGCAGCGGCAGCGGGGCCAACGGCGTGCCTCCCGAAGATGGGATCATCATTATTATCAGACAATCAGGTGATTCAAGCCTGCAATGTCCTAACCAAACTGGAAACAACTAAACAAAATACGCTTCCCATGAGAATCGAACCCATGACCTTTCGAGACTAAGACAAACCTTAACCACTGGACCACGGAGGCAGTTGCCTAGGTGATGGCATTATGTGTCCAAAAAAACTAAAGGTTTTTTTTGCTTGCAGTACAAAAAACAACAAACAGAAAGAACATTTTATTCGTAAAATCGTCCATATTGTATTGCTACATGATGTCCTGCATGTCCCATCAAGAATTTACTATTACCTCGACCCTCACCATAAATTTTAATTCAGGACCGGTCATAAAAAGCCGTATGAAAAAACATAATAGCCTTCAAATTTGCATGAGATTGGCTTTGAACAAGGTTGAGAGGTCTTGCATGTAATGTGCTATAAATATTGATAGTTTCAAGCGAAACGAAGTTAGGAAACAATTTGAATGTACAATTTCAGGTATTCTCTTATGCATGAAAGAATTTCATTTAATTATTTACTAGATTCGTCTTTACTAGGATTCTGCTGAAGTTTCAATAACATTAAGATTCTTTTTGTATTAAAATCATTATTATCATCTGAGGGTGTTTCCCTGACGCTTCATAACAAGAGAGTAACTGTTATAAGCCGCATTATTTGCTAGTACTATCAAACATATGGGTGATATCTGACCTCCGTAACCTCTATTTATTTAGATTTGTTTGTACTACTCACGGTCGAGCAACCTTCTATCTAACCTCGATAACCATTTTCAAGTAAAATTATTGTCCAGGTGAGTCGGTAGACAATGCCGTGAAGGGTGACGACTGACGTCAACCGACCTAGGGAATGCTATTTTTGATAAATTTTTCTACCACACAAAAATAAGTAGGTACAATGAAATTTTTTCTCGCAATGCTTGTGTATGAATGACATCCACGTGTAAAACCAGAAACAGGTAAACAAACACGTCAAATTTGTATCATCTCTTTGTAGTCAATAGTGAAAGGGCATCTCCAAGTAAGTTTAAAACATACATACATACATAATTATCACGCCTTTTTGTAAAACGGTTTTCCACTTGCTACGATCCTTACAGACCTTCCTCGCTTCCTCCACACTCATCAGTCTCGTCATACACCTTCGTCGATTACGAGTACTCCAAACATGGGAGTTGTTTTTAAGAACAAAACAAGTGACGGTAATATAAAAAAACTAAAAACCCGATTGCGTTTCTGTGTAATTTGGAAATGAAAAAACCCAAAAAAGACCGCTATATTGTTTTTTTTAAATTGTGATATAGCCTCTACAGCTACACTCTCACAGTAAATACGAATCTAACGACACCTCTCAAGCTAAAATCCATTAAGCCGTTCAGGCTGCAGATCGTGCCAAACAATTATACATACATACTCTGGAAAAACATAACCCTCCTTCTGTCGCAGTCAGGTAAAAAAGTTTTTATAGCTTTATACCTTTACTACTATATAAATTACTAGCTGTTTCCCGCAGCTCCGCCTGCGTCAAAAAGTAGCCTATGTTTTCCCCCGGGTCTTCACCTATCGGTATTCATACCAAATTCATCAAAATCCGTTCAGCGGTATGACCTTGAAAGCGTAACAGACAGACAGATAGACAGACTGACAGAAAGACAGACATATTAGTATGGAGTATGGATAACAATACATCAATTGTTTACGACACATTAATTGAGCCTTTGTCACTAATGTGCTGTGAACCGGATATTTCATAATGATTTTACATTTATCAAAACTGTCAAAGTGGATAATTATGTATCATTTACTAGACCAAATTAATAACTAACCAATGAACCGTATACACCCACCCCTTAACATCCCAGTTTGGAGTCACGACCTTTGTGTGTGTTCAATCAGTAGGGATTAAAGCCAAGCGTCTGAAATGAAAGATAAGGAATAAACTACTTTATAATAACTAGCTTTTCGCGGCTTTACCTGAGTAGTTCAATAGAAGCCCTCTGGAGTTAGTTAAATGTGTGTTATGTCATACTCTGTAATTGTACAAAAGAATTAGGACAGAAATATGTTGTGTAAGTATGGCATTCATCCTGCGAGGATCAAACTGCAACATCCAGTTTCTCAGCCATACTTAAATGCCAATTTGCGGCGAGTGAGATTTTGCAGTTTCGCCATGACACCGGGAAATCTCAATTCGTTCACCACGTGGGGTCGTGGATTAGGATCTGTCTATTAAATACTCGTAATTTCACAAGGGGGTAAGTTCTAATAACTTTTTTGTGATGTGATGACTAATGGTCATGCGTGTGGTCGTTAATTCTGAATATTTAGTATTCTAGTCTAGGAAGAAGTTGTTTGTTTGTAATAACTTTATTGCCCAGAAAATAGCGTTACATTAAGTACAAAACTAAAAATTAATGCAACGGCGGACTTATCTAATATAGAAATCTCTTCCATCCAACAAGCGGGCTTACCATAAACTTTAACAAAATCATGATGGTTTTCGCCCATCTTGTTTCAAGCTTAAAATAATATTGTTTCAAATCGTACCATGAACTTTTAAAACAAGATTGTTGTATTCCTGCGTAGTGTTGTGAAAGAACGTGATTTGTCTATTCCCTGGCGATTGTGAGAGCGAGACTCCGCTATATAATTCGTATAGCTGCATCACTTTTACGCAGTGTTCCGATTGACTCTCGTTCCGAAATATTAAATTTTAAATTTAATATATAAAATTATGTATTTTTAAAGTTATCTGTTCTAGACTATGTGTTCAAAATATATAAAATACATTTATATTATTAAATTTCAATTACAACAAATATAAAATTAAATTTGGGTTATGATTACAAACGAAGCTGTGCACGCAAGTGAGATTCGGAACATTTTTTTACGTTTTATAAAGACAGCTGGGACTTTTGGCGGGAAGCTGTAAAGAGCAGTATCGGCGCTGTATTTTATTTTTCAAAATTTGTGTTTTTTTGAGTGTTTGTGCATAATAATGGTAGATTATTATTCGCACTGTGTTCAAGAACAAGCGTGATTTCCTCGCTTGTTGTCAAAAGCTCCTGGAAATCGCTAAGTGCAGTTTTTCTACCACTTCACATAGCCTAACTCTTCTGACTACACTTGATTATGACTTGACTTGACTCAACTACTGACTTGACTTTATACTTGTTTAATTATACAACTTTAAAAAAATATTTTACTTGTTACTGGCTAAATACGAAAGTAAGAGCCAAAATGAAAAAAAAAAAAAGACAGTTGACTCTGACAGTTCGCGCGCGGTCACTCAAACAAAAGGTCTCGCACAGAGTTTGTTTAGATAAAAATATTTATAATAATAACTTTGGCTAATTCCAAGTAAGTTAAATGCGGGGTCCCGATTCACGGGTTTTTCTCGAGAGAGAACTTTGAATGGGGACAGCGTTCTCGTACTCTTCTCCTTCCTTTGTTGAACGAGGGTCCAGCAGTAACAGAGGAGCCGGCATTGTCGCTAGCCTAGCCTAACATGTCTTGTGGAAAAAATAGTAAAATGTCTATTATTATTTTTTTTACATTAAGTTACTAAAATAATTAAGATGTTTTTATTTTTAGGTTTCTGTCTAACTAATGGCTTGCTCTAAACGACACGGTGACATTGAGTCTCTTGAAAAATCTTTGGAGCAAGCAATGGTGAAATTTCCCATGGCAACAGTGCGTGAATCCATAGATTCGTGGCCAGACAGATTAAAGGCCTTTAAAAGAAAATTTTGAATAGAATATTGTTTTTATTTTTTGCTGAGACTAATAAATATGTACATATAAGTTTTAGTAATATTACATTACTTCATAAAAACTGCATTTTTATTTGTAACAAAACTTATGGCCGGACTAGGTATACTTAAACAACATCACGTAACTAACACAACACACATCTAACACATAATAATGAAAGATTCAACACATACAGTCGCACACTAATGGTTTTTTGCACAAAGTTAGAATTTACCTTGTTATTTGTAACACAAGATCATTGAAAGAATCACACTCAACATGAAAAAAGTTTTGTTTCCATCACATCCGACCAACTTTTTCAAGATCGCTAAATTTGACGTAAAAACAACATTGCTAACTGTCAAATACTGCTCATGGTACAAAATTGAATGAACAATTTACTGTGACGTCATCAAAACTGCTAGGAAATGCAAGCTTAAAGTAATATTGTTTTTTACGTGTCATGGTACGAATTTCGAGAGTAATATTAAAATAATACTGCTATTAGACATTATGGTAAGCCCCCATTTAAACTTATGACATAAACTACATAAAAATATGCTACATAAATACTTTTATACATACATATTCTTATAACAAAAACTAATAATACATATTATAGCTACAAAAAATATAAATAGCTCAAAGTTGTGTTCAATTAAGAATCGTAGTAGAATTTTAAAACACGAGAATTAAGGGAGGGAAGAGAAGGAGACAATTTAATGTCACAAGGGAGAGACTTCCACAGTTTGCACGATCTGCTGACAGAGAAAGATTTAGAATAGGAAAATAAAGAAAACAGAGGAATACATAGAATAAGCTTCAATACTTAGAGTATTTTTTTTCCTAACTACTTAAATTTTAATGACCATTTTCAATATTTCCAATTTATGTCAAATCTCAATGGATTGTATTGAAATAATAAAAGCACACAGAAATCATTTCATTAGTCTACTGGGATCATACTCGGACAACGAAATTCCATAGCCAAGATTATGATTGATTTAGTAACTAAGAAAAGTTGGATAAGATCGAACACCAATTTCATATATTCTGTTTTGAATAATATCAGATAGAAAAATATATTTTCGTGATATATAAATTAGATAAAGTTTAGATTTTCGTGCGTTGACGATATTCTAATCACCTACAATATTAATAACTAGCTGTTTCCCGCAGCTCCGCCTGCAAAATTAGCCTATGTTTGACCTCGGGTTTTCATCTACATTCGTACCAAATTTCATCAAAATCCGTTCAGCTGTTTGGCCGTGAAAGCGTAATAGACAGACAGACTTTCGCATTTATAATATTAGTATGGATAGTGCGAAATTATGAATATTAGTATGAAATTATAAATGATTATCCTATGCTTTATTCTGGTCATGACCTGCCGTGGAAGTTTTTTAACAGTTCCGGACAGTTTAGCAAAAGCAGGTGGAAAACATGAGCAGTTTGGAAGATGCCTGCCAGCCAGTGTGGTGCCTTTACCCACACCATGGCTAAGTCACCTTCACACTCAAGGATGTGTGCAAATCTACTGGCATAGCTTTGTCAATGGCGTAAGTTTGGTCATCACAAGTATAATTTGACAGAGTCGACTCGTTTAGGGGAAGATCTTAATGTCCTTTATAATAGTGACGAGTTATGCACAATCCTTGTTATAAATTTAATTTGCATCATACACCTCTTGCCACGTGAGCTGCTCAAAACTAGACCTAATGTCAGCCACCGATAGCGGCACAGAGTAGAGGTGGCAGGTTTCTGGAAAAACAATGTCAAAATTTGAACTAATCGACACGAAAAGAAGAATTTTACTAAAGGAAATTTAGTCGCGCCCGTCGCTTCCAAAATCTGGTATCAAATTTTTAATCAATGCCAATCCTTTTCCTTCATTTTACACAAGTATAAATCACAAAATAATTACTTTTAACCCAACACCCGATGAAATGAAAAAGTCACAGAAAATTGATTCCAAAATCGCTCAAACGATTAATTTTGCCAAAGTTATAAATTGAATTTCCTTATCCTCGGAAGGTCTAAGTTTGGATCAAGCTGAGTATCTATTAGCCATTTATTAAAGTTTGAACCGCGTCTAATTGCTCGTTTGATGCTGTCGTACTTGATATTAAAATTTCATCTGTCAACCTTAATCCATAATAGACAGGTGTCATAGACTTGGCCTATTTTAGACATCGCGCAGAATTTAATAATGACTGTCACAGGTTGTAGGTATAGAGGTCTGATCCTATTGGTTTTTCTGGAAGGAACTTAAACTTCACGGAAGTCGGACTACACGACGAGAATTTGGAGATATCACTGTTATTATTTCTTGTCTTCTTACAATAAAGGCTTTGTCATCTTACCCAAATTCTTACAGTAACGTATTTTTATCTTGTTTATCTTTAATAACCAACTTGGCGCCAACATATAAATGCGCTCTCATATTTGGTGTTTATCAATAGATGCGGTGCGGAACAGTGAAGCACCTAATTTAAATTATTGAAATTAAAAGCAGCTAGCAATCTAGTACCTTTCACGGACACGAAATTTACCCACCATCATCATCATCATGCTAACGTGTATTCCTAGTTGCGTCGTCAGCTTACGCTTCGGAACCTAGGGTACGCTGCAAGTCATGGTCCTAGATTAGGCGAAACGACTGCCGTCTGACCTCCGTAACCCTTTTTACAGGGAAACCAGACCAACAGGAACATGACCCGAGGTGTGTTAGTGGCCAACACTGTCAGAATTTTTCAGGCTGCCCTAAGGCATCTGACACAGCCTCACGACTGCTATCTATCGATAATAACCGGGACCAATGGCTTAACAAGTCTTTCGAAGCACGGAGGAGCTCAAGATAGAAAATGCCACTAATTGGCAACCCATCCAATAGTGGTCGCGTCACGTCTTCGCTTGTCGCGCTCGACTAACGAAATTTACCCACACACAAAAACAATTACGTAACCATGAATGCATACATACATAGACAAATTTGCTACTGAATTGTCAGCACTGGAACTGTGTAAACTGCCCCAGCAAAATCATCATAAAGGCCGATGAATTAGACCAACGCATGAATCCTCTTAAAAATTAATACCTATGTTGTATTACGTTACAATCGCTTATGCCCGGTACCATGTGCTTCAATAAACGTTTACCTTAGCGTTTATTGTTCCAGCTCGCAGCGTCTCTCACACCATAACGTTTCTGGACGTGCCCCTCTGGGTGGACCCACGAAGAGACGCAGAATTGAGGTGTCAATACATCAGGCAGGCACAGGACCCACCACTGCATTCTGTCAAGTGGTACAGGGATACTCATGAGATCTTCAGATACACGCCACAAGAGGTAAGTCAACTGTAGTGAATCTATTTGCTTTTGAGAGAAAAATATTCTTAAATTCTTTCTGGGTACTTTTCGTATACATTGCCCTAAATTCTGTTGTTTATATTTTTTAAATTCCTATGGTAAATGTGGTATTTGACCTTTAAATTTTAACTAAATACGGTTTAATCGCATAACTTGGACGCTGTGATGTGTTTGAAACATTGAATTAAATAAATAATGAACGCGATAAATCCGTAAAAGTTGGTTTATTTCTATGTGTTAACATCGTGAAACCATAAGGCAGCATTTTAAAACTATACATGTTTGTTACTAACATAATTCTAGGGGATTAAGGATAATTCTATTCGCTTTACCTTTATTCTAATAATATGAACATACGTACCAAGAATACACAGTCTACACTTTTAATCAAAATTAATGAGATCTCAGATATTTACAAAGGATGCATCACCGCATCTATTAAAAATTAAACACGTCTCAATTCAAACAAGAATTTTCATTAGATCGTCTGCAACTTTCTCGGTTATTTGAGAAGAGTTTAATAAAAGTCTAGCCGAGGCGATATTCTACCTAAGTATTTATTTTAAAGAAAAATATTTCAGCTATTTCAGAACCATGACATATTTCTGATTTAAATTATCGCTGTTTTAATATAATTTGTAATCTATAGCTTATCTCCTGAAGTGTTATGGGTTTCCTGCTCGGTTGAGGATATTGGAGCGGCCAACGATACAGCAGTCAACGTTGCCACTTATTAGTCTAGCGTAGCCATAACAATTCTAGAAGAACAATAATTTATAAGTATTATTTTTAAACTCGATCCCGTGATTACAAGCGGTATTGAGCCTTTGAGTCTCAGGAGAGACTTCGCTTCCTTATGCGTGTTCTACCGCTTGTATAATGGGCTATGCTCGGAGGAATTGTTTGACAGTTTGACATGATGCCAACAGCCACTTTTTACCATCGCACCTCTCGCCATCGTCGGGGATTTCATCCCCATACCTTGGATCCCATGTTATCGCGTATAGTACGCTATAAACGATATTTTCTTCCCTCGTACACTGCGATTATGGAATGAACTCCCTGCCATGGTTTTCCCTAGTGACTGTAACATGGGAGCCTTCAAAAAGGGCGTGAAAAAAATCCTTCAGGGTTGGCAACGCGCTCGTGACATCTCCGGTGTTGCAGGAATTCATAAGCATGGTAACCACTTACCATCAGGTGGGCCGTACGCCTGTTTGCCTACTTAGTTGTATAAAAAAAAATATGTGACATTTTGTTTTTTACTTGTTTTTCACAATTTTGAATTCGAGAAAAATTGAATTTAGAGATTGCTGGCTCAACGACACGCAGTGGGTCTCGGCATCTGAAACGAGAGAGCGCCAGAGCGTTCTATTTTGAGTGGTGGCTCGCCAATTCACAGCTTTCATCTCATACAGAGAACTACCTCACTCCAGCGATATCTGTCTGGCCATCTACCTAATACCTTTCCTAGATAGTCTGTTTGACGCTTCGAAAAGATTTAAACTTTACTACCAGAAGATAATTTCTTTCCGTAAGAGTCCCAACACCTGGTCCTGGTCGTCATTACCTGGCTTAACGTGGTTTTCTTATTAAATTGTAATGACAATTTTTAATCATATTTCATAGAAACACACAAAATAAATTGACAAAGTCAACTTGTAACTTCAAAACTCATCTAGGATACCAGCAAATTATTCATTAATTAGTTCGACAGTAGAAGTAGCGCAGTGCATGGTGCCTTGTTCATATGAGCTTATTAGCCAAGCCTTTAGTAACTTAAAAACCGTTTTGTCTATGCCCATACTTTGTTTGCCAATAATGGAATGTACACCACAATACGAGATATTGTGTGCAATAAATTATAAATAAATACTGCATTAGCGAAAATATTACAGACAATTTATTATGCTTTAATATACGATCCATCGGTTTACCTAACTCTGCCAGTACAGTAAAAGCGTTTAGCTGCTAAGTTCATTAGAACAGGGCATAATTAGCTAGCACAGTCATCACAAAACTAAGTTTGAACTAACTTAGGAAGAACGTAGCAACCTTAGAACACTATATGGAGTTTATTAACTATTTTGAGTTCTTGGATTTACGGGTCGAAGTGTTTAGTTGAACTAATTCTTTAGTTGTGGTCGTCGGCTTTAGGATAGAACATCTCTTTCTAAGTGAGGTAAGACATTAAGGAGTAGTCCGCCTGGAGAAGTACCTTTACCCTACAGAAGACCGCAGCCAAATAACACTGTGATGCAGTGTTGTGTTCCTGCTGGTGAGTAGGGTCGCCAGGCTCCAGAGGGGTCGCTGTGCTGATAGCGGACAGGTCAGCAACGCGCTCGTGACATATCCGGTGTTGCAGGCATTCATAGACTACAGTAACCACTTATTATCAGGTAGGCCGTACGCCTGTTTGCCTACTTGTATAAAAAAAAGGTGTGGGTTTCCGTGGTTCTAAGAAAACACAAAAGGGAGTAGCGAAGGTAAAGTATTTATCTCGAGCATTTCTATTTTTGGCTTAATATATAACTGTGGGTAGTTCTACCAATTACAGCGTGTGCTACCAAATCTAGGACCACAACTTACAGCGTATCCTAGGCTCCGAAGCGTGAGCTGAGAGCTAGAAAAACACGCTTGGATGAAGGGCAGAATACTAATAGCTCCAAGGAGAATCAAAATTCTTTTAAAAGGAAACCATATCAAGTACATATAATGAAACGAAAGTGTTGGTGGCTAAATTGATGAGTTAATCATTACTGTAGTGTGCAATGAAGTATTTAAACATCTGTTCCCAAAGAAAATAATTTTATACATATTTTCATTTCCATTACCTTACATTGCTAATAATGCTCCAAGACCAAGATTAATTTTATCTACTAATTAACTAAGTTTGGACTTTGGACCGTCAAATTAAATATTGAGGCCTCAAATTTAGCCCAAGTTCTAAGAAAATACCTACGCCAAGTTTAGAACTTTTGCGGTAAATAATGTTTTCGGTTTACTCGGTACTTCGCAAACTAACCGCCTCCGTTTAACACTTGCAGCAAAATATTTCTTTTTAATCTATTTTTATGATTATTTTAAAAGTTTGCCATAAAAATTCTACTAGAAATAAAATAGGTCTTTCAGCTTTTAAATACATAATACTACTTTTATACTCTGAAGTTGCGTAAATTAGTATTAAATATTTATTAATTTTACGGCTAATGTAGATTTTTTTGAGCTTCAAGAATTTGCTTATGTAATCATTGTAATGCCACTAGTGCCGCTGTTAGACATATCAGTTTTTATTTTATCAACCATTTTTAGCGTTCCGTGCCTCGAAAGGAAAATGCGGAACCCTTATAGGATCAATTTGTTGTCCGTCCGTCCGACTGTCAAGACCCTTTTTCTCAGGAACGCGTGGAGGTATCAAGCTGAAATTTATATTAAATACTCAAGCCTACTGCCCCTTGGAGCTGTAAAAAAATCAAACTTCTAAAGCAACGCAATCAAAAGATACAGCCGTTTATGCCGCAAATTTCCGCAAATTTAGACACTCGCAAGGGAATCAAAACCTACAGGGTACTTCACGTGAACTCAGAATCTTGAAATTTGGTACGAAGCAACGAAAAAATACGAAAACTGTAACCTTTTAGTTACATCATATAATGAAAATATTTTTAATACATTTAAACTTACTACCCCTTTCCTCGTGAAGGCGTAGAGGTATTAATTGAAATTCATATCAAATATTCAGGTCTATAATACCTTTAAGCTGTAACAAAATCAAACTTCTATGTCAACGCAATCAAAAGAAACAGCAATTCAAGCCGCATATTTTTAAACTTGCAACTACTCGCAAGGGAATCAAAACCTAAAGGGCACTTCCAGTCGACCTAGAATCTTGAAATTTGGCATGAAGCAATGTTTTATAGCACATATAAAGGAAAATTTTTAATTTTCAGTTACCGTAATTTTCTTTTTTGTTTGTTTTTGCTTGATATTAATAAAGGCAACAGGTAGACGTTGAAATGTTCACAGACTATTTTGTTATATATTCACTTCAAATATGAATAATTCAATTAAAAGAAAACAAATATTTTAAGACTTCCAGACAACAGATGTATTTACTGGCAGTTTTTTAGTACGGAACCCGTCGTGTGCGAGTCCGACTCGCACTTGACCAGTTCTTTTTTATTGACAAATCCTACTTACATCAAAAACGTTGTAGTAATTAATATAGGTTATGCCTACAGATTAATTTCAGTAGTGTTGGTTTAGCCAGATCAGATAATTTGCTGAAACTAAAGATCGGTATGTTTGTAAATCATATCCGATCTCTGACTGAAATAAACACAGGTAATGGACTTAGCCCAATACTAATAGAACTAGTATGTAGCTACTGTTATGAATAATGTGTCGTCAACATTAGCATATGTATAGATAACCCTCCAAATACGATAATAAATTCTTAGAACGATACTACCAACTTCCCCCATTTCGGTCCTTTTTGAGAATTCCAGGGAAACTGACATACGATGTTGGTCTCAAATATATAATTCATTCTCATTTTCCTCCAATCAAAAGATCATGACGAAAAATTCTAATAAATTAAAGAACACGGTGTGCCACGGTCTCCTTCAGAAATAAATATACAGGAAACTTTCGCTCTTTTTGTCATCTTTATCATGAAAAACGTATGAAAAGCTTCGTAGCAATCTGTTCAGGAATGTGATCTTTAGCCAACAAGCATTTTTTCAAACAAAAAAAGTAGTAGGACATTTTGTAAGGAGTAGTCCGTCTGGGGAAGTACCTCCATCCTACAGAAGACCGCAGCCAAATAACACTGTGATGCAGTGTTATTTGGCTGCGGTTGTGAGGCTACGGTAAACACTTACCATCAGGTGGGCAGTACGCCTGTTTGCCTACTTAGTTGTATAAAAAAAATTAAGATTCATCATCATCATTTCGTGTAAGTTACATTGTCTATCGACCATGTACACCCTGGTGTCAGAGTTGTTCGGAATCGTCTCTCGGCCTCTGACTCGGTTTTTTTAACGACTACTAAATTGCAGCCGAGACCAACGGCTTAACGTGCCTTCCGAAGCACGGAATTATCTTTAATAACAATCAGGTGATTCAAACCTGCAAAGTCCTAACCAAACTGAAAACAAATAAACAAAATAAGCTTCAGGTGGGAATCGAACCCACCACCCACGGATTCAGTTCAATTAGTCAGTTAAGTTGAGATTTAAGACTCCTGCCAAATATATATAAAACTTGCTATTTTCCGCAGTCAGGTAAAAAACTTTTTTTATTAGTCTTTTACTACTATATAAATTACTAGCTGTTTCCCGCAGCTCCGCCTGCGACAAAAAGTAGCCTATGTTTGACGTCGGGTCTTCGACTATATACATTCCAAATTTCATCAAAATCCGTTTGGTGGTTTGGTCGTGAAAGCGTAACAGACAGACAGACAGACTTTTGCATTTATAATATTAGTATGGATGATTATAGGTAAACTGCAGAACTTTTAATTTACCAAAGTAGTCATATTTACGAATTAAACTTTAAAATTATATTAATTAAGACTTAGGCACCTCTTATAGCGAAATGTCTTCCATTTGCTATAATTTTACCATTCAAATGCCGAATATTCCACTTATCTGAGAGTAAGATGTTGCGGTCGTCTATAAGCACGAGTACACACAAATCCGGATCTAGTTTAGATGAACATAGACACGTGCCCCGGGCCGCAAAACTTAAGGTGCCCATTTGCTTCACAGCATGCATGGTGCTATACTCTTTTTTCAGCGTAGATTAAATGTAACCTACAGAACAAGGTAACAATAGTAGTTTATTTTTTTGACAAAGAACTTGTATGTGTCTATTGCTAGTGGAGAGCGTTGCCAGGCGTCCGGATATAGCCGGACATAGTTAGGCTTTTTGATTGCGTGTCCGGCCAAAATAAACGGTGTCCAGCTTGTCCGGCATTTGTTAGGTTTTTTACATTTTATTTAAATTAACAAGATTTATGGTAATAATCAGAAAAGCTTTTAATACTGAGACACAGACTCCTCAATAATGTAGAGTGTCCGGCCGTTTTAGCCAAATGTCCGGCCAAACTGGCTGGTCTGTCAGGCTATTAGGTTTGGCGACCTGGCAACTCTACTAGTGAATATGTTGTAGTAGTAGAAAGCATTGTTTTTTTTTGTTAAATTAAACTATTTTAATACGCTTTTTATCGCGTTTATTACTTATTTATTTACACCTGACGTTTCAAACACTTTACAGCGTTCATGGTCGCAGGCAGACTAAGTTAACATTTGTCTTTTGATGTCATAATATAACAAACTACCGCCTGAAATTTTTATTGGGAACTAATCCGATTCACGCAGTATTGGCTCACAGTATCTAAGGGTCTTGCAGTCTGCTTCCGAGTTTGCGATTTTATTAAGTTAATGACTGGGTCCCAAGCTGCCGGTACCTGCCATCCATCCTCTCTATTGAAATTAGGATGTTTATTAATTTCAATAGCTTCACGTAACATCCTTGGAATGAATCTGTTTTCCTTTGCAAGGACTTGAGGATTATCAAAACGCATATAGTGGTTGGGTTTGTCTAGAGCGTGTTCACAGACTGCAGACTTGGTTGAGCGTCTATTTTTCATGTCTTTTTTTTGTTGTGTGACAACCATAAAATAGTATGATCTAAATTATAGCAAAGCATCAGTAAGTATAACTTATCGCTAATGCAATTTCTTCCAGCCAACCTTAAGGTAGAAATGAGCTGCGGTAAAAAAAAAACATTTGCGTGAGCGGCGCAGAGAGCTTAAATATACATGCCTACATTAAGACGCATATAAATAACATACATAAATAAATACTGTCAATAAGTGTAAGAAGTTAGTGACAGCCTAGTTAGTTTGTTTGCGAATAAAGTAACAATGAACTTGGAATTTCGTAATTTCTCGCAGAAAAATACACAGACGGTTATATAACAACTATTTCATAATTACCGATGCAAAACGCTGCAAATTAACTATTCTAATTCTTCTCCCACACGTTTTAAAGCTGATACATATTATACGTGTGAACATTTTTTTCCAAAGGGGCGGCATTACTACTCTACCCCTACACAACTAAACTTTTATCTCTATCCGGAACACAGTTCATATACTGAACAGCTAATTTAGAAACTTGACTGGGGTTGCGGTATAACCCAATTCCTCATAACCTTATTCGGTTTTGATAAAGTCAGTGACGCGTGGCTTTTGCGTGATAACGTGTCAACTTTAATTATAATAATAATGTTATATGTTATGTATCTTAGCTCCGAAGCCCCTTTGACGGATATTTGGAGGCGCAGTTGGTTAATTTGTTAAAGTTAAATTAGTTTTATATCACGTTAGTATGAAATGGTACCAGGAAAACTATTTATATGTAGCGAATCAGTTGATATAGCTTCATAGAAAAATATTATTGACCGTAAAATGGGGGTAGAAGCTTGCAGATATCCCTACCTTTTTTAACAGTTAATGTGGCGGGAACGATTTTTAAAAGGCGTCGCTCTTTCACTTTTATTATGGACTCTGGTCCGGTCGGTTGTGTTGTTAGCGTGTTAATAGATGGCTATGTATATAGTAGAGTACTAAAATCTAGCAAATCTAATGTGATAAAGCTGTCACTAACTTCTTACACTTATTGACAGTATTTATTTATGTATGTTATTTGTAAGTTTATTCTTATTATTTATTTACGTAAGTATATTATATGCGTCTTAAGGTAGGCATGTACAATGAAACTTTCTGCACCGCTCACGCAAGTGTTTTTTTTTACCGCAGCTCATTTCTGCCCTAAGGTTGGCTCGAGAAAATTGCATTAGCGATAAGTCCGCCTTTGTACCCATTTAGTTGTATTGACTTTAACTATGCGTTTCTTTTGTTTGTAAATGGTGCAATAAAGTGTTCATTCATTCATTCTATTAAATCTTTGTTGTCCAATGGGCGTTGTGCTTGGAGTTCAGAGAAGCGCTAAGATGCCCTAGTGATTGTGTAGGTGTACACTTGTTTACCTATGTGGTGTATCAGTAGTGCTGTATCCTTACTTGGCCTTTGCGATACTATTTAGATACCCTGTTGAAGTTCGGCTCTGAGCTGTCATCCTGAAAACCATCCATAATATACAGACCATAAGACATATAATATAAAAATTGTAGGTGATACCCATGGAGCAATTACAAAGACGAGATGCCGTAATAAGCGTTTTGTAAGAAAGTATTTTTGAGGCTACGCGGGGCGGAAGGCAGACGTGCGGGGTGTTTGTTTTCGGCCGTGGCTCCAATCATGGAGCGCGAGCAATGACAGGCTCCGCCCACTTTTGTGTCGGCGAGGCGCCAATGATCACATCACTGCGCCATTTCAAACGGCATCTCCTCTTTGTAATTGCTCCATGGTGATACCAGAATCCTGTAACTGATTCACTGAACAAGACCCAAAGCCGTGTCATAATTTTTATGATTCATGTGACTACTTATACGTATTTGAGCCGTTTGGGGTGCAGACCCTGGGGCCATGGGGTCCAAATGCGCGTTCTCTGTACAGAGATTTAGCCAAGAGCATAATCGACGCCTCAAGTGACCGGAAGGCTGGACTATACTTGGCTCAAAGAATCAGCATTGCCATACAGCGTGGCAATGCTGACAGCCTACTGGGCACTTTCCTGGTAGACATCGATGTGGATGAATACTACGACGCCTAAATTACCTGCATGTACTTCTTGTTTTTTAGTGTATATACCAAGTCATTTAAGTTTATAGTTTATTATTAATTTTTGTTAGTTAATTTTGTTTTGATTAGTTTCGATAAGATTGTACAATCATTAAAAATAAATTTTAGTGACATCTTGATATCATAACACGTTCCGCTTAGGAAGTTAAATTTCCGCTTGAATGTATAAGTTTTGGTTAAAAATCGCTGACCCGTCTCCGCTGCCGCCTCTGATCCTATGAAGAATCGACTTTGTTTGGTACAAGTTAGAAGTTGAAAGCGATATTATTTCTTAAATTATTTCTTCTGTAACCATCGGGGTTTACATTTTTACATACACATAATGTACATGTAAATCATCTTCATCACCAAGATGTAGAGGAAGTCGTGACAAAAACAAAAAAAGATTTTTAATAAAAAAAAACAGTGGCCATTTTTTTATATAACTAAGTAGGCAAACAGGCTTACGGCGCACCTGATGGTAAGTGGTTACCGTAGCCTATGAACGCCTGCAACACCGGAGATGTCACGACCGCGTTGCCGACCTGTCCGCTATCAGCACAGCGACTCCTCTGGAGCCTGGACCCTACTCCTTACAAAATGTCCTACCTCTCTTAAAACCATTATTTTACAGAGACAAACTGGAAGACTATCCTCTAAGTTTTTTAATTGATGCAGGCGTCTCGTTAAGTTAAAGTTACGATTTTTAAGATATCATAAAATTTATTTCTCCCAAATTCACAACAAAATCTCCATCTGGCTCCAAAATATTGTTCAGTGGGAAGATGTTTTCCTTTAACTATTAAAAAACTTTAAGGAACAGGAAATTGAATGGCGTCCTTCCTTATTCCTCTTTTTATTGCACTTTGTAGCCTCTGAATAACTCGTTAAAGAATTCCCGACAAACAGAAAAAAGGGAACGGGATGCTCAATGAGTTTTCTACTTTAATTTCAGCTAACAATGTCTAATCTTGTTTGAAATAAAAATTACACGCATTGTCTTTTATAAGTTTGTTTTTAAATGAATTAATTGCGGCGGATTGTCGCAATCTGATCTCGATTACGATTTATTCTTTTACTTTTTCGATTTAGAAAATGATGAAATGTTTCAAATGCGGATTAAAAGAATCTTCATATAGACTATCTCCTACATAATATAGCTGTGCCAAGTTTCATCCCCGTCTTTTTGAAGATTTTCTATTAAAATATTTCTGTTTAAGAAATTAACCAGAGTAAGCTCAATTTTGGTCTTAATATTTTAGTACTAATCTGTTCTGTGGTCCTGGTTACCATTCGGTGGTCGTTAAAGCAACCACGTCAGAGGTCAAAAGGCGAAAAACAGGGTCTACCGGGTCGATTGACCATCTAACCTACTCGATATGCATGAATGAGCTCAAGTTTATTTTAGGTCGTGACCGTGTTTTTACACGTAGAAATCTGTTCGCTGCTATCGTGACATCCTTAATTCCATACTAATATTATAAATGCGAAAGTCTGTCTGTCTGTCTATCTGTCTGTTACGCTTTCACGGCCAAACCACTGAACGGATTTTGATGAAATTTGGTATGAATATAGTTGAAGACCCGGGGTCAAACATAGGCTACTTTTTGACGCAGGCGGAGCTGCGGGAAAAAGCTAGTAACAAATAAATAAACAATACAAACACTACTGTTGCGGCCATGACATCTGGAAGCCCTAGACTTTTGAAGTTTATCACGATCATAATTATCACCATGTCCTCCCTGAACGTCCCCTCGGTCCCGTCTCCCTCCGTCAACGGCGAACCTTTCACTTCTCTTTAACTACTTCATCCGTACTCTTCATAGATGGGAACGAATATGGTTTCAAACTTGGCTCAGAGCAACTGACCGATGTTGTGTGTTCACGTCTAGAAAGGCATGATATAGTATTAGACACAGTTCCCCTTAATCATAAAAAATTTCGATCGTTAACCAAAATATATTTTGTCTTGTTCTTTCACGTCAAATATAGACAGAAAGGGTAGCACCCGTATTCTTAAACATAACCTTAAGGACGTCTTTCACTTAAACTCATTGGAAAACGCCTTAAGGAAGTCCTCGAAATTTCCTTGAAAACGACATTCTTAGTTGCTTGAGCAAACTCTAATGAGGAACGACACAGGTTATATTAACAATCCAAAATACTGCAATAAACTGATTTAGGACTACTTTATTTCATTTGAGGACGCCTCAAGGTACCTCTCGACCAATCTTATATATGTCAGTTCGATTCTCACCTCCTATGAGGAATCTTCTTAAGTCAAGGAAGCTAGTGACGACTAATCAACCATACCAATGAGTTGGAGTAAGGTTGAGTCGAGTTTGAGGAAATATTTGAGAATAATTGTGTAAGCATACTTCAGCTAATGTAGGCTTAATTAAAAACGTTCGTAATTTTTTATGAATAAAGGGCAATAAGTACAAGGTCACTAAATATTTCAATCGAAATCCCTTTCAAGAACAGAGATTTTAGTATATTATTAAAACTTGGGCCAAACCACATCACCTGAGTTGCTGTTCTCGCGAAACTAAGAATAATATGCGTCATTCTTCAACAGTGCTTCTGAAAAACGGCGCCGTGGTTATCATTCGGAATTGTGAATTCAGAGGAAATTCTGAAGTACAAACTTGAAGGCTTATGTATTGTCAACCTAATCCTAAAGTAGATTTTTAATTCAGTTGACAACGGGTGGCAGCAACTGGACACAAAAAAATTTGTCTTTTGGCGAGAGAGATACTTGAATAATACTCCAATTGTTCAGAAGGAATGGAATGGTTTATTTACAAAATTGACACGTATTTATACAAAATTATTTACATTCAAACATTACAAGTGTGAATTTTTGTTGCGATATGATAACCAATCATAAGTTAGTATTCCAGTTTACATCCATATTTGGTGGCGCATTTTGACGATGGTCCGCGCGGGGAGCGCGGGACGAACTGGATACCGCGTGACGTGCTTGGCCGTTCCAATAAAACTAGCTCGCGCAATCTCGCAGTCCTTTTCGACGGCGGCGCTCGGAACGGTGCGGACGTGCGGCGAGCGGCGAGCGGCGAGCGGCGAGCGGCGAGCGGCGAGTTTCCATGTGTTGTGATGTGAAGTGTTCATCCACGAACTGATGAAGAGTGAAGACCGGTGTGATGTGCTGCTTGAAGTGAAGAGTCGTGTGCTGTGCTATTCTTGTTTCTTGACAACGACGTGTGATAAGCTCCATACAGCACGTGCATGTTCAACCAAATCTTGTTTCCATGACAACTCGCCGTTTCTTTGACAATGCGTCGCCATAAATAAAATGCTTGCATGATGTGTGTGTTGTGTTTTCTTTCTTGGTGTCCTTAAAAGAGTTCTTCTTAGAGCTGGTACTTGTAACTGTTTCTAAAGGTTGTTCTATCAAGGTAATTTGGTAAGTACAGAGGTAATGGTGTAGCCACAGTACTCCCCTTCAAGTGAAACGTACCGGCAATTTGACTGAACGGCCGATACGCGTGCGCGTAACAGCTGATTGTGACGTCACGTTGCTCGTAACGGCGGGAGTGCGTTGAACTTTCTGTGGCGAGGTATCTTGAGGTAACTGCGGCGGAGTGATGATGACTTGATTGTGACCTGATGATGATGGTAATGTATTCTGTGGTAAGTTGATTTCTTGATCTTCTTGTAATAAGTAGGCAGGTTTCAGTCGGTCGATTGAGATGTTTGATTCGCGATCTTGAAGTTGTATTGTGTACACTTTTTCTGTCCTCTTGATAACGCGATAAGGGCCTTGATATGGTGATTGTAGAGGTCGCTTTACCGCGTCGACTCTGACGAACACGTGGCTGCAGGTTTGTAGATCTTTGTGCACGAAGATGCGTTGTTTGTTATGATGTGACGTACACGACTGAGGCCTGTTTTCTTCTATTGATGAGCGTAGTTTTTCGACATATGTGTAGTCCATAGATGTAGGTATTGATGATGTTGTGAAGAAGTCACCCGGTAGCCGTAAGTTATAGCCATATGTTAGTTCGGCTGGGCTAACTCCGGCGTCTGTCCGTAGGGTCGCTCGTAGTCCTAGTAGCACGGTAGGTAATTCGTCGATCCATGAACTTGAGCTGGACAGTCTGGTACGTAGTGCAGTCTTCAGAGTGCGGTGCCAACGTTCAATGATACCGTTGCACTTGGGATTGTACGCTGTTGTACGATTCTTCTTTATTCCCATTGTTTTCATTAAGTTGTTGAACAGCTGACTTTCGAATTGGCGGCCTTGGTCGCTAGTGAGTGTTTCGGGACATCCAAATCTTGCAATCCAGTGTTTGTAGATGATTTCGGAGACTGTTTCGGCTGATATGTCGTCGGTAGGTATTGCTTCCGGCCATTTTGTTTGTCGGTCGATCATAGTAACGAGATAGCGATGACCTTGAGATGTTGTAGGTAGCGGTCCGACGATATCGACGTGCAGATGGTGAAAACGCTCTGTTGGCGGGAATTTTGAAATCGCGCTGTATGTGTGACGTTGAATTTTATTCTTTTGGCAATCGATGCAGCTTCTTGTCCATTTTGGTATGTCGCTATTCATTGACGGCCAAAAATATTTTTGTGAGATGATCTTGCGAGTCGTGCGCGTACCGGGATGGTTGATGTTGTGTATGTTTCTGAATATTTCTTCTCTGTGCTTTTCCGGTATGTATGGTCTGACGTGTGATGATGATGTTTCGCAGTAGAGTTCAATGTTGGTGTTCGGAATGATGACTTTTTTCAAGGTGATGTTGTCTTGTTGTTGTAGATGTTGAATTGTGGTGTCTTGTTCTTGAGCTCTCGCTATTTCTTCGTAGTTGATCGGAGACGGGCATGTGATTGTTTCGATGCGGCTGAGTGCGTCGGCGACAATGTTTTGTTTACCGCTCACGTGACGTATGTCGGTCGTAAACTCGCTGATAAACAAAAGCTGTCTTGTGCGTCTTGGCGTCTCGGTTGTTGATGTTATTTTGCTCATTGCGTATGTAAGGGGTTTATGGTCGGTGAAGATGATGAGTGGTCGTCCTTCGAACATCTTGCGGAAGTGCTTGACGGCCATGTAGATTGCTTGAAGTTCTCTGTCGTACGTCGAATATCTTGATTGCGCGTCGGAGAATTTCTTGGAAAAATAGCCAAGTGGTTGCCATTTTTCGTTGACGTATTGTTGAAGTACACCGCCAGCTGATTTGTCGGAGGCGTCGCAGAAGAGAGCGTAGACGGCTTCATGAGATGGGTGGGCGAGTAAAGCAGCGTTGTTTATGCTAGCTTTACATGCTTCGAATGCTTGCGTTGACTCTTCTGTCCATTGTATGACGGTTTTGTCTCTTTTCTTGACGTTGTGAAGATGCGCGTTGAGTGGTGCTTGCATGGACGCGGCGTCAGGTATGTGGTCGCGGTAAAAATTCAGCATACCGAGGAAACGTCGTAGCTCTTCGATGGTTTTTGGCTGAGGATAGTTCATGATGATGTCGATCTTCTCAGTTGGAGGTTTGATGCCTTCTTTTGACACGATGTAGCCTAAGAACTTGACTTCTGGTTGACCGAATTGGCATTTGGCAGGGTTGATGGTGATGCCGTGTTCCTCGAGTCTTCGAAGTACCGTTCTTAGGTGTTCTCGGTGTTCGGCTTCATTCTCTGATGCTATCAAGGCGTCGTCGATGAACGAGAATACGTAGGGCAGTCCGCTGAGCACTTGGTGGATGAAACGTTGAAAAGTTTGGCCTGCATTCTTGAGTCCTGGACACATGCGCGGAAATTCGAAAAGTCCCATCGGTGTGATGATGGCAGTCTTCTCTATGTCTTCTTCGCGAACTTTCAGTTGTTGGTACGCCCGATTTAAGTCCAAGGTCGAAAATATAGTCTTCCCAGAGAGCTGATAGGTGAAGTCCTTGACTCGTGGTACAGGGTAGCGATCTGGTTTCGTAATCGCGTTAAGGCGGCGATAGTCACCACAGACTCTTAAGTCCCCGTTCTTCTTGGGTACGATGTGAAGAGGTGATGACCATGGGCTCTTGCTAGGTCGGCATAGTCCTTGATCAATCATATTTTGAAATTCTTGTTTGACCTTCTCGTAGCGATGTGGCGGTATGGGACGTGCGCGGCAATGTATCGGTTGGCCTTCTGTTTCTATGAAATGTTGAACGTTGATCTTGCTGTCGTTTAAGTGCATCGCAGTGAGTCGCGTGGTACCGGGGAATTCGGCGAGAATGTTGTGATATTCGTTTTTCGTGTCGATACTGCGGACGGTAGGTATATTTGTCGCTCGAACGGGTGCGTTTACTTGCAGTTTTGTGACGTTGTCGATTAATTTCTTGTTTTTGAGATCGACGATCAATTGATGATGCTTGAGAAAATCGGCTCCTAGTATTGGTTTCGAGACGTCAGCGACGATAAATTTCCACTTGTAGGGACGGCGAAGATTGAGATCGAGTTCAAGTGTTCTCTCTCCATATGTTGATATTTCTGTGTTATTTGCAGCGTAGAGCTTGAATGGGAGTGCCTTGGTGATGTGAGTTTTTTTCTTTGGAAGTACGGATATGTTCGCTCCTGTGTCCACTAAGAAGGATATTCCGGTTTTCTTGTCTGTGACGAATAGGCGGTATGAGTGTTCTTGAACGCAGGTATCCGCCTCTGCCAACGTTCTTTCTAGTTTTCCTGAGGCTTATTTTCTATCTTCTTAAATGAGCACGGTGATGTGCATTTGTATGCTTGAGCCCCGAAGCGTTGATGGTAGTAGCAGTACGGTGATGAAGATGGTGAATTGTTTCTTGAGTGAGATGGAGAACGATTGTATGGATTGCGGCCTTGAGAAGGATAGCGGTTTCTTCTGAAATTATTTTGAGGTCTTGCTCGTAGCTCGGCGATTTCTAATGAGAGTCTTCTGATTTCGTTGATGAGGAATTGAGTGTCGGCAAGTTGTGATGAAGGTGGTGGTGGTGATGGATGCGGTTGTGATGGACAGATGGCTGATACTTCGCGTTGCTGTTCCATCATTTTGTCGGCGAGTAGTGCGAGCTCTTCTAAGGCGGTTTTGGTGCTGAACGATTCGCTCACTGCTAGTACTGAGCGTATGTGCGAAGGAAGATGGTTTGTCCACATAATTCGTAGCGTTGCGTCTGGGATTCTGTCACGAGCGAGATCCTTCATGCGTCGAAGTAAGTGTGACGGCTTCTGGTCGCCTAATTCCATCTCGGAGAGTAGTTTTTGAAATTGACGGCTGTCGGATTCTTCGTATGTGGAGATGAGTCGTTCCTTGATGGCTTGGTATGGCTTCGTTTCTGGTGGATTGTACAGCAGATCGGAGATTTGTTCGATGTCTTGTTTTTCCAAGCGTGCGATGACCATTTGTGCCAGTTGCTGTTCACCCTTTTTCTGGTCGTGGGTGGCAGCTTCGAAACTGTAAAACCACAGCCGAGGACGATCGCGCCAGAACGGTGGAATGCGGAGAGCCAGTGAGATGTTGGCGATTTCGGGCTGGACGACGGGCTGGGTTGGCTGAACGGTGGCATTTTCTTGTTCCATGGTGGACGGGCAGAGATTTGTTGCTGGATGATTTTTTTTTCTTGATTTTTCCTGGTAGCCGGGCAGGGATTCCTCTTCTTTCTTGTTGTTTCTTCTTTGTAGCGTAGTCGGTGGTCACCACTTTGGCGAGAGAGATACTTGAATAATACTCCAATTGTTCAGAAGGAATGGAATGGTTTATTTACAAAATTGACACGTATTTATACAAAATTATTTACATTCAAACATTACAAGTGTGAATTTTTGTTGCGATATGATAACCAATCATAAGTTAGTATTCCAGTTTACATCCATATTTGGTGGCGCATTTTGACGATGGTGCGCGCGGGGAGCGCGGGACGAACTGGATACCGCGTGACGTGCTTGGCCGTTCCAATAAAACTAGCTCGCGCAATCTCGCAGTCCTTTTCGACGGCGGCGCTCGGAACGGTGCGGACGTGCGGCGAGCGGCGAGCGGCGAGCGGCGAGCGGCGAGCGGCGAGCGGCGAGCGGCGAGCGGCGAGTTTCCATGTGTTGTGATGTGAAGTGTTCATCCACGAACTGATGAAGAGTGAAGACCGGTGTGATGTGCTGCTTGAAGTGAATAGTCGTGTGCTGTGCTATTCTTGTTTCTTGACAACGACGTGTGATAAGCTCCATACAGCACGTGCATGTTCAACCAAATCTTGTTTCTATGACAACTCGCCGTTTCTTTGACAATGCGTCGCCATAAATAAAATGCTTGCATGATGTGTGTGTTGTGTTTTCTTTCTTGGTGTCCTTAAAAGAGTTCTTCTTAGAGCTGGTACTTGTAACTGTTTCTAAAGGTTGTTCTATCAAGGTAATTTGGTAAGTACAGAGGTAATGGTGTAGCCACAGTCTCATCGACACTATGAAGAAGAAGAATTTAGTTGTTTGTTCCTTGGTTTTGTCTTTAAATTCAGTAATTCCTTCAGAAAGGCTCTAGGCCTGTTTACGTTTTCACAGCATAAAGTAATTCGCGATAAAATACCAGTTCAACCTGATGATGAGTATGAAATGAGGCAAATCTCATATCATTTCATTCATATCAAGTGGGTTACATGTTCAACAGAAGCTGTTTACACTGGTGTCAGTGTTTTTTGAACCCGCCTTCCGGCTTCAGGCGTGGTTCTAACTGCTTAACTTGCCTTCCGTAGCACGTTTTTATTATCAGATAATCAGGCGATTCAACCCTGCTTTTTTCTCGTGGGAATGAAACTCATGACCTCTAATTCCAAGGAAAATCAATTGATCAAAAACTTGACGATTCTATGGAATTATTTTTACTACGAAAATACATTTTCATATGTCGTAGTGTATATTTGTATAAAAAGTTTGTACGAGGTTAGCAGCCCATGTAGCGTTCCTCTTTTTTTTGTAGAGTTTGGAAAACGGGTGGTAAATTAAAGCAAATATGTAAATCAAGAATAAACTAGATTGCAGTTTGAGTTAGTGCTTGATAACGTGTTAAATTTAATTCGTTTGATTCATATTCTTTTGATACAATAAAATAACAGATTCATAAATGTTTTCGCTCTTAGTTTATTAGGTGGGCCGCAAGTCTGTATGCTTACTTGAGATGGGCAGCGGGAAGAAATGCAAGAGGGAAAAAATGAAATGCAAGAAGAAAAGGGAAAAAATAATTAATTACCATTTATTCCAGGGAATTTTCAAAAAATCGGGATTAAATTGGTAATTTTAAGGGAAGGCTCTAGCTAGTGCTTACTTCTCAACTACTAAACTACCTCAAAAGGTAAAGATATGTCCGTCTGTCACAGTTCATATTTTCTCTGTAATTAATCTATTTTGTGACGCTACCCAGAGGTTGTCTGGAAGAGATTGCTTAGCAAAAAGTCCACCTTTGCTTCACAGTTTTTAAGCACCAATCATTTAATCTTCAGTATGTAATGTCGGCTATGAAGATATATTGTATTGTATTAATTTTATAACGGTAGGTTGTGTGCCCACATTTCCAGCTGATGATCACAAATACACTTGCCTAGCTATTCTTACAATCTCCCTAAAATTCATTCATTCATTCTAACGCCGATAAAATGGCAACATTGAACCCTATCACCCGTACATTCTTATAAATTTTTGAATATTCGTCCAGCCATAGTTAGGAATCTCTCATAAAAACTTGCCATTTATTGCTTCACATTTCGTGACGTGCAAGAATTTATTGTGAAGAAAAATGGCTGAATTTTTCATCGATTTATACAGTCACGTGAACGTCTAAAAAATACTTTCATCTTTTGTTCTCTATTTCGTTCGCGTTGCAGTTCAAATTTAGTTATAAAATATAGCAGTACTTTGTTGATATTGTAATTATGTATGGTACGAAATTTACGTCTAAAATCTTTACCAACATTCACTTTTGACTCTATTTCATTCGCGTTACAGTTCAAATTTAGTAAAAGATAATAGCAGTAATTTGGTTATTTGGTACAAAATTATTTCAATAAATAAAGAACTCTTTACGATGCTAACTGTCAAGATATATAAAAAAAATGTATTTATAATCGCAATGGCTGTTAAATAAATATTACTGCAGTAGCTGTGTTGATTATTATCACTACTACCACTAAAATTTGACATTTAAAAAAGAAATACTCTAAGAAAAATATTTTTTAATAATTTCGATATTTCATGTTTCGAGAGTTAAAAAAAAACTTATCACTTTAACACAAAACGGAACGAAACTATTGTATTCAACGTTCCTATTTACGTAATAGCATTTAGAATACAAAGCTTCAGCGTCATGCATGGGTATTTAAATGAAAATCGTTGTTTGAAACTTTCCAGTTTTATTATACCACTTCTATTCTCTTTGCGAACATTGTCTCTGAGAAATATCTGAACAAACAGTAATACTTTCACCATTACATAAGTCTAGATGGCAATTTAGGATAATATCGAGTTGCAGACAGACTTAAAGGAAATACAGACGTTCCAAGCTCTGAAGATGCCAATCGCTTTAATTTTAAGGTTATTATCAAAACCAAACTACGGCCAAAAGTGCTCTCTTTGAGATCTATTATTCACTCAAAAACTATTTTCAATGGTTTTCGTTCAGCATTAATGGAGATTCGGTTTTGAGCGATCTCAAAAAAGCTTAGTTAGATGGTTTGGTTTTGATAATCAAGTTAAAACGTGTGCCATTGCGTTCCTGAACGTTTTTTCTGTCACGTACGGGTTTCACTCACAAAACGCGAACTCTGTGACACCGCCATCATTCCACTCGCATCGTGACAAAACACACACATAGATGCTATTTTCGGGTTTAACTGTTAATTCAACCATGACCCGTCTGCACATTTTTAAGGTCATGTGTCGAGTTTAGCTTAGAGTTTTAAAATAAACAGACAGGGCACGAACTAAAATGCTATTTGTCTGATGTACGGTGCAAATTGTCACGTCTGATGTAATTTAATTCTTTGTATATTCCACACAACATGCTTTCTGCTTCACTGTTGCACTTATCTTCAATTTTTTTTTTTCAGCAGTTGTTTGTTGATGTGTAGATAAGGAATAAGGCACGTCAAGCCGTTGGACTCGGTTGTTGTCAATAGATTTGACTTTTCAACCGATTTCCAAAAATTCAAACAGGAGGATGTTCAGTTTGAGAAAGATATCTGACACAGCCTTACGATGTCTCTCCCTCGCGTATGAAGCTCTTCGGTTCAGAATATCTTCAAGATGGCCCAGTAAACCATTGGAACTCGGTTTTAGTTTTTTTGGGAAAAGATTACGTGTACTAGTAGTACGCAAATTGCCTATTTTCGATAAACGGCCGATTTCATATAGTTCGTAGTATTTTTTACTAGCTGTGCCCGCGGCTTCGCCCGCGTGGAATTCCGTTTGTGTCACGGAAAAAAGTAGCCTATGTCACTCTCCAGGTCTCCAACTATCTCCACACAAAAAATCACACCAATCCGTTGCTCCGTTTTAACGTGAAAGAAGGACAAAGAAACAAACACACTTTAACATTTATAATATTAGTATGGATTATATTATAATTATAATATTATATATATTATAGTATAGTATATAGTATGGAAGTATGGATATGTCGAGAACTTCATAAAGTTAGGCTTCTTCCCTCCCTCTTGTCTACCTGCATTAAATTTATAAATGATCTTGAAATCACTTTATTCGCTCTCTGCCTTTGTAACAGTAGTACGAGTATAATGTACGTACATCGGCAATCATCAAACAATAGTCTAAACAGCATACCTATTAAGACTAAGGTGCAACAGACTCTAAAAAGCCAAAAAATCAATGTGGAGTCATTCATTCATATCTAGTGAGTTACATGGTCAATCGACCCTGTGCACAGTGTGCGCCCTGGTGTCAGAGTTTTTTCGAAACCGCCTATTGGCCTCTGACGTGGTTCCTTTAACGGCCATCTAATGGCAGCCGGGCGGCTTAACATGCCTTCCGAAGCACGTAATTGAGGGATAGACCTCCGTAATTATAAAAAATACAAACGGTCGTTAAGTATATATTAACTAAATTATTTTTCTGGTGCAATAAAGTGTTTATTATTATTATGTATCTTCGCTTGGGATTCACGGGTTACCCCGGTCCTTTCCCGGGTTACTCCGCTTGCGCGGAGAATATTATTATTTTGTTAAGTCCCTTTCTGTCTTATCTATTTTTTTACGTGAAAGAACTAAATGAAACATATATTAGGTAACTTTGGTTGTTGAACGTTGCCTAATTTTTATTAGTAAGTTGGAGAGAAACTAGTTCTTTTTAATTGTGCTTTTAAGCTAGCTAAAATTATCAGATTTTAAAAAGATCTCTATTACGGACTAACTTTCAGGGATGCTGAAGACCGGGCGAAGTGCAGACGCAAAAGTAGGAAAGTTGGACCCTTGGCTCCGAAGCAAACAGCTGAGGATGCAACCGGGAAGGCGCTAAGATGATGATGAAAAAGATCTCTATTACATTACTTCTTTGCAATATAACCCCGTATAAGTGGATTACTTCGACATGAGCTCACGTTTTAAATCGAATGAAACTTATATGAGGTAAATTGAATTTTCTCTTCACGAGGAATATCTCTGTGACTTATGGTCTGAGAAATGTTGGGTTTTCGACGACATCGATCTAATGTTATTCAATTTTGCTCATAATTTTTATTATATTTTTTCCGTAGTCTTTTACTTTTGAATTTAGCCAGTAACAAATAAAAATTATTGAACAAAATGTTTAGTCAAACGATTCTGTAGTCAAGTATCAGACTATGTGAAGTGGTAGGAAAACTGCACTTAGCGATTTCCAGTTGCATTTGGACGCAAGATAATCACATGAAAACAAAGTTTTGGCCAATTAATAATCATACTATCCATACTCCATACTAATATTATAAATGTGAAAGTGTGTTTGTTTCTTTGTCCTTCTTCCACGTTAAAACGGAGCAACGGATTGATGTGATTTTTCGTGTGGAGATAGTTGGAGACCTGGAGACATAGGCTACTTTTTTCCGTGACACAGACGGAATTCCACGAGGGCGAAGAATATAATGAAGAAATTCTGCCATTCGAGAACCTTTCTATTCTACCCAATCGCTTTTCCGCCCTATATGCTCCGACCACTTCTATAAGCTACTCGTAATCTGTTGGGCAATGCCTGTAACTTTGATTCTCCTACGGATATCTTGATTACTTAACCAAGTATAGCCCAAACTAGTACTATTACTTAAATTAATCGTAGAAATCGTCAAATATTCGCGTTTATTCATACAATTACTCGTCCCAAAACCATTGGCTAGCTTTAACATCTGTTGAAATGAGCATTCCGTTTTCATCCTTTCAACGACATATCCTTTCACAAACCTTCTGAAAGATATCTGAGAGAGAGAGAGAAAGACTGAGAGACATCAAAATTAAAAATGAAACGTGAACAGCCTAAATCCATTACATAATTAAAGTCTTTCAAAGCAAGGGACGTATTTCGTATCTTACTAGTTGATAATGACACAAAAGGTTGAAAAGGAATATTATCTGCTGTGATATCGTACCCATGTCGTGTAACTGGACAAATGGGTTATTCAAAGCATTGAAAAATTTATGAGGACATTTTGTATAGTACTGTGAGACAAGTATCGTTTAGTAGCTGCTTTCCTTAGTTTATTTCGCTTTGTATCAGTAATATCGTGCCCTGACCATGGAGTAATTACAAAGAGGAGATGCCGTTTGAAATGGCGCAGTAATATGATCATTGGCGCCTCGCCGACACAAAAGTGGGCGGAGCTTGTCATTGCTCGTGCTCCATGATTGAAGCGACGTCTGAAACCAAGCACCCCGCACGTCTGCCTTCCGCCCCGTATAGCCTCACAGACGCTTTCTTACAAAACGCTTATTACGGCATCTCCTCTTTGTAATTACTCCATGGCCCTGACCCTAGAAGCCCTATTTTTTGAAAATATTATTCACCAGAAATCGTAGAGTTCAATGAAAATCGTTCGACTCACCGAATAATACAATTTTTTTTTAAACAACTTACTAGGCAAACAGTCATTACGGCCTACCTGATGGTAAGTGATTACCGTAGCCTATGAACGCATGAACGCCTTCAACACTCTTCGTTCTTTATGTTTTATATTAGGGATGAAAGCACCTATTGAGACATCTTTCACGCACTTTATCTATCTTGTACTTTACTTGTAAAACCATTCCTGTAAGTGATGGATCTATCAATAAAGTGTATTCTATTCCATTCTATCATTAAAACAAACACTCCAGAAATAGACTAAAAAAAATAATAGTTCGAATGTTTTGCGTGACTCGTATTTTTCGAAAATATGACTCCTGGGCGACTATTCTTTGTCGAATGCGACATTTGTGGCTCCGGCTCCGAGATTCGGCCATTGGAGGTACCGTTCAGAAACAAGCTACACGAACAGCTCTATTAGAGATGATTAATAAATAATTAATCAGGCAGATGTACCAAAACTACCAAAATGTACTACTACATTCATTGCAATAGTTAAATTCCCCCTTTGTACAAATTCTTTGAATTTGTATCAACAAGTATATTTTTTTTTTGATAATGGTACAAAAGAGGTAATAAAAAGTCTATCTATATATCGATTTCAAAAGTATTCATCATCAAGAGTTCAAACTAATAATTAACATAATTTGTTTATTTAACTTTGCCTTCTATCATAGAATTTTGAAGTGCATCCCATCTTTTCTCAAAATAACCGCCATCGAAAATCATTCTCGAACCTTCGAAAAGGCCTTTCTCATAATTATTGTGTGTTCACAGGAATCCCGTATCTTAGGATTGATAGGAAACAGAGATACTGGCCGGCTGTATTTTATTCCCAGTATTTCTCGGAGCCATTACGCGTAATCGAAAAAATATTTATTTCCTATCTGATTTACTGCGGTCGTGATGTTGTTTCGTTTTGATTTTGTTTTGCTTTAACCTTGAAAGAGAGAGATAAAAATATTTTGCCATGTTATTTTTTATTTACAAGCACTTGTCAAATAACGTTGCGTTCGTTCACGCTTTTAGCAAAGTAGATAGTTTTAGTAGTTTGCAGTAAATAACTGGTTAGTTCTTGCAACCTTAATTTCCGCACAGTTACACCCGAATCAATTTAATTTTTCGATGTATACTTATGGAACTAAAATTTACATATCTTTTACCAATTATGTCTTATGTTTTTAGCGATTTTCACAAATTAAATTAAAATATTTACGGTTTTTTATCGCGTTTATTAAGTATTTATTCATTTTGATACTTAACACTTCAAACAATTTACAACGTTCATGGTCGCAGGTAGACTACAAAAAGGTGTAAAATAATTCATCATCCCAGCATGTATTCCTAGTTGCATCGTCAGCTTACGCTTCGGAGCCTAGGGTACGCTGTAAGTCATGGTCCTAGATTTGGCGGAACTGGTTATTACAATGGGACTGCCGTCTGACCTCCGTAACCCTTTTTTACAGGGAAACCAAACCAACAGGAACATGACCTGAGGTGTGTTAGTGCCCAACATTGTCAGAATTTTTCAGGCTGCCCCAAAGCATCTGACACAGCCTCACGACTGCTATCTATCGATAACAACCGGGACCCACGGCTTAACGTGAAAAGTGTTAAATAATTAATTGTAATAAACGCGATAAAAACTGAATTAAAAGAAGAAAAAAAGTTAGTCAAAAATATTATTTTTAGACTTTATTAATGAAATAAAATGAAATGAAATCTTTTATGTTCAATATAGGATATAAATATCACTTATTGACGTCAATTTACTTATATTAAGTTTTTTAGTTTAGTTAACTTATTAAGTTTACCATCACTTCCAAAGCGCAAGTGGAGAAGAAGCGGCGTCACAAACTCCACTGCAGCATTTTCTTTCTAGTTTCTTAAGAAATTATCTTTATACGTAAAAGCGTGAAAAGTTCACTTCATACCTTATTTTCTAAGGTAGAATATAATTAGCGCCGATAATAGGTGCCTGTAATGATATTTTTCACCCCGCTACTATGGTGACACAATAGATATACGGTTGAATTATTTCATAAAGGGTTGGGTTGATTATGCAGGTCGGTAATCGCTTTAGATAACATAGGGTAAAAATGTTATATCCCCGCAAATGCCATACATAGTACCACACAAACAGTTGTTTTATACCGAATTACCGTTCTACTCATTCTTTGCGTGTCGATGCTATTATACGAAAAATACATCCATGCTAATATTATAAATGCGAAAGTCTGTCTTTCTGTTACGCTTTCACGGCCAAACCGCTGAACGGATTTGATGAAATTTGATATGAATATAGTTAAAGACCCGGGTCAAACATAGGCTACTTTTTGACGGAAATTACTTTTGATCAGGTGGGCGAAGCTGCGGGCAACAGCTAGTAAATTATAAATAGAAAAAAATCTAAATTTGGCTCCCAACCATAGATTTAGATATTTTCTCAGATTGACGCCACCTGAACAGCTCTGTCAGAGGCCAAAAATAAGTCATTCATGTTGTAGGACTGTTAGCGATAAGTTCCCCTTTGTACACATTGTTCAAATTCGTGTCCAGATGTATAATTTTTGTAAATGGCACAATAATGGGTATATATTATATACCTAAGCAGATAGCTATCTAAGGCACCAAAACATAGGCTTTCTTCTTTGCGTAATAAGGCCCAATATATAGAAAACTAGCTGTTTTCCGCAGCTCCGCCTGCGTCAAAAAGTACGAGAATGTTTGACCCCGGGTCTTCAACTATATTCATACCAAATTTCATCAAAATCCCAGCGGTTTGGCCGTGAAAGCGTAACAGACTTTCGCATTTATAATATTACTAGCTTTTCCCGCAGCTCCGCCTGCGTCATAAAGTAGCCTATGTTTGACCCCGGGTCTTCAACTATATTCATACCAAATTTCATCAAAATCCGTTGAGCGGTTCAGCCTTGAAAGCGTAATAGACAGACAGACAGACAGAAAGACAGATAGATTTTCGCATTTATAATATTAGTATGGATACTAGTATGAATATGGAAGTATGGATTACGTAAACAGGTATAGAGTTGACCCCTTAAATTTAATAAAAATCTACATAGAAATGAAAAGAATAGCAAACCTATTTTGCTATTGAGCTAGCAGTAATGCATCACTAGTCCTTTGGGAATGCAGGTAGTTAACATCGAAGATGGTAGTTTATCATCGAGTAATTTCATTGCTTCATCCTTTCAAGAATATGAAATAAGATTTTGGTTTTTCATAATATTATTATTTCATTTATACGCTGTAAATATAAATGGAAACTGTGTACAAGGGTTCTTGTTATTTCTAAATAAAATTTCTTCCAGCAGACCCGCGACAGGAACTGCGAAAAAAAGAGGCAAAGTGGCGTACAGGAAAAAAAAAATGTTGGTGAAGACTCCTATTTTAATATAGAGACATCGGTCTGTTACAATTCTAATAAACTTATAAGTATAGATACTTGATTCACATTCACATAGTTTCAATTTAATAACCTGGGATTAATAGGCTAGTTTCCTAAAAAAATGTAATAAGTTAGTTAATCAAAAAATATTGGAGACGTATTTTTTCTTTTGAAAATTAAACAAAGAATGGTAAAGATATGGCGCGTTAAAGTTCCGTGTGACGTCACAGTGTGCTACACTTTTTCGTAATATGTGACGTCACGAGCCCCCACTACTAAACTTTGATGCGTTAAATTTTTATAATTTATCACTCAATTGACATAAGAAAAAATACGTCACTAATATATTTTGATTCCCTAAATGACGAACTAATTTTAATGTTAATCTGTTGACCCTGGAAACTAGCCTATTGTATCAAGGATTTAAAGCTATCATTAAAATACCAACTGAATTCATGTAGCATTTTAGAAACACCTTAAAATTTAAAAATAAAAAGTATAATTAACTGTCGTCATAAACGCGATAAAAACCCGTTTAAAATAGTTTAATTTAATGTGTAACAATTGCGGAAACATAAGAAATAATTATGAATACTTATGAAAAAACTCTAAACCCAAGTAGATACCTCTATTAGTTTTCCCGAGTATCCAAACATATCTACATATGTAAAACTAAACAAGGGAATAAGAGGTCCGATTTAACAGGTAGCAAAGTGGAGAAACGGAAAAAGGGAGCTCCCAGGGGAATGTTGACAGTTACTTAATAGTGTTTGCATAGATATTAGAAAATCGTAGATATGACCATTTTGATATTTTGTTTGAGTCAATCTATACTTCCATACTAATAAATGCGAAAGTCGGTTTGTATATATGTTTATCTGTTATGCTTTAAGAACTAAACTTGATGAAATTTCATATGAAAATACTTGGTCTAGCTACTTTTTCACGCAGGCGGATCTGCGGGACACAGCTAGCAAACTATATAGTGCCGACTACTTTCGTTTGATTAGTTGATTAATTCATTCAAGTAACTCATTTGGCACGACTTGAGTTAGAGTAGCATAAAATGATATACAATTTCCCACATTCATTGGCAGATTCATTTGAGCGATGGAAGCCTATTGAAACGTTTTTTTTTTTTATATAAAAGCAGTCTTCTGTTATTAGGAACATGTTATAAGTAGACTGCATACACTGGGCGCCTGTTCAAGGATCTTGAGAGACAATTTTGAATGCCAGACTTGTCAAAAAAAATGACGGACGTCACTTTAGGAGCTAGTCAGCTACTATGTTGTTTTTCTAGAAATTTTGAATTCATCTTATCTCTTAAGGCGGGAGAATCCCTCTGGTCCTAAGTCTTTCAAGCTGCCCTACAGTTCACTGCTTATGTGACTTATCTTTTATCTACTTTCGTTTCTTCTTGTCGAGTCGAAATGGCTGACTCTTCACATTCGTTAAGACCAATTAGTGGCCACGGTCACCGCCCTAAAACTTTCGCTATATAAACAACAATATTATCTAACCTTTCTACCAGACTCTGCATCAATCATTGTATTACCAAAGAGCCTATTGGGAAAACAGTTCATGTAAAAATAAATCAAAATAAACTCATTTCTAGACGTCTGCAGATAATAGTAGAGAGGACGTTGCCAACTTTTCAGACCTGTAATGAGCCCATGGAATTGCTTTAGAGGATATATAGCGTTTTGTGGAAAATTGAGTTTTAAAATGCTATATCGATGAGTTTGTTTTAATTATACGAATTTAGCAATTTCTAGATATTGTTAAAAAGACGTAAAACACATACCAGAATATTAGAAATTTGTATCTGTTTTGTTTTCTAATCATAGAGAATTCTGAATAATGGAAATCTAAATCAATTAACAATTTTCGGAGCACATTACAGTGTCATGATGCTATAAATGCTGTTTTGAAAAGGTTTTTATTCCAAAAAGCAATTAAATAATACAATAAAGGAATTTGAAGACGGCAAATTTGCAACTACAAAATAAATTTAATTCAGTTTTCGATTGAAAACATAATTTCAAAGGAATAAATAACAACAACGGTTCCAGGACATTATAAACTTGCAGCTTTTCAAACTTCTGTTTCGAAAAGGTAGTATTTTTATACAAAAATAATATAGATAGGTACCAGGATATCAGATATTTGTAGACGGCCAATTCACAAACAGAAATTCAGTTTTCTATTGAAAACATAATAAATATAAACATGATTTCAAGAAATAAACGGAATTTCCTCCCTCGTACACTGCGATTATGGAATGAACTCCCTGCCATGGTTTTCCCTAGTGACTATAACATGGGAGCCTTCAAAAAGGGCGTGAAAAAATTCAGGGTCGGCAACGCGCTCGTACATCTTCGGTGTTGCAGGCTACGGTAAACACTTACCATCGGGTGGGCCGTACGCCTGTTTGCCTAATTAGTTGTATAAAAAGAAAATATCGCAGTACATCACGGTACCAGGACATTATGAACTTGCAGCTGTTAAAACCGCTAATACTATTTACGGTCGGAACAACTGGGGAGCGGAACTGAATAAATTACCAAGAGATAGCACACTTCTAGTTTTAACAAGCTTCTATTGAATTTATTTTAAAGTGTATTACTGCGTGTATTGGATTAAATTTCCTGTTGGTATTGAAACTTTAATTTTATATAATTCTTTAGTTTACTTTATTTTCTTTCAAGGATACTTGTCTATTCTTATTTCTATAAAAATCAATTGCTGTTCATTAGTCTCGCTACAACTCGAGACCGGCTGGAGCGATTTGGCTATTTTTGGTTTTGAATTATTTGTGGAAGTCCAGGGAAGGTTTAAAAGGTGAATATATTCGGAGGCGCTACGAAGTTTGTCGGGTCAGCTAGTCTTAAATATATTGCCAGTTTGTCAGCTTAGTACAATATATGTTGCAATGATGTAGGCAACGGACAACCTCCGGTGCGTAATAGTTAAGACGTCACATCATTTAGTAGGCTAGTCTAGAGCAGGGTTTTCCAATCAGGGGGGCGTGCCCCCCTAGTGGGGCGTAGAGAGATGTCAAGGGCGGCTTGAGACGTTTGTGTTTTCAATAGAAAAATTATTTAAATGCGTTTATGAAGTAAACACTGTAGGTAGAATATCACATTAATTCATTCAGTCGATCACCGTTTGCGAGACTGGCTTTTCAGCTCTGGTTTTAATAAAAACTAAGCAGCGAAATCGTCTGGGCGTCGATAGCGACCTGATGATAGCTCTGGCAAAAACTGAACCTAGGATCGACCAACTGGTACAAAGAATGCAAGCTCAAGTACCTCACTAGTATTATCACTATAATTCTAGTACTCTTATAGATTGGTTGATAAAAACGTTTTAATTTAGTCAAAGTTCATTTTGTGATTATTTTTGTACAAATTACATTAAAATAAATGTTATTTTTACATTATTCAACAAGATAAATTAAACGATTTATATTGTAGGTACTTACTTACTGATAAAAATATTGGGGGGGGGGGGGGGCATGAAAATATTATTTTTCATCCGGGAAGCCTTGATGTAAAAAAGGTTGGGAAACCCTAAGTCTAGAGAAAAAATGTTTTCAAATTATCCATATAATAAAATTATATTACTGACTAGGATTTATTTTGAAGCTAGCTTGATCTGTCTTATTAGGTATATTTAATTAAAATTTACCAATTTTGAGTAGATAAATAATTTTCAGGAACTAAACCCAATTTTTTTTTAAATTAACTGGAAACCATGTTCATGCTTATAGCAATATGCTAAAAAGCTCTTTCACACGAATTTTCCATATGAACGATAATAAAACGAGTTTTTAATATCCACTTTATAATAAAACAAAAATTTTCCCGGCAAAATTTTTAATTAACGCAATAATGCCATGCCGTTAATTTCGGAACGCCTATAAATATTCATAAAACTCATATTAATGAAGAAATACAATGGAGCACCATGTCTCCTGACATTATGGTTTTCGGGAATTTTCCCGCAAGTGACGTTAGTAGACATTGTTAGATAACAATTTGAATTACTTCGCCTTTGTACTCATGTCTCTTAATGTTAATTGGTTTTTGTGCTGTATCTTTTCTTTTATGTATGTAAATGGTGCAATAAAGTGTTCATTCATTCATTCAATCATTCATTGAATATTGATTATATTGTTTTTTATTCTACCAGAGGTATAGAGCACAAGATACTTATTTTTTTTCTGTCCGTGATGTCTCGACAGGTGACGCCTGTGAATTAGTGCTGGGTATTGGCATACGTCGATACCTAGCGTAACGCTGAGGCGTCACCTATTGAGACGTGGTCGGATCACGCGTAGAATGTCCATACATACATACCATCACGCCTTTTTCCCGTAGGGGTAGGCAGAGACTACGGATTTCCATTTGCTACGATCCTTACAGACTTCCCTCGCTTCTTCTACGCTCATCACTCTTGGCATACACGCTCGTCGATTACGGGTACTCCTGACATCTCCCTTAAAATGTTGTGATGTAAATTGTATTTTTTATTCTTTTCTTTGTGTGTGATTCATGATCATGTCTTAATAAACAATATTCTATTATATTACCACCTACATATTTATTATTATTATTTATTATTATTACTGTACCTATAACCTTGTAAACTACCTGTGTTTCAAAATAAAGACATTTGTATTCTTGATATTCTATATTTTATTTTACTGTGTGCAAATAAGTGTTAAATAAATAAATACTTAATAGAAATTAACCTAAAAATTATCAATTTTCATTTTAATATTTAATGTTGTGATATGTGGATGATTGTTAACAGTAGGGTATTATTGGGGATTTCAAAACAGGTAGTTTTCATCACACCGCTCATTTCATTCGCTCAGTGTGATTAAAACTACCTATTTTGAAATCCCCAATAATACCTTTGGTTTTTCAGTTATGATCCCTCGTATAAAACACCTTACCTAAAAATAAAATAAATATAATTGCAAAGTTATAACGCTTCATTTTGTCAAGATATAGCATAGGCAACAGTCAAGTTGAATAGACTGTCTAATTATGAAATTTATAAAACAAAGAGAATCCTTAAAGTTACAATGTATTTGCCCTACTACGCTGACGAATGGGGTTAAGAGGCACGGTAACTTATTGCCGAATACTATTCGTTGCATTATATGCGGTCCATCCAATTGTGGAAAGACAAATTTAATGATAAGCCTATTGTTGCATGAAAATGGTCTACGATTTCATAATCTGTATGTGTATTCAAAATCCTTATACCAACCAAAATACTTATTTCTAGAAAAAGTATTAACTATGGTGCCTGGGGTATCGTTTTACAAATATAGTCATAATGCTGAAGTGTTGAATCCGCAGGAAGCTGCTCCAAACTCTATCATAATATTTGACGATATTGCCTCTGAAAATCAAAATAATGTACGGGACTATTTCGCTATGGGACGTCATAAAAATATTGACTCTTTTTATCTTAATCAAACTTATACCAAAATACCGAAGCAACTTGTGAGAGATAATTCCAATCTCATTGTATTATTCAAGCAAGATGATGTAAATTTAAAACACGTTTATGAAGAACACGTGGGTTCTGATATGTCATGGCACCAATTCCGTGAATTGTGTTCCATTGTATGGAAGGACCTGTATGGTTATGTTGTAATAAATAAGGATTGTCAACGAAATAAAGGATGTTACAGGATGAAATTTGATACATTTATAGTTATAGATTAGCATTCATAAGAAACTGTCATGATGATAACAGCTCAGTTTATGTGAGAATCTGAACAAGAACGGATTATAAAAATGGAAAAAAATCTAAAAGAACAAATTGTGAAATCCGCAGCGGCTGTAAAAAGAAAGGTTCGTATGATAAGAGATACAAAAAATGATAACAATATGGCTTTAGAAACGATATTCAAACCTATAGTTGATCCAATTAATCAACTTTCAAGTAAAAATAGTAAACAAAGTAGAAAATATGAAGAAGAACAAGAGATCAATTACACTAACGAAGAACCCGAAAGGAAAATAAAGAAATTAAGTGAAAATGAAGAATCATTTTTTAGTAAAGAAAATTTAAATGAATCATTTGACGAGGAAGAGCACGATGAAGAAAACTTTGATTCTCTTGAACATAATTCTAACAAAACCCTTACTGTATCACCCTCCGAACATAACATAAGTGACGAGTCTTTCAAATCACTTCGCTCATCACCGAGCTCTAAAGATCATACCTATCTTGATGATATGATGATGTCTTGGACATCCGAAGTACTAACCGATATTCCTTTTGGGATCAGACATGATCGCGGAAAAGTCTTGCTAGGCAACACACGTATCTTTGATCAAGACCTAACATGGAAAATAGGAACTCATATAATTAAAAAGTCACCAGGCTTACAAGAATTACTCTTTAAGAAAGTACCAAACTTGGATGTAATAACAGAAGAAGATTTACTACATTATAAATTGCTGCTTATTGAAACCAATGCTCATAGACGTAACTACGACCCGAAGAAACCTATTAATAGCAACAAAGGTTTCAAATACCTTAACATCATTAAACCTCTATTTAAATTTACAAGAACTCTAACTACTAGTACCGAGAGTCTTTCAGAGGGAGCAGGTATGAAACTGTTGAAAAATCTTTATAAAAATACTGATTTGGTTTATTGGAATGATCCGAATGAGTTGGTAGAACGATTAAAATTATTGTTAGGATCTCGGGCAGCTGGCAACACTGGATTAGACAACGAAATTATTGAAATTATAACAAAATTACAAGAAGCTGGGATTGTGAATGTAGAACTTAAAGAGCATTCACCAGGAAAATTAAGCAGTATTATCTCAGTTCTCAAATAAAATTGACGAGGACAGTATCGAGAATATTTTAAAGGAACTACAGGAAGCAAACATCATCGATAAAATTATATAAAGAGAATGCATTGAGTAATTTGAGCAGTCTTCTTATAATATTCGATGTTTATAGTTATTTTGCAATGAATATAGACAAATTTGGTCACCACATTCATAAGCGTTTAAGACTTTCTGAATATATTGACAGTCTTAACAATACATTAACAAAATCGGAAACAGGAGATTATAATCTAAAACAAGCAAGATTGAAGGGATTATTACATCCAGAGGAAGACAACGACGCTGTCAACAAAGCCTACTTAGATAAAGAAATTCAACATTTAAGAGCTGAACTAAAACAAATCCAAACGAATTTAAAAAATTATCTTAGTGTTTTGGAAAAAGTAGTTTCGTCTAATGTGAGTTCCAGGCACTATACAAAAATTGATACAGATTCAGCGAATTCAAAGTTAAATAAACAATGAATAAACAAAACATAGTTGACGAGCTCCATAGATCAGCGAGAAGGAATTTCCCGCGTCGTTGTACGATCATAAAAGGCATAGACGATTTATGGCAAGCTGATCTAATAGACTTACAAAAATATGCACAGTTCAATAAAGGATACAAATATGTATTAGTTGTTATAGATGCTTTATCAAAATATGTCTGGGTTGATCCCATAAAAGCAAAAACAAAAGACTGTGTTACGAATGCTATGCAGCACATCTTGACTGAATCAACCCGAAAACCTAGTAATTTGCAAACAGATTTAGGTAAGGAGTTTTACAACGAAAACTTTCAAAGATTGATGAAGAAATATAAAATAAATCATTATTCTACTTATTCTGTAAAAAAAGCATCAATAGTTGAACGAGTAATAAGAACACTAAAAGGTCATTTATACAAATTATTTAGTCTTTGCGGGCGGTATCAATGGTTAGGCAGTAATTTGAAATCCGTTGTTCAACGTTATAACATCACACCTCATAGAATAACAAAGTATAAACCAATAGACGTAAATAAGTATAATCAGACTTTGGTTAAGGCTAATATAAATAAAACTCAAAAACAACATATCACGAAATCTCTGTTTCATGTTGGTGATCATGTTCGTATTAGTAAGTATAAAGGAGATTTCAGCAAAGGTTATACCCCTAACTGGTCAACTGAAATATTTATAGTTAAAAAAGTTAACTGTACGAAACCACCAACTTATCAAATAGAAGACAGACATAAGCAACTTATTTTAGGAACATTTTACGATTACGAATTACAGAAGACTAAGTTTCCAGATCTTTATCTAATTGAAAAAGTTATAAAAAGAAAAGGAACTAAATTGTTTGTAAAATGGTTAGGACTTAGTGATTCCGAAAACAGTTGGGTTGACAAAAGTGCACTGTTGCAGTAATATAAGTCAAGTAATGGGGAGTTAAACATCAGTTTCTGCTTATTCATGAAGGAAGGAAGTGGTATTATTAACAGTTTAATTGATAAGTTACCGTTTGAACTACATTTACCTGGATATCAGTTTTGCGGTCCAGGAACAAAATTACAGAAAAGGTTATTAAGAGGTGATCGAGGTATTAACGAGTTAGACAGAGCGTGCATGTATCACGATATTGCTTATAATAACAGAGATATAAACATTCGACATAACGCTGATTTAGAACTTCTAAACATGGCAAATCAAAGGTTAAAATCCAAAAATGCTGGTAAAAGAGAAAAAATCGCCTCCTGGGTTGTAAAAAATGCTATGAAAGCTAAACTAAAAGCAGGCGCAGGAGCGCAATCATTTATGAAAGTTGTAAAAAAAATACATTCTGGTTTAAAAAAAATTAAATGTAAAGATAAAAACACTGCTATTAAATATGCGTATGCAGCTGCAAAAAAAATATTTACAAACAAACGTGGTATGCGCTTACCACGCTTTATACCCATTCCTAAGTGTGGTGGGTTTTTGCCTTTGATTCCAATCTTTGCTGGATTGTCGGCTCTCGGTTCACTAGCTGGCGGGGCAGCAGGTATAGCAAAAGCTGTAAATGATTACAAAGCCGCTAAACAGAATCTTCAAGAGTCTGAGCGTCACAACAAAACGATGGAAGCAGTTGCTCTTGGGAAAGGACTATACATCAAGCAGAACAAAAAAGGAGCAGGGTTATATCTGAAAGGTCCAAAAAACTAATGGAACGGCTACCCAAGCGACCACTTACTAATTTCGATTTATTAGAGTATGCTAACGATATACCTTATTTTCGTGGTGTGTTTATGAGAGATACTTTGCCTACGAAACCGAGAAAAATAGAGTGTGCAATACTCAACCTCGATAGTTGTAACAACCCTGGAACTCACTGGGTAGCCTACGTGAAGCTTGATAAGTATTCTGAATATTTTGATAGCTTTGGGAATCTAAAACCACCATTAGAGTTAATAAAATATTTGCAAAATACGTCAATTAAGTATAATTACATTCAACATCAGAACTTCGGTTCCACGAATTGTGGACATCATTGTTTGAATTTTTTAATAGATTTTTGGAAAAATGTATTTAAGTGAATAATAAATAAAAAAATATATCAGTACTAACATGTCTTTCACTGTATCCATAACTGGGGTGGGAGGCTCCTTAACAACAAACTATTCACCGACTCTAGAATTACGTGGAGATTATGAATGCGGTCTTTTATATTTTTCTACATTTAATTCGATTCCTAATATAGACGAGAGAAATAATAAATTCTACTATGGAAATGAAGTTATCGAGATCCCAGAAGGATCTTATGAACTTCAAGACATTCAAGATTTTTTAGAAAGTAATATTAAAAATGGTTCTTTTAAATTAACTTGTAACAACAATACACTAAAAACTAACATTTTCTGTTCCGAAGATGTTCATTTCGAAAAACGTGATTCAATTGGTAGAATTTTGGGATTCGGAAGAGAGACTGTGAAAGCTAATAAAATTACCGAATCTCGCTATCCTGTTAGCATTATATCAACTACCCTCGTGCGCATCGAATGCGATGTAGTGAGCGGATCTTTTGTGAACGGAAAAGCTAGTCATATTATTCATGAATTTGTACCCAACGTACCACCTGGTTATCGCATTATTGAAATTCCCAAGAACATAATCTATTTCCCAATCAATCAAAATTCAATTACTGATCTTAATATAAGATTGCTGGACGCTGAAAACAATCAAATCAATTTACGCGGTGAGGAGGTTCAGCTGTATTTACATTTTAGAAGAAAATGATTAATTTTAATAAAAACCCTGTTCCATCTTCTCTTCAAGTCAGTTTCAAGAAAACATCTCAGAAAAGAAGACCTCTACAGTCTTTACAGAAGAAACTTTCAAAAAATAACCAAGAATATTTGAAATTGGTAGGGTTATTAAAATGAATATTTTAAATATATCTCAACCAACAGCCTACGACAACAGCGTGGAAAGTTTCGAATTTCATTCATACAGGCCATACGTGACGAGTTTCAACAAGAATGATGAAATCCGAATACCTATTAACCAACAAGACTTGAACATATTACCATCTCTCAGCACTTTGTATATTGAGGGTAAAGCAAACTTATACAATAGTAAAACTAAAGAAATACTGTCAAGTGTTAGCTTTGTCAATAATCCTGCATTATTTCTATTTCAAGACATTCGGTATGAATTAAATGGAGTTGAAATAGATAGAATAAAAAATGCTGGTATTACTACAACCATAAAATCATATCTTTCCTTAAATGAAAATGAATCTAAATCTGCAAAAGTGTGGGGGTGGTCTCCTACTGGTACAACTAATGTTCATAACGGCTCATTCTCTGCTTCAATACCATTAAACAGAATATTGGGCTTCGCGGAAGATTATGAGAAAATCGTAATAAATTGTAAACATGAGTTAGTGTTACTAAGAAGCAACAGCAACCTTAATGCATTAAAATTAAATAGTGAAGAAATTGTTGACGATATAGTTATTAATAAAATAGTTTGGCGAGTTCCACACGTCAAAGTATCAGATCGTGAAAGAATTAATTTATTGAAACATCTAGAAAAAGATCGTGCTATAACATTAGCTTTTCGGAATTGGGATCTGTATGAGTACCCACTACTCCCCAGAACTCGCAAACATACTTGGGCAATTAAAACTACATCGCAAACTGAGAAACCGCGGTTCGTTATAATTGCGTTACAAACCAATCGTAAACATCAATCACAAATGTCAATGGCAGAATTCGATCATTGTAATGTTCGTGACATTAGAGTATTTTTGAATTCGTCGTATTACCCTTACGAAGGATTAAACATAAGTTTCTCAGAAAATAAGTTTTCTTTATTATACGAACAATATTCAAGATTTCAACAGTCTTATTATGGCCGTCGAGCAGAACCATTGATGAGCTTAAAAGAATTCAAAGATATTGCTCCATTATTTGTAATCGACTGTTCCCGTCAACAAGAGACTTTGAAGGGCTCTATAGATGTGAGAGTTGAAATAGAAACTGACCAAGAAATACCTGATCAGACAGCAGCATATTGCTTGATATTAAACGACTGTATATTTGAGTACAAGCCCTTGAGTAACATTGTTAAAAAGATATCATGAGCTCATATGTTTTTGTTGATATCCAAGGATTTAAAGATGACAATAATTACTTTATATTAAAAGAATTAGCAATAGCTACCCAAGAGTTTACTGAAGTGTTTTTAGTAAAACCTCCTTATTCATATACATATTTAACTAAAGAAGAAAAGAAACGCGTTCGATGGATTGAGCGACATAGAGGCATAACTTGGAGCGAAGGCTATATCGACTACAGAGAGTTCAAAAGGATAATTAAACACATTTTAACAGATAAAACAGTGATAATGAAGGGGCGTGAAAAGCAAAGTTGGATAAGTAATTTATGTAAAAATTGTTTTTTACTGGATATCGAAGAAGAAGGCAGCCCCAATTTCTCTATATTATATAAAACTTATTGTAAACCTGAAATTAAGTATAACTGTCTCAGTCATCAGCAAGTGTGTGCACTAAAAAATGTAATTTGTATTAAAAAATGGTATTATGATAATTGTATATTGTAATGACCAAAATTAATCTCTTAAATAAAACTTTTTAAATTAATATTTTTTTTCATTTATTGACTTAGCAAAAAAATTAATGTGTAAGAAATATTATAAGCCGTAATATTAACTAGTCTCAGTTTTTGGTGATGCTCTACTGTGATTATAATTACTCTATCTACATCATAAAAATTTAAAACAGCGACATCTACTGCGTTTATACTGAATCATTAAATGAATAAAAGTAAATATTAATTTGATCCAGTCAAATGCTAATAGATGGAGTTTTTTGATTAACATACAAAATTTGGTTTACTCTTTATTCTATATTCATAAACAAAGCTTATATTTTTACTCTTAGCCTAAAGGATAAAATTAAAAGTAAAATGATTGATTTAATATTTATTGATATAAATCACATTCTAACTATATAAGTAACTAATTATTGAATTTTCTTTATTACAAATAAGACATTGTTCTGTACAGATAAAACGTAATAATATTATAGAAACCTTAAAAAAGTAATTTACAAAATATTTATAAAACTCATATTACATACTAATTAAAACTAAAATTATCATTCGCTAATGTTTTTGCGATTTTATTAATAACATTTTCTGTGAGATCCAAAATATCGTCGACGGAGTCTTTTATGAGATACTGTGCATTTAATACCATTTTTTCCGAAACATCTCTGTTTACCAAGTCATTTTCTATGTCAAATACTTGTATTTTAATTACTTTTCTGGGTTTTCGATGCTCTTTTCTGATAACATAAGATGATGCTGACAATCCATCCATTTTTTTTCTCAACAAATCTTGTCGTTGTTCTTCCTTCTGTTTTTCAGCTGCTCTATTTCTTAACATTTCTTGGTAATACTCCTCCGCTTGTTCATAAGGGTCCTGAGCATCTTGAGAGAATAGTATCATTGTATCTTGAGAGTCAGACATGATCTGTAAAACAATGAATATTTTAATTTTTTACTAAACATTTTACATCATAATTAACAAAATTTGATTGTAATACTTACATTGCAATACCGATCAATTTTGTAAATTATAGATTTGATATGTGCAGCGTGTTAGAACCTCGTCTGTTTTAACGCGACTGACCACGATATGCAATATAAACTCGAATATCGGATTTCAAACTCCTGACAAAACAATTATTTTTCATTTTCGCAAGCCTTATCATATTATGCTGACATTTCAATAAAAGGTGATGCAAACAATCATGTCTTTACACGAATCGAATATATATGAGTTATTGAATTATCAGCATATTTGGCACTAAACATGATATCAAGGTTATGACAAAGGAAATTCAAATACATTTTATTATTTATTTATTATTTATTCTTAATATATTTTTATAACAAAAAAACTATAAAGTATTTAAAGAAGACTTACAATAATTTTCATACACTTATACTAGCCAATTAGTAAATTATATTCTAATATAAAAGAGTGTTATGTCCCCATGCCAAAGTAGAAATTTTATCCTTAAGTATAATTCTTTTGTCATCATTTGAAGACAAGGCTACTTTATTTACAGCTTGAGTAAATATTTCATGTTTAAGCGATTTAAATAATATATTTCTTTTACGCACAATCTTATTATACAGTAAAACATCATTGTAGTCATTAAAAGTTAGATCTTTTACAACTGCTTTCTTAACTCCTTTAGCTTTTTTTACAATTTTGTTTTCGGTTTTTAAACAATATAACTTTGACCTAAGTCCCACAAAGGAAATTATTAGAGAACCTGCTGTTTCATCTTTAAATAAACCAGGTATTTTTTTATTTTTAGGTATAATAGCAAATCTATTATTTTCATCATAATTACTTGTATCGAGATATGATTGAAAGTAAATATTCATATCTTTATATACATCTTCAGTTTCTATTGAATACAAAAAACTGTCAGTATCGGTATAGCATAATTTTAACCTTGTATCATAAAATGATTTCATGACCGAATAGTGGAAATCATACATATGATTTTTGGATATCTCTAGAACTGTGAAACCTATATAAATAGGTTTATCTAAAATAACAGTTTCAGGTTTCATTTGTACAGCTACAAAATTTTCACTAAACACTGTATTATTCTTAAAATTAGGTCTTGATATTAATTGTTCAGCGGAGTAGAACTTTTTTGTTTTATTTCTATCATCGTTCCAACGATTTACTAGATAAATGTTTACTCTTTTTTCGGTATCTTCTAGCGTTTTACCGAAAATGCTATTGTTTAATAATTTAAAGAAATCTTGTTCAAATGTAGAGTTAGCTTTTTGTCGAAATTCTGTATTTAAATCAATATACTGTTTCAGAAATGGTTGTTGTTTAAACTTGACCACTCTATGAATTTTTTTCAAAATAAGACCATTTTTTAAGCATGTTTTAAGATGTATATAATGAATAACATATTCAAATTTGTCATACAAATTTGGAATTAATTTAGGATTTTTAGAACCTGGGGGCGTAAATTTCTGTGGACAAAATGGTAAATCATTATGCAAATCGTGCAAATAATCCGGATATTCTAAGTCTACCTCTAAAATATACCCATAGTCTGAGTCATTAGGTACGTTAACAATATTAAGACTTCCAATTTCAACTTGATTCATCAACTCAAAATTTGAATATGGTAAATGTGAGCACATTGCATAACCGTACAGGTTGTTACAATCGATATATAACAAAAAGTTATCAGGTATTTCCGAATTATACCCGGAAATATATTTGTTATTCGCTGTGGAATATCTTGTAGGGCATAAACACACTCCACCGCGAATACCTTTTTGAATCAGTCGGATAATTTCTAGATTGTCTATTAGTTGCAGTTTGACTTTTGTTTTAAGCAACATTGCATCAAAACTCAAACCTGGTGCGGTTAAGTAAAATGCAGGATCCAATCTATAATTAGTTTTACAAGTTTGGCGAAATTTTTCAAAAACATCTGCTAGTAATATTACGTCTGTTTTCAAGTACAAATCAGTATATTCACCTAAATTTTTAATATTAAACATTGACCAAACAATTTTGGCGTGATTGTAATCGGATTCTGAAACAATATCATTTATTATAGTACTATAGAAACAGTCTCGCGGTGGTAATTTCTTTTCCTTATAACAATTCCAGTCCGTCATGTATTCATAAGGATAAACACCTTTACGAGTTAGTAAATCAAACTGTTCTTTCTTTGGGTAGAATTGAGATAAATGGACAAAACTGGCTTCATTCAAGTTGCTTACAAGCTTATCTAAGCTAGTACCTAAAAATTTAAAAGTATCCACAAATCGAACTGGCAAAAACTCCTGACGACCGGTTTTCACAAATTTTGTAAAAGATATGTAATTTTCTTTGTTTTTTGCTATTACTTTAATTCTGCCCTGAGATTCTCCCAACTGTTTAATAAAAAGATGACTGTCATACCCAGACAAATTATGAAAAAATACTGGTACAAATTTTGGTAACCTGTATTTAAGATTACAATAAGAGTGAACGGCCCCGCGAAACTTTCCAGTTAGATGACAATGATCTCTTACTTTGTTGTCAAAAAGTAATTGCTCACAGATAAAGCAGTATTTTGCAGTATCAAATTGTCTTTTCTCTTCTACACTTAATGGAATCATCGGAATAGTTTCTTTCAATAATTTATTAATTTCCGTAACATCTTCAAATAAATATTTCAGAAATTTGTCAACACAATCCTGCCCGCGATACGATACGTATTTATTGCGAGAGCTATCAAACGAGCAAACAATATAATAACCAAACGCAGCAGGCACATGTTTATGTAAGACTGTAGTGTTCACGTTATGCTTATTGTCACCATATTTTGGTTCTAACAATGATTCAAAGTCTGCGTAGATTACAAAAGGCACATCTTGCATCCGATCATAATGATTAAATTGGATGTAAGTATTCGAATCAGGCAAAACAGTACGTACTCCGCTGCAAATATGAGAATTGAATAATATTTCTTTATTAAAAAATATCATACATTCATCACAAAAATAAATTTTTTCCTTGTGTTTTGTGAGCTGTGATCTGACTAATTTGCTTAAATCTTTTATTAAACAATAATGTTTTTTTTCTCCCTTTTCCAAAAGTAATAAATTCACATGGTTCTTTCTTTTTTGTCGAGTCTTGTAAAGGGGTCCCACTACTTTATGGTTATTTACAAGACCGTATATGTTAACGCTTATATGAGTATTATTTCTCTCAAAAGTCTGAATATCTTTGAAGCCGACCGGAAACTTGATATCTCGAATGTTAAGTATGTTTTCGTAACTCGGATATGAGGTTATTCTATGCGCGTTATTTTTGGCGGGAAATAGCGCTGCCATTACACACCACACGAAACATAACGCATCCCCATTTTGTATATTAATACAAGCGCGTTTAGATTTAATACTTTTCGGCAATTCAATAAATTGACCAACTCTCAATGGATTATATTTATTAATATTGACCTCTAAGTAAAGATTACGTATCAAGGTCCACCCAGAATCTTTTTCCTGAAATTCAGAAATTTTTGTTGAAATTATGTCAATCATGTTAGAATAATAATCCTTAAAATCACAATCATTTTGAAATATTTTGTTTTGGGTTGCAAATGATTTTATGTCGGTGGTGCTATTTTTAGGTAAATTAAACTCCGCGAAAAATTCAAAGTTAACTTTTATACAATGAAATGTAGCCTGTCTAGCCGAAATCAATTGGTGTACACGAGAACGAAGTGTGCGCAAGAAGTCAGCGGGGGACACGGGGGACAAGTCTGACTCAGACTCGAGCACACGGTCCGCGTTTAGAGGTCTCACTCTATATGAGGCGATTCGACTTCTGAATGCACTACTTACTTTCTCAATACCTTCACTAACTTCTATTGAACTATTGTTTTTGTGGATATTACTTCGCAAGTGTGCAGATAACGAGCTAGACTTAACAGATATATCACACACTGTACAATATACTGTTCCCTTCCCCATTGTACTTATTCTTAAAACTAAGTGATTGCTTATTAAAGATATTGTTCTATTTAATTGACTACTTGCAATTAAAAGATGATATCAGAATATGATAAAAAATTAATTAAAACTCATGAATAAAATGGAAAACAGAATAAGTTTAGATTTATTTAATTATTGCAAGTTATTTAATTATAAAAAACGAAATTGGCATCGGGGCATAATAACCTAATAAAAATAAGTATATTAATAAAATGAAATAAAAACTTTTATTTGTATATAACATAAAATAGGTACTTAATTATAGAATGGTTCGCACACTAAATAATTTTTGTTGCAAAAAATTTACCCTCTTCAGTAAAGAGGGGCTTGCACTTATTAATAAGCTCCTTTGTGAGCATCAGTTGAGGGGAATCGGAATTCCCCTGAAATTTTAGCGCGACTACCGCGTGTTCCCAACGGTCTTTGGGATCGACCTTCTTTATATCAGCAACATTGTATACTTTTAAATCTATAAAGACATCGCCAGCGAGGTTAGCAGTGCGGCGCAGGACACCGTCTGCTACACGGCGCGACAGCACTGACAGCAACGGAGGGATCTTCTTAGCGGCGGCTGCTCGCTGGGCTTCCGCTTCCTCCTCGCTGTCGCTGTCGAGTTGCCAAGCTTTCTTCAGGCGTTTAGCCTTGGATGCTGGCTGTGCTCGACTTATCACCCGCTTCGTAGCTTTAGGTTCCTTTTTCTTATAACTGGAAACAAAACATACAATTACTTATACTAGAAACCGGGACCTCGTGAACAGTAGACAGGTATGTTAACCATTACACCACGGAGATTACAAGTATAAAGTTTTGATTGAACACAAACACACGTAGTTACTATCAATTTAGAATAATCAACACACACACACAACTGAGAACACACAGCCGAGAAACTAGTGATTGCTAACTGGGAATAGATAACGAAATTACATTAAACAACAATCATACATACATCAAGCTTGCAGCGGATACTTCTTCGGAATCTGAGGTGAAATCTTCAGCGAGCTTCTTCTTAGCCTGCTTGCAACGTTTATCGTAATACTCAGAGTCGGACCTGAAATAAACATGATAAATCATTTAATAACTCGCTAGACATAGTTACTTTATTAAAGATAATTTACACATAAATGAATATTATAAGTATGTTAAGAAAAATGAAATGATTTAAAATGTACTAATAATAATAATACCTATGTTAAAAAACTTACGAACATGATTGCAATGCAACGAATCTTCGTGTTTCTAAGTGTGGGTGGCACGCAGGACAACTGAGCGGCACAGTGGTAGGCGCGTAGGCAGGCAGCTGGCACAAGCACTCAGCAACCGACTAACTGCTGGTGGAACAACAGTAGGCGGGCTTCGCAACCAGGGCGGGCGGTACGACAGCGTCGAACAACGTTCTCTCAGTTATGAAAATATTTAAAGTTCACAACTATTGGTACGCGCGAATTTAAAGTAGATTTTTGCTTAATCGCTACTTTTTTTCAGGAATGGTCAACCAAGAATAAAAGCTATATTTTTACTTGGGTACATATATTTTATTTGAAAATATGCAAAGCCATCAAAAATTTTAAGTACCAAAATGTTGATGACCACTACATTTAATGTAAAGTCAGCATAATTTAATAATTATTGATAAATAATTTAATATCTCAATATTAAAAATATAGAAGTCAATAACAACGTGTAGTATTGCATAATTTCCTGTGAAATCGAATACTCAAAGTATGCCGCATGCATATGCACTATATGTAGGCATGTTATTCATGTTACTATTTACTTGCGTCATTATAAATAATCATTTATTTTGCTACCCATTATCAAAGAGGGTTATGTTTTTATTGAAAGGCTCGTCACATACAGAACGATAATTATCACGCGGCAAATTGCTTAGCGGTGTAATGATACGACTGGTTACGATTACCATTACGGGTACGATTTTATATTCTTACAGTAATTTACTACTTGATGTGCATAGAAAAAATTTTGGTTGGAGTATAACGCTTTGTGAGTTACTGTTATTCCTTCATATTTCGAGTAATTATAAACTTTTGACATATTTCTGTTATAAAGTGCTGTATGTACAAAATATTAAAAAATATTCCAAAAACGGTAAAAAGATAATATCGTAATCGTATCATCATAAAGTGTATAAGTGGTTATTTTCCCGCTTAATAAAAGACGTTGTAGTGTGCGAATAGCCATAAGTTACGAATATGAAACCGGAGGTACAGCCGTAGGCAGATAAAAATGTACTTTTACATATGGTAATACCTAGTACACATTTGGTCGGGTTTATATGCCGTCGGCTGTACACAGGTGTCGGCATACTGAGCAAAATTCAAGCACTAGTACTGAACTAGAGTTTATCGATAATTTCCGAAACTGCTTGACCTTTTTTGATGAAATTTTATATGTGTATTCAGTAGGTATGTCTGAGAATAGGTTGTAAACTATTTTATAGTGCAAAACAACGTTAGCTGGGTTAGCTAGAAACGATACAATAACTTCTCATTACTATTATACAGTAATATCATATACTTACTTATTATTTATAAATATGTAAGTGAAAATGTCTTCTAAAGTAATAGTTATACTACACTACGGACAAATAACCACAGTATTACAATAGTTTATAAATTGATTAGCGATCTTAGATTTTATTCAAGTAAGTACTTAGTAAAAGTCAATTCTTTTTTATCGATAGAACAAAATGCTATGAGCACAACACTTACACAATGTGCTTCTTACTTACTCCTTTTATCATTACCGTAATAACCATGATCGTGTATCGTTGTTACGAAACGAAGTGGATAAATTTATTGAATTCCTATTTTAAATTAAAGAAAAGCCTCTTTTGTTTTTTGATAAAGGAAATATTTGTTCTCCCGGATACCAACAGTCGAATTTGGTAAATATGTATCAGAAAGCGAGACATTCTCAATATCGGTCGCGGTGGGTACAGAATTGTCCATATTTAATGGTTTAAACTGAGATTCACTGGGTGCCACCAACCAAATGGTGAACGGTACGACCTAATCGAGGCCAGTTGAAAATCAGTGTCTTCCATTGACCTGGCTATTCAAGTACCAATGTCCTAAAAGGTGATAAAGAGTAATCTAGTTTACTGGGTGCCACCAACCAAACGGTGAACGGTACGACCTAATCGAGGCCAGTAATGGGATAACTCGGCGTCTACCAAGGGCGTCCCGAAGATCATTTGAGACACTGATCGTTAGTAAGATGCCAACCAATTTGATCATCGGTATGAGCAATCGGCCTGGGCAAACGATTTTCCTTGTTCATCAATTATTAATCACTAGAGTAATATGTATTTTGGTTGCAATATATTTATACTATTAAAAGTTGTTTAGTGTGAAAATGTAACAATCTAGTGTAGTGTGAACAAACAGCAATCGGATCAGGTGAGTCAAATTATCCTATTACTTATGCATACCATTTTACCAAGCGCCGTTGACTGATATTCCGTATTTTTTGAAAAACCAAAGGTATTATTGGGGATTTCAAAACAGGTAGTTTTCATCACACCGAGCGAATGAAATGAGCGGTGTGATGAAAACTACCTGTTTTGAAATCCCCAATAATACCCTACTGTTAACACATAGAAAATAAACTCTTTACAGCGTTCATTTTCGCAGTTAGATTAAGTTTTTTTACAGTCTGAATTTTTTTTTTAATTTAGTTCATCGAGTAGATTACAGAAAATTGAATACTTTTGTATTGTTTTTTTTTTATTAATAGAAGATGAAAGTACTAAAAACATAGCGTAAACTAAAATTGAACAAGAAAAACGTATTGTGTTTTATTGTAATTTATTTTTCGTTCTCCTTTAAATCAATTTTTATGAAAACTCCGCAGGAAGATTTTTTTACTTTAATGATTTTACTTAATATAACGTTTCAAGTTCAGATGTTAGTGTTTAAAGATTATAATAAAATTAATACTTGCAACATGAAAATGGAATTGTATTGTAAAACGTACTAGATACGCTAAAATAAAGGAAAAATTACGCAAAAACGACGGAATTTATGGTAATCGAGTTTGCATATTATATGTCTCACTTGGGGCCACGAAACGTAATGGTTCTTATTTGATACAATACTTAGGTATATGTCAAAATATTATTTTGTGTAAGTAGTTTATTGAGTACTATGGGGGCTCCTTATCGCGATGACAGTAACTCAGATTTTCATTTTTTATCGCAGCTCATTTCTACCTTAACGTTGGCTGGAAGAAATTGCATTAGCGATAAATCCGCCTTTGTACCCATTTATTTGTATTCGATTTAACTATGTAATTCTTTTGTTTGTCAATGCGATAAAGTGTTCATTTATTCATTTATTTATTTCCGCGCCAGTGGGCCAGCAAATGGCTTGCAAAGTCAAGATTGAAAAAAAAAACCTATAGCAGCTAGTTTTGTATAGCTGCTACTTTCTATTCTACCTACAAGTGTTCCTGTATTTATCTTTGTGCTCCCCTTCTTCTTCGTCCAAGCGTATTTTTCCTAGTTGTGTCCCGAGCTTATGCTTTGGAGCCTAGGGAACACTGTAAGACATGGCCTTTGATTAGGCGGCACTAATTGTTATCCAACCTCCGTTACCCTTTTTAAAGTCTTCATACTTTCTGTGGGAATAGAACCCAAGACCTCCGGGTCTAATGCAAACGCCTTAAACAATGGACCACAAGGCAGTTATATCTATATATATAATCTGTCTATACAGATATCAAGATATAGACGCGGAATTCATGGCCACACCATCGTTGCTCTAAAACATTGAGTGTAGGAAGTAAGCACGAGCGTCTCTACATAATTTAGAAGTAGATGATTTACATTCAAAACCAAGCTAAAATTGTTTACACAATCGTAACCAACAGGGATTTGGAATACTTAATTTAAATTTGTTGAGAAATTTTGTGAAAAGATTTAAAAAAAAACAACAGGTTGAAGAATAACTCATTTATATTATCATAGAGAGGTACGACATTTTGTAAGAAGTTGTCCGTCTAGGGAAGTACCTCCGACCCTACAGAAGACCGCAGCCAAATAACACTGTGATGCAGTGTTGTGTTCCTGCTGGTAAGTAGGGTCGCCAGGCTCCAGAGGGGTCTCTGTGCTGATAGCGGACCACAGCTTACAAATATACCTTTATTAAAATGTGAAATTATTATAATTATCATGCGAGAAGTCATTTACAGAAATCTCTTTATTCGTATATGATGTGAAATATACCTGACAAAGCCTAGATAATTCACGAACTCATCAATTTTAAGAAATTAGTCATACTTTGACATCCACAAATGTCCGCCATTCTCCTTTTATTTTTGTCATTCTTTTGTATTAAGTTTTTTTATACAATAATAATGTTACAATTTTTATTTTTATTTATCACAGACGGAGCAAAGGGTACAAATTTGGATGCCCTTTCATTCATTATGAAATCTCGCTGTCATGTTCCTTATCAAACATGTTAACACAAGTGTAATTATTAGCTTCGTAATTCATACCAGGGTTACCTGAAATAACATCCTGTAATGGAGCAGGAAAAATAAAGTGTGTTGCAAAAAATAGAGATAAATTCATACATTTCTAAACAACGTGCATCAATTTTCACGATAATTACGGGTATAAGCATTATTACGCCTAAATTGACCCCCTAAATGGGTTGAATTAATTGTACAGACGCATTCAGGGGGTGAACAAGGAGGGGAAACGGCTGATAGCCCTCAACGACCACATTAAAAATTACGACTACCTTTGATGGTTGATGTAACATGGTTATTTTCTTGTACAATATTTTAATGTCATCATCATCATTTCAGCCGCAGTCAGACCACTGCTGGAGATAGGCCTCTCCCAATGATTTCCAAAATGATCGGTTGGCAGCAATCTGCATCCAGCGTTTGCCTGCGACCTTTTTCAGGTCATCTGACCATCTGGTCGGTGGATGTCCAACGCTACGTTTACCGGTACGCGGCCGCCATTCGAGAACCTTTCTGCCCCATCGGCCATCGGTTCTCCGCACTATGTGCCCCGGCCACTGCCACTTCAAAGAACTAATCCACATATGTCGGTAATATTTGTTCTCCTACGGATCTCTTCATTTCTGATTCGGTCTCGTAGGGAAACAGCAAGCATTGCCCTCTCCATAGCTCTCTGGGCGACCTTGAGCTTTCTTATGAGGCCCATAGTCAAAGACCACGTTTCGGACCCATATGTCATCACTGGTAACACACACTGGTCGAAGACCTTAGTTATAAGGGACTGAGGTATTTTGGACGAGAAGACGCTACGTAGCTTCCCGAACGCCGCCCAGCCGAGTCGGATTCTATGAAAGACCTTGTCCTTGAAGCTGGATAATGTACTTACTTACAATTTTTTCGAAAAGTGAGTTATGGAGCCCTATAAAGTTTGACTAACTGAATATAAATGAATATTATTCGACTCAAAGATATTGCGTGTGTCACACTTCTCGAAAATAGAACTCCTGAAATAGTACCCCGGCTGGCTAATCCTATTCGTAAATCAGCTATTTCTACAACAAGCCATTCTTAGAAACTGTTAATTTTCAATTCATCTGCAAATATCTTTAAATGTGACTAGACTGACACCATAGCCTGAACTCTGTATTCATTGTCAACAGTACGAAACTCGAGCCTTCAACAACACGGGCATCTCGGTGACGAACAGCTCCTGTGACTCCAGGTCTTGCGTCGTCACCGTCAAACCTGAGAGGGGGACAGCCAAGTACACTTGCGAGGTCTCCAGCGAAGGACCAAGATTTGCCGTTGATAGAAAGTCTTCAAATATGACGTTGGCTGGTAATGTTGTTACTTTATTATTAAGTAGGTGGACAGTCACGAGCATTAACATTTACGTTGGTTCTTAATGCTCTTCGCACACGGTATCGTAAAGTACGCGTATCGTAATACGCGCGTACTACGAGAGCAGTACGAGCGCATAAATGTTCAAACAAGTCCGCACACAAAGCGTTGTTGCAGCGTATCGTAAGAGACGCGTATCGCCATTACGACAGGCGTAGCGTACTGGCATAAAAAACCAAGCGTATAAAACATATTTTTCATTAATTTATTTGAAAAATTCCTAAATTTGAACAAATTAATTTCTATTTTTTATGACTTTTAACTTCTTTCTGTTACCGTACTTCTTATTAGTAGTTACTGTACTTCTTCTGACTTTTAGGTTTAATATGGCTCAAAAAAATGTTGAATGCTCAAACTTGCTCTTGTTCCTTGTGTGTTTGATTTTGAACACCAGTCAAATTTTTACAGTTTATTTTAGAACGTGAAACTACTTTCAATAAAAAATAAGCTAAATTAGATTTTTTTTTCAACTTTTTATACAAAGTCTAATTACGCTACGCGCCTACGCGACGACTTGTTTGAGGAACACCGCGCGTATCGTACGCGTAGCGTCATTACGATATCTCTACGCTTACGCCGCGTGTGAGAAGTGCTTAACTCATTGAAACAAGGTCTAAACTTGAATACATTGTATATATATGCTCGTGACTGGACATGCCTAGTGGTTACCGCAGCCTATCATTTCAGCCGCAGTCTGTCTACTGCTGATATTGACCTTTCCCAAAGATTTTTAAAATGAGTGGTAGGAAACCTGCCTGCATCCGGCGCTTGCAACCTGCAACCTTGTTCAGGTCATAAAACCTCTCCAAACTGTTTTTTTTTTCAGAATTTAAAAGCAGAAAGATGTCTCAAACACTTCTCCACATATTTATTTAAAATTTCAAGAATAGTAAATATGAAATGTTTTGAATAACGTAAAAGGGAACGTTTTTATACTTACGAATGACGTTCCATTTCAGATATTTCAGTAGCGGAATTTCTTTCATGTTTTCTATTTATAATACCGTTGATTTCAGAACTCATATATCGGATGTCGTTTTCAATAAATTTGTATTCAGTCTAGCTGAGATGTTTATAAGGAATAAAAATGTGCACAATTTTTCATGATAATAAAAATACTACGTTCTACTTTGCCTGAGGTAGAGTGGTACTTGGATATATTTTTATCTAAAAATTCTAGCATATTGCTGTCACAAAAATATTAGGACCACCTACATATAGATGTTATTTGGTATTAACATAATGAAGGAACGCGTATCACAATTATTTTATGTGTACTTAGTGTTCTTCAATAGGAAATAGATGAAGATTCCAAAAGTGCTTGATATCTTTTCTGCTGGTAGGAATAACTTATTTATACGAGTAATTTTTGACTTGTCCAATAAACAAATTAATTGTTTTCTCTTGCATAATGTAATTTTATTGAGATTACTTACCGATTCTAATTTGCTATGCCACAAATGTTTCACGCAACATGCCCATCAGGGGATCTTGTAATTAATTATGATTCAAGCCTTGTTCACCAAATAACGAGATTCTTTATATGTTATTAATTATGAAAATAACGGTATAGGTAGTAACTGAATTGGGTGTAACATTTAGGTTGCTAAACCATCTGTAAAATTTACTACCTAAGAGATATAATGAGCATGGAGATTTCATAACAAATTCTTCTCTCAATGTTTTCATGTTACAACCTTAGCTTATACTCCAGCCTAGGGTACTCTATAATGATGGTCTCCTAGATATGGCGACATTAGTATGCGTAGAGGGGGGACATTATAATCATAGTCCCAAATATGGTTTTATATTAGTCTTCCAAACCAATCTTCTTTTCCCGTAGGTACAAAAACGGAAATCGCAATTTAGTTTACTCTTATGATTGGTAATGCGTTTTTCAAGCAAATTGCCAAGGAGTTTGTAATAAGGTCAGACGGATTCCAAAAACGAAGCTGAATATTTAGGAAACAAACTCATTTTATCCTACGGGCTTTGAAACCTCAAACCTTGGAAGGCAACATTTAAAAGCTGAGATGATATGATCTATCTTATCTTACATATGGGGTCCCATACTTAGGAAGCACGTCAAACCTCCCAGAGGTTTGACGTGCTTCCTTTGTACTTGTGACATGATTTAACACCAGTTCCTTTTTGTCGCAGTGCTACCAGAGTATGAACCTCTCATTACCGGGCTGCCAACCCTGGTCCAGGCCGGAGAGCAAGCCTTGGTCAACTGCACGTCTGACTACTCCTTACCTGCAGCCACCATTGACTGGTTCGTGGACTCCGAGCCTCAGGAGGTAAGCTCTTCATTAGTAGTCATAGTTTTCAAATGAGTGTTAAGGGCAAAGTCTTAGTCTAAGCTATAGAACTGGAAGATCGGGCGGGAAGGCCAAATATTGTTGGTGAGACGAAATCTCAGAGAATGGAGGATCGTCGAGCGGTGAAGAAGGCATATGTGGGAGGGTCAAGGTGACGGCGTCCAGCTGGCCGTCCCAGAAATGGCTGGATTGACGAAGTGCAGAGGGATCTAGCTGTATGCCGGTGACTGGCAAAAGGTGGCGCAGAATAGATTGAAGTGGAGGTTCTTATTATCGGAGGCCAAGACTCACTCCGAGTCGCTGCGCCATCTTAATAAAGTATTAAGTTATGAGAGTGGTAAAGGTTTCCCAAACTCCTTCCAAGTTCGACACTATAGCTACATGAACGGTGACGGCTGCTTAGGTCAAACTAGAGACAGGGGTTCTGAAATATATCCTAGTGACGATTAATAATCAAATGGTCGTAGCTTATTTGAGACAGAGTGAGATACTTTCTACTGTGGCACAGCGACCCACAGTGGATATTGGTACCCGACACGACGCTATTTCTAGCTATCTTCCCGGTTACCACCAAATTCATTACAGCCATAGTCAGTCTAGTACTGGACAAAGATCTCCCACAAATATTACCAGAATGCTCGGTTGGAACTGCTTAAAGCGATCTAGCCTGCCACCTTCTGTTCTGATTAATAGACGTCCAGCACGGCGCGTGGTAACTATCCCCAACAGTCATCGGTTCTCCGTGCTATATACCCGCCTAATTCAACGAGAGTCCACGATCCTTCCTAAAATAAATATTTATTCGAAAGCACTTATACGAATTCGGGTAGTAATAATTTATTCCTGTGTTTCTAAAGGATTGTTCTCTCATTTATTTCATGGCTGTGGATTCATTATTTCTCCATTCGGTTATTCCCAATTCATTCGTAGGATTCAATATTTTTTATGGGCCAAAGCCATTGTGTTTTCAATTAATTTTATTATCGATAAAATTAATTTCACCTTTATGTTTTTTGCATAATTGGTTCCAATTTTTATTACACGAGCCATCTTTTTGAATGAATTGAATTAATTGGATCAAATAAATATTTTACTCAATGCAATTCAAATTATTTATTGCATTTTATAAGTACAATACAGTTCTCACTACATACGGTCACTGGTAAAGATACGTTGGTACTCCATTATCTCAATCCTGTCGGGTGTTGCAATTTTTATGAAAGTAGAACGGCAAGCAGGTAATTTTTGTTAGTAATCATCATGCATTTTTATCTAACCCTTCATATAATAAGTTACATTTTTTTTAATTATTTGATTGGTTTATTTATTAGTCCCACTAGATTAGTAATAATATCATTTAGATTGAATGTCATGTTTGACCCCGGGTCTTCAACTATATTCATACCAAATTTCATCAAATTCCGTTCAGCGGTTTGGCCGTGAAAGCGTAACAGACAGACAGATAGAAAAACAGACAAACAGACTTTCGCATTTATAATATTAATACGGAAGTATGGATTAGTATGTCAACTTAAGTTTGAATATTTATTTTAGGTCATAAATATAAATATTATTAAAATGTATTCCATTTCATTTATGTATGTCAACTAATTTATCGTTAAAACCTCGTCAAGTGTATAATAACTTTTTTGTATTAATATTAATTTTAGTATAAAAATTTTATCGTCCTTTTCAGTCCTTAGACAGTCGGGTGGGGCATTATAAATTTTTGTTTTCATAGATAGGGGTCCAGAGGAAAACAGTTTCATTGTAAAAGGAGGTAGCACTTACTTTTTTTCTAGTGGGATATTGTCGCGGAAGGTTTTTAGTGTAAAATTGTTGATATCTGCGTACAAATTTGCAGGCCTCTAAAATGTATATTAATGAAAAGGTGCGTATTTCTTAATCTTTAAAATGTGGTCTATAAAAGATTGTCTCTTTGATGTTTGTAATAATTCTAATGCATTTTGTCCCACAGTATTACACCATAGGTCAACCATGAGTAGGCGTACGCGAAGTAAGCTGTGATATCAGTGTTTTTGTTGATTGTTTTTTTAAACTCTCTGATCGAGTAAGTAAATAACGACAGTTTTTTTGCTATCTTGTCTATACGTGCTTCCCAAGTCAAGCTTTTGTCCAATATAAGACCGAGTAATTGAAACATATTTGCACTTCTTCTTCTTCTTTGCTAGTCGACTGTGGCTGGTCCGCTTGGCTTGGTGTTGGTGGCTTCGTAGAGGTCCCTGAGCGTGCAGGTGGCTGGGCACGCAGGACAGGACAGCTTTCTATTTTATTTCTTTTTTACGCTTTCTATTTCTTTTCCTTCATAGTTGAAGGGAGGTTGAGGGGAGCTTTTTAGTATGGACTAAATTCGATTATTTTTGTCTTATTATAAGTAATTTCTACATACCGAAATAATTAAAAATTGTTCATACACAAGATGAGGCTTTGGAAGAGAGGGAGAGAGAGAGACAGATAACATGTTTATTACCAGTCGTTTGTATGATGTTAAATCCTTTATGAGTTTAGTTTGTGGGATCTACAGAAATAAGATTAGGTAGAAGTTCCATGTGTGGGCCAGTTAAGCCTCTTGTGTTTTATCTTAATATGGCAAGGCTTACTATGACCTAATCTAATTTCTGTGATGGGATTCGCCAAGTGTAGGACAGTGCTATGTTATCCTGTAGTAATTTTTCACAATACCCACGAAAACCACTTCGATTTTTCACAAAAAAAAGACTTCCAGATTATTCATGCCTCTTAGATGCATCTGACATAGCCAAACAAATTGCACATTGAACTCCTAATACAAATATCTACAAAAACTAAAATTTATTACTGAGAAGATCAAATCTTGACCTCTTTCTTGACCTTTTACGTGAAATCACATGACTAAGCTTATTCTTCGTAATGTTATAAGCCGGTTTGTGAAAAAGTCGTTTCCCAGAAACAGAATAACTCATAAAAGATGAGATAGGACGGCCAAATAAAATATGAAAGTTACGGTACACAGTTTGTTCCATATCATGTGTCAATTTATACGATCTTGATGTACCAAATGCCAATTATCTGGTGAATAACGTTTACCTTTTTTGCGAATATGTCCTTTTTATCTTTTCTGACTGAATTGAAAATAAATTAACTTACTTGCTTGTCGGCACTTACAACATGGGCCTAATATTCGTTAATTTCGAAGAAAAAAAGAAATGAACGAATAGGTTAAATCATGGAGTAATTACAAAGAGGAGATGCCGTAATAAGCGTTTTGTAAGAAAGCGTTTGTGAGGCTACACGGGGCGGAAGGCAGACGTGCGGGGTGCTCGGTTTCGGCCGTGGCTCCAATCATAGAGCACGAGCAATGACAAGCTCCGCCCACTGCAGTGTCGGCGAGGCGCCAATGATCACGTCACTGCACCATTTCAAACGGCATCTCCTCTTTGTAATTACTCCATGGGTTAAATGCAGTTTTTTTTTTATTGAAAGCTTACTTGATCGAGTTGTTTGTTCAATTCAGCCGTATAAAGATTCTATAAGATTTCTATTAATGATTAAAGGACTGACGATTATTTTTAAAAATAAACATTCGGCAGATTATTTTTTCGCAAACATTTGTAACGTGATCTTGGTAAAAATATGAAAAAGGAGTCAATTTATTCCACGTTCCATCCCAAAAGGTGAGGTTTTGCTGAAGCGGATAAGTGGATGAATTATGATCGTTTTATTTTTTTAATAAGTCCAAAGTGTTCAAAATACTGTTTTATTGAAAATCAACTTTTAATCTGAGCAAAGTAAAGTTATTTCCATCTTGTGACAACGACGGAAAAAAAAAAACAAAGAATAAAAAGTTTTTCTTTTTGTCGAAGCTAAAATTGTGTTGATATGTAATAACGGGAAACATGACCTTTTGATATGTTAAATACTGAAAAGCTTCTCAGCTAAATAAGGCACAAGGTACCTATATATTAATGTTAATTATGATTATTCTTGAACTGTAAGTTATAAGTTGATAAGTTTCTCGCTAAATGCCAACCTTCGTACGATGGTCGTCTGCATATAGGTATTTTACTCGCCTTCACCTATTTGTGCTACTAAATAGCATTCAATGAATAAATAAAATGTATTAAGATAAAACCTTACCAACCTCCCAGAGGTAGCCTGGTAGGTAGTGGGTAGTTCAGAACAGCACCCACGGTCTGACCTTGTTCCTCCTCAAGATCAACGGCCTGCCGATAGTGGTCAGAGAGACGCGATGCCTTCTTTTCGCTGATGACGTGAAGCTGTTGGTAAGGGGGAGATTTTCAATTAAATTTTCTTAAATTGTATAAAAAATATCAACAAGATTATCCGTAATCCACTCTGTAGAAGGTTCCAACGGAAGACCGGCGCTGGGTGTTAAAACCTCCAGCATATGTCGAGTTAGACCCTGTTTAGGAAATTGTTTTAATCCTATTTACTTATATATACTTGTATACTTATCAAATTAATAAAAAAAAAAAAAAAACACAATATTAATCTCCTCAAAAATAAAAATATTATCACTCCATTCATTTGAATGATAGATAAATTTTCCGCGTCAGTGAAGCGTGTGCTCAGATTTTGTACGCAAAAGGCGTTACTGACATTTATTCCACACGAAGGCATCGCAAACATACCACGTTATATTTACGGTGAAACAAATATTATCACAACACAGTAAAGTTCAAAATCAACATGTTTTTCATTGTTATAAAATTGTAAAATGTCTTTTTTAATTTTTATAGATCACCAAATACATCTCAATGAAAACGTGACAGAGTTGTTAAAATGCAATTTTTTGCGAAATGTTTATTAAGATTTCATATTTCGATTTTTATATTGTTTTAACACATGTATCATCTGTCATCATCTAAACGATTATTTTATTTTGCAAATGCGACAAACATTAAAATTTTGGTGAAAGTGTAGAGTTCCTAAATTTTTTTGCTATTCGTCAATAGCGTTCTTTACAAATGTAAAGACATAGAATTTAGAAGAAGATTGATTCATAGTCAGGCATACAATCGTAATCTATAAATATAGGTCTATTTTAAAAAGTGACGTAAAAGCAAACATAATATTCTCCTCAAAATCGTTACATTAAAACTCATAAACGATCATCCAAACTGCTTTCAAAACTTGATAAAGGAACCCGGATAATTTTTAGCCGACGCTCGCTTATAACCCTATCAAAGCCCACCTCTGAACTTTTATAAAATGGCTAATCATTGAAAGCCCCATTAATATTACCGGTCAATGAAAAACTAAGACGGCGCGAAGCGAGACTTAAGGCCCAATAAAAAGAGAACTGGTAACATTTCTTGACCTTTTTTTTTTTTTTTTTTTTTTTTTATTTCGCTGGGGAATGCTTTTACGCACGGAGTGTGGGACTCCTGGGCCGCTAGCCGGCCCAGACTACCCACTAAACCCCTGCGGGTGCCGTCGGCCGCATTGCAGGGAGGCGTCTCGGATCTGACTAACACAAGACGCCTCTGCGACTGGCCGGTTTCTCACCAGAAACCGGACTCACCACTCTCAGAGGCCCTCCGACACCTGGAGGACCTCTGCCACCGGGTGGGACTATTCCAGTCCCACCGTAACATTTCTTGACCTAAAGTAATGATAAGCATTAAAACATGTCTTGCATGTTTGTTGGGTTCATTAAAAAGGTGCCGCCTTTTTGTATATTTGTATTATGATCCCAAAGGTCCGCCGATCGATAAAAAATGTAATTATTAAAAAAGTTGCGGGGCTTGCGTATTCATACTCGTATCAATCATAGTTGAGTCAAGCGACGACGAGCATGGATGTCTTGGATTAGTCGAAAATAATGGCAATTTCACCTTATCATCCTTCTTGCTTCGGAAAAACAGGATGGCAGTTGGCTATATCTAATACTTTTAGACAGCCTGATAAATCTGCTAGGGGTGACTACTAACACACCTTGATTATGTTCCTAAGGGTCTGGTTTTCCGGTAATAAAGTTTCAACAGAGACGTGACGGCAGGCACACAGTCACAAAATTGATATTTAAAAAAGACCTGGGCTCTGAAGTGTCAGCTTAGACAAGAGAAATAGCGTGGTGGAAATATTTTATTACATTATACGCGTTTGAATTCTTGATTGTTAGTGTACTATGGATTTGAATAATTTATATTATTGCTTGTTTACTGATGTGTCGCGCAGATTGATCATTCCAGGTTTAACCATCACGTGTTTACTAATGGATGTTGTTAATTATTAAATAACTAGATATTACCCGCGGCTTCGTTCACGTGATCAAAGAAAATTGCCAGCCCTATTTTTGAAATGTTATAACTCATGTTGAAAGTGGTTCGTCTCACCGAATCGTCTCACGAATGATAACTATTTGATATCGAACAAAAATAAGTGGGCAAGTGCAGTGTCAAGCTACGCGCAATGTAGGGATCGGTAGTAGTAGTCCCAATAATAAAGAATTTAAACTGAAAGCACACCTACTTAATGTCCTCTAGCAGATATAACAAGAAGCTCGTAAACGATGTAAGTATAATACTGAAAATACCTTCTCGATATTTATTGGTTGAATGTATGCATATTGGAATTCATATATTCAATATGTAAATTTTCCGTGGTTAATACTTATAACGCTTTCTCGATCTTATTAGTTGAATGCATATTGAAATTCATAGTAAACTGCCGAGTATGTACATTTTGCTTATCCTTGGAGAGTCTAAGGCTATTCCTGGATAAAATATTTAAAAGCGCTTTCTCGTTGCCTGCATTTTAAATTTCACATTGATCTGTTTAGTAGATCAATTTTAGCTTTTCGGGATCCGTATTTTTTTCCGGGATATATATAGAAAATTTTTTGCTTTTCCCTCGGGATCCTGAATTATTTCCAAGATGTACACTACTCAAATCGCTTTCTCAATATATTCGTTGAAAGAATATTGAAATTCATAGTAATCTGTCGAGTATGTAACTTTTTGCTTATCCCTCGGGACCGTGTATTTTTCCGGGATAATTTGTATTTAAAATATCATACCATGCCAAATTTAAAGTCAATCTATGCAGTAGTTTTCCTGTGATGCGTGCACAGACATACATACAGAAAGACAGACAGATTCCAAAAAATATGATTTGGCATCTATACCCAAAGCTATGTCATGTCATGTACATTAAAAAATTCCAACAACAAATTTGGCCCGGCTATAGTTTTATTATAATATATGTATAGATATTGCTTCTTTCAGTAACATCAATTCAGGTAGGAATTCACTGTCGTTTTACCCGTTGGATATTAAAAACAGGTGTATGAAAATGCTAATTAAGTTTATTACTCAGATTTATTTTTGCTTTATTACAATAATTATTTAGCTGTGCTATTGAAATCTACTCACCATGAGTGTGTAAGTAATGCTACGTGTAAAAAAACCTTTCTCAAGATAAAATTACTCTATTATTGTTAATTAAATATAATCGTTTGTTGTTATTATTTTAAAATAAATAAAAACAAAATAAAATAAAAATAAACCTCAAAATTTATAAAATATTTTGCCATTGCCCTTCGTCTTTACTTTTTTAATCGTTCAAAGGGCCGAAAGCTCCGCTCAGGAAATCAAAACCCCCACGGGGCGAAATGAGCCTTTTTCGCAATTTATTCTTAGCACGGCTCACGGATAATATTAATTTAACTTAGGCTATATTTAATCGGATATTACCTTAATGGTGGAGAGGTCAAATAAGTTTCTTTTCTATTATTACTTTGACATTTATTAAAGTCATGATAAAAGTCACACTGGTACTGTTTTTTATGGCCGCTTTCCACCGGTCATTTTGGAAATCTTTGCATATATCCAACTGACCGGATCTAACTTTACAAAAATTTGGAATCTATTCATATCTTAAAATTAAGTCCGCAAACTGTGTCTAAGTAAATAAATATAGAAATAATTATTTCTTATGTTATCGCGATTATTACACATAAATTAAACTAAATTCATATAATTAAACGATTTTAATACGTAATAAACTCGATAAAAATTATATTAAAAAAGTTAAATTTAAAGAAATTATCATTAATATTTGATTGAAAAACTACCAAGAGTTTTCACTGGAGAAATATTATGATGGTATTATTATATGTTATATTAAGTACAAAATTTAATTTTAATTATTGTATTCATAAATAGCTTAGCAGATAATCAACAATGTCTACATACTTTCATTAATTTGAACATGCGTGAAGCGCCAAAAGTTACTACTAATGAACCGTACAACGCGCTTAAATTTTGAAAGAAAAACAAGTCTTAATTTTACTTTTACTTAACTTTCGATATATTTCTCAAGTGTTAATAAAACTAAATTAATTAACGTTCATAAGGCTTTGCTCTGAAGCTCTTACTTCAAAGATAAATATTTATTTTCCTTCATTTTCTCGCCATTTGCGTTGAGCTTAGGCATTTTTGTTTTCATAATCTTTATTAAACAAAAAACGCTGTTAATTATCTTCTTCTTGTCGAGGCATAACGGTTTTGATGAAATATACTTTGGTATCTTTAAATTTTCGATTCCTGCAAGAATCTAACCGAACTCGAAACAACTAAAATTTAGGTATGTATTTCGTGGAGTCGTCGAAGCTACGACATTCGGGCTACTGGGCCACAGAATCTAATAGTAGCTAGCGAAGTATTCAATCGGAAAATCGCTAAAATAAGTGAAAGATAATCACTGAAGTTCTAACAGAAGATCAGCTCTTTCATTTCTATAAAGCATCCTTCTTCATCGGTCCCTCACTGCTGAGCATTGTGATCACATGTGTGTTTCTATAAATCGTATCGTAGTATGCGTGTAAATACATAAAGCATTACAATAGCGCAAAAAAAAAAAAACCGAACATCAGTTACACCGAGCATTATACGTTTTATTACCACTTTCATTTTGAATTAGCTGTTAGCTGTTTCTAAAATAAATTATTTTTATGCTTTTCTTTCTTAGCTTTTTTTTTAGTAATGGGTTTTACGGCCGTGGATACAAGTCCTTAATTTTTCTATTTTCTTCAGTCCTACAGTGTGGTTTCGTCAAGTCCTAGTCAAGTCTGAAGTCTAGTCGGTACCTGGTTAAGTCTTGTCAGAAGAATTATCCAAGTGAAGTGGTAGAAAATCTGCACTTAGCGATTTCTAGGAGCATTTGGCAACAAGCATGAAAACCACATAAATCAAACACTGTATCACTTCTCAACACTCATGCTTATTCTCGAACACTTTGCGAATAGTAATCCGTCATTACTATGCACAAACACTCCATAAAGCACAAATTTTGAAAAATTAAATACTGCGTCGAAACTGCTCTTTTCCAGGTTCCCGCCAAAAGCCCTCTTTCTTAGGTAGGTAGATATAATTGTCTTTTTTCATTTTAAAATGGCATCATATAAATGATTTACAGAAAATTAGCATAGACCATTTTACAGCCAGTATGCCACCAAAATTACAGACAACTGCTAACCAATTTGATAGTCAATTTATTTTTGATTGGTTTATAACGTTAACGATACTTCGTTAGTTATATTTTAACCGCAGTTTGATATTCGCGCCGCTTAATTTCCATTGTTACCATGAATGTTATAAAAATTGGATAAAAATACACTACTTTTCACAGATTACTGTCTCCTTGGTCCAGTGGTTTAGACGTATGTCTTCGATCCGGAGGTCGTGGGTTCGATTCCCACGGGAAGCACACTTTGTTCGTTTTAAGTTTGGTTAGAACATTGCAGGCTTGAATCACTTGATTGTCTGTTAATAATGATGATTCCGTGCTTCGGAAGGCACGTTTAACCGTTAGCCCCGGCTGCCATTGTGGTCGTTCAAAGAACCACGTCAGAGGCTGAAAGACGGTGCCGAAAAAAACCTCCTACACCAGGGTGCACAGTACCAATATTATGGACATTGTACAAAACTACGCTATTTTTTTCTTTCTTTCTTCCTCATTCCAGGTTCCAGGGTCAAAAGATTAACATTAAAATTAGTCCGTCATTTAGTGAATCAAAATATATCAGTGACATATTTTTTCTTTTGTCAATTGAGCGATAAATTATAAAGATATAACGTATCAAAGTTTAGGAGTGGGGGCTCGTGACGTCACATATTGCGAAAAAGTGTAGCACACTGTGACGTCACACGAAACTTTAACGCGCCATATCTTTACCATTCTTTGTTTAATTTTTTAAAGAAAAAATATGTGTCCAATATTTTTTGATAATCTTATTGACGGACTAATTAGATTTTTTAAGGAACTAGCCTATTGAAGGCGTCTAACTAAAGTACACGTTTAGTAGGAACAACTACAGTGCCTCCAAATATAGGCCTATGATTTATAGCGTACCTTAGCGTAAGCTGAGGTTGCGACTAAGAAACACGCTCGGATGAAGAAGATATACCAGACCAGATAGATGGTGACCTGAAAAATGTCACAGGTAAACGCTGGATGCAGGCTGCTGCCAACCGGTCATTTTGCCAATCATTAGGAGAGTACGCCACTTCTAATGATTGACAAATCCAGTTGCCATGTCAAGCAGGGGACTGACTGAAATGATGGTGATGATGATGATGATGATCTGACAATGATTAGACGCCTGCTTAGAAATTATTAAATGACGTTTTTATAACTGTAATTAATTGTTAATAATATTTGTAAGCGTGGCGAGTATGGCAACAACCCCTAAATTTGGGGGAGTCCTAAGTCCAGCAGTGGACTGATTGCAGCTGAAACGATACGACGAATATTTGTAAGTCTGAAAAGACAGAGCATAGCGATTTGTGTCTTTTACTTTGTACGATCTGCATTATTATGTACTTACCTATGTCTCACAAATAAAGTTTCTATTCTATTCTTTTTTTATACAATAAGTAGGCAAACAGGCGTACGGCCCACCGGATGTTATTCTTGATATAAATAGATAAAGGTCGCAATAAGAGGTCTCGAGCTCCAAAACTGTCGCACGGTGTTTCAAAACTCATGCAAATACAAACACACACTTAAGTAAATAAATTTCGTTAAATTTAACATAAAATCGCTGTGATAGTAAAAAAACCATTTGACATCCATTAGCTGAGAAACAGAAAGATCAAATTCTGCCTACTTTAATACGTGAGAAATTTTAATCTTAATCAAGTCAAAAACTACTTGAAATTCAAATCAATCTCGCGAGTGATAATTAACAATGAATCATCTTTCAATCAATCAATCGTAATCAAACGCTCATCAACCCATTTCCGTCAATTGGCTCTCCTGGACCATTAGCAGCGGAACTTCGGGTCACTGCATTGACTCTATTCAATATATACAATGTTTATACAAGGCGAGTAGGTGTGTTAATAAGATTTATTTTATTATACTATTTAGAAGACAAACAAGCATGCGATCTATGTTTTGAAAGCAGTTAACGCAGTCAATGGAAGTGTGTCATAATAAAATAATTCCGAACGTTGCCTACACTGAAGATATTTTTATACGATAAGATAGATTTTGTTTTTTAATGGCAAAGTTTTCGGAACTAAAGGTTATGCTGAGATTCAAATGAAATAATGCAAAATAAAAGTTTTATCTCTCATTTCTTTTAGTTAATTGTAAGTAATTAGGAAATTTCGTATAACGTTCCAAGAAAATGCCTTGAAAGAGGAAGCAATTTTGGCTCTAACTGAAATTCAATTGATTTGAACCAAACTACCTATTTCTCTACAATTTTGCAAGCAGCATGCTGTACTTTATGATCCATTTAATCCATTAATTTTTATTGTGCTTCCACTCAACTCGCCTTTGAACTCGCTCGATGTATACTTTAACCTAATGTACTGTGAGACAAGCTGGATAATAGCCGACTTCAAAGAATGAGAAGTCAAAAGGAAACAGGCTACATTCATATCGGATTCAGTATTCCGCGAATGCTGTATCAGATAAGAATCCAAGCTGATGATTCAAACAGTTGAATAACTTTACTATGTCATTAAATTAAACTATTTTGATACGGTTTTATCGCGTTTATTACTTATTTATTTACACCTGACGTTTCAAACACTTTACAGCGTTCATGGTCGCAGGCAGACTAAGTTTGTAACATTTGTCTTTGATGTCATAAGATTACAAACTACCGCCTGAAATTTTTATTGGGAACTATTCCGATTCACGCAGTATTGGCTCACAGTATCTAAGGGTCTTGCAGTCTGCTTCCGAGTTTGCGTATTAAAATAGTTTAATTTAATGAATAACAATCGCGAAAACATAAGAAATCATTAACTTTACTATATTTATTTTATTCTTACAAATTTCCTTTTCACACATGTATTCTAGCAAAATAAATGATTCTGATTCTGAAATAGATACATACAAACAGATCCTAAATTTACATAACTTAATCGATTTTCATCTGAGCCAGTCCCTCATGTTGTCACAGTCGATTTTTCCAAAATGAAATGTTTGTAATAACACGATACAATGACCAAAAATTGTAGGTACAATCTTTAATTTTGGTTTGGTTCTCTGTAAATTTTATTTTTGAATTTTGAATGAAGATAAAAGATTCTTTAGCTTAGACATCGCTATTTTTATTTTCAACCTAACTATAGTTCATATTTTAAAAATTATACTTACTGCGCTGGCTCAGTGATCCGAAGTGGATCTTGGTCTCCTAACGAGAAAGCGCCAGAGTGTTCTATTCTGCATGATGGCTGCCAGTTGTCGCCTCCCATCTCTCGCAGATCAGCCTGCACTGCATCGTTCCAGCGGTATCTGGGACGGCCGACTGTACGTCGAATCTCACGCCTTTAGAGAATAAGTCAGATTCGAAATTTGTCGAAAACAATGGCGGACAGGTTTCCTGTAGTCAGCCGCCATGTTTTTTCCATAAATCTCGAATTCGTATCTCTAAAGGCGAAGTCTAAAAACGAAAAACGATACTAAAATTATATTTTCGTAATTTATACTCAAAGTCATGTATAATATCCATAAATCAAGCCTTGCTATGCTAATGATCCACATAACGTGACAAGATAAATCTTGAAATATGATCTCAAAATGTTAGACGTTATGCTATATCACTCTTGGGATGCTGTTAGTGACGTATGGTTATATTGAATCGATTTTCACTATTTTATTTATATATTCCTTGGTATGAATATAGTTAAAGGCCCGGGGTCAAACATAGGCTACTTTTTGACCTAGGCGGAGCTGCGGGAAAAAGCTTATGAAAATAATTATAGATTTTGGAGACTTTTGCGAACAGACTGAGGTGTCTTGTATTAAAAAGGATTAAAATCAAGTAGGTACTAAATTATTCAGTTAAAACATTACTAAAAAATAAATTAATTCACTGTTTTATTTTTCTAGTTACAAGTTAGTTCGTAAGTTTGCGCGCCTTGACAGTATCGCGTATCTCTCTTTTTTTGACTAACTTCCATATTGGCGACAGACACATAAAGAAGATCTTAACATAAGCATACGTGGGCTATAATTGACCTGAATACCTATACTGACTTTAATTTTTCCACTTATTTTCGAAAATTAACCGCTTTTGTTCTTCCACAGGATCCACTAATAGTCGGCGTGACCCACGTCTCAGGGGCCGACAGTGAAGGCCTACGAGCGTCATGGCGGACTCTACACGTATTTCCTGACGACTACGCGACACACCGGGGCTACTTGTCGCTGCGATGTCGCGCGACACTGGCGACAAGGCCGCCACACGTGCGCAGCATGTCCGTGCGACTCTATGTCGCCAGTCGCCCGCTCATATCGTCTTATATGTTTAGTAAAAATAGTGAGTATTAGTATTCATTAGAAGTTTTCGCATTAGCGTTAGATTTTGGCACTGGCAGGGTCGCCATGTAATGTGGTGAAGGAGAGATTTATTAATATACCAAATGATAAGTAAAGACTATTATTTATTAAATGATACAACTTACAGTGTACATACACTGGACCCTCTTTTACCATTTGGAGCCTGAAACGTGCGCGCTAGCGTAACAATAACTATTAGAGTTTCATTTATTCATTCATATCGTGTGGGTTAGATGACCAATAAACCATATTATACTGAGGTCAGAATTGTTCGAAACTGCCTCATTGTTGTGATCACCGACCACCAGATGACAGCCCTAACCACCAACAAAACGTGCCTTCTGAAACACGGAATCATGTTTACTATCAGTAAATCAGGCGATTCAAGTCGGCAATGTCCTAACCAAACTGGAAACAACTAAACAAAGTATGCTTCCTTCCCGTGAGCATCGAAGTCAGGATCTCTGGGTCTACAGGCAAACGGCTTAACCGCTGGACCACAGAGGAATTTAGAATTTAAGTATCATGTACTTATGTAGTTGAAGATGTTGTTTATGAAGTTGAACAAAATATTTATCAGGTCGAAATCTCGTGAAAACCCCACAGGAATTAGCCAGACCATTGTTTCACGAGGAGCTCGTTAGTCGAGCGCGACCCGCGTATCCGTAGCGAATGCGCGTGTCAAGCGACGGTGTGACGCGACCACTATTAAATTGGTCGCCATTTAGTATCATTTTCTATCTTGAGCTCCTCCGTGCTTCAGAAGGCACGTTAAGTCGTTGATCCCGGTTGTTGTCGACAGATAGCAGTCATTAGGCTGTGTCAGATGCCTTGGGGTAGCCTGAAAAATTCTGACAGTGTTGGCCACTGATACACCTCGGTTATGTTCATGTTGGTCTAGTTTCCCTGTAAAAAGGGTTACGGAGGTCAGACGGCAGTCGCTCCATTGTAATAACCAGTTCCGCCAAATCTAGGACCATGACTTATAGCGTACCCTAGGTTCCGAAGCGTAAGCTGACGACGCAACTAGGACAACTCGCTAGGATGATGATGATTGTTTCACAAAGAGGTAGTAGGTTTCTTATGAAATAAACCATCATCAACTTATACGTACCACAACAATATTTACTTGTAGATGACGCTGCAACCCAAAGTGAGCCTTTGCTTACAACAACTGAGTTAGCTATATAATTTTAATTGGATTCTTTCTTTCACGACAACATAAGCACTCTTTGTGTTTTTGATATTCGTAAGCCATGATGTGATCAAAGGCACATAATCTCTTTGAACTGACAGATAAGAATCCTCGCGATTTCAATTCCATGACACAAATAATAATGAGCCAGCCAAAATAAAATAAAATATGTCAGGACGCTGTTTAACTCGGTGTTATTTACTCTCTTTTTTTAGTAACTTTGATGTAATAAATGTTTGTTAAACAGACACCAGGCTGCACAGGGTCGCCTGACCATGTAAATGATAAAATAATGAATGTACAGCAGATTCTTTTGTATGCTTTTTGTTTTTGTTTTTTTAAATAAGGTACCTATACCGTCCCACTGCTGGGCAAAGGTCTACCCCATCTGCTTTCAAACTTATCTCTGTTCCGCCACCACTGACTACTTAGCCTCGAATCTTTCCAAGTCGTCGGTCCAGCGTGTCCTTGGACTTCCTTTCTTTCGCCAGCCACCTTCAGGGCGTCATTTAATGGGAATTTGAGTCCAAAGGTATTCATACGACAGACGTGACCCGCCTAATTCCATTTAAGTTTTGCAGCTTTGCGTCCCATATCGGCGATTCCCTAGAACGAAGTGTCGTAAGATTATTGTTAAAGTACAATCAAAATAAACAATGAAATCACAAAAAAATCACGATCACGTTTAAGTCGGCAAAATAAAAAAGCCATTCCACGCCAGTGCCACTCGAAATACCTTACAGAACCCAACGTAATCTACGATTGTATGACACGAAATTGCGTGAGAGTAGAAACTCCAAATCTTGGGATAAGACAGGAATGAAATCTCTGAATTTATTACCGAAACGACTTTTGAACGAGCCGCGGCGGCTGTCGCGTCGCTTCAGCCGAAAAAAGTTTGCTAGTGATACACAAGATAAAAGATGAAGTTTGTTTTTTGGGTAACGGGCTTTGAAGATATAGATTAAAACTTCCGTTTTGCGTTTGTCATTTTTAATATAAATTCAAGTCATCATTAACCGCCATTGAGAAAGGAACGTCATCCCGTGGCGGTTTCAATGCTCTTTGATAGTTATTCGCACGATCGTGTTTTCTTTATTTAGTAATCTATTCAACTTTAATGCACAAAAAAAAAGTCTTACCTTGCTTGTTTTACTTGATTTTATTTACTAGTACATTTAACTCTGTGAATATTCACATTCTTTTAGGAACTCTTGAATCCATTAAAGTTTCTCGTTTGGCTCTTTCGTAGTTAAATTCCTATCTTCGAGTTCGCACACAGAGGGTTCGCTTTAATGATTCATTTTCTGATTGGTGTGACCTTAGTGCTGGTGTACCTTAAGGCGGTGTCCTCTCTCCTCTACTTTTTTCTGTCCTTATAACTTATGTCACAAGAGACTACATCCAAATCCATTTATACGCTGATGATTTGCAACTATATCGGGACTTCCATGAAAGTAGTAGATTTGAATAACGACCTTCACCGTGTGGCTCAATGGACGAGGTTTTATGGTCTTAAGGTTAATCCTTCTAAGTCACAAGTTACTACATGCGTAGCAAGATTGACTTGAATACCATCTCGGCCGTCCACTACGAAGATTCTGCTATAAATTTTACAGACACTGTTAAAAACCTTGGTCTTATCATTGACTCCAATCTTAATTGATTAGCACATGTTAATGAGGTCTGTCGTAAGGTTCATTACTCTTTTTATACTCTTCGATGTCTCCAATATTATTTACCCTTTGTAACTAGGATCTCTCTTCCTCAGAGTCTTATATTGCCAATTTTGGATTATGCCGATGCATGCTATTTGGATGTCACAGAGGAGCTTTTAAATAAGTTAGAACGTCTCCAAAACCTCTGTATAAGTTTTATGTTTGGTTTAAGGAAATACAATCATGTGTCCAATTACCCTGCTCAGCTAAAGTGGCTACCAATACGTTTGCGAAGACACACTCGTATTCTTCTATGTCTTCTCTTTAACATTCTTTTTAACCCCAATTTTCCTTCCTATCTACGTGATCAATTTTATTTTTTTAACTCTTCGGACTCCCCGACTAGATCTAACAGATGTTTTATTTTTAAATTTCCTGATCACGCTACTATTTTTAATTCTGTCTCTTTTTCAGTTTATGCTGTCAGATTGTGGAACTCTTTGCCGGTGGAAATTCGTGGAGCTCAGTCCATTTCTGTTTTTAAAAGACTCGTGAAAGATTACCTATCTCTATCATCTTAATTTATTAATATTTATTATATGTAGTGTATATTTGATATGTGTATATATTTATCTAAGTATATATGTAAATATTTGTATGTATTTTATTATTAAATTTTGTTTATTCGTACGCCAATCTGCCTTTATCGATTGTGTTAAAAATTATGTGTACATGAATAAATAAATAAAGGGTAAAGATGAATTATGTAATGTATTCATCAGTTTCATCCTCAGCTTACGTTTCAAAGCTTAGGTTACGCTTTTAATCATGGTCGTATGCCGGTTATTATAATGGAGCTGCCTGATCTCAGTAATTCTTTATACAAGGAAAACCCAGGAAATAAGATCAAAATCAGGGGAGTGTTAGAGGCAACTTAGATTTTTCAGGCATCTTAAACAGCCTAAAGATAGCTATCCAGCGATAACACTCGGGGCCAAAGGCTTTACTTGCCTTCTGAAAAACGGAGCTTAAGATGAATAAATATTATACGACCTTAAAGTAGAATTTTCTATTGTCTTGGAGAGGATAAAGTAAGCCTAAATACTTCGTTACCGTACTCGAGTGGCTAAGCGACCCGAAGTGGATCTTGCCATCGGCAAAGAGAGAGCGCCAAAGTGTTCTATTTGTTTAAGTTGTCAACTCCCATATCTCGCAGATCAGCCTGCGCCCCATAGCTCCACCGGTATCTGGGCCGAGTGATCTAATGTGATATGGGAAGATAGCAACTTCCTCAGATAGGCTACCTTGACGCAACGATACTCACCCGTTCTCTCCAGACGCGTAATGCGCAGTACCTGGGTCTAACATATTCAGAAAAGGACATACAAGAATATTTGGCTCCTTAACCAACTTCTCTATTTCCAAGTTTTTCTGGATTCTCCAGCTTCCGTCGAGGTTCTTTCCTACCGTATCTACCTACATACATACCATCACACCTCTGGACATCGTTGCTGGACATTATACGATAGTTACAAACACAAAATAGCCTTAAGGTGCCTCAAAACACCTACTATAATCAATGCAGTGGTAGTGAGGTTATTTTTTTCGTTAGTTATCTTTTATTGGCATTAGCCATAAATTAAAAGATTAAAAAATAGATTTTGTAGTTTGACACATTCATTGGAGCGTTGCGTTCCCTTGCAACGCTCCAAAGAATGTAGTTGCGTCGTCTGTCTTCCGTGATTTTAAATTTCTTTGGTGCAGTAACGTAACTTACTATTTTTTTTTTGTTTCAGATGCAGTAGCCAGCAATAAATCAGATAGACTTCGTGATGATCTGACTCTATGGACGTTTTTATTAATGTTCACGTCACAAGTGCCTTGTGTTATAAATTAAAGTTTAAATTTGAATATACGTAAACATGAGCTGTGAATGTGTATATTTAGATATAGATAGTTGTATGTGTATAGGGAAAATGGGTGATAAAATGGTAAGGTAAATTATGTTTCACTTGGTTATCTTTCTTTTTTTTTATTTATTAAGTATAAATATATATAAGTACTGCAATCCAAAAACCACGGAGGTTTATCCGAATGCAGAAAAATAAAGATTATTGACAGTTTTCGCGCTATCCAGTGAATAATGAATAAATAAATAATACCTTTATAACCTACATCATTCATTTAAATATAGCAATTACAAATTATATACAGAAACATTTAGTATGCAATAACACCTCATGTACAATAACACTTCGTTTGCAATAACACCTTTTATGCAATAACACCATCACATCCACGGTCCGCTCAATTGATAAAAATATCTTCTTCTTGTTGTACGGAAGTAAAGTGTCTATGATATTGAAATACTTTATAGACAAGATAGAATTATTTTAATTTTATTAACAAATCTAAGGTCATGAATACTTTCATCTCGTTAAATTTTTACGGTTTTATTGAATTTTTACAGAAATGTTGATAATTATAAAATATTTTTATTTCGATAATTTTTAATCTTGTTTGTATAATCAGTAAGGTAGATAGTTGATTGTAAAGATAATTTGTTAATGTTAATAAAATTAAATATAACGCGTGTGAAATGATAAATTTAGCTCGAGTATTAAAATTTGTATTACTTACTACTTTGCGCCATCTAGTAGTAGCAGTAAATCAAATTTTATTACTCTACCAATTTCTCTACTTTTTTGCACTCTTTTAGTACTTATATATGCATATAGACTTAGATGATTATGTGACTGCGGCGAAGCTAAAAACGAAGATTTTGTATTTGACCTGTACATAAACAGCTGAACTAATTTTGATAAATGATATGTCGTTAGGTTCGTCTTTGTGGTGCGAAAGTTGAAATTTATAAAAATCTAAATTGTGTGTTTTTGTATTTTTATTTTATATAACCATCTATTTATAATAATAATAGTAGAATACAAAAAAACATACCACCTTAGTCCTTACACTTATACCTTACATTTCATACGTTTTACTGAACATCATTTAACGATGCATATAATCGCAGAATTCTCAACTCCAAAAACATGAATCTAAAAGTACTTTAAGCTCGTTTTTTGCAACCATATAAAGCACGTTTCCCGAACAAATGCTTCACGTCCACATTCCACATTCCCGTATTAAACACTCGTTTCTGTTGAAAAGGTGAAGGAATTAAAACTTTTTGTTCTACTTTGAACTGCGCTAAACAATTTCTCGTCGCTAAATAAAAACCCGGTATCTTTGGATGACTGTTCTCGTATGTACAGCACAAAAGGATAAATTAAAAAAAAATTGACCATTAAATGTGATGATTTTTCTCGTAAAAATCAAATTTTAGATTTATATATTTGCAATAATTAAATCCTAAATTCTAAAAATCCTCTCCAGAATTTGTTGAAGAAAGAATTGCTTTATTTTTTAAGAATACAATGTTAACATTTACTGTGTACATAAATTTAGTAAATAAAAATAAGTAACACGAGTAAATGTAAAATTATGCATAGCTTTTTCAAAAAATGTAAATAGTTATTATGAATTGTATAACAACTATGTATAATAGTATTGTAATAAAAGATTCCTGTGTGATATATATTCAAATTTGTTTATATATTGATGTGCCAATATATGGACGGATAGTTGATTAAAATGGAGATTTAAAAAAAAATTACAACTTTGTTATAAAAAATATGGAATGAAATGAAATATTTTACATACAAATAGCTGGTTTAACTTAAAAAAATACCTACATTCCTATTTTGATATTTTTTTGTTGGTTACACCAAAAAAGTTATTTTGTATAATTGGATTTTTGCATATACTCTACAGACAAGAAAAATAAATATTTTACATCTTTAATTTAATAAATAAAAATTTATTATGTAGCAAACGCATTCATAAGCCTCGCGGCGGTAAATTTTGATATTTTGGAACGTTCCCGGGACGTCACGTGGTCCGCGCTCAACCAATGAGAACGCGGTCCCGACGGGCGAGTTCATTTTTCTAACCGGGAGACATATTGGTCTTCGGCTGTTTGGTCTCGTAAAATATTTAGATATTGACTACAGTTAATATTTAGACATTTTTAAATATTAACAATTAATCTCCATTTTAATTTAATCAAATTTTCGAGACTGTCTCCCTTAGATTAATAATTATTATCACATTAGATGTTACTATTAAGGCATACTATGTCGTAAATGTTATTTAATACTGTTAATATTTCCTGTAAAAATGTTAAAATACTAATTTTCACATAAGGAAATTTAATAAATTATAAATGAAAAATACAAACTTTTAAATGTGTGAAATGGCATGTGTTCGGTAATTATTATTATTTTTTAAATATTTTGTCGAACTATCGATGGTTATAATATTTTTATTCAAAAACATGTACCCTATCTATATGCCAATCGATAGTGTCGATAACATCGATACTTATTCCCTGGTTCCCAAAATACAGAGTTTTACCTAGTTTGGGAATCATGGTGATTAATGTAATTGTGAGAAACTTTATTTTAGTAATAAATTATGTTTTTTTTTTACGATACTATTGATAATGAAGAACAATACTATTGATAGTAGGTACGTGTATCGATACAATCGATAAATTAAGAATCCAAGCTTCAACTTGTATCTAGATAAATCAAGTCTCAATATAAATAAATATTTGTATTTCAAACACAAAAATAAATCTTGTAATATTGAACGTGATAATTTTCCTTTGTTTATTTTTGTAAATATTTGTACGATTTATGCAGAAATGTCACAAATTTGAATTATTCACAGCTATATTGTCAATTTTATCACAAAGGCATACTCTCTATCAAACGTTATACAATTATAGCTCGATTTTAATATTTTTGGTTTAGTCTGTAGATTTATTTATTTTTTATCGTTTCTATACCATAATCCTCCATTCGATCATATTCTGAGTTAAGTGGATTAATTCTTGATTAAAAAAGTAAATGTCACTGTCAAAGTCAAACTATCAAAACGGGTAAATGCTAGTTGTTTTTTTTTTTTATATGTCTACCGATGATGTGGCAAAGGCATAAGCCGAGAGAGCCGACGAGGTTAGTTTTTTGATTAAATGTGATTCGTTTTCAATTGATTGGGTGATTCTGAAAGTCTGATATTTTTACTGATAATACATAAACGAATTACCTTTTCCTACCAGAAACATAATCAAAAATCGTTTTGAAATTTTCATCTAGTCCCTACTATTCAATGACATTTTTACACTACTACCAAAACTACAGAATAATAATATTGAGTAGGTAAACAGACTTACGGCCCTCCTGGTGGTAAGCGGTTACCGTCGCCTATGTACGCCACCAACACCAACAACTTTGTTTTATTATTAGCCATTCATGATTTAATTTTGTGGTCGGACAAAAAAACCTATTGCACTTTACAGTTCGTAATTTATAAATAAATAAACACGTTTTAAAATGTTCGGTAGAAATCACGAGTTTTGTAAAACACGGTTTGCAATTTTCTAGAAATCACAAGTGTTATTTGAGCGGCCGAATACAAAATGTTATTGGACGAGAATATTTTATGTCCAATTCGTAGGGGCGTTTGGTGGAGATATTGTTTTCCATTTGAGTATTTTGTAATTCCTAAAATTGTGCTATTGATTACTTATGTTTTCGCGATAAAACTATTTTATAAAAGCGATAAAAACCGTACAATTAAAATAGTTTAAGCTAGTGCCTTTGATTGAGCATCATTTTTGTCTTGCCATCAAAAGTTGATTTGAAATTTTCTTAATTTTTCAATACTGGCTTGGTGTGACTTCCAAATTTCCCAGATGATAATAATATTAGAGGAGAATAAAAGTACGTAAATAAAATAATAATAATAACAATAATAAACACTTTATTCCACCAGGAAAATACAATTTTGAGACACATACATGTAGATATAACGATGTGCAAAGGCGGCCTTATCGCAATAGCAATCTCTTACAGGCAACCCTTTTTGTAGGAAACATTTCAGGAAAAGAGACAGGTATGGTGCAGAAACATAAGCTAACTATAATAGTATAAACTTACACAAAATAAACTTACTTAAAGTTACATATCATACTTAAAGTACACATATAAAATACAGAAATAAATAAATAAATGTAAACTATAATACCTCAAATAATGATGTAAGATCAATTTTAGGACCTAACGTAACATCTCACATCATTCACCCCCACCTAGAAAATGTTCTTTCCAGAGTCTCACAATAAATAAATAAATCATCAATTCCATTGGTCCCAACTGCTATCACGTCAGAGGCCGAAAGACTCCACTTCTTTTATTGACATTATAATTTTAATTTAAATTTTTAATAATTCAAAAATTTTGACATCAATAATTATATAATTTTGCATGCCATGTATGGTGAAATATGTAGATCCAAATTAAACTGTAGCATGTAACATCCCTGTAACCATATTTTATGCAAATAAAATTATTCTATTCTATTATTCTATTCCAAAAACTATGGCACCAGGGTCGATTGACCTGACCATGTGTGCACTCAATATTTAATAATAAATGAACTATTTATTCTGGTGGCTTCTTTATGGGCTGGGAGAGCGTAATGCCATCGAAAAACTGAGTGATCTGAAATGAGGGAGTTTTTTCTAACGACACGTAGCTATGAGGGACTTATACATATAGCTACGAAAAAGGTGAACCTTTTTCATACTACCTATAAGGGCCGATTTCACCAAAGTCGGATAAGTTTTATTCCAAGGATAAAGACCCAATTAAGTCTCGTATAATGTTTACATCTCATACAATATACTGATAACCCACGTATAACTCCGGTGCAAACACTCTGTCTCTAAAATAAAAACGTCTCATCCTCATCGTCATTTTTATGCTTAGATTACTTACTCTTGGATAGGTACGATATTGGTGAAATCGGCTAGAGTGTGATCCTATAGCTAAGTCATACAGCTATGGTATAGAAGCGTAATATCTCTTAATTTCAGGTAACATCTTGATAACAATATAAAATTCATGCCGTCCGCAGCCCTATAGACGGCGGGCTAATCAAATTTTCAGTCGACGGCCGCTACCGTACTAACACGTACCGTACTAACGTGTACTAAATACAGCTTAAGATTGGAGAGCTTTTGCAAGCTCTTGTTTAGCTCATGTTTCTCGATGTCTATTTTTAAACTATCGATGTAGTTCTGTGTGATTTGTTTTCAATGTTTCCATTTAGAGAGTCTTAAGATGTCAATAATATTAATGCTTATTTATAAAAAAATATCTGTATTAATTATTGATTTATTTATTGTCAGAAGAAGGTTCTTAAGGAAGAGAAAGGGCAATACAATACAATACATCTTTATTGCCCACATACAGTAACAAATAATTTAACAATTACCTACAAAGACTTCAATATAATATGAGCAAAGGCGGACTTATTGCTAGGCAATCTCTTCCAGTCAACCCTTACGAGGTAAAAGAGAAACAGTTAAGGAGCTTTTACATTTTAGTTCTATTCAATTTCTTAATTTCTAATTTGTTATGTTCTTATTTGCATAAAGAGTTTCTACTTACTTTCCCAAAATTGGTTAGGTAAACACAACGGTATGTACCCATTTCAATCTTGTCTTTTTTTTATTTGTGCTTTGTGACCTTTGTATTGAACTTAATAAATTAGAGAGGTAAAAAAATCTCTTTCATACACTGGAACCTTAATTGATTAATACTTAGCCTTTGGGATCTGTTCAAGTGATTTTTGTTTTTGGATTGGAGTGTAATACCATCGATATGTCGTAGCCAGGTCGTTAAATTGATTATTTCATGATGCGATCTTTTCATGATATGGCCAAAACAGAGTCGACCAAATAGTTGATCTTCCAAAATTTCATGATATTGTCAACTGATGCACGACTACATCATGATCTGGCCAAGATCCAAGTGATCATATCGTAAAATTGTTACATTTTTTACCAGTAGAGGCGCTGTTGCATCAACATGGCGGCGGGCTATCAGCTGTTACAAAATCAAAGAAAATTAATGCGAAAATAAAAGTTAAAGGTTATATTTATTATCGTAAAGCATTAAGCTAAACTTAAAACAAAACTTTCAGAATTCAAAAGTTATGTTTTGAGCATAATAAATACGAATTATTATTGAAATAATCTGGCCAAACATGGACGATCATATCATTAAACGCTGACGTTTTAATGATCTGGTCGATTCTGTTTTGGCCATATCATGAAATAGTCGCATTTTATGATGTGGTCGACCATATCATGAAATGATCAGTTTTACTACCTGGCCACGACAGATACACAAATAAGTAGAAGAAGGGATTGCAATTTTAAACTATTTAGGACAAGTCCCCCTTACGCTGTACCCTGTATTCTATACCTGTGTTCTTAGTGTACTATTAAGATTTTTACATACATACAACTATTTTCTTCGATTATAATAACTTACTTGTGTTTGCAGTTAAAAAAAAACCCAGTGAATATAAAAAGAAAAACAACTCGTAAAAATAGGTTGGGTACATTAGCTAATATTTTCGTAACGTTGCCTTTGTATGCATTTGATGAGTGTATGCCAAAATATAAAACATTGTCTATTGTACAGAATAAATGTAAAATTATCTAAATGTAATAAAGAATTATTGAAAAAAGTTTTTCTTTATTTTTTATTTTTTGTAATATTTGCTTATAATCTTGGATACGACTTCAATGCTCCGTCTGTGGTCCAGTGCCTAATACTCGATGTTTGTGGGTTCGATACCATTGGAAATAATACTTTCTTTAGTTGTTTACAGTTTGATTAGGACAAAGCAGGCCTTGGTTCTGCTAGATTTGAAGAGAACATTTTATCGACTTCATTCATCATCTTCCATTATTAGGGTTCCGTGTCCAAAGGACAAAAGAACTCCTGGCATTGTTTCATGAACCGTGATAATTAACCTGTTTAATATTTTCATAGTTGATGCATTTCTATTGCTACTATAACAAAAAATATATTAAAATACAGAATAAAATAAATACTTATTCTTCATAAAATGGTAAACTTCGTGCGCGAGTCTGTCTCGGACTTTACCAGTTTTATAAAATTCTATCTTCCTTTCAAAAGTTCTCTCCTAAAAATACATTTTATTATAATGCTGTTTTATTTACTGTATGGTATTATTACTTTTTTACATTAAATGGTCACAATAAACCAGCCGTCCAGACGAAATTAGATTTTCCCCGCTATTCAAGTAACTGGAGATGTTTACTGAAATAAAATTACTATCTTGAATTTTATTTGAACTCTGTTAGATTAATGGCTCTATTTCATTACTATTATTAGATTTGATTTTATTGTTAAAATTTTGAATATATATTTTTTTTTTTCATTTCTGTTGAAAAATAAACTTTTAAATCACAAAGTCCATGCCTCAACACAACAGGTCCGTTGTTATTAAAATAAACTTATCTATTTATCGCATTAGTTTTAGGAAATTATAAGAAGAAAATATCACCATGTTCAAAGGATTTCATTAGCATAATCTAATATTTGTTGGTTTAATTGTAGTTTGTGATAATACTGTGAAAAATTTGTTCAGTCGTATCAAGAGGTTGTGTACAGGATCGATTGTACTTAATAAGGAGTTGGGGACATTATTAACACCCTGGTGTCAAAGATTTTTGGATAATGTATGCGCAATATAATCAAAATATATGTGCCGAAGACCGGGAAAAGTGGAGAACAAAGAGCAGGAAAGGAAAGAGGACTAGAGGCAAACAGCCGAGGGCGCAACCAAGAATGCGCTGAGATGAAGAATGTAACTAAAAAAAATTGTTTTCAATGTACCTATTTTGTTTCTTCACATACAGAACTCACATCACGCTACTTTCTGTAAAAATTTCTTCTTTTGATAACTTTCGAAACTACTGACAACTTTCAAATAAATTAACAAAACATGCTTTTATTTACATTCAAAATCATTGTGCATGCAACACGATACAGAATCGTTCGTCAAAAGCTTTGACCTTTCAACAAAGGCTTTTCAAAGCCCGGGATCGTCGTCTCGTTCTCTTTAACTTTACTCATTCTTTTTGAAACATTTGCTTACAAAAATGACAAAATTTTTAGTATTGTTAGCAATTTGATGGCATCATTAAATTTTCGCTTGACTTATTAAAAGACAGAGAATTGTAATAGTATGCAGGTTTATTGACCTCATAATAAATTAAATTGCGGAGTTCGATAGTCGAGCGCAGCACGCAAATAGCGACGGCGATACGCGGTTGGTATTGTATTGGCCCTTAGTGGCATTATCTTGCTCGAGCTCCTCCATGCCGAAGGTCCCAGCTGTGATCGATCGATGGCAGTATAGACTGTGTCAGATGCCTATATGCTGCCTGAAAAATCTGACAGTGTTGACTACCACAGCTCGGGTCATGTTCCTGTTGGTCTTGTTTCCCTGTAAAAAGGGTTAAGTAGTTGCCATGATATAATAACCATACAGTTCTAGGGCCATATCCCGGGCTCTGAAGCGTAAGCTGGTGATGCAACGGGGAAACATGCTTGAGCGAAAAATAAGTTACGTATTTTATTATTCTTACCAAATCGACTCTAAAATTATATTTGCCAGGACCACAAGGCCATCAAACATGGCACTATCTGTGGCTTCGTACAGGTCCTTGAGTATCTGTGCCGGCTGGGCACGCAGGCCAAGATATAGATATGCTATGGTATGATGAGATACATCACGCTAGCACATTATAAGATTGTATAACAAACCTAATCAAACAATTTAAATTAACTTTTTTTTAATAAACAGTGTTTGAAGTGGGTCTCGTAAATGTAAGGATTTGAAGAATTCATTCATTCATAACAAGTGAGTCACATAACCTATCAACCTTGTACATGGTGCACAGGGTTATTCTGAACCACCTCTCGGCCTCTGACGTGATTCCAATACGACTATCAAAGGACAGCCGGGACCAACGGCTTATCGTGCCTTCCGAAGACAGGAATCATAATTATTATCAGACAATCAGCCTGCAATATCCAAAATAAACTGGAAATAACTTCTTAACAAGTCGACTTCGGTAGTTATTATAATTCTGAGGATCAAAAAAGAGTGGATGAAATGAGACTTACGAAAGGTATTTACAAATCAAAGGTGACAAGAAAAGTAGGTAAGGCACGGCCTCGGAGAACATACTGCGACCAAATCGCAGACATGTTAGAAAAGGGAGATGTCAGGAGTACCCGTAATCGACTAGCGTGTATGACGATAGTGATGAGCGTAGAAGAAGCGAGGGAAGTCTGTAAGGATCGCAGCAAATGGAAATTGGTAGTCTCTGTCTGCTCCTTCGGGAAAAAGGCGTGATGGTATGTATGTATGAGGACCAAAACTCCGCATAAGGCAAACGCTTTCGACCATGGAGTCACTTCTGAAGTAATTGGCAACGTTGATTTACTTCAAATGCGAGAGAATCAAGAGTGGTTCACAAGATTTCTTCAAGAAGGATGACTGTTGAAGATAATCATTAGCCCAGCGCTCTTCAGGTATTTCTGTAAAATCGAGATAAGGTGTCGGTCAAACTTACTACAATTCTTTATTTTTTAAATTGTTTTGAATTGTAAATGTAAGCGAAAAATAAATGAGTTATGAATTATGCTTTGGCGGATAATCTGGATTTGATGAAATGAAATGAAGCGAAATGAAATCATTTATTTTCAATATAGGATTATCGTCAATTTACTTAAATTAAGTTTACTTAAATGCACAAGTGGAGAACACAAACTCCACTGCAGCATTTCCTTCAAAACGTCAATTTACAAGTAAGAATAAGAAAGAAAAAAACTTTCCATAATTAACTAGTTATTTGAACGAATTCACATGTTTGTCAACATTTTGCGCAATATTTTATTTGCTTATGCATGCAAGGGAACTTCATTTTAAATGTCCCTGATGATGGCGGATATCTATGAAATTTCCATGGACAAGGATATTCGTAATATCTTTATTTACATCTTGTCTCAAGCTTTATTTGTTATGTAATTTATTTGGTGCAATAAGGAGTTTTCACTTTATTTTATTCTTTGGACCCAATAGAATTAGTCATTCGGTCTGCAGTGCACCTAACTAAGCATTGAGATGATGATAGATTTGTTTTTTACAAGACAATACAAAACTCTTTATGGCACATAGAGAAACATTTGTCAAATAAAAACAATCACAATAAATTGACTTGATAATTCAATTAGGTATTATCATGTTTATGTAACCTTTTTCAATTTAAAAACTTCCCTCATCATCATCTTAGCGCCTTCCCGGTTGCATCCTCAGCTGTTTGTTTCGGAGCCCAGGGTCCGCTTTCCTACTTTTACGTCTCCACTTCGCCCGGTCTTTGGCATCCAAATTTAAAAACTTCCCCTTCCAATCATAAAATCATATGATGTCAATGTTTATTAAACGTCAAAATGATCTTCTTCAGGGTACTGAAAACATATTTTTTTTAAGAAAAAAAATTAGTAAAGCTCGCCTCCTCTCATATGATAGACTGTTGCCTTACCTACCTCCCGCTCACATGACTGATCACCCTATGGGTTATAAGGTTAAATTAACTTACCGGGAACTCCTAACGTACGAGAGATAATTTGTACTTTCTATCAAAGTGAGAGAAGTCAGAGACAAACTTTACCCTTGCAATTCTTACTTTGAAATGTGAATTTGACCGGTTTGTACTTATTTATTTATTTATTAAAACTTTATTGTTCCACAAAGTACACATATACTTATAACAATTGGCGGACTTAATGCTAAAAGCATTCTCTACCAGTCAACCGTTGGGAGAAACGGAAAGATAGTTTGGCGCAAAAAAGTTAAGTAGGAAAAAATGTATTACATAAAGAGCAAATTTTATCAAAAGCTTAAGTTCATACACTTATTACGTTAAAATTTTCATTAGCTGATTGATTATGATTTTTATTGAGACAACTAACTGTTTCCGCCAGTCTGCCTGCGGTTAATTATATCCATATCCCTACTAATAATATAATGCGAAAGTCTGTCTGTCTTTGTCTGTCTGTTACGCTTTCACGGCGAAACCGCTGAACGGATTTTGATGAAATTTAGTATGAATATAGTTCAAGACCCGGGGTCTAACATTATTGTTGCTAGCGGACCTGCGGGGGACAGCGAGTATCTAATACTATACATAGGGCGCACTGTAAGTTTCCGGAACTGGCCACTTACATAAACAATATTTAAAAATTTATTGCAACATTTGAAAATAGAACTCTTTGGCTGTAGAATGCAGTTTGTTTCACCTGACTGTCTTTTGTTTTTACCTTGTGGCGCCATTTAAAAAATTGTGTGTCTGCATCAACATGGATTTAACTCGGGAAAATTTTCGTAGTATGATTTTCTACGATTTTAAGTGTAATTTGACAGCTCAACAGAGCATCGCTCGGCTTGAAACAGCTTTTGGCAATGAAGCACCATGCAAGACAACTGTTTATAGCTGGTTTGCAGAATTCAAGCGTGGTCGTATCAATCTCAGTGACGAATCTCGCGATGGTCGGCCGTCCACCGCTGTGACCAACAAAAACATCAATGCTGTGCGCCGTATGATTGAAACAGACAGGCATGTGACCTACCATGAAATTCGCGCATCCTTAGAAACAGGCATGAGTCAAATACAATTAATCCTACACAAACATTTGGGTGTGAGAAAGCTGTGCTCGCGGTGGATCCCACACAACTTGACCGAGGCTCAAAAAACGGACCGCGTCACTTGGTGCAGTGCCATGCTTACTAGATTCAACGAAGGTGCGTCAAATTTGGTGTGGGACATAGTAACAGGTGACGAAACATGGATTTATTGCTACGATTCCAAAACAAAGCAGCAATCGAGCGTATGGGTCTTTCAAGATGAGCCGAAACCAACCAAAGTGGCGCGCGTGAAAAGTGCATCTAAGCGGATGATTGCTTCTTTTTTTAATAAAACTGGACACGTGGCTACTGTTGCTTTAGAGAATCGTCGTACAGTGAATAGTGACTGGTACACGACCATTTGTTTGCCGGAAGTTATTGACGAACTCCGTAAAAATAACCGTAAACGCCGTATCATCCTGCACCACGACAATGCTAGTTCTCACACGGCCAGACAGACAAACGACTTTTTGAAGGCGAAAAATGAAGAACTCATGAGTCATCCTGCATACAGTCCCGACCTGGCACCTTGTGACTTTTTTCTGTTCCCAAAAATTAAGAACCAATTACGCGGTCAACGATTTTCATCACCAGAAGAGGCTGTCGAGGAGTATGAAAAACACGTTTCAGAGGTCACCACAGAGGAGTGGCACAAAAGTTTTCAAAACTGGTTTCATCGAATGAAAAAGTGCATAGACGCCAAGAGAGATTATTTTGAAAAACAATAAATTAATTTTGTACCTTTAATAGTATTTTTTCATATTCATTCCGGAAACTTATAGTGCGCCCCACGTATAATAAGAAAATTCAAATAAAATTTTATAAATTCCAGGATCTAAACAATTGGTTTAATACTTTAAAATGCACGACACACTAGCTCATACCTGCGACTTCGAGTACTTAATTCAGTGGAAGAGTTTTTCTAGGATAAGATATACCACATGTCCTTTTCAGTCCTTCTAATTTGTTTTGTTTATCCAAAATTTCAGGAGTTATTGGTCCTATAGGTAAATCATATAGAAGTCGCAGGGCCGCATGATCCAGGGCCTGGTGGCATGGCCGTGCGGCCATGCCACCTTTCCACCAGGCCCTGGTAGAAGAGGTGCGCCCAAAAAGGCTTTGAAGTCACAGAAACGGATATGCGTGTTGATAGTTTACCATTAGTTCAGGAGAAAGAGTAGGAAAGCGAATCCTGGGCTGGGAGGACACAACCAGGAAGACGCTGGGATGATAAAGACAAAGCATAAAGAGGGTAATAATAGGCAACTGTACATCTTCACATTAATAATATTCGTTTGGGATATTCTATTACGGATGGGACGGCGTCCGGTTGGCAGTCCCAGATATCTCTGGATTTACAAGGTGCCTCCATCCCTCCATCTGCGCGAGCTGCACGCCGATGATTGGCAGGAGATGGCGCAGGATAGATTGAAGTGGAGATCCTTATCATCTTAGTAAGTAGTAGGTCGTTGACTGAGCGTGAGCGAAGGCTCCATTTTAAGACTGGCCAATTTTGCTTTTGAATGGAAAAATGTATGTTCCGAGCTACAGGTCGCATTTCTCAATGGATCTTTATGAAAGTTGACACACGTGTTCCTAGATTTATGTATTTTTTTGTCGAAACATTTTTTTAATTGAGAGAAATATTAAGGCAAAAAGGGAGAAAGTTTGCTGTAACATTATTTAGCGATTTCAATCATACTTACGCGGAAGAATACTGAAAAAGGGGGAATGGAGGAATTTGATAGCAGCGTTTTATGAATTAATCTCGTATTTGGAGATTACGCGAAGTCTACTTTTCACAGAATGACTAGTAGTAACTAATTATTATTTCCTAGTACACAATCTAGTTCACGCATTCAAAAAATAGAACTTATCAATACTGTTCACACCAAGTAAGTATACTGCAAAAGTTCTTAACAAAACATCTCTCACTGACCAAGCGCAGTATAATGCATGCAAATTATTTATGTAGTTCCAAATTAGTTTTAAATGGAAGCCGTTTATTTGTGAGCTTCGAGTTTCAGGCTTACTAGAAAATAAACTTGGCCTGTTTAAATATTCAGGAAGCTTGCACAAGACAAGAGCTGCTTGGAAAATTCAAGATTTTTCAACCCCCAACATTAGGAAGTGGTGTTGAAATCATTTGGATTTCTGGTTATTTTGAATCACAGATCGCAGAATATTATGTTATACAGATATTCAATCGTCATACATTGAAACGCGCCACATATGATTTTCCTAGCTATACGTAACATGGACCTGAAAATTGTTGGTGAAGGCCTAGGGCAAGCAGTGAGCGTACGACAGCAGAAATGATAAAACATGCGGTCCACCAGCAGCATGGTAGAGGCATGCTTTACTCTGATGACTGGCAAGAAGTGGCGCAAGATATATATAATTATACAAGTGAGATCCTTATCGGAGGCCAAAACTCACTTTGAGTCGTTGCATCATTAAGCAATTCTATGCCTCCACATAATTCTTACTTCGAACCTAATTTTCCCGTTTGACTTTCACGAGTAAAAATAGAATGGCATATTGGTAACTGCAACTCTAAATCTCTAAATATGTTATAGAACTACGCTTGGGTTTAAAACGTCCAAGGAAAAGTATTGAAATGGTGTATTCAATGATCGTAGTCTGGTCTTAGTTTAAAACTTTATCTTGCTTGAATATTCAAGCTGCTTGCTGGCACCGGACACAAAGTTTAGAGAAGCCTTTTGCTATGAAGAGAAATGAAAACAGACTTGTCGCTTTAAAAGTTCAAAATTATAGCCTAGTTGGTACAGTTTACAATGCCTTCGTTTTGGGAAGAAAAATAATAAAAAAACTGGTCAAGTGCGAGTCGGATTTGCGCACGAAGGGTTCCGTACTATATTCATAAAACCACAAAAAATCTTACGTGATATGGAAGCCCACTTAAATATTTATTTTATTCTGTTTTCTAGTACAAATTTTTTGTTGTAGCTGTAACAGAAATACCATCATTTGAGATAGTTTCAACTGTCTAACTATCACGGTTCATAAGATACAGCCCGGTGACAGATAGACGGACGGGCAGCGAAGTCTTAGTAATAGCACAGATTACAGAATATATGCTATACACATATGCAACCGTCATACATTGAAACGAGGCAACTTTCTTGGGTACTCTCAAACAAAGTTATCTAATTTAGTAATTTCGACGCTCATTTATTAATTTAGTTATTCAATTGCTCATTTAGTAATTTGGTCACTCACACACATACAATTTCACACAACGCAACACAGTTAGCGGCTCATTTCAGAATTTTGTAATAATGTTAGCCTTTAGTATAGTAATTTAGTTCATGGCTAAAATTAATTTCGCTCAAGTCATTTAAACGGTAAATCGTCAAATATTTTTTATCGGCCGTTTAATTATTCCACATTAAATAATGGCGACCACGTACCGGTAAGCGCAGCGTTGAACATCCACCGACCAGATGGTCAGATGACCTGAAAAAGGTCGCAGGCAAACACTGGATGCAGACTGCTGCCAACCGATCATTTTGGAAATCATTGGGAGAGGCCTATGTCCAGCAGTGGACTGACTGCGGCTGAAATGATGATGATGATGATGATGATGATGATTAAATAATTAAGTTAAGAATTGCGCTTCGTCTGCTATCAATGGACTAAGTATCGATAGGCTGGGAGAGATTGCTAAGTCCACCTTTGCACCATATTATTAATAGGGTAGCGGTGTAGGTATATGTAAGAATTAAATTACATAAATTCAATGTACGGAACCCTTTTAATGCGAGTAGTATTCGCACTTGACTGTTTTTTTTTTTAATTAGCCTATCTTCAGGTTACAGACACATGTGTGTACCAAATTTTAACTTGATTAGTCCAGTAGATTCGGAGAACGGACAGAGAGACGACATGAGTGAGACTATAAGGATTCTGTTTTTACCTTTTGAGGTACGGAACCCTAAAAAAGAAGATTATAATTGATGGGAAGATTTTAAATCATAAATACTTTTCCCTTATTCCACTTAGCTCCACCCATGATTCACCAGTGGTGGATGATGTCTTGGGTTTGCAAGCTATGGAGAGATGTCTTCTCCTCTTCTTCATCATCGGTTCCTCACTGCTGAGGATCGTGACCACATAAATGAGTCTCCAAGCTGACTTACTACTACTTATTTTTAATAGCGAAAATCAATCAAACTATTTCACTGTATAACTTATCTTATTATTTTAAAATGCAAGCTTATTTTGAAAACATGAGCCAAATTTTTACATTGTGTTTAGTGCCTATATTTAAATCACTTCTAATTAAAAAATTGTGAAATCCGGGAAAATGTTTCGACCTCCCATATAAATCCATAGGTCAAACAATACCAATGACTTAATTCGAAGGTCAGTTAATAGGACAATATCTTTCTAAACCTGAAATTGTTATATTCGCTAATCAAATATTTCATAACTGCATTGTCCTAATTGAAAACGTTTCGAGCATATTCCTCTTAATTATTTTCTCATCAATTAGACCAATGTCGCTACATTTGCCCCCATTGTCTTTTTTGCCCCACAAATTTCCTTTACTTCCTCTTGGCTATTCATAGTGGATGAGTAAATTCGGACATCGCAACAAAGTTTGAAATGGACAGACGTTTATTTACGACACCGAATTCGAGACGGACTTAGCTTGTAAATATTCTATGTGGCGTATTACCGACCTATATAGCTTCGGTAAAACGTTTCAAAATTTATAAACCTATCTCTATTCTTCGTCCGAGTGTGTTTTTCAGTTATGGCCTAAGCTTTCCTATGACTGCCATCTGATCTAGGCGGTAACCTATCATAAAGTCGATTTTTTCTTTTCCGATTTTCATTTTACCAAGAACGTTTTGACCTTTTTCGTTTCTTTATTTTTTAATTCGTCGAAATATCATTTGTCGACATATCAGTTGACCTATCATCAGTTCTTTTTTTTTCGTCACTCCAACATGACATTTGATCGCAAAACTTTTTACCGTAGTGATGCTTGGCCGAATAACTTTTGTGCTAAGATTTATGTTTACAAACATTCATTACACCTCTGTTTCATTTCATTTTATTTCATTTTAACTAATATATAATATATATTTTTAAGTATAAGATACATACAATTCAATATATTGATATAGATAAGTACATAATTTTTTAATCAACAGCCGTGTAATTTTATAGAGCAGCAGTATGGGTGGTCACAAGCCTTTTTTTTTAACGGAGGGGAATTGCATTTACGCACTGAGTGTGGGACTCCCAGGCAGAGTGCCTGGACTACCCACTAAAACCCCTCCGGCGTTTCCGCACCGGCTGTTGAGGGCGCCATGGGGTCGCGTTAGCATTCTACCACGACGCCCTCCAGCCATGGCGTTTCGGCCCCGTCCATTGGCCTTTCGGCCACCCCCCAAACCAGACAGTGGCCCATAGATGGATCACGCCCGTTCCCCAGACCCACATCCATTCGCCGTCCCATCATAGACGGCGATGGAGTGGTCTGTTGGCAGAAATTGGCCGACAGTCAACAAGACCCCGACTACCAGGGAGTTATTAACTGTCACCCAGGGTGCACCGTCCCGAATCCCTTGTCAGCCCGCCCTCTCACCGGATCCTTGCGATCAAGTGAGAATGCAAAGGTTTCAAAGGACCGGGCACTCGAGGAGGTTCCCTGCCCTGCACCCCGTGGTCACAAGCCTTTTTTTTTTGTTAACGGAGGGGAAATGCATTTACGCCTAACCCAACCTAACCGAACTAAGCTGCGGTTTTATTTAAAGTATTTATTTTTTGTGATAGCGGGTGCTTCGCCATGGACAAGACGAGTTTTGGGAACTAACAGTCAACCTTCAGTAATGAAGTGGCACTTAAAGAAGAAGAGACGCGGAATCGCCTTTTTATCAGACAATTAGGCGAATTAAGCTTGCAATTTTCTAAACCAACTGTGAATAACTAAACAAAGTACTTACCATGGGAATCAAACTCGCAGTTTTGTGGTTTTCACACAAAATAACTGGACGACTGGATGCAGTTTCAATTTGCAATTATTAAAATTTAGACTATTTCTCCTTGCGTCAAACGAGATGACAATAAAAATTCCATTGTTACCGTTACGTGTATACCCGACGAAGGTCGAATCCAATCTGAATATTAAAGTAAAATTTTAATATAACAGGAGTTTCCTATTGCATTGACAACAATTTAATTGGAAAGTCAGCACTTTTATTTTATACTAGCTGTTTCCCGCAGCTCCACCTGCGTCAAAAGTAGCCTATGTTTGACCCCGGGTCTTCAAATATATTCATACCAAATTTCATCAAAATCCGTTCAGCGGTTTGGTCATGAAAGCGTAACTGACAGACAGACTTTCACATTTATAATATTACTATGGATTTTATCTAATGTTAATCTCGACATAACAGTACCGTAGGCTAATCGTAAGCTAAGGACGCAACTAAGAAAACACGCTTGGACGAAGAAATATTATTTACATTACGTAATGATTCCACCCTGGAATGGACCAACTAGAGAATTTTACATGCACTTTCTCTACTGGAAATTGGCTTCCCCGAAGAATGTTCAGAATTAACGGATAGAGGACTTTCATCCACTTGCCTGCGACCTTTAAGGTCAACTGCGGCGGTTCTCTGACACTCATCTTTACCTTGAAGGCGATCGCGCTTTTTTCGAGAATACCAAGCCGTTGAGTCGAATGATTATCATTCGATATAATCGGTGACTCGAACGTTTTTCATTTTACATACATACATACATACCATCACGCCTTTTTCCCGCAGGGGTAGGCAGAGACTACGGATTTCCATTTGCTACGATCCTTACAGACTTCCCCTCGCTTCTTCTACGCTCATCACTCTCGTCATACACGCTCGTCGATACGGGTTTTTTAATATGTATTTTATTTTTCATTTTACATACTCTTAAATGAAATTTCGGGTCAACAATTTTGTCGCGACTTAATTCACTTCCTACATGTCAATTTTACCTTACAATCTGATTTTATTTTGATGGTACGGTAACATATCCATGCAACTTAGTGTAAATATCAGATTTTATTTTAATACCAGAAGCCCTGTTTTTGAAATGTATTTTCTTCTTTGCGTGTCGATGGCATTACACTCTCCCAACCAGTAAGAAGCCACATGAACAGCTCTGCCCGCGGCCAAGTATAAGTCAATCAAGGGGTTCTTTGCCTTTTCGCTGAAAATTTTTCGGCCGATTATCACTTGATCGTGTCGAATAAAAATCGTTCCACTCACCGATTATGATAAATGCAAATCATTTGATATTAAATGATTTTCGTTCGTTAACGAAGGATTTTTGTTCGACACATATATCATACACTAGCTGTGCCCGCGACTTCGTCCGCGTGGAATAGTGATTTTGGGAATCATATTTATTTTTTGTTTACAAACCTACCTTATCAGCTTATTAAAAGTGGGCATAAAGTTTCCCTCGCGAATTTCTTTGGCACCAAATGAAGTCACTGACAAATAATTTGTAATAATGCATTAATTTCGACCAATTTTGATTTTCATAAAAACGGTTATTGTGAGTTAATCTTATAAGATAGACATATACTGTCGCGGACATTTTTTAAGATAATTTAAAGAGGAATAATTCTTTCATACATATTTTTTGGGTATCTCTAACGGTTTTCGCAGCGCACGCAACGGAAGCCCTAAAAGATGAATAATTTTCCCCGTTTTTTACCACATTTTCGACTGTTTCTTCGCTTCTATTAGTCGCAACGCGATGTTATATAGCCTAAAGCCTTCCTCGATAAATGATCTATCAAACACAAAAAGAATTTTTCAATTCGAACCAGTAATTCCTGAGATTAGCGCGTTCAAACAAACAAACAAACTCTTCAGCTTTATAATATTAGTATAGATTAAAAATAGGGCTCTTGAGCAAAGAGTCAAACGCCAGATTTTATCATAAACGTTCTACAAAACACACTTTATCTGCTACGTATCTATGCATGTATCTGCTACAGATAGCTGCTACGAGCACGTAGCAGGCTTTTAGATCTAGTTAACGGTCCGACGTACCGCAAGGGTATGGGAGGTGGTTTGCATTGGCCATGCTTAGTCACAAAAACGGGACAGGTTTGGTAGTTGATTGAGGTATTTTTCTACAGGCGAAATAAATATCCTATTTAAATATTGATTTCTTATATTTTCTTTATTTATTACGTTTTTGTTGTTGTTATCTTGGGTGTGAAATATTACATATATAGATCCAACGAAATATATAATTTTGGCTAGTATAATTTTCAAATTAGATAAAAATCGGAAGAAATAATTTTCAAAAATATAATATCTTTTAACATAACAATTATTCAATATAACAAACCTTTGATATACAGTTTTACAGTTACAAAAGTTAAGAAATCTATTTGTTGTTACGTTTATAAAACGTATAACAAACTCTACGGAACGCTAGCCGTAAATAATTATTAGTTCTTTCACAATTCACCTTCTGTCAGTTAGCTGCTTCTGTCACAAGGTCTGTCGCTCGCTCGCTAACTGATATGGTCACTGTATAACCATAATCTTGCCAAACTTCTGTCAAAAAGTCGCCTATTGACACTAGTTTGCTTCTGTCACGAGGTCTGTCACTCGCTCGCTCATTGTTGTGGTCACTGTATAACCATAACCTAACCTACCTTCTATCACAAAGTCGCCTTTTGACACAAGGTCGCTTCTGTCACAAGGTCTGTCGTTCGCTCGCTCACTGTTATGGTCACTGTATAACCATAACCTAACTTACCTTCTGTCACAAAGTCACCTTTTGTCACTAGGTCACTTCTGTCACAAGGACGCTCTCTCACTTCGCATATTTCTTCAGTTATGTTTTATAAATAAATATAACATACATACATACCATCACGCCTTTTTCCCGTAGGGGCAGGCAGAGACTACGGATTTCCATTTGCTACAATCCTTACAGACTTCCCTCGCTTCTTCTACGCTCATCATTCTCGTCATACACGCTCGTCAATTACGGGTACTCCTGACATCTCCTTTTTTTTATATGTCTGCGATTTGTTGTCTGCAAAGTGTGTTCTCCGAGGCCGGCCCTTACCGACTTTTCCTGTCACCTTTGATTTATAAATATCTTTCGTAAGTCTCCTTTCATCCATCCTTTTTACATGCCCAAACCATCTTAACATGCCTTTTTCTATTTTTGTCACTACATCCCCATTCACACCACACCTTTTCCTTATCTCACTATTTCTAATTTTATCGCTCAGACGTACTCCACACATACTCTGTAAAGCTCTCATTTCAACTGCATTTACTCTGCTTTCATTATTTTTCTGCCAGACCCAACTTTCAATACCATAGATAAGAGTTGGCATTAACACTGCTCTATGAACAGCCAGGCGTGCATTTTTAGATACAACTCTACTGCTCATAAAGGAATGCAATGCCCCATTTACCCGATTACCCGCAGCCACTCTTTTTTCAATATCACCTTCATGCTTTCCATTTCTCATAAACATACAACACAACCCAAATACACAAATTAATTCACTTGTTCAACACTCTTTCCATTTATACTTACATTGCAAACTTCTACTTTCATCTCTTTCAAACACCATTACTTCCGTTTTACTTACATTTATTTTCATACCTTTACCTACAAGAGCATAATTCATCAAATAAATAAAATATACCTTTTAATTGATATGTTATCTAAATAGCATACTTTACTACTAATAGTAACGGAATAATGACCTGGAATATGATGATTGGTTTACCCTGCTTCAGCCGACCGGAGTCCGAAATCTGTTAGACTTCCATGTTCGAATATAGTAAATCATGTCCAGGAGGAAAGCCAGACTGTGGTAAAAGATATTTTTTTTGTAAATGTCTGTTTTTCTGAGAGGCTTTACCAGTAAAAGGTTAAGCTTCTTCATATATATCTAGTTTATTTGAAAGCAAAGCTCAGTAAAATTACTAAGTTTGTTACTGTGGCAAACATTCTACGTTCAAACTTAGTAATATTGGTCGGGGAGAATTTAGTATTTAGTTGGGAGAAACGACAAGCAAAGGAGAAAAGACCTTTGGCTCGAAAGCCTTTTTAAAACTCCTTCAAATGCATCCGTAATAAATTAAATACTTGGTCACCCTTATCTAGAGATGAACCAGTAGCCCCAGCTTTTACAGTAATGATACCGGTAAAGCAAAAACTGAAAAATAGATAATGTTGACCTTTTATTCAACTTGACATTGATGGGTTCTCATAACATCTTAGCGTTTACCTGGTGTTATTCTTAGTATTACTTTTGACTTAAAGCTCTGCTAAAATGCGATGTCGTACTTTGGGCTCTCATACATTCATTTCGAGTGGGATACATGGTCAATAGATCTTGTGCACCCTGGTGTCAGAGTTAACCCACATAAGCCTGAAACTTTTTTCTTTGCAGGAAGATGAAATTTTTTTATATTTGTTTTATTATGTCCCTAGTACCTTAGCAAAAATAGTAAAAAAAATTAACTATTCTGGAAAAGCTGGAAAATGACATCCCATATATGGGTTGGTCGGCACTAGCGCTCCGTTTTACTTTTTCTATAAAACATTTTGAATTAATCAATAAAATATTAGTATAACATTTGTTATCAATAAAAATAGGTTTACTCTACGTTTTAAAGCAAAATTGTTGACACTAATTTAAAAAAAATGTCTTTTAGTAATTTAAAAATATTTTTAGTATGGGAGTCCATGATACACATCATGCGAAAAATAAACAAAAATATCATGATTTTTTTTTATTTCAGTATTTTTTTATTCCAGTTTATTGTATGACAATGTAGCCCCTTTAAGTTAGAACCTGGTAGGTAATCAAATTTTGGAAATATTACGCTCTTCTCCAGAACCTTCAACAGTAAGACGCTAGGGTAATTTAGTGGACTAAATGTTAAATATTGGATCACATTCGTTACAATATACTATGTTTTAATTAAAAGGGTATGTATGCAATGTAATGATATTTGTTGAAATTACATCAACTAGATATTTTTTTTTTTATTTGAATTACTACTAAGGTTGTACCATCTTGTGCCGACGGACCCATATATGGGATTATGAAATTAATGATGATATAAAAGATGCAGAAAACAAAATTATTAAAACTTTGTTCCCAATATTAATTGGTTATGTTTTGTAGTTTTTATTTTGGATATAAGATTTAAAAAATATTAGTTAGCATCTTACCTAAGCCGACCTATTTGAAGACATGTTTTACAATTCACAATTCAAATTTATTCACTTGACAAAAAAGAAGACAAGCTATACGATCTACAAAGTTTTTTGTACATTACATCAACTGACAATTAATAACGTTTCTAAAAATGTATGTAACTTATATTTAAATCATCAAGTATTGGCGGTAGAATTTTTTATTTTACAAATCCCATGTATGGGTTGGTCGGTCTATCTGGGTTAAACGGAACCGCCTCTCAACCCCTGACGTGTTTTTTAACGTGCCTTCCGAAACTCGGAAGCATCTTTAATATCAGGTGACTCAAGCCTGCCATTTCCTAACCAACCTTGAAACAACTAAACAAAGTATGCATCCCATGTGAATCGATCCAATGATCACCGGGTCTTAAGCACACGCCTTAACTTTACTACAGAGGCATTTTGGGCTCAAAATCGTAAGCTAAGGAAGTAACTGGGAATCGCGCTTGGATGAACATACCTTTGTTTTTTTTTTATACAACGAAGTAGGCAAAACGACGTACAGCCTACATGATGGTAAGTAGTTACCGTAGCATATGAACGACTGCAATACCGGAGATGTCACGAGCGCGTTGCCGACCTGGCCGCTGTCAGCACAGCAATCCCTCTGGAGCCTGGCGACCCTACTCACCAGCAGTAACACAACACTGCATCACAGTGTTATTTGGCTGCGGTCTTCTGTAGGGTGGAGGTACTTCCCCAGACGGACTACTCCTTACAAAATGTCCTACCTCTCTTACCTACTCTATACCCATGATATTGTCCGCTATTTTTCTCTGCTGACCTTTACATATTTCTATTTTAAGTCGGCCATCTTAATATTTTTCCTACAGCATTTGCATATTCTAGACATCAGGCATATTTTCTATCATCATCTTTCAACAAAGTAGATACCCACTTTTTCATTTGATAACTGGATGTGGAATTACTAGAACAAAATTGATCATCTGCTCGTACATTTGTTGAATTACTCCGTAAAGCCATTTATAATCATAACATATTTTAAAACATAAATTTTTTGCATTCCAGTAATGGTGAAACATGTAGATCCTTCACTGTTTATTACATCTGACATAAAATTACTGTTACCATGTTTTCGCAAAATAAATACTTCATTACATTTCATTTTAGCAAAAAAACTAATTTATTTCATGAATCGCAAAAATGACTATGTGTGTGGTTTGATTCTGTGATTTTTTTTTTATTGACCTTATTATAGGTATTGTCCCACTGCTGGGCAAAGATCTCCCCCATCTCCTTCCGCTCTCTCTTTTCGCCACCTCTTATTTGATTTGGTTAATATATTGCATTGAATTATTTCTTTTTGATTACAGAGCGCATATGAACTTAGTCTTGAAGTCCTAATTACTATTACTAAGAAACACTCATATTACATAGGGCGCACTGTAAGTTTCCGGAACTGGCCACTTACATAAACAATATTTAAAAATTTATTGCAACATTTGAAAATAGAACTCTTTGGCTGTAGAATGCAGTTTGTTTCATCTGACTGTCTTTTGTTTTTACCTTGTGGCGCCATTTAAAAAATTGTGTGTCTGCATCAACATGGATTTAACTTGGGAAAATTTTCGTAGTATGATTTTCTACGATTTTAAGTGTAATTTGACAGCTCAACAGAGCATCGCTCGGCTTGAAACAGCTTTTGGCAATGAAGCAACATGCAAGACAACTGTTTATAGCTGGTTTGCAGAATTCAAGCGTGGTCGTATCAATCTCAGTGACGAATCTCGCGATGGTCGGCCGTCCACCGCTGTGACCAACAAAAACATCAATGCTGTGCGCCGTATGATTGAAACAGACAGGCATGTGACCTACCATGAAATTCGCGCATCCTTAGAAATAGGCATGAGTCAAATACAATTAATCCTACACAAACATTTGGGTGTGAGAAAGCTGTGCTCGTGGTGGATCCCACACAACTTGACCGAGGCTCAAAAAACGGACCGCGTCACTTGGTGCAGTGCCATGCTTACCAGATTCAACGAAGGTGCGTCAAATTTGGTGTGGGACATAGTAACAGGTGACGAAACATGGATTTATTGCTACGATCCCAAAACAAAGCAGCAATCGAGCGTATGGGTCTTTCAAGATGAGCCGAAACCAACCAAAGTGGCGCGCGTGAAAAGTGCATCTAAGTGGATGATTGCTTCTTTTTTTAATAAAACTGGACACGTGGCTACTGTTGCTTTAGAGAATCGTCGTACAGTGAATAGTGACTGGTACACGACCATTTGTTTGCCGGAAGTTATTGACGAACTCCGTAAAAATAACCGTAAACGCCGTATCATCCTGCACCACGACAATGCTAGTTCTCACACGGCCAGACAGACAAACGACTTTTTGAAGGCGAAAAATGTAGAACTCACGAGTCATTCTGCATACAGTCCCGACCTGGCACCTTGTGACTTTTTTCTGTTCCCAAAAATTAAGAATCAATTACGCGGTCAACGATTTTCATCAAAAGAAGAGGCTGTCGAGGAGTATGAAAAACACGTTTCAGAGGTCACCACAGAGGAGTGGCACAAAACTTTTCAAAACTGGTTTCATCGAATGAAAAAGTGCATAGACGCCAAGGGAGATTATTTTGAAAAACAATAAATTAATTTTGTACCTTTAATAGTATTTTTTCATATTCATTCCGGAAACTTATAGTGCACCCCACGTATATGCATAATTATTGAGTATCATATTGTATGGAAATACTCCGTATTATGTTCCAACTATGCATGTAGTTAGTCTCGCTTGATAGATAATACACTAGCAATAATGCATTGCAGAGCAATGCAACTAAGGTCCAATTATATTCCGACAGTCCTAAGATAAGTGGGTAATAGATACACACACATATTTGTATGTATGTATGTAAAAACTTTATTGTACAGAAAGAACATTGTTACAACAAAATAGAACACAACAAGAGGCGAACTTATCCCTGATAGGGATCTCTTCCAGTCAACCCGAAAACCAAAGGATATAAATATTTTGTAGGAGAGAAGCCGGGAGATCGAATCGAGGGTCGGATGGAGACGTATCTTGTCATCATCATCATAAATATAGAAGGATCTTGTCGGTGGAGTTTTATCATCATCATTTTCGCTGCAGTCAGTCCCTAACATAGGTCTCTCTTAATGATTTCCGAAATGACCGGTTGGAAGCAACCTGCATCCAGCGACTGCCTGCAACCTTTTTCAGGTCATCTGACTATCTGGTTTGTGGATGTCTACTCCTTCTACTCCTTTGGCCATTGGTTCTCAGCTCTATGTGTCCCGTCTGCTGCCATTTCAAAGAGCTAATTTGCTGGGCTATGTCGGTGAATTTTGTTCTCCTACTGATCTCCTCGTTTCTGATTCGATCTCGTAGTATTTGTTATCTTTTAATCACATCCTGAGGAGTTGAGAATACAATTCAAGAAGGTGACGAGTTTCATCCACGTCACAAATACTTTCTGTGATGCCACAACATAATCCTTATATGAGGTGTCGCTCTTGTCTCAGAGCAATTAGAGAAGAAGGTACATCACAGTGAAGGAAACAGCAAGAATGTATAAGACCGATCAAAATGGAGGAGAAAAACAAAACCAAGAAAATGACCATGGATTTCGAAGCTATTTTGAAATATTTCTCAACGAAGTTGCTTATATAGATCAGGTGGGCCGTATGCCTGTTGGCCTACTTAGTTGTATAAAAAAATATAGAACCATACAAGAATAGGGAACAGATGAAAATTTCAAAAACACTTGGTAATTTTTCTAGTGGTAGAGGAATTAAAAGTAATTATTTTTTTAAATTAATTGGCTGATCCTAAAACTTTCTAGCGTCTTCTTAGTTGTGTACCAAAACAAATGACAAAATCTATTGAGAAAGGAACGTGAGGTTTCGATGTTCTTTAGTAAAATATGATGTTTTCTTTTGTGAGGGTGTCCTCAGGAAGCAACGCATGTAATGGAATGCCGGAAATAACATGACAGTCTTCTAATAGCGGTGGTTGAAGTTCGCCTTCAATAGAAATATTTGGATGGAGAAGACCTTTGCCCAATATCATCATCATCATCAATTTTTTTAAATAAAATTTTGTAGGTAGTTTCAACTCAAAATCACTTGAAATTTATCTTTTCGACATCCACACGTGTTCTTCAAATCTTCCGAAGCACAGAGGACTTCAGGTAGAAATACAATTAGTGGCTAACAATCTAACTCAACTACAACTACAAACATATAAACATGTCGAAATGACGAAAAGGGTAGGGTCATCAAGTGACAGGGCAGGATGGCGGTAATGAGAGTTCCTTTTTAGTAATGAAAGACATATCTCTTTATAATAATAGGTTAACAATCAGTTATCATTAAGATCTTATTAAATTGGACAGAGGGCCTGTTCGTCCCGATAGTGGGACGGTATCCCAAATCATGGTTAAAGTAGACGCACACGACTCCCCGCGTCATACGATGATCCACAACCAATAGTCTACCTGGATCTCTCCCATGCTAACATTTAGAAGACAACTTATCAAGAGTCAAGAGTCAGAGTTAAACAAGGATAGTGCATCGAAGTGCACCTTACCGTATCAGAGCCATGGTTGGCTAAGACTCAGACTCAGACTGACGATTCAGTTTTTTTTTTTTTTTTTTGTTAATGACCTACAATTAATGCTCCTGTGAGCTTTAAAATTTACAGCGGGACAGTTTGAGGCGAGGGCTATTAACCCTCAGCCTTTTCGGCAAATGCACAAGGGGCTCCCAGTCGGGACGAACCTCGGCCATGGGCTTTGCCTTTATCAAGCGAGCGATGCAAACTCGCGAGCAGTAATATATCGTATATAGTAATATATCAATGCCATAAGGGCCGACACTATTGTTGTGCCTGAAGGGCCTACTAAGAACCTATCGGTGGCGTGAAGCGCCCTGGTACATTTTGGTACCTGGAAAACGAGCTACTGTTCCTACTACGTCGTACTCGCCGGCGAGTACGGTTGTATGTCGACGATTCAGTCATTATGCGATCGATTTATACCCGCTGCAAAAGAAGGGGCAGTAGGGATAATGGTGGAGGTGGTAGGCGCACGTGTTGCTTACAACGACGCACCATAACCCTCTCATTTTACTTTCTATATTAAATTATGGATAGTTAGGTTAGTCATATGCCGACAAACATTTATTTTTATTTGTGCTTGTATCGCTTCAAGAAAACATGCGAGTATCCTCACTTATACGGAATAGTGTCCTTTATTAAAACCGTAAAACCGGATTGCCCCGTTAACTCAGTATTATAGACGGACAGAATTATTGTCTTATAATATTAGAATTGTTTCCGCTATGTATGTATCGCCCAATGTTTTTTCCTGATTGACCTAATGAAATTCATTTGATTTCAAATGTTTCCACTAATAAATATTTTTTCAGGACATGGCTGTTGACATGACATAAGACACGGTTTCCATCAAAGCGGAGAAAAGACGAGAGGAGATTTACTTTGAATTATCTATAAAATTTTGTTGTTTACCCATTTCCTCCTTTGGTGAAAATGGGTCAAGCATATTACATAAATATATTACACATCCCCCATGTGTAATTTTTCTTCAGAATTCTAATCCACAAGGTCCGGCTGTTTTATTTATAGCTACTTTTGTTAGGAAAAATAATCGTTAAATGCGTCTATTCTTATTGTATCACTCAAAGAAGAAATTAAAAGATCCCTCCGCATAAAACGTAGTTAATATTTACTACTAAAGGTATGTGTGAGGAGAGAAGATAAATCCAGGTTTCAGCGAATAGCACAATATTTATTATTTCTACTTTACAAATTTAGACTCTTATGGATATACGAAGAAATATAGATAGGGGTCGTGAGATCGAAGTAGGCACGAGATCCAGTCAGGCAGCCGCTATGAAATAGCCAGCCACTTAACTTTGAGATGACGAGATGATCCGAGCAGCCTTCTGGTGGACTTATATATGGCCCTCGAGGTGATGCGGCGCGGGGAAGCGGGGAAAGGCAGCCGTTGATGAAGGCACGACGTCACACGCACCTCAGGATAGATCCTTATCGGAGGCCAAGGCTCACTTTGAGTCACTGCGCTATCTTAGTAAGTATGTATGCCAAACATAGACAGAAGATAAAAACCGCTTTCAAATGTAACAACTTCAATGGTCCGGAAAACAAAGTGTATAAGCAGAGCGAAATCACATAATGATATTCACACGAAAGAATTTTCCGTGTTCACGATTCTCCATTTGATTTGTAATAAATATGCCAGTTTTGTCGAATCCCAATTTAGCAGTCCACTGGATTGTCTGATCGCTGTTAAATTCGGCGAAAAATTAATGGTGCCTTATTTAGAACGAATTTAACAATTTTAATATTACTAAATATTGTAATAGATCTGTTGGGTTCGATTTTTTTTAAACAGACAATGGAATAACAGATAATATATTAGATATCATCAGAGAATCTGGAAGGAGCTCAAGAGTCGAGCACGTCGCGCGTATCCGTAGAGAATGCGCGTGTCATGCGACTGCGAGACGCGAACCGTACCTATTAGATTGCTCGCTATTTAATGGCATTTTATATCTCGAGCTCCTCCGTGCTTCGGAAGGCACGTTGATCCGTTGGTCCTGGTCAGGTCGTGTCCGATGCCTTTAGGCAACCTGAAAAAATAAGACAGTTTTGGCCACTAACACCTTTACTCAGTTCCTGTTGGTTGTTTTACTGTAAAAAGAAAGAATTACGGAGGTCAGATGAAAGTCGTTTCATTGTAATAACCAGTGCCGCCAAATCTAGGACCATGACTTAAGGCGTATTCTGGATCTCTGGAAGAGTTAAAGAATCAAATATTTAAGCCCCAGCGACTTCGCAGCTCGGTTATCTGGAGAGAATGGGTGTGGATCGTTGCGTCAAGGCAGCATATTATGGGTAATACATTAGGCAGAAGACCAGTAGCCCGTCCCAGATACCGCTGGAGTGCAAGCTGATCTGCGAGAGATGGGAGCTGACAACTGGCAGCCATCACGCAGAATAGAACACTCTGTCGCTCTCTCGTTACGGAAACCAAGATTTACTTCGGGTCGCTGAGCCAGCGGAGTAAGTAAGAATAGTCCAGCCTTCAGAACTCCAAAAGTAAATCAGGATTTGTTTTCCAAATCACGTAAACCTAATTAATTTTATAGGTAATGAGTTCTTTCAACAAATTCAGTTAACAGGAAACCGCTAATGGATTGTTTGACCCCTTTTTCTAATATAACATTGCCGCTATGCGTGCAAGCATTACAAAATGCACATTAATGTATCAAAAGAATAATTAGCATTATATAACCTTACAGAAACACCCTGATCATTCACTTCATTCATACAAAACACGCACGGCGTGGCATGAAATGGTGGACACGCAGAGGTTTTGCCTCAGAGTAAAGTGTAGGAAATGAAGTGATTTACGGAGTAATATTGGATTATACAAAAAAATCATAATTAAGTATATAGCAAAAGGAGACATTACAGCATAAATGGAATTAACAAATATTTAAGAAATTTGTTTAGGACTTATAAACCAGTTGTTTAAAACCAACATCGCAAAAAAATATGTTTGAGTAGGCACGTTATATTTCTTTTTTCAAATACATAATGCAATTAAATAAAAATTGTAAATGTATAGTAAAATGTGTAAAGTACTATGATTACTTTTAGTTTTCGTTGCTCTTTAGGCGACAATAACTATATTGTAATGATTACAGACATTTTGAAACTATAAAAAGCAAATGCGAGAAAATAATTGATTTTGGTTTTGAAATTCCTTATTTTGAATATATTTTGTTATAATATTGAAAGTATCGCTAACGTAAACATTGAAAAAAGGTTCTCATTATGAAAAAAAGATAATACATTCAAACCCTTTTGTTGTACGCACGCGAGCAAATCTGTAAGCAAACTCTAGTATTGTATGGGAAGTAAAGTATTAAATACATGGAAATGGGAGCGATAAAATCTGAATAAATAATCATCCTGTCAGGAACGTAGCTATTATCATAATTTTCTTTGTACTGCGATATACATAATTCTTTTGTAAGAATTCTTTGTAGTACGCTCGTTCATGGCTACAGCACAGATTAAAAAATAGTACTATGTTCACATGTAAAAGTTAAGTGTAAAATTATTATTATTAATCGTATGGCCAAATTTAAGCCGTTACTACAAAGAAACTTTTAGTGTCTGCATCCATTGGATTGCGTTGTTATCCAGGGTAAACAAGTCTGCTGGGTTGCCGTCATATTTAGTGAGTGGGCATTCACTGATAATATGTGACACGTCTTGTAAGGAAGCACCACATTCGCAAGCCGGAGAGTCAATCCAGCCGCATCGAAATTTGAACGCTCTGCTTTGACCGCAACCAGTTCTTAGTCTGTTCAGCAGGCACCATTCGCGGCGGGGAAGCGAGAATCCAGATGATTTCTGTGTGGGGGATACGAGAGCACCCACTTGATTAGGTGGTTTGACGCACCATTCCTGTTCCCACTGCTGTTTGATGGTAAAGTTACTTTCAATGTGTTCCCTAGTAGTTCTGCAAGGGGGATAGCGTGATTTGAGCTGATGCTGAGGAGGATACACGAATTCCGTATAGGCGGGTAGATCGTGGTTTGCGAGAATTTTTAAGTATAAAATTAAACCATCAACATCCATCGCCGTTAAAGGAACCACGCCAGAGGCCGAAAGGCGTTTCCGAAAAACTTTGACACCAGGTCGATAGTCGAGCGTGACTATCTAGCTCCTCAACTTTATTTATATTTTAATGTGTTAAACATATGATTGAAAATTATAATAAACATTGTTATCTTTGACTTTTTTTTCGGAATCATCTAATATAAAAAAAAGTTTATTGCTAAACCGACCATAATGAAACAAATCATGGAACCATAAAACAATAACCCCGCATGTATTCAGTCCAGTACTCTTAGATACACTTAAAGAATTTTGGATACAGATATAGATGTTAACACCAGTCATTTTTGTTAGCGGTTAAAACGTATATCTGACGATCCCTAAATATTCTTTTGAAATACAATAAAAGTTAATTCTCTTGTAACTATTCAGTTGGCAATGGGAAGAACACTGAACATAGTATTTAACAGTTACTTTACTTGACATTCAGTGACGGGAAGTATACTGGACATACAAGTTGTAGGCGTCATATAAACTAATCGAAACTCTGTAAATAATCAAAACTTTATACTAAGTAGTTTCCAAGGAATGTCAGTTTTGGTTTTCAATGAAAATTACGAGAAAATAATCCGTAAATCACTGAATAAAATAAAAGTTACCGAGAGCCCGCGCAGTGAGTTCTTCCTTCCCGCCATCTCACTGACTACCCTCGTCCTGGTAATGTGGACGAGTTGCTGATTTTTGACAGCATAGGTCAATAATACAAGATACAATTTAGATTTATAGATAAACGGTGTATTTTTAACGTAGATTTTTTATCATTGAATGGGAAGTATACTGCATGGCGTCGAATTAATCAGCTTGTTGAGGAAATGTACATAAAAATAACTCAGTTTCCTCGAAAAATGCGGGATCATTGAATTAATTTAATTTGGGGACTATCGAATTGTATCAAAAGAGAGTTAATTATTTTTCATATGCATAAGAAATTTAGAGGTTCTCATGCGAAAATAATAACACAGTAGCAAAGTAAATTTTAAGTAAAGATTTTTTTTTATTTTACGAAGGTTTTGCAATACTACAAATTACTCTCATAAAGAGAAATCCTTTTATTGTGTCAATACTACGAAACCATCTCACGGCCATTATATTAGTATTTTTGGGGTCAGTATTACTTGAGTAAAATCCATGTCGTATTAACTCCAATGGTCAACCGATCCTTTACACCGTGGTTCTTAGTCCAAGCGTGTATGAATTTCTTGGATTTAGAATGGTTACCTTAGCCCCTCAGCTGAGATGCGCGTAAGATTTCAAGATGGCGCGCGCAACTGCGAGTAGCCCCGGCGGGTTTCGGCCACTTGCCTACTGAGGTACTGGGGTAACAATATTAAAGATTCCTCAGAAACGAAAAGGCTGGACGTATGTTTTTTGTACCGCTGAGTTTGTCTTGGAACAAATTAACTCATTGTTGAATAATCTAAACATTTGGGATTATCCGGCGCTTTGAAGATTTCTCAGTCTTGAATCATTTGCCATTTTATAATTTTACCTGTGTAGACATTATTATTATTATTTTATTTTTATACGTCATTCATTTAATTAATTCTTGTGACAATTTAAATTTGACATTCAATTTTGTATTTTGCTTTCATGTAAAATATTTAATTCAATTGTACCTATGTTATACCTAATTTTAACACTCATTCTCTTACAGAGTTCGCAACACCCGGTCTGGGTGCATGTACTTACAAAAATTGTCCTAACTCCATCTATTCATATAATGTACATGTTAACGAAAAATAAAATAAATAAATAACCAATTGAAGTCGGTTAATTTTTGTGAAAAAAAATCACGGTTTTAATCGTGAATCATTAAGTTGTAATGTGAATAAAAATGTCTATGTTAATTTGTTTCAATTCGTTTAATCTTAAAACACAAAGCAAACAGAAACATATACCTAGGACTTAAAAAGTAAGGTATGATAGTGTACTTAGCGTGGTACACGAAGCAGAGACTAAGTAACTTTATCTTAACTTATTTCTAACTGAGATAGCGTGTTTTATGTCCGAACTAACGAGAAACAACAGGATTTTCCGTAGAAAGCCAACATGCACGTTTTTAAAAGTTACTAAATAAATATTGGAGGCTTATTTTTTTTAAATAAGTACAGCTTTCTAGACATGGCTGAAAATTTTGGAAAATCTGTTTCTAGATGACTGTTTTGTTTAACTACTTACTGACAAAGACTACAAGTTTTTGAATTTTGAGGATATATGTTTTTATCAGCAAAATCGATCATTACGCCTTTATAGATTGTCTGTCCGCGATATAATTGTTTCATAATAATTCGATTCAGAGTTTGTGAAACTCGATTACTTTCTGTAAAATAAAAAAAAAAGCTAAGAACTAAGTAAAATCTAGTCTTCAGAATCCTGTAAGCCATTTTTTATGGCCCTTCTTAATTTTTCTATCTTCTTCAGTCCTACGTTGTGGTTTCGTCAAGTCCTATAGTCAATTCGGAGTCGGAGACTTTAATATCAACCTTTTGAAAGAAAATACAGTAGAAAAGGAAAAGAAGACAAACAAGAAACGAAAGCCATACATTAATATCCTTAGAGAATCAGGGTATAAGATACTAAATAAAGTTACTAATAAATATTGTACAAGAGAAACTACATCAAAACAGTCAATAATTGATCACATAAGCTCCAACCTCAAAAATAATACTTACAACTTTACCATCGTTGAATCGCCATTAACAGATCATAAACAAATACATTTTGAACTTAAAAGGTACAAACCGCCTCCAAAACAACGTGCTAAGTACAGTGGAGTTAACTATCATAAACTATACAAATCCGTAGAAAACACTGATGTCAACAAGAGAAAGATGAACATTGTGGAATTTGAAAAAATGATAAAGGAATTTGTCAACCAAAATAAGGATACCAAAGTAAAAACATTAAATCCTCCTCGCAATGACTGGATAGATAGAACTATTTTACAGGGGATAGAAGAGAGGAATGATTTATGGGCAAAACTAAGAAAAGACCCTGGGAATAAAATTCTAGAAGAAGCCTATAATACTAAAAGAAACTCTGTTGCCAATGAAATAAGATCTAGAAAAGCCAACTATTACTGCGAACAATTCAAGAAATGTGATAACAAGCCGAAGAAGACATGGGAGTTTATTAATTATCTAGCTAAAAATAAAATCAAACAAAGCTGTGCTCCCCCAAAACTTTTAACAGAAACTAAAACAATTGTAGATCCTGTTGAAATATGTAATACTTTTAATGAATACTTCTCTACAATTGGTGCACTTTTGGCAAATGAAATCATGCAAACAAACTCGCATAATAATATTAACAATATACAGACTCAACCTACATCAATAAATGTCATCGAGCTTACAACATTAGCACCCTGTACTGCTAAAGAAGTTTCAGAACTAATTGATAGTTTAGATGCCAACACAAGCACAGGTGTAGATGGAATAAGCACAAAAGTATTAAAATGTCTTAAACCACTAATAATCCATACATTGACTGACTGCATTAATGGCCTATTAAGTCTAGGCTATTTCCCTGATTCAATGAAAATAGCTAGAGTTTCACCCATACACAAAACCGGTCCCAAAAATGATCCTGGAAACTACCGACCGATATCTGTATTGCCAGTTTTATCAAAAATATTCGAGAAAGTTATTTACATACGCCTAATAGAACATTTAGATTACCATCAAATAATTTCCGATCGACAATTTGGCTTTAGGCCCCAAAGTAATACATTAGCAGCTACATTAGATCTAGTGACAAAAATAAAACGAAGTATAGATGAAAAAAATATTGTACTTGGCGTATTCATCGATTTAAAGAAGGCATTTGACACAGTCAGCCACGATATTCTACTGAAAAAGCTCAGACGGGTTGGTATAACAGGAACAGCTTTAAAAATGTTTGAATCTTACCTTGAAGATCGCTGTCAAATCGTTAAGATCGGTGAATATGAGAGTACTTCACTCGCGGTCGCGTACGGAATTCCCCAGGGATCTATTTTGGGACCCTTGCTCTTCCTCATTTACATCAACGATATACAGGATTTAGGTCTGCAGGGTCATCTCACCCTTTACGTGGATGATACATGCCTATTTTACTTCGGTTCCTCCATCACAGAAATAATTACGCAGGCCCAACAAGATCTTGACATTCTCTTTAATTGGCTTCAAACTAACCTTCTCACGATAAATATATCTAAAAACTCATATATAATTTTAAGGCAAAAAAAAAAAAAATCCCTCCTCATAATTCATTAACAATAAATAATATCTCCATACATGAAAAAGCAAATGAAAAATACCTAGGATTGAGAATGGATAACCAACTGACATGGAAAATTCAAATAGATTACGTTAAAAAAAAGTTATCGGCCTTAATGGGTTCGTTACGCGGAATCGTTCGTTGTTTCCCTCGAAAATTACGTTTATCTATTTATAATGCCATGGTAAAATCTCATCTTATCTATCTAATTGAGATTTGGGGCAGTGCATCAAAAACTAGAATTTCCAAATTACAAATTGCACAAAATAAAATAATCAAATTACTTTTTCACTATCCATACACGAGCTCTTGTACTAAAATTTACAAAGAAACAAACCAAATGACTGTGCAACAATTGTATAGATACCACACTTGCATACTGGTTAGGAAAGTATTGAACAAAGCCATTCACAACTCGATAACACTCACACAAATAAAACATGTAGTTAAGGCGATACATAGGCCATTTTCAACCGGTAATAACTTCTAAAGTATTTAGTTTATGTGTAAAATTTTTTTTATAATGATTTTTGATACTTTTAACTCTCATATTATTATAAGGAAAACACGATTGGAATGAAAAACCTCGATAGAAATAATTATACAAAATATGCAGTAAATTCGTCTATAAAACTCAAAAGATAACAATATAAAAAAGAAATTATATCCAAATTAAAGCTCATTAAAAATAATAAGTTTTTACCAAAGTAAAATTTTGATTGAGTTTTTTATTTAAAAGTAATTAATTTAAAACGTAAATTTTAATTGTGGTGATTACGTTGAAGCCACGTTTAAGCAGACCCATCTATGGCTGTCTCTTTCACACAGGCAAAATCGCCGAGCGCTATCCCTTTTTAATCCCGCTGCTCAGTCTCAGTCCGGGCGCGTCTCTGTTCGAGGTAGGGTCTGTGTCAGTCGTCTGCGTAAATTTAGACTTCGCGCGAGTTTTTGAAAATAGACATTTTTATTGTATCGTAATTTATAAAACGTGTAAACAATTTTATAAAAATTGGTTTTAGGTTTTATACATACCTAGATTATTTTTATAGTTAGAATATTTTTTTTATTAAGTACATTATGGAAAAAAGGAAGATGTTATACCAAGTTATTGCTTGCCGCATGATAGGAAAAATATGGTAAGTACTAATTATAACTATATATTTATTTGTGGTTTTTTATTTTTAGTTTTTAGTTAGTTTTTTACGTCTTATTTTAATAAATACTTTATATAACTAACGTTATAACTAATTGATTTTTAAATGATTAGGTAATTGATTTTTTTTGGTAATGTACGTATAATATTATAAATGCGAAAACTGTCTGTCTGTTATGCCTTTACGGCTAAACCGTGAACCGATATTGATGAAAGGTGGATATTGTGGTGTTTGGTGGTACTTACCCGAGGTCAAATAGGCATTTCACATAAATACAAGTAGACAACTAAATAAGTATGCCCTCTTTATTTATAAAATAATAAAAAATAATTTTATTTTCAGGAAAAAAAACAATTCCCATATACTCGTCGGCGTCATAGAAATCGCTGTCGAACGAACGCGAACCAAGGAGTGCGATTATTATGGAGATGGCAGTAATTATGGACTGAGGTACTAAAAGTATTGTTCCGAAAACATCGCAAGATAGTGAACGGTATGTTGTTACTTTTTATACATATTTCAAAAAATTATACACGAACTACCTTGTATCAAAATTTCGTTTGACTAAGTTAAAGTACATGTAAACATAAAATTTTAATTTTAAATATTTTTGTAATTTAATAAATAAACCTTTAACACTTCTCATGCTCCACTCGATAATTTTAAAATATTTTTTCTTAAAGTGATGTGAAAGGCTGATTTTTCATACATTTTGTTGTTAGATCTGATTGTAACGTGTAGCAGATTTAAGTAAATATAAAGTTTTATATTATAATAAAGAATATTTTATATAAATTTGTTTATTATTTCCATCAAACAATATATTTGTTGCCAATAACGCAAATCATATACATCCTAACTATCCGAATCCTACTAATATTCTAAAAGTTAGTGTTTGTATATTTGGTTGTTTATGTTTTTGTTACCTCCATGCTCCATTCACTAAACCAATCGATCGAATACTTGAAATTTTACATACACATAGTTATTAGCATTGGGAAGAACATTGGGTACTATTCCGGAACAATATTTTTTCACTAAAAACAAAAACCGACTTCCATTCGTTTACCGGGGCTATCTTATAGATATTTTATATCATAGGGGGACAACTGGAAAATACCTTAGGAATAAGAAGATACCAAGGCAAACAGAGTCAATTGACCAATCTGATACCAGGATGTAAAAGATCGATTGACCATTGAAGTTAATCCCGTACTACATGGATTTTACCCAACTGAGACTGACCCCAAAAACACAATTTAAATGACCTTTAGGTGGTTTCTTAGTACTGACACCAGGGTATATGGGGTCGACTGGCCTTAGATAAAAAATTTAAAACAAGCAAACGACTTTAAATGAAATATAAAAGATAAAACATGTTGGGTTTCGTTTATTTGTATGACTTCAATATCATTCTTTTATTTTCTAGTCATATTGGTATTGGTTACACAATCATCATTTCAAGTAGGTTACATTATCAATCGGCCATGTACACCCTGGTTTCAGAGTTGTGCGGAACCGCCTCTGACGTGGTTCCTTAAACGACCACCAGATGTCAGCTGGGACCAACGGCTTAGCGTGCTTTCCGAAGCACGGAATCATCTTTTCTTAAATATGCGCGGAAATAGTGTCATTACTTTTGAATAAAGAACACGCGAAGTAACATATATACGTAGACTGAAAATCAAATTCACTTCCCGGCGCGTTCTTTGAATTTGGAACGAAGAGCGCGCCGGCAATGTTGTATGAAACGGTGTGCTGTTTGAATTTAGAACTTTTTCATCTATCGTACACATTGCGTTCTCATGGCTGTATCTGAAAAACCAAAATCACTTCCCGGCGCGTTCTTTGAATTTGGAACGAAGAGCGCGCCGGCAATGTTGTATGAAACGGTGTGCTGTTTGAATTTAGAACTCTTTTATCTATCGTACACATTGCAATCTCGTGGCTGTATAGCCACAGATGCGTTTACCTTTCGGCACAAACTGTAAAATAAATTAAATGTATTATGTAAAAGGCCCTTTTTTATTTCATTGCTTTTTTTTAAGAAAAGCACTATATATGCCTCGGCCGAAATGGCAATTGCCTGTCTCGTATCATTGAAGTCCTCGCCTGCGGCTCGGCCTTCAAACTCATACTCGACCTGCAATTGCCTATTTCGCTGCCTTTGCAATAATGTACTATTATTTTCAGACAATCAGGTGATTCAAGCCTGCAATGTCCTAACCAAACTGGAAACAACTGAATAAAGTGTGTTTCCCGTGGGAATCGAACCCGCAACCTCTGGGTCAAAGGCTGACGCCTTAACCACTGGACCACAGAGGTTACACAATAAAACTACTGAACCAATTTTAATAAAAAAATTATGGGACTTGATTGAAAGAATTCCTATCAAACAAAAAAAAAATCGTTTCAGAAATGACTGAGTTTCGCGATAACAAACATAAAACAAGATAATGGCAATAATAGAAAAATTAAACTTAAAGCCCACCTACAAAATTTACCTTTAGCAGATATAACAAGTAGTTCGAGAACCGAGTGCAACGCGCGTATCCGAAGTGCGAGTAGCTAATGTGTGTGTCAAACGACGACGGCAAGAGGCGACTTGCGACCCGTATTAGGTCGGTCACCATTATTGGCATATTCTATTTCGACCTCCTCCGTGCTTCGAAAGGCAGGTTGGTGTCGATAGGTGACAATCATTAGGCTGTGTCAGAAGCCTTTAGGCAGTCTGACACTTTCAGACACATCGAGTCATGTTTCTGTTGATCTGGTTTTTGAGTAACGACCGCAAGGTCACACAGCAGTCGCTCCATTGTAGTAACCAACACCAAAATCAAGATCCGTTTCGAGAAAAAAAAGGAAGGAGCCTTTGTTTTATTCCGGGTCTTCAACTATATTCATACCAAATTTCATCAAAATCCGTTCAGCAGTTTGGCCGTGAACGCGTAACAGATAAATAGACAGACTTTCGCACTTTTAATATTAGTATGGAAGTATGGATTTTCAAATGAAAATTTAACTAAATATTCTGTGAACATTTCAAGCGTCTACCTGCTGCTGTTATCAATATTGAGTAAAAATGAGAAAAATATTTATTTCAATTAGGATATCGCCTCTGTTGCATTCTAAGCTCCGCTCTCGAGTATGAATGTCTGGCGGTGCGCGCTAGTAGCGCGTCGCCGCGATCTCGGCGAGCGGGGGCGCGGCTAGGCGGCTGCTTGCGGGGGGACATTATGCCCGATCCTAGGTACATAACATCTCGCGGTAGCGCCTTAAGGCGCACGCATTAGCTACTCGCACTTCGGATACGCGCGTTGCACTCGGTTCTCGAACTACTTGTTATATCTGCTAAAGGTAAATTTTGTAGGTGGGCTTTAAGTTTAATTTTTCTATTATTGCCATTATCTTGTTTTATGTTTGTTATCGCGAAACTCAGTCATTTCTGAAACGATTTTTTTTTTGTTTGATAGGAATTCTTTCAATCAAGTCCCATAATTTTTTTATTAAAATTGGTTCAGTAGTTTTATTGTGTAACCTCTGTGGTCCAGTGGTTAAGGCGTCAGCCTTTGACCCAGAGGTTGCGGGTTCGATTCCCACGGGAAACACACTTTATTCAGTTGTTTCCAGTTTGGTTAGGACATTGCAGGCTTGAATCACCTGATTGTCTGAAAATAATAGTACATTATTGCAAAGGCAGCGAAATAGGCAATTGCCATTTCGGCCGAGGCATATATAGTGCTTTTCTTAAAAAAATGCAAGGAAATAAAAAAGGGCCTTTTACATACATAATAAATTTAATTTATTTTACAGTTTGTGCCGAAAGGTAAACGCATCTGTGGCTATACAGCCACGAGAACGCAATGTGTACGATAGATAAAAGAGTTCTAAATTCAAACAGCACACCGTTTCATACAACATTGCCGGCGCGCTCTTCGTTCCAAATTAAAAGAACGCGCCGAGAAGTGATTTTGGTTTTTCAGATACAGCCATGAGAACGCAATGTGTACGATAGATGAAAAAGTTCTAAATTCAAACAGCACACCGTTTCATACAACATTGCCGGCGCGCTCTTCGTTCCAAATTCAAAGAACGCGCCGGGAAGGGAATTTGATTTTCAGTCTACGTAAATATGTTACTACTCGAAATGATGATTGTGTAACCAATACCTGTGACCAATGACTAGAAAATAAAAGAATGATATTGAAGTCATCCAAATAAACGAAACTCAACATGTTTTATCTTTTATATTTCATTTAAAGTCGTTTGCTTGTTTTAAATTTTTTATCTAAGGCCAATCGACCCCATATACCCTGGTGTCAGTACTAAGAAACCACCTAAAGGTCATTTAAATTGTGTTTTTGGGGTCAGTCTCAGTTGGGTAAAATCCATGTAGTACGGGATTAACTTCAATGGTCAATCGATCTTTTACACCCTGGTATCAGATTGGTCAATTGACTCTGTTTGCCTTGGTATCTTCTTATTCCTAAGGTATTTTCCAGTTGTCCCCCTATGATATAAAATATCTATAAGATAGCCCCGGTAAACGAATGGAAGTCGGTTTTTGTTTTTAGTGAAAAAATATTGTTCCGGAATAGTACCCAATGTTCTTCCCAATGCTAATAACTATGTGTATGTAAAATTTCAAGTATTCGATCGATTGGTTTAGTGAATGGAGCATGGAGGTAACAAAGACATAAACAACCAAATATACAAACACTAACTTTTAGAATATTAGTAGGATTCGGATAGTTAGGATGTATATGATTTGCGTTATTGGCAACAAATATATTGTTTGATGGAAATAATAAACAAATTTATATAAAATATTCTTTATTATAATATAAAACTTTATATTTACTTAAATCTGCTACACGTTACAATCAGATTTAACAACAAAATGTATGAAAAATCAGCCTTTCACATCACTTTAAGAAAAAATATTTTAAAATTATCGAGTGGAGCATGAGAAGTGTTAAAGGTTTATTTATTAAATTACAAAAATATTTAAAATTAAAATTTTATGTTTACATGTTCTTCAACTTAGTCAAACGAAATCTTGATACGAGGTAGTTCGTGTATAATTGTTTTGAAATATGTATAAAAAGTAACAACATACCGTTCACTATCTTGCGATTTTTTCGGAACAATACTTTTAGTACCTCAGTCCATAATTACTGCCATCTCCATAATAATCGCACTCCTTGGTTCGCGTTCGTTCGACAGCGATTTCTATGACGCCGACGAGTATACGGGAATTGTTTTTTTTCCTGAAAATATTATTATTTTTTATTATTTTATAAATAAAGGGGGCATACTTATTTAGTTGTCTACTTGTATTTATGTGAAATGCCTGTTTGACCTCGGGTAAGTACCACCAAACACCACAATATCCACCTTTCATCAATATCGGTTCACGGTTTAGCCGTAAAGGCATAACAGACAGACAGTTTTCGCATTTATAATATTATACGTACATTACCAAAAAAAAATCAATTACCTAATCATTTAAAAATCAATTAGTTACAACGTTAGTTATATAGAGTATTTATTAAAATAAGACGTAAAAAACTAACTAAAAACAAAAAACCACAAATAGTACTATATAGTTATATAGATACAATTAGTACTTACCATATTTTTCCTATCATGCGGCGAGCAATATCTTGGTATAACATCTTCCTTTTTTCCATAATGTACTTAATAAAAAAAATATTCTAACTATAAAAATAATCTAGGTGTGTATAAAACCTAAAACCAATTTTTATAAAATTGTTTACACGTTTTATAAATTACGATACAATAAAAATGTCTATTTTCAAAAACTCGCGCGAAGTCTAAATTTACGCAGACGACTGACACAGACCCTACCTCGAACAGAGACGCGCCCGGACTGAGACTGAGCAGCGGGATTAAAAAGGGATAGCGCTCGGCGATTTTGCCTGTGTGAAAGAGACAGCCATAGACGGGTCTGCTTAAACGTGGCTTCAACGTAATCACCACAATTAAAATTTACGTTTTAAATTAATTACTTTTAAATAAAAAACTCAATCAAAATTTTACTTTGGTAAAAACTTATTATTTTTAATGAGCTTTAATTTGGATATAATTTCTTTTTTACATTGTTATCTTTTGAGTTTTATAGACGAATTTACTGCATATTTTGTATAATTATTTCTATCGAGGTTTTTCATTCCAATCGTGTTTTCCTTATAATAATATGAGAGTTAAAAGTATCAAAAATCATTATAAAAAAATTTTTACACATAAACTAAATACTTTAGGAGTTATCACCGGTTGAAAATGGCCTATGTATCGCCTTAAGCGGTCAACACGACGAGCCAGTTATCTCATTCTGCCTAAAGTCAGAACCAACTACGGTAAGCGAATGTTCACGTTTGAGGGAGCACAGCTTTATAATAAGCTACCGTCAGATATAAAAAATATAAAATCTATTGGTGTCTTTAAAACTAAACTTCGCGATCATATTCTAAAGTAATACATAATTGGTTGTTTATTAATGGGTAATTTTGTGGAGTATAGGGTTGTATTGTTATTTACGGAGTGGTTTATTTGGGTAATATGAGTGGGAAATGACTCGTTTTTTCTTAAGTATTTTGGACGTTATTTGTCTACTTAAGTATATTTCTCATGTAAGTGGCATTTGTGTCTTAATGAGAATAAAGTTCTTTAACCGTAATTCCTTTTGAACGTCAAAAATTTTTTCCGCTTATAATTTATAGAAAACTAGCTTTTTCCCGCAGCTCCGCTTGCGTCAAAAAGTAGCCTATGTTTGACCCCGGGTCTTCAACTATAATCACACCAAATTTTATCAAAATCCGTTCAGCGGTTTGGCCGTGAAAGCGTAACAGAGAGACAGACAGACTTTTGCATTTATAATATTAAGTATGGATAGTACTAACGTACCTATTGTAAATACGTTGAAAAACTTCGGCTGGTTCTAAAAGTTACCGTGTATATTTTCCCACATTACTTCGCAAACAGTGTATGTTTGTTTATGCGGCTGTAAAGTCGAGTACTAATGTCGTACTAATGAGCCCCGCGCATTGGGACAGACGACGTAGCCTTTAGTACAGTCTGTGTGATATATTGTTATTTAAAATTTATTTACTAATTTTTTGTGTTTTTGAGGAACTAAATAGCAGAGTGCGGCGCGCGTATCCGTAACGAAAGCGCGTGTCAAGCGACGGCGAAGCGCGCTCGACCCGTATTATGTTTTTTTTTTTGTTTTATGTTTATGTTGGTGCTATTTAGTGGTAATTTCGAGTTCCTGCGTGCTCTGGTTGTTATCGATAGATGACAGCTATGTCAGATTGTCATTAGCCTGAAAAAATCTGACAGTGTTGGCTACAAACACACCTCTGGTCATGTTCCTGTTGGTATGGTTTCCCTGTACAAGAGTTACGGAGGTCAGATGGCAGTCGTAATAACTAGTGCTGCCAAATCTAGGAACATGACTTACAGCGTACCCTAGGCTCCATAGCGTAAGCTGAGGACGCAACTAGGTATGCCATAGATTAATATCTGGTCTCCGCGGCGCTACGACTAGATACCGTGCTGTGAAGAAAAATCAGTTTCCAGAATGCGGCCACATAATAGGAAAGTATGTGTAAAACAATGTGCAAAGACGCACACTAGCGTCGATTATGGTGTTGCCAGCTACTTGACTGGTGTCCGACCAATGGGAAAATTATTAATTGCTGTGGTCTTGTTAAGTATTATAAAAAGTAGCTCAGAAAATCCTTTAAAATGAAATTAAAATAAAACTGGCCAAGTGTGAGTCGGCTCGCGTGGAGAGGGTTCTGTACGATTTTTTATTTTTCTCCATTTGGACCTCCTAAATAAATTTAACTCATAGGTTTTTCTGTAATTTATGCATCAAAATTCTGGAATCGATAGTTTCGGAGATAAGGTAGGGGAAATGGTTAATTTTTGTCTACTTTATTTTATAATTCTAATATAGAATCCTAAAATTGCAAAAAAACTTTCATTTGATTTATTATTACACAGTACAGTATGTTAAACGTTACTTCAATCAATTAGCTCCATGCTAAATAGAAATTTAGATTACTGACCTTTTTTTTAGTTGTAACCCGGGTTTAAATACAAATAAATAAATAGACATAGACATCCTACTAATAATATAAACGCGAAAGTTTGTAAGTATGGATGGATGTTTGTTACTCTTTCACATCTAAACCACTGCATTGATTTTTATGAAATTTGGTACGGATATAGTTCAAAACCCGGAGTCAAACATAGGCGCTACCTTTTGACGCAGGCGGAGCTGCGGGAAACAGCTAGTACATACATATGATCATGGCCTTTTCCATACAGTAGTGTTGCCGGAAAATCGATTACACATCGAATAATAATCGATTCTTTGATAGTTGAAAATATAATCTAAGGCATCGATAGTGATCATATATCGATAGTATCGATCTTGATACTATCGATAATATATTTCTGTAAGTACAAACAATATTTTTTTCTGTATGAGTTGAATGAAGATGATTTGTGTTATGCCCGCTGTACATCCCGCCGCCAAGTTTCGGTATATCTGTATAGTATCGGTGCCTGAAATGCTTGGTATTATTGTTAATCCATTAATCGATTATCCGGCAACAATACCCTACCAACTACCCAAAGGCTATATTTAGAATGTTGGTGGGCGTAAAATGGAATCAAAATAGTGATAGGTTGCTAGTCGCATCGCCTACTGATAGGTATGGTTCTTCGATTTTCGCCCACTCCCTCGGCCGGCTTATATGGTCTGTGCGGAAAGAGAAGCAGCTAGTACATTCCACGTATTTATTTTCTCCCAGAACAGCGTTAAAGAAATAAGATGTTAAAGACAGACAAAATTGTCAGAAAAAGTCAAAATTACAACATCCCTCTTTTGGGGTCGGGAGTTAAAAAACAAAATATCTAAATAATAAAAATCGAAACCTCGGGGAATTTGGGATTTTTTAATACATGGCAACATTGAGCACCGAGCGGTACTTCGCGCCATATTTTAGGGTTATATTATTTTCGTGAGTAATTTATGTTCATATTTCGAAATTATACAATACTTATTGATGGTATTTAATACCAGTATCTTTCTTATTTCTTTTAGTATTTTCTTACACAGTTTGACTACGCAAACTGCATATTTTGCGTCTGCTTTTACATAACATTTTAAATTTATCTAGACATCCAACTCGCTCATCGGTCGCGGTATGTTATGCAGCAACTATGCCGAAATCGGCATGGTTTTAGTTGCGAATTTTTCTAGTATGCCGACGGTATCTAGTCGAACGCGCGAGACCAATTATTAATCTAAGTAGGTACGCTTTGACGAAGAATTTGTGTTTTCACTCCTGTGACATTAATTGTGAATAAAATTTACTATTATTACCAGAAAAGTGAATTATTACACCGAAAGCTGTTCTCGGAAAAGCTTAGTAAATGAATGTTATCATTCTGTTAACGAGTTTTTGGAAACACAGGTTCGCAGAAATTATGTCTTAATTTTAGATATTATAATTAATTTGACTTAAACTTTTGTGATTTTACATACCAGGATTAATGTGATGCACCAAATTATTATAAAATCCTATGTAAAACCACATTTTATGCAAATAAGTTGATTTTATTGGTACCTATCTTTTGTTTCTTTGAAGACAACAGTCGAATTTTTATTTTATCTCCATCTAGAGACGTAAAAGTTCAACCACAGGGTACAGGGTCATCAGACATGACATTTCACATTAAAAAAAAAATGTTTGTTTAATATAGGTACTTAAACTGTAAATCTGAATCAATTCAATCAGTCAGTGGTGACGGAATAGAAAGAGATTTGGAAGAAGATGGAAGAAACCTTTGTTCAGCTGTGGAACAATATAGGTTAAAAAATAAATTTAAAAAAAAAAAACTTCTAAGCAAATGCTTTTTTCGCCAACTACAAAGTCATGTAATACGTAGCTCACTGTACACAGCTGGCAATATTTCAGAAACTTCACAACTTGTTTATTAGTATTAAAATTTAGGGCTTAAAAACTTCAGCTACAATATTTTAATGTGATAATATTGACCCCGCTACAAATTTTCAGCTTTAAGCTCAATTTTGTATACTCGCAACGATCGGACTTGAGCTGAGCTTACTATTTTATGTGTTGTGTAACTGCATTTATTTTAATGTAAGTTTCTGTAGTACATCTTGTAATAATAATAAAAATAACGGCGTAGGGATGTGACGACCCCATCGCCCACTGGGTTCCCTTCCCAGGGCAGTCAGTCTCCGCAGGGCAGCTTGTGGCGAGCTGTTGGGGAGTAGCGACCCCGCCGACTTGAGTACTCCCAGGGGAGGCCTCCGTCCCTCACCTCCGACTTGCCTTTGCTGGTCGGTCGGAGTGGACACCGATGAGGGACAGGACCCCTACCTCTGGCTTGCCTTAGCCGGTCGGCCAGAGTGGAGTCGCCAGAGCTTATGCTCGAAAGGTGGATGTGGAACGTAAGTGGCGATTGGGCGTACGTGATGGGACCCTAAGGGAGCAAATGATCATTGTTTAAAGTCCAGCGACACCTCTTCACCTTTAGCCGCTAAACTAGTGTTGCCCTCTTTGCTGCACATTACGTCGTGCATCTGTTTTCGGGGGCCCATTGACTGAGATGGCGAGTCACCGCCTGCTTATTTTATCCATGTGAAATACATTGGTCAAACAGGTGTCATAGTACTTTCCATAGCCCTAAAAACTAAATCACTAAACCTATCAACGTAATACCGGACTTAAGTAGAGTGTCCATTTCTTCCCATAGCATTTAACCTTCTGGGAATTGATCTCAAGTAGCGTCAGTTAAGTTTATTTTTTTGTATCTTATATGTGTCGCTAGCAAGGACCAGAAATAGTTTATGAACCCCTCAGCTTATACGCTTATACTTCTGTCCATAACAATCAATTATTATTATTTATTATGTTTTAAACTATTTTAATAGCGAGCTAAGCTATTTCAGTTCCGCGCAAACGGTATGAACCCAAATACCTATATGTTTGGCTTAATATCCATAGAAAATGGTTGTTTATTGAGTATTTATTGTACCTATATAATTTTAAACTGTGGAGAAAATTCATTACTCAAAGTAGATTTAAATAATATAAGTAACATAATACAGTAATAGATACTATCATAACATAATGAAATGCATTTCACAAAACCACTTTTGTCCAGAAATGTTTTGCAATATACAATAGTATAAACATACTAAATGAAAAGCATTCTACAAATTACAAATTTCTGATGAAATCAAAAATAAACTTGCTGGATCCATTTCATATTAGGCATAGTTGACAAACCTACTTCGGTCAAAGTTTCGACAGTTTTGATCCCAATTAAAGCATTATTTTTATACATACCAATGTCTCTGTCTCTCTCATCTCAGCGCCTTCCCGGTTGCGTCGTGAGCTGTTCACCTCAGAGCCCAGGGTCCAGATAGCGAAAAGGTCGGCAACGCGCTCGTGACATCCCCGGTGTTGCAGGCGTTCATAGGCTACGGTAACCACTTACCATCTTGTGGGCCGTACGCCTGTTTGCCTACTTAGTTGTATAAAAAAACTGGATCTGTTAGGTTAGGTTAGGTTAGGTTGGGGTGCAGGGCAGAGAACCTCCTCGAGTGCCCGGTCCTTTGAAAGCTTTGCATTCTCACTTGATCCCAAGGATCCGGTGAGAGGGCGGGTTGACAAGGGACTCGGGACGGTGCACCCTGGGCGACAGTTAATAACTCCCTGGTAGTCGGGGTCTTATTGGCTGTCGGCCAATTTCTGCCAACAGCCCACTCCACCGCCGCCTATGATGAGATGGCGAATGGATGTGGGTCTGGGGGACGGGCGTGGTCCATTTATGGGCCACTGCCCGATTTGGGGGGGGGGTGGGGCGAAAGGCCATATGAGGGAGCCGAAAGGCCATGGCTGGAGGGCGTCGTGGTAGAATGCTAACGCGAACCCATGGCGCCCTCAACAGCCGGTGCGGAAACGCAGGAGGGGTTTTAGTGGGTATTCCGGGCTGACTAGCAGCCCGGCGAGTCCCACACTTTGTGCGTAAATGCATTTCCCCTCCGATAACAAAAAAAAAAAAAAAAAAAAAAAAAGGGGTAAGGTTAGGTTAGGTTACTTCTTTTTCTTCTTTCGTGTCAATGGTACTATTATCTACAGTACTATTATCTATAGTACTATTATCTACAGTGCTATTATTTATTTATTTATTAAAACTTTATTGTTGCACAAAGTACATATATACTTATAATAATTGACAGACTTAATGCTAAGAGCATTCTCTACCAGTCAAACATTGGAAGACATGGAAAGATAGTTTAGCGCAAAAAAGGTTATTATCTATAGTACTATTATGTACAGTACTATTACCCATAGTGTATAAAGGACCAAAAAATAAATAATAAGGTGAAATATCGTTTCGAACACTAGGTACTTTATTTTACCACTTTTATAGAAAACATCTTCTATAATTACAACAATCTCCAAATATCATTTTGAACAAAATCCGACTCGCACTTAACTACTTCTATTTAAATATACACCTTTTGAGTGAACGAAAATATTCACAGAATAAAATTTCGAATAACAGCCTAATATTCCTTTTACGAGCCCACAATTCTATCACTCCCGCACTTTTTCATACCGCCGCCATTATCCCTGAAAAGTTATTTTCTTCCCTATTAAGGACGAAATAAGAATACAGCATTATGTCCACAATTGGGTGCTTATGGGTACTTTTATATTTTGTACGCAAATCTTTTCGACCAAATCCTATTGTACAGAATCCATTGCTCGTTTATATTCAGCGAAAATTTATGAAGTTTCCACGAAAGCAGCAATGAATGTTGAGATATCAAATAGTGTGGCAGTCGTTCTAATAGTGACAGTTTAGGGATAGTGGTAGAGTGGTCAAGATAACACCCAATGAGTTGTGATTGTGACAAAATTGGCTAGCTCTTTTATTATAGTAGGTTGAATCGTATATTGAAGCAATGCCTCTTCAGTTTGTTAATATGTTGTTATCTCGGCAATTTGGACTGTAATTGGTTCGAGATTGTTGGTTAAACGTAAACATGGATGAAATAAGATTATGAGACTTATTTTGGAGAGCGAATATGGAATTCGCAGTGAAATTACACATGTACACAGTATGTGTGGTGAAAAATAATCTTCTATCGCAACTGGTTACCATGAAATCCATACTAATATTATGATTGCGAAAGTATGTCTGTCTGTCGGCCTTTCTGTTTGTCTGTTACGCTTTCACGACCAAACCGCTAAACGAATTTTGATGAAATTTGATATGAATATAGTTGAAGACCCGTGGTCAAACATAGGCTACTTTTTGACGCAGGCGGAGCTGCGAGAAACAGCTAGTATTTACTAAAACCCTCGGAACATTTTAAGTTATCTAGAAACACTGGGTTAACAACAATTACGGTATCTAGGAGCCGGAAAGATAATAATACTCAAAGTGTCCAAATTAAAATTTGAACGGTACAAGAAACGATTACATTGCTTTTAAAAATTTCAGATTTTCTTGGTGATCGTATGCTTGATATCATCAGTTCTGATAACTACAATTTGTATATTGTCGCCAGTATCAAAAAAGTTTTCAAAATGGCTGCAAAATTTATCATCTCAATCAATCAATTTATTAGTTAGTTGAAATATTAGGTTGTACTATTTGATCTCTTTGGCTGTTGTACTATTTGTATCTGACTGGTTTTGGTATCATTTAAAGTTTACATTTTAAAGACGATAATTCAAAATTCGAATTAGAAAAATGTGTGATTTTCATTTGTTTTTCTTACTGTCCAGATAAGTGAATCTAATAAAGAAATTCGATACACTTTAAAATTTTACTACAATGAAAGGTAAAAATGTAACGCAAGCCGCGACAAAAAATTTGCGATGTTTATGGACCTAGTGCATTGTCTGTGAGAGTAGCACAAATTTGGTTTAAGCGTTTTCAACTTGCACCTTCATATTTCCACTTGTTTCGGTCTCTTCAGAATTCTTTGGGCAGTGTCAGGTTAACATTACGAGAGGACTGCCAAAACCATTTGTCGCGGTATTTTGATCAGAAGCCTCAAAATTTCTATAGCAATGCGATCATGTCCCTACAAGATGGTAAAAAGTAATCGAACGAAATGGCACCTGCATACTTTAGTTAAATGTAAATACTAACAAACGTAAATACTAAAAAAAATGTTTTGAATTTTCTTAAAAAATGCGAAGAAACTTTTCCCCCAACCTATTTTAATAATTCGCAAGATTTTCCAGACCTGCAAACTTGTTTTGAATAGTCCAAAACGCTGCAATCCGGTGCTAAAGCACCAAAAAAATCTCTCACCTGTTTCCCACAAATTGCAAGCTCCCCCCCCCCCCCACCAGTTAGGTCATTTCCGACTCTGTGCCTACCCGAATAAAGTTCAAAACGTAACGTCGTTTGCTTAAAAGCCTTTAGCCTCCGAATTAACGTGTTTCTACATAGAACCTTTTCGGATATTGCGCCTTTCACACTTACAAGCCGATGTTTATTACTATGTTGGGTGCAGAGAGTTTAAATTTATAGATAAGTAAGTATCTTCCAAAGAGTAGTTAGTTTGCCTTAGACCCTGAGGAGTTCGATTCACAAGGGAAGCATACTTTGTTTAGTTCTTCCCAGTTTTGATTAGAACATTGCAGGCTTGGATCATCTGATTGTCTGGTAATAATGATGGTCGATATAACACCAAGTCAGAGGCCGAAAGGCGGTTTCCGAAAAATCGGGCCGAGGTGTCAAAATCGATTGACATGTAACCGAATAGTCATTTGTCCTTTTTTTTCCATAATACAGCAGAGCTTGACTTAATCGTCCTATTGGTGATCAGTCCAAAGGTGAAACGACTGTCGGAGAAAGCTGGTACAATCCTTTTGTATATATATAAAAGCGAAAATCACTCACTCACTCATCACGAAATCTCGAAAACTACTTAGCCAACGAAGATGAAATTTGGCAGAAAGGTAGATTGTGACTAGGAGACGTCCGCTAAGAAAGGATTTTTTGGAAATTCCATCCCTAAGGGGGTGAAATAGGGGTTGCCAGTTTGCATGAAACTTCGTAATTTTGAAAGTGAGACACATGAAATTTTTATTTTATTTTAGTAGTTAGTAGAAAATAATAATGCATTTATTAGATTTTGAAAATTACATCCCTATAGGGTTGAAATAGGGGTTGCAAGTTTGTTTGAATTTTTGTCATTTTTGAAATCATCAATACCCAGCCTAAACCGTAAAAGCTAAAAACGTAAAATTTTATTTTATAGTGCTCAGGTAAGAAAAGTTTTTCAAAATTCACCCCCTAAGGGGTCAAACGGGGGTCCAAAATATGTTTGGGAGAAGGAGATTAATTAGTCCGTTTCATTTGAAACTTCACAATTTTCATAAATGATTAGTTACCTGTTTCAAGATTATTCAGAATTCACCCTCTAAAGGGGGAAATGTCTCCCTTGACAAACTTAACGATCACTGATATCCAAATTTTGACATGTGGTTCTTTTGTGATTAAGGAGTTTAGTCAAACTTAATGTTTTCTAAATGCACATCTTAAGGGTATAAAATATGGTCCAAAGTATGTTTGGGATAAAGAGATATATTTAATTTTAATAAATTACTGCAGATACATAAATATTGATCATTTAAAAAAAAAATGGACAAAATAAAAAAAAAAACCTCTAAGTACTATCATTGACCTCAATGAATTTTAGTGCAAGTGGGTTTCTTTTGTGAGCAAGGGGAACACTAAGCAAATAACTTCCAAATTCACCTGCTAAGAGGGTGAAATGGGGTCCGAATTGTGTATAGGGAAATATGACAATTTTATTCAAACCTACACAAAATTATTTCTTATGATGAATGAGTAAATATCTATTTCAGGATTTGCATTAACCCAAAACCACCGATTGGTTGACTGGTAGAAAAAGCCTACGGCTTTAAGTCTGCATTTACATGTCATGTAATAAATTTAAATATATAACTAAAAGGGGAAAAAGGTTGTGTATCATTGATTGTGTTTATTTTAGTCGGGAGGAATCCTTTTTTAATCAGGTGGTGCTTCAGAAGGCACGTTAAGCCGTTGGTCCCGGGTATTATCGATAGATAGCAGTCGTGAGGCTGAGTCAGATGCCTTTAGGAAGCCTGAAAAATTCTGTCAGTATTGGCCACTTACACACTTCGGTTCATGTTACTGTTATTCTGGATTCTCTGTAAAAAGGGTTACGGAGGTCAGACAGCAGTCACTCCATTGTAATAACCATTGTCGCTAAATTTGGGAGCATGACGTACAGCATACCCTAGGCTCCGAAGCGTGCGCTGACGACGCGATGCAGCTAGAAATACACACTATAGGATGAAGAAGTAGGTATTGTATTGTACAATTCAGCCCCTGACTGGGGGGCATTGGTGTTATTTGTATAGTTAGTGATATAATATCAATCCCTATTGGGATCCGCTAGGGCAGTAATCTTCTAAATACATAAAAATAAAATCCTGAGAGATCTGCCATAAATAATCTATGTAATTCAAATGTCATTGGAAATACCTTTTGATCAGGCGGGCGAAGCCGCGGGCAACAGCTAGTTATAGATAAAAAAAAAGAAATTATTGGTCTCAAAATGTATAAAGTTGTTCTCTTTTCTTGGTTTGCCTGCAAGCTGTTCAATTAGATGTACGACTGTAGCTTCCAATAATAAATGGCTCCTTTTTTATTGATTTAGAATGATATTAGTATTTTGTGCGAAAACCATAGCGTGAAAATTAGTTTTTTGCTTGTGGTAAAATCTGTCACTTCGAAACTGTACCTAGAAATTTGGCAAGAAAGCAAGGAGCTAAACTGTTGTTTCGTCTTAACAGCGCGTCTTAAATGTAATTCATCTTTGTTTATTGTTGCTCGGTTCTTATGTACAATGATCTGCAATATAACAAAAACATTGTAACGTTCATTAGATTCGCTTGACGAGCTGCACTTTATCACTTTATGTTTACAGCGAAGTATTTTGAACTTTATTGCACCAATTTTTACTCTACGTAAAATATTTAAATTGAGAATTTACGGAACAGATGGAACTCAAAACGGTATGATATTTTATTTAAATATGATTAGGTTTTTTAGCGACAAGCGGAACTTCTATATTACATTGTCTGTAAAAAGACAGCACCTATGCTTGGGTACGTTTCTTGGCTTCATCATTTCAGAATACCTGTGTAAGATTGTGACGTCCTGTCTTCGTCAACGGCTGCCCTTCCCCTCACCGCATCACCCTGAGGGCCATATATAAGCCTGCGCGCGTCCACCAGAGGTCTCTCTCGGATCATCTCGTCATCTCCAAGTTAAGTGGCTAACTATTTCATAGCGGCTACCTGACTGGATCTCGTGCCTACTTCGTCTCACGACCCCTATCTATATTTCTTATTAACGTGTATTCTTGGAGTCTAAATTTGTAAAGTAAAAAATAATAAATATTTTACTATTCCCTGAAACCTGGATTTATCTTCTCTCCTCACACATACCTTAAGTAGTAAATTTTCTCTTCGTTATAAGATATTTTGAAATGTAGGTGGATTTTTTATATTTAACCGATTCAGGCGTTACTTTGCGGAAGTTAAAGTTACAAGCACTTAATAAATTATTTTGCGTGCTTCCGCCACCAGTTAGTTCATGCAAACTATTGCCGGCCGGCACCCACCCACTACTATTAGTCCCAACATGCCCGCCACCACTAGCTTGCACATGCAACACGTGTTTCGCCTCTACGCGAGGCATCTTCAGGCACTAGACCAAGCTGTTAATAGTTCGACGTATAAACGACGACTATTAACATTAACTATTAACAGCTTGGTCTAGTGCCTGAAGATGCCTCGCGTAGAGGCGAAACACGTGTTGCATGTGCAAGCTAGTGGTGGCGGGCATGTTGGGACTAATAGTAGTGGGTGGGTGCCGGCCGGCAATAGTTTGCATGAACTAACTGGTGGCGGAAGCACGCAAAATAATTTATTAAGTGCTTGGATTTTTTATAGTAAAACTACGTAAAAAATAATTTGTTTTGAGATACTCATTTCCTTTTGAACATGTATTTGCAACATATGTCCTTGCCTTTTTGTAACATTTTGTTCCGAAACACGAATAATCCTTTGTGTTTTGATAAATGTCTCGTTCGGTATGTAACTTCTTCGTCCCAGTTTCAAATATAACTCAAATGAAAAGATTAAAGAAAAGTTCGGGATGAGTTCCTAATTGTACACGTTATCAATTTGCCACACATTAAGTATGTATTAAATTTTAAATCACAAAATTATTTTGGAGTGCTGTGGCCGTTCTCTATTAATCTTCTTGATAAGTCTAAGGTACTAAATTGAAACAAATAAAGCTGCTTGGCGATATCTAACACTACATGACTTATTGATCTTAGTAACAGGGAGCCACGCACGACATTCCGTATATTCCGAAGAACGTTGATAGAGCCCAATACAGAATGCTAATACATGCGGCGATCATTCCTTGGCTACACCTTAATTTCTGTACTTTGACACGTGTATTATCTGATTGTATAATGGAAGAAGCTTTACCAACAAGAGCCCAGCTCTTTAATTTATGATGATGATGATCATGGTCATAAGTAACTGTTAGTTGAGTTTTCCATGGAAGTTGTTCAAATCTGGGGCGTAGAGAATCTGGAACGTGGCGAGTGTGGAATAATCTAATTTTACGCTGCTATTCTCTTATACAAATCATAACTTTATGCTATCATAGCCTCTAATATTATTTCTTTAATTCCTCGAAAAATAAAATATCCAGTCCTATGTGATTTGTAAAAATACTCATTTACGTTGGAATTTTAATTTGGTCCACCTTCAAAGTTCGTGTTTACCAGTCCCATATTTTGTGTTTTAGTTAAAAGGGTCGCTAACTGCTATTCACCGAGCAAAATTTGGAGGCGTTCCCAGTAGTAAAACATTACCTTTATAAAGGAGTAGCTTTTAATTAATTAAGGAGTTATATTTCTTAATGATCCTGCGAGGTGTTACAGTAATGGGTTAATAAGAACTCAGTTGCCTTAGGGAGATTCGGTGATATTAATCAGAGCTGGCTATGAATAAGCCTACTTATGTTTATTTATTTCTTAGTAATTCAAAATTCTTTATTTGTATAGAGTTCCGCTCTTGTAGGAATTTTGAGAAAGTCCTCATTTTAAGTTTATCGTGTCATATTGTTATCATCATATTGACGGGGTTATATGGTCAATCGACCCTATTCATCCTGGTGCCAATATATTATGTCAATGGTTTCAAACTAGAGAAAGAAGGAAGACTCTACTAGGAAATTTGGAATGAAGTCAATCTTCCTATAGTAGAATAGGTTCTCTATCTATTTGCATAAAAAAATTAACCATAAAATATGTTGGCATATGGTAATTTAAACTAATGATATTTACTCATAATTTTTTAACCACAACAAATTTAGCATAATTGTTTCAATCATAATCATATTTAAGCATAAAATTACAAGCATAACTTTATAAAGGCATAAATATCAATTATGCCCAAGTAATATTATGCCAAAAAAAGTATGCCAAATTCGTTGTGCCAAAACATTTTGGGAATAAATACATTATGTCAACGAAAGGGATCCCAGTAGAATACGATTTGGCACTAAGTCCAAAACCTTTGCATATTTTTGTTTTGTATTTCATTTTATGCAAAAGTTTAAATAAATCTTCAGATAATTGAATGGCGTCGACTAATTACTCATGATATGAGAAAAAATCGTCCTCGATGATAAATTTTGTGCATACCGCCACATATAGCTGTTATTATCGGATAGACTTCGCCTAACGCATGCCATTGCAGATTTGGAATGAATGAAAGAGATTTCAAATCGAAAGCTGAGAGTTAAGCGTCTCCGAGATAACAGCGGTGACAGTGTAAGTCACAACATTTTATCATTGGCGCAATGTTAACTTATTTTATCTGAGCAAATTCTCCTGGTTAAATTTAAACAAACTTTTGGAAAACTTTAAACACCTGGGTGCATTAAAATTACTTTTAAAACTTTATTTGCCTGGGTGCATAAAATTTACTTTTAAATATACTTTATTCCATTTTATGCAGAACCTTTAAAAATGTTTATCATTTGGCTAAGTAAGACTTAAGGAAAAATTAAACTTTCTTCTGTAACAGTAATTCTGATTAGCTTTCAGGATTCCAAAATTCCAAAGCATGTTCCCAGAGCGGGGCTATACATCATAAAATACATTACTACAATGCCTGACGTCATCACTTGGTATTTTTATTTTCTACCACACGCAACATACCAACGTCACCCGCCTTATTTAATTGTGTCGTAAATTCAACGGAAAGTATAAGTTAGTTTAATTTGGCAAATTGTTTCAGAAGCAAAATCGATCTGGAACATTTTCTTTGAAAGCAAGTATATATTTTTTTATTGCAAGAACCATGGCTAACACCCAAATTCTCAAACGTTTCCTTAAACTCGACTCAACCTTACTCCAACACATTGGTATAAGATTAGTCGTCACTGGCTTCCTTGGCATAAGGAGATTCCTCATTGGAGGTGAGTATCGAACTGTCAAAAATAAGGTTGGTGGAGAGGTACCTTGAGGCGGCCTCGAAAGTGGTTATAATTCAGTTTTTTGCCAATTTTTGCCTAATACTTAATTTGTTTATTTAAAACTCTATTGTATTTTTCAATTTTTGTGCTTCAGATTGTTATTATAACCTGTGTCTTTCCTTATTGGAGTTTGCTCAAGCAACCAATTAAGAATGTAATTTTTAAGGAAAGTTCGAGGATTTCTTCCAATGAGTTTGAGTGAAGGACGTATTAAGGTTATGTTTAGGAATACGGGTGTGAGTACGTATATTTGGTCACATTTTGTTTTCTTGTTTTCACTCTTATAATCATAAGAATGCTTACAATTTCAAAAAACTTCTGAACACTATAATATCTTTTGCCTCTTTTGTCTATGATTGATTGCCTAATTATTTAATCAGTGACTGTATGCAGTTAGAACTGTATTGTACTTATGAAATGCAATATATAAATTTGAATTTGTATTAACGGTATCTGACAAAGCCTAACGGCTGCAATCAAGCAAAAATAAACTGATCTTAACGTACCTACCGAATCACGGAGAGGCTCGGGCTACAAATTCATTGCTTCATTGTACAAATTATAATTTGTAAAGCACAAAAGGTGGACTTAATGCTAAAAGCATTATATAACAGTCAAACTTTAGTAAAATCTATACTTATACAATAAACATACATAAACAATACATATATACAAATAATATATATATATATATATATATATATATATAAACATATAAATTCATATATTATAATGTTACCTAAAATACAGATGCAATGTACGTCATTAAACCAAGTATGGTTAATTAACTAATTACATTTAATCACTTACTTTGCTGAGCGAGAAAATGTCCGAATACCACAGCTTTGAAGCCATCGCGGCTAGAGGCACTCCTAATAGAATCGGGAAGCGCGTTCCAGAGTATACCGTAACGGCGAAAGAGTTGGAGTAGAACCCAGTAGTAAAATACTAAGCGGCCAATCCAATACAGGCTATATGGCGTTGTAGATAGGCACACGCAATGATTAGGGATACGCGCACCGAGCTAGGCTCGAGCTCCTCGTCATAATCCGAATATTATACGTATTTGTTATTTTTATGATAATCGAATCGTACCAAAATGCGACATCCACAAAGCATTAATTAAACATTGCATGTAATGTAATACTTCATAACATACCCCCTTTAATTACGAGTACATTGCTTCACATCGTGCGTAAAATGTTAATTACGCACGTGTTCAGCCATCTTTGTTTGTGTAATTATCTGCTGTATCTGTAACTATACCAATTACTACATTAATCAGAACGGCTATTATATTATTGCCAATTTATTGATTTCAGATTTTAAAATTTTGTGCAGGGCCGATTGATCACTCGATATCATGATGATTTGATTTTTAATGAAATACAGCCGCAATCGGAGTCGTAATTAGTCGTCAAATTCTTCAAACACAAAAAGAAATGTCTGTTAGAGAGAGAACTTTTCAATTTAATCAAGTAACAACAAATAAAGATCGATTAAACTGTATGTTTTCGTGTTTTGGAAGGCAAGTTAAGCCGTTTGGTCCTGGGTGTTACCTGGTCATAGAAGGAACCACGCCAGAGGCCGAAAGATGGTTCCGAAAAACTCTGACGCTAGGTGACACAAGGTTGATTGACTTTGCAATGATTTTCCGTTCCTTATACCCTACCTTGGGGTCAGCCCTCCTCGTACGTTTGTGCCAGGACAAATGACAAGCTTATAATTCTTATGAAATTATCCCATGGCACTGCATCTCATGTTGAAACATAGGAACTGACGTCAAACTAAATTCAGTTTCGTAACTCGAATAGTTTCATTACTTGACCACATATAGGTATAGAGGAAATAAAATATAGATCCCAAGATCTATAAGATTATTTTTGCCCCGACTTCTTTTCAAAAGTAAGTATTTTCGTAAGCTGAAAACTTCGAAGTACAGACAAATACTCGAATAATGATCTCAACCGAAACCAGACCATACCATTTTACCTAAAAGGAAAAAATACCTAGTTGTTGGTATTTAGTGGTGCCATTAGGAACACACATTTGAGTTGACAGAACTTAAACAATTTTTCCTTGACGGAAACAGGTTCAAAGGATTATAAATATCATAATGATCAGAGTTAATGATCAAAACTGTCAGATTTTTCAGGCAACCTGAAGACATCTTCTCAGTGACTATAATATAACAGTAATATAATCTGGTTAAATAAAAGGTTAGACATCTTGAAAGAAAACAATGGAAGACAAGTCAAAATAATTTTTTTTTTTGAAGGATATTAAAAATCAAAATTAGTGTTGTCAAATAGAGTTATGTCCACCGTTGTACATATTTGGTGTTTTGTTTTTTGTATTTATTCTTCTTCTATTTCAGTACAATCAAATTTTAACTAACTACGGCCATCGGAATAATGATTAAAATTTAAGAAACGGCTTTAGTTTCGTACCTCCTCTGTGATCACACTACTGAATTTATGCCGTTCACTATGCAGACACAATTTCAACACAATCTAGGTCTCGGTAGAATATTATAAACGTAACCTAAGACCTACTGACCTGGTAGCCTGGTTGGTAAAGTAATTAACCGAATGTTGACTTGATATTGAATATCTTGAACATGTATGTATGTTTCTGTATGTTATCTGTGTTCTGTATTATCATCAGGGCAGCGTGTATATTTGCATGCAAAGCCTTTCAGAGTTCACAACGTTTGTTATATTTAAAACACAGAATCTTTTTTACTGTTAACACCAACTTTATAGCAACTAAGAGTTTTGTATTGTACTATAAAGTTAATTCATTCATTCATTAATGTTTTCAAGCAGGATCATGCTCAAGCAAAATTTAAGACAGAGTTATGGACATAAAAATCAAAGCCACATTCACTAATAACTATCCGAATTTTATTTATTTATTTAACATCATTACAACAATTTCAAGATTTTCACGTCAAAGTCGGAAAATGTCCAATTTAAGAATTATGTTTAGGTAGAAAATTTGCTCCATTATCTTGCTTAGCCTAAGTTATGTTAGAACAAATAATAATTACACAACTAAGTAGTAATTTATACAAGTAAGTAGGCAAACAGGCGTACGGCCCAGAGATGTCGCGAACGCGTTGCCGACCTGTCCGCTGTCAGCACAGCGACCCCTCTGGAGCGCCAGGCTACCCCTACTCTACTCACCAGCAGAAACACAACACTGCATCACAGTGTTATTTGGCTGCGGTCTTTTGTAGGGTGGAGGTACTTCCCCAGACGGACTACTCCTTACAAAATGTCCTACCCCTCTCAAAGTCTCTTACGTGCCTAAGTCCCGAATTAATCGTTGAATGTAGTGGGTCTATCAGCCCAATTGAAAATAGGAGATGAAATATTTAAGGTCTATTGTCTTCCAAGCGTGTCTACCTAGTAGAATCTTTAGTTTTCGCTTCATAGTTCGTGTACGCTTAAATCATGGTCTTATTTCTACTGACATCACTGATAATTCTTATAGAATGACTGCTTTCTGCCCTCCGTAATATTTTCACATGAATACCAGATAATCTGGTGTGTGGTGTGTGTTATAACAGTCAAAACTAAATCAGGACCGTGCTTCTAAAGCAAAAAAATTGAGATATAAAATGCCACTAATGGCGACCAATCCATTACAGGCCGCGTTTTGCCATCGAATGATAGACTGATAGACAAAATCGACAGACACGCTCGCTTCGTGCGGCTATTGAACTGATCTATTGAATATTTATCTAGAAGCTCCCTTAATCTCGTACGAAAAATTCTAATCCTAAAAACAGCAGAGTACGCACAAAATAAATCGCAGAATACCGTCCAACACCCAACACCCTTATCACCCAATCGCCCCGGCTCGGCATTTACATAACAACCCACCTATGTTCTTGTCAAAAACGTTTAACAGATGGCGGCCATTATGTAGGGTGCTGAAATCGAATTCATTACTGGAGACATTTTGAATAAGATTTTGGGAGTCCAGATAAACTCTACAGAAACTTATTTTGAGTGCGAGTCAAACTCGCCCACGATGGAGTCAATCTATAAAATCCACAAAAATCATGTCTGTTGTATGGGATATTTATTATGTACTAGCTGTTTCCCGCAGCTCCGCCTGCGTCAAAAAGTAGCCTATGTTTGACTCCGGGTCTTCAACTATATTCATACCAAATTTCATCAAAATCCGTTGAGCGGTTTGGCCGTGAAAGCGTAACAGGCAGACAGACAGAATTTCGCATTTATAATATTAGTATGGATTATTAATATTAGTATTTTTTTGTTATAGTGGTTACAGAAATACATTATCTGTGAAAATGTCAACTGTCTAACTATCACGTCCAGCCCTTTTGACTCTTTGGGTATGGAACTCTTAAAGTATGTTAATCGTATAGCCCGACCAGAAAAAAAGCAGCCTTGGCTATATTGCGGAAAAATATGAGAACTAATTTCTTTTTCTGGCAACTAGGTATTCAAGTAACATTCCGTCATCTCAACGTCATCTGCCAAAAAGAGACAGCAGTGGGCGTTGTGTATGTTGTCATAATCAAATAAAAATATTTATCAAAATAATATATCTCATTACTATGAGAGAAAAGTAATATAAAAGATGTTATCATATTTGATGCGAATGAAAACGAAGGATTGATTTCTATTACATTAAATGTCAAAATGACATTGTCAATTTTGTTGTACAAATATATTTTATTCCAAAATTAATTGCATATTAACAAAATTAAATTTAAAAAAAAAACCAAAAGAATTATAAATAAAAATAATCTTCCAACGCGCCACAGGGAGGCAACGTGCCCAGAATACTGGCAGCGTTCCCTCGCTGTATTGCGAGACTTATACGCTGAGCAAAAAAGCTGCCAGCTCTCAAGTCTCATGTTGCCTCCACGAGGCGCGTCGTGATGTCCCTTAAAAATAACTTTGCATCAGGGCCCCAAGGACCCATCGTTTCTACCGCGAACGGTAAGAAAAAATAAAATATATTGTTGACATGACGCGTACAACATGTTGCCACCTAAAGGCGAAAAGTAGCGATGCCAATGCAGGGTTTTTATTTTCCTGGTCGGGCTATACTACATATTCCGCTGACTTAACGACCCGAACTATATGGTGGACCTTGACCTCCGAAAGGAGAGCCAAACAAGTATCAGTGATAAAAGAATGCAGTATCCTAATCAAACCCTATACCTCTGGTCTTAAGGAACTAAACACGGGACAACGGGGGTAGTTAGAGGTCTTCTTCTTTCACGTGTTTCCATAAAAGATTCATAAAAAACCTTGTTGAAAAATAAAACAAATACGCAAAAGCTAGTCGATTCAATATCGCAGTCGTATGCAGGAATGCTGCGAATTGCTGTAGCGAATGCCTATTGGAATTCGATACGTTTATATTGTACATTCCTGTTTTGGCTTTTATTCTCAAGGGATTTTCTTTTTAGTTATTTAAGCATTTTTAGGCCCAAGGATCCAAAAAATCAGGTCAAGATAGGATGGAAAGAATCGTTTAGTGTGATATAATAATTATGATTAAGATTTTCATTCATTTATTAAGATTTTTATTCATTCATTCGTATCGAATGGATTACACAAAGAGCATCGGAACCGGAATGGGCGTTCCTTACTCAATAAGATTACATGATCAGTCAATTCTAGTGTTAAATTTAATAATTTATCATTTTCATGTTTAGTATATCATTCTATATTGATACTTACTTGTTAAGATGGCGCAGCGACCCAAAGTGAGTCTTTAGTTCTTGACGAAGGAAGTCTTGGCCTCCGATAATAAGGATCTCCACTTCGATCTATCCTGCGCCATCTCCTACCAGTCATCGGCGTGCAGCTCGCGCAGATCCCTCCGCACCTTGTCAATTCTGCGATATCTGTTGAAATTAACAAAAAAACGATTTTTGCTTGGTCCTTAAATGAAATAAAAAAGGCCTGTATTTTGTGGTATTGTATCGAAAATTATGATTGACTTTTCTAGGAAATGTGTAACTAGTAAGCAGTAAAGATAAAAAAAATATTTATTTTATTTTACCAATAAGTGAAAGTACGTAAAATTAACGCGAAATAAGCTGTATTAAAACAGTTAAATTGTATACAAACTGTGTTCATGTTACACACTCATGTTTTATTGTACTGTGTACTTGTAACAATCGCGAAAACATAACATTTTTATGAGATTTCTCTTCGGTTTTCACTCATTTCAAAATCCATCCACTTTTATTTGTTGTGTACGTATCCACTTAAAAGTTACGCGCTTGTCTACTGTCGGTGAAAACTTCAAATTGGCCAATTACCCCTTAATCTTTCATTTCAAGTTGATTGCGGAGTTGCTCTTTCAAGGCTCATCAAATATTACGCACACATTTAATTTATAAGTACGAGCATGTACTGCATGGTAAATGAGATGAAAGCTCAGTTTCAGAAGGATTTACGAAGATATGAAATGAAATTACCCCATAATTTTGATCATCATTTGAGTATAGGTCTCTATAAAATAATTCACTCATTGATTGTCCTTAATTATTTTATTTATTTATTTAAACTTTATTGTACAAACACAATTGTAAAGCACAATAGGTGGACTTAATGCTAAAAGCATTATCTAACAGTCAACCTTTGGGTCAAGCAGAGAGCTTTATGTGGGTGTAAAATAAAGTTTAATTAACAAAAAAGCATAAGAAAATAATATGCAATACATATATATATAGCATATACTTACATATAATATAAACACGTATTTACAATATACCTACATAAACAATAAATATATACAATTATTAATGCAATGAAAAACAAACAACAATTTACATGTGGCAACTAGATTCCCACATCACTCAGCTGTGCGAGAAAATGATCGTAAACAAGAGCTTTGAAACCCGCACGGCTGGAGGCTTTCCTAATTGATTCAGGTAGCGCGTTCCAGAGTCTGACAGCCGTAACGGCGAAGGAGTTGGAGTAAAACCCAGTATAGTGAGAGGGAGTGGCGAGAGTCAAATTGTTTGAAGAACGCAGAGCCCTTTCGTGAGTCGAACTTAAAAATTTGAAATCTGTTTTGAGATACTTAGGGGAAGATGGATTATTAAGCACATTATATAACTGACAAAGGATATGGAGATTCCTGCGTTGACGGATAGGAAGCCATTTAAGCTGGAATCGATATTCTGAGACGTGGTCGTACTTACGTAGGCAGAAAATGAACCTAATACAATTGTTCAGAAGGCGTTCTAACTTATTAATTTGTTCTTCAGTAATGTTCAGATAACACACATCAGCGTAATCTAACAGCGGTACCACAAGAGATTGAACCAACATTGTTTTGGTCTTTATTGGTAAGAAATTTTTCAGACGTTGTTAGTAATGTAGTGAAGAAAACACTTTTCTACTGACCTCATTGACATGTGATTGCCAGCTCAATGTATTATCAATAAAAAGACCGAGATCCTTAACTACTGGACTAAGAGGTATCTCAATGTTGTTGTAGATGATTGGTTGTAACGACTGAGTGTCAATATTATTTATTTGTACATTACTTCCCACTATAATGGCCTGACATTTCTTTGCATTTACGTGGATTCCAAAGCTGCCGGACCACTCCAGTACTCTGCAAAGGTTACCATTAATTAAAGAAATTGCGGCATCAATATCACTTACATTGGTTTGTGTGTAAAGCTGCAAGTCATCGGCGTAGAAATGATATGTACAAGTGATAATAGATGAGAGAAGATTTATGAAAATCGAGAATAATATCGGAGACAGAATTCTGCCCTGCGGAACACCAGCCTTCAGCTCACACCAGTCAGACGTATCATGCCCGTTGCGAACTTGCCGGCGACCACGAAGATAGCTGGAAAACCATTCAATCACTGGGGACGAGATATTGCCGGAGGAAAGTATAGCCAATAAGATGTCGATATCAACCGTATTAAATGCGTTGCTAAAATCAATGAGAACTAATATAGTAACTTTTGTATTCTCCATACCAGCTCTAATGTCATCTGTGACTCTAAGCATCGCTGTGGCAGTACTATGACCGGGTCTGAAGCCCGATTGAAAAGTATTCAAAAAAGAGTTATCAAGCAAATGTTTTAAAAGTTGAGCAAAAGCTTCTAATATTTTAGACAAGAAAGAAAGTATAGATATGGGACGGTCATCATTGAGGTTGATTGGGTCGGCGATCTTAGGAAGAGGGCGGACATAAGCGAGACGCCATGATGAAGGGAAACAATGTTCAACAAGGCTGGTGTTTATAATGTGCGTGATGACAGGTAAAACGTGGGGAAGAATAGATGATATCATAACGCGACTTATTTGGTCCGGTCCTACAGCATTCGACGTAACAGATTGTATCGTCTTGAGAACCTCATCCTCAGTGACTGCGGCAAACCCAAACTCACTACCGTCAGGGACAGGCAAGGCAAGTACAGATGAAATAGTTGATATTTTTAAATTATTATCCAAAAGAGGCACTGAAGAGAAATGATTATTGAGATCACTCAATGAAAATGGAAATTTTTAGTTATCGTTCTGCGCCTTACCTATGCCCTGAGAATTCAAAAATTTCCAGAGATTAGCCGGTGAAACATTTTCAATATTATCCGAGAAATATTGGCGTTTTGCATTTCTACACAGCTGGTTGCACCGATTTCTTGCCGCCTTATACAACGACCAATTGTCGTCGGTTCGTTCTTTTTTAAATCTACGAAAAGCAAAATTTCGACGTTTCATGGCAATGCGGACTCCATTTGTAATCCATGGCGTAGGTGGACGGCGTATTTTGATGGCTTTTACCGGTGCGTGAACATCATACAGAGATAAAATACAGTTATTGAACAGAGATACTTTATCATCTACTGTATGAGCAGTGAAAATGGGAGACCAATCAGTTTTACTCGCGTCACTCAGTAAGGCATTCCCATCCATTTTAGAAAAACAGCGGAGGTATAACACAGTGGGTTTCATTTTCTTTACTTTAATTTTGTATGAGAGGTAGAGTAAGTCGTGATGTGAAAACCCACGAGCCGAGGTTTGACCATGTGTAGCAACGTTTTTGTCTGCCGATGTAATTATCAGGTCGAGCAGGGTAGGACCATGTTCAGTATAATGTGTAGGCCCGGAGGGGAGCACCGTGAAATTTACTGATTTAAGGATATTTAATAAATTCGAAGTTCTTGAATCACCCTTCAGCAGACAAGTATTAAAATCGCCAAGAATCAGATGATGCGTATAATCCGAACATACCGATTCGAGAATAGTTTCAAAAGAAGAGAAATACTCTTGATGAAGGAGAGTAGAAGACTCCGAGAACCGCTTTTACACCTTTTATAGTTACCTCCAACAGTAGATATAATTCCATGCCTCCGGAGTATTCTGACGGAGACTTTGATTGCATTTGCAAAATATATAATAAAATATAACGTATATAATAATTGGTAAAAAATATATAATATAAGTAATCAAAACCTTACCTATTTCTCTGCACCACCCGCCGGTCAGACCAAGATACAGTGGCAAAAAATTAAATAAAAAGAAAATACAAACATAGGTACATCAATTCCGAAAACATGATACTCCATTTCTGGTCAGTCGTGTAAAAAGTAAAGCCAAACAAATCTCTCGCTGTGCATTGGAAGGACTAAAACTAGTCAAACACTAAAAGCAATTTTAGAAAAAAAAAAGTCACATCGGGAAAATAGCTGAAATTGACACCGGCTGACAGTGTCACGTCCGTACAAACATAAAAACAAAACAGTGCGTGCATTACGAACTATGCTAACTACCGACCAGAAAATTAATTACTTTACTTCCAACAAGAACAAAAGTTAAATTAATTTTAAAGTACCTACACTAAAGCAGACGATATAACTAGTTTGCTCGCAAGAAGGGAAATATGAACATAGAAGCAGCACTATAACCTATTCTATTTGGTAGATTGCGCTTGAGCCGCCTGTCGTCGAGTCACAGTTTTTTTTTCCTGCACGGCTGAGACCGCCTTCCGGGCTTGTTGGTTACTTCTAGGCAGATCTGGCGCAGACCCACTAGACTCCACAGCCGAGAATTTACTAATCAGGCCCTCCAGCTCGTTAGCAGTAGTGATCTTCACGCGCTCTCCCGTAGGCGGCTTTATGCAGATGACACCCTCCATGGTCCAACACTGTCTCATTCCGAAGTGTGCTCGGGCTGCCAGGAAAATATCCTGCCTAGATCGTGTCAGAAACTCCGACATGCTGACAGGGGGGGGGTACCCTTTAAACCAGTCTTTTTGGCCCAGATCAATGACTTGGAGTTAAATGTTTGGAATTTAACAAGTACAGGACGGGGACGGTCAGGCTTCGGTTTACCAATACGGTAACAGCCCTTGACCTGAACACTAGGGTCTGAAATGCCGAGCTTGTCATGAATAATGTTGTCAATGACTGCCGATATATTTTCCTCGGAGGCCTCCGGTATGCCACTAAACAATATCATTTTGCGTCTATCTCTCATCTCCATGGCATCTACCCTAGTACAAAGCCTGGCAATCTGCTGCTGCAACAGGAGGAAAATAGAGTGTACAAAAACCTTGAAGTCTGTATATTCCTGCTGCAGTTGACCAATCCCAGCCGGAGGTGTTGAAGTCAGCCTCTTCTCAAACTCCGTCATTCTGTTAGCAATGGACATTTCCAGGCTTCTTTGTGTTGCTTGAACTGTCTCCAAACGGGAATTATGTATAGTGTCCATTTTGTGTGTGAAGTGTTGAATACATATGTTGATTCATTTAATGGCCTACGAATGAGAAATCCCCGAGTTTTCCGCCTTGATATTTATAAAAACAAAGCATCGTTCTTTAATCCAATTGTAAAAAGTGCAGAAAATTTGTCAAACTGAATTAACGTGACGCTCATATTGATATTTTTATCTCTAATATGTCGCAATTTAAAAGAAGATTGTTTGCCACTTAAAATTTAAATTGGTAAATAATAGTTTTCGAAAATATTTATTTTGAGACATATTGCATGTTTTTTTCTTAATTCTGGTTACTCGTGCAAGTAAATGATAAATGTTTTTTCTACACTACTACAACGAACAAATATCGGTCAAGTGCGAATCAGACTCGCGCACTAAAGGTCCCGTACCATTATATATAAAAACCCAAAAAAATTATGTCTGTTGAATGGGAGCACCGTTAATATTTGTTTTATTCTGTTTTTTAGTATTTCTTGTTATAGGCAAAGAAATCATCATTTGTGAAAATTTAGACTGTCAAACTATCACGCCTGTTGACAGATGGACGGACAGCGGAGTAATAGGGTCCTGTTTTACCCTTTTTGCACGGAATCCTAAAAAATAGAATCTACGTCTAGTATCCCTGGGGGAAAAGGCAGTCTGAACTTAAAGTTTAACTGGTCTCATTATTTTTTTACATTACTAGCTTATACTCTTGTGGAGTATAAGCTAGTAATGTAATTTTGTTTAACAATATTAACAGTTATTCTGTTTGTGTACCTATTTGTAAAATAAAATAAAGGCCCACGAGAGATGGGCGCCTTCCCGGAAAATTTCCCATTTACTCCCGGATATTTCAAAAATTCCCGGGAATAAATGGGAAATAAAGTATTTTTTCCTTTTTTTCCCCTTACATTTAATTTTTTCCCTCTTGAATTTCTTCCCGCTGCCCATATGTCGCTGTCGACGTCGCTGGTGACAAGGAGCCGGCTCATATCTCTCGCATTTCATTTTAGTTTTCAGTTTGTAGTTTACTTTTTTTTTTATAGATATTTAGATTCAATTAAACTTTCTTATAATAATAAAATAAAATGAAGTATAATGATTTTTTTTAATAATCCTTTTTTCTTATCTTATCATCACTCTTCCTCCGAGCGTGTTCCTTACTTGTTTCTTCAGCGCTTCAGAGTCCAGCGTTTTATGAGCAAATGGTGAAACCGTCATGGGCACCTGGGAAGGGAGGCTCAAGTAGTGTCGAACTCGAACCGGCTAAAAGACAACCTACTTATGAAAACCAACTTGAGCTGCCATTTTGTGTTTATGCGACCTTATTAACCTGACAAAGTTGAAACAATTACTACTACTAAAATGAGTCTTGGACTCCGATAATAGGGATCTCCACTTCGATTCGAAGATTCTGTGGCCGGTGAAGACTGAGAATGGGGAATAGAGACAAAGGAAAAGTAAAGAGCTGGAAGATCTGGTGGCAGAGCCAAATACAATGGCGAAAGTTAAAACAATAGATTTTTTTTTGTCTGTAATGACTACCGAATTGCATTCCGGATCAACCGCTTAATTTGCTTTCACGCACACATCGATTACGAGAAGCAAGCACGGGATCATCTCTACGAATAGACAATCTGCTGGAAACTAGTAAAAAAGTAAAATTCCCAAGGGAGTTGAATCCAAGACCTACGAGTCAATAGGCTACGTTGGCCTCGACCACTGTTCTGTCGTACAAAACCATGTATGTATTTCACTAATTTTTCACGAAACATCAACAACACTAACCGCTTTGCCGCAATATCCTTATTATCAAAAGTTTCCCAAAAAATGTTCACAACCGAGTTAATAAACGCTGTAATAACCGTTTACCCAGATATCCTCTTTTTTAAAGCCTTTAGAAAACATTCACCTAATATTCCGTGTACTTATTAAAATTTGTTGTATAACACGGACTTAAAAACATGCAGACAGACCTTCGTGGAATCAACAGAAAACCTCTTAAGTACGAGTATGAGTGTCGCCGCGGTTGGTGATTGGTGGTCGTGTCTCAGAGTTTGTATATTGTGCTTCATGATATGTGTCAAACGAAAGGATTTGTAGGATTGTATGTATAACTACGTCTGAATTTCTTTTAAGTCTGTGTTTTAGTACTGAAGTAACAAACATTTCTTATTGTAGTTAATTTCAAATAACTAAAAATGACCCGATATTTTTTCTCTCTGCTGATCACATGAAGTTCAGTTTTTATTTTTGCACTAGTCTAGTAAGACAATAACTTACAAAAATCGCATCATTCCGTACATACCAGTAGCCTGTGGAAATGGCTATTTCCCCCCACCTAATGTAGTTGATTTTTATATATAGCGAAGGTTATAAGATACTTTAAGAACCCTGCATAATTATCCTGGTGTCAGCGATTACGGCTCAATGCACAATAATCATACTTATAATAAAGCCAGCGGATGAGAATTGTTTTGAACCAAACAGAAACACAAATAAATGTAAACAGAAGTTCCCTTTGAGTCTAAGACAAATACTAGTTAGTTGATGGTTTGCATAATATAATTTGCGACGCTGCCAATTAACTCTTGATATTTTGGTGAAAATTAAAATTAAAAATTTCACAAACTACATTTTTTATTAAATTAAGGCATAACGTTTCAGCACTTCTTTATATATCAAAGGTGACAGGAAAAGTCGGTTAGGGCCGGCCTCGGAGAACATACTGCGACCAAATCGCAGACATATTAAAAAACGGAGATGTCAGGAGTACCCGTAATCGACGAGCGGGTATGACGATAGTGATGAGCGTAGAAGAAGCGAGGGAAGTCTGTAAGGATCTTAGCAAATGGAAATCCATAGTCTCTGTCTACCCCTACGGGAAAAAGGCGTGATGGTATGTAAAAAAAGGGCACATAAATCGTCAAAACTATACAAACTCGAACTTTAGTAAAGATATGCATCCAATTAGTATTAAAGTTTCATTGTCGAGACGAAAAATAAGCTGAAATAAACTTAGTTCATAATTAGTCTCTAGTTCTACTGTGACAGAAAGGCTTTAGTTTTGACAGTGTGTACAACTTAACTGAATATGTGTGTAAGTTACAACGAAAGTTGCAATCACTTTTTTGTTTAAAACACATGTAGTTTTTATCTCTACATTATCTTAAAGTAATGAAGAAGGTCGCAGGCACGAGCTGGATGAAAGCCGTTACCAACCGATCATTTTAAAAATCAAGAACTATGTGATGTCCAAATGTGAAGCTAATGATGATGATAAATTAATGCAGTAGGCAAAATGAAAGTACGTAAAAGACAGATAAATCTAAACTTGAGTTAATGGACAAAAGATATGAGTGATAATGATCACTTTGACTTTTAAAACAAAATCCAAAATCATTTAACAAAGTAATTGCGAGTTACATGACTGGAAAGTAAGTACTAAGCTAATTTAAAATCCGTAGCACCCTCATCACAAAGTTACCCAATTAATCCAACAGAATGCCACTAGGCGGCCAAATATGACGTGTGACCAAGCAGAGCGGACTTAAATTGGAACGCTCTATAAAACGCTTAATATTGATATTTCAGTTGTGAAAGGTAGATAAGAAAATTCAAATAAACCAATACAAAACTACCAATGGAAACGAAGCGAAAAATTAATATTTTATTTTGGTATTTCTCAGAAAGTTTATTTGGTCGACCATTTTTCATACAAATTCACAGGAATTGTTGCATCGCTACCTTTGGAAATAAAATCTCGTGCGACGGTTAATCATATTTCATATGAGTTATAACGAATAGTAGAAAAAGAAAACATACTCGAGAATTTAGACAAAAGATTGACTTTTTTTAAGAAATACGTTACAGAATTATGAAAACGTCCAATCAGTAGAATCTTATTTCTCAATGTGATCAATCTCACGATAACTGTTATGCAACGATATAAAGAGAAAATACAAGACTTCTTCCCAAATTGTCCAACATGGTCTCAAAATGGAATTTCCTCCCTCGTACACTGCGATTACGGAATGAACTCCCTGTCATGGTTTTCCCTAGTGACTATAACATGGGAGCCTTCAAAAAGGGCGTGAAAAAATTCCTTCAGGGTCAGCAACAGGCTCGTGCCATCTCCGGTGTTGCAGGCGTTCATAGGCTACGGTAACACTTACCATCAGGTGGTCCGTACGCCTGTTTTCCTTTTTAGTTGTATAAAAAAAAACGTCGGTTTTTATTGTTATCCCCAAAACAGGAAATTTTTGTACACTTTTATTAGGGGCAGTCCGGATTAAATTCGTAATCTTATGTAAACCCACCACCCTCGGTCACGATTCGGTTTCACTGACTTTTGTAACATTGTTTCATTTCAGCGTTTTTATCCAAATGAGATATTGAATTATGAATTTAGCAATCTGGTTATTGTACTTAAACTGAGAGTTTTCCTTGTTAACAATAAAGCCCTATTTTTGTAATGTATGACTCATATTATATCGAATAAAAATCGTTCACTTATCGATTACGACGAATGAATATCATTCGATATCGAACGGAAATCATTCGACTTACCGATTTTGCGTGATTCATACTTTTCAAACATAGCAGTCCTGCTCTTACATATACTGCCATCGCTTGTCACGCACGATAGCCACAAATACGCATGCTCCGCTAGGCTAACGAGCTTGCATTGCTTGAGTTAACACGGATAATTTAAGAATCTGGTTGTATAATTTATAACTTCTCTATACGCGTCATAATATGATGAAAATCATTTCGTATTTCGATATTCAGATCATTATAGCCATTACCTACCGATCCATCTGTTAATTGAAACTTCACTACATATATATATATATATGTATTGAGATCAGTAGACGTCTAAAAGAGGCAACGGATGACCCTCGCGCGGGCAGCTTTCTCGCTCAGCGAATAGCTATAGCTATTCAACGCGGAAATGCTGCCTGCGTGTTGGGAACTCTGCCCAGGGGACCCAATTTAGATTACATTTAGTTATTATTTTTTTTTTTTTTTATTTATTTATTATTTCAAGATAGGATAGTTAGTTTTAATTATTATATGTTTACTTGTGATACACCAATATATATAATATGTATATTTGTATGTATAGAGTATATGATTAAGCACATGCATGCGAAATCACTCACGTAAATACCTAAATCCGAAATTCCAAAGGTTGACTCGGGGATTGTTTGTACATGGAAATCGTTTGTAAACTCTTTTATTTATCGCGCAACTTTTTACTTCATCATTTCAGCAGTCAAAGGATTTCCAAAATGACCAGTCGGAAGCGGCCTGCGTCCAGCGCTTGCCTGTGACCTTCTTCAGGTTGTATGTCATGGTTGGTGGATATCCAACACTGCGCGTGTTGGTACGCCATTCGAAAACCTTTCTGACGCATCGGACATCGGTTCTCCGCGCTTTATAAAGGGTATCTAAGATCCACCAAATTTTCTTGCCTACCAAACAATAAGCATATTTCTTCTTCGTCCCATCGTATTTCCCAGTTGCGTCCTCGGCTCACGCTTTAGAGACAAGGGTACGCGTACTCATGGTCTTAAATTTAGTGGTACCGGTTATTACAATGGGACGACTGCCGTCTGTGACTCTGATTTTTTTTATGCTGTCTAAAGACATCTAACACAGCCTAATGACTGCCATCTAGCGATAACAGTCAGGACAAATGTCGTGCCTTCCGAAGTACGGAGGAGCTCAAAACAAAAAAATGCCACTATTGGCGACCAATCCAATACGGGCCGCGTTTCACCGACGCTTGACACGCGCAATCGTTACGGGTATACATGCTGCGCTCGGCTATCAAGCTCCTCCAAGACAGTAGCATATTACAGTAATAAAATACATTTCATTTTATCTAATTCACAATCCAGGAAAAAATAAAATGAACAACAAAGAAAATTATATATTGCGACTCGAGCGTAATCCATTTAGCCGCTAACAATGTTCTAATGCTCAGTACAAATTAAATGTAGACGATATATGGATTCGTAGGAGTAATTAAAAGTTCTGAAGCGTATTTGTAACACAATATAAGGTTAATTTGTAACCTATGGCCATGATTTTACAGTGTGTTTAGTACGTGAAACTTGACCATTCTCAATTAAAAAATAAAACTTCAATTATATTACCAACATAATTGTGTAAAATTAGTTAGTACATCATCATCATGACAGCGGTAAGAAGTCCACTGCTGGACGTAGGCCTCTCCCAATAATAATTTCTCTTATCGGGGTGCTTTGCAATACTCACCACGCTTGGCAAACGGGTTGGTTATTACCTAATACAGTTATATTACTATACTGTTATGTTTCGTCAATAGTCTTTTATGTATAATCTTCAACTTATACAATACACAACTCATTATTACATCAATATTTACAGTTATAAAAAGACAAACGTATACTAAAAAAAAGATACAACAATCGGGCTTCATTGTCTAAGCAATGTCTTTTTAACTAAATTTCAATCTTTATCCGATCATTTAATCAATAATATACAACAGGAACAATTTCGATGAATTTCCAAATTGCTAGCAAAGACTGCATGCGAGATAATTGTAAACAAAAACACAGTTTCCCGCCAAAACTGAACCGGTGGCGGCCATGTTTGTTTTTGGCGCGGAGTTTCTGCACAATGATATCGCCCGCATTGCTGTTACGTAATTATTACATTTAATTTTACGTTCTTGTTTCAGATGGTTTTAGTAAATGCTGCTGTTCCAACTAGGTAGCTACAATGATTATAATATTCTGCCAAAAAGAGGTTTGTAACAACTTTTCAGTTTCCGATGGCCGCTCTATAACTTTACACGAGAATCTTGTCTAGAGAGATAACCAGTACAGCATAATCCAGGAACATGGCTAAAATCCTGGGCTCTAAAGCGCATTGGCACTTATTCTTTTGAACGTGTTTCCTAGTTGCACGCAGCTTGTGTAAGTCCCTTGCTAGCATTGTATTAAAATTATAAGTTTGACTCGTCATCTATATCTGCATGCTTTTGGGATAATGAGATCTTTGCCTCTATGCGGGACTGTAGTAATGAGAAAACTAGGACACAATTAAAACTAAAACGAATAATGTAAACTAATTAAGTAATTATTACCAAAGAATCATGATTGGTGTATATAGTCAAAAGCGAGATTTGGCAGGGGCACTACTAAGAGTCTTTACGATCACATCTTCGCGCAAGCCTTTCAAAGGATTGGGGTATACAGAGTGTGATGTAAATACATTCGATTGATTTAGAATAAAAAATAAAATAAACACCCACCATTTTTTTTTCAATTATAACTCTCGTGCTAAAACTTACTTTATTTTATTGCCCTCGAATTCGTTTATTGCTGTCGTAAAACTTATCAAAATATATTCAACCCTTTTATGGATGGTACTATTGAACAATGGGATTGACAAACACACATACACATAAAATACATGTCCCATCTTTTTTGCCTTCGGCGCAAACATTTTCGAAAATGTTTTTTCATTCATAAAGTAGGAACTCATGCAAATATCATATTCATCCAAATCTTGGACGAATAGGTTGCTGACGGCCCTTTCATTTTCTTCGCAACCTTTCCATCTTTGAGTTATTTCAATTTATTTTAAGGTAATCCCCAACTTTCTGTATGTATGACGTGTTTAGAATAAATTTATAAGTACACACACAGATAATAAATAATATTTTATGATTATTTCACAAATTAAATTATGTGACATTCTCCTTTACCTCTGCAACCGTACCTAGAGCACAGCAGTTTAGCATAAACGCACATATGTGCCGCGATGTGACTCCAAATTGTAATTGCTTACCCTTAGCTAGGACTTGTACCGTAAAATATTTAGGAGTGAGATACGATACTGGCCGCAGGATAGGAGTTTTTTTAAAACGATAGTCAGGGATTATAAAAAGTTTATTAAATCTAATAAACACAATCGATTATACTTAAGATAAAGTTAATTCAAAAACGTCTGAGAGATACCGCGATTGGAACATTACATATGGTCTAATCAGTTTCGGGAAAATGAATCATTATGTTGATGGTTTTGTAAGGTCCACGAAGAGATTCCAATATGTAACAAGTGCATATAGATCAACACTTACAATTTAATGACCATATAAATGTCCTAATACCCAGAATAAGAAAGCTAAGATCCTAAAACGCTGAAGACTGTATACTACGCTCTGTGCCAATCCGTACTGGCATACTGTATCGCAGCGTGGGGAGGAGCAACAAAGTACGCAATTCTGCCCCTAGAGAGAGCACAGAGAGCGGTAGTCATTATTAAAAAGCCTTTTGGATATCCAACGGAGCAATTGTATGTCAATACCGAAGTCTTATAACTGTCAGACAGCTTTTTTTGGCGACTGTTCTACGTAAACACATGTAGGTTCCCTATGATCGTATACTTGTAGAACGCAAACTCAGGTCAGACCGCGTCTATTCCATACCTCATCATAAAATAGCGCTGGATGCGGGACACTTCAAATTATTTACTTGTAAAATATAATAATAATAATAATAAACGCTGTCTAAATTGTCAAGTGTCACACGTCTTTTTACTCAATCATTTTTAATTTTACAAAATATATTAAGAATGAATTACTTTCATCGAAGTAAAAGTAAAAAACCAAAGAAAAATGTCGACATGAGGACTTGGCAATAATGATCACAAGATCAAAGACAGCTGGACGATCGAACGCACGCCCAACACCACCGCTCGTTTCGTCATCACCGAGTTTGTCGTCGTCGGAGGAGGAGTTCCACACTCCACGCGGCAGCTCCACATCGGATGACGACGGGCCGACGACGCCACCGCCGCCACCAAGACCTGCGCGACGGAGACGTCCCGCACTGCCGGCACGCCTGGGGCCCACAGCGGGGCCAGCCCCGCTACCTACGGCTCCTGCTACCGGTGGTGTAGTGCGTCGCATGAAATGGACTCAAACAATAAATGAGAATGTCATGCGCGCCTACTATGGGGCTACAGAAGGGGGAACTAACCTGTCTGCGTATCGTTTGAGGATGCTGCCTTTGTTTCAGACTCTTGAACCGACCATCACCGTTACGGCACAACGATTATCGGATCAAGTTAGAGTTATACAGCGATGTAACAAGCTGGATTCTTCTACACTTGATCGATTGCGCCTGGAGTCGATATCTATTCGTGCATCATCTATGTCAACGAGTCGCCCACTACCTACCGCGTCGCCCGTGACAGCTTTAGATCCGACACTGGGTGCGACACCTGCGGCGGTGGTGGACCCCTTGGACATCGTGGAGGATGATTCGATTAATATATCGACTCAGGTACGTGAGCAACTGAGGAGCACTTTGGAAGAGGTGATTTCTCAATATAGGTTCACTTCTAATCCAAGACCACGTTTACCTCGTTTGCCCACTCATAGACGAAATTTGGCGCTGATGGAAGTTCTGAATGACCTGTTAGCACCATATATGTGTGCTACCATGGATTTGTATGATACACACTCAATTTTATACTGCGGAGCTATCGCTGTGTGTCGCGTGACGCGTGTTAGATTTCCGGACACTGACCGCGTAGCGCGGTACACTAGTGAAATGCCTGCCTGGCGGGTAAGGATTGAGAGGCGTATTAACACATTTAGAACTCTCATTGCAAAGCTAATCTGTTTTAGCCGAGGGAATAGTCGCCCTCGAGTAATGCGTTTCGTTACTCAGGCTTTCGCTGGGACTGGAATCAGACCCCAGCACTATCTAGCCAATGTAACGGAACGCATTGACTACTTAAAACAGAAAGTTTATGCATGGGCAAATCGTATTCGTCGCTACGGAGAGCGCGTGAATCGATATCGACAAAATCATCTTTTTCAAAGTGATCAGAGAAAGGTGTACCGTGGTTGGGAAGGTACTACGCAGCGTGTGAACGACGGGCAGGCGCCGGATACTGATACAGTGACTAACTTTTGGCGCAGTATCTGGTCGGCGCCTGTCGATCACACCGAGGGCGATTGGACCAGGGTTGTCGAGCGTGAATGCGATGGTATCGAACCCATGGGGTCTGTCTTAATAGACCCCGCAGACGTTAGTTCTGCTATTCGTACGGCCCAGAATTGGAAAAGTCCTGGGCCGGACGGATTGCAGAACTTTTGGATAAAATGGATTCGATGCTCGCATGAGCGCTTGGCAACACAGTTCCAAGAAGCCCTCGAACTTGGATCTCTGCCTACTTTCCTGACAACTGGGATTACCTTTCTGCTCTATAAGTCCGGTAGTACCACGGAACCAAAAAACTACCGACCAATTACCTGCTTACCCACCATCTATAAGCTACTTACATCCATTCTGAGAAATAAAATTAGTACACATATTGTTGAAAACAATATTTTGGCCGATGCTCAGAATGGATGTAAGATTGGATCCCGTGGTACTAAGGAGCTTCTCCTCATTGACATGACCATTAGCCAGAAAGTCAGACGAAGTAAAGGTACCCTCTCCACTGCTTGGATTGACTATAAAAAGGCCTACGATTCGGTGCCTCATTCATGGCTCAGAAGGATTTTAGAGTTGTATAAAATTGATGCAACTTTGAGATTTTTTTTGAGTGCATGTATGAGGCAATGGACCACGGTTCTTCGTCGACCAAGTGGTGAAGCTGACTCCAATGCTTCGCCCGACTTGATAAGGATTGAGCGTGGCATCTTCCAAGGTGACAGTTTAAGTCCCTTGTGGTTTTGTTTAGCACTGAATCCGCTCAGTACTCTACTGAAGGATTCAGAGCTGGGCTATCGGCTTCGTAGAGGCGGTGAGGTCATTTCTCACTTGCTTTACATGGATGACCTGAAGCTATTTGCACCAAAATCTCAAGACTTGATGGCATTGTTAAAAACAACTAAGATTTTTAGCAATGCCATCAAAATGGAATTTGGGGTAGATAAATGCGCAGTCATGCATGTAAAGCGGGGGAAAGTTGTAAATTCTCCGAATTTGCAACTCTCTGAAGTAATGACTGTCAAATCCCTCTCCGAAGTTGATACCTATAAATATCTCGGTATGTCCGAAGCCTTAGGTATATCAGTAGATGATGTTAAAAAAACATTGAAGGAGCGATTTTTTTGCCGCTTGTCAAAAGTACTTAATAGTTTTTTGTCTGGTGGCAACAAGACACGTGCCTTCAATGGGTGGGTGATGCCTCTACTAATGTACTCCTTCGGCATACTGAAATGGACTCAGACTGAACTGGACGCCTTGGATAGAAGAGTCCGCCAGCTGCTCACATTTCATCGTATGCTTCACCCACGTTCATCTGTTATGAGACTGTACATTCCGCGAAAGTGGGGGGGTCGTGGTTTTTTAAATGCTAAGAACCTCCATAATCGTGAAGTGTGCAGTCTCAGGAATTACTTCCGTAGCAGTGGATGTGGGATGCATCGAGAAGTGGTTGCGGCTGACATGGGCCTCACCCCTCTCTCCTTGGCAAACGATAATTGGCGCAGGCCAGTGGTACTAAGTAATGAAGATCGGAGAGGTATATGGAAGAGCAAGGAGTTGCACGGGCGGTTTTACCGGGCTCTGACAGGGCCTGATGTAGATCTGCTTGCTTCGGTGAACTGGCTACGCTTCGGTGACCTTTTTGGGGAAACCGAGGGTTTTGCCTGTGCGATTGCAGACGAAGTTATTAAGACTAATAACTACCGGAAATACATCATAAAGGACGGTACGGTCGACATATGTCGGGCATGCCACCGTCCCGGAGAATCTCTCCGACATGTTATTTCTGGTTGTTCTTATCTTGCTAACGGCGAGTACTTACACAGACATAACCAAGTAGCCAAGATCATCCACCAGCAACTTGCTCTTCGATACGGCCTACTCGATTCTGAGGTGCCATACTACCAATACTTACCTGCGCCAGTTCTCGAAAATGGTCTTGCTTTGCTCTACTGGGATCGATCTATCATCACGGACAGGACTATTGTCGCCAATAAGCCTGACATCGTGTTAGTCGATCGATCCCAGCGCCGCGCAGTGCTTATCGATGTCGCCATCCCGCACGACGAGAATCTCGTTAAGGCTGAGAAAGATAAACTTAGTAAATATCTGGACTTAGCCCACGAGATTACCGCCATGTGGAATGTCGATACGACGATTATTGTGCCGATAATCGTATCTGCGAACGGTCTCATAGCGAAGAGTCTAAACCAACACCTCTCTAGACTCTCGCTTGATGGTTGGATCAGGGGTCGGATACAGAAGGCGGTTATCCTCGACACGGCCCGCATTGTCAGGAGGTTCCTCACTCTGTGAACCCTACTGCCGGTAGCTTGAGCACATCTCCGCTGCCGTCGGTCTGCTAAATATAGATGTTTTTTATAATATTTTTATATATATAATATTGTAAAATATATCTATATTTAAGATAATAAAATAAATGAAGTGAATAATAATAATAAATATCTTTATTCACGAAAAACATGGTATGTATATTGGTGTTACAATTTTCACATTCGCATGACATGCGAATAATTAGGCTATTCATAATTAAATTAAATCAAGCATAATTGAATTGAATTCATTAAACTTATAACACAAAATGTCCTTGAATCCTTGAAATACATGCAATGTCAAAGAAATAAATTAAAAAATTAAAAATAATTACTTATCATGGTCAAAAAATTCATTAATGTCATAAAATGTGTTTTTACATAGCCATTCGCTCAGTTTCTCTTTAAATTCATATGTATTCAAATGTATCATATTATCCGGTAAAGAATTGTAGATACGAATACACATATTAAGTGGGCTGTGAGAACATTTTTTAGATGTTGATACATTCTCTAATATTAGTCTATGTGGGTTTCGTTGTAGTCTATTACTTACATCACCAGCCTTTTTAAATAATTTTATGTTCTTATGTACGAACAAGCATATTTCATAAATATAGAGTGATGGTAATGTCAAAATACCCAATTTTTCAAATAACGGTCTACATGTGGTGCGTGGAGGTACTTCACATATAGCCCTTATGCATTTTTTCTGAGCTACGAATGTCTTATGCCAGTCTGTACTATAGCCCCACATCATTATACCGTAGCGCAGAACCGACCCTACATATGCATGGTAACATTTAATAGCCGTTTTAGTATCTGTTGCCTTTTTGACCTGCCTGAGCGCATATACAAACTGATTAGTTCGCTTACAGATGGCATCAATTTGGTCCTTCCAATTTAAGTCATGATTAATTATGACTCCTAAGAAATTAGTATTTGTTACTCTATTTATTTTATATACATTTAACGTAAAATTACAGCGTGGGTGTTTAGAATTATTAAATTGTATATAATTTGATTTATTTAGATTAATGTTTAGATTGTTATCATGTAGCCATTTAATTATTTTGTCAACCGTGTTATTAATGTCATTTTCATGTTTAATAATTTCACTATTATTACGTTTTTTCACATCAGTCGTTACAATTATAGAAATATCATCAGCATATAAAATACAATTATGATTTGTTATACTGAAAATGTCATTAATATATATTAAGAATAACAACGGACCCAATACACTGCCCTGAGGTACACCACTGTTTACTTTTTTATAGGATGATGTACAAGAATACATTTCATTATTTGATATATTACTGACCATAACACCTTGATACCGATCATTTAAGTATGACGATATCCACTGCAAAGCAATCCCCCTTATACCAATCCTTTCACACTTATTTAAAAGCTTATCGTGTGAAACATAATCATACGCTTTAGACAAATCAAAGAAAAGTCCGGTAGTTAAGTGCTTACTATTTAAACTACTAAGGATTGCGTTTACTAGTGTGTATATTGCCAGATTGGTGGACTTGTTTTTTTGAAATCCAAACTGATTTTCGTTTATTATGTCATATTTGTTACAAAAATTCATTAACCGTTTAAACATACATTTTTCAAATATTTTTGAAAATATTGATAATAGGGTAATTGGTCGATAGTTGTTCATATCATTTCGTAATCCTTTCTTATATAATGGTTTCACCAAAGAAAGTTTAAGTGCATTCGGGAAGGTGCCAGAAGAGAAGGACAAATTTATAAGGTGAGTAAGCACCGTGATTATTTCAGGACAGCAATATTTTATTATTTTTGTGTTAACTCCATCATATCCTTCTGAATTAGTATTTTTAAGGGAAGAGATTTCTACTATCACCTCCTTCTCCGACATTAGTTCTAAAAAGAAGGAATTAGGTAACGTTTTATTTGAGCATGTTTGGGTACTTCCATTTAATGTCAAATTATTATTTGTCATATTTTTAGTAGTCATATTATTATTACTGCCGTCATAAGCGAGAGGGGCGCATCTGACAAGAAGTTCAAACGGAGATAAAAAATAAAAACTGTCTGATTTTGTTTAAATTGTGCTGTTGTTACATGCTTTAAAACCTTCATATACTTTTAAGATATTAAAATCTATTCCACCGTGCCAAACATTATTTATATTTTTATTTTTTATTAATTTATTTATTTTATTAATTATTTAGATTTTTCCGCCTTTTCTTAGTAAAAAAAATACATCAAAAATGAGTTCGCTGATGTAGAAGGGCGCATATTCACAAATGACTTTTATGCTTTGTGATTGGTGGCTATATTATACTCAAATTCTTACTATCAAGATCACTAGTGGTATATGAGTCCTTTTAATTTGGTTTAGTTTAAATTGTTTTAACTTAAAACAAAAGATATGACCTTTCTACAAACCAACCACCTTTTCAGTAACGTTGAGATAATCTTTAAAAAATTGGGGATCAACACTAAAAGCATTAATAAAAAATCAAATTAATTAAAATCAATATTTTTATTAAGGGCCCTTACAATTTTTATTTTTCGGTGTCCTATATCACCGAAGCTCACTTTAGCATTGTAAGGTACAAACTTTAACTAATCAACAAATTTAGAAAATTCTAAAAAATCAACTTCAGTCTTCGATTTCCTTATCACAACTCTAAAGAATTTAAGAAAATAAAGGAACTAGGTAAGATATCTATTAATAATTTACAATTGGCTCACTATTCTTATTGAGGTATCACGTTAAGGCACTTGCATTATCTAGATTAAAATATAATATATATAGTATATTATATATAATATATTAAAACACATAAAAAAATTCTAAACATCAACCCAAGTCTTCAATATTGTTATAACAAAAATATTTTAAGTATTAATAAAGTACGATTGAATTATAATAAAGCATAGCAACTAGGGGAGATATCTTTCAAAAATTTTCAAATAAAAAAGAAATTTTAATGATGTTAATTTTGATGTTTTTAACATAATTGAAAACAAACTTTTTTCCAATAAAAATTCTTATCAAACTAAACAATATTATGTAACAGTAAGCTAAAATAACTTCTTTGATAAAATATTAAAATGCCATGCAAAACTAGGTAGAATGTTTGATAATTAGGTATACATATCTTACGAGTCTATTCAAATTTTTTATTACAATTATTTAAAAAATGAGATCTATAAAAGTAAATAATAACAATCCAATCTAATTTGTTAATTACTATGCAAGGTCAGGGACATTTTCATTGACTGGCAAATTTTGCCAAAATAACCTTCTGTTTTCAGGCATCAAGGAACACAGTCTGTTAATAATAGTATTTTTGCGCTCGAGTGTAATCCCTCTTGGTTGAGTATTTTCTTTTGGAGCAGGTACACCGTATTTTATGTTCTTCACTTTAAGAAAATCAAGTTTGATATCTTCTTTCTTAAATCCAGTTTTGTAAAAGAGTACTAATTCACCTCTACGAAAGGTAACTACCGACATGTTGCTCAGGTAAGCACGAGGTGAAGTATTTTGCAACTTATATGCAGACGAACAATCTTCAAATTTGTGGAAATCAGCTACATTCATTGACTTAACAATTATGTTACGCTTTGTGTTGGAAACCGCTTTATAAAAGTCGTCGAAATCGTAAATACGTTTCATCTTTTTCATTGAATTTTCAACTTGGTGATGAAATTCATCTGCGGACATGAACGTGTGTCCGGGCTCCAAATATTTCAAAGTTATTGTTTGAATATTAAATTCAAGCGAATTGACTGCATGAACTAGGTAAGAGAAAAGGCACCAGTTTTTATTTTGAGACGCGCAGTTGTCCATCCAAATGACAACATGCTTCAGGTCTCTATTAGCATGTAAGAAAGCTTTGAAACAGCTCACGATATCGTCCTTTTTTCTGCCTGATATGGCTTCGTGCCATATGGCAGCAAATGTTTTACACGAAGTGTTTAACTTCTTACTACCCAAGGGTACAAAGCTCTCGTTAAAAATGATTAACCGTGGACAAAAGAGGACGGCTTTAAATTCTTCGATCCTTGGAAGCATTATTACCTTCTCTAGATCAGCTGAAAAATAAGCAGTGTCGGAAGGAGCTTCACATTGCGACTGAATTTCAGCATCATGTATGTATTCTTCCCTTGCCAAAACGTATTTAAGATGATGCGTTTCATATTCAATGCAATTTTTACAATTCCGATGACGAATCTCTGTGTGATTAGGATTGTGTATAAAAATTTTTTCGCAGTCTTCGCACTCCTCGTGTCCTAGTTTTGCGAATGATATGTTTAGAGATTTGACTTGCTGCCTGTAATGTTCATATGAAACTATTCGATTACCGTCAAGTTGATGGAATTTTTCACAGTAATCGTTATGCATTTTAGCTATGGAAAGGTCAGATGGCAAATATTTTCTGTTAGGTGCGTGCTCACGTCTGTAGTGTGATATCACTGGGTGAAATGAATTTATGTGATCTATTAAAGTTGTGTTATCGATTTTTGGATGGACGTGCTTGCCTCGCATATCCGTTGGTATTTCAGTCGGTTTATGTTTTAATGCGTTTCTCACAGCTTTGTCATTTTTCTTTCCGAATCCAAGAGTTGTAAGAAAGAACAGTTTGCACACATTAATTTTGGCCCCGGACTCGTTAACTAGAAAGTATGATATGGTATAATTTCTTGGAAGTTTGCGGTTTTCATTCTGGACAGTTTTCCTTTTGACTTCTTCTTTTGACGTATTATTCATAATAAAATATTGTTGTTCTTGCCAGCGCATTTGTCTAAATGTATGATTGATATCGTTTCGGGCTTCGTCAGAAAAATAAGTGTTGCATTTTTTTGAACAAAACTCATCACAGCCAGGCTTTACACTATATTTTGTTAACGTGGTTTCTAATAATTTTACTTTCCTTCGTACCGCTAAAGGTATATCGTATCTCTTGCGTTTTCGAATAGTTCCTCTTTTTGTGAGAGATGGTTGCTCAATTTTTTTTACGTTTGGTTGCGAATCTAAGGGTTCCGGTGTTTCGGGTATAATAATTTCACCTTGCGAGCACGGTATGATAGAGCAATCAGATAAATCAGAGTCGATATCATAATTATGTCGTTTTTCCAAACTCGAAGGTATATAATCTTTATCGAAAACACTATCGTCGGAATCGAAGTCACTGATTGAATTTAATCCGTCATCGGCTTTATAATCATAAGATGGTCCTGCAGTAGGTTCACAATCGTTTAGTGAAGGTTTACCTTGTGTGGTTTTTTCCATTGGAGTAGGTGCACAGTCTGACAAAGTTGAATATTCTTTATCGCCGGCAGTGAAACTGGTTGTTCTGGCTGAAGGTTGATTGTCTTTAAGTTCGCTATCAGGAGACGTATTGGCGGGAATCATAGACAGCATTTTTAAGCTTCGACCTCGGCTCAGTTGGTTACTCTAAAACAAAAAAAGTATGCAGAGTCATTAATTTTGAACAAAAATGTACAGTAATAAAAATTGGGCAAAGGAGGTAATACGTGTAACAAATTATTAAAGTTAGGAACAAAATATATGTGATTCTTAAATAGTAGAAATTTGTTTAAAGACAAAACTAAGCTACTATATATTTATTTCGGAAGGCACGTAGCAATAAGCCGTTGGTTCCGGCTGTCATAATTGCAATTCCGGCAGTCGCCAAGCTATGTCAGATGCCTACAGGCAGCATGAAAAATCTGACACCAGTGTTGGCCACTGACACGCACGAAAAACGAAACGAAACTAAGCGTATTTTGTCCCACATGACTGATAACCCCAAAATAACCGCGTTTACTGAAAATGAAAACGTCTATGTACTAAATCAGAATAATGGTTTCTTATTCCTAATTTGGAAAAATTATTCTAATACACTAAACACACGCATTACGAAATACAATGTGGTAAAACAAAAGGATTAAGAAACACTTACCATTTTCAAAGAGTTGCGCGACGTACTCCCAGCTTCAGTACTAAGACGCAACTGACAGGAATCACTAAATAGATCACAACCCCCGCCCCTCCCGTGAAGGCGACTATCTCTTGTCAAAAAAGGCGCATCTGTCAGACGCGTCATTTATTTTAGTTAATAAGTTCAAAATATTATTATGTCATAGTTTAAAAGTCGCATGTACCACTTGCGTCCTGAAATTGTTCCGAATGCATAATTTGAAAGTCATATCTACACAGATGCGCCTACTTGTTTAGTAATAATCAAAAACCGTTAGGCAAATGCGTTTTTTTATCCTACGATATTAAAGACGCGTCGTTTTATTTTACAAATTACATAAAAAGTTTATAAATGAATTGGACGCTACTCACCATTAACGTCTTTCTTTCTTTGTGGCTGGCAGAAATGACTTTCTTGTGTAGTTTAATTTTCCAGAAATTGTAAATGCGTCCTATTTTCTAAAAAATATCTTTAGTTTGAAGGCCGCTATCAAAATAATAAAAATACTGGTAGATGCGCCTTTTTTCGCTGATTCCAAATATGTATACAACTCAATTTTGATAAAAATGTTGGATGCGCCCCTCTTGCCTATGACGGCAGATTAGTCAGATTAATGAAAAAGTTATTAAATGCATTTGCGATGTCATTAGGTTCATTTAATTGTTGATTATTAACTTTAATTTCAGTTATATTGTCCGGTGTATTTTTATTAGAAATTTCGTTTTTTATTACAGCCCATGTAGCCTTAGTTTTGTTTTTACTTTTCTCGATGAAAGCGATATTTGTGTTCTTTTTTGCTTTAACGATACACTTTTTCAATAAATGTGAGTACGTTAGATAGCGTTTCTTATTTATTTCAGTTTTATTCTTATAGTAACGGTATCTTAATAATCTTTTACTTTTACAACTAATTTTCAAACCTAGACTAATCCATTTTCTTTTGTTATTTTTATTGTCATTAATTTTTATCCTTATTTTAGGGAAACAAAGATTATAGAATAGACAGAAAAGTTCATGAAAGCGGTTGAATGCGTTATCTATGTTTGATTCCTCATAGATCTCCGCCCAGGAGATACCACGGAGGCATTCACGAAATTTGCAAACATTATCAAAACTATAATCTCTTCTATAGATCATATATGATTTAGGTCTGGTACAGTTCGTTTCTATGTTAAAGCTAATCATCTGTGCTGTTTCGTGATCAGAGAGATGGAGGGGTAAAACATCAGTCGAAGCATTTTCTATGTTACTAAGTATATGATCTAAGCATGAGTTTTTTCGTGTGGGGACATTAATGTGGAGTTTAAAAGAGTAATTATTACATAGGTCATTTAGATAATTACTTTCTTTACTTGGTTGGAGTGTGTTGATATTTATATCACCCATTATAACTACTTTGGACTTAAGTTTATTTTTCTTAGACAGTTCGTGTAATAATTCATTAAGTTTGTCCAAGAATATGATAGCGTTTGAGTCTGGAGTTCTGTAGACACATATAATAATCAATTTAATAAGAGGTATTTCTATTCCACAAACTTCGAAAGTAGATTGTGCTTTGTATTTATTTGGTAAAGTAAATTCATTGTAAATTAACCCCTTTTTAACTAAAATACATGTACCTCCTCTACATTTATCTCTATTGTATGATGTAGCAAATTCGTAGTCATTCATAGTTACGAATTTTTCACGCCCGTCCTTTAGAAATGATTCTGAAAAACACATTACATCCGGGTGTTTATTTTGTTGTTTAAGTTCCTCAAGCGTTACTTCTAATATGTCTTTTTTATCTAGAATACTTGCTATATTTTGGTGAAAAATTTTGAACTCATTATTTTTATCTCTCTTCATTTTTGACCTTAACGTTTCACTAGATACGAAAAAATTTTGATTTTTCAATTTTCGGAAAGTAATTAAGTAATGTCGTTTTTTTTGTTATTGCTTCTGGCCTTACATTTTCCATAGGGGGTTGAGAATATTGACGCTTAAAGTAGTATGTTATTTTACCCTTGCAACTCTGTGTAAACTTATTTTCATTATACTGGTCAACCTTTTTCGTTTTGTAGCTAGCTAATAAGTTTTTTAATTCTTTAAAATTCAAGTATTTTTTGCTATAATCTAAAGAGTCAATGACGTGGTTAATTGATTGACATAAATTATATACATTGTTATACATGCACTTTACAAAATTACAATTTTTATAAGTGGAACAAGTATCATGAATTGCCTTATTAATATTGTTCACGTCGATATAATCATTCGAAAATATATTTAGTACAAGTATGTCATTATTCCTAAACTTCATACACAATTGTTTTAATTGCAAAGTCAGAACTTTTAAATCATAGTCATTTTCACCTACACATAATAGCAACTTATCATTATCATTTAATTTTAGATTAGTGAAACAGTTCCTTATAACATCCGAAGTAAGAGCATTAGGCTTAATTTCTGAGACGACCATGTATTCTTCGTATTTTGAATTTATTCTCGAATGAATTAGCGCTGATGCTATATTTGAACATTGTTGTGTACCAAATACATAAATTTTTCTTTTATTTGCAATTTCCATGGAGGTTTGATTTTTGTAATGGGTGCTTTCCATATCTTCTTTCGGCAAATTATTCTTTAATAGGGTTACGCTAATTTTAAGTTGTTCCATTTCTTCTTCTAATTTTCTTATTTTATTTTCAATGTCTGCTATTTTCATTTTAGTGTCTTCTTCTTCTGGTGTCTCCAACTCCATCGAAATATTATTTACAGGAGTTGAAAATATTTCTGGAGATTGTATAATTCTTTGAATCTTCTTCTTTTTTACACTATTAATGAACTGGTTTTCTGTTAAAGGTGATTGGCATAACGTTTTCAATGTTTTATTTTCTTCTATTAATTTATTAATTTGTCTTTTTAATTGATTATTTTCTAAAATTATATTTTCTAACTCTTGTACCGATACTTCTACTTCCGTTCTAAGTTTTTTATTGTGCTCCTTTAATTCGTTCAGTGTTATGACATCTGTTGCGGTACAATCGGCACTTTTTGACAAAAGGCTGGTACTCATGAAAGAATCGTCCATTAGGTCAGTTACATTTCCTTCGGTAAGAATCTGTGAGTCTATAAGTCGACATGATGAATTCAGTGGTGTATGTGGTGAGGGTTTATTTGGTTCCAGTGGCGATTTTTTCCGTTTTGTTACGTTTATGTTGCTGTTATTAAGTGCTAACGAAACCTTAGTCTTTTCTATACAGATTTTACATTTCCACTTCTTTTTTTTGTCTGTCTCTAATATATTCCACAACTTTTCAGAGTAGCCGGCACAGTCGAATTCATAATAATTTGTACAATGAGAGCATTTTATAGCACTTTTAATGTCGACAGATTTTTTGCATTTTTGACAAATAATACAAATAATTGATGTTGAAGTCATTTTATTATTGCTTGTAGTCTTTGCAGCGATTTTCGTAGACATATTTGAGCGAATTTGTATGTGCAGAATATTTTCCGTAGTATAGAATGTATGGTTGTTTAAATCAACCTAGATACCAGGCTGTCTCTTCGAATGTCATTAGCTTCGATAGCTGTCAGTGTCAATACTTCAAATGTCAATGTCATATAATTACATGTCAATCATTCATACATACAGTTTGTTTTGTTTATGTCGAGTGCGAGCCGGTTGTGATGTAAACTGTGTAATTGTTTCTAATTGGTCATTATCACTTCATGTACCTATTTCAAAAATATTTCAGTTAACTGGATTCACAAAAAAATGTTTGTGGGATTTGTCGTATTAAAACTGTGTTGTGTTGAAACTGTTTTGATCATACCTTAGCGCAGGATATGGAGGTTAGTTTGATCACTTTTTTAACACTGCACACTCTTTATTTCTTTGTATTTTTTGTAATATCACTCGGAGCTACGTATATACGTCTTTCTTTGTTGACAACCGGAAACAGCCTAACTATAATAGATTTAACCAAATTTTAAAAATATATCCTTTTTCAAAATATGAGACTAAATTAAAAATTAAAAAATGGTTATTTGGTTTTAAATTACTTAAATACAGAAAATCTCATATACCAATGATAAATTAATAGGTGGTACATACAAATGTTTTAGATTAACGCACACACTCACACACATAAACACACTTTAATAATCACTCTCGTCACATACATCACATTACTATTAACATTTTTTTTTTCTTTTACGTATGTCAAATTAAGGCGAAAGAGTATTTCCGTTGTAATAGAAATTTAAGCGCATACATTTTGTAACTGTAACTCGAATCTCTATCTATTACAATAATTCCCGAAAATCAGTGAAATCTAGTTTTGGAGTTAAAGCGTACATAGTTCCCATATATGTGTATTTAACATTGTTTAAGTATTATTGATGTTTAAATTTTTTCAATCTCCGTATTCCTCTACGAGTGACGCTTACTACTGGAGATACAGACAGACTCCTCTACAGAACCTATTTCAATGGTGAGTCGCATTAGTGGGGCCTACTGCTGACATTTTTTGTGAAATGGTTTTTTTATTGTATATTTTAAAAGTCAATAAAAACTTTTTATTTTATTTATTATTTACAATTTTTAAGCATTGAAAAATGTATTTATAAGTGACAAAGGTAATTGTTAACTTAAGTAGGTTATACTTTGACTTTTGAACTTGACGACCGGGGTCAGTGGGGTTTGAACCGAGGACTTTTGGGTCAGAAAACCACAGGCTTCATTGTGCCCTAGCTGAATAAGTTAATTTACAAAAGGTTATAGGGCACAGAGAGCTGTGATGGCATAAAGCATATGAGTTAGAGTTTATCTTACGCCATGTTTCTCGTTTCTTGTTCTCATTCGTCTAAACGTGCTTCTTAGTTGCATCACCTTACGCTTCAGAATCCAGAGAAGATACCTGTGGTTATACAACCATCGTAAATTTAAATACTATTTATTACAATGGAACGACTACAGTGTGATCTCCTATCTTATACAGGGACTATTATACTTTTAGTCGTATGGGAACATGAGCAGGGATGTTAGTGTTAGATGGCCAATACTGTCACATTTATCAGGCTACCTAAAGTCATCTATCACAACCTAACGACTGTCATCTAGCGATAAATCGAGTATAATGGCTTGACGTACCTTCTGAAGCACGAGAAAGCTCTAGACAGTGAATGCCTGTAATAGTGACCAATCCTATGTAGGCCGCGCTCGCTGTCGTTTCACACACGCAATCTTTACGAACGCGCATAACGCGCTAAACTATCAATCCTTCCATACTATATCGTTTAGGCTGGACACTTAAAATTAATATAAAATATTATATAACAAAACATTTTAGTTGAAATACCCATGATAATGTAATCTGGGTTCTCGTTTGTGACTACAAAGGAAGTCTGTCACAGCGCAGACATACACGAATGAAATGGGTCCACAAAACAGTCGGCCATTTTGAATTTCTGGAAATTAATTGTTTTTACAAAATACTGCCGACCAAGGTATACTTTTCTCTGAGTTTTATGATGTATAACAATCAACAGGAACTATTAATATATCGGTTTTATTTTTATTTTTATGTAAGTATATTTATAATTTTGTATAGATAGAGTTTAGTAGTACATAAAATTTTTCGATAAAATTACTTTTTACCTATTCTCTTTGCTCCACCATCTTTTTTTGTTGTATTTCTCTACCCTTAGGTAGCCTGAAAAGCTATTTTTACAAAGTGTGACTCATTCAAAATCGGTGAGTCGAATAATTTTTATTTTTACAAGAATTTTTGTTCGATATCGCACGATTTTTATTCGACATATAAGTATATGTCATACATTTCAAAAATAGAGCTCCTAGAAAAGATTGCATTTGCGATAAGGCCGCATAATGTACATCTTGTATCTATGCTCTGTATCTATGCTATGTATCTCTCGATGAAATTTTAAATTGAGTTTTAAGAGTATACTTGAATTATCATTAATTCGACTCTGAGTGCGGCTACGACAATTCTTCAATAATATAGCTTTGCCTGACATAGTTCATTAAAAAAAAATATTCAATCAATCAAACCGACAGACAGACACGCCTTTTTGTAGTTATACAGTAGTACGTGGCAATTATGCAAATCATACGGGGGAAATTAACCTTTTTGTGCAGTTATTAAAATATTTAGTTATCCAAACACATTTAATTACATTAAATGTTTTTTTTTTTTGCTATAATTCTATATGCGATCTGTGGATTCACCAATTAAACAAGTTAATGATCAGACAGCGAAATACATTTAAATTACTGATTTTACACAACAAAAATGTGTTTGTCTGTAATATCATTATTGTACCAAAAACAAATAATTTACATATGCATGCATATAATTTGCATGGTTAAACAATAAGTACAATTGCGGACTTATCCCACTTAGGGATCAAATTAATTTTAAGTATAAGAAAATTTTATATTTACGTAAAAAATTGTATTCCCTTCACTTTGAGATAAGTTTTTCTTCGCCATTGGTAGTACTTTATCCAAATCCATCCATATAATAATAATAATAAATAATAAATAGAATCTTTTATTTCGTAATTTATCCATATGGTGTTAATTACAAAATAGCGTTAGGCGCTATTTTTTTTTTTTGCACTACCAATGACAACCAGGTGTGCTATTTTCGAAAAGTGTGACATACAATTATGTCGAATGAAAATCGTTCAACATCGAAAAAATCCTTCGATAACCAACAAAAGTCAATCGTGTTCTACCAAAAATTAGTCGACTCGCCGAATTAGCGTGACTCACGCTTTCAAAAGTAGGGCTACATGTGGCCGGGTGGGTCGGACGATCTGAAGAAAGTCGCGGGCAAGCGCCGGTTGTAGCTTCCAACCCGTCCTGCATCACCTTCTGCCAGTCATCGGCCTGCAGCAAAAGTCTACACCTGGCAAATACGAACTTGTTCCCCAGTTACATTTATTTATTTATTGAATACAAATGCTGACATCACTAACAGTTTTCCAATGCTGTGAGTTAGGATAGGACAAATTATACAGGTTAATGAGACACATGCACACTTTCATACTATACTAACTAAAGTTATTATATTGTTGTTACAACTCTACAAAACCCCATGCTTAACATGTAGATATTTAAGCTACAATTAAGGGTTCTCATTTCTTTATTCAATTTAACATAAACTAAACTACAAACTAAAATTAAATTAAAACTAAAAACGTAAAAATCTAAAAACTGGTGTCCATGTGGCATGATTCCAAGAACGCCAGCCGCATACTTACTTACTTACTAATACTAACTTACTAACTAATATTATAAATGCGAAAGTCTGTATGTCTGTCTATTACGCTTTCACGGCCAAACCGCTGAACGGATTTTGATGAAATTTGGTATGAATATAGTTTAAGACCTGGGTCAAACATACCTACTTACAGGCTTCTTTTTGACGCATGTGGAGCTGCGGGAAACAGCTAGTTCAACATGATCGAACGAAGGATTTCAGCTTGTAATAAAATATATCTTCGTTTGGCAAATGAGCAATCAAAGCGTAGACCATAGCCTGGTACGGTACCGCATGATATCCAAAGCCAACATCATCACCTCTAGAGTCCGGGGCAACACTTTAATCATGGCCCTAGATCTACACCTGCATTCAGGCGAGCTAATGGCAACCCTGTGAAAGGGGCAGAACTATTCGGAAAGCGTTTGACCGGATGGAATTTCATCGACACAATAGAAGGTGGTTCTAGATTTAACGAACATAATTTACCCAGTAAGTGAGGTTAGGACTTGTGGCGGGAAGCTGTGAAGAGCTTATTTTTTTTTTTTTTATTATTTTATTTATTTATTTGTCGGCGCTGTATTTAATTTTAAGTTTGTGTTTTTTTGAGTGTTTGTGCATAATAATGGCGGATGATCATTCGCAGTGTTCGATAATAAGCGTGAGTGTTAGGAAGTGATACAGTGTTTGATTTATGTGATTTTCTTGCTTGTTGTCAAAAGCTCCTGGAAATGGCTAAGTGCAGTTTTTCTACCACTTCACTTAGCTTAATACTTCTGACTCGACTTGCCTTGACTTAACTACAGACTTGACTTTAGACTTGCTTTGACAACTTTATTAAATAATTTGAACTTGTTACTGGCTAAATAAAAAAGTAAGAGCCATATAGAAAGAAAAAATAGTGAGGTTACATGTCTATGGGTTGAGTAAGACCTTTCACCTTTACCTAGCAAATAGAAGCGAGTTATAAATCTCTGAGACGTGGAGAGTACAGGTTGACGCCTCCTGCATTGTTTGTCTTGCTATCAAGTAATTAACTAGGTAAAGTTCTTAATACTAGTATGGATGTGAGAAATAGACGGATGGTTGCAAAATAGCAAAGTGAAGGCCATAAAACTGCTGGAGCTCTACTTTTGAAATATATTATTATGACTTAAAGGTCGAATTAAAATCGTATTTTTAACAAAAAACTTTGGATATTAAACGAAAATTATTGTTTATCGGGTTACGGAGGTCAGACAGCAGTCGCTTCATTGTAATAATCAGTATCGTCCAATCATGACTTACAGCGTAGGGCTGTAAGGGACTGGGCGTACACGTGCTGCGCTGATTCAAACAGCCAAGTAAGGAGTTAATGATTTTTTGAATCGGGGACGTGGGATTTTAAAATGTTTTCAGCGACCCTTGCGAATCCTTGCATAATTTGTTGTAAATAAGGTAGGTATAGTTTTTCCAGGTTAAAAATGCATTACCTCCCCAACCGTAGAAAATGCTATTCATCTTTATCTCCCTGAAATGGAGCGAAAATCACGACCTATTGTCTTAATTATTGCAAACCAGTTTTATTGTATTTGCTTTCGACTTCACTGTGTTCGGAATTAAGCTGATGATCATTTCCTTGTAATGGTAGGACCATATATTACATTAATAAATAAATAAATCTTTATTAAAACAATAAACTTGCCAAACTTATTCTAGTTATACGTGCGTATACTGGGTAAATAAAATTATAGTGCCTGAGCTAGGATTCAAATGGATTTAAAAGAATTCAAATGATCCTATTTTTCATGGATAAAATATTCTGCTTATCACAAAACACGTTCACGCAGTTATTGTGATTAGTAGAAATATTAAAATAGACATGTGTGTTTTGTAAAAATGCATATATTATGTATAATGTTACACGTAATTATTTATGACAAAAAAAGTTCTTAATTTTTTTTTTTATATATCAAATCGACCATTGGCCAATTGGCTTGATTTTCTTAACCGACTACAAAATAAGATATCAAAGTAATTAATGACACACACTACGGAAAGTATTTATTGTAAAAAGTATTTTTTAAGTTACCTAGGCAATATTTTTTTTATATATGTATGTAATACTTATTTTTTTAGTGTATATACCTAGTTATTTAAGTTTATAGTTTAATATTAATTTTAGTTAGTTAATTAAATTTTATATTAAACTTTTAAATCCTGATTATCCTAAACAACAGCTTTTGCTTGATAAAACCAACTTTTCCCATATTATTTACCGTCTAAAAGCAACAAATTTACTCAATCTCTGCTAGGTACTTCTTTTATGACTATGAATAACTTTGATACTTTGAAATCTACTATCGAATAGCCAGCGGAATCTTTGAAACCTTGCCATAAATTGCTACAGTTGAAAAGAAGCAGTGAGGTAAAATTAATAGAATAGACTTAAAGTATTTTAATAATTTAAAAGAGAATTAAGAGATTAATGAAAAGATTTTAATTACAATCTATCTATATATATAAAAATCGATTGCTGTTCGTTAGTTTAGCTTAAACTCGAGAACGGCTAGACCGATTTGGCTATTTTCGGGTTTGAATTATTTGTGGAAGTCCAGGAAAGGTTTAAAAGGTGAATATATCCGGAGGCGGTACGAAGTTTGCCGGGTCAGCTAGTTAATAAATATAATCAAATATGTAACAATCGCTAAAACATTAGAATAGACTTTCTGAAATGAATTTGTATGTAATTTATAACTATAAGCTGCGACTATAATGAGTAATCAAGTAAATAAATATAATCTATTTATTTTATAGCTTTATACTATACAAATATACAATTGTATATCACAATACGCCATAATCTGACAGCCAATCTTTGGGTCAAGCAGAGATCTTAACTATATCTTAAAAGTCCGTATATATTTACATTTATTTAATACTTTTTGTTACAAATCAGGCGTATTTTTACCAGTTATCATTGGTATAGATAAAAAATATAGGAATTTATTGAAAACTACAAAATCAATACTTTTATTCAAGTGCTCTTTCTAGTAATTGCCTACTCTTTCTCCCGAAAGTCTCTAGATATAAATATCATACATCAACGCATTTGAATTTTTGTTTTTGTTAGATTTTGTTTTTTTTAATATTTTTTTTGTATCCCTCTATGCCAGACTCGTTTAGCCTTTTTGTCACATCTTTCCTGTTTTATTAGTACTGAAAGAAAATTTATTGTTGCAGTCCATTAACATAACATGTCGGCTGTGCTAGCTCAGGAATCATATCGACGAACCCCCAAAAAATCCAAGAACTTTGAACAGAGTTTGGTTTTTTCATTCATTCTTACCTTTCTCTTTTCAGCAATTTTACCGAAAATTGCTTCGCTTATGTGGATAAATATTTTTTTGTTAAGTATATTTCTGTATTTTTTTTTTGTGCAATAAAAACATATTGCTTTATAACCTGTACAGAAGAATTTCACGATTCGACAGTGTATTTTTGGACTTTTCACCATGGTCGTCTCCATACACTTAATTCAATGTTAAAACGGAATCTTTTACCGTATTTTCGAAGTTCCGAGTTACGAACCTGATTATTTGCCCGACTCACCAAGTTCACTTCCAGATAAGGAAAGTTGGCTATTTTCGGAATTCCGCAAAATGTGGTTTCGGCTGCATGTTTTTGTAGGACTTTTTTACTCGCTGGTATTTTTATTATTATTTTCAATTCGAATTAATTCCTTATTTTTTAACCGACTTTAAAAAAGGAGAAGGTTCACCGATTTCTCCGCCAATTGTGGACCGATTTTCATAATTCCTTTTTTATTCAAAAGGGCATACTCCTGAGATGGTCCCATTATCACCAAATCAAGATCTGATGATGAAATCACGGAGAAATCGAGGGGAAACCTCTAATTTTTAGGCACGCGTAACTTATGTTCACCGATTACTCCGCCAATTGTGGACCGATTTTCATAATTCTTTTTTTATTCGAAAGGGCATACTCCTGAGGTGGTCTCATTGTCACCAGGTCAGGATCTGATAATGAGATCTCAGGAAAACCAAGGGCAATCCTCAATTTTTATAGGCACGCGTCACATAATTCATATATTTTTTGATGCTAGTCCAAGACTTTACGTCCAGTAGTCACCATATCATGTTGATTAGCTGATGATGGAACGTATAGACTCTTTAACGGTAAGGAGTAGGAAGATAATTCTTTGTATCTTCTCCTGATACTAAGATTCTTATTCAGTTTAAAAAGGAACTTCCCCGATGGTCAGGAAGTAATCATATCAGGTCCTGGTGATGATGGAATCTAGGAGGAGGATAATTAAAATGTTTGATAAGAAACCACATTTAATAACCGACAGCTAATTGATTATTTCTTCTTTTTTAGATGAGTTTGAAGTCAGTAATTTTTTTTTTTGATTTTATTTCATTCTCGTCTTTAGCTAGTTTATTTATTTAAAGTTTATTGTGTGAGAGAGATGTGCCTAAACGGTCCAGACAAAATAAATGAACACTTTCTTAAATTACCAAGCAATGAGAAAATAACGGACATAAATCATTAAAAATCAACACTTAACAAAGATCAGGAATTTCAATCTTTTAACATAAATGTGAATACAGATGCACAGGTCCTCAAAATTATAAATAACATTAAAACTAAAGCTACAGGTCATGATAGTTTTAACATAGAGATGATAAAATTAACCTTAGATGTGACTCTTCCCATCATAACTGCTATAGTCAATAAATCAATAGAGACCTGCAACTTCCCATGTAGTTGGAAAAAAGCAGTCGTCCGACCCATACCAAAGAAAAATAACGTGGATGAAATGAAAGATCTCCGTCCAATATCAATTCTCCCTGTACTTTCAAAAATAATTGAAAAAGTAGTACTTGACCAGCAGCTGCAACACACCGAGATCAACAAAATAATTCCTAAATATCAGTCGGGCTTTCGCAAAGGACACAGCACGGAAACCGCATTACTGCATGTGTCTGACGATATAACAAATACTTCTGACTTGGGTATGAGTACTAGTGCTCTTAGACTACTCTCGAGCATTTGACAGTCTTCAACCAGATTTCTTAATTACTAAACTAAAACATTATGGCTTTTCTAACAAAACATGTACATGGTTTACATCATTTTTAACTAATAGACAGCAAATGGTCGTTACTGAGCAAGACGATGTAACTAAGAGATATTCCTCATTAAAACCACTTACATGTGGAGTACCCCAAGGCTCTCTTTTAAGTCCCATTCTTTTTAGTATATTCACAGCTAATCTAGCCAACTGCCTTACAACTTGTAAATACCATCTATATGCCGACGACACACAATTTTATTTTTCATTTAAAGGAAATAAAACAAAAGAATTTATAGAAAATGAATAAAGATTTACAAAGTTTGTATGACTGGTCTAAAAACAACTCATTATATCTAAACCCAAATAAATCCAAAATTTTAATCTTAGGAACCAAACACCAAATTAAACGTGTGATAGACTGCGAAGAAAACATTTAAATTAATAATGTTATCTTAGAAAGAGAGACATCTGCGCGTAACCTAGCTCTAATAATGGATGAGGAACAAATATATCAAACATGTTAATGAAAAAATTAGAAATGCATATTTCAAACTGAAAATCTTATATCATATTCTATCTATCTATTATCATAACACCATATCTAAACAAAAAAGGCATCTTAAATATGGCAGCTAGACGTGAACTTTTTGGTACCAAAAAAATCAAAAATCTTTATTTGGTACCAAAAATTGTGCAGTAACAGATTCGTGATTGGAATCTCCAATTAAGTAAGAGTTTACCTGTGTTAGGAGGTTCCGCTCTTCAGTAACAAATTATAATAAGGTGTACAAATAAGAAACGAAATAAGAATATAATTTGTAGACATAAAAAAAAAACATGCTAGTAATAGAACATTAGGTGATTTTAGTGGGTTAGTTAGTGTGGAGTATATGTGTGGGTGTGTGTATGTGGAAACAGTTTGTGTGAGTGTCGGATAGAGGGAAAATAATCAGAGATAAGATAGCATGAGTGTAGCGAACAAAGGATGGGCATACATAAGAAAAATCATATTAGGAGTGGTTGACATAAGGCTTCAGTAGCGTCATAGTCAAGGTTTTTAAGATGAACAGTTAAAATGTCTTTAGAATCATGTTTATTATGAGGGTATAAATTTAATAATTTATCCAATTTGTTGTATAAGATAATGGATTGAATAGTATATTGTCTACGGGCAAATCTTGTTCTGGCATAAGGCATTCGTATTGCTTGTCTCCTACGCCGATTACGATTTATGGGAGTATTGTATTTAGTCTTGGAATGTAGCCGAAGTTATATTTAAGATGTAAAGTTTTCTAATGGTAAGTAAATCGCATAAATTGTTAAGGCTTGTAGTAGGAAATGTGTAAGGTTTAAAATACATTAATTTCAACAAAGCTCTTTGGGATCTTTCTAGTGCTAGCATTTTATCCCTTGTAGCTCCACCCCACACAGGAATACAATAGGCCAGAACAGACTGTGCTAGAGAAATATAAATTTGTTTTAATAATTTAGTATCTGCAATATGCCTCAAGTTTCTGAAAACCCACATTAATTTACGCATCCTACTCGCAACCAAATCTATGTGATCATGCCAAGTCAGGCGCTGGTCGACAACGATTCCTAGGTATTTAGTATTTTTAACCTGTAGTATTGATTTACAGGAACAGGGATGATTGTTAAGGTTACAATTATGAATTTTAATACAGAATGGCTGAGCTGGCTGCGAGTTGACATAAATAGAGTAACTGATAAAATTTGTTTTCGATATATTTAGAGTAACAAGATTAGACTCGAGCCATTTCGTTATCTTGCCGAGACCGTCCTCAGTAGCTTTGCGAGTTCCTTCCCAGGTGTCACACGAGAATACAATCGCAGTGTCATCGGCGTAAGCAAAGATCTTACCATTATCTAAAATCATATTGCAGAGGCTATTAACATATACTAGGAAAAGAGTTGGCCCCAGAACACTACCTTGGGGGACTCCATATGTTATATTTTTCTCTTCGCTTACATGTTCACCAATCTTCACAGACTGTTTACGATCCGTCAGATAGTCAGTGAGTAATAAAAGGGGAATGCCACGTATACCTATGCTCTCAAGTCTATGTACAAGAATGGGAATCGAAAGCTTGTTTAAAGTCTAAAAACGCAGAGATACATTTCTTGCCTTTATCTATTTCTTGAACTATCAATGAAGAAAGATCAGTAACAGCATCTCCAGTTGATAAACCGGGCCGAAACCCATATTGAGAATCTGATATAATGTTATATTTATGGAGATACTGCTGCAGTCTCCTATTAATCAGTTTCTCTAGAATCTTTGCTATTGGAGGTAGAATGGAAATCGGTCTAAAGTTTGAGACATCACTTCGATCTCCACTCTTGTACACTGGAATTAATAATTGCACGTTTCAGAGCAGAAGGAAATACACCTTGAGAGAAGTACAGGTTAGCTAAGCGAGTAATAACGGGTACGATGATTTCATAAGCCAGTTTTAAAAAGTGTGTTGGGATACAATCCCATCCCTGAGCAGAATTGGATTTGAGATTCATTAAGATATTGTATACTTCATTACAATCCGTTTCATGTATAACAAAAGACGTTTCCTGATGGGATTCACTATTATTGTCCTCAGTTACGGTCTGTGATGTTGAGCTTCTTAAGATTTCTTCAGCTAGATTTTTACCAATGTTAGCAAAATAAGTATTAATAGAGCTTACAGCCTCGACTGGATTCGAATGAGTATTAAGTAAATCTAAATTTTGCAATTTATTTTTATTACGATAAGTCACAGTGTTAATAGTATTCCATAATTGTTTCGGATTGTTTTTGTTTTTATTTAACACATCTCGATCATGTTGTCTCTTCAATTTTTTTATAAGATTATTACAAAAATTTCTGTACCTTCTGTAGGTAATTTTTAGCATTACATTTAATGGATCAGACTTCAATTTCCTTTGCATGGCATTTCTATTTCTGATGCACCTCAATATACCTGGTGTTATCCAAGGCTTAATTATTCTTTTCTTAGATGGAATATATTTACGTATAGTATTATGAGATAGGCATTGTCTAATTTTATCAATTACTGCATCCGCAAGATCGGAAGGGTTATCCATATGGATAAGATTCATAAAGTCACTATTTTTCAAACAAGGTAATGCCTTATCGTAGTCAACTACAGTTTTGATTGAAAATTTATTTTGCGGAGGAAGGGACTCCGATAATTTAAGAAATACAAGATTGTGATCAGTAACGCTCGTGTCAAATACAGTAACAACTACAGCATGTTTCTTAGTATCAATTTTTATCATAAAATGATCTAGGCAGCTGTCTTGCCTTGTTAGGAATAGATGTCCTGGATGTATGCCATGCGACGCCAACATGTTGAGGTAAGAGAATCTATTTTTAATTTCTTGGTCTGTTTCTTTAAGCCGGCTAATAATGTTGATATTAATGTCGCCAGTAATTATAATATTTTTATGTTGTTTTAATTTATCTAGTTGAGAATTTAAAGAATTCAAGAACGGTTCCTCGTTGTTGTGGGAAGGCGAACGATATATATGTCGGCGCTATCCCACCATCAGGTTCATTACGAGGTTCCATAATTTAAACTATTTATATATATATAGAAATCGCTTATAATTCGAGCTGAGTACAATTTACAACACAGTTCAAATAAAGAATGATCTCCTACCATGGGCGAACGGACTTAAATACTAAGCGACAAACAACCCCACTACTCCCACCACTGCGTCACTCACACCACCTGTTTGTGCAAAACAAGTTGCGTGATTCACATTATATTTTTTTTAGTTTCTATTAAATCAATTTACATCAAAAAATACAAGAAGTAGCATTTTAAATATAAAATAACATTTCTTTATAATTTATTACAGAATTTACATGCAATTAATTAACAACAATATATAATTAACTGAAACCGGTTGAAGAACGAAAGAAAACTGAAGTCGTCATTACTTTGACCTGGATATAAAACAAATATCTTATAAAACTTATACCATATAACTATCGTACTAATTTATTTAAGCTAACAATAATAAATAAACAATCGGTGCGCCGCCTATACGGCCATTCTGATCAAGCGCGTTCTCTGCGCTAAATCCTAATATTATCATAATATAACTCAAATTTAAGTAAATATAGTTTAATCTACACATAAATCAGGCATCACCCATCCTGGGGTCTAGCCACACAGAAATCAAGCATCACCCATCCTGGGATCTAGCCTTCAAGACCGGGAAAAGGAAAGCATGGTGGCCAGCCATGCCAGGAAGGAAATGAGGAAGGGAAATAAATAAAGTTAACAACTTGACATTCTTCTTTACACTAATTACAATAACTAATCAACCCTTACACCACATACTATTCAAAATATACGAATCTTTATTTTTCAGATTCATCATCTATCACATCATCCGCCAATACGGAAGATTCATTACTATCATCAAATGGATCAGCTTGTCCATTAGGAGCAGGTCTTAAATAGTCGTGACTGGCGATCTTTTCAGAACATCCTCGTAAATTTATGTGCTTTAATTTATAACGGTCATTAGGTAAAATCTCCAAGATTTCCATAGGACCCTCGAATTTTGGCCCTAATTTTGTAGTATGACGTTCGTGAATACGCATTAAAACAAAATCTCCAACCTTGAAGTGTTTAATTTGAGCTTTGCCTTTGTCAAATCGAATTTTGTCCTGAATAGATCGCTCGTCCATCCTATCTTTACAAGCGTTTCTAACAGCAATAAGATCCTCGACAGGTTCATCATCATCAATTTGTAGAAGCTTGATAGCGAGTGGAGAGCATTTTTTGCCAAATAATAACTCCATTGGACTTTTGGCAGTACTTTTCGACACTGTACAATTTATAGCTAATTGTAAATCTTGGATTGCATTGTGCCAAGGTCTATCAAGCTCCACCACTGACATATTATCTTTAATTACCTTCATAACACGCTCCACCTGACCATTAGCCCTGCTAGCGCCTCTTGCTACAACATGATGTTCTATGCCGAAATCTTGGCAAAATTTTTTGAAATCTAAAGAAGTCATGCTTTTATCTTGGTCGGTTATAAGTCTGGTGGGAGTACCAAAAATAGTAATGACTTCGCGGAAACATCTTATAGAGGAATCTGAGGTACGATCGGTTGAATAAACTAAATGGACGTATTTAGTAAAAGCGTCTATAAAAACAAAGGCATATTCGGGGCGATCACGTTTTCCATTCATTTGACCAGTAATATCTGCATGCACAGTGTGAAAAGGTATTGAAATTTTATCGATTGGGTGCAAGGAAACTTGTCTAGCGCCTGAATTTCCTTTTCTGACCCTACAACTAACACAATTCTCTATGAATTTCCGAACTAGTTTTGACATGTTGGGAAACCAATATTGCTCTCGTATTTTTGCTAATACCTTTTCCCAACTAAAGTGTTGGAGAGAATTGTGATAATGGGAAATAAGATTCCAGCGGTAACTACGAGGGACGATAATCAATTTTCTAGTTTTATTTTCTATTTGTACTTTACGTCTCAACAATTTATCTTTTAAAATAACATAACTATCTGCGATATTTTTAGGCATGGAGTCAGACTGTAATTGTTCGACAATATTTTTAAGCAGAAGGTCACGTTTTTGTTCGATAAGCAACCAATTATGATCAAGAGTTAAAACATTAATAGGAAACTGCCTCGTATAGGCTGAGCGCGGCACATCCATATTACTAGATGCGGTGTCTAGTTTTTGAGGGCTTGTGAAATCAACTGGGTTCCTACTAAAATAATCTGCATGGGCCAGTCTTTCCCCCTTGCGATACTCTATTTCAAACTGAAATGACTGCAAGAAAGACCACCAACGGTGCACTCTAGGCGTCAGTTCCTTTTTATTTCTAGAGGCTTTAAGAGAGTTACAGTCGGTAACAACCTTAAATGATCGACCATACAAAAAATGACGAAAGTGTTGAATAGCTTTAACTACGGCCAGTGTTTCGAGTTCGTATGAGTGATATTTGCTCTCCGCACTGGTCGTTCTCATACTAAAATAACCGATGACATGAGGGATCTGATTTTGCCTTTGTATTAGCACTGCACCATAACCAAGAGCGCTGGCGTCCGTGTGCAGCTCCGTGGGTAAATCAGGGTCAAATATTGTCAACAATGGGGAAGATGTTAAGCGGTCAATTATATCTTGTCTAGCTTTTTCTTGAGCGTCAGTCCAATTCCATGGCACATTGGATTTTGTTAGGTCATATAAAGGTACCATAATTTTAGAAAAATTGGGAACAAATTTCCTAAAGTAGCTTGCCAAGCCATTGAATTGGCGAAGCTCTTTTATATTTTTTGGAACTACAGAGTGAGACAGCGCTCGAATTTTCAAAGGACTTGGTTTAACAGTTCCATTTTCGACAACATTGCCTAGAAATTGAACGGAAGTTTTTAAAAATGAACATTTAGCAATATTCAATGAAAACCCTGCATCTGTCAAACGTCTGAGAACAAGATTTAGATTTTGCAAACCTTCTTCAACAGTTTCAGACATGATTGATATATCATCGATATAAACTAAAGCAATTTTATCTTTATAATCACCTAATGCCTTATTAATTGCTCTTTGGTAGACTGAAGGCGCGTTACATAGGCCGAAAGGCATCCGCAAAAACTCGTATTGGCCGTCAGGAGTTACAAATCCAGTTCTCTCGATTGAGTTTTCAGCTATAGGTATTTGGTGAAACCCCGCGGCCATATCGAGACATGTAAAATATCGCGCTTTGCCTAATTTGCCTATTTGGTCTGCGATCAATGGTAACGGATAATGATCTCTAAGTGTATTGGCATTCAGTTCACGAAAATCGACACAGAGTCGATCTGAGCCATCCTTTTTTTTTACTAGCAAAATAGGACTGCTAAAAGGAGAAGAACTGTCGCGGATTATGCCATTACTCTTAAGATCACTAATAATATCCTTTACCTTCTCACGTTCTACGGGGGAGAGTCTGTAGGGCCTGCGTTGTACAATTTTATCGGGGTTTTTTAATTTTATTTCTAATTCACCGGTATTGACTTTTGAAACATTATTCCCAGTTGTGAAACTTTGCTTAAAATTATTAATGATACTTTTCAATTGGCCAAGTAAATTCTGATCTTTAACGTCAGTATCAAGTTCAAAAGGGTAGTTTGCACTACTACACTCATTTACCACTTTCATGACATTATCAGCATTTAGTTTCACTGAAATCCCAATGTTAGTTAAATTAACACTAAGGCCAGGAATTTGCAATAAGTCATAACCTATCAAAATATCGAACTGAGTATGTGCATCCCCAACTACGTAAAACTCTAGCTCCACACCTACTCCATCGATTTCAACAATAGTTGTAATAGTTTGAGTTGAGCGCACTGGGCAACCGCCAATACCCATGAAAACAACATCAACGGTTTTCCTTTTTCCTGGAATCGAACCAGAGAAACGTTGCCTAATTAGTGAACAATCAGCACCTGTATCGAACAAGCAATCATAAACCTTGGAGCCGATTTTAACCTCTGTAGTACTGCGATTAACCGAATTACAAAAATTTACTGATTTAATAGAATTACGTTCATCATTTTGTTTACGAAAGCAAGTCTTTTCTACATGACCCATTTTATGACAATACTTGCACTCGATAGACCTAATGGAATTACTAGGGCTGTTAATATTTTGTGAGGAATTGGATTGAGATTTCAATGCAGGTGAAGGGGCAGTAGTTTCCTTGCAATCGCGAAAACGATGCCCAGGTTTGTTACATTTGAAGCAAGTAACAGTTTGGTCACTTCTCGCAAAGGTTTCGGATACCCGCGGTCTTTTATAACTATTATTGGATTTTTCTATAGAATCAAGCTTTCGCTTACGATAAGTTTTTAAAACGGAAACTAGCTTGGGTAAAGAGTGTTTCTAAGTAGTTCTGATCTAATATGTTCAAGATAAATACCTGTTATCAAAGCGTCGATCACCTCAGCGTCCGAAGCCTCAGGCCGAACCCGTTTGAAGAGTGTCCATCCCGTAGTAGCGTACTCGGCATAGCTGCCAGCAAGATCCGATGTGTAGTTGCGCCATTTGTGAACGTCGTCTGCATATCGGAACTCCTTCCCGAATGTCCGGATTAAGTCTTCTTTCACTTGTTGCCATGTGGTAGTTTGGAGGGACCACGTGTCAGCCCATGTTTTAGCTCGTCCTTTCAGTTGAAGAATAGCCTTCATGCGTGCTTCTTGGGATGAAATATTCAAAGTAGTTATTGTTTCATCAACATTTGCACACCAGTCTCTGATATCATGCGAACGGACATCAGGATCAAACGGCGGCAGGTAAAAATGCTCCATAGAAAAAGTAGGATCGGGTTGAGCTGTCACCCTCCTGGAGGTTCTAAATGTAGGGGATTGTGATCCCACCGCTGCTGTCGGCGCTATCCCACCATCAGGTTCATTACGAGGTTCCATAATTTAAACTATTTATATATATATAGAAATCGCTTATAATTCGAGCTGAGTACAATTTACAACACAGTTCAAATAAAGAATGATCTCCTACCATGGGCGAACGGACTTAAATACTAAGCGACAAACAACCCCACTACTCCCACCACTACGTCACTCACACCACCTGTTTGTGCAAAACAAGTTGCGTGATTCACATTATATTTTTTTTAGTTTCTATTAAATCAATTTACATCAAAAAATACAAGAAGTAGCATTTTAAATATAAAATAACATTTCTTTATAATTTATTACAGAATTTACATGCAATTAATTAACAACAATATATAATTAACTGAAACCGGTTGAAGAACGAAAGAAAACTGAAGTCGTCATTACTTTGACCTGGATATAAAACAAATATCTTATAAAACTTATACCATATAACTATCGTACTAATTTATTTAAGCTAACAATAATAAATAAACAATCGGTGCGCCGCCCATATATACCTAGTATTACAGAGTTACCAAAATTTATTTGTAGACATGAAGCGTGAGTGAGTTTAATTTCATTGATACTAATTTTATGCCGATCTTTGACATAAACTACAACTCCGTCGCATTGATTAAGATGTAGAGTAGTCGTGTATGAAATATAAATCTTTAGAATTGGAACCGGTTTATTTAATACAAGCCTACATTCAGTTAAGATAAGTATATCAGTGTCAAAATCTAAGCTACTTAAAGATATCTGTAAGTCATCAAAATTTTTGTAAATACTTCTAATGTTTTGAGTCATAATGGTGATATCAGTATTTTTTACATTACTCGGTTGTTTTGTGAACTCCTCTACAGAAGTTTTATTCGATTGAGCCAAATAGATTTCATCAATTTCTTTCATAATACTTAATTCAGAATTATCCATATAATAATTTTAAACTGCAAAATAAAATGAAAACTCGATAGTTGGTATATGTTTTCACTTTAAGTAGGCTAGGAGTGAAAGTTCTTGTTCTGACTCCAGATAGTGAATTTCCATCTCTGATTATCAATATGGATTCTGTAAAATGAGTAAGAGTGTTTGTGTGAGGAGGTAGAGTGTGTGTGAGACATGTGACGTGTTTATGTATAGTGTTAAAAAATTTAAAGTTGCTATAGGACACAGCTGTAATTGTAAATACGTAATTTATATTAACACAAAAGAAAGGCAATGAGAGTTGTAGATAATTAATGCAGACGATAATATAAAAAGTATTTTTATATAGTCATGGTTCTGAGCTTAGTTGATTAATTTGTGCTTCAGATTTAATATGAATGATTTTAGAAGTATCATCTTTTCTCAAATAAATTTTACCATAGGCAGTCCAACAGTATTTATACTTCTTCGATTTGACGAGTTCACGCGCAAGAAAATGAACTCTGGAACCCTTGGCTGTTAAATGCTCCGTCACAAAAACAGGGGTATCCTCTTTAGTTTTATGCCCTAGGTGTTTGGCACAGATTTTATTTTTCTGTTTGGCATTAAATAATTTACACTGCTTTAAGTATTCGGCCTTCAATAGTGTAGAGGATATTTCAACAATGATGGGAGAATTTTCCTGACGGTTATCTTCTCCGTTGCGACTTTTAATTCTGTATATGTCTTTGATGTCAGATTTATTCATTTGACATGTGATATGCTTAGACAGGTTCAACACCATCACAATCAAATCCTCTTTAGTCTCGTCTTTTTTCTTGGGCACATTTTTCAATTCAAAATTAGATTTTCGATTATAGATCTGATACTCCTCTAGTTTATTCTCTAAAATAGTTATGTGCTCCCTGTCCTTTTTATCATCGATTTCAAGCTGTTGCACTTTATTTAGGAGAGTATCATTCTGGGCCAATAAGAAAGTAACAGAAGCTTCAATTTTGGCGTTAGTTTGGTGAACTTCAGACATCATTTGGCTAATCTTTTTAATTTCCTGTTGTTGCTCCGTTATGAGGGAAGATAATCGGTTGAGCTCATCCTTAAATTCCGAATTTGATCCAGAGATTTCTCCATCTGCACGCCTCTTTTTGTTGCGACAGCGAATAAATTGCGGAGGAGTTTTATCTTTTATGTGAATCAGAACTCAGCCAAATTTTATGTGAATCAGACCTCAGCCAAATTGGCTGAGGTCTGATTCACACAAGGATTTGTCCATTTGTTCTGACATACCGAGGTTTTAACGTTCTTTTACGTATTTACAAAGGTACAGAGCTACAACAATGCAGAGGTAGTAATAGTTTATTGGCGTTTGTTGCCATCCATAAATCAACACTATTTCCAGTAGGTATCACATCAATCACAAGAGGAGTGTATCTTCGTAGCACAGATAGATCGTCGTAGCTCTCAAATGTTCATCGATAAGTCGTAGCACAGAAAACTTCCTTCGTAGCAGTGTAGGTATGCGGGCCAAGAGTTATTTCGTAGCTTGATCGGATATTCGTAGGGGCCTCGTTCGTAGTCGTAGGGGCCTCGTTCGTATTCGCATGGACGAAAGAGACCAAAAATGGCAGCCGTCCCTTATCGCAGCGGTGAGGATTGAGGTGAGGTCACCGTGTGGTGATGCATCGACGGAAGTTGTCAATGGGATGTTCGATAATGTAATAAGTAGCTTCTCGAGTATATAAACTTTATAAAGGGCACTTATGGAATATAATACCTTGAACTTTATTAATTATATAAAATTAAAATTTGCAACACGTCCACTCACAAACAAGTCTGGCGGCGAAGAGGAATAAGAAGCTTAAATACCTGTTTGAAAAGTTAAACTAGATAAACAATGAAAAAAACTGCACTCGCCTCCGACCTGCCACCCAGAATCTCATCAGAACGCCCGCCTACCAATCTACACGATATAAATCATGCTTTAAATTCAGGTCAGCAAAAATATGGAACGATCTATCTCCTCCTCTTAGAAATAAACTATATGGAAGTAACATTAAATTAAACTATTTTAATACGATTTTTATCGCATTTATTTAGGCGGTCTGTATGAACGCTGTAAAGTGTTTAAAACGTCAGGTGTAAATAAATAAGTAATAAACGCGATAAAAACCGTATTAAAATAGTTTAATTTAATGAATAACAATCGCGAAAACATAAAAAATCATTATATGGAAGTAATTTTAAGAACAAATATAAGAGTGATCTTCAAAGAAAACAACTTGCTGCTGAAAATTTGAAGCATGCATGCTGGAAAGATCTACAACTAAACCACTGTTTATAAAAAATGTAGATACCCATTATGAACAATTATTTAAACAATTTATTTATATATAACATAAATTACATAATTAACCCTTAACAAATATCAAATGTAAATGAATGCAACATTCACACCATACACTATATACACATACACATCACACATACACTACACATACACCTCAAACTTTAATAAATATAATGCTATGTACTTAAGTTAATAGGATAGATACGAATTTGTACTAATTGTCAATAGAATAGTTATAGATTTTTAACGATTATGTCAATAAGATAGATAATAAGGATTTATACTTCTTTTTATTTTTTATACATATCTAATTTTTATCTTCTATATATATCTAATAATAAGGTCACTTCCGTCTTTAAGGACATCTTCTGGGGACTCACGTCTACACCTATATCTCCCATACTTTAACCTCAGGGAGTGGGGATGCCTGAAAAACAGCGTTACTCCAGTCGAGGCTAGGGCTGAGGCATTCCTTTGCTACACTTTGTTATTTTTTTTATTATTATTTTTTATTTTCTTTCTTCTTTTGCATGTTTATTGTAAAAATTTGTAATTGTGTGGCAATAAACAACATTTATTTTTTTATTTTTTTATTGTATATAATACAGTTGTATAGCACAATAGGCGAACTTAATGCTAAAAGCTGTTATCTAACAGTCAACCTTTGGGTTAAACAGATATCGTCATGTGGGTATTAAAAATATATAGCTATAAATACAAAAAGTTGAAATGATAATAAATTTACTTAAGGTGCTTACATAATATATACGATGAAATAATAATCAAAATACAGTTAATTTTAAGAGTTATATTAATGAAATACTATTATTTCATTGGTATAACTCTTAATCAGTAACTCAAAATTTTCTCATGTTTAACTGCCTAAATTTGCTCCCGTAACCGCGAGAGTAGGAGCTCGTAGACAAGCCTTTTAAAGTTGGCACGGCTGGAGACTGTTCTAATGGACTCAGGAAGATTATTCCAGAGTCTAACAGCCATCACAGCGAAGGAATTGGAGAAAACCCCGGTATGGTGAGAAGGAGTAGCGAGGGTCATGTTGTCTAGTTGCAAAAGACGAGAATTTTAATAAAATGATTTCTCAGTGATAAGTCCGCCTTCGCTCTATAGGTTTGAGTCATTGAGAAAGGAAACTCATTTGAAGAAGTGACGTTCCTTTCTCATTAGTTTGAGTTGTTGTAATTTCATTTGTTTCTATGCGAGCAATAAAGATACATACATACATACCATCGCGCCTTTTTCCCGTAGGGGTAGGCAGAGACTACGGATTCCATTTGCTACGATCCTTACAGAATTCCCTCGCTTCCTCCACGCTCATCACTCTTGTCATACACGCTCGTCGATTACTGGTACTCCTAATAAAGATAAAAAAAAAAAAAATTATAGGGTAATAAAGATATTTTGTATAATATTGTTACTTCTATATTAGGTTATGCAACAAAGGCAAAGCCGTATTTTCTTTTCCAATTTTTCTATTAAATTTCCATAAATTGAATCTGTGATCGTTATTTTCATTGAAACGTCAATTATCGACTCTCCACAGAAATCAAAGTATCTTATTGAAACGAAAACAGAGCAGAAACTTCCAATGAGTCGGGAATATTCAAAGATAATAGGGTTCAATACTTCCAATATAATACTCTTTGGCATCTCTCAATGGGTTCACGAAGGCTGAAAGATGCCAGCCCCTTTGGCGAACAGTACCCAGATCAAAACTTTAAAAAAACGACGATAAACTCTAGCTTTTTTTAATAAAATGAATAACTTTTTTATACATATTACAATTGTTATATGTTTTGTCTCGTTCTCTTACTTAAATGAGGATTAGGAGAAAAAGGGGATCAAACATATTGACATAGATTAAAGAAGAGCGAAGATATTTATTAAGTCTCAACAAAAATTTATCAACTTTTATGATTTGTAAAAATATATATTATTTATAAGATCTTATCGCCCATGGGAAAAAGGAAGTTGAAGAGAAAGGGTTAAAGCTTAACATTTTGGAGCAGTTACAAATAAATAAACATATTTTTTTTATATTCCCTTAATTAATAAACAAACTGATTTAAATAATTCTTCTTTACTTAACATGTTTCATAATCCCACCTCTTAGTTGTGGTGGTAGTAGTATAATGGGAGGGGTGGACAGCGGTACGATGGTTTTGTGTCATTCATCGTTTATACGTCGAACTATTAACAGCTTGGTCTAGTGCCTGAAGATGCCTCGCGTAGAGGCGAAACACGTGTCGCATGTAAACTAAGCGTTGAGACTAATAGTAGTAGGTGGGTGCCGGCCGGCAATAGTTTGCATGAACTAACAACTGGTGGCGGGAGCACTCAAAATAATTTGGTATGTGCTTGTAAAAAGAAAGTGGTTTATTTCCCTTAGTCCGCTTTGCTTAAGGAAAATCTCTTGAAAATGAACTTGGACCTTAATTTTTAAGTTCTTAATTAAGTTGTTAATCAGTTTATGCGGCTATTTTCTTTGACGTGCCTTAAAAATCTTTTCCAATTTTTTGTTTTATGTTATAAACTACCTTATTTGTAATGTTTGATTTTAGTTTTAAAGAAACTAGTTAGTTACTTCTGTCCTTAGCACAATAGGTATTTATGTATGTATTTTATATGTTAGCTTATTAAGTACTAGCTATGCCCGCGGCTTCGCATATGTCACTCTCCTAGGTCTCCAACTATCTCCACACAAAAAATCACATCAATCCGTTCTTTATAATATTAGGATCGATATGGATGTTTTTGTGTATTCAATTATGTATGTATGTATGTAAAAATCTTTATTGTACACAAAGAACAAGTATGTTTGTAATACAATGATTTTATTAAATTAGTACCTAGGTAATTAGGTATAGTCTTCACTTTTCCTTTCTTTTTTTTGTACACGTCAATTATCTGTTTCTTGACATTTCCTCTCTTGGGTCTGCTGGAAGAAATTTCTTTAGAAATAAGCAGCTCCCTTGTACTATCTTTTCCTCTTAAGTATAATCCTTTGCATTTTTATTGTGTACATGAATAAAGTAAATAAAATAAGTATGATTAAAAAGATCGGATTGAGAAGTAAGTTTTTACTACTACTACTGAATCTGTCTGTCTGTCTGTTACGCTTTCACAGCTAAACCGCTGGACAGATTTTGATGAAATTTGGTATGAATATAGTTGTAGACCCGGGGTCAAATATAGGCTACTTTTTGACGCAACCATGGCTTCGTTTCGTTCAAAAGTAGTGCATACCTATAAATTTATCCAAATACAAAATATATTTTTTTCTTACAAGTCGAAAATCTCATAATGGTTTATCTTCTTCATCATAGCGTTTCTCCGATTGCATACTCAGCTGGTTACTCATCCAAAGCAACGTGGTAGATAGTAGGTTCGGTTTGCAACATTTTTTTTTAATCAATCAATCAACTTTATTGCGTATTATGGGTGTACATACAATGATGTTATATATAGCAATTACTAGATCTTAGACCACAAACAGCCGTACGGCATGCAAAAGGTTCCGTATGATCCTTTGAAAAAAAATCTTTTTTTTTTTTTTATTAAGTAGGTGTATGATGGGGCTCTCCTTTACTTAACTTTAAGACTAGTTTACTCATTCTGATGATGTAGGTTTTTACTTTTCGTCACCTAATGGATGGTTATTGGTTATCTTAGACATCATTAAAAATATTTTTTATACAACTAAGTAGGCAAACAGGCGTACAGCCCACCTGATGATAAGTGGTTACCGTAGCCTATGAACGCCTGCAACACCGGAGATGTCACGAGCGCGTTGCCGACCTGTCCGCTGTCAGCACAGCGACTCCTCTGGAGCCTGGTGAGCCTACTTACCAGCAGGAACACAACACTGCATCACAGTGTTATTTGGCTGCGGTATTCTGTAGGGTGGAGGTACTTCCCCAGACGGACTACTCCTTACAAAATGTCCTACCTCTCTTAAAACACGTTACATCAGGAGGGCAGGGCGTCATGAAGATATATTTTTATGCCCTTATTAATTATCATCATTTCAGGTTCCGAATATCTCTGACACCGAGGTGTACAGAAATTGTTGACCATGTAACCAACTCGATATGAATGAATGAATTATTTCAGCCGCAGTCAGTACACTGCTAAACTGCGGTGCTGATCGGTTGGTTACGCCTTTCTGCCTTGACGAAATGACCACCTAATCATATCGAGAAGTACTTCATCGTAAAAGGTTATAATAATACTATTAAAAATTCTGTGGTATATTCCACAAATTTATACAAAAATATTACAACGAAATTTCTGCGAACAAAAAACGTTTCAATTCGGGGGGAAAACAAGAAAAATGATGTTTTAATTACTATTGTAATTAGCGTTAAATTGTCTCTAAAGAATGATAAAGATAAAATTTACTAAGAAGACCGAATCTAGACGAAAATGTGTAGATTTTGAATATTATTATTAATTACGAACAGTTTTGTAAATAGTTTCAATTAAACAGTAAATTATTCAAAATACTAACTTCGTTATTCATAACAAGAAACTAACGTTCAATAAGACCAAATTAACTAATTTATGTTTAGTCCCTTTCCGCCTTAGCTATTTTTGACGTGAAAGAACGAGACGAAACATAAAATAGTTAATTTGGTCTTATTGAACGCTTGTTGATTTTTATAAATGTATGTAAGTATTAAATTCACATTGATACCTAGGTACCTATTTAATACAATCAGTTAGTAAAACTGATAGAAAGCAGTCACCGTGACCAAGTCGCTTTATACACCCTTCTTTTTAAAACCCATGTTACAGTCAATTTAATTCAATGATATTAATAATAACCATACAGTCAAAAAACATAAACCTCCTCCGGGCAGTCGGGTAAAAATCTAGCTGAAATGAAATCGTTTATTTTTTTAAAATTATATAAATATCACTTATTGACTTCAATTTACTTATATTAAGTTCACCACCACTCCCGAAGCGCAAGTGGAGAAGAAGCGGTGCCACAAACTCCACTGCAGCGTTTTCTTCAAAACGTCAATTTGCAAATAAGAAAAAAACTTTCCTTTATTAACTAGCTGTTTTACACCATGTCTATGTAAGCCATAATCTTATTTTGAGAAGTTTATTTATCTCTGAATAAATCCTATTGAAACCAACCCTTTTTAATTTCCCTCCCCTATTTTGCATTTCGCTGGGCTTTCGAAATTGGCAGCCTTACAAATTAAGTGTTGAAGAAACGGAGTTAGGATTTCGTTGAAAAGATTTGTCATAATTAACTTGGTAGGTATCTTTTTGCAATTTTTTGTGGTAAATTTTTTGTTCTGTACATTTTTGAGTTGAATGTTTACGAACTTAGCTTCTGAAATTATTTTTGCTTGTGGACCATTATTTTACATCGTTACATTAATTAGTTAACTACTGCCTCTGCGACCATTGGTCAAGGCGTTAGCCTATTAAAGATAGTGAGTTCGATTCCCACGAGAAGCATACATTGCTTTGGATTGAATCAATCAAACAAAGATTCATTTTTTTCATCTGGTTTCCCTGTAATAAGGGTTATGAGAGTCAAATAACAGTCGCTCCATTGTAACAGCCAATGCCGTTAAATCTTGGACCGTGATTGAAGCGTACCCCGGTCTCTACCGAGCAAGCTGAATATGCGCAATTTTTACAGGACTAAGTAAACAAGAAATAAACTACCTAATTTTCTAATACGCATGACTTCTCGCAATAAAACTAGGTAAATTTGTTTTAGAAGCAATAAATTTTATTTATCCCGCGTCACGTCAGTTTACGAGTACGTTTTATTAGGTTACCTGTTATAGGTTTAACGTAAAGTTGTCACTGAGTTCAAGCGTAGCATCGAAGGTAGTTTCTTATAAGGATCTCTGTTTGGGTAGGATCTCACTCATACTATTTTTTTAATACAACTAAATAGGCAAACGGGCGTACGGCCCACCTGATGGTAAATGGTTACCGTAGTCTATGAACGCCTGCAACACCGGAGAGGTCACGAGCGCGTTGCCGACCTGTCCGCTATCAGCACAGCGACCCCTCTAGAGTCTGGCGACTTTACTCACCAGCAGGAACACAACACTGCATCACAGTGTTATTTGGCTGCGGTCTTCTGTAGGGTGAAGGTACTTCCACAGACGGACTATTTCATTTGTCCGCTTTAAGACAGATGCTTATAGGCAGCCTGAAAAAATCTAACAGTGTTGGCCACTAACCCGCCTCGGTCATGTTCCTGTTGGTCTGGTTACCCTGTTCCTTGCATTGATTGGTGGACCCTTTTTGGGTTACGATCAACCAATGCCACCAAATCAAGGAACATGACTTATAGCGAACACTAAGCTTCGTAGCGTCAATTCAGAAAGCACGCTTGCACTATGTTTAATCATATATAATAGGCTAGTTTCCAGGGTCAAATGACTAACATTAAAATTAGTCCGTCATTTAGGGAATCAAAATATAATAGTGGCGTATTTTATTCTTTTGTTAATTGAGCGATAAATTATAAAGATATAACGCAATAAAGTTTAGGAGTGGGGGCTCGTGACGTCACATACTGCAAAAAAGTGTAGCACACTGTGACGTCACACGGAACTTTACCATTTTTTGTATAATTTTGAAAAGAAAAAATACGTCTGCAATATTTTTGATTATCTAATTCGCGGACTAAATATATTTTTTTAGGAAACTAGCCTATTGAACAAATCGGTCATAAGATCTTTTTTTTAAAGATCTCATGACCCCTTTCTTTATGATCACTTTCTTTCTTTTTAAAGATGTTATAGATATCCTAAAAACATATTCAGAATGAAAAGAAATATGAAAAAAGGCAAAATTACTCCCCAGTACAGATCACACTGGCGCTATCGTAAAAGTCATTCCTAATATTTTTATAGCGATCGGATGTAATAAAGAGGGTGCTTCGAACGATCAAATATGCAGAATGTGATAATATGTTACATATTTTATCTTCCAGTATCTGTTTCCGATGGATATAGCGACGCTTTATTAAACATCTATTGACTATTACTTTTTTTATTCTATTACTATTAGCGGCCCGCCCAAGAACTATTTTTGAAATTTTTCACTCACCCAAAATCGAAATCGAATGAAAATCGTTTTATATTACAGTATTGAACAGGTGGATTACTATCATCTCTTGTTTCCATCCGGGTGCGAGTGGGTGGGATTTGCAATATGGTGTGTAAGGCGATATCTTCTAGACCAGCTCACTTGCTAGAATTTGGATCTCAGACTTGGATGGGGGTGTGAGATGGTAGTAAGACCCAGTCAAGGATTATGTTCACTAAGTTTGGGTTTAAATCTTTGTTCCGTGACTCCTCAGAAGGTGGTGGCTGAAAATCAGTGCTAGTCATGCCTGCATGTCTAGCGTATCACTGAGCCGCCACCTATTGAGACGTCTGTCACGTACATTATAAACATGTAGCTTATGTTTAAGACCTTTGCTGTACTTACGTGATAGCTTTCTCAATAAAGATATGTTCTATTTTATTCTATATCGAACGATAACCATTCCACTCACAGGCTTTTCGTAAGTTGTAGTTTTCAAAAAATGACTTTACATATTTGTGAAAACCGCAAATCAGACTGAAGTGCATAGCGAATTCAAAATAACTATTAATCAAATCAAATCAAAATTTATTTACTAAAGACAACATGGTCCATTTGTGTTAGTACAAATAAAAATACAGAAAATTCTTAAGTATTAATTGTTTAATATATTAGCAGTTTATTATTTTTTGTTATTATTATTATTTAATAATTAAGCAAGACCTCGTCATAAGTTTACTGTCGAACCGGTATTACGTACAGAGTTTTGAGATTTCCGTGCCAATGCATTAATTTGTTTATGCTCTTAAAAGTGGGTGAAAAGGACTATACGATATTTTTTTTTGTAATTTATAGATGCCGCCTACCATCTAACGGCTCCGAAGCAATCAGGTGATTCCAGCCTGCAATGTAATTAAACGGAAAATTTACAAAGTGGAAATCAAACGCACGCTTTCTGGAATTTCAGGCATTAATTAAGTTTTAGACTTCGTCTAATCAACAAATTATAAAACGGTACAACCAGGGTACAAATATTGGGGAGGTTCTAGCGAGACACCCTTAGGTATACCAAGAAAGCAGTGTTCACTTGTTTATTGGTAGTGGTAGTTGTTGGGTAAAAAGGACATTTTTTTTTGTTTTTTAAATGACCTACAATTTTAGCTCCTGTGAGCTTTAAAATTTACAGCGGGACAGTTTGAGGCGAGGGCTGGTAAAAAGGACATAAAAACCATCTAGTATGGTTACTTAATAACATCAAATCATACCGCGTAATAATTTTACACAGCGCCATCTATGATTGACGGGTGGAACTAAACATCACAACAATTGTAATGAAACTATCCAAATCTATGTATACTATTTAAAATATTTCTTAACAGCAAGGTTGAGGATCTTGGACAAAATTATTTATAGTACTAACGTACAGACTAAACCGTAGGACTGAACACTCTCATCCTTCCACCCGAAACAGATACCGCACTTCACCGTGTAGATTTAGGGTAAAAATCTAAAGTAAAACAATGCAAGGATGTCACTTTTAAGCGGCCGCTCCGACGTCTTTGACGCAGATACGGTGAATAATAACCCTACGACTAACACACACATTGACGCGTGTGCGTGTGTGATCAAAACGCAGAGTAGTATCGAGGTCGTCGCTGTAGTATGGAGTATCCGTGGTGTGGTATTGGTCTAGCCTTATATGACTTCGTAGTCATTTCCACTCGAGAAGAAAAGGAAGAAGGATAAAAACGTGACCATCCACATGGGATTACACATTCTCGTCTCGAAGACAATCACATAAAATTTTATAACTTCCATCAGCTACTATGACAGTTAGTACTGTATTGTGACCCGGTTTCTCTCGCCTTGGCGTCGCTCCAACAAAACATTGAGGTTTTATCTGGCAATGGTTTGCCATGGCTTTTCAGTAAGATATATGAAAGAGATAAGTTTTAATAGCAAATTTTTTGGCTAATAAAACTTTTATCTTGAAATAAAATTGGAAACTACTGGAAGTTCTTCCTGTTACAGACATCTTCTATCTATGTTAATCGAAATGGATCTCTGAAATTATGACGCAAAATTCAGAAAGCAGTACTGACTAACCGGATTTTTATTTTGTTACATCCTTGAAGTCTGTTAAGAAAAGAAGTATATGGAACAGTATAAAACAAAATAATTTATTGCAACAAGGACTTATTTGTTAAATCTAGCAATAAAAAAAATCATGAGCTAATTAATCCTTAAGGCCCTAAGGCCTTATCGCATAATAAATTTATTCCAGACAATCTTCAGATAAATTAAATTATAATAATTAATAATGTTGTGGCGTCCTTGAAATGAAATAAATTGGATATAATCAAATCAAATCATTTATTTGCATAAATCGGGTTTTCCACTTTTATTCTTTAGTAATTTTCAATTTTTGTATTAAGAATTGTTATTATAACCTGTGACGTCATTGGAGTTTGCTCAGCAACCAACTAAGAGTGTCGTTTTCAAGGAAAGTTCGAGGACTACCTTAAAGCGCCCTTGAAAGAGTTTGAATGAAGGACATCTTTAAGGTTATGTTTAAGAATACGGGGGTAAGTGTACTTCCTCTTCTGCCCAATATTCTCACGGGATGAAAGCCCCATTAAAAAACTTGTAAAATTACAATATAGATGGTAAAGTAAATCTGAAACTGATTTTGTTGTATATTATTGTAGTATAATGTTAAAATAATAAAGTGTCTGTAATTATTTATTTTTTTCATACGGAGTGGTTTACAATGGTCAATCGCCCTTGTAGTAGTGTATACCCATGTAGTGTCAAAATTTTTAATAGTTTATATAATAATTTGAGTGCAGTGAGTAAAATGTGTGCTCTACTTACAAACACAAAGTAAATAACCGAATGAAAAATTTATTTGTACATGAAATAAAATAAATAAATAAACGAAATTATACTATCCTACTTTTGATGCTTGTGATATATTCATATCAACAAACACAAAGACATGAAGTGAAATGTACTGCGTTTTATGTTTATGGGAAAATTGTGATTTGTTTGAGAGTACTTATTAGCTTTATCGATTTTGTTATGAATATCCATAAAACAAATAATATTACTCACAGAAGATAAGTTTCATACAACCCTCCATGAACATGCACTGAAACAAGCGTAGCGCGAAAACTAGTGACAAGCCTGCTATTTTTTACAGTGAGACGCGCGCGCTTAGCACTCTTGTATTAATTCGTTTATCCAGGTGTGTTGTACGAACCATATTCATTATTCTGTCCCAAATTCAATACCACTGACAGCTGAATTCTGAAAATCTTATTTTATTAATTGCAATTATTTATTTGCATAAACATACACACATACCCAAAATAAATTGATAAAACGATGTTAATTGTACCTACTCTTTTATTTTTGCACTAAATTTACTAAAATGAATGAACAAGTGAACGTAACACAGTATTTTTGCGCAGACAGCTATACTATTTGAATCATTTTCGATGGCATGTACTTTGCACATCGAAAATCAATTAAAATGTTTACGATAGCCAGAACTTATAATTCATTATTTGCATAGAGATTCGTGAAGACAACGCATCACGCCGAGGTAAACCGCACTCAAACCCAAAAACAAATATTGGCCTATGTGTTTGAACTTGGCCTTAAGTAAACAATGCCCCGAGCAATGGCCACGAATAAATTTATGTCGGCGAGTTTGCAGATACCCTCCAATATTTACTTTGGGACACCTCAAACGCGCCAATGCGCTACAAAACTGTAAATAGAGATTTCAAACAGAATAATTTATCAGCTTTTTTAAATCTATACTATCCCACTGATAGGCAAAGGTCTCCCGCATTCCCGTTAATTCATCTCCATAATTCATGTCAAATCTCTTTCTCCATCTCTCTGGTCACCAATTGGTAGCTATAGAAGCCCAACGTTCGTGGTACATTCGAATAACATGACTCGCCCAGTTCCACTTTTGCTTAGCAGAAAATCCCAATTATCATTAAAATTTAATTTAAAATAAAAATTACAATATACATACATTTATTATAACATATTATCTTACATTCTATATTACAATTAGTGCTCCAAAGACGGTCATATCGCCAATCACAATTTAGTTACGTAATTGTTTAAAACATTATTGAGTTATCGAGTAGTATTCAGTAATAATACAAGCTTTTAAATATTCTTAGGGCCAAGGCTAATCTATGTTACTGCCCGTATTATATTTATTTATACGATTTACAGTTGATCGGTTTAGTGGAACCGATAGAAGTAGCTCACGTTGTTAAATTTCTCACGATGCGCTAAGCATTTTCCAGCACAGAAACATTATTTTAAATTACTAAGTTATTCTAATCTTAATTCTTATTTCTAAGAATCACCAGAGAATACATAATACTAGCACTAGTTGTGTCGTTAAAGCTACTTTATATTTTAGTCCTTCGATCGATGTACTAATTAATGAACATTGCAAACGCTAAGGATTTTACTTGAAACTTGCATTTCTGCTTGTCTGATTCCACTCTTGGTACTAGTTACTACTGGGATTTTCTTGAAATTCGGTACAGTGATATTCTAACGTAGTCTATATAGCTATAAGCTAATAAGTATTATTCTATTTCAGTAAAGAATGAAGCATGTTAAAATTCAGGAACAGAATCTATATAATCTAGAAAATCTATTTGAATATGTAAAAGTTACGATTATTTTATGTTTATAAGGCTTAAAATTAACGAACCTTGTGTCTCGTTCTTTCACGTCAAATTGTCGATATGAGAGAAAGTAATAAACAATCTTTTAGATTAACATAGTTTAACAATAAACATTTCTTATTTTTAGGGTTCCGTACCTCAAAAGGTAAAAAAGGAACCCTTATAGTCTAACTCATATCGTCTGTCTGTCCGTGTGTCACAGTCGATTTTTAAATGTGAAGACTAGTTTTGGAGGGTTACGTAGTCAATTAAAAAAAAGTTTTTCGAACTGTGGCTATCTCAAATATATTTTTCAAATATGTAAAATAATCAATTCTTAAGTTATTTAAGAAAGAAGACGAAAATCGAGCATTCCCCCTAGTCTATCTCCGAAGTTGCTGAATTTAAAATTTTGAAAAAAATTTAGTAAATAGACCTTGAGCTGAACTTTACAGGAAAAATAATCAGAAGCACGTCCTATAAAAGGGGAGGTAATTTTCGGGGGATCAAGTGGTACATTTTTTTTAAATGTATTTCAATCTCTACCGTGTGAAAGAGTCCATGTGCAGTCAGTCAATGAAAAAAAAATACATTTGCATTTTTTTTTATGATAAATGTTTATAAAAAACACCATTGCCGCCTAATGTCAATAAGAATTTCGCCAAATTGGCTAAGATGGATTTGGCGTGGTCGTGAAGCTCAGAATTCAAAGAAATATTTTGGGTTCAAATCCCGGTTGTTCCCTAAATATTTTTTTTTTGTTGTTGTACTTATTTTTTATTTGTTTAATATTACTTTTTAGGGTTCCGTACCCAGAGGGTAAAACGGGATCCTATTACTAAGGCTTCTATTTTCTATCACAAATTATGTATTGCTGGTACAACTATAACAACAAATAAGTACTAATTAAACAGAATAAAATAAATATTTAAGTGGGCTTCCTTACCACAGACAAGATATTTTGCGGATTTATGGGTACGAAACCCTTCGTACGCGAGTCCGACTCGCATTTGACCTGTTTTTAATAAGGGTTTAACATTTGGGGGGGAAAACGAGCAGGTTGGAAAGGAATTACTAGAAAATATTTTCTGAAGACTGTTTTAAGCTAAGTTAGTAAAATAGATAAAAACAGATTACTAAGTACTAGTTAAATTCATTTAATACTATGATGAATGCAAATAGCAATTCAGATAATTAATTTTTGCTCATATTCGCCTGAAACCAGCGTGATGTGCGGCTGTCGAAGCAACGCTCGGAGCTGGTCGGGACACAAATTACTGCATGATACCGGACTCAAGCCGCAAGCTCAGTTCACTATCCGAGTCAGTTAATTAACACTCGTTTAAAATATGCGTTTTAACAGCAAATTTATAATAGTGCCTATTTTATTTATAATTAAAATGTCATAATTTGTTAAATGTAACTTTCGGTCAGCTTTTCGTGAAATCAGTGTGTGATGTGACTCTCAAGGGACAATACAAATACCGAATATTGGTATTGTGTTAAAACAAGTAACAGCATGAAAGTAATACCACCGGCCCCATCTGCCACGAGTGCTTTCGAATAAGACTGTCAATTATCACGGCATTTTTAAATGAACAACTTTATCAAAATGTACAATTGAAATATTAAAGCCTTATTTTGTACGGCTGTCAAAGCAACACTCGACACTGGTTTGAACACAAATTACTGCATGATATCTGGTCGGCCACGAGCTCGGTTCACTGTCCGAGTCAGTGAATTAACACTCCTTTTGAAATATTGATTTCAACAACAAATTTATGACAATGATTGGCTCTACCTGAAGCGTAAGCTGAGTATTCATATCGGGAGCTCACACGTGACACCATCTGACACAGCACAGGCTGTGCATCCTAGTGTCAGAGTGTCACACTATTTTAAAAGGTTCCCTGTCCCATGAATCACATGTAAGCAAATCAATTGTTATAACTGTTGTTGAAATTTATGGACAGGGAATAGGTTGATAATGAAATAACAAAATTTGATAACAACGTCATTTTCTGTTTCTTTTTTCTGTCAAAGATCTGTTCCGTATATGGAGCTATCTATGGATTTACTTTCATGATAATTCACAATACAAAAATCTCAGTACAATACCATCAAAAGATTTAAAGTTAAAGTGAGAACTCGACAGAGCATCTTGGCTTTGTTTGACAAACTTCAGACAGTGTGATGGATTGCTCTTAATGTTTTGTCGAGGAAAAGGGACAAATTACGGATATTAATGATGAGTTAAACAACTCAAAACAACACTGGTTGCGTTTGTGTACGGTTGGGCTCACAAGGAAAACGGTACACATTCTCGTCATAGCGTTTTTCGAGCGGATTCAAAATGTATGGTCCGCTTTTTCATCATCTGACTGTGTTACCCATTTTTATTCTTAACTTTACTCTAACACCAGGGTACAGAAGGTCGATTGACCATGTGACCTTCCAAATATTAATAAATCCTCAACTTACGCTTCAGGTAAAGCCCATCATTGTCCTATAATTTGGTGGTAGAGGTTATTACAAAAATATGGCTATGTATCTGCACATACAAATAATAGTACATTATTGCAAAGGCAGCAAAATAGGCAATTGCAGGACGAGTATGAGTTTGAAGGCCGAGCCGCAGGCGAGGACTTCAATGATACGAGACAGGAAATTGCCATTTCGGCCGAGGCATATATAGTGCTCTTCTTAAAAAAGTGCAAGGAAATAAAAAAGGGCCTTTTACATAATAAATTTAATTTATTTTACAATTTGTGCCGAAAGGTATCTGTGGCTATACAACCACGAGAACGCAATGTGTACGATAGATAAAAGAGTTCTAAATTCAAACAGCACACCGTTTCATACAACATTGCCAGCGCGCTCTTTGTTCCAAATTCAAAGAACGCGCCGGGTAGTGATTTTGGTTTTTCAGATACAGCCATGAAAACGCAATGTGTACGATATATGAAAGAGTTCTAAATTCAAACAGCACACCGTTTCATACAACATTGCCGGCGCGCTCTTCGTTCGAAATTCAAAGAACGCGCCGGGAAGTGATTTTGGTTTTTCAGATACAGCCATGGGAACGCAATGTGTACGATAGATGAAAGAGTTCTAAATTCAAACCGCACACCGTTTCATACAACATTGCCGGCGCGTTCTTCGTTCCAAATTCAAAAAACGCGCCGGGAAGTGAATTTGATTTTCAGTCTACGTAAATATGTTACTTCGCGTGTTCTTTATTCAAAAGTAATGACAATATTTCCGCGCATGTTTTAAGAAAAATCATTTTTTTTTCTTTGCATTTAAAGTCAATTTAATTTGCGAATGTACTGTGTAGCTCGCTTTTGGTTGTTTTTTCAAGTAATGGTGAACATAAACATATTAAATTGATTATGATGATGAGGTAAGTGACTCTCTTTCATTTTCCGTTGCAACCCTTAGATCTAGATTTTCTTCACCAATTTTCACGTTGGTTTGTAGAAAATTTTAGTGAAAAGACAATATTTTTCTCTAATCTATCTAAAAATACCAAGACCAATGATTCTCAAAATCTGTATCGTTTAAAAGACAAAGACTTCAAGTAAATGAAGGCAGCGTGACTGGCAACACTGGGTTTAATTTTCCCGAACTTGCATTAACATAAAATGGCAATTTTTCATTGGTCCCAGGACGCTGCCTTGTACGCTCCCGCTAGTTACAAAGGAAAATTTAGTTCTATCTACTCTAGATTAATAATTTAATTTTTATTTAATATTAGCCGAGTTACTGTTAGTTAGCTTAAGTTTAAAAGAGAGCAACAAGTTATTTAATGAAGGAGGTTTTTATCCAAAAAGTTGGTTATTATTATAAAACAAAACTATTGGACAGTGATTGTTAAAAATTTGAAAAAGGCATATTTAATAACTTTATCAATTAAGCATTTTTCAATGTTTTGCATTTATTATCTTCGTAAAAGAAAAATTACAGTTTATTTTGTTTTTAATTATAATACAATATGTATAAATATTTGGGTTTTCAATAAAATGATGCAAGGAGTTGTAGTCGTTCAAAAATAAACTATTTTTAGTGTATTACAGTAAAATCGAGCTTGAATTACAAATGTTCTCATTTAACTAAGTTTTATGTTTTATTAGGTAGCTTCAATCTAAAAAAAAAAATAAAAAAAACAATCGCAAAAAAAAAAATCTACAACGTTCAACAATAGGTTCTGATTGACACTGCTAAACAGATACATAATCATTTTCAACTGTATTAAACTTTACAGGTTTGTTCGATTTTATTTACCCGAAATTTTCAACAATTCCTCCGAACTCAGGCACTCAAAGAACAATCAATCACAGTCATGCGATACGAATTGGAACCGAAACAATTTAAACAAGCTTTTTCTTGCCGCAAACAACGCGATAACCTTTTTTATCCGCAAAATGCGAATAATCGGGTTCCTTTCCTTCATAAATATTTGCGGGAAGCGCCGACCTTGATAAAAATAAAGACGCCTTTTAGTTTCTTTAGCATGGATGAACGGCCCAGGATATTATTAAATTTCATGTTTTTTTGGATTTGAAAATAACATTTAGATTTTTTCTGATTGAACTGATTTTGACTGAAACAAGTTTCATTTACACTAGTGAATAAAAAAACTATAAGTAATTTATATGAGCAGGCTACGTGGGCAGATGGTTATTCTTTTACATTTTCACATACCTATCAACAGATAATCTCATCGCATGTGATATGTAGTAGCCATCACAGTGGCCCCCTTCAGAAGGGACTGGCAGCTATTGAACTGTTAATTGGCAAGACTTAAAGCTACAAGTACATTACGAGCATGAACTACTTCTTGATAGCATAAAATACAATTATGCAAGCCAAATAAAGTTATTCTATTCGATCAATCCAAATGTCGGCCACAATAATTGCGGCGCAGGGCTTTATCGATATATATTATCTAAACCTTCTCAAATAAAATATATTTCATAATTTTAACTTTAACACCACTCAGTCTTAACTTTTTCTCAGTTGATCTCCAGCGGGTCCTGTGTTCGTTCCTACAATATTAATTTCCATTCGACCTCACGCAGGTTGAAATGAAAATTCTCCTGTTGTGAACAAACGGTACGTTTTTAATATGTATTAAATGGATTAGCTCAGGTAGCTCTGACATTAGATATTTTAATAAATGTTTACCTAATGTCAGCTTATAGTATTAATGAAAAAATCACAGTGTCCATAGAGGAAAGCAAGTTATCGACAACACTAACACACTTGGGGACTAGCCAAAGTGACAATCTGAAAAACGTTATAGACAATAAGTGATATTTAGCGCGGCCTATGTCAAGCCACATTCTTTTGTTTTCGATTGTCGTTATCTCTCTTTCCTTTCTTAGCTTTCACACCGTGACTTGGGCCACAGAATAGGAATTTGGCTACGGGCCTAGGACAACGGATTAGTTTTCAGATTTAACAAGAGTCAGACGCAACATTTCTTTATTTTGATTGTGTCTTTTGATGGACAACGACAATATTAGACCCAAACCACTTGAGCACCAAGTGTCTATTTCAGCTACATCAAAAATTGTTACAAACAGTTTGTATTCCACATTAATTTTGCAAAAGTATGTTATCGAGATCAGTAATTAACATTGAAATTTGCATAAATCTAGAGGCACGGCAAAGCCTCAAAAACTTCCAGAAAAAATATCTTAAATGTGACAAAACTCTTTTGTTACCCTGATTACGGCTTAATTTGTTATCTGTATAACTTTTTTTTCTTAAACTTCAAGATTTACGGAATATAACTGGAGTAAAGATATGTAAAGACAGCTTCATAAAGCCACTAGTCGTTTTAGAATAGCTTTTATAAAATATATAATACCTATTTGCTACTAGAAGTATAAGTCTCATCATTCAACCAACGCCTTCCTCATTCCTCATTCTGGTAGCGTAATAATTTGTTTATTATTCGGGATAATACAATAAATGCCGGTTGGATCCCGAAGGAACGATTCCGGGACTTATCTAATTACAGTATCTCCGAAATACAATGAGAGGCATCTCGTGGGAGAATCGTGGCCGACAGCACTTACAGAGGTATTCAAGAAGTTTATATTTATACTACAGAGTTGGTAGTAAAGTAAGCGGTTACCGTAGTCTATGTCTGCTCACATTACGGTCAAAAGAAATAAAAACGTTTCGAAAAAAATTGTGAGACTTCTAAATAAATATGGTTATACACATTATTGATATCTATTTTTTGATATTTATTTGACGAGAATGATGAGCGTAGAAGAAGCGAGGGAAGTCTGTAAGGATCGTAGCAAATGGAAATCCGTAGTCTCTGCCTACCCCTACGGGAAAAAGGCGTGATGGTATGTATGTATGTATGATACCTATTTTAATATTTAAAAAAAAAACATCGATTAGTGGACTTGTAGAAAAAACCTACGGCTTAACCATTTATATAGGCCGTTTATAAGTATAAAGAATGGCAGCAATTAGTGGAAGTACATATCTCTTCAAGGAAAAATTCCTCTGAATAAAGACACTAGCGCCACTACTAGTGTTCTTTTTTACGTGAAACGACCTATAATATAGTTAAATAAACCAATTACATTTAGACGATGGTTTTTTCTGCGAATCACAAAAAATATACCCATAGTTTTTGATCATGGAGCATGTTTTTCATAGCATGTCTAAAAAGATGATTGTCATTAAAAATGAAAATTTGAGTCTCAGCTTTCACATGACAACAATGATATTTTGCGGTAAGCGGTGGTGAGATAAGTAGTAGCCTCTAAAACCTGCGTCGGTATATGACGTCAAGCTGTAAACATGTGATATCGATTTCCTTTCAGAAAACATCCTTTCGCATTCACGCCCTATTTTAACACCATAAATCACAATGTTTTGCAACCCATAAGATCTATTTGAAAAATCACGCTTTAAAAGTATTTCATAATATAGTTTCGATTATTTCGCTTAGGTACCATTTAAAAGTTTATATAGTCGGAGGTTGCGGAACAGAGGGAAGTTTAGAATTAACCTAGATGAACCCAGCAGTAGGATAATACAAAACAAAATAAACAAGGTTAATTCAACTAATAAATAAACTAATCAAAACCCCTCATGAAAACTATAAACCCTGAAATACCAAGGAGCTAATCCTCATCGGAAGCCAAACTCTCGAATACATTACCATTTTCAGCTCAGACTATCTGACTGTCTGCATTGAAATATGGCGGGACAGCGTCCGGTCGTAGGACGGTCCAAGTTGGTTTACTCTCATTGACTCTTCAGTCATCCCAAGTTGTGTTAACATACTCCGCTAGCTCAGAGCCCCGAAATGAATCTTGGCCTCCAAGACAAGAGAGCGCCAGAGTGTTCTATTCTGCGCGATGCAGTCTGCATAGCATCACTCCAGCGGTATCCAGGATGTATATTATGGCAAATTTAATTTATTTTTATTGTCTCGCTAACTTTTTAAACCGCATGGCTCAGGACCCCGAGCTCGACAGTAATCTTCACTGAAACAGCTGTCAAACAATTGTCTGACTGTCGGAGAAATTCAAGAAATTGTAAATCAAATTGTCTTTTTATGTCTATTCTTAAACTGGATAGCTGGTACTAAAGGGAATAATTCGGTACTGGACACGGTTTTTGCAGAAGGTTATCGCAACAGGGGCGGCCGATTTATGGCGTTGTTAGCGGTCATCCCGCAATTTTTAATGTTCTGTAAAATGCACATTAATTTTTATTACAAAGTTCATCATTCAAATGAAAAATCTGTTTTTTTTCTCTACATTCCACATGTCTTTGTATAGTACAAATTTTTTTTTAATTGAGGCTTTTTATTTTCTAATGTTGAAAGGACTATTTGGGCCTCTTTGCTGTTATGGTAAAATTCAGGTTTACTCTTATCTTTCCGATAATATTGTATAGCAAAATTAGACGTCATTTCATTTATCAATTATTCATAGATACATTTTTGTTTAGGTGTATGTATAGTATATGTAATTATTATTATATTTATCTGTGTATTTCGTGTGTAGTTTATTAATAATATTTATAAGATAAATTGTTACTTTTTTTTTAATGTCTATCGTATTGATATGATTTCTGTTCCTAAAGGTTGACCGGTAGAGAATGCTTTAGCATCAAGTCCACCCATTGTACCATATTAGGTATTAAAGTTTGAAATAAATAAAATATCAGTTATTTTAAGCAAAATTACTACCAACCTACTACTACTATTAGCACTAAGTACCTGGTAGGTATCAGCCGGCATTAGATTACCTGAACTAACTGATGGCGCACGCAAAATAATTTGGCAAATGCTCAAAACGTAAAAATGTTCCGGAATGGTGACCACGAACATCCACTGGAAGACGGTCTTATCTTACTCATCATCCAGAATGATTTCCAGAATAACTGATTGAAAACGGCCTGCGTGGCACACATCGCAAGAGGGACCAGATCGCCTTATAAAATGTTTAAAACGGGGGAATGTGTTCCCAGAGTCAAGTTCTCTCTGGCGAGGGAGGAGTTTACTCCAATCAAAAATAAAATTAGAAAAGTGGTCCCAGGGACGAGATGAAGGGTGGGACGAGATGCCCCCTAACTCTTTGCTGAGTCACAGCTATCTTCAAGCCTTCGCAAGAAACTCAATATTAATTCGTACCATTGATTCTGACATGATCCAAATATCTTCTTATTGCGAGGACTAGAGTTAATGATGCACCGAAACAGTACAACTACTCTCATAGCGACTAAAGATAACATAAATCGAGTGGCAAGACACGAACGTCTTAAGGCGGGTACACACGTCCGCCTAATTGTCACTATTTGCAGAGATCGCCGCGATTAATATGGCAATACACGGGTTTATATCACGCACGAGTAAGTCTAGAGTTTTCCATTTTTGATATCCTTCACGGGTAAGTCTCTGACACCTTACACGAGAGTTTTGCACTACCTATTCTGTGCCACTGGTTGGCAATCAGCTTTTTTAGAGGGATTTCAAGTCTCTACATATGTTCTTCCTCTAGTCTCCCAATGTGTACTTCTTTTCACTGCGTGATTATCTCCTATCTTCCTCTTCTTTCGTGTCAATGGCTAAACTTAAATATATTCGGTCTTTCGGTACTCCTGTGCTTTTCAGGTGGGCGAAGCAGTACAGGCTCGCCCTTTTTTCGTCCATAATAATAGAAATAAGCTCTGAAAGTAGAGTTAAATATTATCTGTAGATATAAATAAAAAAAATATCTCTTTCCTAAAGCACAACAAAAGCAGTATATAACAGTATTCCAACTGACCTTTAAATAATATTTCCCGAATATTCTAAAGGTTGCATATTGAAGACAAAAAAATATAGTAAAACCGTCGCGCACACGCCTGCAATAAACATCCGTGAGATTCATGTTTGGACGAATATAAGATAATGACAGTAGGCACAAGTGTTCTTAGAGAAAAACGGCAAAGTGTGTAATGAAAATTTGGGAAATGTTCCGTGAGTAATTCTGATATATCTTTAACCCAAATATAAATATTTTATTAAATAATAAAAAAAAATATTATTAATATCACAAATACAAATACTTATAACAACTGCCGGACTTAATGCTAAGTTCTTTATCAGTCAACCATTGGGAGATAGATAGATATACACTTTATTGTACCAATCACAAAATTAAAATTATAAGACACACATTTAGAAAATTGAGTACAAAGGCGGACTTATCACTATTGCAATTTCTTCCAGTCAACCTTAAATAAAAGAAACAGAAAGAGAATTTAGCGCAAAAAAGTTATGGAAAAAAAACTATTTCCTTAGAACCAGAGGTCATAGGTTCGACTCGTTCTGAATGAGCGCACTACTATTAAAATTTTACCTCGCATAAGCAAATGTGTTGTGACTTCTGCAATACAAGCATTGCTTAGTGCAGAGTCCAAAGTCCAACCTAAATGTACTAAACATACTCCCAAAACTTACTGTAATGCATGTTTAGATTTTGTTTATTGGTAAATAAAAATTTAGTATTTTTATTTTTTTTATTTTTACTACCACTAACCAATATGAAAGTGGCAGAACACTTCTCGGAAAAAAACTCTTTCGTTGGAAGAGCATCGACACGCCAGGAAGAAGAAGACTACCAAAGTGAAGTATTGTATATACAATAATTTAGCGAATAAAAATAGATTCAGCTGAGTCACGGAACCCCAAAATCCGTATCGCCCGTTTCCGTGAGACAAAAGCCGTGGTCTTAGAAAATGAGTGAAAGGAAGAATTAATAAGGAAAAATTACGGGGCCTTTGTGCCAGGGCCTTTCGTGGCGTAAATTATTTGCTATTTCGGTCGACGAGCTGCCCCGCGTTTAATGTACATGCAAATGGATTTTTCATTGTGGCCTCTAAATATTTTTTTTTGTTTATTTTGAGCAACATGTTCATTAAAACAGCCGGGGCGCCGATTCTAGCAACTTGAAGCCGAATGCGACCTCAACTGTTTCGTTTTGTGTAGATCTCAAAATTTAATTAAGAGTGTGGACTGAAGTTCTGTTTATTTTTTATACATTTAAGAAGGCTAAAAGTCCACCTGATCTGTTGTTGAAAACCGGTCCTTAACCCAGTTTAAGGAGACGATCTTTAAACCATCCTTAGGTAGACTAAAAAAACATACGTTTAAAAGTCTATTTCCCTAGATATTATAATTATTGTTTAACTCTTATCCGCGTAATTAAAGGTCCATTCAAACTGTCGCGAATCCCGCACATCTGGCGGGACGTCCATAGAAATAAGAATCGTGAATCACAGAATAAAAGTGCCATACCGTGTGCCAAAGTTAACTGGCCTGCTAAATTCTTATTTCCAGGGGCGTCCCGCAAGTCGCGCGGCATTCGCGGTATAAAGCATGACGATTTAACGTATATATCCTAACCCACAGGACGCATTGGGAAACTGTGAATGCTGTCAGTGTTTGTATAAAATAAATAAATAAATATAAATATACTTAGTTGCCTGCGATAGTAGCATTTAATATTGTTATGTAACACCAGACTGTACCACTTTCATTGCAAATAAACTATTTCTTTCTTTCTTCTTTCTTTCTTCTTCAAACTCACAATCTCCGAAATACGACTTAGTTTCTGGAACAATCAATTATCAAGATTAAACGATGAAGCATGAAGCCAGCAAGTTAAATGATATAACTAAGTTCATTGTATTCAGCTTGGTCACTCAATCGTTAGGGTGTAAATCCATAACTGTAGACGGAGAGACACGCTATCTATTGTAAAGGCGCAGAATCATTAATAGTAATAATGTACAGAAAGGACACTCGCACCCGAAACAGATATCGCACCTCACCGCGCAGATTTAGGGTAAAAATCGATAGCAAAATAATGCAAGGATTTTGCTTCTTATATAGCAGAATTTAGACGCACAAAATGGAAATCTTTGTAAGAACCAATCGAGATTTCCTCCAAGTGTCATGGACCTCATCAAAATCGACACCAAATATTGACACTTTTTATTTAGGTTTTTTTTTAATTTTGATTGAATAGATCTATGTGTATGACACTTAGGTGAAATTTACTCATACATATTCTATTGCTGCAACACATTTATGACAACACTTTTACAAGTGTTACTCAAAAGATAGAAGGCGTAATTTAAGAACTGATCAATAGATAATAAATTTGAGAGTAGCCTATACTCTATGCCAGCGGTGGAAGGTAAAAGGCTATCAATGACGATTACTAGTAAGCTAACAAACGTAGCTTCTGTGCATAGCGTAGCGTTAACATATCATTCACGGCTATGGAGCATAAACCTTACACAGCAGATTCAATTTCCATAGTCATTGTCAACCGATTGACTGATCGCGTCATCAATCATGTCAGTCAACTTGTCAAACCCACTTTGTCCAATGTGAGATTGATCTGTGTATTTATAGTTTAGGAAGTTGATATTAAATCAATTTCATAGACACGAATAGCACAAATAGTTAGGCACCTACTAAACATTCATACTTCTACTAATATTACGCTTCTGTTATGCTTTCTAGGCTAAACCTCTGGGCCGATTTTAATGAAATTTGGTATAGATTTAGTAGAAGGCCAGGGTTCAAACATAGGCTACTTTTTAACGCGAATAGAAAAGCGGGCAACAGCTAATTTCATATAAGTACAAGCAATGTGAGCTTGTAAGTTGTCACCTAAAGAATACTTCCATACCTGTGCATAAGTCTGTATATCCGTCTGTCTGTCTCCGTTACGCTTTCACGGCCAAATCGCTAAACGGATTTTAATTAAATTTGGTATGAATATAGTTGAAACCCCGGGGTCAAACATAGGTAATTTTTTATCGCAGGTGGAGCTATGGGAAACAGCTAGTTTTTTATATATTTCAACACAAGTCACTGGTACTAGTAAAGACCACGTCAGAGGCCAAAAGGCGGTTCCGAATACCTCTGGTGCCAGGGTTTATAGAGTGATTGACCATATAACCCACTCCAAATGAATGAAGGGTACCTATAAAATGAGACTCCTGTTATTCGACGGGTCCCCTAAGTAAACTACTTTAAAAAAAATTCAATCTATTAAAAAACTTTATCTTCATGGTCATCCAAATTTAGACAGAATTTTGATTGGGACGTCAAAAAAGTTTTCTTGGTTTCAGTTGGTAGTAATTATAGTTTTTTTTTTTTTTTTTGAAAATAATTCAATTTCATTTACATACAATGCCTCGTACGCTTCTTTTAATTGAACGTCAAAAATGTCCGCTTAAAAAATCACAAAACAAAGTGCTGTCCTTTAGGTTATGTTATCACCACCAAGTAAATATAATATTAAATCTATAGTTATCACTGAAGCCGAGATATACGGATAGCCGCAGAGCAGTCTGTGAATTAACCAATCACCTAGCAGCCTAGGAAGATCATTTTATTTACCGTACTTAAGTAAAGTAGGATGGTCCAAACCAAAATAATTAAATTACAAAACCACTCAGTTCGGAACGATCCGTAAGGATTCATTGATTAATTGGATCCCAAGTGTACAGAGCACCCTTCATATTGTCTAGTGGTTCGAAGAACCTCTTCAATTTATATAGTTTCCAGATTATTTTACACTACTCGTGTTGGTTAATGGTCGCAACTGGTATCGGATATTTCAAAATGTTTTCAGTAATTGGGGTTCGATGAGAGATACTTACAATAAATCTTAATCTTACGTCCGGAACAAATCTGTTTAACTTTTGTTAAAAATTTATGATTCAAATTATCAAAGTCATCTTGTTGTCTGTGTATAATAAAACATGACTGTATTATAATGTCGTCATACCCTTACTGGGTACATGTTTAATTGCAATTTCAACTTTGTCAACATTATGCTAACATGTATGCGATAAATAAATAAATTGAAAATTAAAAATGAGTCCAATTTTCGTTAATGCTGCCTTGAAGTGATATTTATTTATATAAACTTAATCCTACAAAAAAGACAGTTGTATATCACAATAGGCGGACTGAATGCTGAAAGCTTTATCTAACAGCCAACCTTTGAGTCAAGTAGAGATAAAAAATGGGGTTTCGCAAGAAAATAATCGGGGATCGCACGAAGTGGAGGAGAAAAAGCATGAACATGGACCCTGGATTTAGCAGTAACAATGAAATTATTGATAGATATACTATGTTAGATTGTATACTGAAGAATAACAGGAAATGTGTGGGTACTTTGGAAATAGCACGAGAACTTTATTTAAATGGCAAGATAAAAGGGAGAAAGAAAAAGAGTTTTCCCAATGGTAAGTTTTCAATGTATATATTACAGTGTGGACATGAAATACACAAACAAATTAGAGAAAGATCAACATAAAGTTTCCTAGAACAATAAATTAAACTAACGTATGTAAAGTATGGATTTTCGCATGCAAGGGTACTGTGCGGGGCGACAAATAGTAATTTGTTGTTTTTAAGATAAATAATTGTGTAATTATAGATTAATAATATCATGTGTACCGTGACTCCTCAGAAGGTGGTGGCTGGAAATCAGTGCAAAAACACTGAGCCGCCACCTGTTGAGACGTCTGTCACACACTTTATCTATCTTGCACTTTGCTTGTACATAAGGCGCACTGTAAGTTTCCGGAACTGGCCACTTACATAAACAATATTTAAAAATTTATTGCAACATTTGAAAATAGAACTCTTTGGCTGTAGAATGCAGTTTGTTTCATCTGACTGTCTTTTGTTTTTACCAACATGGATTTACTCGGGAAAATTTTCGTAGTATGATTTTCTACGATTTTAAGTGTAATTTGACAGCTCAACAGAGCATCGCTCGGCTTGAAACAGCTTTTGGCAATGAAGCACCATGCAAGACAACTGTTTATAGCTGGTTTGCAGAATTCAAGCGTGGTCGTATCAATCTCAATGACGAATCTCGCGATGGTCGGCCGTCCACCGCTGTGACCAACAAAAACATCAATGCTGTGCGCCGTATGATTGAAACAGACAGGCATGTGACCTACCATGAAATTCGCGCATCCTTAGAAATAGGCATGAGTCAAATACAATTAATCCTACACAAACATTTGGGTGTGAGAAAGCTGTGCTCGCGGTGGATCCCACACAACTTGACCGAGGCTCAAAAAACGGTCCGCGTCACTTGGTGCAGTGCCATGCTTACCAGATTCAACGAAGGTGCGTCAAATTTGGTGTGGGACATAGTAACAGGTGACGAAACATGGATTTATTGCTACGATCCCAAAACAAAGCAGCAATCGAGCTTATGGGTCTTTCAAGATGAGCCGAAACCAACCAAAGTGGCGCGCGTGAAAAGTGCATCTAAGCGGATGATTGCTTCTTTTTTTAATAAAACTGGACACGTGGCTACTGTTGCTTTAGAGAATCGTCGTACAGTGAATAGTGACTGGTACACGACCATTTGTTTGCCGGAAGTTATTGACGAACTCCGTAAAAATAACCGTAAACGCCGTATCATCCTGCACCACGACAATGCTAGTTCTCACACGGCCAGACAGACAAACGACTTTTTGAAGGCGAAAAATGTAGAACTCATGAGTCATCCTGCATACAGTCCCGACCTGGCACCTTGTGACTTTTTTCTGTTCCCAAAAATTAAGAACCAATTACGCGGTCAACGATTTTCATCACCAGAAGAGGCTGTCGAGGAGTATGAAAAACACGTTTCAGAGGTCACCACAGAGGAGTGGCACAAAAGTTTTCAAAACTGGTTTCATCGAATGAAAAAGTGCATAGACGCCAAGGGAGATTATTTTGAAAAACAATAAATTAATTTTGTACCTATAATAGTATTTTTTCATATTCATTCCGGAAACTTATAGTGCGCCCCACGTAAGACCTCTTCTGTGAGTGATGGATCTATCAATCAAGTTTATTCTATTCTATTCTTTTATTAGTATTATTATGTGATATTTTATTTCCGTTTTTAGTTGCGAGTTTGTATTCAAGATCTCGTCTTGAAGGGGAATTAAGAAGTGTTCTTCATCTCCATAAGAATATTGCCAGAAATAAAAAGTTGAAAGAATACGGAACTCTACACAGGGTAAATTTCAGAAAGACAGTTTTAATTTAGATAAAGGTCGACTAAAGCAAAGATAGATGGATTGAGTAAGGGCTTGAATAAATCGTATAAAGTCTAATCCTACTTTCGAGAAATATTTTTCGTTTTGGTGTGAAATCTTTAAATATGCTGTTTTGCAATAAAGGAATTTTACTAACAGAATAACCGCAGCAAACTTTTTATCACATAGTTACGAGTAAAGCCAGGACTAGTGTGGTGCGTAAGGGTGACTACGTGGACCCTTTATTGTTCTGCAAATGTAACCCAACATTGGCCAGAATATTGGCCAAATATCTAACAGTTCTCTCAAAGAGAACAAGTGTCGAATATTTGCCAAATGTTTGGATACTCGTTAGCAGTCATAAAGACTTTGATGCAGGAAATGTAGATGTGGTTATCGTATTTCGTTTAAGATTAATAGAAAAAATTTCATTCATAATAAAAACTATTGAAAAATTTTTGTTTTTTTTTTTTATTTATTTATTTATTCTCACAAACAGATAAGATATACATTTACAATGTTGCATAAACCAAATTGGTTTTTCCGAACATCGGGATCGAATCAGTCGTACATTGAACATGTTTAATTACATAAAGGTTGATTTTACATAGATTTTTTTACAGTCATACATTTATTGTTATTTTCTTTAACTAACTTAAAACCCCAAGGCTGAGGCTGAAATAGAGGTTTTTGCATTGCACATGTTCCACGTGTAGAGAATCACATAATATTGTGCAAAGAAACAAATTTATCACAAAAATATTTAGAACAAGGCTTTTGACAGTGAAATTCTATTCCATTTAATTTTTACTTATACTTTTATTAATACTACTAGCTGTTTCCTGCAGCTCCGCCTGTGTCAAAAAGTAGCTTATGTTTGACCCCGGGTCTTCATATTCAGACCAAATTTCATCAAAATCCGTTCAGCGGTTTGGCCGTGAAAGCGTAACAGACAGACGGACAGACAGAAGCGTAACAGACAGACTTCGCATTTATTATATTACTCAATGGCAAGACATTTATTATATTACTATGGAAGTATGGATATGGAGTATGGAAGTATGGATATGGATGGATGGAAGTAAGAAAATGGATTATGCCGTGAACAACCTAATTTTTTTTTATTTAACATTTCGTGACCCATGCAACAGCCGGAAGTCGTGTACATTATGTACTGTATTATTCCTCAGGCTGCGAACGTACCTTCCTAAAACGATAACTTCTTAGTACGTCTATTGCAAATTCCCATTCCTCCGTTCGCTGAAAGCTTTTATAGACCAATTGACGCATCCACTTGTACTGGTTCCAAGTCAGAAGTGAGTGGTGTGCCGGTTTTACGGCTGCAGCATTACGCACTTATTGGGGCCGCCCCGGAATGTATATAGGGGCTAATAAGGCCCAGTTGTTGCCTAGACCCGAAAAACGTTTTTATTATGTGATATTTTATATGATTTTCCTTTTTGGTTTTTATCTATGGTTCTGTGCGAAGGAAAGAGTGATAACTAGGGTTTATTTGTTAACCATACCATAATATGTTTTAGTAGGAAACCATATAATTAATTACTCTATGAATCTCTTTCCGTGGGTGTCTGTATCGTCCAAGTGCATTTCCGTCCTCAGCAGACCCTTCTGATTCCTAGGATTTGGTGATTTTCCTATAAAAGAGGATTACGGAGCTCAGACGGCAGCCGCTTCATTGCAATAACCAGTGCCGCCAAATCTAGGACCATGACTTACAGCGTACCCTTGGCTCGCTGAATCTCATCCCGTGAGTGTCTTCTTCGTCCAAATGTGTTTCTTAGTTCCGTCCTTAGCAGACCCTTCTAAGCCTTGAGTACGCCGTCATGTTCCATAATTTGGCGGTGTTCCTGTAAAAAAGGGTTAGCTCAGACGATCTCTCTTTGTAACAACCAGTGCCGCCATATCTAGGACCATGACTTACAGTATTTCATAACCTACGAAGCGTGAGCTGAGGACGCAACTAGGACAACTCGCTTAGACGAAGAAGACTTCTTATATTAAAAAGCTTATACAGAATTCCCCGTCAATACCACAAGAAAAATGAAAGTTAAGGATTTGAACAGTAAGCAATATTAACGATCTTTCAGACTTCATTGTATAATGTATTTCCCTTAGTTACAACGCCGAATATCGTTTCTCGAACAATGAGCGCAAATAAAAATAAAAACTGCCAAGAGTAAATCGGTTTCCAAACAAATAATTCATAACTTAACTTTTATGTTGGGACTAACAGTAGTGGGTGGGTGCCGGCCGGCAATCATGATCATTTTGTGTAGGTTACATTGTCAATCGATCATGTTCACCCTGGTGTCAGAGTTATGCGAAACCGTCTCTGACGTGGTTCCTTTAACGCCCAGCAGATGACAGCCTAGACTAACGGCAATAGTTTGCATGAAGCTGGTGGCGGAAACGTAAAATAATTTGGTAAGTGCTTGTTACTTTTATTCATTACTAGCTGGGACCGCGGCTTCGCCCGCGTGGAATTCCGTTTGTGTCACAGAAAAAAGTAGCCTATGTCACTCTCCAGGTCTCCAACTATCTCCACACAAAAAATCCGTTGCTCCGTTTTAACTTGAAAGAAGGACAAACAAACAAACGCACTTTTACATTTATAATATTATATATTATTAGTATTGATCTTTTTACTGACTGACTTTTTTACCTATATGCGAATATAACATTGTTTCAGAATTCGAAATTAGACTAATTTCGTAGTAAATGTGGAAACCTAGATTTTAAAATCAATGTTCTAATGAAATCTTTCGGAATCATAAAAACAAGTAAGTAGGTATTTTAAAATTATTCAACCAACTTTCAAAAGGAGTTACATTAAAATGATTAGGATTTTTGAATATTTTAATGATATCGAACGCTAGGAACCTGAAGTCAACCATCTACATATGAAAGATAGAGAGATAAAATCTTTATTCACTATCGTATCTATCTACCTTGGTCATAATATACTTTTAAAAAATATCCCACAGTATTTAAGCTATTCTTAAATCTACTAAAAATCCATACATTATAAATGCGAAAGTCTATCTCTCTGACTGTCTGTCACGCATTCACGGCCAAACCGCTGAACGGATTTTGATGAAATTTGGTAAGAATATAGTTGAAGTCCCGAAGTCAAACATAGGCTACTTTTTGACGCAGGCGGGAAAATGCTAGTACTCAAATAAATCATTAAAACCGGTCAAGTTGTTTTGGAGTACTTTGATAACAAATACTGGTATACATACCGTCGGGCATACGAGAAGCCCTGCGAATACAAAACAATAACGCATTCAGGGTAATGTTGGGGCTGTCTCGACGATGTAGTGCATCGGGCATGTTCGCAGAGGCGCTTCAAGCCGTGATTCGTAAACGGTGTGCCTCCATGTACAGACGTCTGCGTGACAGTCCCAATAGCACCCTTAGAGTGATTGCTGACAGGTGGAGCAGCCCTAATGCACTAGAACAACTTGCATTGGAAATAGGGCTGCCTCACTCGTCTAGCCAGTTATTGTAAGTGTCATTATTTTAAATTCTCCCACATGTACTAACCGTAGTTTTAAGGACATTGTTATTAACAATTGGATAATCAACTGATAATAAAGAAAATATATTTATTAATTATTTGTTTCTTTATGCAAGATTTTTATAACCATATCAATACTTCTATACTAATATGATGAGCGCGAAAGTCTATCTGTCTGTCTGTTGCTTTCACGGCTAAACTGCTGAACGGATTTTGACGAAATTTGGTGTGTATATAGTTAAGGAATCTGGATCAAAAATACGCTACTTTTAAAAGCAATCGGAGCTGCGGGAAACAGCTAGTATCAAATAAACTGCTCTTAATTCCTAAAAGATTTTAACCGCAGTAAAATGTGTTATTTATCACCGAGTCCTTTAATATATAAAATGTTTTAACAGACTACATTTTGAAATAAAGTGGGTTTTGGGATAAACAAGGGCTGTTTTGTGAAGCTAAAAGGCTTTGTGGTCATATGTTTCAATTATTTGGTAAATTTTAAGAGAGATTTTTTTTGGATTTCGTGATTAAATTTGTAACTATCGTAATTCATTTCTAGAAATTTCTGAATGTTTAAATAATACTAGCTGCTTGCCAAGGTGTTACACTGATAGTAAAATTTAAAAATATATTTATTTCTCTCTAACACAGTACCTACAAAACAGTAAGTTATTAATGAAATCCTGATGTGGGTAAGATTGAAAACTGTTGTAAGTTAGGTCTGCATCATAGTTCACCAGTGTACTGATATTGTCAAAAGTGACATTGAAAATTCCTCAATATTGTTTTATTTGCGAGAACTAGAACAGCCGAGCGGCTGTTCTTCGGAGCGCGATTCAGTTGTTGCCAGCTATTTTCCTGATATCGGCGACCCACCTAGCAGCAGAAAGTGTTGAACTGTCATATTTTGCGTCCAACTAGATAACTACAGATATGAAACTGTTTATATAGGATCCTGCATCATATAAGATCGAAGGTTAATAAGAAGGGTTATTCAACTGTAAGTCTAACTTCTCAATACACTTTCAATCCTCGAGTCACGTTCGAAACAATATCCGGCTTGTACTGACATGGGATATACTCAACAAATGGAACTCAACTTGCGGAGATACAACACTCGTATGAATAGGTAAATAAATATATAAGCAAGAGGTCACTGGCACTTACAATATGAACGATGTCTGACTAGGTACAATACAAAACGCTTTATTGCAACAAAAAGGAAAACAATATTGCATATTAACAAATACAGTACCCTTACTGTACCTTTCTTACCTAATCCGCCTTTGTCCCTACAAAGGCGGATTTATCGCCTAGTAATCAAAATTCCAGAAGCTACGGTTCTGAAGTGGAGATATCACGGGGGATATACGGAAATGGGAATGGAGTCGTGGCTTCAATCATACTTTACAAGTTAGTTTTAGTTTGGTTTGGACATCACAGTATAGTCTCACCTTGACCATGAACTCGCAAAGAAGAGGAAGGGTCACCTGATCGTCTAATTATAGACATGGTTGGTCCTGGTTGCAATTCTTAAAAAAAACCACATCGGGATAGAATAGAATAAAATTTATTGAAACGTTTATCAATATACTCGTAAAAATGATTTACAAAAATGATTGACAAAGTACAATATATGCATGACAGACGTCTCAATAGGCGGCGGCTCAGTATTACGCTAGACATAGCAGCATGACTAGCACTGGTTTTCAGCCGCCGCCTTCTGAGGAGTCACGGTGCCCCAACATATTAGGTGCGCGCACCAAAAAATCCCTTAATCTATGGATAGGCGATCTTAACTAATAATACGAGTAACATTACAAGAACTAAAATAGGTACATAGTTTTTTACTTTTAGTTTGTAGGATAGGATACAGAAAGGGATAAGCAAATGTTTTAAGGCTTTCTACCACTAGCACAAACAAAACTCCAAACATCTCAGACAACCAGTTAGGTACATCATCCACTCAATCCCGCGCCGCTTGCGATAGCCAGTCGCGGTACTACATAGTAGGTACCTACGTATAGCGCGGCGCGGACTCGCGGCACGTGTTGTGATTGACAGCTGTCACCTAATCCGCTATAGTCCTTGGCGGTTGCCACTATGCTATATAACTATGGTTATAGTTTTTCTTTCATTTGTGGAGTGGTACTTGTTTGAGTGTGAGTTGGTTGCATGGATGGTTGATTGGTGTTGTAATGTTTTAATTTGTGATTGTGTCATAAATAAATAATCATTGAGAATTTAATTTACGACGACACAAAATTATCATAATAAAATATTACGATGTTAGTGCTGAGAGGAGACCAATGTACTCATCCCTCAAGAGAAAAAAAAGAAGCAAACTCTGATCCAATCCACAAACAACTTGAAACTAAATAAATTAATAATTATTACACAAATGCAGTGACAATTTTTTCAGAGAACGTTATAAAAAAAACAATAAGCGAAGAAAATACAAAACCCATTATGTATTTAAAATTGCATCACAAAGGCCACGTCAGCATATGTCAATGTGACATGTTATTCAAGTTGACCGACCCATGCTCCATCTATTTTCTGCATGCGTGGCAGTGCCGATGCAATGACATTTACAAATTGGTTAAAGTTAATATAGTATTACCACACAACACAGTCGAGCAAGAGAGTGGTCTCAAGTGGTCGAATCAACCACGCTCACAACAATCCCGTTGGACAAGCCGCCATGCCCGCTTTATGCATAACCAAGGTAGGTCAGAATGGATCATGTATCTATTTGTTGCTTTAAAAATGTTCTTTGACCTGTATCCTAAATGACCAAAATGATTTCATGGCACGCAACGGTGGTGGCAGATTGTTCCAACAAGATGTGGCGGCATAGTTGAAACTGCCTCTAAAGGCCGCACCGTGACGTGGTGACATAAGATACAGGAGACAAGAAGTGCGAACAGCTCTATTATTGTGATTACGCCACCAACTAAGCTTTTCAAACAGGTAGAGAGGTTGTTTAGATTTAACCACTCCAAACAGTAAGCATACTAAATGAAATTTTCTGCGAGCAGCCATCTTCATAAGGTTAGCCTTGTTAATGTAGGGAGTGACATGGGTACGAGGGGGAATGGGGTAGCAGAACCACATACACGCGTTCTAAACTTTCTGACACAGTTGCCTTGTCCTGGCCAACAAACACGGACCATACACAAAGTAAGAGTAGTTTAGTGGAAATGATAATATCTTCCGGGTCGTCAACGTGCCCGTGATACTTCTGGTCAGGCGTCCATAAGCTGAAGTGACTGCTTACCATGCTTGTTTGCCTACTAAATCGTATAAAAAGGAAACGTTTACTATACAGATTAGGTAATATTCTTCTATACCGAATATAGTAAAACTTATTGCGACCTTAAAATCCCTTCTTTGAATTCCAAAAGACAATGATTAATGTCTGAATGCTTGGATGAAGCCTGAAGCTACTTCGAACAATGTCCGCGTCAACAACAAAGCATTCACCTGACAACAACAACAATAGTTCCAATTTAATAAGCTAATCGTTTCATAACTGGCATTACCCGCGCCTAGTGGAGTGGAAAATTATCTCGTCGAATTTGGTACGAGTATAATGAAAAACTTAGAACTTCATGAAAATAAAATTTGGATAAGTTTGTACTAATAACGCACAAATATATATTGTTTAATTGAAATTCAATGCATGTGTACGGTGCAGGCCATGGTGTTAGCCATAACACCATACATGAAGTATTGCTGTTGTAAGTTGATGATGGTGTGGGGATACAAAACCACGTCACATAGTAAACTGGTTTATTGCTCTTGATAAATGTCACATCTTGATACTTGGGTGTGACGGGTCGTTTCTCGACGGCTGCTCGATAGTATCTCAAATTGTTTTAATAATTGATTTAAAATGAAAAGTAAAAACAGCTGACACGCGACCTGCATGTATGCGGCCGCGTGCCGGCGAAATGTGCGAGGTAAGCTCGTACAGCATGAGTGTTATTTTTTAATCTATGACTGACTCAAAATCAGTTTGTTGAATGATAATATTTCTATTGATGATGATGATGATGATGATGACACTTAATACTTGTGTCAAATTATTTTTATTTGACATATGAGTCAAATGAAAATAATTTCAAAAATAACACTCCTGAACTTTTGACTGAAATATATTTTTATTCTTATAAGGAGGCAAGCAATCTTACGGCCCACCTATAGGAAGGGGTTACTGTTATAGACGCGTGGCACACTGGGAGTGTCACGATCTCATTACCGACCCTGAAGAAAACTTTCAAAGTAGCTACATTCAACAAAATTCCAAAAAAAAAAAAAAAAAAAAACAAATTTCAAAAAGATGATTCCGTGCTTCCGAACTCGCGTTAACCCGTTGGTCCCGGCTGCCATTTGGTAGACGTTAAAGGAACCGCGTCAGAGGCCGAGAGGCGATTCCGAACAACTCTGACACCAGGGTGTGCATGGACGATAGATAATGTAACCTACGAAATGACGATGATGACCACAAACAAAAAAAAAATACTCGTAATTGGACGTAGTTAAGCAGAAAGGACTCAACCCACACTTTGGGCAAAAATTAGTTAAGTATGCCATCGTACTTCTGGGGGTCGAATTTGAATGTAGTGAAAACCCTATTTTTAAAATGTACACGGAAACTATTTTTTTTTGTTATCTCGACTACACTTTATGAAGTATGAAGAACACGCAAAATTTATTTGCTAAACGAACTCAGTCCGCTTGAACTGTTTTTGGGTAATGCATTTCTATGAGTATGTACTTATGTCGAATAAACTAGAATAAACTCAAGCAGTTTGTATCCTTTCTGAGAATTAGTTTTGATTGTAAACATAATTTTATAAAATAACTGAAACGACTCAAACAGGTTTCTGTGTTATTGGTTTACTGAAACAAAATAGTTTTTTTTGTTTATCAGAAACGACTCAAAGCACCTGAGATATTTCGAAAAAAACTGTTTTGGATTACAGAGCATTTATTATAAAATACTCTATATGGACTCAGACAGGCTGAGTCGTTTGTAAGAAATATAAATAAAACCTTATATAAAAAATTGTAATTGAACTGAAACGACTTGAAACATATGTTTTATTATGATTATAAGTTTTATTCATTTTTTAAATTTAGTTGGAAAGACTCAAACTACTCATCTCCTTTCTGTTAATCAGGTAACGAGTTGTAAGGGTTTTGAAAAGCATGGATTCAATAGAATTATTATTACCTATACAAAGTGTTTTTGTTATAGTGGTAACATTTAGTTAGTAAATTACTGTCAAAAACTGGCAACTCCGCCATTTTCTCGGACACTGGCTGGCGAAACGCGTATTTTGTTTTAATTTGGTCTTTGTTTGTGAATAAAACAAGTGATTTAAGATACGGCGAATTGATCGAATTTTGTTTAGTGCCTTGGGACGTGGACTTAACGAAAACACAGAGTTTTTAGATGGTAAGTAATGTTTTCTTACCGAGCTATTTTTAACCTCAAAAGGTCTTTTCTTTTTTAGTATTAAGATACAGGTAAAGATTTCTTATCACTATTGTATATTTATCATAACTAGGTACAACCTAGTTTTAACGATCTGATGTAGCTAACCTATTAAAATGAACAGGACGAGACTTGGAAGAAATTTCTGTGGCGAAGACGCCGCCCGCGCCTCTGCTGGCGCCTGTAAAGGAGGACGTAGTTCCATCAGGTGAACACAGTACCCTGCTAGCGCCTGCAGGGAAGGACTTTGTTCCATCAGGTGAACACAGTACCCATTTTTTTAAAAATTTCATAGATTTCTAGTTAATATTTTTAGGGTTCCATACCCGAAAGGATTCTATTACCGTCTGTCTGTCACAAAGCTATATATATATAACTCTAAACCCTAATAGCTAGACATTTGTTACTACCATCGCTATAACAAGAAATGAAAATAATAAAATAAGTACCTATCGTTTCGAGATATTTACTGTGATTTTTTGTGTTTGCTAGTTTTTAAAAGCTACAATAATTAAATTGTCTACAAATGTTAAATATGTTTAAAGTTCGATATTAATATGAAATATTTTTTCCAGCTCTAAACTGACATTGACATGACCATCAACCGACATACTGAGTATATAGAGATATAGGTGCATATATACCTACCTGGGCACCTACGACAACATTCACCTTTTATCTGCGTAAGAATTATATTAGTGACGTGTTAATATTGTTTTTTTGCACGTCTTTGTAAGCATAATACACATTTTGGTTTGCGGTGTTCTAGATAAAAAAAAATTAATACTGATTATTTTCCGATAAAAATGCATGGGCTAGCAGTAAGGGTATTGGTATATCGATGTTTGTGGCATTTTTCTATGCTAATTGCTTTTGCCATGCCAAATTTTTTTACAAATTACTAACCTCCCACTTCATGTTTAACTGGCACTTATAACACTATTTACTAATTATGTTAATTCTAATATATTATATCACAATTTGTAGATGAAAATATCCCAGAGGCTCTTTCAGGATTTGATGCAAATACATCCATAGACATCAACTGCGAAGGTACTTTAAAGAAATTGACTAAGGCATTAATAAAAAACTTATTTTTATTACAGAGCTAAGAGATTGGTGCTCTTTTATTTATTTCAGATAATGGATTTCAAGATATTAGTAATTATTTGTGCTCTCCATCTACTTTGGCTGTAATTACACTTAATGAAATAGTGGGTTCAGGTATACATTTTAAACACTACATAACGTAATATAGTAGTTGGCGTAATTTATGTAAGAAGTGTACTTTAATTTATCTCCCTGTCTACTATATTTTATCAACTAGATGTGGAGTCTCCAGCTACTCCTGTGTACTCGCCACTGACTCCGCTCGTGATTACACGAAAAGCAATAGCGGAAACAAGTAAGTCAGACAATACTATCCTATTTTTATAAAACCAAACATGTAACAAAATAATCCGATAATGATATTAATTACTATCACTCTTGTTCTTACCAGGTGAATCACCAGCTGCTCCTGCATTTTCTCCACTAACTCCTAATGTTACACGGAAAAAAGCTAAAAACAATTCACCAATACCACCCATGTCACCGAGTACATTAGAATTGTTTGAAACCCTTAGCCAAGATTTGTCTTCAGTTGAACACGAGTATATTGACTTGCCAAAAAGACACCAGAGTAATGTTGATAGTTATAGTGACTTAAAAAAAGATATAGACTATGACGACGATACAGATTCTGATTATGTACCTGACAGTGGAGAAGAAACTGATGATTCACATTCATCTGTAAAGCAAAAAAAAAGTAAAAGCTTTCAAGTTCCAGAGAGTGACTGTTCAGAGGGTGAAAGCATACAAGAGGGTTTAATTCAAACTCATGTTGCTATGGTGCACGATAATCAGGCTAGATTAGGCAGAAATACAATAATAAGACAAAATAAAATCCCGTTAATTGCTACAAATGCCATTTTCAATAACACAACGATTGATGAAATTTTTTCAATATGTCAAGCCTCTGATATTGAAGCTGTATGTTCCGAAGCTCAAACTGTTCATCCCGAACCGGAATCAGTTTCTCCTGTTACTGAAAACAATGACAAACTGCAACCTATTGGCCGTCCCAAACGTGGACGCAAAAGAAAACACCCAGAATATTGTCTCTCTGAGAAGAAAGATAGGAAATACATGAATTTACCATATCATGTCAAAGATAAACTTGTTAAATCGAAAGTATTCAATGATTTCTCTTGCACCTGCAAGCAACGCTGTTACTTAATTGTTTCAACAGAAAAACGAAAACAAGAGTTTTATAAATTTGTAACATTGGGGTCATACGAAGCTCAGCTGCTATATATTTTAAATCATGTTAAAGAATCTGAAAAAGCTCGATCATATACCACAACTAAAACCAAAACCGGTAAAAATAAACTCAGACAATACAGAATAAAATTATTATATTTCCGAGAATGTGGTTTGCAAAGATCGTTTTTGAAAAATTTTCAAATATCATCTAAAAGAGTTGATATATGTTTGGCCAAAAAGCGAACGGAGGAAACTTATAAGGACAATAGAGGTCAAAAACAGGGCGGTTGGAATAAGACCCCTGAAGAAGACATAGATTTTGTTAAAAACGTCATTAATTCCCTCCCAAAATACGAATCTCATTACAGAAGAGAACGAAACAATGGCACGCAATATTTAAAAATAGGTATGACTGTCCAAAAAGTTTACGACATCTATCTTACAGAATTCGAAAAAGTATACGGCAGCGATAAAAAACACGTCTCTTTTGGTACATTGAAGCGCATATTTTATAAGAATTTTAATCTCCGCTGTAAATCCTTGAAGAAGGATACATGCAAGAAATGCGATACATTAGCCCTTCAGATAAATAAGTGTTATGCACCAGAAGAAAAGGAACTACTAATTCAGCAAAGAGATATTCATCAAAAAAGAGCAGAAGATCTTCGTAATCAAATGTCTCAGGACTTGGCGCGTGCTAAAACAGATCCCAAATTTGAATGTGTTACCTATGATCTTGAAAAAACTTTACCTTTGCCCCGTATACCTACTAACATTGTATTTTATAAACGGCAGTTATGGGTTTATAATGCTGGAATCCACGTTGGCTCTAACGATCAAGGACGATGCAATGTCTGGGTTGAAGGAGAAGCTGGAAGAGGAGCCCAAGAAGTTGGCTCTTGTCTTGTTAATTTCATTAAAAATAATCTAAGGGATGGCGTAGAAGATTTAGTCCTTTGGAGCGACTCCTGCGGGGGACAAAATAGAAATATCAAAATAGTCCTAATGTTAAAAACTTTACTTAATAACCACCCACAACTTAAAACGATAACTTTTAGATATTTAGAGACTGGCCATTCCTTCTTACCAAATGACACTGATTTCAGCAAGATTGAATGTGAGCTTAAGCATCACGAGAGAATTTATACAGCAGAAAAATATATGAATGTTATGAAAATTTCTAAAAAGAAAAATACCCTTATAGTTACAAGAATGAAAACACAAGACTTTTTAAGTACAAAAAAAATAGAAAAAAAGATTGTTAACCGCAAAATAGACACGAATAAAGACAAAATATCCTGGTTAAAAACAAAAAAAATTATATTGAAAAAAGAAGATCAATACTTTATTACGATGTTATCAGAAAATGGAGATGTGCAAAGACTGGATTTGTCGAAACGAATCAAAGGGGTTTTAATCAAATTTACCGAAGAAGATTTCGAAGTTCTTTGGCCCCAGGGAAAAGCCATTCCTCAAGCAAAGTTGGATGATCTCAGATCCATGTTTAATTTAATACCTGAAGACTGTCATACATTTTATAAAAACCTTATGGGAAGCAGCAATATAAACGAGGATGTTGATGGATACGGGCAAACTCTTGACTTTGACTTGGAGGAGGATGACAGAAATTGATAGGCGCATTCATTTTTGCGCCGAGATCATTATTATTATTTTTATTTTTATAATGGCATTTTTACATAAATTTGCTAGCTTTATATTTAAGTTCAATAAATATATCACTTTTTAATTTACTTATTTTGTTTTTTTTTCATTAATTATTTTCTGGTCAAAGGGTAGTTTTGAGTCCATTTTGAGAAACTAAAAAATAATACCTGTCTTCGCATACTTATGTTTAATTGTAAGGACTCAACCCACATTTCACTTAAAATCTCGAAATCACTTACAGAATATAATCACTATATTTGCTGGACAAATAAAATATACACTATTCTTTTAATAAAGGGACGAACATTTAAAAAAAGTTATATCATCTTGGAGAAATTACAGCTCAAACTTCAAACGCCCATAACTCGAAAGTGACTTTGTGTGGATTGAGTCCTTTCTGCTTAACTACGTCCGTATAACAACATAACTTTTAACCCTTTTGATGCAAACCTTACGATACTCGTAGTGAATAATTAAATATTAATTGTTATAAAATTCTGGCAGCGGTAGGTTCAATGGGATGTATTTGATGGTTGGTTGTTGAAGATACCAGAACAGGGTCAAAGCTGACGTGATGCTCTTGGTGTTGCGGGCGTACATGGGCTGCCGTGACCACCTACCATTAGATGGGCCGTATGCCTTTTTGCCTACTTAATTGTATGAATACAAGAGAGGACCATTACCTTTTTTGAAAAACTGACACTTGGTTCTGCAATCCTCGTCTCTTTACTAGCTGATGCCAATAATAGAAATAGAAGAGATCCTACTACATTGCTATTGCCAAAGTGCAAAACGAGGCTCATGAGTAATAGTATCTATAGCATGGCACCAAAAGTGTATAATAAACTGCCTCGGAATTTGAAAGAATTACCACTAAACAAATTTAAAGCTCATCTGAAAGAGTTGTTGGTAACCAAATGTTATTATGACTTGCATGAATTATTTTCTGACAAAATGTTGATTGCGACTTTAAAGGACAGCTGATCTGATGTTTGCAAGGTTAACTCGCATTTATTTTCTGGTTTTGTATTGTTTTGCATGATTATGCATGACACCACTGACTTCACTTTTGTATGCCTTGTAGGCTAAACGTGTATGTGCTTAATATTTTCAATGTACCATCTTGAATTCAACATGTTTACAAAAGAATAAATGATTATTGATTGATTATTAATTATTACAGTATCAATCTAATTTACCCTAAGAAATACATGAAAAAGAAATCGAATAGGTAAACTAAAAAATAACTTATCGAAAATCTGTTATTATTACTAATAAAAAAGAAAATACGTGACGCAATGTCCTCAGAACGAAACACATTTAATATTTTCGAAGCAACTGCATCTGCACTTAGCAAATTGCATAAGTTTTCTTTGTAGGAAAGCGTGAACATGCACATTTCAATTATAATGCTCAACGTATGTGAGGAAACTACATTTGAAATGATATTTAAAAACTTCTCTATGCCGACACTTTTAACTATAAACGAGGGCCATTAATTTATTTATGTACACAAAATAAACAGGAGTAGGTATTGAATTTAAATTAGACAAAGGTGTTACTTATTTAATACTAGCTGTTTCCCACAGCTCCACCTGTTTGATGTTTGACCCTGGGTCTTTAACTATATCCATACCAAATTTCATTAAAATCCGTTCAGCGGTTTGGCCGACAGACAGACAGACTTTCGCATTTATAATATTAGTATGGATAAAATCTGTTACAGTAGACGCGTGACTTCCAAAGTAGCTAGTAGTGAGAGGAGAGGTCATTAATAAAGGCAGACAGGCGTGTGCATAAAATAAATACAAATGTTGAATAAGTCTCAATGGCTACTCTATTTAACCGAGGAAATCCCCTGAGCTGCTTTTGGGCTTGATCGAGCCCAACATTTTTCTGCGCTACTGTGGTTCTGGGCTCGATTGACCCCAACCGTTTTCGCTTAAAAAGTTAATATTTACACGACACTGAGTAACTCTAGGTGTCTACGGCTTTTTCTCGGCTTACTACGATCCTGTCACTATCGATCAAAAATAATTCCATTGCCGTCCACGGCCGAAAAAAATTTTAAATACGAATTTGAAGTTGAGCTTGACAGGTCAAATTTTTTGCTCGTCACACAGTACGGGAAAGTGCCTGGCTGGTGAAGTTATTCTTTATTAAAACTAATGAAATGTTTTGAGAAAATGCCTAAATAAGTCTATTTTAATATAAAATACAAACATAATTGATCGCTTGATGTTTTCATGTGTCAATTCCAAAAAACATTTTTTCATCTATACTAATATTATAAAGCTGAAGAGTTTGTTTGTTTGAACGCGCTAATCTCAGGAACTGCTGGTTCGAATTGAAAAATTATTTTTGTGTTGGATAGATCATTTATCGAGTAAGGCTTTAGGCTATATAACATCACATTGCGACTAATAGGAGCGAAGAAACAGCCGAAAATGTGGAAAAAACGGGGAAAATTATTCATCTTTGAGGGCTTCCGTTGCGTGCGCTGCGAAAACCGTTCGAGATACCCAAAAAATATGTATGAAAGAATTATTCCTTTTTAAATTGTCTAAAAAAATGTCCGCGACAGTATATGTCTATCTTTTAAGATTAACTTACAATAACAGTTTTTATGATAATCAAATTTGGTCGAAATTAATGCATTATTACAAATTATTTGTCAGAGTTGTATCAACATAATAATATTAATCTTTATCCAAATAAATGTGTTATTGATTCTGCCACAAGAAAATAAAACTAAAAATATAATTTACGCAGAAGTACTTTAAAATATATTCTTTTTAAAATTACTTTAAAATATATTCTATTAATTTTCCACGCGGGCGAAGCCGCGGGCACAGCTAATAAATTATAAAATTCATTTTTTTCTGTGCTATTTTGGCTATTTATATTACTAATTTAATATTAAGCAATAAAAAAAAACAAGAAACCACGATAATTCAATCCATCTTTCATGATTTCAAAAAAAGAACGCGCGGTCGGAGGATCGCGTCCTTGTCTAACTTTACATCTTACGGGACGGCGCGGCGGTCGCGCGAAAATATGCGTCGCAAACGGTTTTTATGGGAGTAGTCCACTTTAATATATCTTTGGTTTGTATTTTTTTCGACAGTACGTTCCTTTCCAAGCAATACTGAATTATTATTTTTTGGATTCGTGTAGTAGTTTTTATACTGACCTTGGGTAAAGATCGGTCGAGTCGACCATAAAAAACGACGGAGGTCCATTGTTTGTCAGTTTTTTCAAAATTTGAACATTCTGAGAACTTATTAATGCTTGTTATCTATTCTAAGATAGCTAAGCTTCAATAAAATATGTGTATTCATTGCTTTTAACGAAATTTGTAAAACAAAGTCTTGATGTAAAATATATCTTTTTTTCGTATGAAAATCCGCGCATTTCGAAATTGCAATTTATTTTTCATTCAAAAGTTTACTGTAGCAGGATAGTTTTCTTTGTTTTAATTACAGAACTAGATAGATGCAGATAGATTATAAAAAAATAAGGCGTATGTATGGTACAACTTTTATTTAAAAAATCATTGTATTTGTGCAAAATTACGGGGACAAAAAAAAAATTTTCCTTCCACCCGTTACTACAAAAGAACCACTTATTATATCGTTATCCAAACAATTTCGTCGTTAAGGTCGATTATCTGTGAACAAAAATAATTTTTACGTGTTATTGTAAACCTACACACGAGTTGTAAACAACGCTATAATTAAAACACTTGTAACGCGCGCGCGCAGGCGCGGGTTTCTCAGCACGGCAGCGCAGCGGTGGCGGGAGGCCCAAAGCAGGTGAAGGGAGTCACCAAACTCGCCAATAGCACTTCTTGTATTCTTAATCCATACTAATAATATTATAAATGCGAGTCTGCCTGTCTGTCTGTCTGTTTGTCTGTTTGTTTCACGGCCAAACCGCTGAACGGATTTTGATGAAATTTGGTATGAATATAGTTGAAAACCCGGGGTCAAACATAGGCTACTTTTAGACGCAGGAGGAGCTGCAGGAAATGAATATGAAAACGTCAACAAAAAAAAAAACTAGGTGAATTTTTACGGAAGATAAATATGTTTATCTTCCGAGCGTCCAATATTTTAATATCTCGGGTTTCTGCATGGCGTAACATTAAATTCGAGATAACCGGACCCGCAAAGGTGCTACCATAGACTAACTTATGAATAGATACAATTAAATTAAAGCGTTTTTTTAACTGTCTGTGATCCAGTGGTTAATGCGTCTGCCTTTGACCCAGTGGTCGCAGGTTTGATTCCCACTGTAACCATACTTTATTTAGTTGTATCCAGTTTTGTGAGGACATTGCAGGCTTGGATCACCTGATTGTTTGATAGTAAAGATGATTTTGTGCTTCGAAAGGCACGTTAGCTTGTCGCGGGCTCCCCTGCTCGGCTGTCCCTGCATGAGACTAATATATGAGGGCCCTGCCACACGAAGTAGATGATAGAGGTGCTGGTGGTATCTTCGGTGAAAATGCACAAATCCGAGACTTCACAGAACTATATTTATTTGATTACTGATTTCTACACATATATCAATAAAACTGAAGTTGGGTAGGTACTTAAAATAAAAAATACACAAAACAGAAATGAAGCTCGTGCTCTTTCAAGATGAATATGGAAAGTGATGAGATGACGTGAAAACCATTTGAATTAAAAAAAAATGATTCGAAATACGAAATGATTTTTAAATGAAAATGTGGTGTAGGATGATTATGAAATGAAAAGGTATGGAGAAATGAGGAATGAGACTGCCATTAAGTGGTCGTTAAAGAACATAATGATCCTATTGGTCTGGTTTCCCTTTTAATAAAGGTTACGAAGGTCAGCCGGTAGTCGCTTCAATGGAATAACCAGTACTGCAAAATCTCTCTAGGCTCCGAAGCGTAAGCTGACGACGCGACTAGGAATACAAGCTAGAATGAAAAATAATACTGTTACAGGGTTTTTGTCCCAAAACCACACGGCATTGGTATAGGTTTTTCCTCGTCTTAATTTCCTCCTCCATAAATCAGATTCGGTATCTGTAATGCTGTAGGTAGATTGTCACACCAGTCGGAGAGAGGTACACTCCATCGAAATTCATTCGTTCATGTCGAGTGGGTTACATGGTCAATCGGGACTGGTAATGTACTCCCTGGTGTAGGAGATTTTTGGAACCGCTTTTCGGTCATTCACATGGTTAATGACCACCAAATGCCAGCCGGTACCAACGGCTTAACGTGCCTACCGAAGCACGGAATCTTAATTATTATCAGACGATAGGTAATATAAACTAGAAATAAAAACCTGTCAAGTTCGAGTCGGACTCGCGCACGAAGGGTTCCGTACCATTATCCACAAAATCGCAATAAAATCGTATCTGTAACATCAATACATCATTTGTGATAGTTTCAACTGTTTAACTATTACGGTTCATGAGATACAGCCTGGTGACAGATGGACCGACGGACAATACGAGATATTACAGAATTTATACTATCTATATACTCGAGATATTCGTCGTACTTAATATAATTTTTTTTCTTTTTGAAGCGCATAACCGCTTACATCAAACAGGGGAACTAATTATTTTGTAAAGACAATGAAATCCCATGGTAATAATGGGTACGGAACTCTAAAAAGTAATATTAAACAATAAAAAAAATTACAACAAAAAAAACTGTTTTTGTAATACGTGGGGCGCACTATAAGTTTCCGGAATGAATATGAAAAAATACTATTAAAGGTACAAAATTAATTTATTGTTTTTCAAAATAATCTCCCTTGGCGTCTATGCACTTTTTCATTCGATGAAACCAGTTTTGAAAACTTTTGTGCCACTCCTCTGTGGTGACCTCTGAAACGTGTTTTTCATACTCCTCGACAGCCTCTTCTGGTGATGAAAATCGTTGACCGCGTAATTGGTTCTTAATTTTTGGGAACAGAAAAAAGTCACAAGGTGCCAGGTCGGGACTGTATGCAGGATGACTCATGAGTTCTACATTTTTCGCCTTCAAAAAGTCGTTTGTCTGTCTGGCCGTGTGAGAACTAGCATTGTCGTGGTGCAGGATGATACGGCGTTTACGGTTATTTTTACGGAGTTCGTCAATAACTTCCGGCAAACAAATGGTCGTGTACCAGTCACTATTCACTGTACGACGATTCTCTAAAGCAACAGTAGCCACGTGTCCAGTTTTATTAAAAAAAGAAGCAATCATCCGCTTAGATGCACTTTTCACGTGCGCCACTTTGGTTGGTTTCGGCTCATCTTGAAAGACCCATACGCTCGATTGCTGCTTTGTTTTGGGATCGTAGGAATAAATCCATGTTTCGTCCTTTACCTTCGTTGAATCTGGTAAGCATGGCACTGCACCAAGTGACGCGGTCCGTTTTTTGAGCCTCGGTCAAGTTGTGTGGGATCCACCGCGAGCACAGCTTTCTCACACCCAAATGTTTGTGTAGGATTAATTGTATTTGACTCATGCCTATTTCTAAGGATGCGCGAATTTCATGGTAGGTCACATGCCTGTCTGTTTCAATCATACGGCGCACAACATTGATGTTTTTGTTGGTCACAGCGGTGGACGGCCGACCATCGCGAGATTCGTCACTGAGATTGATACGACCACGCTTGAATTCTGCAAACCAGCTGTAAACAGTTGTCTTGCATGGTGCTTCATTGTCAAAAGCTGTTTCAAGCCGAGCGATGCTCTGTTGAGCTGTCAAATTACACTTAAAATCGTAGAAAATCATACTACGAAAATTTTCCCGAGTTAAATCCATGTTGATGCAGACACACAATTTTTTAAATGGCGCCACAAGGTAAAAACAAAAGACAGTCAGATGAAACAAACTGTATTCTACAGCCAAAGAGTTCTATTTTCAAATGTTGCAATAAATTTTTAAATATTGTTTATGTAAGTGGCCAGTTCCGGAAACTTACAGTGCGCCCTATGTAACCGCGATTTGAACTCAGAATCTTTCTTTAAAGACCGAGCTTCTTACGGCCACGCCAATTCCATCTCAGCCAACTTAACGGAATTACTGTTTATATGAACGGAACCCTAAAAACTAAACAAAGTATGCTTCTCATGGGAATCGAACCCACGACCTTGGGATATTGGAGGCATTTAGTCAGTTAGATCTATGACCTATGTATGTCTATGGGTGCGGCCACGCAGCCATCTTACCGCGGGCTCGTTTGATAGACGTATGTATTTGAGCAATTTTCTTTATGGCCGTAAAAAGGTATCTTTATTGAGTACAATTTTCCTTTTATATATTTTTTTAATATTTCCCTATCTGTTGCTTGTGAGTTATATTTAATAGGAAAACGTGTTTACTAGGTAGTAATGTGAACTTGAACTTAAGCTTGGTGCAAAGTCCTCAACAAATTGACATATCATTATATATTCTGTTTTTACATTTGACATTTTTTATTATTATTTTTATTCAGTTTTTATTTAATGAAATCACAATAAAATATTGTGCAAAATGTTGACAAACGTGAATTCGTTCATTTAACTAGTTAATAATGGAAAGTTTTTTTTCTTATTTGTAAATTGACGTTTTGAAGAAAATGCTGCAGTGGAGTTTGTGACGCCGCTTCGTCTCCACTTGCGCTTTAGAAGTGGTGGTAAACTTAATATAAGTAAATTGACGTCAATAAGTGATATTTATATCCTATATTGAAAATAAACGATTTCATTTCATTTCACGTAATTAACAGGAAGTTGTACATTATGTGGGTAATATCCACACCACCATTTTTATTGTTATCTAGTTTACAGCAAGCGAAGGATTATGCTGGGTGTAGGTATCCCTTAAATTCTTTCATCTCTATTTCACTCTAAGTCGTTACTTTTACTGCCATATATCAAAAAGTGCAAGCGTCAAAGTTTCCAAGGCTAGGCCCATTGCTAGCCATATATCAAGCATGTTCTTCATGTCAATACAAAGCCTATATAAATCTTCGGAAGACCCGTAATCCCGTACTGGTCGAAACGTGTTATTAGTGTGGTGACCAGGACGTAGGGATTATAGGGAATTCCCCTTTAATCCTACATCCTAGAATAATTGTCTATCCTGAATTCTATCGATCACCATTGTTACAAATCAAAATCGGATTTTGATGCCAAAAAGTGTATTTTCACTTTTTTTCTTCCTAACCTATCGATCAGCTTTGATCATATACCTGTACAATTTCGGGGTTTTTAGAATAAATTACATTTAAAATGTTTAAAAAAATCATCAGTCGAATGCTTATTAGTTTCAATGTAAGGGTACGCTGTAAGTCATGGTCCTAGATTTGGCGGCACTGTATTACAAAACAGCGGCTGCCGTGTGACCTCCGTTACCCTGTTTACCTGGAAACTGGACCAACAGGAACATGATCCGAGGTTAGTAGCCAACACTGTCAGATATTTTTCGGCTGCCTAAAGGCATCTGACACAGCCTAACGACTGCCATCTATCGATAACAACCGGGACCAACGGTCCGTGCCTTCCGAAGCACGGAGGATTTCGAGATAGAAAATGCTACTAATTGGTAACAAATTCAATACTGGTCGCATCTCGCCGTCACTGAACACGCTACATACTTTCTCTTCTAGTTTCACTAAATGTGTAAGTCTAGTTTTACCCATCACACTTGGAAAAAGTGATTTTCATTTGTTTACCCACAAATAAACCAAAATATTTCCGTTCTCAATTTGCAATATCGTCGCCGATAAAAATGTTATTGTATACCGTTAGCGGATCGGGAATCGGGAATTCGGGACCCATATTTTGTGCCCTTCCCGATGTCCGTTATTCAAATATGATAGATTGGCGCAACTTTCTTAGCATTTTTTGGGTATTGGTCAGATAAGTTTAACATTATATATTTTGATTTTTTATGTTCATAATCTGCACTGTTAGGCGAAATTATTCTTTGTGTCTTCACTTTAATTTATTTATGAAGGATTGTACGCATAACTTTTTTTTATTAAAAAATTATGCCAACTACAATGACATGCCTTTGCGGGCATGGATATTCATAACGATACAAATACAATACAATTACACTTTATTGCACCAAAATAAAAACATCGCAAAACAAGAACACATGAAAATGAGGTACAAAAGCAGACTTATCGCTAGAGCTTTACTTTCAAGCAAGACCTTAGGTTGGTAGGAAATACGTTGAACAATGACATAACACATTTTAAATAGATAACGATCGTGCATGTCAAGCGACGCCGATCGTTGCCACACTTAGTTTGGTCGCACTGGCATTTGAATCTAAAAATATTGGATTATTAGTTTTATTTTATTTTATTGGTCCTCCTTTTCATCATCATCATCTTAGCGCCTTCCCGGTTGCATCCTCAGCTGTTGGCTTCGGACTTGGAAACCCAGGGTCCGCTTTCCTACTTTTACGTCTCCACTTCGCCCGGTCTTCAGCATCCCTGACAGATAGTCCGTTAGCACGCATATCCTGCTTTACGACATCAAGCCAGATATTTTTGGGCGCTCCCCTTCTACCAGGCCCCGGCGGAGGCGGCACGGCCAGACACTTGTTCCCAACGTATGTTGCCGGTTTACGCAAGACAATCGCATGTGACTTAATTATATTTTTGTCCTTCTTTTTCTACTCATTCTCTGTCCATGCTGTCACACTATGGAACTATCTACAACCACAATTTCTTCTTTCAAGAGCCGAATGAAGAAAGAACATCCAATTCCTTTGAACCGTAGCCCTACCAAAACATGTTCCCCGACTTCGGCTGACATAGGTAACGGAGTCAGTTCAGAGACTTCCATGTCATTGTTTACTGATACTGTATAAAATATAACATTTTGCAAATTATTATAAAGGGCTAAATCCTGGGTAGAAGGAGCACTGGGCGAAGGCGCCACTCCTGGCTGCGCGACTAGTTCGCTCATCCATAGTGAAAATCGCCATGATGTTGTCCAACCTTCGATTGGAGAGGAATACAAAGAAGAAGAATAAAAATTCAGGAATGAAAGAAAAGAGTTCTTATCCATACTAATCCATACTTAATATTATAATCCATACTTAATATTATAATCCATACTAATATTATAAATGCGAAAGTCTGTCTGTCTGTTATGCTTTCACGGCCAAACCGCTGAACGGATTTTGATGAGATTTGGTATGAATATAGTTGAAGACCCGTGGTCAAACATAGGTTACTTTTTGACGCAAGCGGAGCTGCAAGAAACGGCTAGTATCTATATACAGCTACACCATATATTACACAAACCGACGGAATAATTGATATTTACAACTGAAAATCACGTATATATTTGCACCCACAAGCCGCACAATTTCAACATGCCAAAACCCATAGTTAATTTTAACACAAATCAATTTTATCGATGCCAGCCGTTCCACACTACTGTTTTTATTTGCCAGATAACCACATCCGAAATTATGCTAACTATCCGCAATGCTAAATTGTTACAAAAGCGATTCGGTTTACGGTAGGATATTAAAATTTATTGATTTAAAAAAAAATATGTATATATTCACCATCATCATCATTTCAGCCGCAGTCAGTCCACTGCTAGATATAGGCCTCTCCTAATGATTTCCAAAATGACCGGTTGACAGCAGCCTGTATCCAGCGTCTGCCTGCGACTTTTTTCAGGTCGTCTGACCATCTGGTCGGTGGATGTCCAACGCTGCGCTTGCCGGTTCGTGATCGCCATTGGAAAACCTTTCTGTCATCGGTGCCATCGGTTCTCCGTCCAAACAAATGATGACAGACTTTCATTCCTGCTATAAATATAACTCTTCTGTATCGTATACTGAGCTCTCATGTGGATTGTTCGGAACTACTTGGTTCTATAAATATTTATGCTCCCCAAAGAAGGTTTAGACATATTAATGTATTCTCTATGCCTGTAGCGGTTACCAATTATCGCCAGAACGCTTTTCTCGGTCGAGCCTGTGAAGGATACAATAAGCTATCTCCTTGGTTAGACGTTGATATCCTTGGTGGCAAGGTTAGCTCTCTAAAGAAAGGTTTAAACTATTTATTCTTTTCCAACATGATTCCCTACACTCTTCTCTCAGCAATACACATCGCATCGTAACACTTATATGTACGTAGCTACAAGAATGTAGTCCTATAAAGGTTATCATTTGGCCAAATTGTCGGTTCAAAATTAGATTAAGATAATTCTATTAGTGGGGACTTCTAAATGACTTTTTAGAACAGTATAAATAGTCGATAGTCTTCCAAAAGTGAAAAATAAATAAAATAAAATAAAAATAACAGTTATACGCAAATGTTCACTTTCAGTCCATGGCGTATCTGTTAGTGTGTCCCAAATGCCCGGATTCCTGCACGTATGAGAATCTTTTAGCGGTCAACGATAGGGCGGTGACCGTGGCCACTTATTGGTCTGGCTGATTCTGACGAGTTAGCCATCTAGACTCGACAGAAAAAGTTGAGGTGCTATTTTTGAAAAAGAATTGGCTAGTCAACTAAAAAATAAATTGTGTATTTTATATAATTTATTGATAGAATAGACTATTTCGGAGATACAATATAAACGAAAAAATTCTTAAAATTATATTTATTATGTTATTTAATTTTAAAGATTTTATAGTGATGACGTCACGCAGCATAATGGCCATTTCGAACTGCAAGAAAGCAAAAATTACTAAGGTATTAAAAAATATGTATGTCAGTGTCAAATGTCAAAGTCAAGATGGACCGCGAGCCGCGAGTTGGTTTCTTGTTTGTTTACAATCGCCAAATATCTAGGTATCTACCCCATTTCTCGTATCTATTGCATATTGGCCTGTTTAATGAACTTTACTGCCGTCCCTTCATTCGTTGACATCTGATTTTTCAATAATTAGACACCGATTCTTCATTAAAATGTATGAATGAATGTAATGAAGATGTAGTTAGGTTATGTTTATTTGAACAGAGATGACATTTGACATGGGTGACAATTACGTGAAGCGCCTAATTAGCGCTACCAAACAAAAAATATTTATTCACTACCCTGTGCTACCAACCTAAAAAATTAAATGTGAATAGCCGGAAGTAATCCGGCTACGTCATACGTTAACTTTGCTAAAAAATGAAAGTCAAAGGGTTTTCTGCGATTTTCTTTAAAAAATACTTGCTTATATAAAGATCTGATTAATGTAATCTGTGCCTTAAGCCTATTCCTCGAAGTGGTTTACGAATTAGACATATTCATGGAAAAGTTTACTAGCCAATTGAACGATTTTCATTCGACATTTATGTCATAAATTAAAAAAAAAAAGGACTCCTGTACCTTAATATGAGATATTTCTGTTAATATGTTGTAGTAACTGGCGGAGAGTAAGCCAACTAAGAAATTCCACTTAACATCGTCGCTAGCGTTTGCGTTAATAAATTGTTATGGTAGACGTATTTACGGTAGCGCCTATTTACGACCTACACTTTCAGATGTTCAAGCTACCTAAAGGCATCTGACACAGACTAACGACTGCCATCTATCGATAACAAACGGAACCAATGGCATAACAATACTTCCGAAGCACAAATAAGCTCATGATAGAAAATGCCACTAATGGCGACCAATCAATCATGAGTCGCGTTTTGTCGTCGCTCGACACGCGCAATCAATTCATTTCAATTCGTTTATAGTCGCCATCTTTACGGATACGCACGTATATATGTTTGCAGATAAATACAACTCGTTTTAAAGGCTATGTATTATAACATGGACTGGTCAGTATCAACGCTTGATGGTCTCTCAGTGAACTTTTATTTTTATTGCCTTCATATGGCTAATAAATGGCACTAAAAGACGAGGGAGAAATGGCCACTAAAATAAGCAAGATAGGTTTTGTTTAAGGCCCAAGCGGTTGGCAATCACCAGATGCATCAATATTTTGAATAAATTAAATAAACCAATGTGCTGCTCTGAGATTAAATTATCAAAGAAACAACATTTACGTTTATTATTTCCTATTCTCTATTTTAATAGTTTCTTTAAATAATGTAAATTAAATGCAATTTTCACCACACTTTTTATTTTTACTTTGACAGGTTTTCTGTAGGCTGTCAATCCAATTCAAATCTCTTTACCTCTGGTATTGACTAAAAAGTATTTAAAGAAAGCATTATATACTCTTTTCTTTACATGTATTTTTAATTATTTCTATGTATTGAAAATGAAGAATGCCTTCGGGATCACAATAAAAATATTTTTACGTAAAAATCAAAGATTACGGAATATATAAACATACTGGACTATGGCAAATAGCATTATCTAGTGAATAACTCATACAAAGACCGTATATGTAAGCTCAAACACTCTACATCTGCTCTAGTCATCAAAATCGAATCTTCCTTTAGACGCTATGATGCCACAGACACACAGATACATAAACCCAATGACACGTCATACATTATAACACTTCTCTTTTTTTACAGGGTTTAAAAAAGCGCACACTGCGCTTAGACTATGCTGTAAATTCGTAAATATGAAACCAAAAATTTGCAGTACAGAAATAATCTGTTCCATTTCTTTCGTCATTTACTCCGATATGAAAAATGTGTGTATGATAAAACACATTCGAGTCTTTGCTTCGTGATTGAGTAATAAAAATACGAATATCCAGTTAGGTTTGCTTCCCTTGTTGCTTTTATATAAAGTGAGGTGAAATTTTATTCTAGAAATTATGCGCGCACGTTTCCTGATCGCACTAAGGATGAACTTGATCGTATTAAGAAATTTGAAGTCGAAATCGATAAAACATTTTCAATCTGACATTAAGATTCTATCCGCCGATAATTAGACTTAAATGGATAGATATTTTTTTTACATTACACTAACTACCCATTCCGACTTCGTCCTGACCTTCCTCGATAAATAAGCTATCTAACACTAACATATTTTTTTAAATCGGACCAGTAGTTCCCGAAATGAAAATCCGTAGTCTCTGCCTAATAGGAAAGTAAAGGCGTAATGGTATGTATGTAGTTCCTGAAATTAGCGCGTTCAAACAAACAAACGCACAAACTCTTCTGCTTTGTAATATTATAAGTATAAAATAGTATATAGATGACGATCTCAGTTTAAAGTTAGTTTAACGTTAGCAGTCCAAAGTTTATTTAAAAGTTGATTGGCAGTTAGTTATTGCTTTTAGCGTTAAGTTCACCTATCGTGCTACACAATTGTATTTTTTTAAATCAAATAGCAAATGAAACAAATCCAAGAAGCTAACAGGAAAGTACCTGTAAAATGATAGCATGGATCGCTGTGTATTGGGGCATTGAGACCGATAGGACAAAATCTAAACATATTCGGATTTCGTATGGAGATGAATCAAATTTGGATATCGCTTTTTGTGATCTGTTTTTGTATCGAATGTCAAATAACTTCAAGCTAACGCTTTGGAAAGTAAATGATAATTGTATCTGTGAAAAGAACGCATAAAATTATTAGCTACTAGCTGTTTCCCGCAGCTCCACCTGAGTCAAAAAGTAGCCTATATTTGACCCCGGGTCTTTAACTATATTCATACCAAATTTCATCAAAATCCGTTCAGCGGTTTGGCCGTGAAAGCGTAACAGACAGACAGACAGACTTTCGCATTTATAATATTAGTATGGAAGTATGGATTCTAATTTATTACGAGTAGGTTATTGAATTATTTACTCGTAAAGTGAAATTGTTGGCGTCAATATTACTACGCAATATTGTATTGTATCTTTTAATAAATTTAAATGAATTGAATAAAATTGTGGCGTCCTTATATTATATTTATTAATATTATTATATATCTCCGCTTGGGATTCACGGGTTGCCCCGGTCCTTTGTGAGGCTTGCGCGGGGATATAGATCCAACGCGTAGAGGCCCTTTGGAGAAGTTGATGTCATGTGGTGCTCCTGCCTAAACCCGTCCTCGGCTATATCAATAGATGACATTTCCGTGAACGGGTCTGGGCAAGAGGAGGGAACTATTGCTAATGAGTGAAAAGAATAAATGGGTTATGGTTATGAAGTTTAGATGGATTTAAACTGGGCTATTGCAATAGTGACTCGCCACTCAGTGAAAGGGCCTCTCAAATAGTCGCCGCGTCCAAACGCGATTGCCAACAACAGAGGGTCAAAATTTGAATGAGCGGCTAAGGGTACCGAGAGGTGCGGCTCCGGTTTCTCCATCGCGAGTTGCCTCGTGAGCAGGTTTTGTTATATTTATTATTATTAGTATTAAGTATTAACTATAATGTTATTTTCTGTGCATTAAAGTTATTACACACAAACAAACTAGTCAGACCATATCTCCGTCATATGAATTGTATCAAATATAACGAAAACGTATGTCCCGCTAGTCAATAGATTTTATGTACCTCTTTTCAGATGGCTATAAAAAACCGGTCAAGTGTTAGTCGGACTCGCGCAAGAAGGGTTCCGTATCATTATCTATTTAACAAAAAAATCACGTTTGTTGTTTCGGAACCCCTCAAATATTTAATTTATTCTGTTTTTATTATTTGTTGTTATAGCTGCAACAGAAATATATTACATCATCTGAGAAAATTTAAACTGTCTATCACGGCTCATGAGATACAGCCTTATGATGAATGGACAGCGGAATATCAGGAATAATCTCAGGAATTGGGTACACAACCCTAAAACTAGAACGTTTGGTATCCTTAATGATTTCTTTTGTATCTTTCATGCCATAGAGTTAAAGCATTTCAGTCACAAAAATATATAAAATAATAAGCCACTCTAAAAACATTAAGGCACTGAGTACAAGCACGTTTCGCCGACACAATGCTACCGCGAAACGTGTTAATTTCCCTCTAACAATGCCTGCAGATAGCATTCAAGGAGATAGCGACAAAATGCCTCTGAATGTGTACACTGCTTTTGTAAGCTCTTCACGGATGCTAGCTTGATGCTATCATTAGGCCCATCCGTTTTAATTTGTATGTACTGTATTTAAATTGTACTTACTTTTATGACGAGATGGGACGTGAAGCAGGAGGTATATTGTAAATTAAACTATTTTAATACGGTTTTTATCGCGTTTATTACTTATTTATTTACACCTGACGTTTTAAACACTTTACAGCGTTCATGGTCGCAGGCAGACTAAGTTAACATTTGTCTTTGATGTCATAAGATTACAAACTACCGCCTGAAATGTTTATTGGGAACTATTCCGATTCACGCAGTATTGGCTCACAGTATCTAAGGGTCTTGCAGCCTGCATCCGAGTTTGCGATTTTATTAAGTTAATGACTGGGTCCCAAGCTGGTGGTACCTGCCATCCATCCTCTCTATTGAAATTAGGATGTTTTTTAATTTCAATAGCTTCACGTAACATCCTTGGAATGAATCTGTTTTCCTTTGCAAGGACTTGAGGATTATCAAAACGCATATAGTGGTTGGGTTTGTCTAGAGCATGTTCACAGACTGCAGACTTGGTTGAGCGTCTATTTTTCATGTCAGCAATATGTTGTTATAAACGGGTATTAATGCTTCTCTTTGTTTATAAGAAATCATTAGGTATATTGTAATCACCAGGATTCTGAGAAAACACAACTTAAACGACAAATCTCTCTCATAATGTCTATTAAAACCCCAATTCTTTTTAAAAATTAAAAATAAATATTAACTTTTGTCATTTGTATGAACAGGGGGCTTACCATAATGTCTTATAGCAGTATTATTTTAATATTACTATCTGAATTCGTACCATGACGCGTAAAAAACAATATTACTTTAAGCTTGCATTTCCTAGCAGTTTTGATGACGTCACAGTAAATTGTTCATTCAATTTCGTACCATGAGCAGTATTTGACAGTTAGCAATGTTGTTTTTACGTCAAATTTAGCGATCTTGAAAAAGTTGGTCGGATGTGATGGAAACAAAACTTTTTTCATGTTGAGTGTGATTCTTTCAATGATCTTGTGTTACAAATAACAAGGTAAATTCTAACTTTGTGCAAAAAACCATTAGTGTGTGACTGTGTGTGTTGAATCTTTCATTATTATGTGTTAGATTTGTTTTGTGTTAGTTACGTGATGTTGTTTAAGTATACCTCGTCCGGCCATAAGTTCTGTTACAAATAAAAATGCATTTTTTATGAAGTAATGTAATATTACTAAAACTTATATGTACATATTTATTAGCCTCAGCAAAAAATAAAAACAATATTCTGTTCAAAGTGGTGGCCACTTTGAACAGAATATTGTTTTTATTTTTTGCTTTACTTTAGCTTTTAAAGGCCTTTAATCTGTCTGGCCATGAATCTATGGATTCACGCACTGTTGCCATGGGAAATTTCGCCATTGCTTGCTCCAGAGATTTTCTAAGAGACTCAATGTCGCCGTGTCGTTTAGACCAAGCCGTTAGACAGAAACCTAAAAATAAAAACATCTTAATTATTTTAGTAACTTAATATAAAAAAGTGGCAGTGGGCGGGGCACATAGCGCGGAGAACCGATGGCCGATGGGGCAGAAAGGTTCTCGAATGGCAACCACGTACCGGTAAGCGCAGCGTTGGACATCCACCGACCAGATGGTCAGATGACCTGAAAAAGGTCGCAGGTAAACGCTGGATGCAGACTGCTGCCAACCGATCATTTTGGAAATCATTGGGAGTGGCCTATGTCCAGCAGTGGACTGACTGCGGCTGAAATGATGATGATGAATGTAAAAAAATAATAATAGACATTTTACTATTTTTTCCACAAGACATGATAGGCTAGGCTAGCGACAATGCCGGCTCCTCTGTTACTGCTGGACCCTCGTTCAACAAAGGAAGGAGAAGAGTACGAGAACGCTGTCCCCATTCACAGTTCTCTCTCGAGAAAAACCTGTGAATCTGGACTCCGCATTTAACTTACTTGGAATTAGCCAAAGCTATTAATTAAAATATTTTTATCTAAACAAACTCAGTGCGAGACCTTTTGAGTGGCTGCGCGTGAACTGTCAGTTGTCTTTATAAAACGTAAAAAAATGTTCCGAATCTCATTTGCGTGCACAGCTTCGTTTGTAATCATAACCCAAATTTCATTTTTTATTTGTTGTAATTGAAATTTAATAATATAAATGTATTTTATATATTTTGAACACATAATCAACTTTAAAAACACATAATTCAATATATTATATTTAAAATTCAATATTTCGTAACGAGAGTCAAACGGAACACTGCGTAAAAGTGATGCAGCTATACGAATTATATAGAGGAGTCTCGCTCTCACAATCGCCAGGGAATAGACAAATCATTCGTTCTTTCACAACTCTAACCAGGAATACAACAATCTTGTTTTAAAAGTTCATGGTACGATTTGGAACAATATTATTTTAAGCTTAAAACAAGATGGGCGAAAACAATCATGGTTTTGTTAAAGTTTATGGTAAGCTGGCAGGTTGGAGAAAAGTTTCTTCGCATTTCTTAAGAAAATTCAAAACATTTTTTATAATAGTTTATTTACATTTAACTAAAGTATGTAGGTGACATTTTGTTCGATTACTTTTTGTTATCTTGTAGGTAGGGGCATGATCCTATTGCTATAGAAATTTTGAGGCTTCTGATCAAAATACCGCGACAAGTGGTTTTGGCCGTTCATTCTCACTAGTTCTACTCGTCAGTTCGATGATCGAACTAGTGAGAATTTATTTTCTCGTCTGTTCTACTGCCGTAATTATTTAAATAGAGGAAAATATTAAACAATAATAACAAATTAAAAAAGCTTCGATTTGTGAAAATCTGTTTATTGAGGCTAAAGCAAAAATAATTTATGAAAGAAAAGTTTTGTTTCTCTTAACTAACAATAATAAAAAAACTTGTGTTTTATAAAAAAATAAATCGGAAACGACAATATTACATTTAATTATGATTAGTCTTAGGTAAACAATCTAGTATTTAAAATATACAATAACAAATATAATATTTTTTGCAGTCTTACTTATCTCATTATGCAGAAAGAGAAATACACGTAAAAAAAGGTATTTTTTCTTTAAACTGTATACAAATTGAGTAGTGTACTTGTTGATTTATTTGATCAAATAAGATAATAATAAAATACTATATCAACGCATTTTTTCAAAAAAAATGCCCTACACTAATCTCTCCACAAGTTAATTGCATTTGAGCATCAATAATATAATCGTCTTTATACACATCAATTTTTCTCCTTTTACAACTTTGATTTGATGTTGAAGGTTTATGGTAAATATCACTTCGAAAAGAAGATAATGCAGAATCGTCTTTTAAAATATGCAATATTTGCAAAAGGTTTACGTGGCCTTTTGTAATCAGATTATTTATTTTGTGATGTTATCCTTCCACTGCATTATTTGTACGGTGCCGTTCGGCATAAACTGACCAAATTTTATAAAAATCGTCCTTCATCCAATAATTATCAAAGTAATTTTTAAATTACATCATAGACTCGCAATTTTTAATCATTCCATTTTGAATATACGCCCACCCTGAAGTGATTTCACTTGCGGGAAGCAATGCCAAGTTGGCGCATAGTGAAATTATTCTTTTGTTATGTTTGTCTTTACTTAAACCCAGGGATTTTGCCTTGCGCCACAAACTGTTAACGTAATGGTAGTAGCATCCTTTGACTGGAACTTTCATTTTCTGCAACGCTTTTATTGTGCCTTCTTCAAAATCTATTGTGACTTTCGTGGGTTTCCACTCTGGAATTTGGGATGCAATTAAATTAAACAAAATTGAATAAGCTTTTTTGGTCCTGTGACTCATGAAAGCATACACCAAAGAAATCACATTTGTGGTATTTGTGTCACTACCGATGTCCCCATGAATAGTGAAAAGTTGTTGGAAAGGGTTTGGACATGACTTAAAGGTCCCATCCATGAAAAAGTGTTTTATATTTTTCATAATTTTTCGAGCATCAGTTGAACAAAACACTAATATTCTCATTTTTTTATTATTAAAATCAGCGAGTAAGAAATCTGAAAAAGTACGGGGTACCTCAATTTCGTCAATAGCGTTTATGTTTGTTTTTTTACATGTGCTAACTTATTTCTCTTTCTATAAATACGTGACTTTATTTGCTGAAATTCAGGTACATTAACTCTTGAAGCTAAATGCAGGCCCCGATTTTTCAATGTAATTAGAGCTCTGTTATAAACTTTGGGAGCTGGTTCTCTTCCCTCTGCTGCTTCATTGCAAGCATTACTTATTATAATATTAACTGTGTTTCGAGTTTCATCTGGAATACATTGGTCGCAGTGGGGGTTTTCTTTCGATTGTATGCATTCCGTGTGGTCCTTAAATTATATAAAGTTGAAAGTTTAAAAGAAAATAATACGTAAACATATATTACAACACATAATAAATTAGTGATGCCGTCAGCGCCCGATCTCAGTAATCTAATTGGTTAGGGAAAAAAGTTTATTCGCATTTTTTTAAGAAAATTCAAAACATTTTTTAATATAGTTTATTTACATTTAACTATAGTATGTAGGTGCCATTTTGTTCGATTACTTTTTGCCATCTTGTAGGTAGAGAAATGATTCCATTGATATAGAAATTTTGAGGCTTCTGATCAAAATACCGCGGCAAGTGGCTTTGGCAGTCCTCTCGTGATGTTAACCTGACACTGCCTAAATAATTCTGAAGAGACCGAAACAGGTGGAAATTTGAAGGAGCAAGGTCAGGATTATACGGCGGATGCATTAACACCTCCCAGCGCGCACGCACACCTATAATTTCATCAGTTGTTTGCAGTAGAGTTCGGAATCGATGGTCCTGCCTGATGGTAACAGCTCATAATGAATCCCCACAAACACCACACACACAGCATCACCTTGTTGCAAGTTAACCCGGGTTTTGCCACAGTCTGTGAAGCCTGACCGGCCTTTGACCACGACCTTTTTCGCACGTTCTTGTCGTATGTGATCCATTTGTTATCACCAGTTATCAGCTTCTTCAAAAATGGTTCGGTTTCATTACGTCGTAATGAAGAATCACAAATGAGTACACGGTTCATTAGGTTTCTTTCAGGGGGCTCGTGAGGTACCCAAATGCAAATTTTTTTTTGCGGCTTGCGTTTCATTTTTACTTTTTTTGTAGTAAAATTTTAAAATGTATCGAATTTCTTCATTAGATTCTCATCTTGCCAGTAAGAAAAACAAATGAAAATCACATATTTTCCTAATTAGAATTGTCTTTATAACTTCTTCTTAGTCTAAGCGGTTTTCCCAGTTACGTCATCAGCTTACGCTTCGAAGCCGAGGGTACACTGTAAGTCATGGAACTAGATTTAGCTGTTTCGTAAAGTTTTATTACAGGGTAACCAGACCAACAAGAATATGACCCGAGGTGTGTTAGTAGCCAATACTGTCAAATTTTTTCAAGCCTACCTCATCATCATCTCAGCCACAAGACCACAGTCCACTGCTGAACATAGGCCTCTCTCATGGATCTGTAGATCCATGGAGGTTTTTGCCATACTCGCCACGCTTGGCAGGGGGGTTGGCGAGTGCAGTTTTGAAGGCTTATCATACTTCCAACGTTGCTGCCCGGAAGAATTACAAGCAAAACATATATGGGATTTTGGGGTGGTATTGGGATGCTACTAACTCGGATGGTTTGGGATTGAGTACGTAGCAGCTCGGTAACGAGTTAGTCGGGTTCGCGTACCCGTATGCCATGTTTCAAACATCAGGCAGATGTTTGAACATGAACATCCCTCTTTTTTTTTTTTTTTGATTTCGCAGGGGAATGCGTTTACGCACAGAGTGTGGGACTCCTGGGTCGCTAATCGGCCCAGACTACCCACTAAACCCCTGCGGGTGCCGTCGGCCGCATTGCAGGGAGGCGCCTCGGATCTGACTAGCACAAGACGCCTCTGCGACTGGCCGGTTTCTCCTCAGAAACCGGACTCTCCACTCTCAGAGGCCCTCCGACACCTGGAGGACCTCTGCCACCGGGTGGGACTGTTCCAGTTCCACCGCTTATGGGGGCGCTTCCAGGCGCGCTAGGTAGCACCTGCGTCGCACCCCCCCTCTCCGCCGCCGGATCGGGTCCGCGAGGGGGTCGTCCTCGCGGTCCCTTTTCTCGGCCTCCCTCTGCGACATAACAATCTCGCAGAAGGAGGCCATTGCAGACCAAGCTCTGTCGCTCTCGAGCATCGCGTTGGCGACACTCGGGAGCGACAGGTCCGCTCCGCCAAGCGCGGAGGCTAGGTCCTGGCGCTGCCGGCTCCACCTAGGATACCGCTCAAGGACATGAAAGACAGGCTCGGCCTCCCTCTGGGCCACGCGGTGCAGGTACTCACCGAAGCAACCGTGCCCGGTAAGCACCTGCGTCATGCGGAAGGTGAGAGGCTTGCGCCGCCTCAGCATCCACTTCTCCAGGACCTGACGCAGGGCCTCCACTGTTCGGACACCGAACGCTGCCTGCGCCAGGTCCGCCTCCCACCTCCGCACGAGTAACATGAACATCCCTTTTTTTTTTTTTTTTTTTTTGATTTCGCAGGGGAATGCGTTTACGCACAGAGTGTGGGACTCCTGGGCCGAAGCCGGCCCAGACTACCCACTAAACCCCTGCGGGTGCCGTCGGCCGCATTGCAGGGAGGCGCCTCGGATCTGACTAGCACAAGACGCCTCTGCGACTGGCCGGTTTCTCACCAGAAACCGGACTCACCACTCTCAGAGGCCCTCCGACACCTGGAGGACCTCTGCCACCGGGTGGGACGGCTCCAGTACCACCGCTTACGGGGGCGCTTCCAGGCGCGCCAAGTAGCGCCTGCGACGCACCCCCCCTCTCCGCCGCCGGATCGGGTCCGCGAGGGGATCGTCCTCGCGGTCCCTTTCCTCGGCCTCCCTCTGCGACATGACTACCTCGCAGAAGGAGGCCATTGCATTCCAGGCGCTGTCGCTCTCGAGCATCGCGTTGGCGACACTCGGGAGCGACAGGTCCGTCCCGCCAAGCGCGGCGGCCAACTCCTGGCGCTGCCGGCTCCACCTGGGACACCGCTCAAGGACGTGTTGAGCGGTGTCCTGAGCCTCGCCACAGTCGTGGCAGCGAGGCTCGGCCTCCCTCTGGGCCACGCGGTGCAGGTACTCACCGAAGCAACCGTGCCCGGTGAGCACCTGCGTCATGCGGAAGGTGAGAGGCTTGCGCCGCCTCAACATCCACTTCTCCAGGACCTGACGTAGGGCCTCCACTGTGCGCACACCGAACGCCGCCTGCGCCAGGTCCGCCTCCCACCTCCGCACGACTTCCGCCTGCGCTCGCAGGCGCACTCGCCTCACGATCTCCGCCGAGGGAACATGAACATCCCTAACTCAGACTCACTCGACACAGCCTAACTACTGCCATCTACTCGTGTCGATTACGCCGGAACCAACGGCTTATCGTGCTTTCCGCTTCAGAGCTTAAGATAAAAAAATACTATCAACGGTTACCATCAATTCGGCCACACTTCGCTTGACACGCGCAATCGTTACGGTAGCCTCATCATCGTGCTTTCCATAACCCACTGCTGGGCATATGCCTCCCTCTGTCTACGCCAACCATCCCTGACCTGAGCCATCGCAATCCAGTTGCTACCGGTTATTTTCCATATATCGTTTGCCAACCTAGCAGCGGGATGTCCAGTACTTCATCTTCCGATACCGTCGCCTATCAAAAAAAAAACACATTCTAAGGTTGTCTATACACCGAACAACTAATTTCGTAACCTTCCAAATAGCCTATTAGCAATTCTGTTTTCAACATATTGTTTGTCTATGATCCCAACTATATCGAGTTTAATATTGACGCTCAACGAACACTAGTTATAGTAACGAAGTTTAGTGTTTGGTTATTCAGCACCGTTTCAATTGCAGCGTAAATAATTGAGTTTTCCGTTGGTTTGGTCTGGAGTGAATATTTGCCAATAAACATAGTGGATTTTAGTTGAAGTGTTTTGCTCAATAGCCCAGTCAATCCAGTGTGGCCAGAGATCGTTGGGATCACGGAGGAATTACAAAGAGAAGATGCAGTAATAAGCGTTTTGTAAGAAAGTATTTGTGAGGCTACACGGGGCGGAAGGCAGACGTGCGGGGTGGTTTCGGCCGTGGCTCCAACCATAATGATATCCATCTTACGGAAAGTAGCAGTACTACGTTATTTACAAATTATCAAGTACTTGTCAATAGATGTCACTAGTACGTCGAAGTTCCAATCTTAAAAACATTGCGATATTTCATAAATTATGAACGTTTTAAATATTAGGTATAACTTTTAGAGCCGTAAGTATATCTTATTTAAAAGAAACCAATTATTGTAAATAATTTGTAAAAAAGCCGTGGAAAGTCGTGATGCACTTAGGAGCTCGCGATCTGTTTCACTTTTGTGAGAGGCGCCAATGAACACATCACTGCGCCATTTCAAACGGCATCTCCTCTTAGTAAATTCTCCGTGGTTGGGATTCAGCGAAAAAAAATAGCGGACGTATACAATTTTCAATAGTCAGCTGTCATTTATGTTATCAAATTTCGAATTAAAAAAGTACCGTGTCGTGGTATTAATAATAAATAAATAAATAAATAAATGTTTATTTCAGACGTACGTTTTCAATTAAATTTAAATTTCATCAAAATTCGTTCAGAGGTTTGACCGTGAAAGCATAACAGGCAAACAGACAGACTTTCGCATTTATAATATTAGTATGAATGTACATATACTCAATACTATAAACATCATCTAACAGCGAACCTCTGGGTCTAGTTATTAAACATGAAATAAATTGAAAGTATTGAATTTAAACAGAAAGAAAACATATCGATATCCTCAGATTATCTAACTCTCCTTAGATAAAGTGCTGCAAAGGTTCCCAATACACGTCACTTTACAGTTCTGAAGTCGAGCGTCGAGTGGGTCACGTAACCGTGCAATATCCGGCTCGCCGCGCCGCTACCGGATTCATGTCCGGATGAAGAATGAGATGGGAAAAGAAAGCGTAGTATAACGTATTTTTTAGCTATTTATATCTAATGCCATCTTCTGTAATCAATCAATCATTTATTTGCATCAAATACAGGTATTACAGTTGTTAAAAGAAGATTATATATATGCTTTATGAATATCTACATATAAACTATAAATGTTCTTACAATTACTTTACATGCTTCTGAAGGCACGTTAAGCCGTTGGTCCCGGCTGCCATTAGGTGGTCGTTAAAGGAACCAAGTCAGAACCGAGAGGCGGTTCCGCACAACTCTGACACCAGGGTGTACATGGTCGAGACACGAAATGATGATGATGATGTTGATTACTTTACAGTTCTCAAGTTGAGCGCCGAGCAAGTTACGTAATCTTGCAATATCCGGCTCGCCGCGCCACTACCGGATTCATGTCCGGATGAAGAATGAGATGGAAAAGAAATCGTAGTTAAATAACGTTATAAATATCTTAAGTTGAAGAGTTTGTATGTTTTGATCTTTGGTTGTAAGCGATATTCAAAACATCTCCCTTTGTAAGCCTTTTCTTGGGGAATAGTCCAAAAATGATGAAAAAGTATAACAAGGAAATGGAACCACAAGGTGTCCGGTTATGATGATCCGTGAAAAGAGAAGTGGTCAACATTTAAACATGAGGCTCGAGTAGACCCAAATGTAATCAAGTAGACACCGTGGAAGATCTATAAAGCGGTGGAAGGATTGTCTGAAGGAAGACGGGAGACGGGAGACCAGAGATAGAGCAAAGCGGAAGAAAATTGTGGAGGAGGCTTTCCATAAAAGGTTGTTGCACCCAGGAAGTAATACACTTATTTATTTTTCTGCTAGACTACTCTAGATTTGATATTTCTATATTCAAAGATGATTTCCCAGATGTGGACAATCAAGTTATATTGTATTGTTTTTTTTTTTTGGAAAGAAAATATGCAATAACTCCCGAAAAAAATATTACTCATCCCTGAATTATCGCGGAAGTGAAGCCTTAGGGGACAGCTGGTATAAGATCTCACGTAAACCTTACGGCTCGCACATGAATATTTAAAGAATGCCTCTTAAACACAAAATACATACGTTAAATAACACTCAGAGCACTTACATTGCTAAACTCCGAAATTTTGTTGCGAATAAAACATTTTATTACGAAATTTATGTTCCCCTGGGTGTACTGGCGGCTCGCTAGGGGACATAAATTCACATCTGCATATTAGTATGGAGATATTTGATGTCGTCCATTTTATAGGCCCCTTTTGTAGCATAGCTGCAGATAAGGATACTGTGTCGTTGATTAAACTGTTCCCCAATTTAGTTTCCTTATGAGAAGGCTCATTATTATTCTGGACGGATAGCAGATTGAACTGGTTTGTAAAGTTTATTTTCTCTTAGCTATACTAAGCACTAAACAATATTTTCAGTTGTTATTGTTAACCAACAATGAATGGAAGTGAATGCTCTTATCATAAAGACAAGCAATTTAAAAAATATATCTTTGAATAGATAAGAAATGTATTGGGATCATAGCATATTTACAAAATGTACCTATAGAAGGCATATTTTAAATCTAGGTAATCTGTGTGCTACAGTATTGAAAAAGGCAAATTGGGAAAAAGAAAAATGTGGGAATTTGCCTGGGGGGCAAACACTGATTTTCAGCTACCGCCAGAATGTGATATGCATATGCTGCCGATGTTGAACTTAGGTAACATACTAATAACATACTAATTTTAACGTTAACATACTAATATTATCATAGAGTTATAATATATGTATAAAAAGAAATTAATAATAAACTCAGTAGAGACTTTAGCATTAATTCCGCCAATTGTACAAACATGTTTTAGAACAATAAAGTTTTAATAACCTTGTAATATCATTGTTCCACTTGCCTACAGACTAAAACAATACGCTCTATTTTCAGGCATATCATTTAAAGTTATACCCCATTCTTCCATCAGGAACAACACGGAATAACGTAACAAACAACCCAATTAGTACAATTCAAACCAATATTCACCCAAACAAACTAATTGACATACCCCCCGGCTCAAAGTTCCAGAACTATTGAGCTCAAACCCAATCCAGTTACACGTTTACAAACTTTATGCTCGAACAAAATTAGACACTGTATGAGTTGACTGATGATCTTAAGAATAGACTGCGAATGTGCTCATTTTAGGATTCCGTACCCAAAGGCACTTGACCGATATATAGTGGCGATTTCTTTTGATTTCGAGATTGCTACACATTAACCCATTAAATTATAGCATTTAATATGTTTTTATCGCGTTTATTACTTATTTAATTACGCTTAACTTTTCCTAAATATCTTTAGTGTCATGGCGCATCTTCTGTCGTGCTAAGCGTGCACGCTCGGAGACATTTTTGAAGCCACTGAAAATGCCTTGTCGGTGGCAGAGTTTTGGCCCTCACAAATATAATTGCTAGAAGCTCGCGTAGTACTGATCTACTGAGTACACGAACAGCTACTAAGCTGTTCGCGTAAACTGGAAATGTGGTTACGATCCTCAGCAGTGAGGGACCGATGAAGAAGAAGATCCGTAATGGAATAATACCTTACAGTAATAATACCTTTTCTATTTTAGGTTAGTATTTAGTTATATTTTATTTACTGAATTTGCTAAAATAAATAAAACCATTTTAATTTATGCGAAAACAAACATGGAAATGGAAATCAGTAGTCTCTGCCTACCCCTACGGGAAAAAGGCGTGATGGTATGTATGTATGAAAACAAACATCACCATATGGTAGACTTTTAAAATTGTGACTAAGTCTAAGCCCAAGGTCCTTGGGGCAGGCCTCCTCCAATGTGAATGATACTACCAAACAATTGGGTATTCTACAAATTTTTATTTTTTCTTTCATATCAATATTTTTATTTCCAGAAACAGAATTATGAAAGAATTTTTGTAATCCGTTCAAAAATAAATAAGTTATAAGCCTTTGAAATTCGGTGGAAGGGGAAACTGTCATAAAACAAGAAAAGGATGCACTATGTGAGCTGTGACGTCACTGCCACTCGGTTTCTTGCGTACAAAAGAGATAGCAAGACGTTCCCACCACGCTCCCACTTTTCTTTTAGAGAAAACTTTAAAATCGTATTAATGCCTTAATTAACAACTAATTTTGTTGTTGTTTTCAGAATCGATTACTTTTTAGTGTATATTTTGTTTAGTTTATCAATATTAACCAAGTATGAATACAGTCAAGTACTCTATTCTCTATAGTTTGTGTGGTCAATGGGTATCAAACACAAGTCGTTATAGGTGGCGGTCTAGTGGTGCAATCAAATGACTGTTTCCATCGCTTTATTTAGATCATTACTATAGTTAGGGTTGACACTTTATTTATTTATTTATTCAATCAAGGTACACCTACAGGTTACATGTTCACAATATCTTACATATTCTAAATAGGTACTTTATCTAGCATGCAACCCAATTAAAGGTGAACACAACATTTTCCAAAAAAATTATAATTCAAAAGTACTAAACTAACAATAGAAGAAAAGTGGGCAAATAAATGATAAGTATTGCATTAAAGCTCACAATACAAAGAGGCACGTTAAACATGTAAAATAAAGCAGTATAACAATTATTGTGTAAATGACTGAAGTATCTTACTTTTGAATGTCGAGAGAGAATCGTGGTGGATATCTATGTCACACTTCTCGTTTACTTTGTTATAGCTTGTAAGCATTCTTGTTAATGGCGCATTTCTACCGAGGTTAGTTCGTGATTGAGGTATGATAAAAGTAGCAAATAGTTTCCGACGAGAGTTTGGCCTGGGCACCCTGTATGTAAGTGTGTCAAGGTCTTCCTGACAGTCGACAACACCACGAGTCAACTTGTGCAAGAATACCAAATCTATCAATCGGCGGCGTTTGCAAAGAGACATAAGCTCAAATTTAGCTAATCGGTCATCATAATCGCTTCTATAACTGAAGTTAGGGGTTTTAAATGCTAAATGTCGTGTAAAAGCCCTCTGGACGCGCTCGATGTTTTCAGTATGTTTCTTATAGAACGGATTCCATACTACACTTGCAAATTCCAAGTGACTACGAACCAAGGCGTTATAGAGTACAATTAAGGTTTTAATATTTTTAAAATCTTTAGTATTGCGTTTGATGAACCCTAGCATCTGAAAGGACTTAGCAACAATAGCATCATAATGAGGGACAAAGCTCAACTTACTGTCCAAAGTCACACCAAGGTCTCGCACTCGCTCCACTTCTTCCAATACTACACTATTGACTGTATATGTGGATCTCAACTTATTTTTATTTCTTGTAAACTTGATATGAAAGCATTTGTTTGGATTTATTATCATTTCATTTTTGGTACACCAGTCACAAACACGATCCATATCATCCTGCAGCATCAGCTTATCTTCCAATGTAGATACTGTTTTGTATACTTTCATATCGTCGGCAAATAGAGAATATTTACTGTGTTGAATACAGTCAACAATGTCATTGATAAATACCAGGAACAAAATCGGACCCAAATGCGAACCCTGGGGGACGCCTGATGTAGCGACATAAGGCTTTGACGAGTAACCGTTTGTTACTACTGTCGAAATCCTAGCCTCCAGGTAAGAAGCCATCCACTTATGCAACGAGCCACATACACCGTAGGATAACATTTTCCGTAAGAGAAGAGAGTGACTTACTTTGTCAAAAGCGCTACTAAAGTCAATATATATAGCGTCTACTTGCGTCCTCATATCCACTTTCTCAGCCAAATATGATAAATAAGCAACCAAATTTGTAGATACCGACTTTCCATCGTCGGCGTCAAGACATCACAAACCAAGGACTCGAATAGCTTAGAAAATATGCTTAAAATAGAAATAGGTCTGTAGTTTATTACGTTTTCTTTGTCACCCTTTTTATGTACTGGAACAATCCTAGCCTCCTTCCATTTAGAAGGAAATACTCCAGTTGCTAGAGAATGATTAAATATAATAAATAAGGGATAAGAAAGCTCCGTTGCACATATCTTCGCAAATGCTGGCGGTAATTCGTCCGGGCCAGATCCTTTTGTCGGGTCAAGTCTCTTTAAGGCCTTAATTATAGTTTTTTCTGTAAAACAAATTCCATTCAAGAGTGAATCGGACATCGCATTTTCAGCATTGTTGCTATTGAAAATATGGTCTTGTACGGGTTGACCAGTTTGGACTGAGAAAGTTGACGAGAAATGCTTTGCAAACAGATCTGCCATATCGCTACCCGTATGGCTGATGGTATCGTTATATTTCATAGCAGCTGGTAAATTATTTGAGTTTTTACGTCTGTCATTTAAAAACTTTCAAAATTTCTTGGGATTCTTTTGCAATGCGTCTTCAGTCTTTTTAATATAATTGGAATAACATTCATGCGAAAGACGGTTACAGCGATCTCGAAGGATTTTATACTCAATCTCGTCACGAGGGTTTTTATATTTACGATATTTACGTCTTATTCTGTCTTTTTCGGCAAAAAGTCTAATAAGAGCGGTATTAAACCAGGGCGGATATTTAGGTGACCTAGATTGGTGCTTAGGAACATGTTTTTCAATTATATTATTTATCTCTAAATAAAACACATCAGTCATCCCATCAATATTGTCAGCGTTTGAAAACTTTCGCGGCCAATCAATCTGTTTTAATTCTTCCTTTATTCTATGATAATCGGCGCGGTAAAAATTATAATTTATTTGTGATTGTCTTCGCAGCAAGGCTATACCAAGGTCAAGTGAAATAAAAAGTGCAGGATGATGAGGCACTATATTAATTACTTAACAGAATAATTGGCTTTTGAAGGGATGAATTTTCAACATTAGTTAAAACTAAGTCTAAGGTTCTGTTTAAACTATTCCGAATGTAGTTTAACTGCTTTAGATCATTTAAGCTAATAAAGTCTACAAGTGTATATCCAAGTGAATTACTGTAGTTACTAGGTACTGTGGCACTAGTATTGTCCTCAAGTGACCAAGAGATCTCCTTGAGATTGAAGTCGCCCAGCACTAGGACTCTGTCCAGCGAGTGCATTAGAGAAGAAACATTACTACAAAAACATTCCAAAATAGTTTTCTTTGGATAAGGCAGATAGAAGCAGCAGATACCAAACTTTTTAACATTTTGATTACCTTCTTTTATATCTAAAATTACCCATATATCCTCATATAAAGTTTCCCAAATTTGAACACGAGATGAAATGAACTTCTTCAAAACGGCAACGAGCACGCCACCGCCCCCGTCACTAGGTGTTCTGTCCCTTCTGTACACATTATATCGCTGGTCGATAAATTCCATGTCATGTATTGTAGGATAAAGCCAGGTCTCAGTAAAAACTATTGCGTCGTAATCATGATTAAGAATCTCTTGCCGAATTTTGTTGGTCTTTGTTCGCATTCCTCCAAGGTTTTGGTAGTAGATAGTGAATTTTGAACACGTTTTCCAATAAGCATTCATGATTAAGCGCGGAGGTTAACTAATCAGCTTCAACTTTTCCAGACTTTGGATGTGAACAGCTTGGCTATTTTCATCTTTCCTAAGATATATCCGCCCATCACGTACCCATACAAATCTGTAGTGCAGTTCCTTAGCTTTAAGTCTGGTAGCCGCATGCAGTTGCTTGTTGGATGGGCTAAGATGCTCAGAGACATAAACAGGTGCCTGAGGTCCCCCGTAACCCAGATGATGAGATGCTAATTTGTCTTTGGGGTTAGCTCTGTTAAACTTCATAACTGCAGCAAGAAGACCATCTCTAATGGTGCGGCTGGAAAACTTTGCGACCACGGCACGAGGACAAGGGGTTATCCTTGTGTAATTTAGCGATGCGGGTGGCCAGCACAACATCACCTCCGTTCAATGTAAAGTCCACAGTCTTGGCTAGTTGTGCTATAGTAACTGACAAATTTTCATTCGGGTGTTCAGCGATACCATTTATTTCAACGTGTGAACTTAAGCGCTTTGGACAACTCCTCTTGAATTATTTCTCGAATATCACTTTTCGTAATGCACTCCGAGTCTGGCAGATCGTCAGAAGTTTTACGACATATAGCTTTATCAAATTTACGAAATGTAATATTGTCCACTTCCGGTGCAGCCTGAAGGTTAGTTCGAACCGGGGTGTTGCTGTTGTCAATTTTGGGCTCGGCGCTTCGACATTCAAGGCATTTCCAATTTTGCTTAACTTCAGCAGTCATAGCATTAAATCTTTTAGCAGGCACATTAGCACACTCGAGATCGAATTTTGAATCACAAGAGGTACATATCATATATTGCTTGGAAGAAATAGCACTCCTGCAACCTTCGCAGATATTGGACGGAGGAGACATTTTTATGCTTCTGTATTCTATAAATCTACACAACAAAAAGATCCAAGTATGCGAACAGTAAGCTGGGCACAGCAATAAAATAAATAATAATTTTATCCACTTTTCAACAAATAAACACGGGCCACAAGTAAATATGTACTTAACTGCATCGAATGAATAAAACACTTCAATAAACTAATAATAAACACGTGGAAACCTTTGCTATTAAGTTAATGTGAGCTCAAATCTTAATACTCGCGCCTAGTATCTTCAAAATGTTAGGAGACTAATTTTCAATGTTTACGCCTGAAATTTCGCAATAATTTTAATCCTGGGGCTAACTCAAAGGAAATATTGATCTTGGAGAGAACTAGGAGGTAAAGGAACTAGTATCCGAACGAAATATCATATGTTGAAATCACAAAGCGGCCAGACTTCGCTGGTTCGTACATGTTGATAGAATACGACTATCGGGTCGTAGAGAGAGTATACTTGGGCCGGCCGCATGGTCGCTCTAGGTATCGCTAGGACGATGGTGCTGAAGGACCTATGATGCCTGGGAGTGAGCAACTAGCGGCAACTGGTACAAGATCGCAAGAAATGATGCCCTCGCGTGTCAGATGCCAAGATCATCTTTGTGTTTTTGCGCTATAGTAATAAGTATGTAGATACTTCTTTTCCTACAAAAAATTTCTTACAAAATTTATAGTCGACAAAACAAAATAGATAAATGCATAGGAAGTCCAAAATGGCTACATTTCGTACTGTACAATCGGAATTGTGATAAGTAGGTATGCTTTAATTATAAATGGAGCATAAACCGAGGTACGTATACCGTCATAGACTAAAGATACGCTAACGACGCTAATATAAAACATCGACATCTAGAAGTTAAGCTTGTAATTTATTATATACTAGCTGTTTCCTGCAGCTCCGCCTGCGTCAAAAAGTAACCTATGTTTGACCCCGGGTCTTCAACTATATTCATACTACAATTCATCAAAATCCGTTTAGCGGTTTGGCCGTGAAAGCGTAACAGACAGACAGACAGATAGACAGACAGACAGACAGAAAGACAGACAGACTTTCGCATTTATAATATTAGTATGGAAGTATGGATTAGTAGGTTGGCCAGGCTTATATAAACCAAATCTTACTCACTTAAAGATCTTGACATACCTACGGCGATCTAGACTTTGGCATTTTACCATATTGACGTTAAACTCCGGAGCGAAATTAACTATTTCTGTGGTCTAGTGGTTAACTTTAGACCCAGATCCCATAGGTTTGATTCCCATGGAAAGCATACTTTGTTTAGTTGTTTCCAGTTTGGTTAGAACATTGTAGGCTTGAATAACCGATTAAAGTTAAAGACGATTCCGTGGTTAGTGGTCGATAAAGGAACCACATTAGAGGTCTAAAGGCAGTTCCATAAAACTCTGACATTTGGGTGTGCAGGGTCGATTGACTCTCTCAATAATCATATTGAGAGAGTCAATGATTGATGAAAATGCTGACGTTAGAAAGCGTTAATTAAATCAAAATAAAATCAAATCTACTTATTTGCATAAATGTGGTTATATCATCGAGATATCTAGATATATGTACTAGAAAAGACACCGCACGTCCTTACTTCGTCCCGTTCAACTGCGGTACACGTGCCGCAACTCACTTAGTCGCTTGCTAGTTGTTTCGGGCCTTGTGCTTCCGACAATTGAAAATCAAAAACACTGTGAAAATCATTAAAAAATGCCTTGGTGTGTGTTGAGGTATTGTAGCAATAATTCATGGAACACGGCAAAGTGCAAAGGAATAACTTTTCATAGGTAGTTAATCTAATTTCACTGTTTTAAATGTAAATACGACCAATATAATTGCCGCGCGCCATTTTAAATCATTCGTCATAGACTAACTAATACACAGTGAAATGTATGTAGGTCGTAGGTAAATTAGTTTGACTAATATAATGCCAAGAGAATATTAAGTAAATATAAATGTTAAATGATGTATAGAGAAACCTAATTAGGTACTAAAGACAAAAGTAGTGAAAACTGTATTTATTTAACATGTTCCTAATTAATATAGGTAAGTACTTCTAATCCAAATTCAAATTGTACATTTTTGTTTTTTTAAGTACCATATATCATGAATGTTTTTCCCCGCATATATGTATTCGTCAAAATCGATTTAGTTAGTTTTATAAATAGAGGGTTCAATGTGTTTCAGTAACTTAGAAAACGAGTTAATTGTTAACTATTGGCGTAGGCAGCGTAATTGTAAAATATACCATGAAATGCAGGTTGTATGATTTGTAAATAAGAGATTGTTATTTAACCAAGATGGATAGAAAATAAATTGCCAGTTACTCATAAATATTAATAAACTCCAAAGAAAAATGGTCTTAGATTCGTCAAAAAATCTTACACCACGTCAAATAGACAAAAGATAACTAAACTCACATCGTTTAATTATTAAAGGAAAGAAATAAAAATAATCACAAAAAGCAATTTGTCTTTTTTATTATTTTGGAACCACATAGATAAAATACCTACATTGTCCATTCTGTACCGTACCTGACATTATCTATTATGGCAGACATCTTTGAAAAAAATACACGTTTATAGCAAATGTAGCGCTGCATTTTTGAATGATGTTTTGAGATCAATTATTGTTTCAACGCTGCAGCGGCTAAAATGATAATATATCAAAAATGGAACAATGCAAATGTTCTACGTAGCTTCTCTAGTACATTAGTACATATATCTCGATGGGTTATATGAAGATTTCACATAACTTATTGAGGACAACACGTAGTAAAATTTTCATGCAAATTTTTATTTAGTACCTACACCACTAATACAAACTATACAAAGTCTAATTGATGTACAGGACAGAGTTGGTGTATTATCTCTACACCTCTCTCTGTTCTGTTTCTGCTCGCTGCTGCAATTAAAATTAAACATGCGCAGTTGTTCGCTCTATTTAGAGAAAATAATTGTAAGGACGAGTTGCTATATCAAGTCGGAATACAATCAACATAACAAGGTTATGAGGTAGGCACTACAATTTATTTTCCGGGTATAAATTTTTTTGAGAGAAAATCATGTGATATTATCCTCATATTCAAAAAAACATATAATTTTTTCAATTTAAAATAAATAACGATTATTGGAATTTCTCACGTACGTTTTGATACGCTAAGAAGAATGAATGCTTTACGACTTATAAATCTCAAAGCACAAGGACTTTTCACATTAAAACATTAACACAAAAAAAATTCGCACACATTTCCAGAGAATCAGGTAAAGTACTTGTATTTATTTACTTGATTGTCTGGAAGTAATAGTAATGTATATAAAACCTATATATTGCTACAAACCACATAAATCTTAAATTAAACTATGTTAATACGGTTTTTATCACGTTTATTATTTATTTATTTTTACATTAATTTTATACATAATAAAAAAAACAATAAAATCATTTAATCAGTTTTAGCATTTACAATTCTGTAATATGATTAAGGATTCCTCTTAAACGTGAAACACACTTATGTTAGGAACCTCTTCTCAAATCTTATTATTTAATTACTTTTTAAACGTTGATTACAACGTTTCGTAGAGTTATCTCCCCTATTGGCTCCCTCGGGGGAGACAAGGTAACTTTTGTTTGTGGCCTTGGTTCCCCGAGATAAGGCGCCATATGATTTTTTATATTTTTTATTTAGTATACTTTGACTCCTCCAACTTTTGAGACGTCGTCACGTCACAAATGTGTGACGTCGTACCTTCGTTAACGGCTGCCCTTCCCCTCACTGCATCACCCCGAGGGCCATATATAAGCCTGCGCGCGTCCACCAGAGGACCTCTTTCGGATCATCTCGTTATCTCCAAGTTAAGCGGCTGACTATTTCATAGCGGCTACCTGACTGGATCTCGTGCCTACTTCGATCTCACGACCCCTATCTATATATCTTATTAACGTGTATCCTTGGAGTCTAAATTTGTAAAGTAAAAATGATAAATATTGTACTATTCCCTGAAACCTGGATTTATCTTCTCTCCTCACACATACCTTAAGTAGTAAACTTTCTCTTCGTTATAATTGATCGCGAATTTTTGAATTATGGTTATTTAAAATTACTAGCGACAGCCCTGGCGCGAACTAGCCTTCCAGGTCTTAATAGTTTCAGGTAACGGCATAGATTACACTCTAACATTATCTGTTCGCAAGCATTACACTATTGGGTAGATTTGAGCAGTAAATGCCACCAGTTTTTCTCAAAAGTACAAAATCGAGCAATAATTTTAACTTAGTCTACCTACGACCATGAACGATGCAAAGGTTTTGAAACTTTCTTATTAAATGCTATTAAAAGTTTAATTTAATACAAAATCTGGTAAAAATAAAGACGTATAACAAATCCCACAGATTTTATTAGCCCCAAATTTCGAGAAGTTTCTTGTCACAGAAACACAAATTTATTGTTCACTAGCTGTGCCCGCGGCTTCGCCTGCGTGGAATTCCGTTTGTGTCACAGAAAATAGTAGCCTATGTCACTCTCCAGGTCTCCAACTATCTCCACACAAAAAATCACATCAATCCGTTGCTCCGTTTTAACGTGAAAGAAGGACAAACTAACAAACAAACACACTTTTACATTTAAAATATTAGTATGGATTGATTTTGATGGATAATTGTTTTTCGTAAAATATAACTTTAAATCAATATATAAAAAATATTAAAAAGAACAGAGTGAGAGAAACGCCTTTTCGAAATTCGGTTGTAAATAAACAAACAAACAAGCTTGTCTGCATTTTAATTAACAATTCACACGAACAATAGCACTGGCGCTAAACACGAAACGGCTCTTGATGTCCGAAAACAAAATATGAATCATACTTTTTGAATATTTATTGTTCCCGACGGATGGACCCGGCTTTGGCATAACTATTGCGAGGATACAGCAAAGTTAAGAAGTTTTTTACTAGCTTTTGCCCACGGTTATGCTGTGTGATACTCGATTATATATGGATTGGTCGCCATTTAGTGGCATTTTCTATCTCGTGCTCCTCCGTGCTTTTGGAAGGCACGTTAAGCCGTTGGTCGCGGTAGTTATTGATAGATAGCATTCTTTAGGCTGTGTCAGATGCCTTTAAGCAGCCTAAAAATAATCTGACAGTGTTGGCCACTAACACCGGGTCATGTTCCTGTTCGACTGGTTTCCCTGTGAAAAGGGTAACAGAGGTCAGACGACAGTTGCTCCATTTTAAAATGAAGTACCGCCAAATCAAGGCCCATGACATACAGAGTACTCGGAAGTGAAGCTAAAGACGCAACTAGAAAAGCACGCTTGGACGAAGAGGAAGACTCCGTTATATTATTTCTTTATTTTTAATGTCGGTGAAATGTATACAAACAAATGATCCTTTCTCAATGAATCTATCATTTTTGTAGAAATCCACACTTGTCTGAGAAAGGCACAAATAAATTCGGGGTTGCTTCTTGATGGTTCTTCTTCTTGGTAGTTCTATAACTACTTAAATGAATTACTTCATTATTTCCAACTAAAGGTTTCCCTGCTTCCTCCTCTTTTCTGCAATAAGTCCATTAGCACTCAGATCCTGCACATAAAATATTAATCTTTTAAAAGTATTTTCTCGTATAAATCCCAAAAAAACATATACACTACACAGATAAGAAAAACGCCAGCCTAGGTAACAAATGACGTGAAACCGCAATGTAAATCGAACTAAACGTCTAAAAACATATCCACCTCTATATCCACTGATATAAAGTTCAAATTGAGACGTAGCATTTTTTAGAGTTTTCTCAGTTAAGGCTGTAAATAATTCATAGCACACCGGATCATTTTACCGACAGTGTAAAGGTGGAGTGCGTAGTTAACCCTGCTAAGCTGCCATATATTACGAGGGATCATGTGTTCGTGATATTTTATTTAAAAGGCTTCATTTAGATTCGTAAAATTGAGACTGTTGTAGGTTTTTAAGATTGTTGCTTTGTAATTTAAAGTGTAAGAGGATTTCCGGGTGCTTCTTCCATTTATATCCTTAGCTTACGTTCAAAACCCGTACTTTTTGACACCACAGCCCTACATTAACCGCTACTGATTGTTATAGTGGAAAAACTGACGTCTGACTCTCTTAACCCCTTTTAAGGAAATCAGAATAATAAGTGTTTAACAGAAGCTCAAAACAAAAAGTGGCACTTGTTTTTATCTTGTCTATGACAATTAATTAAATATAAGGATAATCTCAAGGATCTTTTCATCAACAAAACAGGATCTGTGTAGTGAGTAGTGACTAATCCAAATCAAGCAATCCATGGTCGCCTTTGCATGCCACCCACGATAGTTTCGAACACGCATAATAAATAAATAATATCTGCAGAAAGAAGTTTGGAAAGAGGTGGAGGAAACCTTTGTCCAGCATCAAGACAATACAGGTAAAAAAAACTAAATGAAAACTTAATTAGCTAATATGGCCCCTGAAGTAAATTGGTAACCATAGCCTTTGCAGGCCTGCAAGAGCAAGTCCGTAGTATATACTGGGTTGTAACTGACTACGAGGAAATAAAAAAAAACTTCTTTTGTAACTGGTTACAAAATTCAGTTAGTTATTAGTTAGTAATTGTTTAGTTTCAGGTAGGCGGCTGATAGAACGTAGCCGACCATGACGAATATTTTTATTAGACTATATAAACATATCATAATACGGACATCGATGAACGGAGATCGAATCAGAAATGAAGAGATCCGTAGGAGAATAAAAATCACCGACATAGCCCAGCGAATTAGTTCTTTAAAGTAGCAGTGGGCGGGCACATAGCTAGGAAAACCGATGGCCGATGGGGCAGAAAGGTTCTCTAATGGCGACCGCGTACCGGTAAACACAGCGTTGGACGTCCACCGACCAAATGGTCAGATGACCTGAAAAAGGCCGCAGGCAGGCGCTGGATGCAGATTGCTGCCAACCGATCATTTTGGAGATCATTGGGAGAGGCCTATTTCCAGCAGTGGACTGACTGCGGCTGAAATGAAGGTGATGATGATAATACGGACATAGCTTTTTCAAATACTAAAAAACCACTACAGTAATAGTCTGTATACGTGTAGTAATTTAGCACTCGATCAATCAATGACAGGACTCGGTTAGGTTGATAGATGCACGGGATTCAATATTCATGTCGCGCTTGTAACCGGATCCCACGGGCTTCGAGCTCCAATTTTACATATGAGTCTAAAATCGGGAGTTAGATGCGAAAAAATACTTAGGTAGTTTCCTAGCTGTTTCGGTCCTGCTGGGCAAACCTCTTTGTTTCCTTTTGTTTGTTTGATTGGACCCCATAATACAGGGTAATCAGACCAACAGGAACATGACCCAAGGTGTTTGTGGCCAACGCTGTCAGATTTTTTAGGCTGCCTAAAAGCACACAGCCTAACGACTGCCATCTATCGATAACAGCCGGGAAAATGGCTGAGTGAGAAAATGGTTGACATAGAAAATGCCACTGATGACGACTAATACAAATCGGTTCGCCGTCGCTTGACATACTCGCTACAGATATGCGCGCCGCGCTCAGCTATCGAGCAGCTCACTTTCAACATACATTTTCTATACTGATTTGAACTTTATCCGACGCAAAAGTGGTAAAGTTTTTTTTCATTGTGAGATGTCTTTCAAATAAACCAAAAAATAATCGATAATTATCTATCTATTCAATCACTAAGACCCCTCATTGTCTGATATATGTCTTAAGATAATATATCTTTACCACATGACCATAGACAGACAACCCAATCAGATGCATATAAATTGCATCTATTAATCTTACTATCGAATTCTGACTTGACAAGTCCATCGGGGTAGTCTTGGAATTATCTTAGAATACGGAAGAGAATATCGAATACTAGCTGTTTCCCACAGCGTCAAAAAGTAGTAGGTTTGACCCAGGGTCTTCAACTATATTCATACTGTTAGGAACCGCGGCCCCACAGTTGACAACCACCGGAAAAGATGGAGCAACCCTGCCCGTAGAAACTTCTCGTACAATCGCTGCGTGTTTCCATACGGGAATAATTGCACGAACGATCAAGTACATTGTTTGTCTCGCTTTGGCAAATTGCTTTGTCCCACTCTCACGTGTTCAAGAAGCTGATAAAACGAGACTGAGAGTAGTGCTGTCCCTGTCTTACTCTTCTTGAGTTAATTGTGAACTGTTTTGGAAACTTGTCGAACGCGTTACCCGGGCTATATACGTGGGGCGCACTATAAGTTTCCGGAATGAATATGAAAAAATACTATTAAAGGTACAAAATTAATTTATTGTTTTTCAAAATAATTTCCCTTGGCGTCTATGCACTTTTTCATTCGATGAAACCAGTTTTGAAAACTTTTGTGCCACTCCTCTGTGGTGACCTCTGAAACGTGTTTTTCATACTCCTCGACAGCCTCTTCTGGTGATGAAAATCGTTGACCGCGTAATTGGTTCTTAATTTTTGGGAACAGAAAAAAGTCACAAGGTCGGGACTGTATGCAGGATGACTCATGAGTTCTACATTTTTCGCCTTCAAAAAGTCGTTTGTCTGTCTGGCCGTGTGAGAACTAGCATTGTCGTGGTGCAGGATGATACGGCGTTTACGGTTATTTTTACGGAGTTCGTCAATAACTTCCGGCAAACAAATGGTCGTGTACCAGTCACTATTCACTGTACGACGATTCTCTAAAGCAACAGTAGCCACGTGTCCAGTTTTATTAAAAAAAGAAGCAATCATCCGCTTAGATGCACTTTTCACGCCCGCCACTTTGGTTGGTTTCGGCTCATCTTGAAAGACCCATACGCTCGATTGCTGCTTTGTTTTGGGATCGTAGCAATAAATCCATGTTTCGTCACCCGTTACTATGTCCCACACCAAATTTGACGCACCTTCGTTGAATCTGGTAAGCATGGCACTGCACCAAGTGACGCGGTCCGTTTTTTGAGCCTCGGTCAAGTTGTGTGGGATCCACCGCGAGCACAGCTTTCTCACACCCAAATGTTTGTGTAGGATTAATTGTATTTGACTCATGCCTATTTCTAAGGATGCGCGAATTTCATGGTAGGTCACATGCCTGTCTGTTTCAATCATACGGCGCCCAGCATTGATGTTTTTGTTGGTCACAGCGGTGGACGGCCGACCATCGCGAGATTCGTCACTGAGATTGATACGACCACGCTTGAATTCTGCAAACCAGCTATAAACAGTTGTCTTGCATGGTGCTTCATTGCCAAAAGCTGTTTCAAGCCGAGCGATGCTCTGTTGAGCTGTCAAATTACACTTAAAATCGTAGAAAATCATACTACGAAAATTTTCCCGAGTTAAATCCATGTTGATGCAGACACACAATTTTTTAAATGGCGCCACAAGGTAAAAACAAAAGACATTCAGATGAAACAAACTGCATTCTACAGCCAAAGAGTTCTATTTTTAAATGTTGCAATAAATTTTTAAATATTGTTTATGTAAGTGGCCAGTTCCGGAAACTTACAGTGCGCCATATGTAAACAGCGGAAGTTGCCACCGATCGGGCGACGTAGTAGGAACAGTAAAAATAAAAATAAATGGTATGAATATAGTTGAAGACCCGGGGTCAATCATAGGCTACTTATTGACGCAGCCGGAGCTGCGGGAAAAAGCTAGTTACTTATAAAACTTTCATCGTGTTTCACTTTGAGAAAATTACTTATTAAATGGACTATGAAATTAAATTATTGAGACCATAAAACTGTTAATTATCAGATAATTGGATACTTCGACTATTTTCTCAAATGTTTTAAGCGTTCTTGCCATTTCTTAATTCTTTAATGAAAGACTGAATGGTCACAATAAAATTCTCGAGCTCTCATTATAAAATTACTAGCTTTTTCCCACAGCTCCGCCTGCGTCCAAAAGTAGCCTACGTTTGACCCCGGGTCTTCAACTATATTCATACCAAATTTCATCAAAATCGGTTCAGTGGTTTAGCCGTAAAAGTGTAACAGACGGACAGAAAGACAGACGCATTTATAATATTAGTATGGATTCGTTCGTTATAAACCTAGTTTGCGTGAAAAGTTTAATTGGAAATACATCAAACCAACTTGAAGTATCTTCTGAGAAACCACACATTTCTTAATACTATTTACTAAAGTTATTCAGTAATAGGAAGGGTTTCCTTCCGATCAAAAAGTCTAAGTAGTAAAACGTCCAACGAAGCGAAACGCCTAATGTAAAATCGGCCTAGGTAGCTTATCGCTATTTTTTTGTGTGATTGTAAATGACATACCTATTCAATTATTCTTCTTATCAGCCTAAAGAAATCATTAATTGTAAGTAAACTTATTTCCTTATGTTTTCGCGATTTTTACACAATTAAACTGTTTGGTCTATCTGCGACCATGAACGCTGTATTTGAAATGTTAGGTATAAATAAATAAGTAATTGACGTGATAAAAACCGTATTAAAATAATTTTATTTAATACTAGCTGTTTCCCGCAGCTCCACCTGCAGTATATGCCTATGTTACTCAGAGTGAATGTAGTTTTCCAATGGTGATAGAATTTCTGAAATCGGCACAGTAGTTTTTGAGTTTATTCATTACAAACATACACACAAAAATACAAATCTTCCCTGTTTATAATATTAGTGTAGAAATTTTTGTACCAGTCTTGTGCCGTAAAGAGAGAAAGAACCTGAAAATATGTTCTTGACAAACAAATTTTGAAATAAAGATTTGTCCAAAAAAGAGTTTGTGTAATAAAAAGGTGACTAAAAAACGTCAATTTTCATAAACCAGATGGTCCTTGAATAGAAATTGTCCAATTTTTCCACTTCACTCAGTTTTTCGGACCAAAACATTTTTTCTTGCAAACGAGGTAAGTGGCCAAAATTACAAATTTTGATAGTACAGAAAAAAATCCAATGAATGATTATTTTTTTCGACGTCAAATAAATAATAGAGAAAGTATAGTATACATTTTATAAATACACATTTTTAATTAAAATTTCTGTTTATAAATTCGTTGAGGAGTTAATACTTAGCATAAAACAAGGCTGATAAGAAGAATAATTGAATAGGTATATCATTTACAATCACACGAAAAAATAGCGATAAACTTACTAGGCCGATCATTAGACGTTTCCCTTTGTTGAACGTTTTGCTACTTAAACTTTAAAATGCTATGATTAGAATATTGTTACAGAAGCTGACTCGGAGTCGCATTTGGCATGTGTAAAGTATTTCCGTTTTGAGAATGGAAATCATTGTGGTAAAATAGTTAAAATAGTAGACCCTATGCTTATGGCGAAAAAACACAATAGTAGTGATTATCACAAGACAGTAAAGACCTAACTTAAAAGTAAAAATGTGGATAGTGTTGTAGACGTACAATTAAAAATCTTTTTATTAAAATTGTAAACTAGATTAAGTTACATATTGTACTGTTGTTTACTGTCCCAAATATTAAAAAAAAAAAAAAAAAAAAAAAAAAAAAGAGTGCCCAGCAGTGGTACAGTAAAGGTTAAGGAAAAACGTATGTCTATATTGAAATAATAATATATACTCGCAAGGTATGAGGCTGTAAGAGATTCCATTAGCGATAAACCTTTCTATTCATTTCTTTTCATTGTTGATAGGATTCCGTGTTGTATTTTTTATATTTATGTATGCGAATGGTGCGATAAATGTTCCATTACTCATTGAACACAAGTTTCACTTCTGTACACCTATCAATTGTCTAAGTTTCTGTGACTAACGGTAAATTGTGGAGCAATCGAGTCTCCATCCTGATTTATCGGCCTCGGAAAATTGGATTCGCCTTGTTTGAGAAATAGTCGCAAAGAGCTGTAAATTAAAAAATCGACCGCCTATGACGATTAATGGGGGAAGGCGCTGAATTTAATTCCTATAAAACACTTTTCCTTGTGATAAATTTTGTGAACCTGAAATTTCAAATAGATTATTTAAATGATTCGTTACGGAACGTTTTCAATTATAATTTTATTTTCTATATTTATTTGTATTTTCTTAATGTTTACTTTATATTATACGCAGCTCCGCCTGCGTCAAAAAGTAGCCTACGTTTGACCTCGGGTCTTCAACTTTCATCAAAACCCGTTCAGCGATTTGGCAATAAAAGCGCGACAGACAGACAGACAAATATTCGCACTTATTATAATAGTATGGATGTAATGTAGACTTTTGAAATGTGTAAATCTGTGGCAAAAAAAGAGTGGCCGTAAAATAAATTATTTTTTTTATTTTATTTTACGGCTCTGGATACAAATCCTATAAGACCTTTTGTATCTATGTCATCAAACCTTTTTTTTTATTTGGAAGCTAACCCGAGTAGTGAAAACAATTCCTCAATAATTTGCTTCTGAAGCTTAATTAGAACAAAAGCTGAAGCTCTAATCCAATTCTATTGACATCTGAATTTCATGCAAGGCGAGTAAGCGTGTAATGTGGACGGCATGTAGCCACAACGCCAAAAGTAGATGAGCAAATATTTCAAAACTAAACATCACAACCTAAAAACCACCTTATATTTACATACAAAGAATCTCATTTAATTTTAATATTCCCTACTATTCTGAAAATACTACAGTACAATCTGAAATATAACTTAAATTGATCGAAATAGAGTCGTATTGGGCTTGGCGTGTTTCAAAATAGAAACTAGGCTTAACAAAGGAAATTAAACCGTATTGTTTGTATTCAAAGTTGGATTTCGTGAGTTGTTTGGTGGTATTTAAACAATAACTGGTCTAGTTCTGCAGCTGTATGCATTTGGTGAATCATTCGCATGATAGAATAGTTAGGAGTGCCTAAAGATGATTTTAATTCCTTGAATTGTTACAAGTTTAATTAAATACAAATTATAGAATATATTTAATGAAGATCCTGATAGGTGAGCGCTACGCGCGTATCTGTTGAGAATGCGCGTGTCAACCGAAGCAAGACCCAGATTGGATTGGTCACCATTTAGTGACACTTTCTATTTCGAGCTCTTCCGTGCTTTAAAAGCACGTTAAGCCGTTGGTCTCGGTTGGACTCGATAGATGGTAGTCGTTAGACTATGTCAGATGCCTTTAAGCCAGATAAAATCTAACAGTGTTGGCCACTAATACACTCAGGTAATGTTCCTGTCTGGATTCCCTGTAAAAAGGGTTACGGAGGTCAGACAACAGTCGCTTCATTGTAATAACCAGTTCCGCCATATCTAGGACCATGACTTACAGCGTACCCCAGGCTCCGAAGCGTATGCTGACGACGCAATTAGGAAAACACGCTCGGACGAAGAAGACAGAATATATTTGATTCATATGCGGGATACATGGCCAAACCATGTACCTATGCTCTAGTGTCATAGTTTTCCAGAACCGCATCTCGGCATCTGGCGTGGTTCTTTTAACGATTTGTTGGGTTAAGCGGCCGGGACCGATGGCTTAAAACATTTTGCTTATTTTCATCTTCAAAGAATATTATATTTTATCAATTCAAAATCCTTCTTAGTACTCTGAACAATAAAATATGAAATAAACACTTAATTTGACAAGTGAAAGGCAGATAATTTTAATCAAGAAACAAAAACTGAATTCTTGATACAAACATGAATATACACTTTAAATATTATTATTTTATGTCATGGTTTTCTGAGAAACTAACTCTTCGAATTCGAGATAGAATATTTATTGTAAATATGTTAGTCTCTATTGCAAATAACAATTCTTCTTCATCCTAGCGTGTATTCCTAGTTGTATCGTCAGCTTACGCTTCGAAGGCCTTTTTTTTTTTTTTTTGATTTCGCAGGGGAATGCGTTTACGCACAGAGTGTGGGACTCCTGGGCCGCTAGCCGGCCCAGACTACCCACTAAACCCCTGCAGGGAGGCGCCTCGGATCTGACTAGCACAAGACGCCTCTGCGACTGGCCGGTTTCTCACCAGAAACCGGACTCACCACTCTCAGAGGCCCTCCGACACCTGGAGGACCTCTGCCACCGGGTGGGACTGCTCCAGTCCCACCGCTTATGGGGGCGCTTCCAGGCGCGCCAAGTAGCGCCTGCGACGCACCCCCCCTCTCCGCCGCCGGATCGGGTTCCCTTTCCTCGGCCTCCCTCTGCGACATGACGACCTCGCAGAAGGAGGCCATTGCATTCCAGGCGCTGTCGCTCTCGAGCATCGCGTTGGCGACACTCGGGAGCGACAGGTCCGTTCCGCCAAGCGCGGCGGCCAGGTCATGGCGCTGCCGGCTCCACCTCGGACACCGCTCAAGGACATGTTGAGCGGTGTCCTGAGCCTCGCCACAGTCGTGGCAGCGAGGCTCGGCCTCCCTCTGGGCCACGCGGTGCAGGTACTCACCGAAGCAACCGTGCCCGGTGAGCACCTGCGTCATGCGGAAGGTGAGAGGCTTGCGCCGCCTCAACATCCACTTCTCCAAGACCTGACGCAGGGCCTCCACTGTTCGGACACCGAACGCTGCCTGCGCCAGGTCCGCCTCCCACCTCCGCACGAGTTCCGCCTGCGCTCGCAGGCGCACCCGCCGCACGAGTTCCGCCGAGGACGCTTCGAAGCCCTGGGCAGTCGGGACCAACGGCTTAACGTGCCTTCCGAAGCACGGAATCATCTCTTTTATCAGACAATCAGGTGATTCAATCCTGCAAACTGAAAACAACTAAACAAAGTATGCTTCCCGTCGGAATCGAACCCGCGACCTCTGGGTTAAAGGCAAACACTTAAACCACTGTACCATAGAGGCAGTCAGTTGCAAATAACAATAGTCTATAATTTATTAGATTTTTTTAACAATTATAACAAAAACCTAGAAATTAAAAATAATGAATCAAATAAAGTTTCATTCATTCGTTCAAATTCGTAACTTATTAGTTCTTTAAACATTAAAGAATTCCTATTATTAAAGTGCTTTTTTATTTAAAAAAATGAGGAAAAGTTTAAAACATATTTCCGATTTAAATAAAGATAACTTTCATATTAGTTAAGGTAACTAATATCCTCTATCTATTTGTCCTTTAATTGCCTTTTACTGTACACACGGAACGAAGTTGTCTATTCTAAGGCAGAAACTGACTTACTAACTGTAATGTTATATCATACTGGTAATCCATACTTATTTAAATTATATATTTTATCTATACTATCTATACTTAATATTATAAAGAGGAAAGATTTGATTGTTTGTTTGTTTGAATTAAATAGGCTCCGAAAATACTAAACCGATTTAAAAAATTCTTTCACCGTTGGAAAGCTACATTATTCCCGGTGAACATAGGCTATATTTTATTTTCAAAAACATTAGATCTTTAAAAAAACTGCAATAATGTAACCCAAGGTGCAAAAAAAAGACCTAAAAATTGCTTACATCGGGTGCGCTGCGAAAACTATTGATGATAGAACAAAATAATGTACTACAACTTTGCAGAACACATCATCTACAAAAAATGTCGCGACAGCATATGTCTGGCTATTATATTTAAGTCACAATAAGTGGTTTTTTATTTTAAAAATTTAATTAAATTGCCAGAAGAAAAGGTTCTTTATTTCTACCTTCGTATTAATCCTTATCAAAATAAATAACTTCATATTCAAGAATGCTTCAATACCTTTATATAACTTTTTGAATTATTCAATTCGGACTTTCCATTCGAAAGATATCACATATCACGAGTTCAAAAAACTATTAGAAAAAAGTCGCGTGGTCGCCTCCCTACGCAGCGGTCGTGTGCGGAATCGAATAATTTTCGCTTGAAAATATTTTGGATTCGTTTAGTAGGTAATTAAATACAACAAAAAAGTTTTTTTAAAACTAAACGAAAGTTCTTTTCAGAACTAAACCCATTTTTTCAGTAAATACTAGCTGATAATAAATATATATATATATATATATATATATATATATATATTGTACATTTAACTTACAACTTAACAGCAGTTAAATTTTTTTATCATTTTAAAATGCCCAAAAGATCATATGGTATAACTTTGTCAAGCAAAAAGTTAAATAACGTTTTTGTCAAATGATTGTTCATAAAACGTTTTTTTATCTCAGGATATCGACGCGTAAATGTCGTTAAATGTATGATTATATCTAACTGTACATTCTGTGTTCCCAAGGAAGGTTAACGTAGGCAGGCGGCCGATCGTACAACATGCCAAAATAACAATAGGAATGGAAACACCAAGAAGAGAAAGCGTCATGGAAGCGGGAGCTGAGGACGAAACTGGGAGAATGCTAAGAATTTTTGTAGTATATTATAGATTAGTATTTCAAGATTTTAATTTTACGTACACTATACACTCCTTTTACCACGTGGAGGGAACTAATGAAAATTATTGATACCTTGATTATTTTTCTGGTGTAAGAATAAGGTTTCTTTTTATTCGAAAAGATATCAGATTTTTAGGATCAGAGAATTAATTTTTAAAAATAATCACATTTAATTCCCCTGAAAAATTGATCTTGATGGCTCTATGGGCATATGCCTATACTTTCGATCTTCCTTGGAAATACATTCGTACGTAGCCGGTTTTGAAAGAGATGGATAATGAAGTGTTTATCTTTAACTTAGTACATACTTCGTATAACCCGGACGAAGTCGGGGCGGGCTGCTAGTATATTATAAATACAAATGCCAAAGTCTGTATGTCTATCTGTCTGTTACGCTTTCACGGCCAAGCCACTGAACGGATTTTGATGAAATTTGGTATGGATATAGTTGAAAACCCGGGGTCAAACATAGACTACTTTTTGACGCAGGCGGAGTTGCGGGAAACAGCTAGTATAGATCTTAATCATTTGTAATCTTACTAAATCAACATGCTACGGATTTCGTAGCATGTTTGCTACGAACGTGCTACGACGTCGGATCTCGGAGCGATCTCGTAGCAACACGGGCGTAGTAAACGTTAACAATAAAGTTACAAGTCACAGTTACAAGTTGTGTGAACTTTTTAAAGTTCAAGGAAGAGCTTTAGTGAAGACTGATAAAGAGAGATTTTTTGTTGTAAATGTTTAACCCCCGACGAAAAATAGAGGAGTGTTATTAATTTGACGTGTATGTGTCTTATTTGTAGCCATGTAGTGTCTAAACGGATACGCCGATTTTGAACAGTATATACTAATTTGCTTAATTTGCTAATATTAAGCGATTGGATTATTAAGAAGTCTATGTATGTAGTATCTTCGGTGGTGTTTCTAAGATATTGTATTTTAATACTAATGCTGAAACATGTAAATAATCTGAAATCACAATATAATATTGTACAAATTGTTGACACACATGTGAATTCGTTCATTTAACTAGTTAATTAAGAAAAGTTTTTTTTTTTTCTTATTTGTAAATTGACGTTTTGAAGAAAATACTGCAGTGGAGTTTGTGGCGCCGCTTCTTCTCCATTTGCGCTTTTAAAGTGGCGGTAAACTTAATATAAGTAAATTGACGTCAATAAGTGATATTTATATTCTACTAGCTTTTTCCCGCAGCTCCGCCTGCGTCAAAAAGTAGCCTATGTTGGACCCCGGGTCTTCAACTACATTCATGCCAAATTTCATCAAACTCCATTCAGCGGTTTGGCCGCGAAAGCGTTACAGACAGACAGACTTTCGCATTTATAATATTAGTATGGATATTAAAAATAAAAGATTTCATTTCATTTCAGTGAAAGTCTCTGGAATGCCTTCAGTAGATGTATCGTGTTTGAGCTCATGTAAACGGTCATTAAGTGCTCTTTTGTATGCTAGGTATAATTCTAGTAAATATACCCTTCGCCTGCCTCAAACAAAAATTCCATCGTTAAGAACCACATATGGTTTCCGCGCAGGTGAAGGGTGTACCTTATTTATTCAGTACCCATTGGGGTTTTTGTAAGTTTTTAATATACTTGTAATCATGTCAGTTTATAATTATAGTTAAACCCGTCGAATGTCCTAGTAACATACCCGGTGACTAAGCGCTTTAGTTTAAGTTGCTAGGACGCTCGACGGGTTAAGGAGTTTGATATGTTATTGTTTAGAATAAAGTAAGATTTGGAAAATTTAATGATAATACACGCTATAGCCAAGTAACACGGTGAAAAACAGCTAGTTAATAATATGTAAGTTTATATGATAACCAAATACCTACAACCATACAAAACGAAATCCCGGTAAATGTTAGAAGATCAAACGAATTTATATTTGTAGTTCGCGATGACCGCTCACAGCCCACTTAAGGCACGGCGCGCGGCGGCACAGCCTGTTGAAGGCCCTACCTGAAGCACTTCAAAGGGTTTATAAGGGTCACTGTTTTCGTTAAGCTTTTACCCGACATTGCAAATAAAAGAGATAATGATTTTGCGGAGTACAGTTTGATTTAACAAGCTTAGTTTTTGATCCGGCTTAGAAATAGTTTATTTATAATCTCACAGTGTATTTTCATAATCTGTGGAAAAAATATGATTTGTGTTACACGCATCTACTATCATGCCCCTCTTACCCGGTGAGCTGCACAAAACAAAACCAAATGTTAGCCAAGCGGAAAGCGGTATAGAGGTGGCATGTTCTTGGAAAAACAATGTATTAGTTGAGCTAATCGACATGAAAAGAAGAAGAATTCCCTGGTAGTTAAAAATTATCCCTTAATTTCAATCTATCTGTACTAATCTTAGCTTTCTGCACCGCTCGCTCAAGTTTTTTTTTATTCTTTGCTTCTTTCTACCATAAGGTTGGCTAGAAGAGATTGCATTCGTGGTTTGTACTCATTTCTCTTAATGTTAATTGGTTTCTGTGCTGTATCTTTTGTTATATGTATGTAAATGGTGCAATAAAGTGTTCATTCATTCATTCATTCAATCTATGGTGTGCTCCATTTACAGATGTCACAACTAGATAAGGCAACAATGAGTGCGTTTGTCGAACAAACAAGGTAATTGACCTCATATAAGCAGGGAGATTACTCGGACAATCGCTACTAGAGCGATATCAGAGTAATGACATTGATATTATGGGAAATCCATACTAGTCCATACTAATATTATAAATGCGAAAGTGTGTCTGTCTGTCTTCCTGTTTGTCTGCCTGTCTGTCTGTCTGCCTGCCTATCTGTCTATTTGTCTGTCTGTTACGCTTCACGGCCAACCCCCTGAACGGATTTTGATGAAATTTGGTATGAATATAGTTGAAGACTTATACTATTTGACGCAGGCGGAGCTGCGGGAAACAGTTAGTAGCTAATATTTTGAATGTGATAAGTCCTTTTTATGGGAAGTGAAAAATTCCCTTCAGAGTCGGCAACGCGCTCGTGACGTGATAGTAAGCACGTATTTTTCGTTTTCTGAAACTGAAACTGTTTACCAATACTCGATTAGTCCATGAACGGTTGGTCAACATAATTTTTAAACCATTAACTTTTCCACAGAACTTTTCCCCAACATAACTATACGTCAGTGAATGTTTGACCAACATAATGTTACGACCTTTAGGCGAAATTCAGGCCCGTTTGCGTAGAGCATTTTCAATGGTAAGTTCTTTTATTTTTTATTGTAGGTATATTACAACATAACCAAATCCATGCCCGACTGGTTGGAATTGGAAGCAACTTTCTTCAGCTCATCTGGTTGGTGGGTGTCTAACGCTGCGCTCATTCTGTCGTCTTTGAAGAACCTTTCTGCCATTATCGGCCGTCGGTTCTACACGCTATGTGCCCCACCTACTTTTTGCGTTCACCTACGGAAATTCTCATTTTTGATCTCGTAGGAAACAGCCCTCTCCATAATTATTTGGGTGACCTTGAGGTGTCTTATTAAGCCTATAGTTAGGGACCACGTTGACGACAAATCAAATCCAATCTAATTTAATGAGTTTATGGTAGAGCGAATTAGATAATTACTCTAAATCACAAAAGATTAAGATTACAGAGATAAATATACACCTTAGTTAGTTAGTACCACATACACTTTAGTTAGGACATTGCAGGCTTGAATCATCTGATTGTTTGATGATTCCGTGCTTCGCCTTCCGAAACCGTTGGTCCCGACTGTCATTAGGTAGTCGTTTAAGAAACCACGTCATAGGCCAAAAGGCGGTTCTGAAAAACTCTGTCACCAGGGTGCACAGGGTCGGTTGATCATATGATAATGACATCACAGAGTTAACGTATACTACAAGCGATCATGAACGCTGTAAATATTTTGAAACGATGAGTGTAAATAAATCCATACTTAATATTATAAGTGCGATAGTCTGTCTATCTGTCTGTCTGTTACGCTTGCACGGCAAAACCGCTGAACGGATTTTTATAAAATTTGGTAATTATATAGTTGAAGACCCGGGGTCAAAAATAGGCTACTTTTTGACGCAGACGGGGTTCCGGGAAACAGTTTCAAAGTAATAAACGCGATTATTATTACAACAGTTTATTTATTTATTTAAACTTTATTGTACAATACAATTGTATAGCACAATAGGCGAACTTAATGCTAAAAGCATTATCTAACAGTGAACTAACCTTTGGGTTAAACAGATATCGTCATGTGGGTATTAAAAATATATGGCTATAAATACAAAAAGTTTGACTCATAAAAATAAACATTTAATGAGACCAAATTAACTAATTTATGTTCCGTCTCGTTCTTTCACGTCAAAAATAGATAAGGCGGAAAGAGACTCAACATTTTGGTCTTATTGAACGTATGTTTGTTTTAATGAATAAGGGGGTAAATCGATACCTATCTCTGTACTATTCTTGAGTTGAATTCTTGTCTGTAATTTAAACAGCATCTGCACTAAATTTCACAACATTATTCAGAGCGTATAGAAGTAATTAATATGTTTAATATTTATAAATATAGTCGTAATTAATTACTAGAATTTAAAATTGAGATTTTCTGTAATTAAAATGTTAAACGTATTTTACATTAATCCATATTATTAATTCGAAATTCAGTTTGTTACTCTCACGGCTAAACCGCTAATTTGTTTTTGTTGAAATTTGCTGTAAATATTGTTGAATATCTGGGGTCAAATATAGGCCAGTTCTTTCCGAAAGTTGGGGGTAAATTTTTAAATGAAAGATATATAAAATGTATTTAATTGATTCAGGCGTTACTTTGCGGAAGTTAAAGTTACAAGCACTTCCCAAATTATTTTGAATGTTTCCGCTACCAGTTGGTTCATGCAACATGCAAAAATTTGGCGGCCGGCACCCATACTGTTAGTCCCAATATGCCCGCCACCATTAGTTTGCACATGCGATTAGTGTTTCACTCTACATGAGGCATCCATAGACACTTGACCAAGTTGTTAATATTTCGATGTACACGTAATATTAAGCGGCTATTTCAATGTTTTGCTGGGTGTGACAGTTTGTGTACCCGTACACTCATGGGAATGCTATGATTTTGGGAAATAACAAAAATCTAAATGGCGGCAATGCGGTTCGCAACTCATACAGACATTTCTCGCGGGGGCGAAATGCGGGCTAGTAGTCTCTGTCGTGATGGTATGTCTATGTCTATTTCAATGTTATGTCTACCAAACTAATCTTGTTAGGAAAAACGGAAACAAAAGTTCAGAATAAAGTGCAATAAAGCAGTAGATGAAATATTTTCATAATATATTTAAGTTCTATCTTCACCCAAATAGGATTTCCTCGAAGTAAACTCATTAGGCGTGGCTTTGTCTGGAATCCGAGCGAGAAATAATATCGGACCGTGTGCTTAGGAATTTAACTAGAGCGCAGAGTAGCGCGCAGCAGAGGTAGACAACAGAAATGAAATACTTTTTTGGTGACTTCTGAAAAAAGGAGATTATTGACATTATGAAAATTGTATAGTTAACTGGAAGACATTTCTTTATGCGATAACTCCGCCGTTGCATTTTTTTTTATTGTAATGAAATGAAATGACGGAAGGGAGATAGTTTTTTTTAATCTTAATGGACTTCTGAAAAAATTATATTAGAATATTGTTAGAATTGCAAACAAAAAGTTGTTTGGGTGTGTGGCTACACTCAGTCATTGCTGCAAGATGGCAATCAATCAATCAAATCATTTATTTGTGAAAACATAGGTAGTATATACAGTGTTAGTGTTAGAGCAGCAATTCAGAACCACTATGATTTTGCTGATAGTCACATTTTACAAATATAATTTATGATTAAACGAACTTACCTTTACGTGAAGTTCAATCATAATTACTCGAAGAGTTTCGTTCGAAGATATTAGCATTGATACACTTGTAGTTCCACATCTGTACTTACATATTTTGCACATTCTTTCGATGGGTAGTTACTCCTAGTGAAATATAAAAATATTAAAAAAACAAATGAGGGTGTCTGAACATACCTCGCTACCAACTACCTCCCACCTGTCTTTCTCGTCATTTAGTTTGGAGAAAATGCTGAGCTGTTACGAATTTCACGACATTGGGAGCCGTTACTGGCTGGGAGGGAGGGATGCTAATATCTTCGAACGAAGCTCTTCGAGTAATTATGATTGAACTTCACGTAAAAGTAAGTTCATTTAATCATAAATTACTCTCGAGCGTTCGTTCTCGATATTAGCATTGATACACTTGTAGATGTTGAGAGACTTGAGTCGTGAAATGCGAGAAACAAAATTAAAAATAGGCAATACTTAATAATGAACAGATTTTAATGAACAAACCATTAACACACAGTATAAAATAGGATAATCACAATAACTTAATAACAAATTTGAGAGTTACATACCTAGCTTTAAGTATTAAAAAAAAATACTCTTTTGATACTTCATATCGAACAAACAATAAATAGGTACATTATTATTATTTTTATTTACTTTATGCGCTAAGCACATTTAAAGCAAAATCATTTTGATTTTCTGAATCACCTATGATCATATTGTAATGTTTTGCAAAAACCATGGAGTTTGCCGACCAGCCGGCTGTGTTTTTAATAACGTCTAAGCTAACGCCCGATCTATAGACTTTTGAAGAAGACGCGTGGCTAGTGCTATGTGCACTGAATAGACTGGTATCTATGCCACTATTCTTTAGCACAGTTTTTACCCATCTACTCAACGTCTGCGAGGTGACGGGGCGGTGAGGTTTTCTAAACGAGATAAATAACTTCTGGTGATTAGTACGGAGATTGATTGTTTTATTAAGGTAAACTTTTAAGACAAGGGCACGGCAAATTTGGGGCCTTTGTGGAAAATTGGGTATGGATAGCAATGGTTGAAATGTGCCGATTCGTGACGTTTTTATTATATCCGGGATTTTGATCTTATAACCTGATTGTAATGAAATTATATTATTAACACAAATATTAGACAAGGTTTGAGCTCTATGAGCTGTTACGAGTGCCAAAAGTGTTACTATTTTTTTATTTATTTGTTCTAAATTCAAATTTTCATTCGGGTACATTTCAGCCAAGTGATTTAGAACAATATTTGTGTCCCATGTGGTATTGTATTTTGGTAGGGTGGGACGCAACCTGAAGATTCCTCTAAAGAACCTTGTAACGGAATCGTTATTTGTTATTTCCTGACCCAACAGTAGTGACAACGCTGATCGACAACTATTTATCGTACCGTACTGAGCACCGTTGTTATAAATTTAAGTCAAAAAACTTAATACATTCGATGTTGAGGCACAATAAGCATTAACTTTGTGCTCTCGACAGTATTTAAAAAATTTTTTGAGACAACTGTCATACTGTTTGACAGTATTTTCAGACAAGGAAGCCAACATTATGTGCAGCGCGGTCTGCGGGATTCCTCTTCGGAGTAGCGCAGTCCTGATAACATCCCTGCAATCAGAGTAATCTTGTGGTGGATCCTGCGTTCCCTACAACGAGATATTATCAAATCACCACGAGAATGTAAGATCATAGGTTTAGATATCAGTAGACTATTGAAAAGAGGATACCAGGGTTGTGTAGGCCATCGAGGGACTACAAGACCAGTCGCTTTGTCATCTATGATTTAACGCAATGTTTTTAAAATGACAGATATGGGCGGAAACGCGTAAAAAAATAACGATCTCCATGACATTGTAAACGCATTAATTTTATATGCATCCGGATCCCTGTGCCAAGATACATAAGTGTCGCATTTATGGTTATTTCTACTGGCAAAAAGGTATATTTGTGGTATACCAAAATTATCTGTGATATTTTGAAATGCATTTAATTAGAGCTCCCATTCAATGTCGGGATGAGACCTTCTGGACTCTGCGTCTGCGACACTATTTTCACGCGAGCTAATGTAATCAGCATGAATTATTATTTTACGCGTTTCACACCATTTCCACAGTTGTCGTGTGATTTCTGTTTAATGGGGAAATTTTACACCACCCATACGATTTATATAAGATATGGCTGTAGTATTGTCAATACGTAATAGTATTTGACAATTTTGATACTTCTTAGCGAAACTTTTAAGCCCCAAATACGCTGACAGTATCTCTAAATAATTTATATGCATAGATTGCTCAGATTCATTCCAGGGGCCACTCGCAGTATCACTACCACAAGCCGCCCCCCATCCCGTTGTTGAGGCATCCGTAAAAATCTCTAAGGTATAATCATCACATTTAATTTTACAAGATGTTTGAATAGCCTGTTACCACCAGTCAAAAATTGGTCCTAATGTTTGTGGTACCAGCAAATACCTATCATAATTATCATCGTTTTTTAGATTAAGATACTTAATTCTTTCTAAATCTTTTGTATAAAGCCAGCCGTATTCAACGGCCTGGCAGGCAGATGCAAGTAATCCTAAAAACCTTGCATACTCTCTAATTTTACATTTTTTCAGAACTTCAAAATTTCTTTCTTTATTCGAACTATCTTTTCATCTGGCAATTTGATTTCTGTTCTTGACGAGTCAATAATATTTCCTAAAAATTTGCATTCGCGACTAGGTATAAAGGAACTTTTTTCTGAATTTATTATTTTTTTTTATTTATTTATTAAACAAAACTTACTCTATCTTTACAGGTTACCCTAATGCGATAGTGTAGTTACATAAAATGGTACATTTATTGACAATTCCATTTTAAATTAGACCACAAACTTATAAAAAATTTAAACTTTCAATATTCCATCCAATTTAAAATTTACATAATAATATTAGTTAAATAATAATAAAAAATAATCATTAGAAATAGCATAATTTATAATAAGCCACCCTGGTGAATTCATTCAGCGAGCAAGCCATGGTGTTGATATTGCGGAGCGCGCGTATAAGCGGGGCCAGGACGAGGTTAGTGCGAGCGTGCGGCACGGCCAGCAGCGGCGGCTGGCGGCGGCTGGCGGCGGCTGGCGGCGGCTGGCGGCGGCTGGCGGCGGCTGGCGGCGGCTGGCGGCGGCTGGCGGCGGCTGGCGGCGGCTGGCGGCTTCTGGCGACATATCTGTCCGGGTCAACTAAACCTACTCGTTCCAAGATGCCCGGGTTATTTTCCTTAGCACGTAGTATTTTAAACACGTAACACATCAGTGCTGCCTCTCTCCTAACTTTGAGTTCGTAGTAGCCTACCATTCCAGTTACAAATAAAGTCGGATACATTAGAGGATAGTATGGATAAACCTTGTATAACCTAAGGTACAAGTATCTCAAAAACTTGTTCTGGATTCGTTCTAACATGAGGGAGTACTTTTGTTCATGTGGGGCCCATACCATCGCGCTACTCTCAAGTTGACTTCTGACTAGGGCATTGTATAATAATTTTACGGCTGCTATGTTAGTAAAATTTTTTACATTCCGGGTGACAAAACCTAAATTCCTGAAGGCTCTTTTACAGACTGAAACAATGTGTTTACGAAAATTCAAATCAGTCGTTACCATAACACCAAGATCCCTCACCCCAGACACCCTGGCCATCGGGACTCCAGATATGCTATAACTATTAGCGACGTGACTGAAAACACTACTCACCTTGATTTGTATAGAGTTAATTAGTATAGTATATAGTTAAGTTGCTACGTATATCAAGGTAGATAAGGTAATTTTTAAGGTCAAATAAATGAAGGGATTATTATTAGAATAGGGTAATAAGTGTAAATATAGCATAGGGTTTCTTATTTTTAGCATTAAGGTATTTTATAAGAATTAATTTTGTAATTGTAAGTAGCACTATTTGATTTTCGAAGAGCGTTACCATAACGAGAACCAAGGTCTTTTTTAAGTAAATATGGTAAACTCACATTCCGAGAATCAAAAAGCGTTACCGTAACGAGAGCCGAACACAAGATTCCACGACTGCCGATAGATGGCGCAGTTACGAAATAGAACTGGCTATGCAGATTTTTACTCGCGAGGTAATAAGGTTCGACGCGATTTTGAGTCGGCAGTACTGGAATCAATTCGGCTCTCGGAACACTTGGAATGGAAGAAAACTAAGGAAGACGAAATAAAGGAAGTGAATACAAGTGATCTTTAATTTCGGACCCGGATCCCTGCTCCAGTGCTCAAGTGAAGTGTTAGTGAATATCGTCGGTCGGATCGGAAGCTAGGACCCCTGTGCTCGGAATCGGACCCCTGGATCTCAGGAATAGGACCCCTGCTACTCGGAGTCGTCGAGATCGGACCTCTGCTCGGATTGTCGGCGGATTAGAAGATAGGCCCCTCGCTCATCCTGCTGCCCCCCCCCCCTCATACAGTCCACTCATCGACGTCGTCCTCGGCAGCCGGAGCGAAGCTAAGCAGCCCGAAGCCACGCCGCATCAAGCTACGCCGCCCGCAGCCACGCCGCCTCAAGCTGCGCCGCCTCGAGCCAAGCCGCCTGAAGCTATAAATCCCAAAGCCTCTAATAATCGTACTGTATAATTTATATTATTTGAACAATCGTTATAAGAACAAGCAGTTAAAAAAGCGTCGTCCTAATAAAAGGTTGATAAATAGCCCACAGATCTTAGTAATTTTGCTACAGGTTTTAGTATTTTTGTAAAAACATACTAAAACCGTATTCAAACCAAACGTTGAATTCATAAAGGTTGCCGTTCCACCTAAAACGTAAGTATTTTCTTGAATCTTTATTAATGTTTATCAAAAAGTAGGCATCTTTTAAATCAATCGTACTCATAAATCCAGTTTTCGTTACAAGTTTAACTGCAGTTCTAAGATCTTCAAGTTTGAAATGCTGATTGTATAAATTTTATTAAGTTGTTTTAGGTTTAGTATGAATCTGTTCTTCCCGTCTGGCTTAGGTACTAAAATTATACTAGAAATAAATTGATTATCACACGGCTCACAGGACGAGATAGCGCCGGAATATAAAAGCTCATCTATCATATGCACTCTTTATACGTGGGGCACACTATAAGTTTCCGGAATGAATATGAAAAAATACTATTAAAGGTACAAAATTAATTTATTGTTTTTCAAAATAATCTCCCTTGGCGTCTATGCACTTTTTCATTCGATGAAACCAGTTTTGAAAACTTTTGTGCCACTCCTCTGTGGTGACCTCTGAAACGTGTTTTTCATACTCCTCGACAGCCTCTTCTGGTGATGAAAATCGTTGACCGCGTAATTGGTTCTTAATTTTTGGGAACAGAAAAAGTCACAAGGTGCCAGGTCGGGACTGTATGCAGGATGACTCATGAGTTCTACATTTTTCGCCTTCAAAAAGTCGTTTGTCTGTCTGGCCGTGTGAGAACTAGCATTGTCGTGGTGCAGGATGATACGGCGTTGACGGTTATTTTTACGGAGTTCGTCAATAACTTCCGGCAAACAAATGGTCGTGTACCAGTCACTATTCACTGTACGACGATTCTCTAAAGCAACAGTAGCCACGTGTCCAGTTTTATTAAAAAAAGAAGCAATCATCCGCTTAGATGCACTTTTCACGCGCGCCACTTTGGTTGGTTTCGGCTCATCTTGAAAGACCCATACGCTCGATTGCTGCTTTGTTTTGGGATCGTAGCAATAAATCCATGTTTCGTCACCTGTTACTATGTCCCACACCAAATTTGACGCACCTTCGTTGAATCTGGTAAGCATGGCACTGCACCAAGTGACGCGGTCCGTTTTTTGAGCCTCGGTCAAGTTGTGTGGGATCCACCGCGAGCACAGCTTTCTCACACCCAAATGTTTGTGTAGGATTAATAGTATTTGACTCATGCCTATTTCTAAGGATGCGCGAATTTCATGGTAGGTCACATGCCTGTCTGTTTCAATCATACGGCGCACAGCATTGATGTTTTTGTTGGTCACAGCGGTGGACGGCCGACCATCGCGAGATTCGTCACTGAGATTGATACGACCACGCTTGAATTCTGCAAACCAGCTATAAACAGTTGTCTTGCATGGTGCTTCATTACCAAAAGCTGTTTCAAGCCGAGCGATGCTCTGTTGAGCTGTCAAATTACACTTAAAATCGTAGAAAATCATACTACGAAAATTTTCCCGAGTTAAATCCATGTTGATGCAGACACACAATTTTTTAAATGGCGCCACAAGGTAAAAACAAAAGACAGTCAGATGAAACAAACTGCATTCTACAGCCAAAGAGTTCTATTTTCAAATGTTGCAATAAATTTTTAAATATTGTTTATGTAAGTGGCCAGTTCCGGAAACTTACAGTGCGCCCTATGTACGCTTTGTACGTGGGGCGCACTATAAGTTTCCGGAATGAATATGAAAAAATACTATTAAAGGTACAAAATTAATTTATTGTTTTTCAAAATAATCTCCCTTGGCGTCTATGCACTTTTTCATTCGATGAAACCAGTTTTGAAAACTTTTGTGCCACTCCTCTGTGGTGACCTCTGAAACGTGTTTTTCATACTCCTCGACAGCCTCTTCTGGTGATGAAAATCGTTGACCGCGTAATAGGTTCTTAATTTTTGGGAACAGAAAAAAGTCACAAGGTGCCAGGTCGGGACTGTATGCAGGATGACTCATGAGTTCTACATTTTTCGCCTTCAAAAAGTCGTTTGTCTGTCTGGCCGTGTGAGATGTAGCATTGTCGTGGTGCAGGATGATACGGCGTTTACGGTTATTTTTACGGAGTTCGTCAATAACTTCCGGCAAACAAATGGTCGTGTACCAGTCACAATTACTGTACGATGATTCTCTAAAGCAACAGTAGCCACGTGTCCAGTTTTATTAAAAAAAGAAGCAATCATCCGCTTAGATGCACTTTTCACGCGCGCCACTTTGGTTGGTTTCGGCTCATCTTGAAAGACCCATACGCTCGATTGCTGCTTTATTTTGGGATCGTAGCAATAAATCCATGTTTCGTCACCTGTTACTATGTCCCACACCAAATTTGACGCACCTTCGTTGAATCTGGTAAGCATGGCACTGCACCAAGTGACGCGGTCCGTTTTTTGAGCCTTGGGCAAGTTGTGTGGGATCCACCGCGAGCACACCCAAATGTTTGTGTAGGATTAATTGTATTTGACTCATGCCTATTTCTAAGGATGCGCGAATTTCATGGTAGGTCACATGCCTGTCTGTTTCAATCATACGGCGCACAGCATTGATGTTTTTGTTGGTCACAGCGGTGGACGGCCGACCATCGCGAGATTCGTCACTGAGATTGATACGACCACGCTTGAATTCTGCAAACCAGCTATAAACAGTTGTCTTGCATGGTGCTTCATTGCCAAAAGCTGTTTCAAGCCGAGCGATGCTCTGTTGAGCTGTCAAATTACACTTAAAATCGTAGAAAATCATACTACGAAAATTTTCCCGAGTTAAATCCATGTTAAATGATTTAACTCAAATTATTATTGTACACGAAAAAGTCAAACCTAGTACATGCTAAAATGGCGTAATATCAATACATACGTCAATAAGACCAGTAAGTAAACTCACCTGATTGGTTTAGAGGCGAATCACTCCCTGACTCACTCCTATGGCGTCGCCGGTGACGCTTAATTTTTCGTTGTAATTTTTTAACCTGCTTAGCCAAAAACTCGATTTGACTGTATTCGCGTTTTCTTTTAGGCATATTGCTAAGAACTGAAATATAATCTGAAAATATACTGAAAAAGTTACGAATAGTTTTAATTAAGAACGTGCAAAACAGCAAAGCACACAAATGTGAATGACGAGAAAGACAGGTGGGAGGTAGTTGGTAGCGAGGTATGTTCAGACACCCTCATTTGTTTTTTTAATATTTTTATATTTTACTAGGAGTAACTACCTCCGAAAGAATGTGCAAAATATGTAAGTACAGATGTGGAACTACAAGTGTATCAATGCTAATATCGAGAACGAACGCTCGAGAGTAACTTTAATAAAATGTCAATGTTATAAGAATTATCGTGCAAGAAGTCATTTATAGAATAGTAACTTTTTTCAACTAAAAATGAAAATAATAGCTCTTTGAATTTCATAAGACACTGCATTTTTATCGCATTTGTCTTCTTGATAATTCAATATACTGTACTATACAGGGTCAACTATATCCTTCTAGGTATTTTGACGGGGTATTTTCTGTTGTGGGATCCATTTAGAGATGACTTTGGGAGCTCTGCTAGCTTCCATTAGCCCTCTCATCGCAACATTGTGACTTGTAGGAAGAAACATCAAATTGAAACCCGAATTTCATAAATGATAAAAATAAAGTTATATCTTTTACTAAATTTTGTTCAATCTAGGGAACTCTACCCAAGTTTTCAGTTCAATTCATGAATGAATGAACACTTTATTGCACTATTTAAAACCAAAAGAAACACAAAGTTAAATCCAATACAACTAAATGCGGACAAACAAACAAACAACAAACAAAGGCGGACTTATCTCTAATGCAATTTCTTCCAGCCAACCTTAGGGTAAAAATGAGCTGCGGTAAAAAAAAACACTTACGTGAGCAGTGCAGAAAGCTCAAACATTAAGACGCATATAATATCTTACATAAATGAATAATAATTACATGAATCATTACAGGTTAATACATGTACTAAAAAAACATTTTTTTTAAACTTTTTTTGTCCCACTGCTGGTCAAATACGCCAACATCTTTTTTTACAAAATTGACGTTGCTACCTCTTTCCTCACTGCACACGTCTCTCGCGCCTTATAGTAACCAAGACAACATCAATCAAAGCTCACTTCTCACTACGCCTCTTGAGTTAAGTACTCATAATTGGTGTCTACTAGGTACAAATCTCACGACCGTAGATTTTAGGTATTTTATACTTAAGTTTCAGTAACAATCTATATGGCCAAATCGATTTAATTTTCTATATACTCGTATTACATTGTTTTTTTTAAATCAGTGAATGAACTACTTTATTGTAACTTATCTCGAAATCTTCTATTTGTCTTAGTTTTGAAAGTCTTAAATAAAGATAAACAGTATAAAATAACATAAGTATTTATTTAACAAGACTGCTCTGAATACTTGTCCTAGTCTACCACAGATTTCCACTTTAATATCACATTGCGACCAATTTTTGTTTTTCTTTTTCTCTTAAAATAGATTTGCATCTTTATTACAATCGGAATACAGGCGATATTCCAAGAAGTTGGATTTAAATTTACAAAAGAAATGGTGGCTTTGGATAGGAGACAGATATCAAAGACGAATGAACAATGTCTTGTTGATTGTTAGACGAGATTTCATGTATATTTAGATTTTTGAAGCACGTATTATAACCACAGTTGAAGTTGGATTTTTAATATAAACAAAAATATGTACCAGTAATGTGGTGAATAATAATTGTTTTCGAGATAATAATGAAGGAAACACATTTTCAAGTCACAAACTAATTGATATGACTTTAAAAACTGAAGAGAATTATTTCAAAACCACCCTGTATATAATTTAGATTTATTGTGAAAGCAGAGTGAATGCAGTTGAAATGAGAGCTTTACGGAGTATGTGTGGCGTACGTCTGAAGGATAAAATTAGAAATAGTGAGATAAGGAAAAGGTGTGGTGTGAATGAGGATGTAGTGACAAAGATAGAAAAAGGCATGTTAAGAAGGTTGGGCATGTAGAAAGGATGGATGAAAGGAGACTTACGAAAGGTATTTACAAATCAAACGTGACAGAAAAAGCCGGGGCCGGCCTCGGAGAACATACTGCGACCATATCGCAGACATATTTAAAATGGGAGATGTCAGGAGTACCCGTAATCGACGAGCGTGTATGACGAGAGTGATGAGCGTATAAGAAGCGAGGGAAGTCTGTAAGGATCGTAGCAAATGGAAATCCGTAGTCTCTGCCTACCCCTACGGGAAAAAGGTGTGATGGTATGTATGTATGTGAAGCCGTTAGACGTCACAATACACATTAGTGCTGATGTATGCATTAGCAGATCAAATCTGTTTTTGGTCATTAGATCTATTACAAATGCATCGTTTCATTAAGCATCATCCTATATCAGTGATCGTCTAGCAAAATGAGCCAACGAAAATCCTCGTTCTATGAGGACCCTATTTAAATTTATATTTCATTTTGTTAAGTTTTAGTTGTTATAGCAGCAACAAAAATACAAAGATGCAGAGAAACAGAATGGTGACAGACAGACGGACAGTGGAGTCTGATAGGGTCCCGTTATCATTCTTATTTATCTATTTATTTAACTTCATAACAATAAAGTAAAGGCCACTAAACCAATAGGTGAACCATTTGGTAACGGAACCCTGATAACTAATGAAAAATCTGGAAAAGTTACCAGGATATCATAGCTTAATGAAGGTGAATCCGTCTAATTAGTTAATTGGAGAAGCGGGATGTGACTTTTTGCGTGGCAAGTTCCAATTAACTGCTTTTCAACGAGGATAAGGGCCGACTCACACTCGTTAATCTATACTATGTTTTGGTGACTCATTACTTCTACTTTAGAAGCCTACTTTCATATACCAATTAATAGGGAGGCCCAAGTCCAGCAGTGGACTGACTGCGGCTGAAACGACGACAATATACCAATTACTCTCATCATTAAGGAACTATAATCAAAGCGTAGTACACTAAGGTCTGGAGGCCTATTTTTAAAACTATGACCCCACGCAAAGCCGGCTATTCGAATGAAAATCATTGGTTTTACCAATCATTGGTCCTACTTTTTAAAATTAGGGCTCGTGAAGCGTTAGCTTATAACTAGGCCCAGACGATGGTTCTACGTCCGTTTTTTACCTTCGCTTGACAAGTCCTAGTATGTATTTTTGAATACAATCTGGATTTTTTTTTTTAATTTATTGCTTAAAGTATTTAATATTTTTATTATTAGTTCTTTTTTTTTTAATCAATATTCGTTAACAATCTTAAAATATTTTTTAATTATAAAATAAAAACTAAATAAATCTAAACTATAACTAAAACCTAATATTATAAATAAAAACTAATTAAAATCTAAAATTTGTCCTTGAGTAATTTAATTAAAACTAATGAGAAATAAAAACCTAAAAAAGCTTATTAAAATCTAATGTTTGTTCTTGCGGCATGGCGCTAAGAACTCCGGCAGCATTCCCGCCCTGGATGGCGATTGCTATTCTCTGCGCGAGAAATGAGCCGGCCCTCTTGTCACCAGCGGCGTCGACAAGATATCTAGTTATACTATTTAACTACTATTTGCTTTATACTGGTTTAAATTTTGTGGTTTCCCAGATGTGGGCCACAAAGTTATATTGTATTGTTCTATTCAAAATACTAGGACTAAGATAGGTACTCAAAGTATTTTTTTTTTAAATGCCTGTAGTCTACATCAGAATCCAATTAAGGTGACGAGCTCACGTCGCTTTTTGATTTGCCGTCGGATGTCAGTTTTAAATATTCCGATTGCTGAACTTTGTGTTTGATACGTGGTCTGGATTCCTGGCAGATTACGCCCGATACAGTTAGGCATGAAAGGATTTCTACGAATATGAACTACGCCGTTTGATCAAATTCGCCCGTTGAAAAAAATAGTGAATATACGGAATCCGTCGTATATACGATTGTACCAACCTACTTACAAAGTTATCTCTCCTCGTCTCATCTTCGCCGCCGGTGATAGGAAGGCTGGTTGATTGCTTTGCCCGGCGGATCGGCATCGCTATCCAGCGAAGGAACGCAGCCAGCGTTCTTGGTACCATGCCGCACGTACACGATGATACTTAGTATTTTTTTTGCGTTTTAATATAACATAGGTTAGTTTTTCTTTTCTATTATAGTGTATGTATGTACTCGTAGGTATGTAAAAATTTTATACAAAACTTACAATATGTGTATACAATATGTGTTTATGTGAACAATAAATAATTTAAAACTCCTGTAAAGTATTCTTACTTTCCTTTATACCCGAGATTGTTATATTTTTCAAGCTACTTTGCCCTTATTTAAAACATAATTGATTACATTAAAAAGTGTCCCTTTAGCATGGTTCCAAGAACGCCAGCTGCATTCCCGCGCTGAATAGCAATTGCTATTCTTTGCGCGAGATATGAGCCGGCCCTCTTGTCACCAGCGACGTCGACCAGTAGACTTTGCCTTATTCTTGCTCTAAAATATATCGCTTTTTATATCAATGCTTAATTTCAGCTTTTTGTATAATTAGGTATGTATGTATATTATTTAAAACCCAGTAGATTTGGCTGTACTAGTAAATATGTATGAGTGTGACGTTCGTGATACAACGGGGGAATCATACTACTAGGAACATAATTTCGAGGTGAATCACATATTGTTGATGCCTGCTACGATTCAGAAAAGTACTCGTTGAAAGAGTTTCAATGAATTACAAACTTAGTAGCCTAGAAAATATTTATACTTATTTATCAACTTCTATCAACCTAGTTTACAATGTCCATCGGAAAAAGGCAACTGCGCAGTAACTTTGTTAAGAGTTGAGATTCTAACTACGAGCGACTCCTAACTGTGTTACTATTTTTTATCCTAGACTGAACTAAAGCACTTTGATGTTGAATAATATACCTTCTAAATTATAACTGAGAATGTCGATGGCGAAACGCGAACCGTTTTGGATTGGCCATTTATGGTATTTTCTATCTCGAGCGCCTCCATGCTTCGGAAGGTACAATAAGCCGTTGGTACCAGTTGTTATCGATAGATGGCAGTCATAAGGCTGTGTCATATCTCTTTAAGCCGCCTGTAAATCTATCAGTTTTGGCCATTAACGCTCCACTGCTTAGGGACGATGGCGATTAAAGCATACACGTCATGCATGTAATCGTCTGTAACTTTCCTCTAAAATCAGATAAACTATTTATAACAATAGCTTGTTGACGCCGTAGCAAGAGGGCTGGCTCATTCCTAGCGCAAAGAATTGCAATTGCAATTCAACGTGGGAATGCAGCCAGTGTTCTTGGCACCATGCCACACGTATATTGCTTAGATTAAAATTTTTAGTATTTATTTTTTTAATTTTAAGTTTTTACTTTTAGTTAGTTTTTTTAAAATTTTTAGGTTAATTTGTTTGTATATTTAAATATGTTAAATATATTAATTAGTTATTTTGGATTGCACTATAAATTAGTAAAATAAATAAAAGTGATTTAATACAATTAAAATTGTTTAACACACACATTCTGAAGTTGTATTAATTTAATATATTTATTTTTTATTGGTAGTCATAATCATGCCATCATTAAAAATATGTAAATCGATCTATGTCAAATAAATACATACTACTCGTATGTATTTATTTACGTATATTTCAATCTATAAATACAGACATTTCTTCCTTTTTTTATCAAAAACGTAGGTGATATAAATATACTACTAATTTGACTAAAGTCTCTTAGCGGATCGTCAATCAACTTCACTTGAGATGAATCTGGAATTTTTCGTACAAAACCTACTCCCAAGTTGTTTAAGGCTGGAGTGTTTATTAATAATATCCGTTCGTGTCATTAATCACAATTTTTTATATTTTCTATCCCTCAAAACGTGTTAATCTATAGTCAATATATTTCAATGATACCAAAGCATACCTAAATGTAGGCATGCCCATACTTCTATACTAACATTATAAGTGCGAAAGGATTTTGATGAAATTTGGTATAAATATAGTCAATGACCCAGAGTCAAACATAGGCTACTTTTGTCGTAAGTCGAGTTAAGGGGAACAGCTGGTAAGAAAAAAAATTACATTTCATTCTTTTACACAATTTACTGGGTATCAGTGAATTTTTCACATACACCGTGAAATTTAAGTTGTTTTGGACCCATCGTCCAGCAACAACTTTCCCCAAGATACATGGGTCGAAATATGGAGTAAATTTTTAAACCTCCCGTACAAAATGTCTCATCACGTGACCTAACTTACTATGGGAAGTCCAAATTTGTTTTTCATGTTTCGAGCTATGTTCCTTGGGGAAATTTGTTCGGTTGCATGAATGGAGTCACTGGACGATGGGTCCAAAACGACTAAAATTTCACGTATAATCTTTTAACATGTATAAACTTTCATTACAATTAAACAATTCGACAGCTATTAACCGTTAAATGCATTATAACATTATGTTTATATGTTTTTGTGATTGTTGCACATGTTAAATATGTTAAATTATAAGCGATAGTTTTACTTTCTTATGACATCTCATCACACACAAATGTTAATTTATACCTGCGACTATGAACGCTGCAAGTGTTTGAAATGTTAGGTGCAAAGAAAAAGGTAAAAAACTTAATAAAACCGCATTAAAATAGGTTAATTTAATGCAATCACATTTTTTATCAAGACCCAACTCCGATACGACCCTTCATTTTGTAGCTCTTACTTATATTACATTATACATAGTACTTCTTCACTCACTTTGATAAAAATATCATTCTGAACATCGTTAGCAAGCATGACATTGTGAAAAAAGCTTTTGTAAGTGGATACACAAGCTTTTCACGAGGACTTGTGACTTTTCGTAGTTTATTTTTGTTAGCAAATAAAAAAGCTTTCACGCAAGCTACGGTTCTAACAACAATATTTTTTTATGTTAGAAATAAACGGATGAAATTTTTGTCCGAAAGAACCGATGAGTTATGGTTTAGTGCAGTGATTCCCAAAGTGGTCCAGGTGGACCCCCAGGGGTCCACGGGAGACTTGCTGGGGGTCTACGTAGGCGTGAACAAAAAATGGGGGTCCATAAGATGTTAATGGGGGTCCACGAAAATTTATCTGCTTTTGATAGTAAAGAGCAAAAATGTAAGCATAGTTTTTATAAGGGCCTACCTACATTGTTTTAAGTACCTATCTAAGCAGATAATATTTTAATAAGGCAAGCGACTGTTACTTGTCCAAACTTGTGTATTCGATATTACGTACAATTTCGTGTACAGACTTGCAAAGCGCTATCCGCCCGACAATGCTTAATGCTTGTTCAGACATGAACTTGATCAACACTATAAATACTTGATGCCAAAGGCAACCAAACGCATTCATTTGTTTCCGGAATTTCGAAAACAAGGCGGAATTTGGAAAAAAGTTGTGAGAAAATTTATATCTGTGTTTGCTAGTGCCGGAGAAAAGTAAGTAACCTACCTTTTTTTGTTATAGTACTTAAGTATTTTGTTTACGTGTACTAGTCGGTTGATCACAACGGCCTGTATAGATAGGTAACTTAGTAACTTACAGATATTTTAATTGTCCTCTTTCGATTTGAAGACAAACACAGCACGTTTTATTCAATTGTTTTTTCACGAGAGAAGCACTGCCTCTCTAAAAAGGCCGAATAAGCAATATTGCAGAGCAATTAATTTTGTAATTTTTCTTGCAAATAACTACTAATTTTATAAAACAGTAATTTCATAATCATGTTAAATTGATTTTGAAGTAACTATTTTATCAAAACTATTCCTTTTCGGAAAGAGCGAGCGGTGCGCGGGCGACGGGAAAAGGGCGGGGCTTGAACTTCGATGCCTGTTTGTCACGTTTTAACAATGAAGCCGCAGACAAAAAATACGCAAATACACGGAGCGCGTGAACTCATTGATTTAATAAAATGTTAGTTATCGTTTTTATGGACAATTTTGGGATTTCGACGTTTATTTTTTCCTACACAAATATGATCAGTATTCGATACTGAGTACACTAATTTTTATTTATACTATTAAAAATTAGTGGTAAATTATGTACTTTAAAATTGATACCGTTTTGTGAAAACGTTTGTATTTGTCTCAGCGGTTTATTAGTTGGTCCCTTTACAAGCCGTAATTCTATTTCCGCGTGCTGACAAAGGCTGCGGTGTGATACCTATATTCAGAAAAAAACTTGGTTACTAAAACATTTTTTTTACAGGTAAGGTAACTGACACGAAACATGGCTACAGCAAAGAAAAAATGTCGACAATATAGTGTAGATTATTTGAAATATGGTTTTGTTCCATCAGAGGCAGACAAACAATTGCCCATGTGCCTATTATGCAACAAAGTTTTGAGCAATGACTCTATGAAACCATCAAAGCTCGAAGATCATCTAAAAAGGTGTCATACTGATAAAATAGGTAAAGATTTAAAATATTTTCAAACATTGAAAGAAAAATATGGAAAGAGACCCACCATGCACAGTATGTTCGCTTCAACATCTCAAAGTAACGATGATGGCTTGCGGGCATCTTACAATATCTCATTACTTATAGCAAAATCTGGAAAACCGCACACTATCGGAGAACAATTAATTTTACCCGCTGTTGAAGAGGTTTTAAAAACTGTTTTGCACAAATCTCCATTTGACGTACTAAAAAGAATTCCATTAAGTAACAATACTGTACAAAGACGCATTGATGAAATGAGCTCTGATATCGAAAGCTTTTTGTGCAATCATCTGCAAAAAACTCATTTTTCTATACAACTGGACGAGTCAACGTTACCCAGTAATGAAGCATTATTACTATTGGCATATGTCCGATTTATTGTTGAGGAAGAAATTCACGAAGAATTGCTATTTGCCAGAACTTTGGAGACTGACACTAAAGGCGAATCAATATTTAATGTCCTGAGTAATTTTTTTACGGAAAAATCGATCCCATTTACAAACATTATTTCAGTGGCAACAGACGGAGCTCCTGCAATGGTCGGGCGATATCGTGGGTTTATAAGTCATCTCAAAAGAATTATACCAGGACTTACAGCTATTCATTGCGTAATCCACCGACAACATCTTGTGGCAAAACATTTAAGTGACAGGTTGAACCAATCTCTTCATTTTGTAATAAAAGCTGTCAACAAAATCAGAAGCAATGCATTGAATACACGTTTATTTGCTCAATTGTGCGACGAAAATGATGAAGACTTCCAACGACTGCTCTTACATACTGAAGTACGCTGGTTGTCGAAAGGTGCATGCTTAACGAGATTTTACTCTGTTTTCGATTCCATATTAGAGTTCTTAGAAAGTAGAGATCCAGATTTAAAAGAAAACTTGATCAAATTCAAAGCAGACATTGCGTATTTGACAGATTTGTTTAAAAAATTTAATGATATTAACTTGCAGTTACAAGGGGACAGCCTGAATTTAATAAAAACAAAGGGGATAATTTCGGCTTTTCTTGGGAAATTGAAATTTATGAAGCAAAACATTAGTCGGCGCGAATTCTCTCAATTTCCAAACTTGTCGCAGGTAGAATGTATTGATGAGGATATCCATACCTACAGTCAACATTTAAGTGCCCTGCATGATGACTTCAAAACCAGGTTTGAAGATATACTGACGATGGATATACCACCATGGATAATAAATCCATTTGATGAAACGGAAGTGGCCAATGTTGTATTACAAGAGGAGCTGCTCGAGCTAAGCACTAATGAGGAGCTGAAGGTGAAATTTAGAAAAGGCTACCCAACATTTTGGCTGCAAGCAGAAATACCCGAAAAATATTCTGGACTGTGGGAAATCGCAAGGAAATTTTTAATAGCTTTTCCCTCGTCATATCTTGTCGAAAGGAGTTTTAGTGCCGTTACAAACCTCTTAACAAAAAAAAGGAGCAAATTAAACATCACAGAGCGGGGGGATTTGCGGTTATTGCTCACAAAAATAAAGCCAAACATTGATCGTTTGCTGACACTCCATCAGATACATCCTTCCCATTAATTAAAATTATGACCTGAACCTATATTACCTTAATATTTTTTTCTTGTAATTCTATTCTTTTAATAAATAAAGTGATATAAAATGTACCATTTTTCGTTTTTATTTTACATATCGAAATATAGGGACAGAACTCAGAAGTGACACAATTTTTATTTTTTGGCGACTTTAAGAATGTGGTAGAAATGTAGCAGCAGGGGGTCCACCGAAACCAGTAAAATTTTGAAAGTGGTCCACGAGAAAAATAAGTTTGGGAACTACTGGTTTAGTGCTTCGTCATCAATATCATCAGCCAATTCTATTTCCAAACCCTTTGCCTTTATCCGATAAGGCTAGATGACAGTCGTGGCTCTTCTTCTTTATCTCGACTCTGGTAAAATTAAAAATAAATTAAGTCGATGCCCGCATTCCACTTAGATTCACCCCTAAGTACCACTGCGCGGATAACTTTTAGATATCGTGCAAAATCTGACAGCATTGACGACTAACATCTTCTTTGCGAGTAATGATTTTACTTTATTTTCCGCCCCATAGATAAGAGTGCGCCCTTGGCTATTGTTGCGGCCTTTTCGCCCCTCCAACCGTGATCTGCTGCCGGGTGCGGGGAGCGGGGGCCAGCCCAGGCGTGGACCCCACCAAGAAACCGGAACGCAATCTTCGTCACCACCACCGCGGCGATAGGCGCGATTTGTGCTTTAAATATTTTGTATTTTTTACCAGTATTAAACCTAGTTACAGTCCGCTAAATATCTCATTTATCACCCGAGTAGAGATTCCCCGAACATTTGGTCCTCTCTCCGTAGTAAATACGGGATATATTTTTGTCGCATATTGTAACGTCGTCGCTCGTGGACTTTGGCCGTCTTAGTTCGAGTTACGCAAGCAAGAACGTTCTCGAACAGCGAATATCTTCAATTTCCATACAATAAACCAGGATCATACATAATTGGATCAATACATATATTCAATCAAACAATACTGGAAGGAAGTACTGGATAACACGGATATCATTAACTGGAGGAATAATAAAATTCAAAGGAAATCATCACAAGTGGTATCATCGGCAGCGGTGAGTCCGTTCCAATACCTATCCTGTTCTCTGTTGTGTTGTGTTTCCTGTCTTCATTCAAATTCCTTCATAGTATCCCGTGCCTTGAACCGTACTTTCCACATCCATTTAACATTTTAAAATTTTCTTCTATTCATTTTCAAACATAGTTGCGATCTGTGCCTTATATTCATTTCTTATAAGTTATCATTCAAGCAAGTGAACCTATCTAATAACATCGTTATAGCTACATACATAGGTGCATATCTATCGTGCATATTGCATTCAAAGCCGCTCACAGGTACCTATAAACGCCTAATCCTTTGTTCTCATTGAAAGGAACGCATTGCCTGTGATTCATATCATAAAAAGCTAACCTGTTTACTAGTTCAAGATTTTTTATTCTCAATCTTGATTGTATTTTGCATCTTTTGTAAAATATGCCTACTACGCCGGAAAGCATGCTTAAAACTTTAGTTAAAAAACGCTCTGCCATTAAATCAAAAATTACTATTTTTGGAAATCATATCGAATTGATTAGAAATATTCAGTGCATAAGCGAGCTACAGTTCATTGACTTGCAGTGCAGATTAAATAAATTCGAGTGCTTATGCGATAAATTTGACGCGTTACAGACCGAGATCGAGATTCTTTCGGACGAGCCAAGAGACGGAGACCCACCCGTGGAACGGGAGCAGTTTGATAATGATTATTATCCACTGGTGGCTATCGCCCGCAGTATACTCTCAAGAAAGAAGGATCAGGAAGGGTTTGTGGTGAGCTCTGTTAATGCTGAGACAACTACAAAATCAAATTTAGTACGCCTTCCTAAGATTTCCTTACCTAATTTTAGTGGTGGTTATCAACACTGGCTCGAGTACAAAGATACGTTTCAATCATTGATACACAATAGTACATGTATAGATAAAATAAATAAATTTCACTATCTTCGTGCTTCTCTGCAGGGCAATGCAGCCTTGGTGATTAAGAATATTGATGTTAAAGCAGATAATTACGAGACAGCGTGGAATTTGTTATGTGAACGTTTCGATAATAGCCGTTTACTTATTGATAATCACATACAAGCCTTATTTAGCGTTCAATCTATGAATAAAGAGTCTTGTGCGGCCATACGCTTTGTTGTAGACATTACAAACAAAAATATTAGGGCCTTAGCAACACTAAACGAACCGACCCAGCATTGGGACACTCTTATTATTTATATGATGTCCACTAAATTGGACAGTGTAACAGGACGTCACTGGGAGGAATACAGGAATACGCACCTGTCCTCATCTACATCTCCCACACTTACACAGTTTTTAACATTCTTAAATAGACGTGCAGATTTACTAGAAACAATGGAAGAACACAAATCATTCAAAACAAAATCAGAATCAAACAAATCTAAAAGCTTAATTATAAATGACACAGATAAAAACAGTTCAGACAATAAAAAAACAATAAAGTGTAATTTATGCAATCAAAATCATTACCTATTTTCTTGCCAATCATTTAGAAGTCTTCCTATTGAGTCACGTGTTGAGAAGGTAAAAGAGTATAACATATGTTTTAATTGTTTACGTCCAGGACATAACGTAAAAACTTGTAGGTTGTCACATTGCAAATATTGCAAAACCAAACACAACACTCTTTTACATTTAGACAAAACTGATTCATCTACTGCTTCTCTTTCTTCTTCCTCCACTTCAGAAAACATTGTTCTTGCTTCTGATGTTGTTCATTACGTCACCCCCGCGCGTGTCTTTCTTTCCACAGCGCTGGTCAAGGTAATGGACTGCAAGGGCAAAAAACATTCTGCCAGGGCAATCCTGGACAACGGTAGTGGTATCAATATCTTGTCAGAGGGCTTGTGCAGGAAACTCAGCTTGCCACGTCAAAATGTCAACTCCACGGTAACTGGTTTTAACAATCTTTTATCTAATAGTACACAAAGATGCGTAGTAACTATAGAGTCATTTTGTAGTGAATTTAAAGCTGATTTAAACTGTAACATTTTCGAAAATGTTACTACAGCCGTACCAGTTTCATATATTGACATAAAACACATACACATACCATCTGGCATTCGTTTATCAGATCCTACCTATAATGTACCATCAGCCGTCGACATTCTTATTGGAGCAGACATTTTTTGGCAGGTATTAGGTAATCAGACAATAACATTAGGCAAAAATCTACCACAGTTACGCGAAAGTAAGTTAGGCTGGTTAGTAACCAATATGTCATTGTAGGTTCAGCACAAACATATAGCCAATGCCATATCACACAGAATTCAGACACTGACTTAACTCATTTTTGGGAGCTAGATAGCATCTCAACAGTGCATTCTTTATCCACAGAGGAGCGTGCGTGTGAGCACAGCTTTAATTTGAACACAAAACGTAGCAATGACGGTCGCTTTGTCGTCACTATTCCACTCAAACAAAACCCAGACGTATTGGGTGATTCATATCAAATGGCAAAGTGTCGTTTTTTATCTCTTGAGCGTAAATTCAAACGCGATCCAATTTTTGCTGAATTATACAAAGATTTCATGCGTGAATATGAGGAACTAGGACACATGACCGAGAATAAGAATCCTCCAAGTAAGGACGTTATTAATTATTATATTCCTCACCATGGTATAATACGCGAGTCAAGCTCAACAACACGCTTGAGAACGGTCTTCGATGCGTCCGCACCCACCAGCACGGGTATATCATTTAATAACTTACAAATGGTCGGTCCCAACGTGCAAGACGATCTTTTGTCCATAATATTGAGGTTTCGTCAGCATCGCTACGTCGTATCAGCTGATATAGAAAAATGTTACAGAGCCATTCTGGTTAACTCTTCTCAACGTTCCTTGCAGCAAATTATATATAGATACAATAATTCAGAACCGTTAAAAACCTACACTCTTAACACAGTAAGTTATGGTACTTCTTCGGCGCCATACCTTGCAACAAAGTGCTTGGTTAGTCTAGCGTCTACTGTACATAATAACAATGTTAAAGATAGCATTCTCCACGATTTCTATGTTGATGACTATTTGAGCGGAGCACAGACTATTGACGCTGCTGTCGAGCTTTGTAAGGGCGTATCTGATGCTTTATCTTCAGCCAAATTCAACCTAAGAAAATGGCAATCCAACAACGCTCAAATTCTCAATGAGATGGTATCAGAGAAATGTAAATCTGTTCCTAATTACATTTTAGATTTTTCAGAAAACGAAAACACACCTTCTAAAACATTGGGGCTTAATTGGTTGTGTAAATCAGATGTAATGTCTTACTCAATTAACATTACATTACAATCTCCCGTAACAAAACGTCAAATTCTCTCTGTTTTAAGCCAAATATTTGATCCCTTGGGGCTTGTAAATCCCTGTATTTTAAGAGCAAAGCTAATTATGCAGAAATTATGGATAAATAAGTGTGAATGGGATGAAGAAGTCTCATCTGAAATTTTGGAACAGTGGTCTTTATTTGCCAATACACTTTCACATCTTAACAATTTAAAAATTCCTCGGTGGATTCTTCAAATTTCATTTAAACATATAGAAATACATATTTTTACAGACGCTTCAGATAATTCTTACGGAGCATGTGCATACATTAGATCCATTTCTCATTCAAATAGGGTTCATGTTCAGCTTTTAATTTCAAAAAATAGGATAGCTCCGATTAAACACGTAACTATTCCACGTCTCGAATTATGTGGTGCCTTATTAGGAGCAAAATTGTGTAGAAAGGTTCTATCTTCCCTTACGCTGAATATAGACACATGTAAATTTTGGTGTGATTCTACTATTGTTTTGGGTTGGTTGGCCACTCCTTCTAACCAACTCAAGCCGTTTGTGCGTAACCGGGTGAATGAAATCCAAGAAATTACTAGCAATTATACTTGGAGTTACGTGCCTTCCAAAGAGAACCCGGCGGATCTGGTTTCCCGCGGGGTGAAGGCTGACCAGATCAGCAACTTGTCGTTGTGGTGGTCAGGTCCAAATTTCCTACAAAATAGTGAACACGATTGGCCAAAATTCCCAAACAATGTTTCCAAACAAGAATTACCAGATCTAGCGTCATGTTTAGTTACTCAAAATGACAACGTTGAAACGGATAACATATTTACACATTTAATTAAAAAATATTCTAATTTTACACATTTACAAAGAGTCATAGCTTATTTACAACGATTTATATACAATATTAAAAATAAAGGTAATAAATATACAGGGTCTTTATCATCGGAAGAGCTAAGTAATTCCTATAACTTTATTTTACTGACTGCTCAGAGAGAGATGTTCTCAAATGAATACCAGATTCTTGAGTCAGGTGATGTATTACCTAAGAAAAACAGATTAATTTCTCTTTCCCCATTTTTAGATCAAAATGGACTCATGCGCGTTGGTGGCAGGTTAGATAATTCACCTTATAGTTATGACGTTAAACACCCTATTCTTCTTTGTTCAAAACACCATATAACTAAGATTATGTTCCATTTGCAACACCTAAAATTATTACATGCTGGACCACAATTATTGTTGTCTACTATTCGTCAAACATATTGGCCTTTAGGAGGCAAAAGTTTAGCTAAACATATTACAAAACATTGCTTAAAGTGCTTTAGATTTAAGGCTTCTGTTGTTCAACCTATTATGGGACAGTTACCACAATCTAGAACAGAATTAATATTTCCTTTTCTTCATTGTTCAGCAGATTATGCCGGGCCAGTGATGATAGCTAACCGCAAGGGTCGAGGTTGTCAACTTAGCAAGGCGTACATTTGCATACTCGTTTGCTCTGCAACCAGAGCCCTGCACCTAGAGCTCGTCACAGACCTTACCAAAGAGGCCTATTTAGCTGCTCTTAAACGTTTTGTGGCTCGTAGGGGAAAACCTCAAACAATTTCATCCGATAACGGAACAAACTTTGTTGGTACTAGCAATGAATTGCAGCGTTTTTTATCTGAGTCTAATTTAGCAGCTAACATAGAGCAAGAAGGAATAAAATTCAAATTTAGTCCCCCTTTTACGCCCCATTTTAATGGCTTGGCAGAAGCTGCCGTTCGTTCAACCAAGCACCATCTCAGAAGATTATTGCAACTTACTAATTTCACTTATGAGGAAATGTCTACATGTCTGACACAGGTCGAATCCATCTTAAATTCACGCCCGCTTACACCCTTAAGCAATGATCCCTCTGATTTTTCCCCTTTAACTCCTGCACACTTCCTTATTGGACGGCCACTGTTGTCGATTCCACATCCAGAAGTGACAGAGAGAAATATTTCACACCTCGAGAGATTCAAACGAGTAGAGCTTATAAAACAGCATTTTTGGCAAAGGTTCAGCACAGAATACGTCTCATTACTACAGCAACGCACGAAATGGCACCTTTCTGTCCAAGAACTTCAAATAGGATCATTAGTCCTCATCAAAGATAAGGCTCTCCCACCCTTGCTTTGGTCACTGGGTCGTGTGATCAAGGTGTATCCAGGAAGGGATCACATCTCTCGAGTAGCCGATATCAGAACGAAAAGGGGAACAATAAGACGGGCCTTCAATAACATTTGCCCACTTCCAGGCTCATCAGACCTTTGAAGACTTCTCTTCAACTGGGGGAGTATGTTGCGGCCTTTTCGCCCCTCCAACCGTGATCTGCTGCCGGGTGCGGGGAGCGGGGGCCAGCCCAGGCGTGGACCCCACCAAGAAACCGGAACGCAATCTTCGTCACCACCACCGCGGCGATAGGCGCGATTTGTGCTTTAAATATTTTGTATTTTTTACCAGTATTAAACCTAGTTACAGTCCGCTAAATATCTCATTTATCACCCGAGTAGAGATTCCCCGAACAGCTATGTTGCTACTTTTATCCTGTAATCACTGAATCGCCGGCCATGCCCGTTCCCCAGACAGCGCGAGCATAGTATGAGGGGGGACTGGTCGGCGACTCTCACTCTCTGGAGGTCCACGTGCACAGCCCCTGTAGTGGTCATCCTCTGATGACACTCTGAGCACTCTGTGGGACTTGTGTGGGTTCCTAGTGCGCCTCCTGTAGATTACTTCCATCCTCACCTTGCAACAGCAAATGCACCATAATTTGAGAGGAGAAACGTATATGTTGCGTATTGCTGGGCGAAATTAATGTAGTTAATTAATATAAGTCCCCCTTTGTATCTCAATTTATTGTATATTTGTTATGTCAAATTTTTGTTTTGGTACAATAAACAGTATTTGTATTGTATTGTTTAGTTCTATGTCATTGACACGAAAGACGAAGAAAAACGACACTCCCAAAAGAACCGAATCAAGTCTAGTTTCTCAAAAGAAGATCAGACGTCAGTCACTTCGTTGTAATAGCCAGTGTTTGCACATCTAGCGTAAACCGAGGATGTTAATGAAGTTGATAAATTTCTCAACCTGATAGCTGATGAGTCAGCCTGATGCTATAGCAACTTATAGATTCGAAAGATTCTTTCTTAATAGCTAAAATACCTAAGAGCTCTATTTTTGGCAATAAGATATTTCTTAGAAGATCTTGCCGAATCTCCAAAATTTCACAATATTACACCTTGAGAAATAATCTTAATATCTTATAAAACGAAGGATGACCTGAAAAAGGTCGCAGGCAAACGCTGGATGCAGACTGCTGCCAACCGATCATTTTGGAAATCATTGGGAGAGACCTATGTCCAGCAGTGGACTGACTGCGGCTGAAATGATGATGACTTACAAAATAAAAACAGAATATATGCTTACAGGGAAAACTTGCCAAGTGTGAGAACCCTATAGAGTACCCAATAGAATATTTAATAACGCATATTGTTGCATCGCATTTGTTGTGCGTATTTCCCTTTTGTATCCTCAGCTTAAGCTACGGAGCCTGAGATACGCAGTTAGTCATGGTCCATAATTTGGTTGCACTTGTTTTTACACTGCCGGCTGATCTGTGTAACCCTTACAGGGAAACCATATCAACAGGAACTTGACCCGATGTGTGTTAGTGGCCAACACTGTCAGATTTTCTCTGCATTCTCAGTCTCCGGAGTATCGAAAATGCAAATTCCAAAATCTTTTTGACGGCCATGATCCAGCTCAGGTCTTGCAACACACGTCGCCTTGCTACTCCTTCCTTTCGGACCGGTTACGTTGAATATTCTTTTACTGTACAAGCCATTCGGCTGTGGAATGTTTTGCCCAATGACATTAAAGAGACCTCAACAAAATTTGCCTTCAAGAAAAAGGTTCAAGCTCATCTAATGAATTCTCTCTAATTTATAAGCCAGAATCACAATTTCTCTGCATTGAAATCTTTAAATATATATGTATGTATATTATACCTACTCCCTATTTGTGTAAATCTATGTATGTTTATTTAGCTGTAGGGTTCTTTTTTCTGTGATATCACACGAAGCTTTCTTGCGCCGCTTTGTATTTTCTCTGTTTTTCCTAATGGTTGACTGGGAGAGAATGCTTTTAGCATTAAGTCCGCCAATTGTATTTTTACTTGTGGTACAATAAAGTGTTAATAAATAAATAAATATATCTGAAAAAGCCTAAGGACTGTCATCTTCCGATAACAGCCGAAACCAATGGCCTTCCGAAGCACGGTCTGAGGTGTAGATGAAAAATGCTACCAATGGTAACCAATCCAATAATAATAATAATAAATGTCTTTATTCACGAAAAACATGGTATGTATATTGGTGTTACAATTTTCACATATTGGATCACATGTTTTGTCACATTTCATGACATGCGAATAATTCATCATTAAATTAAATCTAGCATAATTGAATTAATTAAACATAAAACACAAAATGTCCTTGAATCCTTGAAATACATGCAATGTCAAAGAAATAAATTGAAAATAAATTAAAAATAATTACTTATCATGGTCAAAAAATTCATTAATGTCATAAAACGTGTTTTTACATAGCCATTCGCTCAGTTTCTCTTTAAATTCATATGTATTCAAATGTATCATATTATCCGGTAAAGAATTGTAGATACAAATACACATATTGAGCGGGCTGTTAGAACATTTTTTAGATGTTGATACATTCTCTAATATAAGTCTATGTGGGTTTCGTTGTAGTCTATTACTTACATCACCAGCTTTTATAAATAATTTTATGTTCTTATGTACGAAATATGTTTGATTTCATAAATATAGAGTGATGGTAATGTCAAAATACCCAATTTTTCAAATAACGGTCTACATGTGGTGCGTGGAGGTACTTCACATATAGCCTTTATGCATTTTTTCTGAGCTACGAATGTCTTATGCCAGTCTGTACTATAGCCCCACATCATTATACCGTAGCGCAGTACCGACCCTACATATGCATGGTAACATTTAATAGCCGTTTTAGTATCTGTTGCCTTTTTCACCTGCCTGAGCGCATATACAAACTGATTAGTTCGCTTACAGATGGCATCAATTTAGTCCTTCCAATTTAAGTCATGATTAATTATGACTCCTAAGAATTTAGTATTTGTTACTCTATTTATTTTGTATACATTTAACGTAAAATTACAGCGTGGGTGTTTAGAATTATTAAATACGGATTAGAAGCATTCGCTACGGAAACGCGCGCCGCGCTCAGCTATCGAGCTTCTCAACTACATCAAATTTAAAAAGTGGTTTTTCAATCCAGATAGTTACACGATACCCTAACCCATCTTATATACCTACAGGATTCTCGTGTGAAATAACATTATGGCGAAAAATCCCCTTATAAACAGCGTGCGTCGGGAGTTAATCCTGAAACATGTCCGTCATATGTCGTCGTTAAGCGGGATCAGGGAACAATGGATGAGGCAGTGCGACAAAACATATAAATAAACATTTTTTACCTGATGTACCGACATTTTGGAAAATCCTGTCTATTTTTTATAGAAACTTAACTTTCATCATCAAACGTTAACTTTAATCCTGGTCTTGGAACTCCAGTTGCTGCGGTTTAGTCAAGGACAAATAAACGTGACCCCTTTACCGTAATGGTTGTCATGTCATGTTTATCTGTCATGGACTGTACGTCAAACAACAAAACGTCATATTTTTGCTGTCTAAAGGCATGTGACTTGGAGTTCTATATTTGAAATGTGTGACATTACATGTCGAATAAAAACTCGAACAAAAATCCTTCGATATCGAACGAAAATCATTCGATATCGAATAAAAGTTATTTAACTCGCCGATTTGAGAGAGTCGCACTTTTCGAAAATAGGGCCCGCGACTCCAACCAACCCTACTATTGTAATCATACAGCCAGTACATAGCATCTACCTTCCAAAGTCCAAAAGTATATGAATGTGAAATGTGTTTGTTTGTCCTTCCTTCACGCCCTAACTAAGCAACCAATCACATTGATTTTCGGCATAGAGTTAGTTGAAAGGATGCAGAGTAACATAGGCTACTTTTGGTACTGGAAAAACATCATGTTCCTAAAGGAGGTTTACACGCGGGCGAAAACGCGGGCACAGCTAGTAATATTACAAGTGTCTTTACTATTTTCAGAAATTCACCAGTCGCAAGCTATTAAGATGGGTTCTATGATAAGGACTGATATCATATGATGAGGTTTGGGAAAACTGGGCCTGGTTTGATAGACACACGTGATTACATCAGCCCGGAAGCTCAATATTATGAAAAAAATATATATTTATTCATATATCTTCTATCTATCTATATGTATAAAAGCGAAAATCACTCTCATCACGATATCTCGAATACTACTAATCCAATGAAGATGAAATTTAGCAGGAAGGTAGATTGTGACTAGGAGACGTCCACTAAGAAACAGTTTTTGTAAATTCTATCCCTAAGGGGGTGAAAAAGAGGTTGCCAGTTTGTATGAAACTTCGTAATTTAAAAGTGAAACACATTCGAAATGTTTAATTTATTTTAGTAATTAGTAGAAAATAATAATGCATGTATTACATTTTGAAAATTACATCCCTATAGGGTGAAATAGGGGTTCAAAGTATGTATGGGGGAAGAACCGTTTAATTCGAAACATTACAAGATTATTTCTTTTGATAAATGAAAAGACACGGGTTTCACGATTTTCGGAATTCACCCTCTTACTGGGGTAAGAGGGGGACAAACACTGAACATTCAAGAAATACAACAAAACATTTCAAGTAAGTTCTTGTTATGCCTAAGGATTGCACTAATAATGAATTTCCCAAAATTCACCCCAGAAAATATGTATGGGAAAAAGAGATACATTTATTTTTAGAAAACTACTGCAAATACCTAAATCTTGATTTTTTTAAATTCGACTGTGTAAATGAAAAAAAAACCCTGGTAGAAAATGCCCACGGCTTTAAGTTCGCCAACTATTTATTTTTGGGGAGGTTTGGATGAAAAATATATAAGTGTACCACAGAATTGATTACAATATTTTTATTAAGAAAACTGTATTCACGAGTTTTTGTATTGTAGTATGGGCTGTGTAAAATAAAAATAACGAAAAGTTCGTGATAGGAAACTGTAAGTTTCGTGGTGCCTGCGTCAAATGGATTTTCTGTCCTCAATCAGGGGCCAGGGGTCACGTTTCCTAAAGTTTTCGCCCTTTAAGTAAATTCTTCCTAAATATATTTTTCTGGAACATTTCACAGCGGCGAGAACGGTATTTTACGGGAGCAAAGTAAATTTAAAATCAATCAAATACACGTTTTCATTAAACTCATGTCCTGATGGAGAAAACAGGATAAATAAAACAATAGTCTCATATTAAAAGTATAAAAAACTTTTATTATGAAACTGTTTTTACAAAATCTGTCGAAAAAATGAAGAGTCACTCTCTGGTACGTTAGTTATTCATAATTCTGAGATCTAGTTGATTACACCGCCGTGATGTCATGTTTTCTGCTTATTTACCCTAGAATAAATCTTACTATGTCATTTAGTTTGATGCATAGTTCTGACGTCCTTCTTCGTCCTAGCGTGCTTTTCTGGTTGCTTCCGATTTGACGGCACTGGTTATTACAATGAAGCGACTACCGTCTCACTTCCGTAACCAATTTACACAGAAAAACCAAACCAACAGAAACATGGCCCAAAATGTGTTCGTGGCCAACACTGACAGTTTTTTTTCAGGCTGCCTTAAGGCATCTTTTTTTTTTTCTTTTTGTTAACGAAAGGGAAATGCATTTACGCACTGAGTGTGGGACTGGAAGTCTGTTGAGGGCGCCATGGGGTCGCGTTAGCATTCTACCACGACGCCCTCCAGCCATGGCCTTTCGGCCCCCTCTGTTGGCCTTTCGCCCCCCCCCCCCCCAAATCTGACAGTGACAAGGAAAACATAGAAATCTAAGAATAGATTATATAAAAAATGTTAAAAGAAAATGTAAAGGCACCCAATTATGTGGTGTTAGATGCTAATAAATTAAAATAAAAAATACACATCAAACAACATCAAAAGACATAACAATGTTACGCCTAGATAAATTTGAGATTGATTCTTAGTTAGAGGAAAAGGATCGTAGACCTTCATTTTGACTATACTATTTAAAAATAGGTCAATACGTTTCGGCGGCATTTCAAACGATCAGGATAAATCGCATCTGATTTATAGGAGCCAGATTAATGTGTCCACCGCCCTGATGAATGTCCGGGATGCTGTTTTATCATGTTGGTTAGCTGAGAAATTAGCAGTAGATTTTTAGCGCTTCAATGACTTTATGACGGCGACGATGTCTATCAGAGGAAATGGTAAACTCACGAGTTTAATAAAGACCGTAACATCTTTCGAAAAAATTGCTTTACGTCCGCCTTTGTACACGATCAATCAATCAATCATTTATTTCTTGTGGATCATATGTTCTACAAGGTGGAAATAGTAAATATATAAGATCGATATGTCCTACCGCTAGGGTTTAAATATATAACTATATATAACCTATTATATTAACCTATATTGTCCCGCTACTGGGAAAACTCAAAGTCTTTTTTTATTACAATTAAGTGGGCAAACAGGCGTATTGCCCACCTGATGGCAAGTGGTTACCGTAGCCTATGAACGCCTGCAACACCGGGGATATCCTTCTTTTTAGTTTTTACTTCTCCTTTATTTATTTTCATTGAATATCTATACTAATATTATAAAGCTGAAGAGTTTGTTTGTTTGTTTGAACGCGCTAATCTCAGGACCTACTGGTTCGAATTAAAAACTTCTTTTTGTGTTGGATAGATCATTTATCGAGGAAGGCTTTAGGCTATATAACATCACGTTGCGACTAACAAGAGCGAAAAAACAGCCGAAAATGTGGAAAAACGGGGAAAATTATTGATCTTTGAGGGCTTCCGTTGCGTGCGCTGCAAAAACCGTTCGAGATACCCAGAAAATATGTATGAAAGAATTATTCCTCTTTAAATTATCTAAAAAAATGTCTGCGACAGTATATGTCTATCTTTTAAGATTAACTCACAATAACCGTTTTTATGATAATCATTTTTGGTCGAAATTAATGCATTATTACACATTATTTGTCAGAGTTGTATCAACATAAGAATATTAATCTTTATCCAACTAAATGTGTTATTGATTAAGAGTATTTAACTGTGAACAAAATTGTCTTTGACATCACCTTATTTCAATAAACATCTTATAAGATAATACAATTTTAAAATAACTCTGAAACAAAATTCACACGCGCCGCGTGATGAGTTCTCGCCCATGATTCCCAAAATAACTATTCCACGCGGACGATGTCGCGGGCACAGCTAGTGTAAATATATTCTTTTTAATTTTTACATTAATACTGGTACAATAAAGTCTAACTAGGTATATTTTTTATCGTGTATGTAACATATCGTATACTTATATGGCTTAACTCTTAATTTTTCGCTTCTTTGAAATTCAAGGTTTGACAGGTAGAGAATGCCTGAAAGCACTACCTTATAGCGGACCCCGGCTGCGAGAAATTTAGCTTCTCCCTGAGTTACTAGATAGTAACTACTATTCCTATTCTGTGGTCTACTACTCTCATTTTAAGTATTTGCATTCTTTCCATCACCTACCTAATTGCCTCGGCGGTTTAATTATAAATCTTTCAAAACGAAATTACTCAGATACATTAAACCACATTCTCGTTTTGAAACATTGAAGAATTTCCGTTTCATTAAATGCAAAGATAACATTTAGCCAAAAGTTTTTGTCGAAGAATCCGCCAACGAAATTTTGATTAAAAACTTAATCAAAGCCATAATATTGTTCTGGGCAAGGCTGGGCGTCTTACAAAAGTATTAACTTTGTTTAGGATTTTCTATATAACCACTTTAATTAATATATTAACTTGTAATTATAAGCAATATGCAATCTTCTAAGCGAGTCGACTCTGGCTGTTATCAAACTTCTGATGGTTAAAACTCCGCCACCGACAAGGCATTGTCGGTAGCTTGGTTTAAGTCCCTGAGCGTGCAGGTGACTGCTCCGGACAATATGCAATAATCTCCCAAATAGGCTGTGAGGATTCCGGGTTAAAATAGACCACTCCCTTTCTTGTTGTTGAATAATTATGTAGTTGGGCATTGAAGCAAACATTTTGGATGTAGTGCATTTGTAGTTATAAATTGAGTAGTAAGAAAATATCAGCCAAAAGCATTTTCTTCAATTCCCGTGAAAACTGAAGCATTTCCTTGTGCAGTCGCTAGTCATATTCGTTATGTTATAAAAGCGAAGGCCAGAAATTCTAAACAAATCCACTCTATTTTTCAGCCACCAACTAATATATCAAAGTACTATGTCTAAAGCTCTATATATCCGTCTGTTCCCTCTCACCGTAAGAACAAAGACGTCCAAAATGCTTTACGATTGCTCGACAGCCGTTAAAGCATAATGACTGAACTTTAGGGAACTGCCTGATAATCCTAACAGATGACAGGGGACAGAGGAACCCGTGGTATTGAGGTTGATTTATGGTAGAATTATGCTTGGAATGTTTTAGATACGGTGTATGTTAATTTACAGTTTTATTTTCTCTTAGTCCTACTTTTCGTCTTATTTTTTTTAATTCGAGAGTTACATAATCTATCGACCCTGTGTACCCAGGAGTGAATTCCTTATGATGCGAAACGACTAAAGACCCAAACATGCGGCCCAGCTGATGGTTAAATGACCAGCAGCATCACGTGAACATTGCCGACCCTTGAGAAATTCTTTCACACAAATATCTATACTTACTTCCATCCATACTATCCATACTAATATTATAAATGCGAAAGTCTGTCTGTCTGTCTGTCCGTCTGTCTGTCTGTCTGTCTGTCTGTCTGTCTGTCTGTCTGTCTGTCTATCTGTCTGTTACGCTTTCACGGCCAAACAGGGGGTTAATTTGGGTCCAGTGTTTAAGAATGGGCCCATCCACCCTGCCAGCGATAATTTTGAGAGAAGGCTGTTGGAGCTAGCGCCCACACGCCGCATCAGGGAGGCCACCTTCTTCCGCACTATGGCTTGGAAGGTATCCACACGAGCCTCTGCAAATATTCTTGATGCGGGACAGTGTCTCGGTAACCCCAACAGCGCTCTCAAGCCGTTTTGTATTGGATACGCAGATCTCTGTGTGCATTCTATGTATAAACTATGTACAAACTATGGTTTTGTAGATTGTAAAAACTAAACCTAGGTCACAAAGTACTAACGTACAGAACGGACACTTACACCCTTTTTTTAAGAACCTAGAGCAGAAAATTTAACTTTCGAGTTGAATAGTTTGAGTATTCGAGTAGCAAATGAAACATAAGCCGCTTTGGCAGAACTCTATACATTGACATATATATTAACGAGTAAGGATGTGGTTGCTGGTGCGACGAAACGTCACCCGTTTTTTGGCTCCAAAACGATGGTTTAATAGGGCTTTAAAGCACCATATCTACTGACCGCGGAACAGATTGGTTGGGTAATTTTCTCTTTTAGTGAGTCTCAAAATGACTGGTTGGCTATTGTATCATCGATGATATAAATATTTGATTTGTTTGTTTCGTCTGAGCGTGTTTCTGAGTTTCTTTCTCAGCTAACCCTTTTATCCATGTCTAGATGTGGCGGTACAATGAAACAAAATAGACCTGAACAATAGGAACATTTAGCGAACGAGATGTGTAAGTAGTCAACACTTTTGATTTTTCAGGTAGCCTATAGGCATTTGACACAGCCTAACGACTGCCATCTAGCGATAAGTACCGGGATTAACGGCTAAACGGAGCACATAGGAACTCAAGATGGAAATGCAAGTAATGGCGACCCAACCAAGACAGGTTGCGCTCGATGTCGCTTGAGACACGCATTCATATTTTGCTCCTATTAAGAACCATACGGAACAAACGCTCGCCGCAAGCTGGCTAAGAAACTATATAAAGTAATATTAAATTAAATTGAAATTGACAATAAAGTTAGCATATCAATTTACATACATACAAATCGCGCGACAAGCTTTTATGATCGCATAAAATGTATTTAATGAGGTTATAAGTGATTTTTTATATATATATAAATGTTTGATCCGCACAGATTGAATGCAATGATGGCGATTGTGACATGTACACAAAATACTGTGACATTAACAGAACATGTAGACATACAGAGGGCCCATCCTAAAATTGAAATCATTGGCTCTATCAAAGAAATCAACAGGAATACTCGAATCAAATAATTTATAATAACGAGGCTTCACTGCGATCTTTGACCTTTTGTAAAATGTAAAATTGAGTATCTATATTTGCTCTCTGATGAAGTCTTTTGACCTTTGCTCGGTTTACCTGAGATTATGTTTCTATTTTCGCTCTTATTAATATTTCAACCGTAAAAGAGGGTAGTTTGATAGACTAATGTACTTTCTCATCGATTTTTAAATTGTTATTAAGTGATTTAGCACTGTAGCCAAACGGCCAAACCGCTGAACGGATTTTGATGAAATTTGGTATGAATATAGTTAAAGACCCTGGGTCAAACATAGGCTACTTTTTAACGCAGGCGGAGCTGCGGGGAAAAGCTACTATATTAATATTGAAGCAAGGTATACAATGGAACGTTAGAAGGAAGTGCGCAGTTAGCAAGTACGTTATTAGGTGATGGGATCCGCAGGCAGCCAATAGACGAATCCAAGATTTTACAGACAACTTCTCATGTTTTCGATAGATGTTGTAACAATGAGACCGCGGAGATGTGGAAGTTCCTTAAGTCGGTTGGTATCGGTAAATCCTCCCCACTTGACCACAATAATTTAGACCCAAATGACATTAATAGACATTTCTCTCTTCCTCCTGACTCACTATCTCCTAATATTAAATTGGATACTCTGGCACAACTGTCCAATCTACCTACTCCACCATATTCTCCACTTGAACTATCTTCAGTCACAGAGGATGAAGTTAAAAAATAGGTTCTCTATGTGTCCTCTAATGTGGCGGGTGATGACCAAATTTTTTGCAATAATGATTACTCTACTACTTCCTGTAGTTCTTCCAATACTCACTCATATTCTTAACTTCTCCATTTCGTCAGGATTATTTCCTTCGGCCTGGATATCGGCTTGTATTATTCCGTTGCCTAAAGTCTCTAATCCCGCTTCTCTTTCTCAGCTCAGGCCTATTTCTATTTTATCTTTTCTTTCAAAAGTTCTTGAGCTAATTGTCCACAGTCAACTATCTGCCTTTCTCTTGCGCAATAACATTATTAGTCAATTCCAATCAGGCTTCCGTGCAGGCCATAGCACAGTGACTGCACTAGTTAATGTTACTGATGACATCCGCTGGGCTATGGAAAATAAATCTCTTACTTAACTTGTTCTTCTCGATTTCAGTAGTGCTTTTAACTCTATCGATTTTGATGTTCTGCTGGAAATTATCCGATCTCTAAAGGTAACTTCATCAACTCTTTCTTGGTTTGAGTCGTATCTTTGGGGTCGCTCGCAGTATGTCCGCCTTGGGGAGGTGACCTCTGATTGGTGTGAGCTCACGGCGGGTGTGCCTCAGGGTGGCGTACTTTCACCTCTCCTCTTTTCTATCTTCATTAATACTGTTACTAAAATTCTATCTTCCAGTTTCCATCTCTATGCAGACGATTTGCAGCTCTATCGCCAGTTTTTACCAGGGGAAATAGATTCAGCCATTAACTGTATGAATGATGATCTACAGAGGTTGAGTGTATGAGTCATACGGTTTACTAATAAATCCAAATAAATCCCAAGCAATGATCATAGGTAGTAGTTACTGGAGGAATTCACTTAATCTAAGCGCTATTCCATCACTTCTCCTGGACGGTACCGTTATCAATTTTGCTGAGACCACTAAGAACTTGGGCGTTGTTATTGACTCGGGTCTAAACTGGAATGCGCACGTTTCTGCAGTTAGTCGTAGGGTTCACTTTACCTTTCACAATCTAAGATGCCTTCAGACTTTCCTTCCTCTGGAAACTAAAATTTACTTATGCCAGTCCCTTAATATTGCCACTTCTTGATTACGCCGATGCCTGTTATCTGGACGCTACAGAGGAGCTGCTGAACAAAAATTAACGTCTGCAAAACTCATGTATCAGATTTATTTATGGTCTGAAAAAAATTGACCATGTCTCCGACTTCCGCAGCCAACTCAAGTGGCTTTGTCTCCTATTCAACGTCCTGTACAATCCCTCCTATCCTTCTTATCTAAAGGATCGTTTCTCCTTCTCCCGTCCGATTGATGCACCTTGCCGTTCCCACCTTAGAACCCTCCTCAATATTTCCATCCATCATTCCGATTCTTACACTCACTTCTTTTCAGTCCAAGCGGTAAGATTGTGGAATTCATTGCCAGCTGATATACGAGACTCGAAAACTATCTCAATATTTAAGAAACTAGTTAAAGAGTATTATCTGTCCTTAGCACATGTATGTATTTTATATGTAAGTTTATTAAGTATGTATTATTTGTAATAGTATTTGTGTATGTATGTTTATATTATAAGGATTTTATAAAAAAAATTACCTAGGTAATTAGGTATAGTCTTCACTTTTCCTTTCTTATTTGTACACGCTAATTACTCTTTTCTTGTCTTTTCCTCTCTTGGGTCTGCTGGAAGAAATTTCTTTAGAAATAAGCAGCTCCCTTGTACTTTCTGTTCCTCTTATGTATAATCCTTTACATTTTTATTGTGTACATGAATAAAGTAAAATAAAAATAAATAAATGATTTTGTATGAAAATGAAATGAAAATAACCAAAAAAGTTAGGGCGTTTTAATGTATGGCGGTTAAATATCTGTACAGCATATTATTTGTGGTTCTATGTGGGTACATTAAAAGTAGTAAATAAAGTAAGGTACATTAAAAGTAAATAGTGATACCCGATTCTAGATACAGCTGGGTGAAACCCATAAAATATTCTAAACGGAGAAGGAAATTAACCTTTCATCCGTTCTTATTTAATATGCGGTATCAATTTACTTGAATTCAATCAAAATATTAAGTTACTATTGACTTTGAGAGGGTCAAAGTAATGCTAAATATAGATCTAATATTTATATTTGGGAAGGAAGCATTTTTGATACTGACGAGTATCCTAACTAGTCACCTTCTATCGTTCCTTCTAGCCAAGTGGGACACTTGGCCCAGTTCCACAATTCTAGAGAGACTTCTTCATCCTAGCGTGTATTCCTAGTTGCGTCGTCAGCTTACGCTTCGGAGCCTAAGGTACGCTTTTAATCTAGGTCCTGGATTTGGCAGTGCCGGTCATTACATTGGAGCGACTGCCGTCTGACCCCAGTAACCCTTTTTAATAGGGCAACCAGACCGATAGGATCATGATATTCTTTATTGACCACTAAATGGCAGTCAGGAACAACGGCTTAACGTGCCTTCCAAAGCACGGAATCATCATCGTCCTAACCAAACTGGAAACATCTAAACAAAGTATGCTTCCCATGGGAATCAAACCCGCGACCTCTAGATCAAAGGCAGACGCCTTAACCACTGGACCACAGATGCAGTCATTCAAATAGTATGTCGTGGACTTTGGTTCTTCGTCGGACCTCAAGGTTGCGAACTTGATCCTGGAGTTGAATGCCAAGCATGGCCCAATACCTTAGTGCAACTACAATTCTGTACATGGTTTATTTGGCTATTGAGAGTCCTTAAGGCACTATAGGTTAAGCATCCCAATACATCTTTTCTATCCCCAAATCTAACCAAATCTCATTCTTCCTTACCTAAAAATACTTTCAATGGGCAGCAGCGTCGTATTACAATAAGCCATAGAAACTACGCTCGCCAACCCGCCTGTCAAGTGTGGCGAGTATGGCACCACGGTGGTGACCACCATGGTGGTGATCCACATGAATCGACATGAAGGCAGAAGTAGAATTCGAGATTTTCCGAAAAAGAATGGAGGCTAACTACAGAAAACCCTTTACGTCCGCCATATTTTTGTGACAAATCTTGCGTCCGACTTAATTTCTAAATGCGCTAGAATGGCACTAGAACTCCGTGATAGTACCACCGGCAAAGGAAAAATATCCTATAACAAACTACTTTCCTGGCGTAAATCCGACACTAACCATGAGGCTTACTATCATCTCTTAATTCCATCCAAATGCGAGTAAGTTAGCGAGATGTCGTCCTCGTTTTATGCCCTCTCGCTAACTCACTCGCAAAACAGACAATTTTATTATAGTAAACCTTCGTATCCGTACAAACAGATAAATTTCCATTTTTCTGCGTAAGAAGATAAAGAATCATCGTGATTGGTAGCGAACTTTTATTAATTATTCCTGCACCGTCCCGCTCATAAATCATAGGATTACAAACATGAAGGCTTGGAGGCCGCTAAACGGATCATCGGCTCTGGGGTCGTGATAAATCTTCCAACAAGGTTTATGAAAAACTAAGACGTAGGGTTTAGATTGGGCGAGTCGATTGTCGCTGGTAACTGGACTAAGCTGGTTTTGAGTACGTTAATAGTTACTAAGTTCAGAAATTAGCCTAATTGGCTAAAAATTTTGACATTTATTATTCATACATTCATACCAAGTGGAATACGTAGTCATTCGACCCTGTACACCCTGGTGTCCGAGGCAATGGCTTAGCGTGCCTTCCGAAGAACGGAATCAATATAATTATTAGATAATCAGGTGACTTAAGCCTGCAAAGTCCTAACCAAACTGACAATAATTATAAATTTCAACTAGTCTCTATTTTATATTAAAATAGACTTATTTAAGCATTTTCTCAAAAAATTTCATTAGTTTTAATAAAGAATAACTTCACCAGCCAGGCACTTTCCCGTACCGTGATCCTAGAAAAAAATGAGACCAGTCAAGCTCAACTTCAAATTCGAATTTAAAAATTTTTTCGGCCCTGGATGGCAATGGAATTATTTTTAATCGATAGTGACAGGATCGTAGTAGAGAAAAAGCCATAGACACATAGAGTTACTCAGTGTTGTGTAAATAACAAGTGTTGTAAGCGACCCAACAGTTGGGGCTGATCGAACCCGGAAGCACAGTAGCTCAGAAAATGTTGGGCTCGATTGACCCCAAAAGCAGGCAAGTCGATGAGTAAAGATAAAGCAGAGTTTAATATTGATGTATCGAGCAAGCAAAAAAGTTTTGGGCAGGTTGTGTTTGGGTTTAGGTTAGAAGAGTTTGATATAGTGGTGTTTGAATAAGATACAGTCTTTAATAAAATAATAATAATAAATAAATCATTAATTTTTAGATTTAAAATCCATTTAACAATAATAATTAAATTAATTTCCAAAAATTACAAATTATCACAAAAATATAAAATTTTAAATGTCAACTTTTACAAACGTCAAATACAAAGTAGTAGGACCCCACCACACCAAGACATCAGACTACACTCGGCACAACAATGCGTGTAAGCGAATCCAACGTGCCAGTAACGGGGAGTCCCACCGGTCCACTAACTTCCGGTCTTTGAGTAGGTCGTATATTATATTAGCAATAATATTAAGTACTAGCAGCCCGTCCCGATTTGCCCAGGCCTATAGCCTTCCTCGATAAATAGGCTATCCAACTTTATAATATTAGTATAGATTATGTGAGTAAAAGTTTTTGACATTATGGTAGAGAAAAAAACAATAAGCTGATTCTCGAGCTTCTAACATAACGTAAGCTAAAAAATAGTGGTACCTTTGTAAATATGAGTCTGAAATTACTCGACCAATGTAAACAAGATACTTATATACAACGCAAAATCATACATCATTGAATTTTGTAGGGTGGTTAATATTTTGCATATTTTCTAATAAATAAATATGCTGGCAATATTCAACGGCCCACATGTGGTTGTCTGACACCAGGGTGTACATAGTCGATAGACAATGTAACCTACACGAAATGATGATGATGTGGTTGTACACCTGTAATAGGTATCTAAATGTTACCAACAGTACAAAATAGGCTTGACAGCATGCACGACTTTGAGAAATGTATTTATTGTATCTGAACCATGATCAGGAACTCTATTTTTGAAAAGTATGAATCACGCAATACCGGTGATTCGAAAGATTTTCGTTCGATTTCAAATTATTTATATTCGAACGGTGTATGGAACGAGTCTCGTTCAACTTGCCGATTCTGGTTGAGTAAGCTCCTGAAATCTAATTAAATTGTCATTTAAAAACACACTTGTTTTTGACAGTAGACTTTGTTTCGTTTCTGACCAGCTAAAATCCAACATAGTAATGAGTCATGCGAAAAATATACTTACTTATTAACATTCATAACATTGGGAATGTGTAATCTTCAAAAGATTACAGTGGTTAAGACTTTGACCCAGTGCTTCGATTCCCACGGGAAGCATGCTTAGTTTAATTGTTTCCAGTTGGGTTACTTACTTGAATCGTGGATTATCTGACCCTTGACCACCTGATTGTTTGTCACCTGCTCGGAAACAATATTTGGTTCTTAACAATGGATTTTTCGCAAGCGAATGGTTATGCCATTTGTGCTGGTTGCCATTAGGTGGTCTATAAAAGAACCATGCCAGAGGCCAAAAGGTGGTTCCGAAATCTCAAAACCAGGGTGCACAGAGTCAAACCCACTCTATATAAATGAAAAGATAACTGATGTAAAAAGTCCTAAAAATACATCTTAATCGAGGTCGCGAATCTAGTTTAAAATGAAAAGATAAAAAAGAGGAATTCCTGCAACATTTGAGGGCTCGATAGCCATTTATTTGAGAGAGCAAGTCGAACTCATCAAATGCTGAACACGTGCGATGTGATTCTGATTCCAGTGAGGCACGTAGGGCTGTGAGTTACATTTTTTTTATATAATCACTGCGATATTTGATAAGCGAGAAAGTCTGCGTTTAGAGATCGGTTTTCTGGTCAAAAACGTATGTTGTGACTATGATAAATTGCGTTATTGAAGTATAATACTGTTTTTAAAATATTGAAATAAAAACAGAGGCCTGCAAAAGATAGAACCGCTTATTTTCGGCAGATGACAACGTGACCTGATGAGATCTTTTGGATTTATTATCGTTTTGTAGTCTAAGCGCCGCATTGAGAATACTACGGTAATACTTACATAATATAGATTTACAGGTAAGTTTTTCGAGCTTGAAGAATTTGCTGATAAACAATCAATACGGTTTCTAATTGAAAATTGAAAGCGTGAATGAATGACAGAAAATAAGAAAACTGTGGCAATATATTATACGTTCGTACTTACTAGCCGAAAGTTAGTTGGAAGAAATTGCTTAGAAATTAGTCCGCCTTTGTCTCATATTCAAACAAACAAAGGCTACTTTTTGACGCAGGTGGAGCTGCGGGAAACAGCTAGTATGATATAAATATAATATAATATGGGAAAGCGGTCAGCCAGATGGATCGACAGTGTGTGGAAGGTTGCAGGGGGCAGCATATACAGAGCGGTTTATAGTTCGGAGGACCGGACAGCTTGGAGACTCATCATTTGGTCACGATCCTCGGCAGTGAGGGACCGATGATGAAGAAGAGGAATAACTTATACAATATAAAAAATAAACATTGTAATTTCAATTTCGTGATTTCCCAGATGTCGCCAATAGAGATATGTTTTGTTGTAGGAGATGCCGTTTGAAATGGCGCAGTGATGTGATCATTGGCACCTCGCCGACACAAAAGTGGACGGAGCTACTCATTGCTCGTGCTCCATGGTTGGAGCCATGGCCGAAACCAAGCACCCCGCACGTCTGCCTTCCGCCCCGTGTAGCCTCACAAATACTTTCTTACAAAACGCTTATTACGGCATCTCCTCTTTGTAATTGCTCCATGGTGACGATTTACAGCAGTACAACAAAACATGTCTCTATTGCCGACATCTGGGAAATCACGAAATTGAAATGACAATGTTTATTTTTTATATTGTATAAGTTATTCCTCTTCTTCATCATCGGTCCCTCACTGCCGAGGATCGTGACCAAATGATGAGTCTCCAAGCTGTCCGGTCCTCCGAACTATAAACCGCTCTGTATATGCTGCCCCCTGCAACCTTCCACACACTGTCGATCCATCTGGCTGACCGCTTTCCCATATTATATTATATTTATATCATACTAGCTGTTTCCCGCAGCTCCGCCTGCGTCAAAAAGTAGCCTTTGTTTGACCCCGGGTCTTCAACTATATTCAAATCCAATTTCATCAAAATCCGTTCAGCGGTTTGGCCGTGAAAGCGTAACAGACAGACAGACAGACAGAAGGACAGACTTTCGCATTTATAATATTAGTATGGATTTAAGTTAGGCTAATTAAAAATGAACGAACAAAAACATTGCCAACCCTATATTGTGAATCGAGTTTGTGTTCTCCGTACGTCTTGGGGGGTGTGAGTTCTCTTTAATCAAAACTTATTACGTGTAATATTTCTTCAGAAGGAAATCCGTGACATCTTTGTTTATACACCATTTCTGCAATTGGCTCGGTATTAACATGCTGAGTAAAATTTAATTTAACCAAGGTATGGATGATCTATTGACCTTGTAAAGCTGAAACCATGTATACTGCCCCAAAATTTCGGTGTTAAAGTTAGAAGCCGGACTTACTTTTTAATTTTATTACGACCTTTTAACGTTATTAAGTACTTTATTTTTATGATTACCACTCCGAAGCTGAGCTTGAAGCTCGAGAAGCTTGGTTCCAGATTTCCGATCCGTCTATATAGGTTTGCTAAATAATTTTATTGTTAACGATATTTCTTTATAAGGTCACTGTTATTCATAAAAAACTACTTCAAGCTTTCATATTTAGCCCCTTTCTATTCTATCTATATTTGTTGTGAAAGAACGAGACGAAAAATATTTTAGTTAACTCAGATTTAACCAACGTTCGTTAATTTTTATGAATAAGGGAGATATTGTATTAGATTAGGAGACTGCTTGATCATGAATCATGACCCATACGAAAATGTATGAGATCTGAGAACTAATTTCCGAGTTACATGCCTGATTGGCTTCTCCCATTTGTCAAATTACGTTAGTATTGGCTCTTTCGCCTGTTTGCTTACAATGTTGATTGCTCAAAAAAATATAATTAAACCAACAGTTTTGCGGGTTCCCGTGGGAATTTTAGGAAAACGGTTTTTGAGGGAAACTACTTGAACTTGATGAGGAGCTCGATAGCCATAGCATAGCGAATGCGCGTGTCAAGCGACGGCGAGACGCGACCCGTATTGGATTGCTCGCACTTAAGTTGCATTTTCTCTCTAAAGATCCTCGGTGCGTTGAGAAGTTGGTCCCGGTTGTTATCAATATATGACATTCGTAAGGCTGTGTCAGTGCCTTTAGGCGGCCTAAAATCTTACAGTGTTGGTAACTAACACACCTCGGGTCATGTTCCTGTTTGTCTAGTTTCCCTATAAAAAGGGTCACGAATGTTGAGCAGAAATGGTATAGTTTGCACGCAGTGAAGCAAATGTTATGTGAGCGGAGCCAGTGTGCGGTTAGAATAAAAATAAACAAGCCTATGGCATTTCTACAAGTTTATCAACTTCAATAAATTGTAGAAATACAATTAAACTTATTAAAATTACAAGATGCTTTCAGATTAACATTACGTTACTAGGCGATTATGTTGGAAAGAAGGAAGTAGAACCAACTGTCAAAGACTAAATTATCTATGCTTATAAACGTCAGCTTAGCACAAGAAAATACATCATACAGCCAAGTAATAAATACAGATTATACATATTTATTTTAACAACATGGTCAGATGGCAGTCGTTTCATTGTAATAACCAGTGCCGCCAAATCTGACTAAGAGCGTACCCTACGTAAAGTAAGCTGAATAAGCCAGGAAAACCACGCTTGGACGCAGTGAAGCGCGGATATGAAACAAACAAATAACTCAAGTTTGGTTTTACAATATTGGTAAGGATGTACGGAACCATAAAAACTGACGCGAAATAAAAATATTACAAAAGAATTCCATCGCTCTATAGAAAATTCAATTCAATCGTTTCATAGTTTCACATAAAACGTTTTTATAAAATATTTACAGTATTTTCATTTTCGTAATAGGTATTTCCAATTTTCGCTCACTTACAATACTAAAATGTCGATGGGACGAACGAAAATGTGGAAATATCGAAAAGTATTCACACCGCTCCAATTGTATGAAATTGCAAAAAAATACCAAATTCAAGTCAGCCTTTTGTGATTTACTTAATTGATATACTTGTAAATTGCATTTTGAAATGGAAATCCGTAGTCTCTGCCTACCCCTACGGAAAAAAGGCGTGATTGTATGCATGTATTTTGAATTTGTTTTTTTTCACTTACTTAATCTCCCACAGGAACATTACCTATTCCGGGATGAAAGGTAACCCATGACCTTTAAGGACTCTTCCTTGTACCTATATGCATAATTTCAGTAAGTTTGAAGAGGTAACAAATATTTATGAATGAATGAACACTTTATTGCACCATTTACAGAGATTTAATAGGTTAAAACAGTTTGTAATTTTAATGTAATGAATATGTCGTGGCCAGTGGATCTAAAATGGCCACTTTGCACCAATTACAATATGATAATATTATGAATCATTGCAAATCTTAAAATAGCCACATTTTGGCAGTTCATGAAATGAATCATTTCATGGCAATTCTGCTGTTTGACGGAAAGGCGCAAAATGGCTTACTTTTCGTGAATTGCTTTACCTTATTGCCAGGCGTAAAAATAATTTTTATTTTTGCATAGCGTGCGTACTTTTACGATTTTTATAGTTAAATAAGTTTTTCTAACCAATAATATTGATTTACCATCATTAATTTACTGTAGAATTATGAATATCAATAAAAATATTTAAATTTTAAAATCTATTTTTGTTTTATTAATATAGCAATACTCAAACGAGAAGTGATTCAAGAAATGAATCACGCAATTAATTGAATTAGAGTTGAAACGTCAATGTCAAAATTTGCAGAATTGCTAAACTTCGCAATTCACGAAATGATTCGTTTTGATGAATTGCTCAAAGTGGCCATTTTAGACCTGCAGGTCGTTAAAGTGATCGTTTCATAAAATGCGGCCATTTGGCCAAAACAGAATCGACTAAATCATTGAGCTTCCAACATTTCATGATATTATCACCCGAAGCACGAATACATCATGATGTGGCCAAGTGATCATATGATAAAACTGTCATATTTTTAACTAGTAGAGGCGCTGATGTTTTAATTTTTTTGAGCATTTTAATAGCAGCTGGCAATCAACTGTTAAAAATCGAAGAATATCAAATAAAAGTAATTGGACAAATTGATTATCGTAAAGCACTTCTAAACTTACAACAAAACTTTCAGAATTTAAGATTTACGTTTATCATTAAACCCTGACGATTTAATGATATGACCTATTCTGTTTTGGGCATATCATGTATAAGATCGCATTTCATGATGTTTTCGACCATATCATGAAATGATCAATTCTTCGATTTGGTCACGTCAAATACATGACCATCATCATGCATATAGCGTTCTCCATGCGTGGATCAAACGTTGACATCAAGATTCCTCCACCAGCTTTCGGCGGCAGATGTGAGGTTGTGCAATTCGGTCATGTCACCGGGAAAACAGCGGTGTAGAAATGAATAAAAAGGCGGACTTATCCCAAATGCAATCTCTACCAGCCAACCTTGAATTAATTGTGTGTGAATCAAATAATTACATTGTAATAACACTCGACCAATAAAACAGAGACGAAACCGCAGACGAAACGTTAACTTGCAACGTATTACGAGCCGTTAATCCGGACGATTCCGGTTATTAAGCCGATATTGCCGGCGCGAACCAGTTTCAACTGATTTCAACCGGTATTATCCGAGCATTAAATTAACACCGCACTATTATGAATCGGTTTTAATAAAACGTTTTTATCTTTTGATATTAACTTGAAGTATTAGCAATATATAAATATAAAATTTATTGTACAAAATACAATTGTGTATATAAAAATAGGCGAACTTAATGCTTCTAGCATTCTAATCGTCCAATCTAACATCTAATAGTCAACCTCTGGGTTGAATTTGCTATTATTAATGTTGTGTTTGTTTGATAGATAAAAATTATTCAAAATCGTACAAAAATAATTCGAATCTCAGATGTTTCAGAGTCGCTAAAATCAAGTGATTAAAATTATCATAAAAAAACTCCCCCGACTGCTTCCAAAGTTCCGACTAGAAAGAAAACTTCCTAAATATTGTTCTTAAACATTGGTCGACTTAATATTTTCCAGTTTCCACCTCATAGCGACTCCACCAGATACCAGGAGCTCATAATAAGCCAACAGCATATTTTCACGAGATATCGAGACGCGAACTCATCAGCGATCATTGTTGCGGAACCTTGCGCATGCCCATTTTGATACACGGCACGAAAGTTCCTTTCGTAAGTTTCTGATGTAGAAATTTCATTAGAAATAAGTAGATGCCAAGTAGTTTGATGTTAAGTTTCCAATATTAAAGTATGAAAATGTAATAAATAAATACTGAAAATCAGTGATGAAAAGCAAAGACATCAGACGTCATGTCAACGTTTTGTCAATTAGATTTCCAGGTGAACGATAGGTGAACAGGACGAACGTTTAGTTTACTTTCAGTTAGAACTATCAGTTATGAATTAGAGTTTAAATCTACACAGTTTTTTAACTTTAAATCAAACCATTTTAATACGGTTTTTATCGTTAGTGCTAGTCATGCTTGCATGTCTAGCGTATCACTGAGCCGCCACCTATTGAGACATCTGTCACGCACTTTATCTAGCTTGTACTTTGCTTGTAAGACCTTTCCTGTAAGTGATGGATCTATCAATAAAGTTTATTCTATTCTATTAACGCTATACCCAAAGTCTACATTTTTTCGCTAGTACAATGGAAACGTATAATATTCCAATAAGGGTGCGCTCAATGATTGCGCCTCGCATGATGTTCACCCAATTGATTACGGTATTGAGGTCTCAATTTGAAGCCACCTCCTGCTAACTCAATTGTTTTGTTTGAGTTTTGGCACCTCAGGCATTTTGCTAGTCATGATAGAGTTATCGAATGGTTTTGTTGTAGGGTTGCCAAAAAGGATATTAAATGTAAATTGGTCATGCATAGATAGATTAATAATTGGTCTCGCGCGCGCTCGACTACGAGTAGATACCGCGCTATGAAGAAAAATCAGTTTCCAGAATGCGGCAACTTTATGTTGTAGTGTGTGTAAGACAATGTATAAAGACGAAACGAGAAAGAGTTATTTCTTGTACTATTATTCTTACATAGTTTGAATACGCAAACTGGCATTTTGTTTCTGTTTTTAAATTAAAATTTTAAATTTATCGGGTATGCTGCAAGTACGCCGAATTCGCGTAGTTTTAGGTGCCGCATGTGTCTAGTACGCCGACGGTATGTAGTCGAGTGCGCGCGAGACCAATTATTAATCTAAGTGGTGATGTTTCAAATAATTGGTGAGATGTTTCATGCTATGCATTTCTCCACAGAGGATGAACACCTCATAGATTTTCGTCCCCTTTTTCTTTCGAAGTTGGTACCACCTAATTTGCTGCACCATGATAATTTATGAAAACATAATGTACTTATTCTAGCTCAAACGCCAAGTAAATGTGAACCATTGAAGTTAATTTTACGTCGTGTAGGTTGCATGATCTCACTGACACTGAACTCCCTGGTATCAAAACCGGGTCCAGTTCTAAGCCTTTCACTAAACTTTGCACGTTTTGTCACTTGGATATTTGATCTACATGTGTAATGGTGACTTATTATCGTCATTTCAGCCACAATCAGTCCACAGCTGGACATAGACCTCCCCTAAGAATTTCCTCGGGTCTAAAGGATACGTTGTATTTTGTAAAGTTAGGCAAACACTAACTTAAAAAATAAGATTCAGAAAGGTTGTTTTATAATATTCTTTAAGCATTTAACATGATCAAACGTAAAAGAGATCGTAAAAAAAGCTAAGCATACTAAGTATTACTTTTTAAATTAAGTGTTTTTCGTAATTAAAATAATTTCCCCGAGGCGTATTTACTTACGGCTTATAAATCAAATAATCGCGATTTCAAAGAATTTTTATCCGTTTTACCCTTTGTAGTATATTTTTATTTTTATTTGTGTTTTTTTTAAATTAAAAATGATCTCTCTCTCTCTAAGTATCTACTTACGTAAATTAGGTTTTCGATCGTATTATGAAATACCTATCTAATTAAAATGTTAACTAGATATATTGATTTCTTAATGTCACTCATTAAATTAAACTATTTTTATATGGTTTTATCAGTCAGGGGTGTTGGTTCTAAGCATCTGTCCGATAGCTTGGATACATTGTACGCGAACCCGACTTACCCGAGCTGCTACTGAGTCACCCATCCGAGTCAGTAGCATCCTAGTACCTCATCCTTTTCCCAAACCCAACCACATCCCACCCTTCCCTAGCTAAAGAAAACTTCCGATGGGCAGCGTCGGAAGTAAAATAAGCCGTTGAAACTGCGTTCGCCAATCCGCCTGTCATGGCAATGGCATGGTATGGCAACAACCCCTCAATTTGGGGGAGGCCTAAGTCCAGCAGTGGGCTGATTGCGGCTGAAACGTAACGTAACGTAACGTAATATGGTTTTTGATAAAAACCGTATTAGCTAGCCAAGAACTAGATATTTTTATTTATTTATATTGCCCATACATTTTACAACTACTTGTGTTTATAATTTCTACGGCTATTTATATTAACTTTAACTAACTTTTATGTAACTTAACTCCCTACACGTTTTGGAAACTGTAAAAATAGATTACTGTAATGTAAATAAATAAATACATAATTTCAGCACAAAAAAAGTAAAAAAAAAAAGTCGTGGTTTAGTTCTGGTAATTACGTTAATGTGAATTTCACTTTACGCGATTGGTTTTCTGTTATCATAGTATTTAACAAGTTAATTAAGGTAAGTTTTTTTTTAAAGAAAATGCTGCAGTGGAGTTTGTGGAGTGGTTCTCCACTTGCGCTTTGGAAGCGGTGGTAAACTTAATTTAAGTAAATTGACGTCAATAAGTGATATTTATATCCTATTTTGAAAATAAACGATTTTATTTCATTTCATTTCATAACTGAATCGCGATATAAGAGCTTATTTCTATATTCGCAACCATCTGTTCGAAATTAATAGATTTTTTTCCATGAAACTACACCAATATCACGTACAAAAATTCAATTTCATTTTGTCTAATATCCTAGTGCTAGATTTATGCGCATAATAACAACCGATTTGGAAATATGAGATCTCTGCTGTGATTTTCCGAATGCTAGGAGATATCGATTTTAATTTGTGATTTAGTTTACGATGGTAGCAGGAACTTCAAGAGAGGTAGGACATTTTGTAAGGAGTAGTCCGTCTGGGGAAGTACCTCCACCCTACAGAAGACCGCAGCCAAATAACACTGTGATGCAGTGTTGTGTTCCTGCTGGTGAGTAGGGTCGCCAGGCTCCAAAGGGGTTGCTGTGCTGACAGCGGACAGGTCGGCAACGCGCTCGTGGCATCTCCGGTGTTGCAGGCGTTCATAGGCTACGGTAACCACTTACCATCATGTGGGGCGTACGCCTGTTTGCCTACTTAGTTGTATAAAAAAAAAGAACTATGATTTTCATTTTCAGTCTGTATTTTTAAGGTATTTCGTCTCTAGATATTTCTGCCTAGTGCAATTTAAAATAGTGGGGAATAACATATTTCCTTTTGTCAAATAGAAAATATCTTAAGTCACTCTTCCAGAGATTATATCGGTAAAAACTGGCTATGTTTTATTGATAAGTGTACAAACACAAAAAGGAAAATTAAAACAAAGTTGTAGGTTTTTTTTTAAATTCTAATTATCAAACAATTTTTAATTTGTTTTCCTAGTTTAAAATTTTATTGTAACCTTTCATGACTTTCCTTATCAATTATGTTATGGTCAATATTGTATTTATTTTTTTGACTTCTTGAAAAAGTTTGACTTAATTTGACGACTGGTATCCAAAGATTTACTTTTAGAAGAACTGATTTACGAGCCTTCTAAAGTACTAGGAGATCATGATGTCATCACCGAAAAAATAAGCTGTTCCATACATTTTTGGCGAGTAAGTATTGTAAAATAATATGGAATAGCTGATATTTTTTTCGGTCGGATTGAGTCGATCCCATACAAAAAGTTGCTCATATTCATGAGTCCATCCACCCTATACAGGGGTTATATAATATATATAAGCCAAGAAATCATTCATCGACTATCTTAAATGTTCGTTGACTATAAAATACTAGACTGAGTCATTTTGTATTAGACAGCTAGCTATTCACAAAGGCAGTTGCTACTATCAACTATTTATGTGAAAACCAATGCAACTTTGAGCTAAATCTCGTGTGATTACAATGAGATACTAGGCAAGCAGAAGTAACGTGTAGACTTGGTGTTGCCTGTGATGTAGACTGGAAGGCAATTGCGGTTTTTTAAATGACGCGAACGTTCGAACTAAAACCAATTTCCGAACGCGAGGGCATAACAGTAATTCGAAATAGAACTGTTTTTAATCGACAAAACCATTTTACTTACACAAAAATAGCCCTCGTAGGCTAATTAATAACAATATAACGTTAATTTATAAAACTAAAACACCCGACTGCCTTTTTGTGTACTTTGGAAACGAAAATCCGAAAAAAAACCGCCATGTTGTTTTTTTTAAATTGTATGTGTCACTCTTACAGTAAATACAAATCTAACGACACCTCTCAAGCTAAAATTCCTCGAGCCGTTCAGGTTGCAGGGCGTGCTAAACAATTATAAATACAAACTTAATGATTTCTTATGTTTTCGCGATTATTTATTAGACATTAAATTAAACTATTTGAATACGGTTTCTTATCGCGTTTATTACTTATTTATTTACACCTGACATTTCAAACACTTTAAAGCGTTCATGGTCGCAGGCAGACTAAGTTGATATATGTCTGTGTCATTTGTTTTTGATGTCACAAGAATACAAAACCATAGCCTATAATTTATTGAAAACTATTTCGATTCACGCAGTATTAGCTCACAGTATCAATGGCAGTCTTCCGTTGAGTTTAAGATTATATTAAATTAATAACCAGGTCCCAAGCTGGTGGGACCTGCCATCCATCTTCTCTATTGAAATTAGGAGGAAAAAAATTTTTTTTATTTCAATAGCTTCACCTAACATCCTTGGTATAAATCTGTTTTCTTTTGCAAGGACTTGAGGATTATTAAAACGCATATAGTGGTTGGGTTTGTCTTGAGCGTGTTCACAGACTGCAGACTATGTTGAGTGTCTATTTTTCATGTCAGCAATGTATTCTTTGATACGGGTACCGATGCTTCTCCTTGTTTTTCCAATGTGTAATACACAGTCACAGTCAATTTTATGAACTCCAGCATCTTGTAATGGGATATTGTATTTTACAGGTCTTAAAAGTTGGTTTATTTTCTTATGCGGCTTGTATGAAGAAATAGGTCTTGATTGAAGCTCGCCTAAGTATGTTACCAATCTTGTCCGTGACTCCCAACTGTGTGTGGCTTGGGTCGACTTCTATGACGTATGTGTCGGCCTGAGTTTGTTGCTTCTCAAGACAAACTTGACTCGTTGAAGCTCCTTCTTGAGATGGTGGATGTCACAGATGCCGTGTACTCTCTGTAACAAAGATTTGCCTACGGTAGCTAACTGACATGGAAGATGATGAGATCTACCGTTGAGATATTTATCCGTATGGGTTGACTTTCTATACACGTTGTGACTAAAACTAATTTCAGAATTTCTCATTATTAAAATGTCAAGAAAAGCTAAAGCTAAAGCAAAATTTTATTAACAATGGAATCTGAGAATAATAATTCATTAATTATTATTCTCAGATTCCATTGTTAATAAAATTTTGCTACTAATGGAGTTTAAATGTCTAATAAAACAGAGACTTAAGTTTAAGGGAGTACAACAAAAGTATCGTCTAAGTACCGTTTGAACATCTTCGGCATAGCCAGGATGGTTGAAAAAGCCTTCTGCTCAAGGTCTTCCATGAATATGTAGGTGTAAATAAATAAGTAATAAACGCGATAAAAACCCATATTAAAATAGTTTAATTTAATACCTACATACATACTCTCCAAAAACATAACCCTTCTTCTGGCGCAGTCGGATAAAAAATTTAAAAACAAATACAATATAATTTTTATCGTGAACTATGTTGGCCGCATCATGTTTGGTCGAACTTTCTGTGATGCCTCGGTATCGCGCTATTAATTTATTTTAATTAATTTAATTCATTATTTCGATTTGTTTCGATTTATTTCGAATTTAGTATTATTGCAATATAATATAAGGTTTAAGTTTAAAAAAAAATATTATAGAATCACCCATCTCTATTTGGGAAACGGCCACGACTTTGTCGTTTAAAAATAGTTCGACTCGCCTATTATGTCGAACGAGAATCATTCGACTCACCGATATTACATACTCGAAAATAGTCCTAACGATCGGAACTAGCTTTTGGTAAATACGTTATTTAGTTACCGCGATTCGGGCCCTGGTAGACTCCTCTAGATGTTGCGAATTCTGTATTTGCCAAAGTGAATGTAAACCGTCTTTAAAGCGGCATGGATGTGAGAAGCAATGATGATTGATGGATGTGGCATTATTGTTTGGAGCGGTTACGGCAATTTTTTCGAGGATGTGTTCTTAGTTAATTTTTTAAAGTACGTAGATCAATGACGTGCAGCATCCAAAAATTTTATTTATATTTTAGTTCAACAAAAATTGTTGTTTCCGGCTATTGTCGCTTGTTACTTCATAATTTGTGCAGTCATAATTCTCGAAAATTGCGAAATACGGAGCAGTTTTTTAGTCCGTAACGTGTAGCGGTCCAGAGACTACATAAGATTTAAAATTGTGAAAGTAAAATTATTATGATTTGATAGACCTCTACATATTTCGTGATAGACTTAAAGTTCTTCAAATTGTTGTGTAGTTCCTCTAAAGACACTCGCTACACTTAATTGCTTTTCAATCAAAAATCATAATCCATTAATATTGATAATAAAAACACACAGTTTCGTTAAAATGTTACATAAAAAGGAATCGGTGTTGAAAAGTCATCGACGCTATAAGGTAGAGATAATTTACTAACATTTGATGAATACCGCATCAAATTTTATCACATCTCCAGCAGTGTCTGCGAGGAATAATTAGGAGCAAGGGTGCGGTCGCCGGATAAATATGAGGATAAAGACGTACAGTAAACACAGACGAACAGAGTGCGGTTACTAACATTCTAAAATAAGTTTCGTTTTGTGGTGACACTAGCGCTCAACAGATGGCGCTTACACGAGAATTGCGGCATTGTCTAAATAAAGCCCAAGTTAGTAGGTAGGGAAGTCTTAAAACGCGCTTGCAAAGTGTCTACGGATGTAGTCGGTGCTACAAAGGCGCTTCACGCCACCAAAAGATTCTTAGTATGCTCTTCAGGCACCATAGGGGCTCAAAAGCAAACCTATGACCGAGGTTCGCCAACCTGGGAACCCCTCGCGCTGTAACCGAAAAGGCTGAATGGCAACTCCTGCAAGCTATCCCGCTCGAATATGCTAGTTTCCTAAAAAAATATAATTAGTCCGTCAGTTAAATAATCAAAAAATATTGGAGACGTATTTTTTCTTTTGAAAATTAAACAATGAATGGCGCGTTAAAGTTCTGTGTGACGTCACAGTGTGGGGAACAGCTGGGCCTAGGTCACCCATCTCATTCTAAACCTCTCTCTGCTTCGCCACGTCGACGTACCCAGCCACAATCTTCCCAAGTCGTCGCTCCAGGGCATCCTTGATCTTCCTGAAAAGATAATTTTGATGATGACATCTAGAAATCACTGAAAAACCGCCTAAATTAAGAGCAAATACAATAAAAAAATTCAAACTTCAAATCAAATTCAAATTCAATTAAAAAATCTATGTACATTTTAGTGTACGTTAGCAAACTCTATTAAGGCTAGTCTGTTTACACTTTTAGTCATTTCAATATTGGCCCGGAATTCATATTAATGGACTAAATGAAAAAGGTGAAATATATTGTACAACCAGTACGTAAAGTTATTTTCAGAAAACACTTTTGTATTTATTTTTGTGTACGTAAAAATCTACAACGCCATTTCTACTATTTCAAAAAAGTTTCTAAAAAATTGTAAAATTGAATGCTGTTGTATTTTAACTACAAAATGAAATATTCAATCCTTTATTGCAAGAAAAATAAAAATACTTTGACTTTACTTCTTAATAGATATATTGGAATCTCAATGATCTAGTCGATTCTGTTTTGGCCATATCATGAAATGGTCGCATTTCATGATAACGATCGACTACATCATGAAATGATCAATTCTACGATTTGGCCACGACATATACATATAGGTAGACTTGACAACCTCCAATTTAAAATAGTCTGTTATAAAGCGTGCATATCGCTCAGTCGCGCGTACATTACGTTATTCTCCGGGTCTTATTAGCAGGCCTTTATTAACTCGATAAAACTCAGCTGTCTCGCGGTCACCTCATCTTTTTGGGCGACAGCCATTTTGGAGTCCTATTTCTAAGACAGAACTTAATTCTGAAATGGGAAACGTAGGTACTACATACGTACATATCATCACGTCTGGTTCCCGTCGGAGTAGGCAGAGACTACGGATTTCCAATTGGTACGGTCCTTACAGATCTCCCTTGCTCCGCTCATAACTTTCGTCATACACGCTCGTCGATTACGGGTAGGTACGCCTAACATGTAAGATATACGATTTGGTCGCAGCTTGTTTTCCGAGGCCAACCCTTACAGACTTTTCCTTTCACCTCTGTTTTGTAACTTCGTAAGTTCTACATGCCCAAACCATCGCAACATTCATTTTTCCATCTCGGTCACTACATCCTCATTCACACTAGTAAAAGTAATAGGTCCATCAATACGCCTGTTTTGTCTAATTTTATGAAAAGAACAGCCTCTCAGCTTCTCGACCAACCTGTGACTCTACCATGAGATGTGTTTAACGCTGACTGCTTTAATAATTTTGTACAAAAAAATTATAAAGCACCTCTGGTGGATAGTAAGGTAACTAGGGAATTTCATACAAAAATGTCTGCTTAAATAAAATGGCTTGGTAGAGGCCCACTCAAAATCGGTTCGAATTTGAGTGGGCCTCTACCATTATATTGAGTCGAACAATTTTCATTCGACAATGAGTCATAAATATAAAAATTGGACCTCTCGCGCAACGCTTATTACGGCATCTCCTCTTTGTAATTACTCCATGGTCCTAACCAAACTAGAAGCCACTAAACAAAGCATGCTTCCTATGGAAATCGAATCCACTATCCTTTGGTTTTCAGACAAGTGACAGACATGACCTTTCACTTATAAAAAATATAGATTTAGGAACTTATTTACGTTTCTTGTAACACAGAATTCAACTCGGTCTGCCGTCTGTTTATTTTCCCTTCATTCTGTATCTTAATTGCAGACAAAAATTATTACCTCGGTCTCGTAATTTTCTTTACTCAAGGTCCATATTATATTTGGTGTTGGAATTTAGATGGCAGATGATTCATCTGAAGTGCCATCTTCAGTAAACGTTAAAGGTTAGCAGTAATGTAATATACAATTCAACTTTTTGAAATTCGGTTAAAAAATTATAAAGGTTACATTATGTTTAAGTTAATTTTTGTGCGAAAAAAATATTATTTGTATATATCAGCCAGACGTGTTTTCTTTATCGTAAAAACATTGTCTAGCAAACAACCTGTGAGTTTAGTAGAGAACAGATTGTACTTTAACAGGCTAGGTAAATAATGGAGTGTATGTCTGTCTATATACCTACTTTTGATCAATCGACTAGATTTGTAAATAATGATTTCTTATGTTTTCGCGATTGTTATTCATTAAATTAAACTATTTTAATACGGTTTTATCGCGTTTATTACTTATTTATTTACACCTGACGTTTCAAACACTTTACAGCGTTCATGGTCGCAGGCAGACTAAGTTAACATTTGTCTTTGATGTCATAGAAAGAGCCTTCTCCTCAAGGTCTTCCATGAAAATGTCGGCAACAATGACTGGAGACCCCATAGCTACACCGTCAATTTGCATGTAGAATTTGTTTTCCCAGAAGAGATAGCCTGATGTTAAGCAATGCTCAAGTAACTCTGCATACTCTTGAGGTAGATGGTGGGATGACCACCCTGCAATGCCCTGGCAAGCACACTGGCTATACGTAGTACGTAGATGATACTTTTGTTGTACTCCCCAAAACTCAAGTCTCTGTTTTATTAAATCATTTAAATTCCATTAATAGTAAAATTAAATTCACTATGGAACCTGAGATCAATAATTCATTAGCCTTTCTTGATGTTTTAATAACTAGAAATCTTAACAATAGTATCAGTCACACTGTGTACAGAAAGCCCACCCACACAGACAAATATCTCAACGGTAAATCTCACCATCATCCATGTCAGTTAGCTACCGTAGGCAAATCTTTGTTACAGAGAGCACACGGCATCTGTGACACCCACCATCTTAAGGAGGAGCTTCACCGAGTCAAGTCTGTCTTAAGAAGCAACAATCTCAGCCTCCCACACATATGTCACAGAAGTCGACCCAAGCCACACACAGTTGATCGTTTTCCTGCCATCTTACCATACATAAAGGGAGTCACGGACAAGATTGGTAACATACTTAGGCGAGCTTCAATCAAGACCTATTACAAGCCGCATAAGAAAATAAACTAATTTTTAAGACCTGTAAAATCCAATATCCCATTGCAAGATGCTGGAGTTTATAAAATTGACTGTGACTGTGGTTTATCATACATTGGGCAAACAAAGAGAAGCATTATTACTCGTATAAAAGAACATATTGCTGACTTGAAAAATAGACGCTCAACCAAGTCTGCAGTCTGTGAACATGCTCTAGACAAACCCAACCACTATATGCGTTTTGATAATCCTCAAGTCCTTGCCAAGGAAAACAGATTCATTCCAAGGATGTTACGTGAAGCTATTGAAATTAAAAAACATCCTAATTTCAATAGAGAGGATGGATGGCAGGTACCGCCAGCTTGGGACCCAGTCATTAACTTAATAAAATCGCAAACTCGGAAGCAGACTGCAAGACCCTTAGATACTGTGAGCCAATACTGCGTGAATCGGAATAGTTCCCAATAAAAATTTCAGGCGGTAGTTTGTAATCTTATGACATCAAAGTGTTTGAAACGTCAGGTGTAAATAAATAAGTAATAAACGCGATAAAACCGTATTAAAATAGTTTAATGTAATAGATTTGTAAATTTTCATTTTATATTTGAAAATTATATGTACTTGATATGGGAAAACGTTAAGATGATGAATATTATTTTTCTTTCATGATGGTATAGCCACGTCCTACGGAAAACGGGTACGTGGGGAAAAAATGTCTGGTCATGCCGCCTCCACCAGGCCCTGGTAGAAGGGGCGCGCCCAAAAAGTGCTGGCTTGACCTCGCAGGGGCGGATAAGCGTATTAATAACCTCACAACTAAAGATTCCGAAGACCAGGTGAAGTGGAAGAGAAAGAGTACCCTTGTAGTAGTAGTAGAGGACCCTTGGCTCCGAGTCGTACAGCTAAGGAATTCGCTGAAATAAGAGTTAGATGAACAGTCTGTTTTTATTTTTTTTACGTTTATCAGTCTACAGAACCCAAAACGCGTGCATAAGATATAGCTTCACATTTCGCGAAACTCTCACGTACTTAAGCATGAAATATCTGACAAATTTATTATTCATTCGCACTTGAGAAGGCAGTGTCCTATTACGAATACATCCTGGGAGATTAACAGCTAAATGGTTACAAGAAAATAATGTAAACAAAATCTTTCGCTTTGTCCAAGCGTGATCCACAGCTCGCCATCCTTGAAATGAAATAAAATCGTTTATTTTCATTATTTACGACGTCAATTTACTTATATTAAGTTTACCACCATTTCTAAAGCGCCAGTGGAGAAGAAGGGGCGCCACAAACTCCACTGTAGCATTTTCTTCAAAACGTCAACTTACAAATAAGAAAAAAACTTTCCTTAATTAACTAGTTAAATGAACGAATTCACATGTTTGTCAACATTTTGCACAATATTTTATTGTGATTTCAGATTATTTAAATGAAATAAAAACTGAATAAAAAAAATAATAATAAAAAAATGTCAAATCTAAAAACAGAATGTCAATTTGATGAGGACTCTGCATCAAGCTTAAGTTCAACATTCCTGTCAACACTATCGATAGTATCGATAGTTTTTTTAACTCCATTGTATCAATAGTATTCTAACTCTATAGTATCGATACTGTCGAGAGTATTGTAACTGAATATTATCTAGTATAACGAATTTCGACTACTTATATCGTCTTAATTTCACCCGACAATATTCGAGAGTTCAACTAGAAGCTATCGTTACTCAATTGGGTATTCTACTAACCAATTTTGTTTTTGTTTTCAGAATCGGTTACTTTTTAGTGTACATTTTGTTTAGTATAATAAAATTAACTAAGTATGAATACAGACAAGTAGCCTATTTTGATATTTTCTAAAGCCCTGAACTGACTAGTTTTGAAGGTTAACTTTTAGTAAAGCTATCGCTATCGCAACAACCAGAACCCTACGATTTTTAATCTTATTCCTAGATTTAGCGGAACTAGTTTACAATGGAGCGACTGCCATCTGACCTCTCCGTTACCCCTTTTACAGTAACTAATTAGGTATATGGAAACCAGACTTATTGAAATGAAATGAAATGAAATTGTTTATTTTCAATATAGGATATAAATGTCACTTATTGACGTCAATTTACTTATATTAAGTTTACCACCACTTCCAAAGCGCAAGTGGAGAAGAAGCGGCGCCACAAACTCCACTGCAGCATTTTCTTCAAAACGTCAATTTACAAATAGAAAAACTTTCCTTAATTACCTAGTTAAATGAACGAATTCACATGTTTGTCAACATTTAGCACAATGGTTATTTCAGATTATTTAAATTAAATAAAAATTCATTAAAAAAATTAAATAATAATTAAAAAAAATGGCAAAAGAACAGAAATGTCAGAACATAATGATATGTCAATTTGCCGAGGACTCTGCACCAAGCTTAAGTTCAACATTCCTGTCATTAAGAAAATCACCAGTACTATAATAAGCCTTTTTACAAAGTAGATCTTTAACATGGGCTTTAAATTGTCCATTAGGCAAACTAGTGATCGATTCAGGAAGCTTATTGTAGAAACGTATACAGTTCCCCACAAAAGAGTCTTTAACCCTACACAGTCTATAGGAAGGTAAAAATAATTTATCTTTATTGCGCAAGGGTCTATTAGTTATATCCGAGTTCTTTCTAAAAGTAGTAATATTTTTCCTCGTATACATGATAACTTCAAATATATATTGAGAAGCTACTGTATATATATTTATTTCTTTAAACAACTCCCTAAGAGATTCCCTTGGGGCTAAACCATAGATGGCACGAACTATAAATATTGTCTGTATGTCACTTGCCCTTCCCCAAAGCAGTAATCCATAAGACATTAAGCTATGAAAGTAACTAAAGTAGACTAGCTTAGCAGTTGCCACATCTGTTATTTGTCTAATTTTTCTGACAGCATATGCCGCAGAGCTAAGTTTTTTGGAGAGAGCTGAAACGTGTGAACCCCATTGCAATTTTGAATCAATTTTGATTCCTAGAAAGGTGGTGTCATCTACAAGAACTAACTTTCCTCCATTTAACATTACGTCCACTTGCGTCTGTCTCACATTTGGTAAAGAAAATTTTATGCATTGGGTCTTATTAGCATTCAGCATTAAGTTGTTGGCGGAGAACCAATTTGATATTGTAGACAGTGCATCATTCACATGGTCGACATTTCCGCTATGGCGATCCATTTTGAAAATCAAAGACGTATCGTCTGCAAACAAAACTATGCCAGCCTTTTTTTCAACCGCATAAGGCAAGTCATTGACGTAAATCAAAAAGAGTAAGGGTCCTAGTATCGAGCCTTGGGGTACGCCTATCTTTACCGTTGAACCGCCTGACTTAACGTTATTTATGTCAACAGTCTGACGCCTATCATTTAAATATGAATTCAATAACTTTATTGCTTTAGCGTCAAAACCATAATGTGTAAGCTTGAGCAGAAGTGTCTCATGATCAACAAATGAAATGCAATGAATGCCTTGGAAAGGTCACAGAACACTCCAATAGCATCCTGAGACTCCTCCCAGGCGGTGTTAATATGAGTGATGAGAGCCACTCCCGGATCGGTTGTTGATTTGCCGGCAGTAAAACCAAACTGTTGGCTATGAAAAATATCATAGACCTTAAAGTGCCGCAGCATTTGATTGAGCATAATCTTTTCGAATATTTTACTCAATACGGGCAATATAGAGATAGGTCTATAATTGCCAGGCTCCAACTTCTCTCCTTTTTTAAATAATGGGATTAATTTACTATACTTCATTAAATTTGGGAAGATGCCTTGATCAATACATTCATTGAATATATAAGCCAAGTCAGGAGCAACAATACCAATGATGTGATAAATTACACTAACAGACATACCCCAGTGATCTTCAGATTTTTTCAGGTTAGCTGTTTAAATGTTTTAATAATATCACTGGGATCAATATGCGAAAATTTAAAGTTGGACTCACAAGGGGTGACATTTGTTTTAAGTAGTGTTTCAGCAGTCTGAGGGCTTGAATTTATATTTGAAGTTACTTCTAGTGGAATATTCGAAAAATAATTTTCAAAAGAATTGGCTATTTCTTTAGGGGAAGAAATTATACTATCCTGAAATTTAATTTCTTGTATATTTTCTTTATTTTTACATTTACCGGTTTCTTTGCTAATAACCCTCCAAGTCTCTTTCATTTTGTTAGGAGCGTTATTTATCTTTTTCCTAATATAATTGGCTTTAGCCACCTTACACACTTTTTTGAATGTTTTTGAATAATTTTTGACATGATTAACAAAACTACTATCAAACGTGTATTGTTTTTGGGCATACAGGTCAAACAATTTTTGTCTACTCTTGTGAATACCTGTAGTAGCCCATTCATTGAATTTTAATTTATTACTACGTTTAAGTTTTTTCTGTTTGAAATTCTTTGAAAAGCTGTCGGAGAATTGACCGCAATGGTCAGACGGTAATTTACTAAAAACCAATTTTTTTAATGGTGTTTGGCTACAGAAAAAATTATCAATACATTTAGCAGATGTATCGGTAAATCGAGTTGGTTCAAAAAAAACATTCTTCAAATTGTAGCTGCTAAAAAGGTTTAAAAATTGGGTACTTGTTGCCGAATGTACTAAGATGTCAACATTAAAGTCACCACAAAATGTTAATCCTTTATTACTTTTTGATGCTATTGATAGGACACCATCAACAACCTTTAAAAAGTCTTTGAAACTGCTATTGGGTGGACTGTATACACAAACAACTGTATATTCCTCAAGCTCGACGCAGGAGACCTCAGCACAGCGTTCAACAGAAAGTCTAGAAATGTCTGGCCGCTCTTTATAGGATAAACCATTCTTAATATAAATAGCTGAACCGCCTCTGATAGCAGACTTTCTCCTGAAACAGCTTGCAATATCAAAATTGTTTAGGCTAAGCATCATCTCACTCTCTTTAATCCAATGCTCAGTCAAACATAAAATATCTATATTTAAAGATTCTAAAAATAACTCAACAATGAGTTCTTTGCCAGGAAATCCTTCTATATTTTGATGTACTAATCTTAATTCTTGAGGATTTCCTGTTGTCAGTGTTTGCAGTTTAAAACTACCATTGCATCTCCCGAATCACCATTACATGTAAGTGGTAACTCGGTAGATTTTGTCTTACAACTAGATAATTGTTTACCATGTAAACTCGTCCAGAAGTTAATAGTAGTAGAAGTTAATAGAAACGCATCGTATTACACATCTTACCTACCTTATTATTGTTGTAAAAATACGCTGGATATTGTCAGAATTTTTCGAAACCGCCTTTAGGCCTTTAAACCGTGGGCAGGATGCTATTCTTTTTTAATACAACTAAGTAGGCAAACAGCCGTACGGCCCACCTGATGTTTAGTGGTTACCGTAGCATATGAAGGCTTGCAACACCGGAGATGACACGAGCGCATTGCCGACCTGTCGTTGTCAGCACAGCGACCCCTCTGGAGCCTGGCAACCCTACTCACCAGCAGGAACGCAACACTGCATCACAGTGTTATTTGGCTGCGGTCTTCTGTAGGGTGGAGGTACTTCCCCAGACGGACTACTCCTTACAAAGTGTCCTACCTCATGGTTCAGGATGCTATTTTTGATATTCCTAAACCTGTAAATTCTAAAACGATTAAATATCGTTCGATGTACTGATTATGTGAAATGAAAATTATTCGACTCATCGGTTTTGTTGAGTCACAGATCTCAATAAAACCGGTCAAGTGCGAGTAGGACCTGACAAAATCGCAAAAAAAAAAAAGTCTGTTGTCTGGCAACTCCCTTTTATTTTTTTCTTTAGCATTTGTTGTGATAGCTGCAACAGAAATATATCATGTGTGAATCTTTCAACTGCAACACGATTCATGAGATACAGCCTGGTGACAGACGGACAGAGTCTTAGTAATATAATCCCGTTTTACCCTTTGGGTACGGAACCCTTAAAATAGCATACCAGATAAGTGGACTTATAAGAAGGATTATCACAAGTCAGATCACACAACCCGGCCATTAAGACAGTCGACATCGTCCGGACAGCGGCCATTTCTCAGGGGAAATGAGTGAAAATTTCCAGTGTAAATGTGCACCTAATGAATCGCTTGTCCCGCTCATATCCACTCTGAGCGGTAAAGGGATAGTCTACACTACTACTAATTAATTTAAGTTTAAAAATAAAACTTACACGCATATCATTACGTCTGTTTACCGTAAGTCACTTACGGTAGACTTACAAGTACAACCCTATTCATAAAAAAATACGTTCGTAACTTAAAAATGTTTAGTCCTTTTCTGTTTTATCTACATATATTCGATGTGAAAGAAAGAGACGAAACATATTTGAATTAACTTGGATTCATCAAATATTCGATATTTTTTATGAATAGGAGCGGATTCCATTTGCTATGTGATAAGTGCGTGTAACTTCATCCACCGATTACGGCTACTTCCTTACATCTAGATTTACGTCGTTCGTTCGTCGTCGTTCGTTTCAGCCGCAATCAGTCCACTGCTGGACTTAGTCCTCCCCCGAAATTGTTGCCATATAATGGTAATATATATATGGTAGATTTACGTATTTCGCTTGAATCTAACAGATTGGGAAAATGGTTTCTTCGCATTTTTTAAGAAAATTCAAAACATTTTGTTTATTTACATTTAACTGAAGTATGTAGGTGCTATTTTGTTCGATTACTTTTTGCCATCTTGTAGGTAGGGACATGATCCCATTGCTATAAAATTTTAAGGCTTCTGATCAAAATACCGCGATAAGTGGTTTTGGCAGTCCTCTCGTGATGTTAACCTGACACTGCCTAAAGAATTCTGAAGAGACCGAAACAGGTGGATATTTGAAGGTGCAAGTCAGGACTATACGGCGGATGCATTAACACCTCCCAGCCAAACTCTCTTAATTTTTGCTGAGTGGCTAAAGATGTGTGATGTCTAGCGTTACGTATCATGTTGAAAACCCACACCCTTTCTGTTGATTAATTCGAGCCGGTTTTTTTCAACATCTAGCTTTAATCTCATCAGTTGTTCGCAGTAGAGTTCAGAATCGATGGTCCTGCCTGGTGGTAATAGCTCATAATGGATAATGCCCTTCCAATCCCACCACACACACAGCATCACATTGTTGCGAGTTAACCCGGGTTTTTCGCACGTTCTTGTCGTACATGATCCACTTTTCATCACCAGTTATCAGCTTCTTCAAAAATGGTTCGGTTTCATTACGTCGTAATAAAGAATCACAAATGAGTACACAGTTTATTAGGTTTCTTTCAGTGAGCTCGTGAGGTACCCAAATATCGAGCTTTTTTGTGTGCCCAGTTTTTTTCAAATGCGTCAAAACTGTTTTTACTCAATTCCCAGTTCTTTAGCTACATCGTAACTGCTGATATGCCGATCTTACTCCACTTTTCCAAAAATGGCATCCATTTTATCCGTAATAGGGCGACCAGAGCGACGTGCATCTTTGACATCAAAATTTCCGGATTGAAAACGCTTAAACCAAACCTACTCTCACAGACACTGCACTAGATCCGGTCCATAAACCGCAAAAATTTTTTTGCGGCTTGCGTTCCTATTTACCTTTTTTGTAGTAAAATTTTAAAATGTATCAAATTTCTTCATTAGATTTACTCATCTTGACAGTAAGAAAAACAAATCTTCTTTAAAATTTAAACTTTTAATGATACCAAAACCAGCCAGATACAAATAGTATAGCCAAAGAGATTTTATTACAAGGTCATACTTACTATATGCGAAAAGACTTTTTCCCCAACCAAAACAAAAAAAATACATACAAGAATATCTAGTTTTATTAAGTTAGAAGCCTTAAAATAGCCAGGCCCTGCAGCCTGCTCGAGATGCCGGCGGCGCAGCCACTCTCCCGATTGCCACATTAATCTCGCTAACCTTCGCAACAACCTTTGGGACCAGGAGGGCTATTTTTAAAATCACTCATGGAAAAAGCGTGATTTGAATGATTTTCATTCGACATAATCGGTGATATTCATACTTCTCAAAAATAGCACTTCTAGTCTCTGATATGAATAAAATAAATACAACGATTTCTTATATTTTCGCGATTGTTACACATTATTGAGATAGTCTCTCTGCGACCATGAACGCTGTAAAATGTCTAAAACTTTAGATTAGGTTTTGATTTCATATAAAAAAAATACGTCAGATTTACCAAATTACCGAAAAATGGGTCACAGATGGCAAAAATTAAAAGATTTTTATGCAAATCTTATTATAGTTGAGCCCAGGCTATTAATTATAAGTAACTGGTAAACGTACAAAGGCTACCTACGTTAAAATTTATACATTTTAATTAGAAACCCTGAAAAAAAGTAAAGAAAGGCTGCGGGTCTTTGAATAATGATACCAGTAGAAACTCGCGTGGACACTAGACAAAGAATTATTTTAGAATGAAATTTTTACCACAGTTACAAATTAAAATAATGAAAATTAAGAGAGTCGTTTTTGACCTCCGACAAAGTGTATGTAACTAGGGTGTTTTAATTGGAACTTCAAATATTGGTTGGGTCATACTTTAAAATCCCACCTTTTTTTCTTTCGAATGCCGTTGATCAGTTCGGATTCCGAACTGAATAACGATGACTGTATACGTACTTACAGTGCGATGGCTCAGCGATCCTAACACCCGTATTCTTAAACATAACTTTAATAACGTCCTTCACTCAAACTCATTGGAGGAGGCCTTAAGGAAGTCCTCGAACTTTCCTTGAAAACGATATTCATAATTGGTTGCTTGAGCAAACTCCAATGAGGAACGACATAGGTTATAGTATCAAAGCACAAAAATTAAATTCAATACAAAAGAAGAGAATGAAATATGAAAAAAGTAAGAAGATACCTAGGCAAAACTAACTTACCACTTTATTTCATTTGGAGGACGCCTCAAGTTACCTCTCGACCAACCTTATATTTGACAGTTCGATCCTCACCTCCAATGAGGAATCTCCATATGTCAAGGAAGCTAGTGAAGACTGAGAATATGGGGATATGAGTAACTTGGCCTCCGAAACAAGAGATCTCCACTAGACTGGCCGCTTTCTACTTGGTCGTCCCGTGTACGCTCTCTTGGCAGCTTGTTCTTCTCCCATCCGCTCCACGTGTCCTAACCATCGCAGCATTCTTTTATATGTGAAAAGTGGTGTTTAAGAGAGGTAGGACATTTTGTAAGGAGTGATCCGTCTGAGGAAGTACCTCCACCCTACAGAAGACCGCAGTCAAATAACACTGTGATGCAGAAAAGAAATGTGTCGGTTTCATAACAAGATTATTTTTTTATTTTCTCACCGAACTAGGTAATCTAGGTATATTAAAATAAGCGGCAATAGAAATACCACAGACTTATAATAGAAGTTCTATTATACGTCTGTGAGAAATACAATATCTGTGAAAATTTTGACTATCTAACTATCATGGTTAATGAGATACAGATGGACAGCGGAGTCTTAGTAATAGGCCTATTCTACATTTTACCCTTTGAACTCTAAAAATTATTTTGATACTATAACAAACAACCTTGCTAGATTATGAATGAATGAATGAATGAAAAATTATTTATTCAAGTGACCAGGACTCATTATATTCATTTAAGTACAACTAGGTATTTGACTTAGAGTTTCAGCATATTACTGACTCTTCTGTTTTGTTTTCAATTTCAGTAACTTTGTAATGAAATTAGATAAAAGTTTCGGTTTGTTTGTCTGATTTTGATGTCGAAAACAAACTCTGAAGTAACTTTGAAATCAAAATATATTAGCAAATCGAGTAATGTTTCTAGCGGTTCGGTTGTTTATTCTATTATTTTTAAAAAGCCAATAAATAGCCACTTATAAAATACTAGCTGTTTCCCGCAGCTCCGCCTGTGTTTGACCCCGGATATTCAACTATATTTATACCAAAAATCAAAACCAGTTCAGTTGTTTGGTCGTGAGCGTTACAGACAGACTTTCGAACTTCTTATATTAGTATGGATAGTATGGATTACAGTGTTTAGTTTGTTGGTAGCGAAGATATTTGGGAAATTACACTGCGATTATGGAATGAACTCCCTGCCATGGTTTTCCCTAGTGGCTATAACATGGGAGCCTTAAAAAAGGGCGTGAAAAAATTTCTTCAGGGTCGCCAACGCGCTTGTGACATCTCCAGTGTTGCAGGCGTTCATAGGCTACAGTAACCACCTACCATCAAGTGGGTCGTATGCCTGATTGCCTACTTATTTGTAAAAAAAAAAATGACACCTCTTTATCAACTGACTTCCAAAATCCAAAAAGAAAGTTTTCAATTCAAATGTTTTTAGTTAGAAAGCTTGTTTCCATATTTAGCGAACATGCAGGATCACTTTTTAAAATATCATTGTCAAGTATCTCATGCAAAACCTGTTAGCTGATTACAAGACGTACCTACAACATTTGTATTGGAGGTGATTTTTTTTTTGAAAGTGATCTGGTTTCACGTACTACTTACTAAGATGGCGCAGCGACCCAAAGTGAGTCTTGGCCTCCGATAATAGGGACCTCCACTTCGATCTATCCTGCGCCATCTCCTACCAGTCATCGGCGTCCAGCTCGCGCAGATCCCTCCGCACCACGTCACTCCAGCGATATCTGGGACGGCCGACCAGACGCCGTCCCCTCGGCCCTTCCACATATGCTCTCTTCACCGTTCGATGTTCTTTTATTCTCTCTAAGTGTCCAAGCCTTCGCAGTCAGGCATTCATCTCGCTAATTATATTTGGCCCTGTCACCAGTAGAGATGGGCGTTACCGTTGTTTTTAAGAAATGTTGCAACCAGTTACATTTTATTTATGAAACCTGTTGCGACAATAGGTTGCTTTTGCAACAGGTTTCATAATAGACAGAAAATAAAAATATAACCCTATTTTGTCAGTAGTATTATGTGAAGAGGCGATGGGTTGCTGTTGTAAATAAAATAAATAGTTTTTTAAAAGTTTATTTTCTATTCTTTCTGGTACGACTGTTTAAAAATAAAAAAATAAATTGTAAAATAAAAATTGTTTCGGTTACTCAACTTAACTTTTATTTTTTATTGACATTTAAAAACACCAATTGGCTTTCAACAAACGAATTCAAAGCACTACGTAGCAAACATTTTATTTTTTTTGATAAACAGTCAATATCCAATGTAACAGCATTGTTATTCTTTACGTTAATCGTTTCTCACTCGTCAGATAGATGTCGTTACGTCCGCGACTGCGTGCATCGCCGCGCCGCGCCGGTTGCGATGATACCATCATCGACGAAACGACATTTTTTGCAGTTGCTGAAACAACCTATTGCGCGGTTTCTAGCAACAGGTTACATTTTTATTTTCCAAGTAACTAGTTGCTGCAATCAGTTACTAAAAAAACGCCCACCTCTAGTCACCAGATCTTCTAGCTCTTTATTCTTTCTTGACCTCCATTCCCTATTACTACTAATCATACTGTAAAAAAATTACTGGTATCTGAAAAGTAATTCTGTATGTAGAATACAAACTTCGGAACACATTATACTACCAGGCAGGCGAAACCAGAGATATTAATTAGCGCTACCGAACAAAAAATATTTATTCACTACCCTGTGCTACCAACCGAAAAAATTAAATGTGAATAGCAGGAAGTTATCCGGCTACGTCATACGTTAACTTTGCTAAAAAATGAAAATCATTAGGTTTTCTGCGATTTTTTTTATAAATACTTGCGTATCTAAAGATCTGATTAATGTAATCTGTTACCTAAGCCTATTCCTCGAAATGGTTTACGAATTGTACATTTTCATGAAAAAGTTTACTAGCCAATTACAAAGAGGAGATGCCGTTTGAAATGGCGCAGTGACGTGATCATTGGCACCGCGCCGGCACTGCAGTGGGCGGAGCTTGTCATTGCTCGTGCTCTATGATTGGAGCCTCGGCCGAAACCAAGTACCCCGCACGTCTGCCTTCCGCCCCGTGTAGCCTCACAAACGCTTTCTTACAAAACGCAGTCCTGTTTAATGTATGATCATGACCATGGACTATATATTAAACAGGACTGAGCTCATTGACCTAAAACCCGAGCAAACAAAAAAGGTATAGTGGAGGTTTCTATCTCTTTTTAATAGGGTAACCATGATAATGTTTTTAATTGGGACAAACTATTTTAAACTTTGTGAAAATTGCCCATAAGTAACTACCTAGATAGCTTAGCTGGACGTGATTGTTGGTGACGCGAGTTAAGCAACCGCAGGTGCGACTTAACTTGGAGTGGATAACACTTGGTGTATTACGTTCAGCCATCAGTTCTGCTTGTCTAGTGGAGAGTGAAGGCCACTAGTAAAGTTTCCTTGTCTTCCTCGAGTAATGTCTACGAAAAGTTATTTTCAACTAGATTCCAACTTCCCTAAAGTCTGCACAGAACTGCTCGGGAGGAGGCTAGCACCTCCTCACTAGAAACATTTAATTGCGTCTAAAATACCCCTATTTTCCAGAGGAACGTGGTCACTCTACTTTGCACAAGTACCAACGTGATAAAGCTTCTATTTGCTAGAAAGAGATAGGGTCCTCCACTATTTCTATCTCGCTTAGGTCCGCCTTGCCTCCATGCAAATTTGCAGATGTACTCATGTATAATATAATAAGTCCATGATCATGACGATATTATTTACAAAGGTAGCTAGAAATAATAGAAAAGATTTAATTCATAGAAAAGATTTGATTCATTCATTATGAATGAATGAATGAATGAAAAATTATTTATTCAAGAAACATAGTCTCACAAGATGATAGTATGAACTTATGCAAAAATTTTTGTTAGTAACTTTAAAAACAGGATAAAGAAAAATATATAATATTACGTATCCCATTGCCTCACCAATCCAGCTGAAATGGTACGGCAATGGTTTACGTACTGACAGTCTAGCTGACTGGCGATCATGTTCAGGATGCTGTTGCCGCCCCCCCGCAGCCGGCTCACCAGAATTAACATAATAACTTATGAATGAACATAATTTGTTTTAAAATCAGTATCAAGCCAATGCCGATAATTAAGATGATGCTCGGCAAGAGACCAGATGGAATGACTTTGGTGCCCTGGAGATTAGGTCGGCCGCTTGTGTGGGGCGCAACTTGCTCGATACGCTTGCTCCGTCCAAACTTCAGGCCACCACATTGAAGGCTGATACTGCTGCAGCTGAGGCAGAGATCCTCAAAGGTCGCAAATATGCTGGTATTAGTAATAACTACAATTTGGGGTAGAAGCTTTGGGGCCGTGGGGTCCATCGGCTCATCAGCTTTTTCGGCTTTTGTCAAAAAAACTGATAGAGGTATCCTTCAATATGGCAATGCTACCAGCCTTCTTGGTACACTACGGCAAGGCGAAACGTTAACGGGACTCTACAATTTGTAAAAAAAATATAATTAGGTAGTTTTGGGTTTTTATTCGTTTAATTTTATTCAATTTTCCAATGTAAATTTATCTAATAAATCCCTTTTTAATTATTTAAATTTAAATCACATTTTTAAATATAAATATTTAAATGATGTTGCTTTTAATTAGTTTGCTTTATTCTTATTTCATTCAAATAATTTAAAAAAAAACTACATAGTAATACGAAAAACTTCAAAAATGTATCATGTAGCAATCAAGGATATAACCAGGTTATAACCTAGTTTAACTCCGCCATAATAAAACTACTTCATAACTTTTGACGTCGGTGGAGGACATTGGGAATTTACGACGCTTAATATCGAATTACGTTTGACGACGGGAGGATACCCGCTTGCATTTATTGCTTGGCTGTTAAGTTCGAATTATATCGAGAATACGTCTTACAATGAATATTTTACTGAAGAAATATCCGTTTATTCATATCGAGTGGTATCATCCTCGTTTCAGAGTTTTTTTCGAACTGACTTTCGGCCTCTGACGAGATTCCTATAACGACCGCCTAATGACGACCGGGACTTACGGCTTAACGTGTCTTCAGATGCACGGAATCATCATTATTATCAGACAATTAGATGATTCAAGCCTGCAATGTCCTAACCAAACTGGAAACAACTAAACAAAGTATGCTTCCCGTGGGAATCGAACCCACGACTTAAGGCACGACCGAAGGCGAACGCCTCAACTCTTTGTTGTACAATAGATTAGTCCGAGTATTATTTTCAATCAATCAATATTTTTATTTGATTTAAACATGGTGTTAATATAAAATAAGCAATAATAAAATTGTAGTAGGGCCGAATTTGTACAATGAATACTTTTTGGAAATTCTTACTGTACTTATATTTTCAACTAAAACATTTTATCTAGAAATATAGTTAAAGCGAAGTCAACGTTTAAACACATAACATTAAATTTCCATTTCTTAAAAACTAAAGCACTCTAGGCTCTAATTAAGTTTTTCGTAAACAGTTTTCGTCTAAGCCGACCATGCTGACAACAAACCGAGTTCAGCTGAAACTTTTATGTTTTAGCGGACCCTGCCTAGCAAAATTATACTGGCGAAAGGACGTGACCAACATGCGACGAAATGAACCGGCTTTGCAGCCCTAAGATGTTGTATTAGGGCCGTAACGCCATAGTCGTCTAGTAGCCGCGGAACTGGTGGAGCGTATTTTTTTTTTAACGCTTTGAGTAGTCAAAGATTTAAGAAAACGCACTAAGGGTTCAGTACCATTGACTAAAAAAACCACAAAAAAAATCATGTCTTTTATATGGGAGCGTGAGAGAAATATTTATTTTGTTATGTTTTTAGTATTTGTTGTTATAAAGACAGCAGAAATATGTCATCTGTAAAAATTTCAACTGTCTAACTGTTACTGTTCATGATATACAGCCTGGTGACAGACAGACGGGCAGACAGCAAAGTCTTAGTAATAATATATCGTTTTACTCTTAGGGTACGAAAAGGAACCCTAAAAAAGTATGTAGTAAAGTATGTACTCGACTTCGTAGGATATCATATCACAGCATGATATTTTTTGCTTGTAGCTACTGAAAGGCCCATTCAAATGTTTAAATCATTGGGTTGAAACTAAAAGTAAAAACTTTAACGGGTTAAGTGGTACTACAGCCGGTGTCGAGTTTAGGGTTCCCCGTGTTTCATATTAATTTTTAAAAAGGGTTAAGTTAATTTATTAAACTTATTTAAGCAAGGATTGTTGATTTTTTACAAATGGAGAGGCGCTTAAGCACTTCGTCTACCCACCTATGTTTTCAATAGTTTGTGTCCTAAAATGAATTGTTTGAAAACTTGAAGCAAATTATTTTAATACGGTTTTATCGCGTTTATTACTTATTTATTTACACCTGACGTTTCAAACACTTTACAGCGTTCATGGTCGCAGGCAGACTAAGTTAACATTTGTCTTTGATGTCATAAGATTACAAAACTACCGCCCGAAATTTTTATTGGGAACTATTCCGATTCACGCAGTATTGGCTCACAGTATCTAAGGGTCTTGCAGTCTGCTTCCGAGTTTGCGATTTTATTAAGTTAATGACTGGGTCCCAAGCTGGCGGTACCTGCCATCCATCCTCTCTATTGAAATTAGGATGTTTTTTAATTTCAATAGCTTCACGTAACATCCTTGGAATGAATCTGTTTTCCTTTGCAAGGACTTGAGGATTATCAAAACGCATATAGTGGTTGGGTTTGTCTAGAGCATGTTCACAGACTGCAGACTTGGTTGAGCGTCTATTTTTCATGTCAGCAATATGTTCTTTTATACGAGTATTAATGCTTCTCTTTGTTTGCCCAATATATGATAAACCACAGTCACAGTCAATTTTATAAACTCCAGCATCTTGCAATGGGATATGGGATTTTACAGGTCTTAAAAATTGGTTAATTTTCTTATGCGGCTTGTAATAGGTCTTGATTGAAGCTCGCCTAAGTATGTTACCAATCTTGTCCGTGACTCCCTTTATGTATGGTAAGATGGCAGGAAAACGATCAACTGTGTGTGGCTTGGGTCGACTTCTGTGACATATGTGTGGGAGGCTGAGATTGTTGCTTCTTAAGACAGACTTGACTCGGTGAAGCTCCTCCTTAAGATGGTGGGTGTCACAGGTGCCGTGTGCTCTCTGTAACAAAGATTTGCCTACGGTAGCTAACTGACATGGATGATGGTGAGATTTACCGTTGAGATATTTGTCTGTGTGGGTGGGCTTTCTGTACACAGTGTGACTGATACTATTGTCAAGATTTCTAGTTATTAAAACATCAAGAAAGGCTAATGAATTATTGATCTCAGGTTCCATAGTGAATTTAATTTTTACTATTAATGGAATTTAAATGATCTAATAAAACAGAGACTTGAGTTTTGGGGAGTACAACAAAAGTATCATCTACGTACCGTTTGAACATCTTCGGCATAGCCAGGGTGCTTGAAAGAGCCTTCTCCTCAAGGTCTTCCATGAAAATGTCGGCAACAATGGGAGAGACTGGAGACCCCATAGCTACACCGTCAATTTGCATGTAGAATTTGTTTTCCCAGAAGAGATAGCCTGATGTTAAGCAATGCTCAAGTAACTCTGCATACTCTTGAGGTAGATGGTGGTCCTCAAGCCTTCTCTTAACAATATCAATACAGTCATGCAAAGGTAGGCTGGTAAATAATGACTGTACATCAAAACTGACCATTGTGTCTTCATCAGTTAATCGTAGATCTTTAATTAAGCTGATAAAGTGATAAGAGTCCTTGACATTAGTATCAGTATGACCACGAAGTTGTGTTAATATGTTCACCAGGTGTTGTGCTAGTTTATAAGTTGGCGAATCTATTTGGCTTACAATTGGTCTTAATGGGTGGTCTTTTTTGTGTATTTTTGGAAGGCCATATAATTTTGGTGGTTTCACACAGGAAGGCACGAGCGACGTGATGTCTAAGTTTAATGTGTCGGAGTATTTTAATATTAATTCTTTGGTTTTTGTTACGATCTTGTTAGTAGGATCACTTTTTACTTGTTTATATGTATTCTAATTGTAGTAAAATTAAATTCACTATGGAACCTGAGATCAATAATTCATTAGCCTTTCTTGATGTTTTAATAACTAGAAATCTTGACAATAGTATCAGTCACACTGTGTACAGAAAGCCCACCCACACAGACAAATATCTCAACGGTAAATCTCACCATCATCCATGTCAGTTAGCTACCGTAGGCAAATCTTTGTTACAGAGAGCACACGGCATCTGTGACACCCACCATCTTAAGGAGGAGCTTCACCGAGTCAAGTCTGTCTTAAGAAGCAACAATCTCAGCCTCCCACACATATGTCACAGAAGTCGACCCAAGCCACACACAGTTGATCGTTTTCCTGCCATCTTACCATACATAAAGGGAGTCACGGACAAGATTGGTAACATACTTAGGCGAGCTTCAATCAAGACCTATTACAAGCCGCATAAGAAAATTAACCAATTTTTAAGACCTGTAAAATCCAATATCCCATTGCAAGATGCTGGAGTTTATAAAATTGACTGTGACTGTGGTTTATCATATATTGGGCAAACAAAGAGAAGCATTAATACTCGTATAAAAGAACATATTGCTGACATGAAAAATAGACGCTCAACCAAGTCTGCAGTCTGTGAACATGCTCTAGACAAACCCAACCACTATATGCGTTTTGATAATCCTCAAGTCCTTGCAAAGGAAAACAGATTCATTCCAAGGATGTTACGTGAAGCTATTGAAATTAAAAAACATCCTAATTTCAATAGAGAGGATGGATGGCAGGTACCGCCAGCTTGGGACCCAGTCATTAACTTAATAAAATCGCAAACTCGGAAGCAGACTGCAAGACCCTTAGATACTGTGAGCCAATACTGCGTGAATCGGAATAGTTCCCAATAAAAATTTCGGGCGGTAGTTTTGTAATCTTATGACATCAAAGACAAATGTTAACTTAGTCTGCCTGCGACCATGAACGCTGTAAAGTGTTTGAAACGTCAGGTGTAAATAAATAAGTAATAAACGCGATAAAACCGTATTAAAATAGTTTAATTTAATGAATAACAATCGCGAAAACATAAGAAAGCAAATTATTTTGTTAATAGTAGTTCATTAAGTTGACAAGCTATTTAAAGCAAAAGAAAAATTAACTGCACAACAGAATAACCCAAATTCCTCAATAGATAAAGGCTACATAGAGATAGATATCCATACATACAGGTTAAAATCACAACCCACCTTTTTGTCTTCGCCCGCAGTCGGGTAAATATCAGACTACTGGATTTTTGGTTCCATACAGCTTAAGCTCTTAATTACTCCACTGGCTCAGCGACCCGAAGTGGATCTTGGTCTCCTAACGAGAGAGCGCCAGAGTGTTCTATTCTGCGCGATGGCTGCCAGTTGTCAGCTCCCATCTCTCGCAGATCAGCCTGCACTGCTCACCTACATGTAAAGTAAAAAAAGTTCATAAAGTGTTCATTCATTCATTCAACGAGTGACGTATTTTTTCTTCTGTCTATTGAGTGCTAAATTATAAAGATATAACGAATCAAACTTTAAATCGTCATCTTTTTCCGTTTTCATCTCTTCTTTTATGTATGTTTATGTATGTATATGTATAGTTATGAATACTATATGTAAATCTATGTATGTTTATTTAGCAGTTTAGTGTTTTTTTTTTTGTTTCTCTCATTGTATTTTTAAAATAATTCGCGCCGCACATAACTTTTCTGTTTTTCCTAATGGTTGACTGGGAGAGAATGCTTTTAGCATTAAGTCCGCCAATTGTAAACTTGTGGTACAATAAAGATTTATAAATAAATAAATAAACTTTAGGAGTAGGGGCTCGTGACGTCACATAATGCGAAAAAGTGTAGCACACTGTGACGTCACACGGAATTTTAACGCGCCATATCTTTACTATTCTTTGTTTAATTTTTAAAAGAAAAAATACGTCTCCAATATTTTTTGATTATCTACACGTAACTGGCGGACTAATAATATTTTTTTAGGAAACTAGCCTATTGTATTTCTTAATTAACTTTTTAATTACAGCACTAAACCGACTTGTGATAGAATGTCGTTACGTAAAACTGGTGTTTCAACAGTTTTTTATTTCAAAAATTTGCTATACGAGTAGTCTGTTTAATTTTCAATATTTGCTTCTTGAAGCACCACCTATTATCAAATAGGGGAACTAATACTTTTTATTAGGCAATGGGACTCCAAGCTTTTAAATTTTTCATCATAATTGATATACGGAACCCTAAAAATACATTTATCATAATCAAAACACATAATTCCTTTTTTTATATATAAAAACTTTCCACGGCATTCTTCAGTCCGAGGTAAGTTCTGAAATAGGGTTCTTTTTTGTTCCAAGTATTTGGTTTCTTTTGATTTCATCTCGCCATCTCACTTTGCCCTGGATTTGATTTTTATTGAAGTTCTGGTGAAATTATTTCTAGAATTGTGAGGTTCTGTGAAGTTTTGCCTGGGGCTGCGGTAGAATTAATATGGCTTTTTGAAAGTTGTCGGCGAAGATTTGAATAACCTCAATTTTATTTTTGTAATATTATTATTTTGTGCACCAAATCAAATCATTGGCGCAGTAAATTACGAATCATGTCATACAGTGTACGTTTGCTTCAAGACGTGCAAAATTCATTTTGTTTATGCAAAATAAATAATCCACTAAAATTCCGAGGCAATGTTGTTTAGATTTTAAAAGAGAGAATTATTTAAATATTTTGCAATACATCGACGAAAAATGTATACAATTCCTTGCATTGATTGCGTGATGTTTTGAAAAGTTTTTTTTTTTTGCTTCTGTTGCTCCAAAAAAGAAAAAAGTTTTCTGCAATATAATAAAACGTAATGTGCAGACTTCAGCCTATATGTACAGATATAGAATATGTATAGACAAGGAGCTTGATAGCCGAGCGCGGCGTGCGTATCCGTTTTCGTGCGGCAAAACGCGCCCCGAATTAGATTGCGCCATTTAGTCGAATTTTCTATCTCAAGCTCCTCCGTGCTTCGATAATAACGTTAAGCCGTTTACTCCCGGTTGTTATCGATAGATAGCAGTCGTTAGGCTGTGTCAGATGCCTTTAGGCAGCCTGAAAAAGTCTGGCAGTGTTGGCGAACAACATACGTCAGAAGGCAATTTCTGCATTGTAACAACCCGCACCGCCATATTTAGGATCATGACAGGTAGGGTTGCCACCTGTACTATATTATATAGTATCGTACTATATTTTAGTAAATTGTACTATAAGTTATAGAAAACTAATATAGTACGAATAATACTATATTTTCATCGGTAATTCAGTTCTCGCGCATTTTATATTATAACGGTGATTAGTGTGACTGGAACGCACCCGTAACGCAGCATTGGGAATTTAAGAACGAAACGCATCGTCGTCGTTCGTCGCCCACGTCACGCACGACAAGTAAACGTCGTAATGAACATAAAATGGCGAGAAGAAAGGAATAGAGCCTCAATTAATTTAATGAAAAATGAATTGTTGATTTATTTTAATATGGATTAAATTGTTTAGATTCATATAATTATTTTAAAAATAGTAAATCTTTGTTAAAGCCAAAAGTAATGACAAACACACATGGGAAAATAAATAATGCCTAAAAACAAATGTATACAATGTTTTTTCCTGAATTTCCTAAAAGTACAATATTTTTCGCAATGTTTTAAAAATATACTATTTTATCTAGGGATTCCGATACCGATATATCGGCCGATATCATCGGCAGGCCGATACATCGGCATCGCCGATTATAGTACAACCGATATTAAGCAGTTCGAAACGCGCGCGTTGCCACTTTGTCAATAGTGAGAGCGTTGTGAACATTGTGTAACTTTTCATCTTTTGTTGTGTTACTTTTTTAATTAACAAATAAATATTTCCTTTGAATTTTGACTGTGCATTTTTATTCATTTAATTTATTTTATTTATTCTTCACACTTCTCAAAGCTAAACCTAAAATTTAAGTAACTTTTGCGCATAATAAAGGTACAAGACCAAGATAAAGACATACAAGGTACATAATTCGTCATTTATTTGATTAAGTATTTATTAAGCAATCCATATCGTTATCGATATCGGTATCGCCGATTATTTTCTTCAAAAAAATGTATCGGTATCGTATCGGCAAAATTATGTATCGTTACATCGCTAATTTTATCTCCAAAAAAAGGTGGCAACCCTAATGACAGCGCAACTAGGAAAACACGCTTAGACGAAGAAAAATACATTGAATGAATGAATGAATCTTTATTTGCAATAAACATGGTAAATAGACACAAATAATATCTTAGATATAAAGTACAATGTAGGTATCACGTGTTTAGTCATCACTGACATGCAAGAACGACACCGGAGTGCCGTGAATATAAATATTACAATTAAATTATTTATGTATTAAATACTGAGTTGATATGCTTCGCCCACGCCAGGTTGCTGTCCAAAATAATTCCTAAAAATGTAGTCGAATCTACTTCTGAGATTTCTTACCCTGTATACCCTACGTCAAACTTTTTTGTTTGTTTTACTACGTTTATTGAAAAAAATAATGTATTTAGTCTTTAAGACTTCAACTTTGTTACAATTTAGTTATGTACAAAGCGCAAATGTAACCAGTTAGTAAAATATAAGCACATTAAGACAAACGATGTAATTCCACATTCCAGTTGCTACTCTGAGTCACGACATATCCGGAAATTAATTTCATAATACGCCGTTTAATACTAACGCGGTTGCCATTGTACGGGCTTAAAACAAGAGAGAAGAGAGACATTGTGCCAAAATTATATCCTACCTACTAAAAACTCTATACCTACTTTTCTAATGTTGTTGAATGCATATTTTTTTTAGTAATGGGTTTTACGGCCATGGATACAAATCCTTTATAGCCCTTCTTAATTTTCCTATCTTCTTCAGTCCTAAAGTGTGGTTTCGTCAAGTCCTAGTCAAGTCTAAAAGTCTAGTCGGTAGTCAAGTCGAGTAAGAAGAATCAGGCTAAGGTATTGGTAGAAAAACTGCACTTAGGAGAAGTTTTGGCAACAAGCATGAAAATCACATAAATCGAACACTGTATCACTTCCCAACACTCACACTTGTTATCGAACGCTTTGCGAATAATAATCCATCGTTATTATTCACAAACACTCAAAAAATAACACAAATTTTGGAAAATAAATACAGCGCAGACTCTGCTCTTCACAGCCTCCCTCCAAAAGTCTGTTGGATGCTTGCTTTCTCGGCGAGATTGCGTAAAACATAGAGAGGCCTTCTCAATAAATTACGAGCAAATGTAGGTCCTGGAGTGCTATTTTTAAAAAGTGTGATTCACGCAAAATTGGCGGCTCGAATGATTTTTCTTCGATGTCGAACAATTTTTATTCGAATTAAATGTCATTCGTTTCAAAAATAGGATTCCTGTTGAATAACTAAATTGCTATGGAATAATTGATTTTGTATGGACAAAACTAGCGTGTGTGTGGTTTTATCTCCATAAACGAAGACGTCCATCCATCATCCATCCATCATCCTCTGTAAAAAATCTTGCATCGTATGGACATTCATTCATTCATATAGAGGGGTAACGTTGTCAATCGACTCCATACACCTGGTATCAGAGGAACCGTTTTTCGGCCTCTGACGTGGATCCTTTAAGGACCACCAAATGACAACCAGGACGACTGTTAAGTGCGTGCCTTCAGAAGCACGGAATCAGACAATCAGGTCTGCAATGTCCTCACCATCATTATAATTTCGAGTAGGTTACATTGTCCATCGACCATGAACTCCCTGGTGTCGGCCGATGACGTGGTTCCTTTAACGAGCATCAGATGACAATGACCTTACCAAACTGGAAACAACTAAACAGAGTATGCTTCCCGTGGGAATCGAACCCACGACGCCTTGAACACTGGACCACGGAGGCTGGTATGGTTGTACCAAGGAAAACTCAGCTTTTTCAATTTTATTGTATACTTACGATTATATTGACAGTCAATACGGCCACTAAAGGGCCACATGATCACCATAGCAAATTCCGCTCGTGCTATCAATACATGGAGGATCCTTTCTTTGACAGTTTCCATGCTCTTTGTATCGACAATATAAACTCAACAAGATCTTCAGCTACAGCACTTCAAAACTTCATACCTCTCACACAACAATGTTATCGACAAGTTGTGTTAACACACTTACATTGATACTTTCTAGTGACCAATTCCACTAACAAACATTTTCAGATATGGATTCCACTTATACATGTCCTATTTACGCTGGATGCAGGCTGCTGCCAACAGATCATTTAGGAAATCATTAGGAGGGGGTTATGTCCAGCAAGCAGTGCACTGACTGCGGCTGTAATGATGATAATGATGATGTCTTATTTTACTCGCATGTGAAAAGCCTTTGATAATTACTTGGTCTCGCGCCGATGAGACCAATTATTAATCTAAGTGTAAAGCATTATGTATCACTCAGTACAAAGTGCGATTTCTATGTCGGGCGTATTAGATGGTAGGGCCAAGCAGGCTACCAAGGAATAATTGAATTTTCTTAGAAATTATCTCTAAAATCCTATAACTTGACCCCTCAAGTTTTACATCTCCCATCCCCAGCCTCTAGATTACCCATTGTGCTGCAAAAGAGCAGCTTTTCGGGTTTTTAATAAGTGCGGCTCGGAAGGGATTTAATTTGCCGCTGTCACAGACAGATTTCGGGGAATAAAAATGTAAGTTTCTTTAAAATAAGCGCCATATTAAAACCTCGTTGCTGAAGCAAGATAACGTCTGGTTTGAAATTGTGGTATTTTTTGAGTCGTGAAATAGTTGAAATTTACAAAATTTTGGATAATTTCTTGTTTTTATTAGCTACATCTACAAATGTTTTACGAAATTTCTTGTTTATGTTTTTGAGTGAATGGTCTTACGATTTTTGATTTTGTGGGGGCTGTATGTCTGTGACTGTCTGCGACGAGACGTTTTTATACGGATATTTAAATACATTGAAAAATAGTGGCCCACCCTGAGGTTTAGTGGACCCTGGTCTGCCGTCCATTTACAAAAAGGTCACTAAGCCACAAAAGCCAGTTTTGAGATATGAGCGAAAAACGCGGCAAAAATTTCAACTTGATGCTGTTTGAGAACTATATGTCTTACAAAAAACTTTGAAGTATCCAAGGTAAGCTCGTGAAAATCTCTATCGAATAACGATTATCGCGAATGCGAATCATTTATTTTTAGTACATAAAACTTCTTTTTGGACTTCTAGTAGTGTAAAATTTTTTACTTTTTACCGCAAATACTCTCCTTAAAAGTCACTTAGTACACCTTAACGACCTTATAGTAAATTATTTTGATGTAAAAAGGACTAGGTGTTTTATAGTTTAAAAATTATTTACAATTACAGAACTAAATGGTCGTTAAGGTGCTTAAAGGCATTGTAGTTATTTAATTAGTAATTTTCATGTAATAGATACTTCGCTATATTAGCGTAAGATTCGTTTAGTGTTTTTCTAGGATAGCTTTAAGCAGTTGGCGCCTTTTTTAATTTATTAATTATGTCGTATATTTCTAATTGCAATTCTTAAAAGCCACTAAGCCACAAACAGTTTATAGTAACGTCTTTTTAGTAATGTATTTTAGAATAACATTTCAAGTGATACATGAAAAATTGGCACAAATAGGTATAACCCAAAGAAAGCAATATAATAAGTAATTAAATCTTGTATTAAAAATATGTGAAACATTAGGAACAACTAAATGCTTACTATTAAAATGAGATCAAGTTAGCATACTTAATAGGTAAAGTACCTCAGTCTTTTGGATACGTAAGTATAGTAGAAAAATCCATACTAATATTATAAATGTGAAAGTCTGTCTATCTGTCTGTTACGGTTTCACGGCCAAACCGCTTGACGGATTTTGATGAAATTTGGTATGAATATAGTTGAAGACCCGGGGTCAAACACAGGCTTGTTTTTAACGCAGGCGGAGCTGCGGGATACAGCTAGTAAAAAATAACTCTTAAATGGAAAATTTAAACAAAAACTTTAAAGGCTCCGTTTATTCGCTTCGCTACGGAATCCTAACAACAAACGAAACACAAATCAGTATAAAATTTAGCCTAGACGCATAGGCCGTCTCCGTGGCTATCACGTCTAAATACAATATATCAAAAGCATTCAATTTTATTAAATTAAAACAAAATAATCAAATTACTTAACTACTAAAATGGCACTTCTAGTCAGTCTTTGATAACAAAATTATACCGTTTTCTTTCTCCTAGTGTCGTTTGTTGTACCTGTAGCTTAGTTTGTATGGCATTCAGGTATATTTTTCCAAAATGATAGTTTATGTAGAGGAATGATTAAATCTAATTTATTAATTATGTTACCTTTTCTTTCCGGTTCAATCCGTTTTGGAGAATCACGATATGTAATAATGTATTTTTCAAATATTACGTTGGAGAAAAAGTCTTTTCGCAAATAGTATGTATGAACTTGTAATAAAATCTCTTGGTTTTGGTATCATTAAAAGTTTAAATTTTAAAGAAGAAAATGTGTGATTTTTATTTGTTTTTCTTACTGTCAAGATGAGTGAACCTAATGAAGAAATTCCATACATTTTAAAATGTTACTACAAAAAAAGGTAAAATTGCGATATTTATGGACCTAGTGCAGTGTCTGTGAGAGTAGCACAAATTTGGTTAAAGCGTTTTCAATCCGGAAATTTTGATATCAAAGATGGACGTCGCTCTGGTCGCCCTATTACGGATAAAATGGATGCCATTTTTTTAAAAGTAGAGCAAGATCGGCATATCAGTAGTTACGACGTAGCTGAAGAACTAGGACTTGACCACAAAACAGTTTTGGCGCATTTGAAAAAAAACTGGATACACAAAAAAGCTCGATATTTGGGCTCACGAGCTCACTGAAGAAACCTAATGAACTGTATACTCATTTGTGATTCTTTATTACGACGTAATGAAAACGAACCATTTTTAAAGAAGCTGATAACTGGTGATGAGAAGTGGATCACGTACTACAAGAACGTGCGAAAAAGGTCGTGATCAAAGGCCGGTCAGGCTTCACAGGCTGTGGCAAAACCCGGGTTAACTCGCAACAAGATGATGCTGTGTGTGTGGTGGGATTGGAAGTGCATTATTCATTATGAGCTGTTACCACCAGGCAGGACCATCGATTCTGAACTCCACTGGGAACAACTGATGAGATTAAAGCAAAAAGTTGAAAGAAAGCGGCTGGAATTAATCAACTGAAAGGGTGTGGTTTTTCATCATGATAACGCTAGACCTCGAATCTTTAGCCACTCAGCAAAAATTAAGAGAGTTTGGGTGGGTGGTGTTAATGAATCCGCCGTATAGTTCTGACCTTGCACCTTCAGATTTCCACCTGTTTCGGTATCTTTCGAATGCTTTAGGCAGTGTCAGGTTAACATCACGAGAGGACTGCCTAAACCACTTGTCGCGGTATTTTGATCAGAAGCCTCAAAATTTCTATAGCAATGGGACCATGTCCCTTACCTACAAGATGGCAAAAAGTAATCGAAAATGGCACCTACCTACTTTAGTTAAATGTAAATAAACTATATTAAAAAATGTTTTTAATTTTCTTAAAAACTTTTTCCCCAACCTATTATTTATCGTTCATGTAACGCAAAACGGTAAAAACGCCGTCCCAATCATTTTTATAATAAAGATTAATCGAAGACAAGTCATTTCGTTTGAAATTGACTTCAACCATATCATTCAAATTAGCTCTGGGAACAGAATTTTGTGTACGCCTAATTGAGTACAAATTCGGAATGTTTAAAAAATTAAAAAATTGTCGATCATAGGCGATGGTAATGCGCCAGCGCTGATAGAGTCTTTTTAGTCAAGTAGTGTGGCTTAGCGTCCTTCTAGTGTACAATCCTTGCATTTTTTTTTAAATAATTAAAGTCACTTATTGCGGATAGTGCTTTTAAAAAAAGTACATAATTTACTACACTTTTAGAATCCTGCGCTATATCGTTATCTGATATTAATGTCTTTTTTGTGTAGTATGTACAGAAAACGGCTTTTTAGGTAAGGATATCAATATTTCCCTGACAAAAGAAACTAAGCTACTCGTATATAGTAACTAAAGTATCATAACGTTTTACTTGTATAGTAGAATCGAATAACGTCTTTTTTGTTTTGTAACTAACAGAAAATTATTATAAACTTGACTGCGTTAAGGATAGTTAATGCCATTTTAAACAAGTATTGATGGTTTGCGTATTTTTAGGTTTGTAGAGTATATGATTTCCTGTAGTTAACGTCCTATTTAAAGATGCTATTTTCAAAACTATAAATGTTAGAAAAATGATTCCAAGACAGATCGATAGAGATTTTTTTTATGTACAATATGGATTTAAAATCTGAAAATAGACCATTTGAGGCTTAGTGACCTTTTAGTCATGGGACGGCAGCAGGTTCTGAAGTGACCAGCTCAGAACGCCAAAGGGAAGGCGCTAGATTGATCGATACATGAGTTTTAAGACTTTAGGCATTTTAAAGGTTCCTTAATGTTTGACAAAAACGATAGAAAAATGATCATTTTAAAAATAACTATAAAAAAACCATAATGATTTCTTATGTTTTCGCGATTGTTATTCATTAAATTAAACTATTTTAATACGGTTTTTATCGAAGCAGACTGCAAGACCCTTAGACACTGTGAGCCAATACTGCATGAATCGGAATAGTTCCTAATAAAAATTTCAGGGCGGTAGTTTGTAATCTTATGACATCAAAAGACAAATGTTAACTTAGTCTGCCTGCGACCATGAACGCTGTAAAGTGTTTGAAACGTCAGGTGTATAAATAAATAAGTAATAAACGCGATAAAAACCGTATTAAAATAGTTTAATTTAATATTTTAATACGGTTTAAACGCGATAAAAACCGTATTAAAATAGTTTAATTTAATGTATAAAAAAACCAATCATTTGACAAACCCATGGAGTAATTATAAAGGGGAGATGCCTTAATAAGCGTTTTGTATGAAAGCGTTTGTGAGGCTACACGGGGCGGAAGGCAGACGTGCGGGGTGCTTGGTTTCGGCCGTGGCTCCAATCATAGAGCACGAGCAACGACAAGCTCCGCCCACTGCAGTGTCGGCGAGGCGCCAATGAGTACGTCACTGCGCCATTTCAAACGGCATCTCCCCTTTATAATTACTCCATGGACAAACCTCATATTTTCCAAACATGTTACTTTAAATGTAAACATTTGACAAAACACAGATTTTACAAATGTATTCTTTGCAAATGTTAAATTAACACGTTAAATTTTTTTTTTTGTCCAAGCAGTTTATAAAATTTGTGATTTTATTAATAACGGTAGGTAAAAACTATCTCTTGATTAAAATGATCGGATTTTTGGTGGGAACTTACATACATATATATATTTAATATTTCGTTGTAACAATATTCTTTCTGTACAACAAAACAAGCTTTTATGATCTTAGAAATTGTATATAATGAGTTAAAAGTTGATAGTGAAAATTTTTAAGAAAAAAAATATTTTCTTCCTTTTAGAGTGTTTAAATAAAAGCTTTTTTTTTAAGTTTTTTCACTATTGATTTATTCCTAGTGACTATAATATGGGAGCCTTCAAAAAAGGCGTGAAAAAATTTTCTTTCAGGCTCGGCAACGCGATCGTGACATGTCCGATGTTGCAGGCGTTCATAGGCTACGGTAACTAAGTAAGTAAACAGGCAGTAAGTAAGTAGCAGGTGTTGTATGAAAAAAAAACTTAGTTTTATAAAATAAAGTAAATTGTTTAAGAACATATCCATCCGCACTTTTGTATACTGCCTAAAAAGGCAAAGCACTTTGTTTGTGTCTTTTGTTTTAGCACAACACAAGTCGAAAAGGTTTGACTCCAACTTGAGTATAAATTTGGAGATATACAATACAGTACAGAATATCTTTTGTCCACATACAGTAATAAATAATTTAACAATAACAAAAACTATTAATATACATTATCAGGCTAGATGTGTATAAGACTGAAGTTTTGACGCAATTGAATTTATAAATAGGACAAATAGAAGGGGCGACAAAACACCACCCTGCAGAACACCACTAGTGACATCCCGCCAGGAATAGTTTATCCTCGATGCGAACGCGCTGCCTACAATAATTTATTTATTTATTTAAGCTTTATTGCACAAGAGCAAGAAGAAAACCGAAAAAACATTTTCTATGCAATCGCAATCAAAGTCAAAATCGTAGCAGAGTGGAACAGACTCCCTGAGAGTGTCGTCAGCGCACCCTCAGTCAACGCTTTTAAAGACAGATTGGACAATTTTATAAACTCTCCAAACTTCAAGATGCACATGCATCAGCTAATATAAGCTGCTAGTGTGTTCAAAAATATAAATAATAAATATAAATAATAATAAATACAAAAATTTATACAAATGGTGGACTTAATGCCAAGTGGCATTCTCTACCAGTCAACCATTATGTAAGATTATGTGTATTTATGTAGGATCTAAACCAATCAACTGCGGTAAGAGATATTTATTTATTATAACTTTATTGTACCTCAAATAAATATATTTATACAATATTTATTGTATTATCCTATTGTAGGCGGACTTAATGCTAAAAGCATTCAAAGATATGTTGAGGTTATTTCTAATTGGTTATTTCTTCCTTCTTAGGTGATTTTTTTACTAGCTTTCAACCTAATGTTCCCCTATGATTGAGGTTATTACTATAACATTGAAGTAGGTAATTAATGAGGTAGATATGTTCCTTTCTTTTGTTTTCCCAATTATTGATAGAGTTAATTGGTATCATTAATGATAAAGCATCAGATAACTTACTCCAATTAATTCTTGAAATGAAAGATGACTAACACTCTCTCTCTCATCTTAGCGTAACCCCTGTTGGGTATAATCAGGTTATTTGTCAGAGTCCGTAACCTTTTTGCCTAGAAAGAGAAGCAGAGCATAGAATCATGATTAGTGTAGTTTTGCCGCATTCAGATTTTTCAGGCAGACATCTGTCATAGCCTAAAGACTGCCATCTAGTGATGACAATCGGGCCCAACGGCTTTACGTGCCTTCTGAAGCGCGGAGGTGCATAAGACAGTAATGCGACTAATCCAAAACAAGCCCCGATCAGCATCGCTTGAGACCCAAACCTTGCTAGGCCTTCGATTCGACATTAGCAACATGAAAACAAAGTACAATAGATATCCTTAATTGCATAGATGACGTCATAACGATAAGGTGCCTATTAAGATAATGGCACTTATCCACTGCATAAATGACTTGACCATTCCATATCACAATAGTGCAATTTCACGTCTCTACTGCATCGTTTGCACACCTATACACAAGCAGAAAATAAAATATAATAAAAGGGAAAAAATCATGGAGCAACAAATTCCAAACAGTTGGCGAATTGTATTAGAAGGTGAGTTTTCCAAACCCTACTTCATTGAATTAAAAGAATTTCTGGAGAAGGAATATAATACAAATGTGATTTATCCGAGGAGAAATCTTATTTTTTATGCACTTGAACTAACGCCCTTCGAAGATGTGAAAGTTGTTATATTAGGACAAGATCCGTATCATGGTAATGATCAAGCAAATGGTTTATGTTTTTCCGTTAATCGTAGTGTCGAAGTACCGCCTTCTCTAAAGAATATTTATAAAGAACTTCAGAATGATTTAGGATACTCGCCTGTATCTCATGGTTGTTTAAGAAGCTGGGCTCAACAAGGTGTCCTTTTATTAGATTCTATTCTAACTGTGAGAAAAGGAGAGAAACAATCCCACAAAGAGAAGGGCTGGGAGATTTTTACTGGCCAAATTATAAAGAAACTAAGTGAACGTGAAAAACCAGTAGTTTTCATTCTGTGGGGATATTTCGCTAAAAATAAAATTCCCTTAATACGAAGAAATTCAAGAACAAATCATGGAATCATCGATACATCTCATCCAGCCGCTATTTTTTATTCAGAGGATGTGAATTTCTTCGGATCTAAACCTTTTTCGAAAGCAAATAAAGCATTGATGAGATTTGGAGAAACACCTATAGATTGGAGATTGCCTGCATGATAAGCAGTAGCTTAGCAACTATAAAAGTATTTGCTATATATTCTGTACCTATTGAATAAATAAAATAAAATAAAAAATAAAAATCCTTTATTATCAGACAACATGGGTCCATGTTAGTACACACTAAGTCTTAGTGAGTAACATTTGTAACTATAGATACATAGATTAATAATTGGTCTCGCGCACTCGACTAGATACCGTCGGCGTACTAGAAATACGCGTTTAAGACGCGGCATAACCGCGTCTGTCACGCCGCAACCGATGAGTGAGTTGGACATCTAAATAAATTTTAATTTTAATGTAAAGCAGAGGAAATATGGCAGTTTGCGTAGTCAAACTGTGTAAGAATAATACTTAAAGAATTTAGAAAGATACCATTACATACCATTGTTTAATTTAAAAATATAGACATAAATTACTCATGAAAATAATAAAACCCTAAAATATGGCGCGAAGTACAGCTCTACTCAATGTTGTTAAAAAAATCCCAAATTCACCGAGGTTTTTTTACTCCCGACCCAAAACAGGGATGTTATAAGTTTGACTTCAATTTTATCTGTCTGTCTGTGGCATCTTATTTCTTTGATGCTGGATTGGGGGAAAAGAAAAACGTGGAATGTACTAGCTGCTTCTCTTTCCGCGCGGACCATACAAGCCGGTCGAGTGAGTGAGCGAAAATCGGAGAAACCATACCTATCAGTAGGCGATGCGACTAGCAACCTATCACTTATATATAATATTTTGATTCCATTTTCCACCTTTACGCCCACCAACATTCTAAATGTGGCCTTTGGGTAGTTGGTACCACGTCCCTAAGGATAGTGTTGCCGGATAATAGATTAATCGATTTCGTTTTTTTTTTTTATAATCTAGAGTATCGATTATGTATCCATTACGTGTCGATTATGTATCGATATTATCGATGTAATCTAATCTGTAGTATTGATTTTTTGATTTGACAATTTATCAAAAATAGTCGATTAATGGATTATCAATTGAAATACCAAGCATTTAAGTTAACTGTAATCCAGATATACCGGAACTCGGCGGCAGGAGCATACATACAACGGGCATTACACAAACCATCGTCATTCAACTCATACAGAAAAAAATATATATGATCACTATCGATAACTTAGATTATATTTTCCACTATCAAAGAATCGATTATTATTCGATGTGTAATCGATTTTCCGGCAACACTACTTAATATGTATGTATGTATGTGTATGTCTAAGTATTTACTTATTTGTATTTAAACCCGGGTCACAAGTTCACAACTAAAAAGTAACGTTTATCATACTGTACTACTACTATGAAAATTAATGACTGTGGAATAATAAATCAAATGAAAGTTTTTGTTGCATTTTAGGATCTTTTATTAGAATTATTAAATAACTAGCTGAGCCCGCGACTTCGTCCGCGTAATGTTCGATTATACCTACTTTCGTTACTTATTAATCTTATTATCCGTCATTGCAGAGATTTACACAAAATATTTGATGTTATCAATATTTAAAATGTTCAGGAGGTCGCTATGTAAAATATTGCGACTGAATACTGTTTGGCATTAAAGAAAAAGTCAAACAATCGTGATTTTTATATAAATGTTATACAAACTCTTTCCAGACCTATAAAATCATGATTCGGGTGTAAAAGTTTCATTGATAACCACCATTTGGTAGCAAGCATAAATGCCGTCCTTGAAATATACCTATTTTTGAGAAGTGTTTGTTTGACTCACCTCACTTGCTTTCGACTTCCATATATGGTGAGTCATACTTCTCAAACCCACGTCAGGGGCCGAAAGGCGTTTCCGAAAAAAACCTGACACCAGGTTGTGCAGGGTCCATTGACCACGTAACTGATTCGATAAGAATGACTGAAAAGTAATACTGAAGAATTCACGTCAGATCCCGAAAGACGTCTCCAAAAAAACTCTGACATCAGGGTGTGCAGGGTCGTGAAAAGTAATAATGAAGAACCCGCGTCAGAGGCCTAAAGACGTCTCCAAAAAAACTCTGACACCAGGGGTGCAGGTTCGACTGACCATGTGTAACCCACTCGATAATAATGATTGAAGAGTCATCCCAGGTCAGAGGCCGAAAGGCGTCTCCGAAAAAAGTTTGACACCAAGGTGTACAGGGTCGATTAAACATGTAAGCAACTCAATGTGAATGACTGAAAAGTGGTGTTAAAGTTTTATCGTCTCCGATAATACTTTAACACCAGGGGTAGATTGACCACGTAACCCCACTCTATAAGAATGACTGAAAAGTCATAATATAGAACCCAAGTCAGAGGCTAGGTTTTGGTTAAATTAATGTCTTTCCATTTAGCGCGATTGCCCTCCAGTATTTTATGACCAAATTTTGAACACATCCTATAATGATTCCGTGCTTTGGAATGCACGTTAAGTCGTTGGTCCCGCCCGGCTGCCATCTGGCGGTCGTTAAAGGAACCATGTCAGAGGCCGTAAAGTAATTCAAAAAAAACTTTATCACCTGGATGTCCATGATCGATTGACCATGTAACCTACTCGTTGTGAATGTATGAAAAACATTTAAGTAACTACGTAATGACATACATTTAATAATAACTCAAATTATGAACACCACCATCAATAATTACTCCAATTACAAAGCAATAGCAAAAATAAATTCTGTCGAAAAGGAAAAAAAACCGTTACTTTGTTTCCAAAAATTTGAAATGTCCAATGTTGTTTGACCTCTAATATAGTATGCGCACCATATATTTTAAAAGTCAATTTAAGCTGGTAGTTGCCGAGGACTATTTAATAAAGAAGTTTCTGTCCAGTAGTTTTTGCGTGAAAGATGCACAACAGACGGACAAAAATTCCAAAAATCATATTTTTGGCTTCTCTTACTTTATAAAGATTCCACGGACCAATTACAAACAGAAGATGGCGTTTCGAATGGCGCAGTGTTCCGTTGTGAAGGGGCCCTAGTAATATTTTTTCATTTTATATTCAACTAGCAGCCCGCCCCGACTTCGTCCGGGTTATACAAAGTATGTAGTAAGTTAAAGATAAACACTTCATTATCCGTCTCTTTCAAAACCGGCCACATAGATCTTTCTGGCGCCGAGTAGTTCCTAATCCATACTTATCCATATTATAAATGCGAAAGTCTGTCTGTCTGTTACGCTTTCACGGCCAAACCGCTGAACGGATTTTGATGAAATTTGGTATGAATATAGTTGAAGACCCGGGGTCAAACATAGGCTACTTAAAGACGCAGGCGGAGCTGCAGGTAAAAACTAGTAAACTATAAATAATGTACGAATGTATTTCCAAGGAAGATCGAAAGCATAGGCATATGCCCATAGAGCCATCAAGATCAATTTTTCAGGGGAATTAAATGTGAATATTTTTAAAAGTAATTGGCTGATCCTAAAAGTCTGATATCTTTTCGAATAAAAAGAAACCTTATTCTTACACCAGAAAAATAATCAAGGTATCAATAATTTTCATTAGTTCCCTCCACGGGGTAAAAGGAGTGTATAGTGTACGTAAAATTAAACTCTTGAAATACTAATCTATAATTTACTACAAAAATTCTTAGCATTCTCCCAGTTTCGTCCTCAGCTCCCGCTTCCATGACGCTTTCTCTTCTTGGTGTTTCCATTCCTATTGTTATTTTGGCATGTTTTACGATCGACCGCCTGCCTACGTTAACCTTCCTTGGGAACACAGAATGTACAGTTAGATATAATCATACATTTAACGACACTTACGCGTCGATATCCTGAGATAAAAAACGTTTGACGAACAATCATTTGACAAAAAACGTTATATAACTTTTTGCTTGACAAAGTTATACCATACTCGTATGATCTTTTGGGCATTTTAAAATGATAAAAAAATTAAACTGCTGTTAAGTTGTAAGTTAAATGTACAATATATATTTATTATCAGCTAGTATTTACTGAAAAAATGGGTTTAGATTTGTTTTTTGTTGTATTTAATTACCTACTAAACGAATCCAAAATATTTTCAAGCGAAAATTATTCGATTTCACACACGACCGCTGCGTAGGGAGGCGACCGCGCGGCGCCAACGCGACTTTTTTGTAATAGTTTTTTTGAACTCGTGATATCTTTCGAATGGAAAGTCCGAATTGAATAATTCAAAAAGTTATATAAAGGTATTGAAGCAATCTTGAATATGAAGTTATTTATTTTGATAAGGATTAATACGGAGGTAGAAATAAAGAACCTTTTCTAACGGCGGCAATAAAATTAAATTTTTAAAATAAAAAACCACTTGTTGTGACATAAATATAATAGTCAGACATATGCTGTCGCGACATTTTTTGTAGATAATAATGTGTTCTGCAAAGTTGTAGTACATTATTTTGTTCTATCATCAATAGTTTTCGCAGCGCACTCGACGTAAGCAATTTTTAGAGTTTTTTTTTTGCACCTTGGGTTACATTATTGCAGTTTTTTTAAGGATCCCTAATGTTTTTGAAAATAAAATATAGCCTATGTTAACCGGGAATAATGTAGCATTCCAACGGCGAAAGAATTTTTTAAATCGGTCTAGTATTTTCGGAGCCTATTCAATTCAAACAAACAAACAAACAATCAAATCTTTCCTCTTTATAATAATAAGTATAGGTATAGAGTATAGATTATTAGAGAGTACTACAGTTTTATTACATTTATAGACATGTACAAAATTAACCTTACAGTACAGTTTTATTATATGTAGATGTAGATTATAGAATATTGACAGTGAGGCAAAGCTGAAACAATGATACCAAGGCATACAGGGTCGATTGACCGAGACAACTTCTTCATGATCTAGCAAACAACTCTGCTGAAATTATGTGATTTTGACGACTTACTTCTTACTCCGCTTATTACTTTACTATGAAAATTTTGTCAGGGGAAATTGAAAAAATCTTTAAATGATGATAACTTTCTTTCCTGATGTCCGATTTTGATGAAACAAAGATTAAATGTTACCCTTCACTAAGGCCAATCAGTTTGTGAAAACTAAATTGAAATCTGTCCAGTAGTTCCTGTTTATCAGAGGGAAATTGGGAAAAAATTAATTGACTTTCTTTCCTGATGTTCGATTTTGATGAAACAAAGATTAGATGTTGCCCTGAGCTAGGACCAATCAGTTTGTGAAAACTAAATTCAAATCTGTCCAGTAGTTTCCGAGATTAGCGTGATCAGACAGACAGACAGACAGACGGACAGACAGACAGACAAGATTGATATAAAACATCTGTAATCTATTATTCATCTTTAGTCGTTCCCTCTTATTTTCTAGCCAAAATAATAAATGTACAGACACGTCGATTCTACTCTTTTATTATCGTATAGATGTTTTGTTCTTCCGAAATTAAAGGAGATTTATTGTTGCCACTGTGTTTGTTTTCTCACTTGCTACAATAGTAAAAAACTTAAAAAAAAAAAGGTTTTATTTAAACACTCTAAAAAGAAGAAAATATTTTTTTCCTTAAAAATTTTCACTATCAACTTATAAACCTCATTATATACAATTTTTAAGATAATAAAAGTTGTCGCGCGATTTGTAAATAAACTAATACCAATTTAAGTAAGTATGTAAATTGATATGCTTACTTTATTGTCAATTTCAATTTAATTAAATACTGATAAGTAATCAAACCTCGCGCGACAAGCTTTTATGATCTTATAAATTGTATATAATGCCATGTCAGAGGCCTCTTGGCCTCTGACGTGGTTCCTTTAACGACCACCAAATGGCAGCCGGGACCAACGGCTTAACGTGCCTTAAGAAGCACGGAATCATATTTATTATCAATCAGGTGATTCAAGCCTGCAATATCCTAACCAAACTGGAAACAACTAAACAAAGTATGCTTCCCGTGGGAATCGAACCCACGACCCCCGGGTCAAAGGCGAATGCCTTAACCATTGGACCACGGAGGCAGTTTGCCGGTGGTGCCAGTTTGACGATGCTGGTTATTACACTGGAGCGACAGCTCTCTGACCTCCGTAACCTATTTTACAGGAAAAATAGACCTACATGATACTCGTATGACGCGAAGTGTGTTAGTGGCCAACACTGCCAGATTTTTCAGGCTTCCTAAAGGCATCTTACTCAGCCTAACGACTGCTATCAATTAACCAGGACCAACAACATGACGTGCCTTCCGATTTCTAGTATCTCGGTTCGGTTTCCGGTTTCCATACATTTGTGTTAATCAAAGCGGCGTTCCTGCTGAAGGTTTTTTGGGCTTCTTTCATATTTGGGTTACTACGGAACCCTACCTTGCATGTGACGTGGCCCGACACGTCTGTTGCCCGCGGCTCCGCCCGCGGTTTCAAACACAGGATTACTAACAGAGCAAGCTTTGTAGACGGCAATATTAAACCAAATTATGGCCTCGACAGTCTTGTAAACTTGTAAGCTTTAACTGCAAAAACGTAAAACGATCTGTTTGTTTTTGGCTTCATTAGATCCGTCTCGCCGAGACTAGTCCAGCGACACCTCATTTTCGAAAATCGGACACGTACTTTTTGAAAAATTATTAGATTTGTCGAAAATTAGCATACCGAGGTTACTTGGTAAGTGCTTTTCTCCATACATTGGTATTAGAAATTTCAAAAATTTTCCTCAAAAGTATAGGTGTGATATATCGTTGGATTCGATAATTTGGCGCTATTTGAACGGTGCGCATACGGATTTAATTTTCGTGCGCGCCCCATACAAAATAGTCCAAAAAACCCCAAAAAATTGAATTTTTGAATTTTCCAAATTTTCCACGAACACTGGTTGTTCATAACTAAATTTGTTCTAGTAGATTCCGTCGCCCCGCGTCGATTGAGCCGCTTCTCGGTCTCATCCGACTGTATTTGGACTTGCTACGTCATTTCCAAAATTCAAAAAACTACATTTTCTTTGAGAATTTATAAATTTTCCACTAAAAATTTTCCGTTTTTGGCTTCATTAGATCCGTCTCGCCGAGACGAGTCCAGCGACACCTCATTTTCGAAAATCGGACACGTACTTTTTGAAAAATGTTTTATGGTGGCGCCATCTGTTGATGTATACATTTCAATATGTTTTATCATTTTACAAAATAAATTAAATAATAATAAACTCTTTTATTCAACCAACCAGGGATCATTTTGTTAGTAACAATGAAAATCTTACAAAAACTAGCGTTAGTAAACAAAAAGAAAAACATTAAAAAAAGAAATTAAATAAAACGCGTCACATTTCTCTGTTATTTAATATGTGGACCATTGAACAATTTTGTATAAAAACAATCCACACGCGCCTCGGCGAACATCCCCGACGCGCTACAGAGTCGGGGCAGCCCCATCAGCACCCTGTAAGCATCATTGTATTGGACACGCAGGGCACCGAACTGTTTCCGCGTATAATGAACCCATAGGCTGCTCGTATGAAACGATGAGCAATATGCTCTAAACAGAGTTATTTTAACCTCCCTTGTACAGCGAGCAAACCTACGGGCTATCATGTTAGCACGTACAGACAGCGCCCTACGTTCCTCGGGTCATGTTCCCTTTCAATGTCTGTATCGTCTTTCAAGTCTGAAGATAACCAATGCCCAAGATACTTAAATTTATCTACCATTTGCAATGTAAAACCATTTAATTTGATTGGTGGAATGGCATCTGGATTTTTTCTTTAGGCTCGAAATATCGTACACTCACTTTTCTTTACATCATATTTCAGGCCGTGAACGAGGGCATATCACTCACACACACCCAACAACCCATCCAAACCACAGGCAGAGGCACTCAGCAGAGCCATGTCGTCCGCATAGCTAATATTATTTAGACAAATGTCATCAACATGACAGCCGACATGCAAGCTACTGAGCTCCTCTATCAAAGCATTAATGTAGAGGTTGAAGAGTTTAGGCGAGGACAGCCCCCACTGCCTAACTCCGCACTTCAACCTGTAAGGTTCCGAAAAGACATTCGACCATTTCACCACATTGACCTGGTTGAGATACCAGAACTTCAAAATATTACACAACTCTGGTGGCACCTTCAGCTCCTCTAATTTCTGCCATAACTTGTCATAATTAACTAGGTCGAATGCCCTTGTCAGATCCAAAAAGCAGCCATAGACAGGTGTGTTACGATCAGTGTAGTACTTAACAGTCTGCTTTAAACACAATATTGCAGACTCTGTAGACAGTCCAGGTCTGAACCCAAACTGATTATCATGCAATTTAATAAATTCATCCAATTGTGTATTAATCAGACTGTCAAACACTTTTGATACTACTGTCACTTGTAATGTAATAATTAATGTAAGATCTTGTAAAACAGTGATTTGCAATAAATTCTGATTCTGATTCTGATTCTGTAGCCAGCGAGATCGGCCTATAGTTGGCTTTATCATCGGCATCGCCAGTCTTATTCTTCACGATTGGAACCACCACAGTCTTCATCATCTCAGAGGGCAAGTAAGAATGACTCATACACAATGTGAACAATATGGTGAGTATCCTCGGCAGGTGCGGTCCACCATAAAGTAGGTGTTCAATGCTCAGCCCGTCATGGCCAGGAGTATTGCCTCTTGACATACACTTAATCACTTTACATCCTAATCCTCAACATCGAATCGAATTAATACTAAAAAACTTTTTAAGAAAAGCTTTTATTTAAACGCTCTAAAAAGAAGAAAATAATTTGTTACTTAAAAATTTTCAGTATCAACTTATAAACCTCATTATATACAATATATAAGATAATAAAAGCTTGTCGACTCGTATCATGTAGGTCTCTATTTTTCCTGTAAAATAGGTTACGGAGGTCAGAGAGCTGTCGCTCCAGTGTAATAACCAGCATCGTCAAACTGGCACCACCGGCAAACTGCCTCCGTGGTCCAATGGTTAAAGCCTTCGCCTTCGACCCGAGGGTCGTGGGTTCGATTCCCACAGGAAGCATACTTTGTTTAGTTGTTTCCAGTTTGATTAGGACATTGCAGGCTTGAATCACCTGATTGCCTGATAATAAAGATGATTCCGTGCTTCTTAAGGCACGTTAAGCCGTTGGTCCCGGCTGCCATTAGGTGGTCGTTAAAGGAACCACGTCAGAGGCTAAGAGGCGCCGCATAATCAATGGATTTTAATATAACATGATTTTTTTCAATTTATCAAACGTTACTCATAAACTTAAGTAATTTTTACGACAGTGATACTTTCCTTTAATATTCATTATATTTCCTACTGTCATGAATTTTTTCAGGTTTCCAAATGCTACCGTTCTTCCAGGGCCACCTGACCACCTGGAGACACTTGGACCTAGTAAAAAGTCATTTATAAATTAATATCTCGAAAACTAAACCTCTAATATCGAATAATACCCCAAAAATTGGAAAGTCAAAACAAAATTTATTCCCCCACTTTACACTTAGGGGAGGTACCCGAAAAAAATAAGCATTTAAAGTTTTTAATGAAGAAAAGTAGGAGCGTGGTGGGGACGTCTTGCGATCTCTTTTGTACGCATGAAATCAAGAGGCAGTGACGTCACTCCACCATTAAGTGCGTCCTTTTCTTGTTTCTTGACAGTTTCCCCTTCCACAGGATTTCAAAGGCTATTAACTTTTTTAATATTGAACGGATTCAAAAAAAATATTTCTGTTTTCGATTTCAGGGACTCAAATTTGTGATAACTATGAAATATAATTTTTTTTTGCCTATTAAATGTCACCGGAAAAACTCAATTGGTTTGGATTTGGACATAGTTAGTGAAATGTAATAAACACTATTTTAAAATTTATAATAAAAAGGCAAACTATGGCCACTTAGTTGGAATTAGGATCTTTTGTTAAAGAACAAGCAATTAGAACAGCGCTTCCCGAGCATTTTAGGAACCTTCCGAGCAATTTGACAACCTTCACGAGCAATTTAAATACCTTCCCGAGCGATTCGAGAACCTTCCCGCGCAATGTGGTAACCTTCTCGAGCATTTTGGGAACCTTCACGAGCAGTTTCGGAACCCTCATGAGTAATTTGGAAACCTTATTCTCAGAACCTTCCCGAGTAATGAAGAAACATACCAGAATTAAAATTTCTCTGCATTGAAATCTTTAAATATGTATGTATATTATACTCCCTATTTGTGTAAATCTATGTATCTTTATTTAGCTGTAGGGTTCTTTTTTTCTGTAATATCACACGAAGCTTTCTTGCGCCGCTTTGTATTTTCTCTGTTTTTCCTTACGGTTGACTGGAAGAGAATGCTTTTAGCATTACGTCCGCCAATTGTATTTTTACTTGTGGTACAATAAAGTTTTAATTGGGAATATTATTTGGGCTGCGATAGGCACAGAAATATTTAGGCCTAAGACGATTGGTACTACCTACCACGGAGCAATTACAACACATGATGAATGAAATTGTACTTTAGTTTTTAAGTTGTGCAACGCTTTGGTTTATCTGTAATGTTGTATGATTTGTATTCAAATAAATAAATAAATGATCACCATTAACCAGGATGCAGGAACGTGTATGATTGAAGTGTTGAGGAGGTTTTAAGAGAAAGAGTTTGGTTATGGTTAACTGTACAATAGAAATACAATAGAATTTCTAAAGATTAAAAATTAATGGTGGTGAAGAATGATTAATGGTTTAAAAGAAATGGTAGAAAATGGTATGAGCACACGCCACGGAAACTGTTTGGTTGTACAGAACTCGCGACTGGTTCAATGGTTAATGAAATGTGTACTAAAATTAAAATAATGTGAAAATTCTAGCGCGACGTCAATATGTATGCTGACGGAGCGCTCAAGGGCGAGCGATTGACGTCATAGATAGTACAAAAACTATTTAAATCGGGCACGTTCCCGGGAAGCTTCCCAAAACATTGGGAAAGTTGATTTTTTTGGATAATGTTAATTTTGACTAATGTAAAAATATATTTATATTGAATACCTTCACGACCTCTGTGACCTCCCCGATCAGTTCAAGATGGAAATGATCTTCTTTTGATTGGCCTGTGTCTGGGATGTTTATCTATATATTTGTAAAATGTAGTAGTGTTGAGTTCATAACACAAGTCGATCTTACTTTGGGGCTTACTCGATCTGTGTTATTTGTCCATGTATAAGGATTTAAATCACAAATTTCCCCAACATTCCCATCCCCAATTTCCGCAACGTTTCCGGCGATTTTGAGAAAGTAAGCACATCACTGCCTATAATATTAAAATTTGTATGATTTTTTTTGCTTGAAAGAAATAAATAAAATTGTATGAAACCCAAATTGAAGATAGAGTGCTGACCGGTAAGATAAGATATGATAATTTATTGATTTGCAAGAAAACAGTACACAGATGTTTGATAAATTATAATTTCGTGTATTGCACTCTCAGTTAAGTATGCAAAAATAAAAAAAAATAAAACGTACGTTGGTGTAGGTACCTATGCTGTGGTAAGAAGTTCATGTTGAAATCTTCGATTTGCTAGCGACATCTATTGGTAAGCAGAGGGGATCGTCAATAGGGGATCAAGAAAACGGGCTCCCCTTACGTCTGCCTTCCGCCCCGCGTAACGTCACACAATTTTTGTAAGGAAGCTCGCGATACGCCATCTCCTCTTTGTTATTACTCCGTGGGATCGGTACATTATCTACTCTTATACCCCTTTCATTTTATTAAAAGATGACTAAATCTCTCATCATCTCATAAGATACCCCAACAGGATCCCCATGTTATTTTTCAGTGATCAAACTACGCTTTTATCTTGATCCTAGCTAGGATATAGTGGCACTGACATACATATATATCTGACATCCGTAACCTTTTCGCCTAGAAAGCGAAGGCAGAAAAATTGAATTATGGTTAGTGTAGTGTTGCCACTGACGACTGCCATATAGCGCATAGCTTCTGAAGCGCGGATCCAAATCAAGCTACGATCAGCATCGCTTGACGAACATGCCCTGCTAGGCTATTGAGTTCCTGAAGCAAGATGAAAACAATTATCTTTTCAACTAAGAGAGGTAGGACATTTTGTAAGGAGTAGTCCATCTGGGGAAGTACCTCCACCCTACAGTAGACCGCAGCCAAATAACACTGCGATGCAGTCTTGTGTTCCTGATGGTGAGTAGGGTCGCCAGGCTCCAGAGGGGTCGCTGCGCCGATAGCGGACAGGTCGGCAACGGGCTCGTGACATCTCCGGTGTTGCAGGCGTTAATGGGCTACGGTAACCACTTACCATCAGGTGGGCCGTACGTCTGTTTGCCTACTTAGTTGTCCAACTGTCAATTCTGTCCAGCATTTCTAAATATAGACGTCCTTGGCTGCAAAGATGACGTCATAACGATAAGGTAAGGTAACTAAGATATCTATTGCACAACACAACATTGCAGTTCATTGCATTGACGACTATCGGCCTTATTAAACGTCTCTACTGTACCTAGTTTTCGACTTACACGCACAAAGAAAAGAAAATCATGGAACAACAAATCCCAAACAGTTGGCGAAGAATATTAGAAGGTGAGTTTTCCAAACCCTACTTTATCAAATTACAAGAATTTTTGGAGGAAGAATACAGTGAAAAAGTGATTTATCCGAAGAGAAGTCTTGTTTATTCTGCGCTGGAACTTACGCCCTTCGAAAAGGTGAAAGTTGTTATATTAGGACAAGATCCGTATCATGGCACAAACCAAGCACACGGGCTGTGTTTTTCCGTTCAACCTGGCATGGAAGTCCCCCCTTCCCTGCAGAATATTTATAAAGAACTTCAGAATGATTTAAGATACTCACCTGTGTCTCATGGTTGTTTATTAAGCTGGGCTGAACAAGGCGTTCTTTTACTAAATTCTATTCTAACTGTGAGAAAAGGACAGGCTAAATCGCACGAAGGAATGGGGTGGGAGATTTTTACTGACGAGATTATAAAGAAACTTAGTGAACGTGAAAAACCGATAGTTTACATTCTCTGGGGATATTACGCTAAATCGAAAAGTTACTTAATAAATAGAAGACATGTAATCATCACTGCCCCTCATCCCGCTGCTAGTATTTACTCAGATGATCGCAGTTTCTTCGGATCTAAACCATTTTCAAGGACAAATGAAGCACTAGAGAGTTTTGGAGAAACACCTATCAATTGGAAATTACCCGCTGCTGTTAAACGACTGTGAATGTATTTGCTATTGGAAATCAATTCCTGAACTGCCTCCGTAGGCCAGTGGTTAAGGCGTTCGCCTTCGACCCGGGGGTGGTGGGTTCGATTCCCACCGAAAGCATACTTTGTTTTGTTGTTTCCAGTTTGGTAAGGACATTGCAGGCTGAATCACCCGATTGTCTGATAATAAAGATGATTCCGTGCTTCGAAAGACACGTTAAGGCTGCTACCAGCGCTAGCGATCTTGAAAATACAGAAAAATTAATTTATCTTTCTGTAAGTGACATTATCAGAAACCCTCGCGCAACTTTTTTGCTAGTATCCTTAAGTTACATTAGAACCTCGAAAGTCATTGAAATACTATCTTTGTATTTGTCTGTGTTATTTATTTTGTATCTTCTGTAAATACTCATACTATGGTTTTTGCTATCAAGACAATGTACGGCTCAAAAGGCACGTTGTCTCTCCTTTAAAGCATACCATAAGTACCTATGCCCAAAAAGGAATGCTTGATATGCCAAACTTTATATGGTATGGAGTGCTAATAATTTGAATATGTGTGTGACACACCGAAATTCAGTGAGTCGAATGAAAATCATTCAACTCACTGATTATGTCGAACGAATATCATTCGATATCGAATGCTAATCACTCGACTCACCGATTTTTGGTAACTGGCAGTCAAGCATATGACCCAAATATAGACGCCGGTTCACCATAGCTTATTTACGTTCGTGGTACCCAGCAGGTGTCGCTAGCGCTCTGCCAACTCATTGTATGTACACCGTGAAATTTTTGTCGTTTTGGACCCATCGTCCAGTGACTCCATTCATGCAACTAAACAACTTTCCCTAAGATACATGGGTCGAAATATGGAGTAAATTTTTGGACCTCCCATACAAAATGTCTCATCACGTGACCTACCTAACTTACTATGGAAAGTCCAAATTTGTTTTTCATGTTTCGAGCTATGTTCCTTGGGGAAATTTGTTCGGTTACATGAATGGAGTCTCTGGACGATGGCTCCAAAACGACTAAAATTTCACGGTGTATACATACTATGTATACTTTCACTAGTACTTTAGTATATAGTTATCCACATATAACATAATTACAATAGACTACTTGACTGTGTGCATACTTGGTTAATATTGTTATACTCAACAAAATATACACTAAAAAGTAACCGATTCTGAAAATAACAACAAAATTGGTTGTTAATTATAACAGTAAATTTAAAAAAAAAAAAATTTAAATGCTAATTAAAATTTTCTCATGATAAAAAGTGGGAGCGTGGTGGGGACGTATTGATATTTCTTATTTCTGTTTCTGGGACTTAAAATATTGATATGAAAGAAAAACTAAAAATTAGTAGAATACCCAATTATGTTAACAATACCTAGTTACTGTAGTTAATGTTGGAATTTAATGTGATTTTAATACATGACTGTACATATTTTATAAAAACAGTATAAAATCGACGAAAATTGACGTCAATAATTCTTGTAGCCTATAAGTGTATGTAATCATTTATTTATATTTGAATAAATAATAAAAATGTATACTTTGATTATGGATATTAAGTATGACTGGCAGAGAATGTCCTGACGCACTTTTTGTATTTTTACTAGTATGTATGTACCTATTAATAAAATAAAATATAATTTGTATTTTGGTGCAATAAAGAGTATTTGTATTGTATTGTATTGTAAAATAAAACAAGTTTCAAGCTAAATGGTCTTTTTTATTTTAATCAATAATAGTCAATTTCTTAAAGCAAGGAATTCATCCCCGCTGGCTAATAAAAAGTAATTTATTTGAGGTATTTAACATCACTACATAGATCACTATTTATAATGAAATGTTTCTATCAATTTGAAGGTGTATCACATCATTAAGTTTCGTTATTACGAGAAAATTGCATAATTTGAAGATATATAAAGTGAATACCATAGAAATGATTACATAATATCTACAAGATTGTATTTCTTTCGATTATGGGAAGTGCACCAACAGTGATCTGATTTTGAAAATCTATTAGACAAGGCATGATTGAATTGATAAAAAAATGAGTTGAAACATTGAAAATAGAGTATTGTAAGTTTAATATCATATATTTTGGTGTATTAGACTTAATATTATTTATTATACATTTTTGTATGTTTAGTATAACTAGGCACTATTGTTTTATTTCAATGACTTCAAACTTATATAATCAGTTTAATAATGGCAACACTAATTGTATGAGGAAATTTGAAAATTGCCAGTCAATTAAAAGACGTAAATGACACGTAATAAGGATTTGAATGAATGCTAGGATATCATCCATTTAAGTCCAAAAGTGAAAGTGCTGGCCAGAAAAAATTGGGTTATTCTGATAGATGTCGTATTTATTTCTTGTTATGGCACCAAAGCTGTAGCACAGCATTGTATTAGATTTTTTATAGTTCAAAAACTCTATTTTCGCATACATTTAAAATCAAATACAATGCTGATACAGACTTTGGTACCACAACAAGAAATGATTAGGTTAGATTATTTACACTTTATTTTCTGACCAGCACTTTCACTTTTGGACCAAAAACTTTTAGTTTAAAGGAAAAAATAAAAAAGTAAATAAAACAAAACAAAATAAATTCGAAACATAATTTTACTAAAGAACTACATAGGATCGGTACATTACACTATCTTATACCCGTTTCATTACAATCACTTCAAAGTTAGCGGACGCTTAGAAGATCATACATACACAAACATAGAAACAGCATAACTTCACACAATAATACATCATAATTAATAACATTCTCATAATAAAATCGTGTTTTACTGATTTTTATCTGAATTACAATGTTTTATATAAAATGTGCACAAAAAGGTAGTATTTTAGCGGGCATTATTAAAATAACTATTTAAAGTGGTGATAAAATTCTAACCCCTTACTCATAAGAAATATTGAACATTCTTTAAACCCACACTAACTAAATAATACTTAGTCTCGTTATTTCACGTCAACTTTAGATAAGAGAGAAAGGGACTTAACTTATTTAGTTAATATGGGCTAATAGAATGTTCATTAATTTTTATGAATGAGAGGGTATGCATAGCTATTGTCATTTTATAAAATATTAGTCATGCATATTCTATTTTTAACAAACTAAAAATACTTCACGCAAATCAATTTAAAAAAATTGTTGAACGATTATAAGGTAAAATTAAGCTTGACATTTTTCTTACAACCTTCACTGGTTAAAGGCTTTTAAGAAATTGCTAAAATGAGGATTCCTTTAGATAACACCTCAAATTGTAAGTGTATTAATTTAAAAGCTTTAAAATTTGCGCTTTATAATCACGTTTCATAAACGATACAGCCAGTCATCTTCATAAAATTGATAAAATACATTTACAATACAGGCGAAATAACTTTGCGTCTCTTAAGTTAGCCAACAGCATGTTTATGCAGTACAGCAGGTCTAAAATGGCCACTTTGAGCAATTCATCAAAATGAATCATTTCATGAATTGCGAAGCTTAGCAATTCTGCAAATTTTGACATTGACGTTTCAACTCTAATTCAATTCATTTCGTGATTCATTTCCTGAATCACTTCTCATGTAAGTGTTGCTATAGTAATAAAATAAAAATAGATTTTATTATTTTAATATTTTTATTGATATTTACAATTCTACAGTTAATTTATGATAGTAAATCAACATTATTGGTTAGATAAACTTATTTCACAAAAAAATCGTAAAAGTACGCACGCTATGCAAAAATAAAGATTATTTTTACCCCTCGCAATAAGGTAAAGCAATTCACGAAAAGTAAGCCATTTTGCGACTTTTCGTCAAACAGTAGAATTGCCATGAAATGATTCATTTCATGAACTGTCAAAATGTGGCTATTTTAAGATTTGCAATGATTCATAATGTGATCATATTGTAATTCGTGCAAAGTGGCCATTTTAGATCCACAGATAAGCGTTGCTAGGCAACGTGGCCATTTCGCTCACGTTTCCGAACAACTTCCTACCGACTCGCGCCTAGGGTTCCCACCTCTCCCGGAATACCGGGCGTATCCAGGCATTCAGCATCGAAAATTTAAATCTCCCAGAAGGAAATTTAAATAAATATATCTATGAATTTAGAATTTACACTGCTATAATTTTAGAGTGGAGTGATTTGAAAGTGCGAAAATTAAACGAACGCGCACAGCAGCAGTCTACTGGTCAGAAGATCTTGCTAAAGCGGAAATCCAAACGTTCTTCAATTTTAAAATGGACTTCAAGGACTCTTTATACTTATTAGTTCTAGACCAAACTATATAGAATATGTTGAAGTCTGTGCGTTCAAATGAAAGTTGTTCACAATAATGTAAAGTCATGTCGCTGTTTGTTTTATACAACTAAGCAGGCGTACGGCCCACCTGATGGTAAGTGGCTACCGTAGCCTATGAACGCCTGCAACACCGGAGATGTCACGAGCGCGTTGCCGACCATGAAAGAATTTTTTCACGCCCTTTTTGATGGCTATATCACTAGTAATAATCATGGCCGGGAATCCATTCCATAATCGCAGTCTACGAGGTAGAAAATTCCGTTTTTTTTTTTTTTTTGATATAAAATTTAATAGGCGAACAGGCATACGGCCCACCTGATAGTAAGCGGTTACCCACAGCCTATGGACGCCTGCAATACTAGAAGTATCACGGATCTCCCGAATTTACCCTACTCGCGCCCGCAATCTAAACCTAAACGTTCACAGCGGCACCACTCGCAGCCAACTTCAGACACGCAAAGTTATTTGGCCGCTTAAGTTCACATCTGTTTTCATTATTTTAAGATTGGCAAGAACGTAACACAATCGCTTACAACTAAATTGCATAAATATCACAATGAATTCTGCGTAATCAATATAATGTAGCCATTTAACTTGGAAACTTCATTTAATGTTTTATTAGACACATCCGCACTACTTTAAAAAATTTCTGAGAACTTTCTTTTTTATTTGAGTTCAAAGAAATTGCTTTAGTAGTCATTAACTACTGTGAGTGCGGCGGTTAGACGTTAAGATCAACAGTTGTCAGGCTACAAGAGTGCTATTTTTGAGACGGAATTCATTCGATTCGAAAATCTATTCGATCTTTTAAATCGATCTGGTGTTTCGAATAATTTTCATTCGACTTACCTGCATCGGGTGATCATAGACTCATAACTAGCACCCCATAATTGCACATCTTGAAACGATAGAACCATTAAACAATTGTTACATTTTTAATATTCATGAAGCGGTTAGCCTTCAATACAAAATTGCATTGAAATATATCGTGGTACAGACAATATTCATTTTCTGCATTAACCTATAATAATATTACTTTTGAAATAATTTACTTTTATTATTTAGACACGCTCGTGCAAAAGCATTTTTTGAATGATCTTAGGAACCAATTTTGAGCCTCGTAACACTACAGCTAGGAATGCCAAAGTTAATGAAAAGATGCTGTTTCCACTATATTCATACCAAATTTTATCAAAATTCGGTTAGAGGTTTGGTCGTGAAAGCGTGACAGACAGACAGACTTTCGCATATGTTTTAGTGAATAAACATAGATAGAATAGAAGAATAGAATTAAGATAAATATTTATTTTATTTGAAAGAACCAGTATTGAAAAAAAAATACCATTGGCTGAATGGCAACCTAATAATTATTCGAACGTCTTTATAATTACTTTAATGTATTCAATGATTACTCAAATGTATTCAATTATTACTCAAATGTATTCAATTATTACTCAAATGTATTCAATTATTACTCAAATGTATTCAATTATTAATTCAATACTTTAAAACTGGTGTTTTATATTTGTACATGTGCAAGTCAGTAGAAACTTCAGTTCGACTACACTACACTCTAAAATCTCAAACCATACTACTTACAATTTTTTTTGGTACGTTTAACTTCTGTGATTCTCTAACTTTAGAATTCGACGATAAAGAATTTACAACATACGATACATGACATGGTTTCAACATTGTAGAGTCGTTAAAGCAAAAATTATTATATTTGAACCATAAAAAAATACTCTTTTAGATAGCTCCCGCCCTTTTTATTCCTGCGCGGCACGCGGACACTTCAAAAACCGATTAAAAATATCAGTTTCTTTTCAAAGCCAAACATGCTATAACTAACGTGCTAAACAGACAACGCTACAAAGAAACTAGCCGATCATCATTCACAAAATCTAGAACATTCTTTAACGTCGACTCCCGTACTATAAACATTCGATTATATATTCATAATTTCTTACAATAAATAGGTAATTTACCAAAACCGATATACAGAAATTTTTATACGCCAGCCAAATTTTTATTATGTTTAGTACGTTATGTACAATATAACCCAAAAAGTTCGACGTGCTCCCTGAATCTAGGGAGAACAGATGCAAGATACTTTCAATGAAATATAAGGGATAAATGAGAAACAAAAATTCTACCTAATGATTTCACTATGCTTTCGTAACTGTTATACATTAAATTAAACTATTTTAGTTTTTATATCGCGTATATATATATTTACCCTTTAATTTTAAAATTTTAGCTACCGCCTATAATTTTTGTATTCTTGTGACATCACAGACAAATGTTGCCACCCCATATATATATTGTAAGGATCGGCAGAATTTTGTATCGAAGGTCTTAAATTTTTCTCGGTTTTCACTTTTTTATTATTATTTTAAGTTTAGTTTCACATAATAATCACACTTTAAAAATTTGGCTGGTATTTCCTGTACACTCCGGCATTATTCCCTTCGCTCGATTAAAAAATATACTAAGTTTTGGGCGAAGGGATTAATTCATTGACTACTTTTTAAATCTATAGGAAGATCATTTAGTTTACTGTTTTAAATATGAGGCAGTCTTTGGTGGTTAATTCTATGTAACTATAATTAGAAGATGTAGCCCAATCATTTGGAAAGTATTTTACAATCCATGTTTTTTTACAACAACAAACAACTTCTAAGTTTTTAATTTTATATTATAGTTTTATTTTGGTGTTTTTTTTTTGCTATGTGGCGCATCTACATAAATAAAGACGTTTTTTTTCATATAATATCATAGTAGCCAAGAATTTTCATAATCTTTATTAATTTGAAAAAAAAAAACGTTCACAGCTTTTTGACATTTGTATTTGTCAAGATGGTCGAAACTTTACATAATTAAAGAAAATGTTTTGTCTTCAGTTAATTAGGGTTTTTTTTTAATTTGAAACACCACATTTTCGTTTACGCGTTTTTCTGGTAAAATTTTTGAAAATCCTTAGAAAATAACATTTCACTCTTGAATGCTTTCAACACATAAAAATTCAGTTTGATTTTATTTTTTGTTTTATGGAATTTTTAGGACAAGTATAAAAATACATGCACAAAACAATGATTGGCCTTTGCGTTACATCAAATAAGGAAGAATTTCTTTTACATCTAACAATATCGAGTATTGTCTTTCTCTACACATTGCACCAGACAGCCTCATCCAAAATCTATTTAAAATACAGGCTTTCATACAAATTACTCTCAAAAAAAATTGACAAATTTGTACAAAAGTTTGCATTTATTTATTTTTCAATTTTTATCATAAAATACTAGAAACCCTAATTGCATTTCGACACGCTAACTACGAGAAAGGTATTACGTAAAACTTATATTTATATGCGTGTAAATATTTACTTTGATCAGTATCGGTAAATATAATTAAATTGGTTGTCAACAGACGACGAAGGAAGTGAAATCTCATGTTTCTAAACTTACATTCATATAAATTGCATGGTCAATCGACCCATATATAACGAAGATTTTCGAAACTGCTTTTCGGACACGGTGGTTACCTTTATCAACGGCTAACGTGCCTTACGAAGCATGGAATCATCTTTAGTTATCGAACATCAGGCGAAGGATTGCAATGTTAGAATATGGAGTACATTAATTCCTTTCGAGTGAGTTAAATGGTCAATCGACCCTGTACACACTGGTGGCAGTATTACACATAATACTTTATGATATCAATTCAGAGCCCACAGTTGAAGTGATTTAAATGAAAAGTAATTAAAAACTGATTTGCAAAATGTAATGATTTCTCAAATTTTTTTAATCATACACAAAAATATCGATGTTAAATTGCGAAAAATTGGCATAATTTTCTGCCTAACTGTATTTATTTTATTGAAGTAGGCATTTTGCAGTCTTCAGAATTTCAGGAAAAATATTACATGAAAATGCGAGTTTGAGAAAGTGAACTTTTCAGCAAGATTATGAATATTGTGAATTGAGAATCAGAAGATAAGGAAATGTCAATATATATGTACTAGGTAGGAATTACAATAAATCTAGGTTTAGTCAATAGCTTTTATCAATATAAGCTTTTTGCTTTGTAGGATAGTCTGATGGCCAAAAAAATCCAACCAACATGAATATTTACACTATTAATATTTTTACTTACTTTACAAACATGATAATTCTAACTACCGCGCTCGTCGCGCTCCATAGGAGCTAATCTTACAATGTTTTTCCCCCAAGCTTGTCATGATAGCATTTTACTATTATTTTTATAGGCTACTTGATTGTATTCATACTTGGACAATATTTGCGTACGAAATAATATGTACAGTAAAAGTAACCGAAGCCGAAAACAACAACAAAATTGGTAATTAATTAAAGGAGTAATTAGTATTTAAATTTTTATAATGAAGAAAAGTGGGAGCGTCGTGGGGACGTCTTGCTATCTCTTTCGTACGCACGAAATCAAGCGGCAGTGACGTCACTCCATCATTAAGTGCGTCCTTTGCTTGTTTCTTGACAGTTTCCCCTTTCACAGGATTTCAAAGGCTCATAACTTATTTAATTTTGAACGGATTCAAAAAATTCTTTCACTTTTCGAATTCGGCAACTCAAATTTTAAAATTAATAATTAAAAAATAGGGTCAAGTAGCCTATTATTGCATAGAAATATGAGTTTACTAAAACATACTTATATGAAAGAATGAGTTAAATAGTGGAACAGAAAATATTACTTTAATGTATCATATCCATTGAACCTGTATACTTTAATGTCAGTTTTTAGACACAGCGTGTCGACATCTGATATCGCTCCTTCATCGACCACCAGATGGCGGCAATTCTAATATTGGTAAAATCATTTTTATCCAGTCCCGAATTATTATTATTCCGAAATTTGACGTCTTATTTTTGAATTTAAGAAATCTTTAATACCATTTTAATTGTTAACGTTAATAACCTTTAGGACGTCACTAGCGCGCTGTCAACTCAAAGTCACACACACACAACCAAATAAAATTTCAATTAACAAGTTTACCGTTCTGCTTTATCTCTCCATTTTCAATATTTTTTTCTAAGTCCAAAGTGTGTTCATTCCTTTGGTTATAATTCCTTGCTCGGTTGTACACTGGCAACACTATTAACGTTAGTCCCGAGAGGCCGATGAACACGCCAGCGAGGTAAAATGAAAGGTCGTAGGATTCTGTCACGTCGTACACCCATCCTGAAAATTAATATTATTCTATCATATTATATATCTATTATATTATATTATTAGGTATTCTGTTAACTGTTAACAAGCTGTGTGACTTTTGGCAAAGGAACATTAGAAATACACCACTTTCGTAGATGTCTACAATAGTAATTCATTTATACGAATATGAATTTGTTCTGGTGGCTGTTGAGACAGCTGGCTCATGGTGTGCGGAAGCTAAAGATTTTGTGAGGGATATAGGGCGTCATTTAAGGCATCGAGGTTTTGACATTCGCTCCGGATGGTACCTGGTTCAAAGCAGTTTGGTTGTAAAAGAAAACAGACTGCCAGACGTTTGCACTTATATTAGTATGCGTATCTTGGACTAGTTCCCAGCGAATCAGGTGCGCTACAACTGCCTCCGTGGTCCAGTGGTTAAGGCGTTCGCCTTCGGCCCGGGGGTCGTGGGTTCGATTCCCACGGGAAGCATACTTTGTTTAGTTGTTTCCGGTTTAGTTAGGACATTGCAGGCTTGAATCACCTGATTGTCTGATAATAAAGATGATTCCGTGCTTCTGAAGGCACGTTAAACCGCTGTATGGACATGATAGTGAAGGAGATCATAGGATGGACAAGTTTCGAGGATATCCATTTATCCAAAGAGGAAATGTACCTCGTGCAATGGGTACCTTTGTACCGGATACTATCCAAGGAGTTATTTTTAGTAATATTTAGTAATTATTATTATTTTATTGATTGTATTTTATTTCATTCATATAGAGTGTATGTATGACATGGTCAGTCGACCCTGTACACCCTGGTGTCAGAGTTTTATGGACCGCCTTCCGGCCTCTGATGTGGTTCCTTTGACGGCCACAGTATATACCGAGACCAACGGCTACTGCAATAGTAGTCCAGTCTCATTTTATCTAAATCCGAATCAGACTCCACAAAAAAAGCCCTACCAAAATGAAAAATCAAAGTCAATGTTTTTATATGCTAATAGGGCCAAGTTTTAGCGTTTTCGAATAGGCAATACTTAAAGATTTTATGGACGTAAAAAGCTAGCGACTATATTATATTAAATCTTAACGCGGTCGCGTGCGAATGTGTTTAATCTCGTGGTATTAAATATTTCTTTACAAACCTGCCAAAGGAGGTCCAATCAAATTGGCCACGCCTTGAATCAGCAACAGCAATCCATACGCATTGGTAAACTTCTCCAGCGTAATTTGCTCCACCAATATAATACTCGTCAAAGAATAGTTGGCCGCTATAAAAGCGCCGAATGCCCCGGACGCGGCTGCCAATGCGAAATAGTCGGATAACAGTGGCATTATGAGGGTGACTATGCCACAAAATACCATGCATACGGCGTATACTAAGCTCGCGTTGACGCATTCCCAGTCGCCAACCCAGCCGAGCAGGATCTGTAATTAGAAAAAATATTGTTTTGGTAAAAAACAGAATAGTAATCCATACTAATATTATATATAATGCGAAAGTCTGTCTGTCTATTACGGCTACGATGTTAGTTCCGCCATATTTACCATGATTATGACGTACCCTGGACTGTAAACGTAAGCTGAGGATGTGACTGGGAAACAAGCTGGCAGTATGATCACATTAGTTATCCCACATGATGGTTTTATTAAATTACCAGCTGTTTACCGCAGCTCCGCCTGCATCAAAAAGTAGCCTATGTTTGACCCCTGGTCTTCCACTATATTCATTCATACCAAATTTCATCAAAATCCGTTCAGCGGTTTGGCCGTGAAAACGAAAAGAAGGCAGACAGATAGACTTTCGCATTTATAATATTAGTATGGATTCACAGAATAAATACTCATGTACTACGGTCAATAAGCTATTTAACTGTGTTGACATTTTGACAATATTTTTAAACGGGGAAATACGAGTACATACACTAAAAAGTAACCGATACCGAAAACAACAACAAAACTGGTAATTAATTTAAGCAGTAATTAGCATTTAAAGTTTTCTAATGAAGAAAAGTGAGAGCGTGGTGGGGACGTCTTGCTATCTCGTTTGTACGCACGAAATCAAGCGGCAGTGACGTCACTTCACCACTAAGTGCGTCCTTTTCTTGTTTCTTGACAGTTTCCCCTTCCACAGAATTTCAAATGCTTAAAACTTATTTTTGAACGGATTCAAAAAATTCTTTCAGTTTTCGAATTCGGAAACTCAAATTTTGAATACGAATAACAAAAAAAATATTGAATCAAGTAGCCTATACACTTTGGGTCGCTGCGCCATCTTAGTTAAGTCAATACTATCTGTGTTTACTTGTTGGATACAAATTATCATTATTTGGCAATAAATAAAAAGTTGTTAAATCACTTTTACTGCTCACCAAGCCTAGTTACAATGAGATATAGTTTAGAAGTGGCATATTTTTATCATTTAATTCGCTCTCAAGTAGTGTTATACAAAGTATTGACATTAACACACGCCGCTGTTATCTTATCATGTCATTGTTTAGATTGGTGATATAATTATTATTATTTACTATTGACCCAGTTCCAACCCGTTCTTGGAATTTGTTGATATGACGAGATAGAGATGAGAGAAGACTAGCGATACAAAGGGGCAGCTAGTATTCTGGGCACGTTGTCTTCCTGCGGCGCGTTGGAGGACTATTTTGTGGTTGTTGTTTAATTTTGACTGTTTTTAAAGGAAATTCAACCGTCTATCACGGTTCATGAGATAAAACCTGGTGATGGACGGACGGACAGCGAAGTCATAATAGGGTCCCGTGTTCCCCTTTGGGCGCGGAACTATAAAAAACGGTATTATGCTCAAAGCCAAAGGTTACCTAGCTAGATATGGAAGTTTTATAATTTAGCGCCTTCTGTAACCATTTTTAAATGAGCCAATTGAAAACTTCCATTTATCTCTCTCTCTATCTCTTTCTTAGCAAATATGCATGTGCTCAGTTTTATGAACTGTTCTGTGCCTCGTTATTTACCCTTAAAATAATAAAAAAAAAATATGTCACTCACCTCTCCAAACATATTCAAAATCCCAATGATAGAAATCAGCATCGAAGATTGTGATTCAGTAAAACCCATTTGCATGGCATTGTCCGATATGTACACATACGGCACATCGTACCACACGTATAGGAGGAAGTTAGATATCGCGAACACGAGGAAAGCCGGATTGAGGAAGTGTGAGAAGTCTAACACATCCACCGCAAGGTCCCAGAAGTCCCAGAGACCGGCGTACCATTGGACCTGGAAGTGATGGTTAGAAATGTTAGTCATGTTTCTATTTTTATGCTAAATGACTAAGGAATTTCGTCGCGTGTTTTCCTAGTTGCATCCTCGCCTTACACTTTAAAGCCCAGGGTATGCTTTTAACTATAGCTCTTATCATGCCTATGTATATACTTACCATATCATCATCAGCTTGCTATAAGCCTCATACTATTCTACATACTATATCATACTTTCGATATGATTAAATGGACCCAACTTAAGATTGCTATGTCTTATTATGGTTCCGACTTTAAACTTTGAATTAGAATTTAAAAGTAAGATTAACAATGTTCTCTTACCTTTTCTTTAGCAATGGTGGTCATAGAATTCTTGAATATATTTGGACAGGACGACGCTCTGAGCCTGTACCTATTGATGTTCAGCATTGCACCTCTGTACGTCAAGGAATGCCGATGTAACCTCAAGTCTTTAAGGAAAGCCGGCGGTTTCTTCGAAGATCCCTGAGCTCCTTGTCGACGCAACCAAAGAGATATTGCTGCTTTGTCATTCACTGAAGTATTATTACTCTCCGGAGTTTGATTCGCAGTAGGGGACATAGCCCCTGGTGTCGTAGGAGACATCAACGCCCTAGGAGGCGATTGCTCATGCAATCTCCCACTATCACTAAAGCTCCGAGACGGCAACATAACTCCAGGATAGTTTTGAGCTAAGATCGCATACGCTCGGCCTTTGTTCGACATCAATTCAAATACTTCAAGCGACACGCCTTCTCCACCAGTCATAAACGTTGGCAAGTCTACTAAAGAACTGAACTGGGGCACGATCGGAGATACAACTGTTTCCACGTCTGTTTTATCGTTAGTTTTAGTGGAACCAGCTGCACTGCTTTTACTGTCCGAAAAACTGTCTGCGGAGGAACCGTAGCGCTTGTTTCGTTTCCTCTCTCGTCTGCGCTTCCTTTCTTTTGCTTTCTCCTCGTTCATCGTCGTCGTCCATGGCAAATCTCTGAACAGCAAACCACATACTGCTATGTTCAGAAACAGTCCTGCCAATATCAAAGTAGTTCCGCGCCAACCATATTCATCTAGTAAAACGTACGTCAATGGCGCAAATATGAAAGTTCCAATGCCGCTTCCACATACTGATATACCAGTAGCGAGCGAGCGTTTCTTCTCAAAGTAATAAGCTACTATAACTACAGCAGCTACGTAACATAAACTTAAGCCGAATCCGGCCATAATACCAAATGTGATAAACAGCGTTTCCATATTGTCTACGAAGGCGGATATGACGAATCCGAGTGTGGCCAGAATTGACCCAAAAATAGTCACGCGCCTACACCCGTATCTGTCGGTGAGAAAACTGGCGATGGGTCCCGATAGCAGCGGCATCGCCATGAATATTCCGGCGATCCAGGCCGTTTTGCCTTTCCCTTCGCCGAAGTACTCCAAGAAGTGAGGGAAAAATACCCCAAAGCTGAAGGTGATTCCGTCAGCGATGAGATTGACCATAAAGGAGGCGAAGACGACCACCCACCCCCACCCGCCGTCGGGGGGCCTCGCCTCCGCAATCGACACATCCTCGTCGTCCGAGGAACTGGAACTAGAACTCGACACCGAGACAGGCGCAGGCGGGGACTGCGCGTCGAACTGCACATGCAGCGATCTCCCGTTAGCTTTCTTGACATTTTCACTGACACTAGCACTGACCGGATCGTGCAACAGAGGTTCACTCTCCGGTATAGAAGGTAACACACGCGGCACTGGCCGCGAAGTCTCTGGATCTAAGGCCTCTGGCGAGGCAGGGGTATCGAGGGTTTCGCGGGGTCCTCCTTGGAGCGACCGATGGTTCGCGCATTCCGACGACGGCGGGACACTCGCGCGGTCCATTCCGGCAGGGCGCGGCGAAACTGCGCGCGCAATGGATGCAGCGCGGGCTCAACAGTCCGCCTGGCTTCCATGCGGATACCACACCGCCGCCGTGACCTCATGCTGAAACAATCAAAATTACTAATTAATCTCTAATTAATAATTACTATGGAAGAACCCTATGGTCCAGCACGGAACCTCTTTTAGCCAAAAGAGGTCTACTAATGAAAAGAATCGTCAAATCTGGCTAGATTTAGTTTCATAAGTTTTAGTTTTCATTAGTTTATTTCATTAGAGTCACACTGCATCTATAACTCTAGAAGTCTGTCCTTAATAACGTGCCAAACACTACTTCATTTTCGGAACCGAATAAAATTTAAATTGGTGTAAGGGTAAAGTTCCCAGGCAGCATTCACATGACCTCTACATTTTTGATATGCTAAAAAGGTAATAAATCTAAATCAGACAGAGTATCATTACGATACGGCAAAGTAGCAACACCGACATCCATCATCCATCTACTCTCAAACTGGACAAAGACCACAAGCGATGATCGACCGAGGAAACGATGCAATCAATCAAGAATATCCCGTACCATACAGACTGCGGCAGCGGACGCGCCAAGTGCTAAATCGCTGGTAAATCTGCAGGCTGATTGGGGCACAAAGGTGATCTTATGTTACAATAGAAGCCTGGTATGTCGATGTACTGGATGTAAGAAGTTCTCTCTTAATAGATCTATCACATGCATGCAGTAGAAATGGTGATGAAATTTTCAATTGAGTGTTACTTAGGCAACTACGGAGTGACCTCTGGAAGTGAAATTAATTTGAATAGTTACCACATATTGAGACGTCTGTCACGTACATTATAAACATGTAGCATAAGTTTATATAACCTTTGCTGTACCTACGTGATAGCTTTCTCAATAAAGATATATTCTATTCTAACCATATGTTTCTATCTTCGCGCCGGATTTTATATGAATACTATCGATACTATAACCGCTATATATTCATTTACCAAAAGTAAATAGATCCATAATAACACTATAGGTAATATACTAGGCGTCGAGTCAAGCCCCGGCCGACCTATTGAGATAAAGGCGTCGACGTATACAAAGGGCTTCTCGAAGTTGCCCTTTTAAAAGAAGCAACCAACAGACTAGATTGATGGGATTATATTCAACATAAATCAAATGATACCAATAAAATGTATATTGTCTTCGTCTTCTTAAGTGAACATGAGTTTAATCTGCACTCTTATTTGCCCAATACTAGAAACCATTTATTAGTGCAGTAAAAAAAAAAGAGAAGAGAAGAACACAATAAATTAGAAATTAAATAAACCCTGCTAGTGTAGCATGTTAACAAAAACGCTGCAGGCTGCTTTTCTCATTTGGATAGTAATACTTATCCGTTGGGCGAAATAGCAGCCAGCCTTCTTGTGACCAGCAGCGGAGATCAGGCGCGGTGAGATGTCTTTGAAAAAACCTCTCATGTCAGGGCCCCAAAGTCCAAACGTCCCAATACTTGTCCATATTACAAACGAAAAAATATGATAGTCATGAAAATTCTGTGTGATTTTGTTAAAGGTTCATAATTTTGTTTTCACTGTTTTTGAAAATTGGGTTTTTAAAAGCGTACTGATTGCAAAAATAACAAAGAAGCACAAATTTTCAATTACAATTTACACTTAAATAAAACATAACGGCTTCATCATTACTGACAAGTTCATTAGCAAACAGTTAAGAGACATTAAGGATACTAATTACAGCAGCATAGCGACGCTTTGAAAACAAAGCGAAATAAGTTTAATAAATGACTGATATATTTCCCTTCTTTTCTTTTTGATGATTGATGTAGACTTTTTCCGCTCCAGGCCTCATAAACGATGCTCATGGTATTTTGTGCGATATACCTAACTTTATGTGTTTCTGCCTAATTCCCAACTTCAACATCAAGTTTCTAGGCAGTTTTTCAACACTATTATGTTTTGTCAATCCTAAAAACTTATTGGTAAATTTTAATAGCTAGATTAGGCTGTCAAACGTAGAAGTATGGATTATTCAATTGCATAATCTTTTTGCTTTCTTTACTACCCACTAAGAGTTTGAGATTTGTTCAATCTGCATGAAGTCATTTCTGTCTTAGCTAACCAACTGCTAGCTATAGCACCTGTGATAATCTAGGACCTATCATAAATTCTGTGTTAGGACTGAAAGTTTGCAGCAAAAAGTGTCAGTTCTCATAAAATATGGTGGCTAATGTATGCGGCAGCACAGCGCGCTGACCTGTTTCTGTAAAAGGGGTCACAGTATTCCACAATTTTACAGGTACTGTGAGACACGGTTTTATTCCTAGCTTATCTACCTGGATGTCTAGGATAGTGTCTACATACAGGGCAATACCTCAGACGGCCACCCTCGTCGTTCGATCAAAAATCAGGTCAAATAGAAAATTTGCTATTATTACGTAGATCGTCGAAAACACTGTGCACTTTTCGATAGATTACCATCTAGTTACCATTGAACATATTCATATTTTTACATAAAATATTCGTTGTTTTTTTTATATACAACTAAGTAGGCAAACAGGCGTACGGCCCACCTGATGGTAAGTAGTTACCGTAGCCTATGAACGCCTGCAACACCGGAGATGTCACGAGTGCGTTGCCGATCTGTCCTCTGGAGCCTGGCGACCCTACTCACCATCAGGAACACAACACTGCATCAGTATTATTTGGCTGCGGTCTTCTGTAGGGTGGAGGTACTTCCCCAGACAGACCTACCTCGTTGTAGCTTTCAATTTAGTCATAATTTTTAAGAATCACATAATCATTATTAGTTTCTTTATTAAAGCTGAGTCCAGGAAGTATCTCAAACGTCGACAAATTGGGTCGGAAAAATAAGTTACACAACAGATAGCCAATTAGCCAGGTAATAAAGCTTGGTAGGAAATTGGCTGCGACTATTTACTGTCAACAAAAGAGCAAAACGAGTACGAAACTGTGCAGAAATGAAGTTTTCTTGATCTTGTACAAGTAAATTTAGATGTGTAATAATTTAGAGGGTTACAGATTACAGAATGAACTCATTAAGGTAAAGTTAGAAAGTAATAGTCCAAATGAAATATTAGATAAGTTACCATTGATAGTGTCCTAGCCAATGGTGCAAATGAGACTACGGATGAACTTCAGCAACTTTTTGGCCTCTTAAATTGAAGAAATTAAAAAAAAAAATATTAGAAATAAATAAAAAAAAAAAGAAAGAAAATTATAAAATAAGGAAGAACCGGCCGGTAAGCCGACTCCAGAATCGAAACAGTGTCTCCGATCAAGGTGAGGAAGAATCAAGCATATGGCACACGCCCAAACCAAAATAATATGAATGATTTATGGACGTTAACACAAACATCTGTGAAAGTTAGTCACATTGATGATAAATGAAATACTTATTAATTTTTCTCGAGTCTACCCATTAGCTTTCAAAGTCAGATCAAGAGACACAGAAATTTAGACCTCTATTGATCTGTCGCCTTAAATGGCTAGTGGGGAATATTTTTATGCAATACAAGACAATACCCACAGAATTTATGCTTAAGGTAATAAATGAAACATGGGACAGAATTACAGATTGAAAGAATAGGCAAGATCAGTCCTTGGTGACAGTAAACAAGTTTGCCAAGTTAAATCAAATAAATCCAGGTAAGGCAAACACTATGAATGAGACTGACAAATCCGTGGCAGGCTGTTCGGGAGCTTGCAATATGGAGATGTCATCGATCCATTTTCTCTTTAGCACAATATAAAAAGATATTTATTTATGTAAATGTGTATTAATTAGTTAATCACGTTGACTTATGTGTCACAATAGATGGAAATTTAATAAAACCTTTTAGACGTAAATTTTTTACTTGAGCTAATCTAATTTATCGTGATATGAGTACTAAGTAGAATTCATGAACCCGCAAGCAAAATGTGTAATGTAGGTCTTTTCGTATACAAAGACCGCAGAAAAGCTTTTAAATATGTAACGTAACGAGTTTGCAAACACATTAAATTATTCACTGAAATTACAGCTATTTTTCGGGCTAATAATGATGGGAATTCTCAAGGTTTATTGTTTAAGGGATTGTGTTATAGAAACATATTATTTGTCGATTTATTTTGAACATGTTCAAATTAAAAAAACTTGGGTCTTTAACTAGCATGACAGACAAAACAATTACACGTTCAATATTATCACTCGATCGATATAAAATACACTTTACATTTTGAATCGCAATCCTTTATATCCAGTAATTATCAAGTCATTTATGATCATGTAAGGAGCAATATCATTTTGATCAATAAAAGAAGACGTACAATACAACACAGGTGTGTAACATTTGATTGCAAATTAAAAGAAACCTTGGCGTAAGGTCGTATGCGAATTAACTGGAGACATCTTCCGTGAATTTATACAAATTAAAACATCACGATTTACATTCGTGCGATGCGGTAGTGTCGATGACCGCTAAAACCTAAATATAAAGAAATAATAATCATTTCATGAAAGAAATAGATGAGGTCATGGAAATCATTGTCAAAATTTTAAAGACATATTTCTCAAACGCAAGGTAAAAATTAAAAATCATAAATAAAACCTTGTTTATCCAGGTGCTTTAATTGGTGAACATGTGTACTATATTCAGATGTAAAAAAATAAATATCTACCGGTAAAGGACTATGTTAGTGAAAATAAAAACTAAATTTCTAATCTTTTCAAACGAATATTTGTAATATTTTAAAATTACAATGAGGTCATAAGATCGTAAAATTGTAGTGATCTGCCAGAGTCCACGATGTTCTAAGACCATTTGTAACCATGGAGACAATAAACGAATTGAATTGAAACATACAAAATGTCCTTTCAAGTAGTAATCATTCTGTATTAAAGGTAGTCATTATTCTCCACGAATCTTTAAAGTTTTGAGATAACAATCTTAAGAAAAGTTCATGTTAAAAAAGAAATACAATAGCCCATTAATACCTACCACTATACTACTACAATACTACTTCAAAACTGTCCAACAAGTCCAAGCCAAAAGTGTCCAGAAAGAAACTTATAGAATTTTTACAAGTCTTCAAACTTTTCCCACCAAACTCCGTGCCAAGAAGCCGAGACTAAATAATGCAGCTGATATAAAATTCTAGTACAAATGTAGTGGGACAACGATAACCAATGACGGCAGACGGCAAAAGGCTGGCTTTAATCCAGACGATGAGCTGTTTACGTCAACCGATATAAATAATCTGAATGTTTTGGCAAAACATTACGCCAACTAGGGTAGAAAAAATGCGCAAAATTATGAAATATATATTATTAATTTTATAATATAAATATTTATTTTTGGTGCCATAAACGATCAATAATGTATCATTTAAAAAAAACATTGCAATTATGCCAACCGAGAGAAAAGGTTTACAAAACTCATCAAATATTACAATTTAATCTTTGAAATATTTAAATGCGAACTTGATCTGAAACCGAATAGCGAGAAAATTCATATCGAAACGAGAAACGATTGAAATGGTTTTTTCAATATTTCTTTGGGATGCTACAAAATGTTAAATGAGATAAAATACCTATTTCAATAATATCATCTAGACGAAAGTACACTTACTTTCGTTTATGTTATTTATGTATTTTCGTTATATTATGAATCACAATCACTTAAAGTCAAATAGATCAATCAAAATTACCATAAAATCTTCGTGTTTCATGGTCAATGTCGTTCTAGAAATTTCCTAATGGTACGTCATAAAAACTGGAGCGAAGTTAATTGCACGACTTGGCCGTAAACCTAGACATTTCGGATCAATTGAATAAGGAGTTCACTCAACCACTACAAGCTGTGTCCGGAAAACAAACAAACAGACACGAGATTTTAATTTGGAATAAAGTTAAAAGTTAAAGTAAAAATTTTAGACAATTCAGCTTTATCAAAGGCAGTCGACATTACCTTTAGATGAATACTCCTCCTTTTAAAAAGATTGAGTCTGCAACGCAGATAATTAATATGAATAAGCAATAAGCATACGATGAAATATTTTAAAAAATCTCTGGGCAAGGAAAATTGGGGCCCCGGCTGGTATTCGATAAAAAGAAAGATCTAGACAAAATTCATTAGAAATGAAATGTCTAATTAGGATTTATTAAGATCGAGAACAGTCTTTAATTAATCTGTAATTTATCCTAATTGTATTTTACCAACGAACGTACCTGTGTCGGCAGGTCCATTGGTGCTAGAAAGGACGGTAAATTAGTAGTCAACGAACATCCCAAACACTGTAGTGAAAGAAATCTTATTTGATTCGCTTTATTTCGTTAATATTTAGTAGCCAATGCCGAGATACTCTTAAGGACGGATAGTCGGCCCTCAGAAAAATTATACTTTATTCTAAATTAATTTCTTTTATAAGGAGAGATGCTAATATAAAATTTTTGCTTTCAGTGAAATAAAAATTTGTTATCCTCACTTTTACCCAAATCAGTTTCAATTCAGCCTAAATTATTAAAAATATTTGAGTAAACATCAATCTATCTGCCAATTTTCATTTCACAGAACAGGTCACTTTTAAGTTTTTAAAAGTAAAATTTTATATCCCTAAGTAAACGACAAGAGTATTTTCGTCAAATTACACAACCCATTATGGGTGATTTTCCAATTGAGTGACAACCGGCATCCTGGTTTGCTAAATGGGTAATAATAGTTGAAACAATACCACGCGCTAGCGCCGGCGTTAGAGGGGAAGAGTTTATATTTGACAGCATGATGGAGTGGTATCATTAACGATATCTAGAGAAGCGATTAAAACCTGAAGATCCAATAGCATCAAAGGAGATTAGTTAAAACTTGAAAAAGAGGCTTCAGAAGATGAATTAATTATACGAACTAAACTTGATTGGCTAGCATGTCATCGATGAAACGAATTAAACAAGTGTACATAAACATGGCATGATCAAGATCTCGCTACGCTTCATCAAATTCAGATTCAGTCGACAAGGCACTTATTACAGATTTACAAATTTTAATCTACTGATTATTACATAAAAGGGTCTATTACTCGGATAAGTCTTTGGTTATTTCTGAATATTTTTTTCATACTTAAAGCAAAATTATGACTGTAATAAATCGGGGGGATTAATTTATTATAGGCTTCCATGGCGTATAAAACAATAAACCATTTGAAATGGCGGGGATTCCAGGACTAGAGAATAGTCACATTTCCGCACTCGTTGATTTACTGCAAATTCGAATGCTGTACAATAAAAATATATGTTTAACGCAATAGCATAAAGGTCATTTTAGGTTGTAGGAGGGACTTGGCAAAGAGCCAGTTTGTTGCGTAATGCCATGGAGGATTTTGGGTAGTACTTCAAATCTTTTGGGCTCTTATTTCAATATATTTATTTTATTTTACAGCCTGTTCTGGAAACAAGATAAATTCGCCTGCTTTTGTTTGCAAGAAATTGTGAAAACACTATCAAGTTGAATGCCCCGAGGTTCTATGACACAGGGTCTGTCGATTCCCTAACGAAAAACACGTGTGGAGATTGTCCGCTTAGCAAGCTAGATGAGGTGTAGACTTTGACATCCGTAGACATCGTGTAATTTCTTTATTATTATTTTGGATAAGAAAGACAGCGGCCTACTAAAGCAGACAGCAATTCTTCCCAATAACTATAAGTATGTTGGTAAATTCCAAAGAGTTCTGTGATAAGAAAAAATGGTTCTAATAGGTCAGTCCAGTGTTCCTCGCTGGGCATCGAACCTGACATGACGTCGCGATATCGTATCAGTCGCGACCCAAAGGCCAGGAGATTAGTTTTTTTACAACTTTATTAATATTTTTTATCAGTCAAGTTTTTGCGCGAGTGTCAGTGATAAAAGTGGTCCGGTCGGAACGGCATGTATGAAATCCGGCTAGGAGGGTTTCTATTTTATGTTGAATTTCTTCTCACACGAAAGGGGTTATGCTATTTAAGTCAAATAGCACAAGGTCAACGATAGGAAATCAAGAATACAACATTATGCTTCTTATTCTTTGCAAGTCGAAATGGCTTTTATATTCGTTTGGACCAGTATATTTTTAAGGGTTAAATTATTGTTGACTTTATTGCTAATAGTGCAGTTGCTAGTAATATCAATCAAATCATTTATTTGTGAAAACATATCCGAGTACATAAAGGTGTTAGTGTTAGAGTAACAATTCAGAATCACTATGATTTTGCTGATAGACGCAGCTTACAAATACATATAGAAAAGTAATACTTCAACTTCATTATAATGATTAGGGTTTAAAGGCCAGTCGAACCGGAGATGACGCGACTGTCATAAGTCTTAATCATGAAACATCATTAGTTCATGAAATGGGTCGAGTAGATCATGTAGTAAAGACCTCAAAAATCCTGTTACCAGATAAAATCAGAAAGATTTATTTTACAAGAATACATGTAAATAAATCAGATCTCCCAAGACTACTTAACGCATTTTAGAATTCAGATGACCCAAATAAAAATGGAAACCCAAAAAGATCAACAGATAAATACCAGAACTTTTGTTCATTCTGAATACATTTATGAAGTGACGATGAAACCAAAGTATCTAAAGAAAATGTAAAACAACTATATTGAAGTGTATGAATCAGTTTCATGGCGCAAAACTTTCATCAGTTGTGTCACAATGATCTCGCCGAACACATGCCCATAACATCGAATAAGGTTATCAGAATCTACGCAATTTTATTCACCTTCATTAATCAGTTATTGCCAACAATATGGAGAAATAGACGTAAATAGATGGCAGGATTACGATAAACTTATTTCTTTTGCACTTCCTTACATTAATCACCTCTGCGCAAACTATTCAGCATTTGTTTGTTCTAGCTTACAAAAGCGAAGATATTCGCAAATTTGAAGACAAGGAATAACTAAATATTATTACTGATTCCTCTTTCTCAATATCCTGGGTAACAGATATGAAAACACTATGGTCATGTGCATAAAAATCCACATTTTCAATTATATCCACATCATTCTTATCGTGATATCGTCATCGTGTCGACTGTCGACATTCATCCTATAATATATATATTTTTTTTTATACGCCCTTCAATGCCCAGTATTGCGCCATCTCGTTCACTCACTCGTTTCTGCCCTGCTATTAGAGTTGATGGTAAGGGCCCAGAACTGGTCCAGCCTTTCAGCAACAACGTAAAGATTTCCCGATTGTGTGAAATAAAGTTATATTATGTTACATCTTACTACTAAATATGCTAGCATTAAATTATCTAATATTGGACTGGAAGGGACTACACCGCCAAGAGAAGTTATCTAATATTAACAGTAAATTAGCATATTAACTGCAAACAAATTATTGTGATTTGTCTAATCTAAAACACTTCTGTATCTAGCTAGATATACATATAGTATTCCTGCCTACCATATCTTCGATAATTATTTAAAGAGCTAATAAAAATTGTAATTAATAGTAAATTAACATAACAAACAATTACGAAATGCATAAGGCAAGCAAATCTGATATTAACCTACTCAAAAGCACTTCTACTAAGTAGCTTTATAGATATGAATTAGATATCACATAAGTGAGGACCTCGGGTTATGAAGCAAGAAAAGAATTCTCATAATTACTTTTTCTTAAAATTTTGTTTGAAAAGAAAGACAAGTTAAGTGGGTTAAAGGAATGCATGAAACAAATGAAGTGCAACCGCCTGAATAAACAAGGAATCAAAGCACCATTGTTGTAAACGTAAATTTACTTACAAGTCAGAAGGGAGCTAACCCTGTGAACAGTTAACTGAACGATCATTATTTGTATTTGCTGTGAACAATTATACTATTTACCACAGTAGAATGTAATAAGGCTATTCTGTGACGCAAAGCAAAAAGAATTACTTTTTGACATTATGTAAGTGATATTCGTCAAAATCTGAAAGCGGCACATTCACTACATCTCCATGAGAAGATCTTTTCATGTTATTAAATTGAACACTTGCAATAAAAAATGCACTTTAAATAAAAAAAAAATACAAAGGTTACTTTTACTCATCTTTGATCTGAGTAAAATGAAGAATAAACAAAGCGTCCATATGAGAACAAGCTTCATGTAGAATTTAAGTAGGTATTGTGAATACTGGTGAAATGATACCGTTTTGTTTATAATAACAGTTTTTGTTATCTCTTTTCATCTTTGTTATTAGCCAACATTGGTGTCGGATTTTTAAAAACTGCCCGAGGGAACCTTCATCTAAAGCCGAAACATGGAGAAGTTTGTGATAACATTCCTCTAATTTTGGTAAAAATAACAAAGGCGAAGTTTATGTTGTTGGAATAAATGTTTAATTTAATTTGGAGCGTGTTATAGACAAATAAGCCCAAATTGCGCTCACCGAAATCTTAAATAACGAACACGTTTGAAATTGATTATTTTAAGTCAACCCAAAAATAACCTCAAAACTCCCAACTCGTGGTACGCAATATTTACAAATACATAGAAAGTCAGTAATGCCGGTATGTAAATAAAAACACACGCACCTCAGACGTCATTTTTGGCAGCGAAACACTACCGATTGCCAATACTCGCACTAAAAACAGACATCATCACTCTAAACACATAAATATCACTGATAACTTCACTATTTCTTCCACACTCGTATCCAGTTCATAAGATTCTCATTGACGTGTCATAAAAAAAAATTTGGAGGGAAAATTTTGACACGCGGTTTTTTTTCGTAGAGATATGTCACTGCTGGCAGTCTTGGCCCAACTGGCGTAGGCGATTCGCAGCGCGCTCAAGACTCATTATTTAATAGGCAGATAAAAGATAATCTATTAAAGCGTCCTCGGTCAATATGATATTATATTACGTATTTATCTTCGAAATGGAGGTAGCCTGGGGGTCATGCCATGTCATCAGCAAGCATTTTGTGGAACATTTGCAAAAATTTTGCGATACGAAAATTTTTGCTTGAATTTCGGCATTATTGATGTATAAACAAAAGGCAATATTAGAAATGTTTTCAACCTGCAATTTTTCCGAAAGTTCTATTCAAATCAATAATTGTATTTTTTTATGTCTTTCATGAAAATTGGCTACAAATTTGCTTATATAGTTAAACATTTTTCTCTCACATCGCACAGCAGTGTGATATTTAGATAGTCGTGACACTACACGCGCCATGACGCGTTAAGCTCGGTTTATATCAGCTTAGTATTGGTGTTTAGTTTTAACTGCATAGTATATCTTTACACTAACAAGGAATAATTTATTAATTACTCGCTTTTTCCCGCAGCTCCGCCTGCGTCAAAAACTAGCCTATGTTTGACCCCGGGTCTTCAACTATATTCATACCAAATTTCATCAAAATCCGTTCAGCGGTTTGGCCGTGAAAGCGTAACAGACAGACATGCAGACTTTCGCATTTATAATATTAGTATGGATATTCATCCATACTAATATCATTAGTATGGATGAATAATAATATTAGGAAAGTAGTAAATTATTTTATTTTCACTTTTTTGCCAATTGCCAAAGTCCGAAAATAGCGCTGTGGTTCAAACGGACATTATAAAATTATAACGATAAAAATTAAACTATCACTTAGGATTAATACCAGCTTATATACAAAAAATAGATAAATTGCGAGTATACCACATTTATGGACGTAGGACTACTCGACTCGACACTATGACCTTTTCACGCGCTATAATAACACATACACATGACACTAATTCTGCTAACATGCATTGCGTTAATGATCTTCTAACTAATAATTGTTTCTACTAAGCTCGTGTAAACTATGCATAAGAGATGATTAGGATACGTCCGAGGTCCGTAACCGACAGACATTGTAAGATAAATGTCGCCAAGAGAGATAACACGGTCAGTAGTAAAATCTGGAAGCTCTAATGATGTGATATGATATGCGAAGAAACCGCTTGATTAGGTGCACTCGTACTTAAGACTGTCTGTCTTTTTAATTTTTTTAAATAAATCCTTACAGTTCGCTTCGTAACCTACCTAGTATTTATTAAAAAAAATCTACATTTTGCAGTGTAGTGACTTTGATCATCAAAGTTTAAAAATTTTAAAGACAAAGTTTGATTATAACACATCAAACTTTGTCTTTATAATTTATCGCTCAATTGACAAAAGAAAAAATACGTCACTAATATATTTTGATTACCTAAATGACGGACTAATTTTAGTGTTAGTCTTTTGACCCTGGAAACTAGCCTATTATTTATAGTCTTCTGTAATAGGATCTGACCCTTAGTTCGTGAGTCGAACGCGTGAGAAAGTAAATTGATAACAACATCAAACATCATTAGCATCATTATAACCATAGATAAAGAAGAACGGTGAAAGGAACATTAATATTTCTATGATAATAACCATATATCCAATTTGTCTTGACGTGGGACAAATTAAAGTTATTCACTTTGATTCGGTAGGCAATCAATTCTCACCGAGACAATGTATTCGCCTGCTGGATATCCATCCATACTTTCATACTAATATTATAAATGCGAAAGCATGTCTTTCTGTTTGTCTGTTACGCTTTCACGGCCAAACCGCTGAACGGATTTTGATGAAATTAGGTATGAATATAGTTTAAGACCCAGGGTCAAACATAGGCTACTTTTTGGCGCAGGCGGAGCTGCGGGAAACAGCTTAAGCAGCGTAAGCAGTAGTATCTAAAATCTGGGACCAACATTCTTGAAAGTGTTTCTAGGACATTAGGCCCAGTAAAACTTAAAACCACAATGGATACCGGTATCCCGAGATAGCATTAATGTGAAATTGTATGGGATAATTACCTCCCCGCTTAGTGTGACGTGGATGTACTTATATTGTTATGTAATGTTGCCTATCTATAAGTATTAAGAGTCGCCTGGAGACCGATATCTCCATACAAACGGGGAAAGCGAATTACGACAATAATAGATAATCTTGGATAAAAATTTTCATTTTAATCAATTAATCCCATCATAAACTACGCTCGTTGCTATATAACTTGGTTAAAAAATTATTGGTTTGAAAAATATAAGCCTCGAAACATTCACGTTTTAGCATAATTTTGAACCCAACTTGGAACGTAAAAAAGTACCACTATGAACAAGAAGATTCTATTATTTTTGGGCAACAGTCATAGTTTTATTATTCATAAGTTGAAATAACCAAATTTTTCGTAAGAATATCTAATATTTTTTTCAAAATTCCTTTTTTCCTAGAGGTAAGTTCACAACGATTTACGCGGCCGTATTATTTTTTAAAACTCTGTGCATCTCAGCCATACCGGAGAGGCCCGCGGGTGGCGCGCGGTTGGCGGGACGGGGGGTGCGCTAGCGCCGCCCCGAACCGCGGGAATTAGGAATTTTCTACTAAGTACTAATCAGTGACGTCTCGCTTGTCGTGTTCGTAACTACTGTTGTGTTTTGTGCGTGATCTGCTTTCAACTTCCTCGTTTTGGCTATTCTTTTGGACTCCGTTTTTTGCATTCAGATTGGACTTGTTAACACAGTGATTTTATTAAATTGACCCCTGGCATCGACATCGGATTAGAGTTTTCATTACTGACTGGACTACTATTAGTGGATTTGTGTTTTTTCATGGGTAATCATAATTACTATTACCAAGTTCAAGGACAGTTAAATATAGCTATAAGGCAATACTGTTATTTTGTTGTTTGGAGTCCCGGAGGAATTCTATATGAAAAAATCGAAAAAGATGTAACATTTTGGGAATCTGATGTTATAAATAAATTAAAAGATTTTTATTTTCAATGCTTGTTACCCGAAATTATAGATCCACGATTACCTCGAAAGCTAGCAATCAGAGACAGAATAGAAAAATAACTATTTAAGTATATGACATCAGATTCCCGCAGATATATAAATGTACTAGCCATCGCGCGCGGCCTTGCCCGCGTTTGCCACGTGAGTGAAGCCGCGGGCGGGATGTAATATAGCCTATGGCCTTCCTCGATAAATAAGCTATTTAACACTGAAAGAATTTTTCAAATCAGACCAGTAGATGCTGAGATTAGAGCGTTCAAACAAACAAACAAACAAATTCTTCAGCTTTATAATATTAGTATAGATTATAAGATTATCTTTTTATATTTTAACTTGTGTTTTATCTGAAATAAATGTTTTTTTGACATTAGATTTTCAAACACAATCTTTGCTGTATACACCACCTCCCCCCCTAACATTTTTCGGAACTATTCAGTAACACTGCGGCACTCACGCGCTTGTCATGTTTTGAAGTTTAAATTACACCCATGTTAAAAAAACACTGATACTCGTAGTGCGTCAAAATAAGCACTTTTAAAAATAAATATTAGAAAGTACAGATAACAAATTATATGTATTTACTAGAACATCTGCTGTCTCTGCTGCTGTTTTCGAGGGTAATCACGAATCGTCTCGCGAACAGGCTCGATGCCTTCCGTCTCCCGAACAAGCCGGTTTCCGTCAAGGGTTTAGTACCATAGACCACATCCATACGCTTCGGCAGGTTATACAGAAGACCAAAGAGTATAACCGGCCACTATGCCTAGCGTTTGTGGACTATAAGAAGGCCTTCGATTCGATCGAAATGTGGGCGGTGCTTCATTCTCTCCAGCGGTGCCGCATAGACTATCGGTACATCTAAGTGTTGAAGTGTTTGTACAGCAACGCCACCATGTCAGTCCGAGTACAGGAGCAGAGCACGGGGGCTATTCCATTTCAGAGAGGTGTAAGACAGGGAGACGTCATTTCTCCGAAACTGTTTACCGCTGCTCTGGAAGATGCCTTCAAACTCCTGGAATGGGAAGGACTTAGCATCAACATCAATGGCGAGTATATCACTCACCTTCGTTTTGCCGACGATATCGTGGTCATGGCAGAGTCGCTGGAGGACCTAAGTACCATGCTCAGCGACCTCAACGTGGTATCCCAACAGGTGGGCCTTAAAATGAACATGGACAAAACCAAGGCAATGTGTAATGTCCATGTTACGCCATCACCGGTTTCTGTCGGGAACCACACCCTTGAAGTTGTAGACCAGTATGTCTGCCTGGGTCAGATGCTCCAGGCTGGCAACTCCAGCTTCGAGGACGAGGTCTTTCGTCGAATCCGACTCGGCAGGGCGGCGTTCGGGAAGCTACGTAGCGTCTTCTCGTCCAAAATACCTCAGTCCCTTAAAACTAAGGTCTTCGACCAGTGTGTGTTACCAGTGATGACATACGGGTCCGAAACGTGGTCTTTGACTATGAGCCTCATAAGAAAGCTCAAGGTCGCCCAGAGAGCTATGGAGAGGGCGATGCTCGGTGTTTCCCTACGAGATCGAATCAGAAATGAAGAGATCCGTAGGAGAACAAAAGTCACCGACATAGCCCAGCGGATTAGTTCTTTGAAGTGGCAGTGGGCGGGGCACATAGCGCGGAGAACCGATGGCCGATGGGGCAGAAAGGTTCTCGAATGGCGACCACGTACCGGTAAGCGCAGCGTTGGACATCCACCGACTAGATGGTCAGATGACCTGAAAAAGGTCGCAGGCATACACTGGATGCAGACTGCTGCCAACCGATCATTTTGGAAATCATTGGGAGAGGCCTATGTCCAGCAGTGGACTGACTGCGGCTGAAATGATGATGATGATGATGACTAGAACATCTTGATAAATCTAAATTTCCTAGCTATCTATTACATTGTATCGTTGATAAGAAGTCTCTCCTAGAATGCAGGGCGTCCTAGGAATCGTTATAGCAACTAGAAATGTAAGTATAATATCTAAAAGTATTACTGAGATGGAAATCAATAAACATGATGTAGTAAAAGCTACCTACCTATTAGTCACTAGGTACTTTTTCAATTAGTCGCGCAAGTACAAAATGCTCATGGTACGATGCGACGAAGCAAGCTGTAACTCGTAACTATATTCGAAACCCAATTATATTATACGCAAACATGAAAGAATTACCTATATACATGTGCCTATGTGGTAATGCCTACTAAAACTCGTCGTTTACGCACCCTACGTATATGAATGAATTGCGCGTTCGAGTTAGTTCGTGCCATTCCGCTACCCGTCGGCGACCCGATCGTCGGTCTCGCTTGTTTAGCGCCCCCTTTCATGCAGGTGAAATAGCACTACAAAATCCGCGTACGGGCGTGAGTCGGCCGCGGAGTTCGCCTCGCTTTACAGGCGGCTCTTAATAGACAGCAAGTGCGTTTCCTCTTTGCTTTTGTCATTCACATTTTATTTTGAATCTAAGAAAATCTCAGTTCAGTTAGTTTTTTCTACTTATTTAATTTAATTTATTATAAAACTTAAAAAACAATTTAGTGTCTAGATCGAAACCATCGGAAAAAGCAATTAATATATACTCGTAGAAACATATGGCAACCAATCCTTATTTCCTTAGAACCCACTAGATTTACATAAATTCCACAATTTTCTGTGACAACACTAACCAATACCATCAATAGGAACATTCCGCCCACCAAGATGGCAACACACCTCCCACTAATCTACTTGAAATCTCTTATTTAAACTATCTAGTCTTCATCCTATCTCGTTTGATTAACACAAATCCTCCCGTCCTTTATACGGCTTTACGACCGGCACTCTTTTGATCTCGAACTGTCGATGTTACTCCAAACAGATGAAGTAAGTATACTATATACAATTTTCACTTCATTTTGAATGGAATTGAATTTCCATCCGTCAGAATATTTACTGCAAAATAAAGATTCTACAATTCAATCTTGTGTAGTGTGAGATTATATGATCCTAATCCCTATTTTTTCGATAACACATCCACAATTTTGGTAAATGGGTCTCCAGATCCTTCAAATTTTGACAATTATTATATTATAGAATATAGTTAACCGTACTCTGTCGCTGTCGCTTATTGGCATAATCCTATGAAAGTTATCACGATTAAGGCGCAATTTTACTATCATACGATATTCGATACTCTGTTACGCCCCGTCTGCTGCTGTAGACAAAATAAAAGATAAACTTAAATTTTATTATTGTAATTGCAAAGGATTACAAATAGAAACAAAAACTTAGGTAATACGTGGGGCGCACTATAAGTTTCCGGAATGAATATGAAAAAATACTATTAAAGGTACAAAATTAATTTATTGTTTTTCAAAATAATCTCCCTTGGGGTCTATGCACTTTTTCATTCGATAAAACCAGTTTTGAAAACTTTTGTGCCACTCCTCTGTGGTGACCTCTGAAACGTGTTTTTCATACTCCTCGACAACCTCTTCTGGTGATGAAAATCGTTGACCGCGTAATTGGTTCTTAATTTTTGGGAACAGAAAAAAGTCACAAGGTGCCAGGTCGGGACTGTATGCAGGATGACTCATGAGTTCTACATTTTTCGCCTTCAAAAAGTCGTTTGTCTGTCTGGCCGTGTGAGAACTAGCATTGTCGTGGTGCAGGATGATACGGCGTTTACGGTTATTTTTACGGAGTTCGTCAATAACTTCCGGCAAACAAATGGTCGTGTACCAGTCACTATTCACTGTACGACGATTCTCTAAAGCAATAGTAGCCACGTGTCCAGTTTTATTAAAGAAAGAAGCAATCATCCGCTTAGATGCACTTTTCACGCGCGCCACTTTGGTTGGTTTCGGCTCATCTTGAAAGACCCATACGCTCGATTGCTGCTTTGTTTTGGGATCGTAGCAATAAATCCATGTTTCGTCACCTGTTACTATGTCCCACACCAAATTTGACGCACCTTCGTTGAATCTGGTAAGCATGGCACTGCACCAAGTGACGCGGTCCGTTTTTTGAGCCTCGATCAAGTTGTGTGGGATCCACCGCGAGCACAGCTTTCTCACACCCAAATGTTTGTGTAGGATTAATTGTATTTGACTCATGCCTATTTCTAAGGATGCGCGAATTTCATGGTAGGTCACATGCCTGTCTGTTTCAATCATACGGCGCACAGCATTGATGTTTTTGTTGGTCACAGCGGTGGACGGCCGACCATCGCGAGATTCGTCACTGAGATTGATACGACCACGCTTGAATTCTGCAAACCAGCTATAAACAGTTGTCTTGCATGGTGCTTCATTGCCAAAAGCTGTTTCAAGCCGAGCGATGCTCTGTTGAGCTGTCAAATTACACTTAAAATCGTAGAAAATCATACTACGAAAATTTTGCCGAGTTAAATCCATGTTGATGCAGACACACAATTTTTTAAATGGCGCCACAAGGTAAAAACAAAAGACAGTCAGATGAAACAAACTGCATTCTACAGCCAAAGAGTTCTATTTGCAAATGTTGCAATAAATTTTTAAATATTGTTTATGTAAGTGGCCAGTTCCGGAAACTTACAGTGCGCCCTATGTACAAAAATATACTAATTCACATTCAATTGAAATTCAATAGTAAGCAATGTCGCAAACCTGCGAAGGCTTTTGATAATGAATTTGATAAATTTTCTTTCAAAATAAATCATACAAATAAAAGACTAACTGAACTTTATACACCGTATGAAAATGTTAATATATCCAGACATCATTCTACGAGTAGACAGGGTCGGTGGGCTTTTTACAGTTGTCTGCTCTTTCAAAATTTAGTTGATGACTTTGTTATTCAAATGTTCTAACGTCTCATTTCACTTAGTACGCAAATATTACGGATTTTTATTTCAATTAAAGCGAGTGAAGTCTGTGAGGATCGTAGCAAATGGAAATCCGTATTCTCTGCCTACCCCTACGGGAAAAGGGCGTGATGGTATGTATGTATGTTTATTTCTTTTTGTATATGTTAAAGGATAATTTTGTATTTATTTTTAGAGCATGGAACATCGTCCTATTTTATATTTCTATATTGTATTATCTATGTCCCAATGCCAGAAACGGTATGTATGGCGTCAAGGATTAGTGCCCCACTTTGGACACTTAAAATGTTAAGAAAAGCTTTTACTACTAAATCATGGACCATTATTAATGCTTAAGTGCACTTCACTTAAGAATATATATATGACTATATGTAATTACCGCAAAAGTATCCGATATTATATAACGTTACTCTGTGGGAATAACAGTTTTCATAGCAAAACAAACATTTCTATAATATTCCGGCTTTGGTGTAGTAAGGTATTGTTTGCATTTCACAAAGTCATTCCATGCGGTTTCTGAAATTCTATTCATTTTGAATACGTTTATTAACTTTGTGGACCACTATTATAAAAGTAAATTACGACGTGAGGAAGATGTCGTTCGTGCCGAGATGTTGTGCAGGTGAAACTTTACGGACAATCCTCTGGGGTGCGGGGATATTCAAAGCATGCTACGCCTCACTGATCACTGTCCGCTGTATTCCAAATATGGGGGCATTCTGAAGATCCATGAAGCCGAGCATGAGGTTATATAATGGATTGAAAGCCTCCCTTTCTGTATTTGACTTGCTGCAACACACCGTTAGCAAATAATTGTATCGTATATGAGATCAGTTTCGAATTCTCTTATACACAGCCGATGATTTTTAGATAAATCCAAGCTAAATTCTTTAATTTGAATTTATATTGATCTCTAATATCTAATGAACCGTTCGATATCAATAATGTTGGACGTGCTAAGCGTTTGCTGTTGCTTTGTAACAAAAAATAAATCAAGATATTGTATTTGTTCTTTCTAAAATGACAAAATTGAGCAAGTAAAATCAAAGCGCCGATAAATCGCCGTGACCATGCTTTTACGAATTAAATGGTTTCGTGTTTCGCTTTAGCTCCTGTCGGCCATTATCAACAGCGGAGATGAGAATGCCGAGACAGATTCTTGCAAGAAAATTAATTTAAATTTTGATGTTAATAGCAGTTGACAAGATTATAATCAAGACGAAACTTCGGAGATTATGAGAAACTTTATCATCGTTAAGTATTAAGTTAAGATTTTTTTTTATTTGTAATTAATTTATGGTACAAAATTATATGTTTTTGACTTAATCGTCGAGAGGCGTATTATCCTCATTAAGGTTAAAACAACGTTCCCCAAAAACGCGTATTAGGACCTCGTAAAACATGGCGATGTGCAAAAAGTGTGTGATTTGGATGAATCTGGGTTCGAATTCCAGCGACCAAGTCTGCCCAATTTACTATAATTGCCATAGCCACAAGAATTATATATAGAATTTACACATGATTAAAGGTTTACCAGGCCAGATTATAAAATAGATCATTAATTGTCAGTCTTTTTTACAGAGGAGCACGCACTTCAACATGTCGGCACTACCAGGATCAACACATAACCTTAACATACCTCCTACATCCTTTTTTCTAATGCTTTTTTCTTTTATGTTTCTTTTTGTGTTTCTAAAATAAATTATATTATTTCTTTCTTTCTTTTATTACGTACATAACAGTACCAAGGTACGAAAACAACGATTTTAGTCTTAGATTAATAATTGGTCTCGCGCGCTCGACTAGATACCGTCGGCATACTAGAAAAATTCGCAACTAAAACCATGCCGAATTCGGCATACTTGCGGCATACCCGCGTCAGTCATGCCGCGACCGATGAGTGAGTTGGATGTCTAGATAAATTTCAAATTTAATGTAAAAGCAGACGCAAAATGTGCAGTTTGCGTAGTCAAACTGTATAAGAATAATACTAAAAGAAATAAGAAAGATACTGGTATTACATACCATCAATAAGTATTGTATAATTTTGAAATATGGACATAAATTACTCACGAAAATAATATAACCCTAAAATTTGGCGCGAAGTACCGCTCGGTGCTCAATGTTGCCGTGTAATAAAAAATCCCAAATTCCCCGAGGTTTCGATTTTTATTATTTAGATATTTTGTTTTTTAACTCCCGACCCCAAAAGAGGGATGTTGTAATTTTGACCTTCTTCTGACAATTTTGTCTGTCTTTAACATCTTATTTCTTTAATGCTGGTGTGGGAGATAATAAATACGTGGAATGTACTAGCTGCTTCTCTTCCCGCGCAGACCATATAAGCCGGCCGAGGGTGTGGGCGAAATTCGAAGAACCATACCTATCAGTAGGCGATGCGACTAGCAACCTATCACTATTTAGATTCCATTTCCACTTTACGCCCTGGTGGGCGAATGTTGGTACATTCTAAATATGGCCTTTGAGTAGTTGGTACCCCGTAGGGTATTGTTGCTTGATAATCGATTATTCGAATTTGGGTTTTTTTAATAATCTAGGATATCGAAAGTATTGATATAATAAATTTAATCTATTTTTGACAATTAATCGAAAATAATCGATTATTAACTGCAATGTCAAACAATTAGTCGATTATTGAAATGGGTCGATAATCGTTTATATCAATGGTTATTAATTGATTATGTATCTATAGTATCGATATAATCTTAATTTATGAAAAATAATCGATTAATGGATTAACAATAATACCAAGCATTTCAGGCACCGGTACTATACAGATATACCGGAACTCGGCGGCGCACTATGGGACAAAAACGTGAGTTTCGTCTCAAAAATGAATTTTACATAAGTCGGAATTTAGAACTATTCTAGATTGATTTATGAAGAATAATGTCCTAAGTATCTAAATTTGTACTAAATAACCTTTAGTCAATATATTATTTTAGCTTAGTAGAGGCTTGAACTGGTTCAATGAAATTCCTGCTAGCACAGAATAGGAGAAACCTCAAACTTTGCACTATGATATTTTCTGATTCTGTGACATTGAATTATTGTGTGGTATATCATTAGAAAGGTCTGTTATTGAACTTTTTGGAAATGCTATCATATTCATAAAGATTTTGGCACGAAAAGTGTAATTACTCAGATTTAAGACTCATGTTTTTTTGTATAGGCCTTAATTTTCAGAAAAGCTTTTAGGTGTTAGCGAAGTTTGCCGAAGTCGAGATATTTATGATTTTGAATACAGTAACTGATCAATAATACGAGGCAGAAAAAAAATCTTGCCCAACTCTGCCCCCTTGGAAAAAAAATGCATTTTAGTGTTATAGGTCAAAAACATAAGAAAATTAAAAATGTTAGAATATATTGTTTTTATTTTCTTATCTAAACTGTATAACCACAAAACGTTTGTTTTCGATAAGTTTTATCAATTACCATTAACAACAAATCATAAAGGAAGAAAATTGTGGTATTTATATTTTCTAGATAGTGGTTAATTGTTTCTGTTTTCAAAGATAATAGTTATAAGTTTATTTCCCATGTGAAATATTATTTATCAAGTTTGCACACGAAAAGTCGAATTGAATATATACAATTAATTTTAGTGATTCTTCACCAGTCCTCAATAACACTAACACTATAGCATTTGTCGATAACAAGTTACTTCGCGACCGTCAAAAAATCTTTTATTATTTTTTCTATAATGAGTGAATTTGTTATTACTCGACGCGAACTCTGCGTTTTTCTCATCAATTTTGGAACAAACCCAGAAGATATTAAGAAATATTTAGAGCAGCAGCACAACTTATCGTCATCAAGAAGCCAAGAAGTTTTAACCACCATTCAAAAAAGCTTTTTGACCCAATTCAACGATCGTTGGTCAAAATGTAGTCGTACTAAGGAGAGGTTCCTGACGAAAAATGCGACTTGGTTAGATGGTGAATTCAAGGTCAGTTTTGATGAAAGTACATCCGCGACCCCATCATCATCATCTGAAAAGCGTGGAAGACCATCAAAAGCCTATGAAGACCTGTCGGACAAATCAAAAAAGAGAAAGAACATGGAGTTAGTTCAGGAGTTCGGGTTGGACTATGTACGTAACGCATATGTACAAGGCTTGAGGTCTGAAGGTGAATCTGAAGAGGCTGCTGTTGTAGCTGCCATAAGAAGTTTAAGCAAAGACGAAAAATCAATTATAAAAAAGAAGATTCTTGGGGAAACTGTAAAATAAATTCATTTTCTACGGAAGAAGCTCTAGGTTTGTACACTGATCTAGATTTGTCCAAGGCTCAATATGGATTCTTAAGAGCGTGCCTTATCAAACAGAATTGCCCCATCTTGCCTTCGTATCATGCTTTATCTACTGAAAAACAATTATGTTACCCCCCATCTTCAAGCATAGAAATAACAGAAACGGGTGCTAAAGTAAAGCTGCAAGATTTGTTGAATCATACTGTTGCTCGTATTTTGATGATTAAAAACGTTTGGAATCCTACCCAAAGAAGACTGCAATTATTCACGAAATGGGGATGTGATGGTTCTTCGGGTCAAAGTGAGTACAAACAGGTGTTAACAGGCGAAAATGTGAATATATCTGACGCTAATTTGTTCATAAGCTCACTGGTGCCTATCAAATTAACAGATTCATCAACTAATCAAGTTATTTGGCAAAACCCAGCATGCTCTTCTGTCAGATATTGTAGGCCTATATTAATCGAATTTGCTAAAGAAACGCCAGAAAAAACTCGATTGGTGGTGAATGATATTCGTTCAGAAATAAATAATTTAGAAACTACCGAAATTAACAAAAATAATCAGATTATAGAGATAACGCACGAGTTATTTCTAACTATTGTTGATGGCAAGGTTGCACAAGTGTTAACTGACACAACTTCAGGTGCTGTGTGTACCATATGTGGTGCCAAGCCAAGTGAAATGAATGACTTGAGCAAAGTATCATCAAAACCAGAAAATGAGAGTGCCTATGAATATGGGTTGTCTACTTTGCATGCATGGATAAGGTGTATGGAAATGATATTGCACATATCTTATAACATTTCATTTCAAAAATGGGCAGCAACAACACCAGAAAACAAAAAACTTAAAGAAGATAAAAAGAAGCTTGTTCAGAGTTTATTTCGTAACGAAATGGGATTACATATTGATAAACCACGTCAAGAAAGTGGTAATAGCAATGACGGAAATACAGCTCGCCGATTTTTCGAAAATTATCAGTGTTCATCAGAAATAACAGGTGTCGATGAAAATCTTATAAAAAGATTCTACATTATACTTCAAACTATGGCATCTGGTTTAGCTATTAATCCTGAAAGATTTGGAGAATATACCAAACAAACAGCTGAATTATATATCCAAAAATATAGATGGTATTACATGCCATCTTCCGTACACAAAATTCTTATACATGGCGAAAGTATTATAAAACATTTTGCTATTTTACCAATTGGAAATTTATCAGAAGATGCTCAAGAATCAAGAAACAAGGACTACAAGAAGTTCAGACTAAGTCATGCAAGAAAATGCTCTAGATTAGCAACAAATGAGGACGTGTTTCATACTCTTCTATATACATCCGACCCCTATATATCAAGTATAAGAAAACCTACAGTTTCTGCAACAAAGGAGTTGTTAGATGAAGCCGAAAATTTACTTGTACTCGATGAATAAATATTATGATTACTACATGCACTATTTGACATTTATATTTTAACATTTACACAGAAATTTACTCTTAGTTTTATATTAGAAATTATATTAAAAGTTTTTTTGACGGCCGCGAACTATTTATTTCTTTTGGAAAAAAAAATTGGAGACATATTATTAGGAGTTAGGTAAGAATTATGTTAGTTAAAATTAATAAAAGTGTAATCAATTTAGTATTTAGACATAAAAAATTATTTTATTTGTATGAAAAAACACACTTTAAGATTTTGTGTATTATTTATAATATATGTCATATATATATTTATATATTTAGTGTTTTCATTTCTTACCCTATATATTCAAGAAGCTATGTGCAAAGTTTCAGGCCGCTACTATGACTAATACTGAAGTTACAGATTTTTGAGACAAAACTCACGCTTTTGTCCCATAGTGCGGCGGGATGTACAGCGGGCATAACACAAATCATCGTCATTCAACTCATACAGAAAAAAATATTGTACTTACCGAAATATATTATCGATAGTATCAATATCGATACTATCGATATATGATCACTATCTATACCTTAGATTATATTTTCAACTACCAAAGAATCTATTATTATTCGATGTGTAATCGATTTTCCGGCAACACTACTGTATGGAAAAAGGCCATGATAATATCTACTCGTATGTACAAGATGTTTACCGCAGCTCCGCCTGCGTCAAAAGGTAGCCTATGTTTGACTCCGGGACTTGAACTATATCCGTACCAAACTTCATGAAAATCAATTCAGCGGTTTAGTTGTGAAAGAGTATCAAACATCCATCCATACTTACAAACTTTCGCATTTATAATATTAGTAGGATGTGTATGTATATTTATTTATCTGTATTGAAACCCGGGTTACAACTAAAAAGAGGTCAGTAATCAATTAGCTTCAAGCTAAATAGAAAATTAAAGTAACGTTTAACATACTGTACTGTGTAATAATAAATCAAATGAAAGTTTTTTTGCAATTTTAGGATTCTATATTAGAATTATAAAATAAATTAGACAAAAATTAACCATTTCCTCTACCTTATCTCCGAAACTATCGATTCCAGAATTTCGATGCATAAATTACAGGAAAACCTATAAGATAATTTTAAATTTGTTTAGGAGGTCCAAATAAAAAATAGTACAGAACCCTCTCCACGCGAGCCGACTCACACTTGGCAGTTTTAGTTTAATTTCATTTTAAAGGATTTTCTGAGCTACTTTTTATAATACGTAACAAGACACACAGCAATTAATAATTTTCCCATTGGTCGGGCACCAGTCAAGTAGCTGGCAACACCATAATCGACGCTAGTGTGCGTCTTTGCACATTGTTTTACACACACTTTCCTATTAAGTGGCCGCATTCTGGAAACTGATTTTTCTTCACAGCGCGGTATCTAGTCGTAGCGCCGCGGAGACCAATTATTAATCTATGGATTTTATTTATTTATTTAACACTTCTTTGCACACAGTGTAATACAAATTTAATATGTTACATAAAATGTGAACACAGTATGTATACAAAAGGCGGCCTTATCGCTCAAGCAATTTTAGTATTTGTTGAAATTGTAAAATGAGAAGTAAGATGTCAAATTGAACTCTTATTTTCCCACAGTTATGAAATCATCTAGATACATAGATTTTTGCTATGTAACGTTAAAATTTATAACTTATAACAACAATTTGCTACACAATTTAAACACGGAATAATAACCAAACGTTTGGTTCTCGGTTGCTATTTTTTAAATATTCATCACGTTTCAGTATTGCTTGTCGCATTGCCGTCTCTCCACGTGAACCCAGCCCTTGTAGGCCGTCATGCGACAGCTCAAGGTCAAGGGCAAAGGGCAGCCCGCTCTGGACCAAATACTATTTTTGGTCAACTCTTAATTTCTGAAAGTTTCAGTCAAGCGCATTAATTTCTATGTAGATTCATGATTTTTAACGCTAGAGTAAATTATTTTAAGACATCTTATACATTTCATGACCCGTGGTCGCCTAGAGTTCGTGAAAATAAAAAAATATATTTGGTTTTTCTATGTATTAATTGCTATCTCTAATCTTACATTGGAAAGTGGCAGAACACTTCTCGGGAAAAATGTAACTATTTCGTTGGAAGGACATCGACACGCCAAGAAAATACGGAAAGGCTAATTTAGAAAGCTAGTATAACAGCAAAACCGAACAGTCATTAGAGTTAGTTATTTAAAAAAAGTGTCGAATGATTTTCATTCGACATATGAATCACACATTTAAAAATAGGGCTTCAGGACAGATGTAAGAATATCAGGAGGGTGCCAACGAACAAACACTTCTATACCTACATCTGGATGAAAGAAAACATAATAGTTATATATATAGGGTTTGCCACCAATTTCTTGGCTCCACTCCGTTTACACTTATCGGCTTTCCTTTCACGCCATCGATCAAACATTTCCCCCTCACATAAGCTAATTGAGTGTTGTATTACCAATGTTTATACTAGAAAAACGTTTATTTATCACTATAGACAAAATCATTTAAAAAGAGATCGGAGGACTTAACAATAAACATCGTCAACAAGATAAATATTACAAATATTTTAATAAACATTTTATCAAGTCTCTATTCTAGCTACTTATTATGACGTATTTTATAAAGTATCGAGTAAATCTTTTGGAAATTGAATCAAAACAATGTTCACAAAATAATAAATTACCATAGACGCCGAGTCACATAATTTGTATATTAGCAAAAATTGTATTGTGATAAAGGCGTAAATTACGAAGTTCATTAACTCTAGCAGAACAAGCAGACATGATGAGAAGGATAATACGAACATAAAACAAGGGATCAAAGACAAATTTTAATGAATGAATTAAATTATGAGATCGACAACACAAACGCATTTCTCCCTAACTATTTATTAGTTTTCTACACAATATGCCTTACACACAACTGCAGTTTATCTACATTCCTAATTCTACCATTATTATTTTAATCTAATAGAAATTCATCATATTAATAAAAACCTTAAAACCAATACAGTAGGCACTGAAACTTATATCCAAAACAGAGTATTACCTCACACATACATTTAACGACGCCATTACATACATCTACACAAACGTTATCGCTGGTTGCATAATGTAATGAACTGCAAGTGCTTCTAGTAAACATATCGAATGACACATACATACATACTGAGAACACAAACAACGATGACATCGTTTATAAAACAATAGTAACGGGTCGAACCATTGTTCAATCAAACACAACTTTTCAAGAGCTCACTAAGTACTCTACTGTGGAGAATGTTGAGTAAACCTTATTGGAAATTTACTTTGAAGATTCGAAAAGGCTTTGTTTAATTTGGTAAATATCTAAGCTTTAGACAGAAGCACCATCATCTGAATACATTATCCATTGCTTTTACGTCGTGAATTGGGATGAACAAGCGTTTTTACAAATTTTGATAGGATTTCTTCATATTTTTACAATTAAATTACTCTATACTACATATTCATTACAATAAAATACACGAACTGTCACCATCAAAATGTACAACTGACGGCCTTACGTGAAAATTAATGATGCAAATTTTGTGTGACGTGTTAAGTTTAAATATGATTCTGATTTGGTAATTCTTTAGATCTTGCCCTATCCCGCTTTTTATTTATTTATCATTTCTATGCACATAGTAGTTACAATAAAATACTTACTCCTCTGGCTCAGCGACCCGTACAATAAAATAAATATAGGTAATATAATAAACATGAACATAGTACGTACGTATAACTACAACAAAAGGCTGCAATTCCTGTCCAGTTGATTAACCCACTAAATCATATCGCATTCAAAAAGCAAGCCATTGCTAGATTTTTCCACAAACAATTGTCTTAAATCTTGTAATGACTGCGACGCGACGGTTGACGAAATAAGACATGTGAAATCATTCTTCAAACACGTGTTTTGGCAATAGTCTTAATGCAAACAGTTTTCTGACATTGTTCACGTATTGGCTCTATTACCGTGTCCACTTTGTAACTGAATTTGCACTTTGGAGAAAATTTACAACGCAAGAAATCACTAACTTTATTATTTAGATCAGTGATTCCCAAAGTGGTCCAGGTGGACCCCCAGGGGTCCACGGGAGACTTGCTGGGGGTCTACGTAGGCGTGAACAAAAAATGGGGGTCCATAAGATGTTAATGGGGGTCCACGAAAATTTATCTGCTTTTGATAGTAAAGAGCAAAAATGTAAGCATAGTTTTTATAAGGGCCTACCTACATTGTTTTAAGTACCTATCTAAGCAGATAATATTTTAATAAGGCAAGCGACTGTTACTTGTCCAAACTTGTGTATTCGATATTACGTACAATTTCGTGTACAGACTTGCAAAGCGCTATCCGCCCGACAATGCTTAATGCTTGTTCAGACATGAACTTGATCAACACTATAAATACTTGATGCCAAAGGCAACCAAACGCATTCATTTGTTTTCGGAATTTCGAAAACAAGGCGGAATTTGGAAAAAGTTGTGAGAAAATTTATATCTGTGTTTGCTAGTGCCGGAGAAAAGTAAGTAACCTACCTTTTTTTGTTATAGTACTTAAGTATTTTGTTTACGTGTACTAGTCGGTTGATCACAACGGCCTGTATAGATAGGTAACTTAGTAACTTACAGATATTTTAATTGTCCTCTTTCGATTTGAAGACAAACACAGCACGTTTTATTCAATTGTTTTTTCACGAGAGAAGCACTGCCTCTCTAAAAAGGCCGAATAAGCAATATTGCAGAGCAATTAATTTTGTAATTTTTCTTGCAAATAACTACTAATTTTATAAAACAGTAATTTCATAATCATGTTAAATTGATTTTGAAGTAACTATTTTATCAAAACTATTCCTTTTCGGAAAGAGCGAGCGGTGCGCGGGCGACGGGAAAAGGGCGGGGCTTGAACTTCGATGCCTGTTTGTCACGTTTTAACAATGAAGCCGCAGACAAAAAATACGCAAATACACGGAGCGCGTGAACTCATTGATTTAATAAAATGTTAGTTATCGTTTTTATGGACAATTTTGGGATTTCGACGTTTATTTTTTCCTACACAAATATGATCAGTATTCGATACTGAGTACACTAATTTTTATTTATACTATTAAAAATTAGTGGTAAATTATGTACTTTAAAATTGATACCGTTTTGTGAAAACGTTTGTATTTGTCTCAGCGGTTTATTAGTTGGTCCCTTTACAAGCCGTAATTCTATTTCCGCGTGCTGACAAAGGCTGCGGTGTGATACCTATATTCAGAAAAAAACTTGGTTACTAAAACATTTTTTTTACAGGTAAGGTAACTGACACGAAACATGGCTACAGCAAAGAAAAAATGTCGACAATATAGTGTCGATTATTTGAAATATGGTTTTGTTCCATCAGAGGCAGACAAACAATTGCCCATGTGCCTATTATGCAACAAAGTTTTGAGCAATGACTCTATGAAACCATCAAAGCTCGAAGATCATCTAAAAAGGTGTCATACTGATAAAATAGGTAAAGATTTAAAATATTTTCAAACATTGAAAGAAAAATATGGAAAGAGACCCACCATGCACAGTATGTTCGCTTCAACATCTCAAAGTAACGATGATGGCTTGCGGGCATCTTACAATATCTCATTACTTATAGCAAAATCTGGAAAACCGCACACTATCGGAGAACAATTAATTTTACCCGCTGTTGAAGAGGTTTTAAAAACTGTTTTGCACAAATCTCCATTTGACGTACTAAAAAGAATTCCATTAAGTAACAATACTGTACAAAGACGCATTGATGAAATGAGCTCTGATATCGAAAGCTTTTTGTGCAATCATCTGCAAAAAACTCATTTTTCTATACAACTGGACGAGTCAACGTTACCCAGTAATGAAGCATTACTATTGGCATATGTCCGATTTATTGTTGAGGAAGAAATTCACGAAGAATTGCTATTTGCCAGAACTTTGGAGACTGACACTAAAGGCGAATCAATATTTAATGTCCTGAGTAATTTTTTTACGGAAAAATCGATCCCATTTACAAACATTATTTCAGTGGCAACAGACGGAGCTCCTGCAATGGTCGGGCGATATCGTGGGTTTATAAGTCATCTCAAAAGAATTATACCAGGACTTACAGCTATTCATTGCGTAATCCACCGACAACATCTTGTGGCAAAACATTTAAGTGACAGGTTGAACCAATCTCTTCATTTTGTAATAAAAGCTGTCAACAAAATCAGAAGCAATGCATTGAATACACGTTTATTTGCTCAATTGTGCGACGAAAATGATGAAGACTTCCAACGACTGCTCTTACATACTGAAGTACGCTGGTTGTCGAAAGGTGCATGCTTGACGAGATTTTACTCTGTTTTCGATTCCATATTAGAGTTCTTAGAAAGTAGAGATCCAGATTTAAAAGAAAACTTGATCAAATTCAAAGCAGACATTGCGTATTTGACAGATTTGTTTAAAAAATTTAATGATATTAACTTGCAGTTACAAGGGGACAGCCTGAATTTAATAAAAACAAAGGGGATAATTTCGGCTTTTCTTGGGAAATTGAAATTTATGAAGCAAAACATTAGTCGGCGCGAATTCTCTCAATTTCCAAACTTGTCGCAGGTAGAATGTATTGATGAGGATATCCATACCTACAGTCAACATTTAAGTGCCCTGCATGATGACTTCAAAACCAGGTTTGAAGATATACTGACGATGGATATACCACCATGGATAATAAATCCATTTGATGAAACGGAAGTGGCCAATGTTGTATTACAAGAGGAGCTGCTCGAGCTAAGCACTAATGAGGAGCTGAAGGTGAAATTTAGAAAAGGCTACCCAACATTTTGGCTGCAAGCAGAAATACCCGAAAAATATCCTGGACTGTGGGAAATCGCAAGGAAATTTTTAATAGCTTTTCCCTCGTCATATCTTGTCGAAAGGAGTTTTAGTGCCGTTACAAACCTCTTAACAAAAAAAAGGAGCAAATTAAACATCACAGAGCGGGGGGATTTGCGGTTATTGCTCACAAAAATAAAGCCAAACATTGATCGTTTGCTGACACTCCATCAGATACATCCTTCCCATTAATTAAAATTATGACCTGAACCTATATTACCTTAATATTTTTTTCTTGTAATTCTATTCTTTTAATAAATAAAGTGATATAAAATGTACCATTTTTCGTTTTTATTTTACATATCGAAATATAGGGACAGAACTCAGAAGTGACACAATTTTTATTTTTTGGCGACTTTAAGAATGTGGTAGAAATGTAGCAGCAGGGGGTCCACCGAAAACAGTAAAATTTTGAAAGTGGTCCACGAGAAAAATAAGTTTGGGAACTACTGATTTAGATCTTCTGAAAGTTTATCTGTATGAAGTAGACTAGCTATCAAGATATTTAGTTAATTCGTGAACTTAGCATCATTGAGCAGATTTCCTGTTACGTCATTGAGAAAATGTTAGGTAGTGTTTCAATTCATTGAGTTTTATTCAGATACGAAGATTAGATTGAAGAAATCTCTTCAATAAGCATCATCGAGGACTCCTCCTTTATACTATTACACTTTTTTATGTGTGGTTGGCATAGGAACAAGAATGGTGTTTAAGGAGGGTGCGTACTAACGCAAAATAAGTTACACTAACTATCCCATATAGTACGAATTTATAATTAAATCAATCTTCGAATGTCGCATCCCATTCGCACCTACAACGAAAATAGAATGACCCGGATAGCAGAAACAAGAAGCGTCTTGTCTTACTGTAATTCGCTTAGCGCACGTGGACTTTAAACCAATTTAACTCCACGCGGCTTCTGACAGCCTGGTAGCATAGACAGTTTGTCGTTAGAAAATTCTTGGTGTATACAATACTATTCTGTGGTTTTGGTTAGCTTGGAGCGCAGCGTTGATTCCGAAATTCCCACAACGGCAGAATTCCAGGCAGCCGCTACCTAGTATAAATCACACCACAACAACGGATGCAAAAGACCTGACGAATTAGAGGAGAAAAAGCAAGAAAGCGGACCCTGTGCCGTAGCTTAGGACGTAACCTGAGGCGGTAAAATGGAATTTTTAATAACAACAATATCGGGTTATAACAAAAATGTAACTAGGTTGAGCCTAATCTGTTGAGGTAGGTCATCGTATTATGTTAAAACGAGACAGGTTTGCTACGGGATAATACGGGATAGGACGATCGATGCGGGCGCCGCACTGCAGTCGATTCCTGCGGAATTCCAACCATGGGGACAAGTGGCCATGAAGTACGAGACAACATTTGTGTGAGGTAAAAGCCATCTCGCACTTATGCTACGCAACATGGCTTAATAATCTGCACTGCAACATTAATCTTGAAAGAAATACCATGGACGAAACGCAACACGTATGCATAGTACTTCAATGTGCCGAGGCTGGGCATTATCACAAATTGTTATATTCCGGTGACATATACATTTTATTTCGATCTCTCAAATGCGTATCCTTAAAAATCTAAATGACTCAGACGTCCACGTAGCAATTGCATATAAATGGACATATTTCCTCGTTACCCAAGACACAATTTGGTTTGACTTTTTTAGGGTCCGCCTGATAAACGGGTACAAGTTATCGCTTCGGAATATTGAGGGCATAACCGAAGCTGACCCAGTACGGCCTACACAATTGTTTACAAGGAGAATCGTCCTTAGTGACATCAATCAATTGGATACAATAGCGACCAATTGGCCCTAACGACCTACGGTTTATTTAATCGACTTTCAGTGTACGTTGAGAAACTCCTGAAATCCTGTTTTAAATGCGTTATGTGCGTGTCCACTTTTCACGCCTAACCTATAGAACCGCGAGCATTACTGTCTCTCATCAACGTTATCGTTTTCCATGTTATATCCTGAGTGTTATTATTAACCAGAACATTATTATGACAATTATCTGGACTCTAAATTAGATGGGTCTATATACATTTTGTGTCAAGGCGTTAAAAGGTATATTTCAGTATCAGACAGGTAAGATAAGCGTGTCTGCTCGGAAATAACCTGACCTATATATCGGCTTCAGTCTATAATGGATTATGGATCTCCCATTTCGCATATTTCAATAAAACCGACGGTTGATTAATTAAATAAATCTCTTTTAGATAATACAGATAGAGATTTTCTGATTAGAAGCTTTCATTAAATTAATGACGTCTGTCTGTGACTAATTCTAGTAGGTAAGTAAGAAATAAAGATTTTAATCAGATTTGATTAGACTAGAGGACTAGAATTTATAATAAGGAGGTTATCCGTGGACTAGACCTTTGTCCAGACCAAAACTGCTTCTTAGACGACTTACTCTAGGAATCAAACAAACTAAAAGATTATACTCAACAGCAAATTCCTTTCAAATTTTACTATCTACTTCCAGCCTTTTCTTATCCTGATACGAGACTCCTACTTTTTCCTTTATATTTTTTGTTCTACATTACTAATTAAATTCTCTATTTTACCCTTTATCTTAATTTCCACAATGGTTTACATTAAGACATCATGTACTTAAGTATTTTTCAACAACGTTAGATTTAGATCATAAGCTCTTATGAGTTACTATCAAACTAATGAATCACTTTATTCAACGTAAGGTGCCACTAAATGTACCAATTCTGAACAATTCCCCTATATTTGCATTACAAAGCGACTGAACGTGCCATGAATTTCAGACAGAAATTATAGATTTGGGAAGCAAATGCACTCAAATGAAAATTCAATGGCTTGTCATAACAATCTCTCTGTTATCTTATTCCGAAGAACACGGAGTAATCGTTTATTGTTTACTCTGAAACGAAACTTTATCTGGGTCAAACGAGACGATATTTTTATTTTCCTCCTTTTTTACCGGTTGCTTGCTTTGGAGCTCATAGCTCGTTTTACTTTTCCTCCTGCACTTCTCACGATCTTCTGCATCTAAGTATGTAAGATATTTCCACGCATAATGTCTATTTGTACTGTCAAATCAGCGCTTTTCAGGTTTGTTCAAAAAGTCAAAGAGACCATATTTATCGAGTTATTTACAAGTTAGTGTAGTCCCTTAAATTTTCCCTGCCTCTATTTTTCTCATCATCATTAAACTAAGTATAATTAATGAACGTGGTCCAGGTTCACTGGATTTCTTAGTTTATTAATGATGTTTCTCATATAATCCTGCTTTCTGTCCAGCGATCTTCAATCTACGTCAACATCATATGCAAACGAAGTATTCGATTTGGACAGAATCCGGATTGGACAGATATGTGAGTCTTGCAAGAAGAAAGTGTCCAATTCTCAAAACTCTCCATCGTAAGGGATTTCAAACTATCTCTACTGAAATTGGCGGCAAATTGAACCGCACTGAAAGTAGATTCGGGAAAACAGACTACGTGCTCCAAAAGGATCCATGTTAATTTAGCCGTAGTCAGACAATTCGAGAAACCAATAACAATAGACGTGACTTACAAAAGAGGTTATACGTGACCTTCAAACATTGACAATATTCGGGGGCGTGCGTCAAAAACAACTCTGATTTATTTTCGAAAATCTCAATAGAATTTCTTATTTCCTTATGAATGTTTATTTGTTAAGATTTTTTTTGTAGGTTATCTTTTTCCCAAGTTTACTCGATACATTAGCTCTAGTTAAGTCCGCCTTAAGAGTCTATGTTATTTTAATTTTGTTAAATAAGTTTTTAGTTCTAGCTGTGTCTTCAAACGCGTTTAAGACAAATACCTATAGACTAGTCAGTTTATAGGTATCTTTTCTCTGTTCCGGCAAACAGAGAGAAATTTTGGAGGAGATGGGGAGACCCTTGCCCAGCAGTAGGACAATACATGTATACAATCAGTCAAATTTCTGTTGATAAAAAAGTCTGATTAGAGATTTTTTTCTGAATCCTACAGCACGAATAAATTCAAACGGATTATTTTGATATGATTTCGTTTGTAAAAATGGCGCAGTACTCGTACAGCAAAAGATATCTAGCTTCCAAAATATTAAATGAGGCTAGAAACAGAATATTCCCCGCTGCAATGCTGTAAAAGTTAAACAGGAAGCTGCAATTTAGACGTAAAATTCAATTTGGTCCACAAAGGTGTATTCGCCGCAGTTTGCAGTCAGTGTGGCGGAAAATTAAGATTCCCAGCTTTATTTTTATACCTATTCAACAAAAGTAATTATTTGCAATTCAAAATGGGTCTCTGAGGATCGACTTTGACTCGAATCTGGAGTAAGTCAAATCAAACTCGCATTAACGTCAAATTTTCTACGCCGAATTAGCTTCAATCTTGCAAATTTCTGTGTAATAATGGTACTAAGTATTTGAAAGTTTTCGATCATTAACTATTAGTTCTAATTTTTTTTGTAAATCTTGAATGTGAATGGTTCTTGATATTTCAAAATGCACTGAATAAATAAATTATTTAAGAAAACCTCGAGTTCCCGAAAGGTATATATTTTATGCTATATAGTTTCATGCGCTTCCTACAGGTCCAAAACCTTCAAGCTCGACAAGCCTGCATGGAAAAATCCATGCCTCGTTATCCGAGGCCTGGAAGTCGAACCCAAAAAAGGGTTGGCTATTTTCGGAGATAAATGCGTGCTAATGACACTTACTGTCAAGGACGCCGAAGACGAAAGTGGAGACGTAAAAGTGGGAAAGCGGAACTTGGGCTCCGAACCAACCATCTGAGGATGCAACCAGGAAAGCGTATAAATGAAGATTTTACATGATTCATTAATTTAAGAGATAGGCTCTTGTCGGTGGAGTTATTTGACAAAAATGTCAGGGGATTTGACAGTCATTGTTTTATTTTCTATGCAGCATTTAATAAGCGTTGTTTTCGGGTGGTATGACTCAATATTTTCTTATAATCCGGCCATTCACTCCCAGAATCCTATTTCTGTCGCAACCTTGGCAGTTCAGCTGATACCAATTGGTTATATTTGTAGGTTGTAGGCAGGAAGAAGTCTCCAACACGTGGTCAATGTGGCGATTAAATGTTTTAATCACAGAATGATTAATGGTACTAACGTACAGAACGGACACTTACACACACTTGCCCGAAACACCTAATCGCGCAGATTTAAAAATCGAAAGCATTAACGCAAAGATGTCGCTTCAGCCGCCCGGCCGCTGCGACGACTATGACGCAAATAACTACAGTAACCCAGTTACTCGTAGGGTTGATTTTGAAGAGAGTTATTTATGCCTGTTGAGCATGTTGCGCAAATTTATACTGAAATTTGTATCTAACAATTAATAAAGATTTTTCTGAGTAAGCCCTTTATTTCCTTATTATTTTATCATTTCTAATCACTGTTCAAATTCTGATTGATCATGTAAGATAACAGTTTTGTGGGATTATAGAATAACTACGATAAACTAAGAGTTTATCTATAAGATAAGTAGTCAGACCATGAGTAGAAAAGGAACTCGGAACAGAAGGAAAGGTCTATACAAATGCTATTTTTAGGGTTCTGTACTTCACTCGGTTGTCCGTACGTCCGTCAAGAATATTATTATTTTATAAAAAACAAAAAAATATTACTAGAAATGAGAAAAAACGTTACAACATAATCAATAAATCGATACGCTCCATACGCTCTGATTTCGACGCAGTGAACTTTATCACCTACTTTTTCACCAATTTCAATAGAGCGTACTCTGTTCCCAATATTTACTCGTGCATGTGGTTAGAGGCAACTTTAGTTATCTTCGAAAAGTCTGGCCACAGACCTATATGGTCGATTGACCGTGGAAAATGCTTGAATGAGCAAGCAGACTATTAATAAAGTGTCACTTTTAAAATTGTCTCCAGACAGTCTGGTTACCCTCAAAATAAACGAATTGTATCACGCCATTCGCGCCAAATGCGCAATTCGCGATCAGCTGATCGCGTCAGCTGAAGGAGAAATAAACAAAACGCAAGTCGGGAATCGTGCAGGGTTCCGTACCAGTTTCTGGAAGATTTTTATCTTCGTCCTAGAGTGCTATCTTTGAAATGTATAAGAAACTTGCCGTGCCCGCGGCTTCGCCCGCGTGTAAACCTCCTTTGGTAACATGATGTCTTTCCAGGACCAAAAGTAGCCTATGTTACTCTCCATCCTTTCAACTGGCTCTATGCCGAAAATAAAGTCGATTGGTTGCTTAGTTAGCGTGTGAAGGAAGGACAAACAAACACACTTTCACATTTATAATATTAGTATGATAATATGAACAAAAATGATTCGACTCGCCTATTTTGCGTTAGTCACACTTTTCAAAATAGCACTCCTGGACTTTTCCAGGTGCGTCGTCAGCTTACGTCTTAATGCCCAGGCTACGCACAGAGTTGGCAGTAGCTAGTGGTTATCGCAATGAGGATTGGACATCATGTCATTAGATATCTTTTTTTATTGCAAGACCACAACATCAAATGCTTGTTAGGTCAACTATTCATTGTAATCATTTATGAGGGGTCAATGCCTTACGAACTAGTTGAATGAATTTTAAAGGAGTTCTGTAGTAACAAACACTGCTACATGGTAACAAATATAAATAACATTCAGCCGAATTCAGTACCTCTGCTTTTTTAAATTTTACTAGCGGCCCGGTACGTGCTTCGCTACGCATAAAGTGATAAATGAAGATACGCTCGACCGATTTTGTACAAAGATCTACTAAATAATCTGAACAAAGCCTAAACATTTGGTTCGGATAAGTGAGCCCGTTTTTGAGTTATAAAATTACAACGAAAAGTGGCATTGATTTTTATATATAAAGATTTATCAAAGAAATTATTTTACCATAGACATAGAAAAAAAGTTAACAGTGTCTTAAAAAGTAAGAAAATTAAGCATGTCGTTTTTCAAGCATTTCCTATTTTCTACATCCATTTTTCACTGTATTTATGCATGTGTTTTGAACTTAAGAGTTATTTTTACAAAGATAGGTCTGATTAGGTTTCAATTATTGTTAAGGTAAATAAAAGCTTTTCTCTTATATTAATACTTAACTTGTTTAAATGCCTTAGGAACCAATGTTTAAACATGTTAACGCTTGTGTCCATGGTAATACAAAGGTCATGGTATGGTCGATTTTGATTTAGCCTTAACATGAAATGACCAATTCTATGAATTGGCTCCGACATATACAAATTTGTTGTCTCTTCTAGGTTAGATAATGAGTAAAGTGAAAAGTCCCTATAATTACACCTTGTTTGTATTTAAATTAAAAGTATTTACATAGTCTGGTTTATGTAATCTCGAGTTATTTGTAGTTTACTCTTGCATATCATATAGACCTAGCTGGTACAATTTACACATAAACGAAATATAAATCCTTTATGAAAAAACAACTACCTACCTCCGTTGAAAGTGAAAATATGCAAATAAATGCTAATCATAGTATGGTGTGCAACATTAAATTTTTGCTGCAAAAACACATGAAAAATAAATGTGTACTTACCAAAATGTTGTATAGAACTGGACAATGCTAGAAAACAGCTCGGACCATTGCAAGACTCGCGTAATACATAAAACACTCGACGGAAACAAATCAAATTCGATTGCTAATAGAAACAAAAGAGTGTAAACGTGAGGCACTTAGCTTCGATTTTTGTATTGCTTCGGATATCCTTAGACTATTCGATTCTACATAGAAACTCTAACTTTTTTCTAAGTTTCTAGAAAATTCAGACTGGCGTTTATGTTATTTTAACAATATACACAAGCGAAAATGAAATTAATACCGCGTGCGAATTATATTCAGCAAGACACATACGACATTTTTTTAATCGGCTGATGAACGAATGCAAAACGAATGACTTAAATCAATGGAATGGAAATGGAATGAGAATCTAGCGCATTCTCGAATTTGATTGGATAATACATTGAACGAATGAAATTATATGAAATGTCGTTCTCGTACTGTATTGCCAGCTAATTTTGCAATTTCCCATTTAGATCCATGCAACGCAACCATTATGTACTATTCTCTGTTCGTTCTGTCTGTGGCATTAGCAAATCATCGGCACTCATAGGTGTGTGCACTCATAGCTATCTAGCTACACACACCTATGAGTGCCGATGATTTGCTACTTACCTTCATAAAACTTATCTTCATAAAATGTATGTATTTCTATTAGTTGTAAGATAATCTATTATACTGACTATGTATGTAAACAAAAAGAAGTTTATAGAAAAACACCTGATGACACTGAGTAAACTTTTGTTTAACTAGACTTATAGGGTGACCGTGAAGGGGCTTTATTACACTGAACAGAGAACAGAGCAAGCAACTTAAAAAAGGTTTTAGATCAAAATATTCAAAAATATTTTTTTTTTTTATTTGGATGATTCCTTTATATGCTAACTTTTACATCCATTTTGATTTTACAATGGTTTAATGTGCCGTAACTTTAAGAACGACTGATCTGAATCCATCCACCCAGCCCTGAGACAAAGACATCAGCCCATCGTCGCCAGATGTCCATCGTGAGTACCGATTTCATTGTACAAACAGTACATTCGGATTACTGGATTATAAAATTATTTATTAATGTTTAAACCACAAGCAAAAATTACGAGTAAGTCTAAAATAAATAACTTTTTTCACGAAAAATTTGCAAGTGTTTAACAGGGCTGAGATTGAGTGCAAAGAGGAGAAATTGATCATAGCTATTGATTTGACAAATTGCTATGTGTAGAAACTGTAGAGTACACGACAAATATAGGCAATAACAAAGACGGCTAACCGAACGTCTGTCGGTTTTTCAAGACACAATAAAGAAGACAAATAACCAAACACGCAAAAATACTAGTAACCGAACGCTGACACCCGTATTCTTAAACATAACTTTCTATGGACCTTTTATCGACGTCCTTCACTCAAACTCGTTGAAAGAAGCTTTCAGGAAGTCCTTGAACTTTCCTTGAAAACTATATTCTTAGTTGGTTGCTTGAGCAAACTCCAATGAGGAACATCACAGGTTATCAATTCTAAGCACAAAAATTGAATATTGCAAAAGAAAGGAATAAAAAATTAAATAAATTAATGTATAAAAGTAGCAAAAATCCGATTTATATCAACTTTATTTCTTTTCAAGGTCTCCTCAAGATACCTCTCGACCAACCTTATATTAAACAGTTCCGTACTCCAATGAGAAATCTCCTTAAGTCCATAAGCCAATAAATTGTGGAAATTTTATTTTGTAGCAACACTTTCTCATTCATTACCTGTTTACTTTTTAATTCATTCATTGCGTTTTGTTTTGTTTTTGCTATACTTCAAGAGATTTATAAAATTAAAAATAGCTGAAGCTAATTATGTGTTCTGAGTCTACATTTTCACAACTGAATTTAAAATACATTTGGTTGTGTATAATTGGAAGTTAACGGTATCTCATATTTCAAAAATCCTTCTTGTAATGTCATGACTACCGTTGGAACTTGGAATGTTAAAATGGTTACAAAACGCATTTTTGATTTGTATTCAACTGTCATTTCTCTCAAACAATAAAAAAACACCTGACTGATTTTGTATTGTATTGTATCAAAGAGTTCAAATGTTTTGAATTTTGATTGTAATAAAAATGGAAAACGTAGTGAACCGCCAATTATTTCTAACACAGGAAAGGATTAAAACCTTTAATAAATGGCCTTTCAACGATAAGAACAAATGTAATGCTCGGAATATGGCGGAGGCAGGTTTTTATTCAGTGGCGACGGGCGAGGACGATGCTGACGCCGCAAAGTGTTTTCTGTGTGGTAAAGAGCTCGATGGTTGGGAGGCAAGTGATGATCCATGGGAGGAACATAAAAGCCACGCGGCTAAATGTGCTTTTGTCCAGTTGGGCAAGAAAGAAGATGACTTATTGGTGAGTATAGCTGTGTGATGAATTTCACAGCTAACCTAGCAATGGGTACAATTTATTTATGTACAGCCTGCTTAAGTACTTGTTTCTTCGTATTTACTGTACTGCTCATTAATTTTGGTCAGTGAATAGGTACAAAATATGTATAGAACTATTTTAATCCTAAATTGAACTCAAGATAACCCTAACCCACTGGACTCAACAAATACCTATTTTCTGACAAGTATTGAAAGTTAGAATTTCCAAATGCTTCTATTTATAATACAAGACCTGCATTATTGTTAGTGTAGCTCCTTTCAGTTATTGTCTGCTAGTCTTGTCCTGTTCCTGATACAACACTACACCTGTTGGTGCCTGAACTATAGTGACTTGAGTTAAATGATAAAAATGTTAAGATGATAAAGGAATTTATTTGGAGCCAAAATTGTTACTAAATGATAATGAAAAATGTTATGAGCGCTACTGTTTGGCGTTGCGGTGATTTGTGGACTTATTTCTGGGTCAAGCGCATTGATATATGATGAGTATGATGTCACTTTTTGGTGTCAGACTGGACACCTATTTTCATAATTTATCTGATGCCACTCTTTGGTTTTTGTCTTCCCCTTTAAATAAATCCTCATTTATCATTTTCAGCTCTCAGAATACTTATCTGTGGTAAAGCAATACATGGTGAACGAAATAAAACAGTTAGCAGAGGCATCCAAACAGCAGATTGACGAAAAATCCAAATTCATACGGCGAAGATGTTTGAGTAAAAAGTGAGGCTCTGAGAACTGTGAACTATATCTGGCGGTATTATTTCATATAGTACATATTTTTAATAATGTGTGTAAAGGAGCACAAATTTATGTGTGCAAGTTTAGCGTATAGTCTAGTATGTATTGGAAATTTAAGAAGTTAAGCCTTTTAGCGCTATTAATACAATACTTATTTGGAAAACCATCTAATGATTGTTATAGAGAAAAACTTTGTACAGGGTCGATTGACCATGTAACAATATTAAGGAATGAATTTCAGAAATCTTAAGTCATTCGTGATACATTAAATTGAACTATTATAATATGGTCTTTACATACATACATACCATCACACCTTTTTACCGTAGGCAGAGACTATACGGATTTCCATATGGGTTTTTATCACGTATAATTAGTTTTAAAAAGCTTTTAAGTTTAATTTCATGTAAAAATCGCAAAAACATAAGAAATCATTGGTGAAATTTTGCTGACCAATTTTTTGAACTGACAATGATTATCATTGGTGTGGCGGGATAGTTTTTGATGGACTCCTAATAGCATTTGAATGCTAATCTATTGTATGAAGTCAATGAATTTATTATGTACCTATATCTTAAATTTGTATGACTTCTCAATGGATATAAAACTCTTAAATTTAACTTAAGGCATGTTTAAAGATTTATTGTTATTTTCCTGATACTGCCTTTGTGATGTCAATTTTCTCTTAGCTATGTTGTAAACCTAAGTATGAGTGGGATAGATTTATACTTAATATGAGTACCAGTATAGCCATGGAGCAATGGTCATTGGCGCAGTGATGTAGGTGTAGGTGTCAAATAGGAAAAGGGGGTGGGGCTTAAGCCATTTTTCGTTCAACTATGAATGATGTGTGACGTAGAGCAAGCTCTTATGTTTTTCCCTATTTTTTCAAATTTATATTTGGTTTCAATATAGAATTACAATATTTTGTAAAATATTATAAGCTATTTAGTGTTTAATGTTTCAATATTTTACTGTTATGAGATCACAATTAACGTAAGTAAATAATATATTTTAGTGTAATACAAAATATATAAGTACTTAAATTTTCAAAATGTCTGTAACATAAAGAAATATAAGTATTTTTTATGTTTAAATATTCGATTTGCTAGCGACATCTATTGGTGAGTAGATGGGATCGTCAATAGGGGCAGAACCTCTGCCAAACCGAGCTCATCTCACGTTTGCCTTCCGTCCCACGTAGCCTCAGACAATTTTTGTAAGGAAGCTCTCGATATGCCATCTCTCCTTTTTGTTATTACTCCGTGGTACGGGTATAGCTCTGTCCGACTCACACATAGTCAACTTGTTTGCTAGGTGTATAAATATGTATGAGCCAAATTTATAATGATTATGTAACTGACTGATTCAGTGCCTTGACACTATATGTAAATCTTTATAATCAATTTTAATTATCAACAGAATAAATATGGGTTTCCAAAAAAAAGTTTTTTATTTTAATTACCTGCTTTGTGATAACAATTTTCATTTTATTTAAAGACCCATTGGTCTATATGGAGTTCAAACAATTTTTCTTAATATAATATGTATTAAAAATGTTATACCACATAAAAAAATACTTTAAAAAAAATCATGTAATTTTTTATACATATATTATTGCTGAATGCCACAATGGCGGCCAAAATCCTTTAGCTTAAAAGAGAAAAATATATATTATCTGTGCTCCCCCATGTTTTTTTCAATTGTTTGTCATATTCTGCCATCACCTGTTTATCGGTTGCCTAGCAACAGTCATCTGCCCTATAAAAGCTTCCAAATAAATCATTGTTCTAAAGTATATTTTGTATGGTATATTTGTTATTTTTCTAAAGTAAATACTATATTATAAAATATAATATCAGTTGATCATGGAGGTGAAGAATTTGGAAACATACGCCATTATTGGTTTTGACGGTAAGCATTTTTGTTTTCTTTGTCTCTCAAATTTCTTACATTCATTTATCTATATAAACTGCTCCATAGAAATCTTCAGTGGCGGGCGCTCATTGATCAAAGATCTAATATACTTTGACGTAGTAAATATTAAATCATATTATACTTACGTGGTTTATTTATTTATTTATAAATCTTTATTGTACCACAAGTAAAAAAAAATACTTTTACAATTGGCGGACTTAATGCTAAAAGCATTCTCACCCAGTCAAACATTAGGAAAAACAGAGTTACGTAGTTCTATTTCTTCTAGCTCTATTCTAGTCTTATTGTAATTGGCGACACCTTGTCGTAGGGAATCAGAATTCTTTGAAGTCGGTTGTACAATCAGTTGCAAAAATATGCATTTTTAGAACAAAATTGAAACATTATTTATTTAAACTTTATTGTACAATACAATTGTATAGCACAATAGGCGAACTTAATGCTAAAAGCATTATCTAACAGTCAACCTTTGGGTTATACAGATATCGTCATGTGGGTATTAAAAATATATAGCTATAAATACAAAAGTTGGAAAGCTATGTGTGTGCCAATTAAGCCTCTCGTGTCTTAATATAGCGAGGCGTAACGCAGGTGACATCCACATGACCCTTCTACCTACATAACTCATAACATTATTATTTCTGTGCTAATCTTATCTTATTTCTGTTGGTTATAATGGAGTTTCCACTATTTGATACCAGGTTCGGCAATCAAAGGTCTCAAAGTGCACCCAGATGCAGTACATGTCGTCTACCCCATGGGTAACAAAGTGTGCATTCAGGTATTTATTTAAACTTTATTAGGTATACAAATTATGATCTTACGTAAGTATATTTTCAACACATTTCACAACAAGCAATGCATTAATAAACACACAAGCCCAATTTTACTCTAATTGTATTTCTAAGTGTAACTTGTGTGTGTAGTGTGTTAAATACCAATAAAAGTTAATGTAAACAAATGTTTTGATATCGCTTGAGAACTTTTATTTATTGTGTAAATAATAAAAAGTTAATTATATAAGTGTGTTTTTCCTCGCAAATGTGTTGAAAATAGTAATGAGAAACTTCGCATCCCTGAATCATCTATTACTTACTCTGCCGGTTCAGCGACCCGAGGTGAATCTTGGCCTCCGAAACGAAAGAGCGCCTGAGTGTTCTATTTTCTTACTGGAGAAACGAAAATCATTCGATATTGAATTAAAATCACTCAATTCACAAGTTTACTGGGTTACTCAAAAATAGAATTTCACCTAGTAATACAATGTTATATCACTTGTACCATCAATGGTAGAACTGACAAGGAGTCTTGATTGGAGAGTGACGCTGTCCACCAGTGGTGGCAATTGTAAGAGTTTGAAAAAGTTGGCTACTGTAAATTATTATATTGAAACAGTAAAATTAAGCTTTTGCCAAGAGGCAGTTTCAAACATTAGACTACTGTATAAAGAGATCTCACAACCAGACCTGTTCACATCTTACTGATTTCAGCATTGGAAGACCAAAAAAATGTCCTTCCTTAGTGGGCACACGAACAGCGTATCTACTGTGGCAATTTCTCCTAAAGGCTCCTTTATAGGGTCAGGCCAGATCAACCACATAGGATTCAAGGCTTCAGCGAAGGTCTGGGATTTCAAGAAGAAAACCATGATTGGGACTCATGAGCTGCATAAGGTAAGTTGGACTGTTGTCATGATCCCAGCCTAATATCGGTTGCATCCTAGAGTAAGTATCTGATTTTGAGTAATACAGAATTCGGAGGTTCTTTGTTGAAAACTGTATGAAGTTCGACCAATAGGATTCATCAGATTGGCGGGGAATTGGAATTCAATATCCAACAGTATTTTTGTCTTGATTGTACTTCAGCTATATTGAGAATGTGCTCAATATAGCCAAAGTACAATAAAGGGAATCAGACGCCACAGCCTAATCACTCTTTTATCATGAGAAAGGGCACAACAGCAATGTCTACAACTTTGGAAAATTGCCAAATAATACGTGGGGGAAAATCTGCCAAAGCGTGGTAGAAGAAGCAATCAGGTCCAAACTGCTAATGGCCTCACAAGCAAGACCTCGAAGCAGGACGAAATGGATGCGGAAAAGCAGGAAAGCGGAACCTGTGCTCCAAAGTGAATGCTAATGATGATAAAGTAAGTATTCATTTTTCTCCCCAGGTGCGTGTCGAAGCCCTAACCTTCACATCAGACGAGCGTTACATGATATCTCTGGGTGGTCGCGACGACGGCTGCGTGGTCCTCTGGGACTGCATCAACGGAGCTGCTACCGGCACGGCTGCTGCCACCAAACTGACCACGGGAGACGCTATGACCCTTACACCATTGAATCTTAGGTCGAATTCCTTTGTTACTGGTGGAGATTGCAAGTATCTAATTTCTTGTATTTCCTTGTTTTTATTCACAGAATTAATAAGGTAAGGTAAGCAATGCGCCGTGAACGATGCTCTCACAAGCTGTAAGGATACATGGAGGAGCTTACGATAACATGTAAATAGAGGTGAATCATACTTATTAGAAATGAAATGATTTATTTAGTTGCCTAAATGACAGCGTTTTCAGTGTCTACCACTAACTACATATTTTACCTAATTACTTAGTCAGAGTCGCCGGCAAGAGCTTTATGCAGACCGGTTACAACCGGTTATTCTGGACGTCCATCCTATGTCCAGCCGTGAATTGTCTGCGGCTGAACTGATATTGCAGACGTGGTGCAACAAGATTGCGGAGATCGTGGGTTCGCAACTTATCTAAATATGATTCTTGTGGCAAGTTTCAAATTTGCTTGAGATTGAAATCGTCTGATAGTGTAATAATAATATCGCGATTCAGTAAAGCCGTTGTTCTTGGTTGTTGTCTGGTATCCATCAGATGCCAAGAGGAGTTTCTTATACCACGGTTCGCAAGGTCAACTGACTTTATTTATCCTTCTAGCCAATCTCCGCGTGTGGAACATACGTGCCGAGAGCAAGAACCTGGATGTAGCTGATGTCTCCCTTGGCAAGCTGAGGCGGAGTGTTCGTTGTTTGGCTGTCAGCAAGGATGATGCTTACGGCTATGCTGGGACCACGTGAGTGTGACATGGTCATCATTAGTTTTTCTTTTATTAGCAACTATAGCAGCCCGTCCCGACTTGGTTCGGGCCTATAGCCTTCCTCAATAAATCCTAGGATTCAACACTGAAATAATTTTTCGAATCGGACCAGAAGTTTCTGAGATTAGCGCGTTGAAACAAACTCTGCCGCTTTAAAATTATACGTGGGGCGCACTATAAGTTTCCGGAATGAATATGAAAAAATACTATTAAAGGTACAAAATTAATTTATTGTTTTCAAAATAATCTCCCTTGGCGTCTATGCACTTTTTCATTCGATGAAACCAGTTTTGAAAACTTATGTGCCACTCCTCTGTGGTGACCTCTGAAACGTGTTTTTCATACTCCTCGACAGCCTCTTCTGGTGATGAAAATCGTTGACCGCGTAATTGGTTCTTAATTTTTGGGAACAGAAAAAGTCACAAGGTGCCAGGTCGGGACTGTATGCAGGATGACTCATGAGTTCTACATTTTTCGCCTTCAAAAAGTCGTTTGTCTGTCTGGCCGTGTGAGAACTAGCATTGTCGTGGTGCAGGATGATACGGCGTTTACGGTTATTTTTACGGAGTTCGTCAATAACTTTCGGCAAACAAATGGTCGTGTACCAGTCACTATTCACTGTACGACAATTCTCTAAAGCAACAGTAGCCACGTGTCCAGTTTTATTAAAAAAAGAAGCAATCATCCGCTTAGATGCACTTTTCACGCGCGCCACTTTGGTTGGTTTCGGCTCATCTTGAAAGACCCATACGCTCGATTGCTGCTTTGTTTTGGGATCGTAGCAATAAATCCATATTTCGTCACCTGTTACTATGTCCCACACCAAATTTGACGCACCTTCGTTGAATCTGGTAAGCATGGCACTGCACCAAGTGACGCGGTCCGTTTTTTGAGCCTCGGTCAAGTTGTGTGGGATCCACCGCGAGCACAGCTTTCTCACACCCAAATGTTTGTGTAGGATTAATTGTATTTGACTCATGCCTATTTCTAAGGATGCGCGAATTTCATGGTAGGTCACATGCCTGTCTGTTTCAATCATACGGCGCACAGCATTGATGTTTTTGTTGGTCACAGCGGTGGACGGCCGACCATCGCGAGATTCGTCACTGAGATTGATACGACCACGCTTGAATTCTGCAAACCAGCTATAAACAGTTGTCTTGCATGGTGCTTCATTGCCAAAAGCTGTTTCAAGCCGAGCGATGCTCTGTTGAGCTGTCAAATTACACTTAAAATCGTAGAAAATCATACTACGAAAATTTTCCCGAGTTAAATCCATGTTGATGCAGACACACAATTTTTTAAATGGCGCCACAAGGTAAAAACAAAAGACATTCAGATGAAACAAACTGCATTCTACAGCCAAAGAGTTCTATTTTCAAATGTTGCAATAAATTTTTAAATATTGTTTATGTAAGTGGCCAGTTCCGGAAACTTACAGTGCGCCCTATGTAATAAGTATAGTAGTATAGACTAGCTATTACCCGCGGCTTCGCCCACAAGGAAAAGTGTCAATGAAACCTTAATCGAACATCGCGTTTCCCAATTGCGTCCTTACCATACGTCTCAGATGTAGAGCACATGATGAAGGAACGACTACTGTCTGATCACCGTAACGCTTTCTACAGGGAAATAATACCAATTGAATCATAACCCAGTTAGTGGCCATCATAGTCAGATGGTCTAGCCAACTAATGACATTATAACAAACTCATATTCTCATAGAAACTGCCCCTATTTCGGTCTTCCTATTTTAACTATTCTTCTTAGCGAGCGATTCTGATATACACTCTATATCCTAATATCTACTTCATCTATAACACTTTTCGTTGATCAATATACGATTCGACACAAAATTTCAATCTAAGTATTGTCACAGAACCGGCGACATGATAAAGTTCTCCATAAACTACCCTCCAGACCCGATGGCCTGCGTGATCAACATCAAGCCTTCGTTACTGGGCTGTTTGGCCAAGTGCGGGCCGTTCAGGAAAGGGAAGAAACCTGACGCAGTGTGCTACAGCCAAGGTAAATGGTAGTGACGTGCACAGAACACATCTGATCTGACACAGCCTAACTAATTGTTATCTATTGATAACAACCGGGACCAACTGCTTAACGTGCCTTCCGAAGCACGGAGGAGCTTGAGATAGAAATTGCCACTAATTGGCGATTAATCCAAATATAATACAATCCAATACTGGTCGCGCATCGCCGTCGCTTGACACGCGCTTTCGCTACGCATACGCCGTTTGTCTGTCTTTATGTCTGTAATGCTTTCACGGCCAAACCGCTGAATTGGTATAAGTATAGTTAAAGACCCAGGGTCAAACCGCAGGCGTAGCTGCTGGAAACAGCTAGTAGCCTATAATATATAATAATCTTTATACAGGAATCGAAGCAATCCTAATTCTGGATGACGGATGCCTGATAGTGGGCGCTGGTGACGGCACCATAGACATTCTGGACGAGATCAACTGGACCGGCGACTTCCCCAAAGGCAAGATCCTGGATCCTTGCAGGCCGCACTTCAAAGCTGTGAGTGGTACATACTAACCCTTTTTATTTTTAATAAATTATCCCTGGACAAAAAAGTTCATTTATAATTACATTTTACGTGTTGACTTAAATTGTCAAGATTGGGCAGGCCCGTGTCATTTAAAAAAATAAATGTCAAAGTCAAACTATGAAAACGATTAAATGACAGATGTCTTTTTAATTTTGACATGTCTACCGATGTGGCACAGGCATTTAACCCCTAGGAGCAGTCAAGAGAGATTTTGATTATTTTTTTATATTAATTGGCTGATTTGTTTTTTTTTTATAATTAGGAGCCTTATTCCTACCACCAGAAAAATAATTAAGCGTTGTTGAAATATTTATATACTAGCTGTGTCCGCGACTTCGTCAACGTAACGTTCGATAACATACCTACTTTCCTTAATTATTATCCGTAATTGTAGAGTTTTACATAAAATCTTTGACGCTATTAATAATAGGTTGGGGAAAAAGTCTCTTCGCATTTTATAAGAAATTTCCAAACATTTTTTAATATAGTTTATTTACATTTAACTAAAGTATGTAGCTGCCATTTTGTTAGATTACTTTTTGCCATCTTGTAGGTAAGGGGCATGTACATGATCCCATTGCTAAAGAAATAAACAAGATACCACGACAAGTGGTTTTGGCAGTCCTCTATTGGTGTTAACCTGACACTGCCTAAAGAATTCTGAAGAGACCGAAATAAACACTTTCCAGACCTATAAAGTCATGATTCGATCGATAAGAATTACTGAAAAGTCATAGTAAAGAACCCACGTCAGATGCCGAAAGGCGTTTCCGAAAACAATCTGACAACAGGGTGTGCAGGGTCGATTGACCATGTAATCTATTAGATAAGAATGACTGAAGAGTCATAATAAAGAACCCACGTCAGACGCCAAAAGGCGTCTCCGAAAAAATTCTGATACCAGGGTTTGCAGAGTCGGTTGACCATGTAAACCAATTTATAAGAAAGACTGAAATGTCATAATAAAGAACCCATGTCAGAGGCCGAAAGGCATTTCAAAAAAAACTGACACCAGGGTGTGCAGGGTCTATTGACCATTTAACCCACTCGATAAGAAAAGTGTTGAATGAACCGAGAGAAACTAATATCAAATACAGCTTGAAGAGAAGGGATTTTAATTGTAATATTATTATTCATCTTTAGTCGTTTTCTACCCAAAATAATAAATGTACAGACACGTCGATTCTACTCTTTTATTATAGTATAGATTTTTCTCCTATTCTGAATGTTTCCAATACTCCTTACCTTTCGCCGTATCACTAATTTAAGATGATCGCTTTCTATAAGATGCTTGGAGAGAGATGGGGGACACATTTGGCCAAAAGTGGAACGAAAATGTTTGATAAAAAAAATGTCTTTCAGCTCAAAACAACAAAATTACCAGGCAGCATCACCTCACTGGAATTGATGGAATCCTGCCAGAAGAAGGGCGACAAGCGACTCCTCCTAGTCGGGACCCGGACGAGTGAGATCTACGCCATCAACTTGGCGACTTTCGCGCCAATATTAGTGGTCACATGTCACAGATGCGCTATTAACGATATTGCTTTCCCTAGGTGAGAATAACTAAGTTTTACACCCATATTCTTAAACCTTCACTCAAACTCAACTCAATCTTACTCCACCTCATTGGTATGATTAGTTATCACTAGCTTCCTTGGCTTAAGGAGATTCCTCATTGGAGGTGGGTATCGAACTGTCAAATATAAGGTTGGTCGAGAGGCGGCCTCGAAAGTGGTTTTATATCAGTTTTTTGCGACTTTTTGCCTAGTTAACTACTTGTTATTTTTTACTCCACTCTTTTGTATTTTTCAATTTTTGTGCTTCGGATTGTTATTACAACCTGTGTTTTTCTTGAATGGAGTTTGCTCAAGCAACCAATTATGTATGTCATTTTCAAGGAAAATTCGAGAACCCTCCAATGAGTTTGAATGAAGGACGACCTTAAGGTTATGTTTAAGAATACGGTGGTTAGTTTAGGATTTGTTTTTCTTTATGCAGCATTCTGTTCATGTTCATTTCTATGGAAAATCTTTTTTTAGGATATTTTATTTACAGTTAGATAATATCTAATCTAAAAAATCTTTTAAACGTGCCGCGCCGCCGGCCGACCTGCATATGTGTACTGTGTAGTGTATAGCCCGACTAGGAAAATAACAACCCTGCATTGGCGTCGCTACTAATTGCTTTTAGGTGGCAACATGTTATTTATAAGTGTCATGTCAACAATGTCATTATGAAAGAGAAATGAATCCTTCGTTTTATATCAAATTCCTCTTTTTACTATGAATTCCTTTTGCCATTTTGATAAATAAATCGTAGGAAATAATCACAAAATACAAAACGTTTACTCCTGTCTCTTTTTGGGCAGATGACCGAATGTTACATGAATGCATAGTTATCAGTAAAAGAAATTAGTTCCAATATTTTTCCGCAACATGGCGAAGTACTATTCACTGGTCGGGCTATAGTTATTTAGCTAAGAATGTTAGTTCGGACAAAGAACTAATTTCCAGAGGCATGTCTGGCGTGTTCGCGACAGCCGGCTCTGGCGATGTTAGAGTGTGGTGCCTAGAGACCTGTCAGGAGTTGCTGAGGATCGTTGTGCCTAACTTCGTGTGCTCGGCAGTTTTGTTTGCGAGCGATGGCAAGTCTATTGTTACTGGTGAGTTGTGTGGTTGAGTGTTATCTTCAATTATAAAGTTTTAACGGAGAACGTTTTAAGAAATAATAAAGTGATGGATTTATTAAAAAATATTCCAAATTTTGTTTATACTTTCAGTAGTAAGATGTAGACATACCTGTAACGAAATTACAAGGTAATTATCTAAAGAGACTAATTTTACCTGCCCACCACAGGCTACAAACTTGGTTGTAATCCATGCATGTTTTTTGGTAATAGTATTTTTGTCATTGAGACCTTAGGCTTCAATTTTCTAGAACAGGCATGATACTTCAAAATAATGACACCTGACTTCTGGTGTTCCTCAAGGAATATATCTCGGCTCACTTTTATTTATACATACATACATACCATCACGCCTTTTTCCCGCAGGGGTAGGCAGAGACTAATATATACTTTTATATAAGTATTTTAATATATATATAATAGTAGACAGTTTATAATTTGTATGATTTCAGCATGGAATGATGGGAATATACGGGCATTTACACCTTTAACTGGTCGCCTTGTGTATTGTATCTTTAACACGCACAATAAAGGCACTTCTGCGCTTGACATGACCAAAGACGGACGAACGCTAATTTCTGGAGGTTGTGAGGGACAGGTCAGTAAGTTATTAAAGAAAAGCCCATATCAAATCTTCCCGATATACATATTTTGTAATTGTATTGATAGATACTTATGTGTTATTCTTCGCGTGTTATTTTTCTTTTCGGGCAGATGATAAAACCGCACAACCAGTTTTATTTTCTCGAGGTACAGGAGAACTATATTTTATCGTGTATTTCTATTTGTACAATAAGTTGTTTCAAACAAGGCACTTACCACCGTATTCTTAAACATAACCTTAAAAAAGTCCTTCACTCAAACTCATTGGAGGGCGCCTTAAGGAAGTCGTCGAACTTTCCTTGTAAACGACGTTTCTTTGTTGGTTGCTTGAGCAAACTTCAATGAGGAACGACACAGGTTTTAATAACAATGTAAAGCACAAAAATTTAAAAATACAAAAGAATAGAGTGAAAAATAAACAAAGTAGCAGTTAACTAGACAAAAAGTGACAAAAAACTGATTTGTAACCGCTTTTCAGGCTGCCTCAAGGTACCTCTCGACGAACCTTATATTTGACAGTTCGATATTCATCTCCAATGAGATAACATCTCCAGTCAAGGAAGCTTGTGACGACTAATCATACCAATGAGTTGTAGTAAGGTTGAGTCGAGTTTGAGGAAACGTTTGAGAAAATGGGTGTTAATGAATACTCGTGGTATTCACTGTCCCTTGAAATATTGAAGTGATTTTGATTTTTCACGTGATTAGTGGAAGATCCAATTTCAGTTTAGCAGCTTTGCGTCATACATCGATGATTTCTATTGTAAATAATCTTATGTTGACTTACTTTGTTTTTGCGATTGTTACACATAAAGTTAAACTATTTAAATCATATATTCTTCAGGTAAGAGTATGGGATATCAAACCCGAAGCGCAGACTCTAAAGAAAGTCCTAAAAGAACACAAAAGTCCCGTGTCAGCCATACAAGTGTCTCCCAATGATACGGAAGCTGTTAGCGCTGGTACTGACGGATCTGCTATTATTTGGGATTTGATGTAAGTTTATAAAGAAAAATTCTATGTAGAATAGAAACTACTTGGTCAAAAATTATTTTATTAAAATGAGAGTAAGTGACATGGCGCCTTATAATCTGTATTTTGCTTATCGCATTTGGTTCGGTGACCACATGAGTCTCCAAGCTGTGCGGTCTTCCGAACAATGAACCACTGTATATGCTGCCCCTTGCAACCTTCCTCATACTGTCGATCAACTGGCTAATAGTTTTTCCCTGTCAAGCGTTTTCTCAATATTGCTCAAAATAATAAGTTTTTCGAGACAATGCCTAGGTAGGTAGGAGCGCATTAAACATGTCCGAAAAAAATGAGGGCGCTCTTCTGGCAGTACAAAGATGGACGCTTAGTGAGCTTTGCAAGAATAGATTCATTAGTCCCCATGGCAGTCCATGGTATACGTTGCAATTTTCTCCAGCACCGCATCTCAAAAGCATCAATCTTTTTCTTTTCACAATTGTCAAGGTTTCCGTTACATACAGAAATATTGAGATTCATGACTACTTACCCCATAATACGCTAAAATCTAAATGCTACTCGTATTGCCTCTAGATATTCAGCCTTCCATGTTCCGCTAGCTTTTTCACATCTTGATTCGTATCTTTTGACTCGTACTTTTTATCCGACTGCATTGAAACTAAAAAGTAGTGTTGTTTGTTTGACTTGTGTTCAGCTGGGCTTTCCCTCAATAATGTTAGGATTGTATTTGTTGCGCGTCACTGGGTATATTTAATCAAAAGGGCGCAGATTTTTGGTGTCAAAATGTTTGGTAAATACGATTTAATTTAGCAGCAATTTATCTGCAATAACAGGACTTTCTCCACAGCTCGCTATCTCGCCGTCAAGTGATGTACGCTAACACATTGTTCATGTGTATATGCTTCGAACCGCTCGGATGTCAGTTACTGACAGGCGGTACTGACAGACGAGTGGCTTACTGGGAGACTGGCAGCGGAAACTTAGCTAGAGAGGTAATAATACATTTATTCATTTATTCAACCTTTGACGGAAATACAAAAACAAAATACGATCTCTTCAGGGTATATCCGTGATACTTTTAGTATTTAATTGATTCAGGCGTTACTTTACGGAAGTTTGGCAAATTTATTTTTCGCGCTTCCACCACCATTTAGTTCATGCAAACTATTGCTAGCCGGCACCCACCCACTGCTGTTAGTGCCAACATGCCCGCCACCATTAGTTTCTAGTATTCCAGATGTCCATCATCTACAATTCATCTACAAACGAAACATGAGATAAAAATATACCTAATGTTTCTTTTGTTTCTCCTTCCCCTTTTTGATGGAATATCTAGAATGTGTTCTGTATATATTAATATATATATATATATATTAATTAAGTATATATTAATTTTGACCTAGGCTAAAAGGATTAGGCTATTTTGATGTCTTATTAGGGTTCTGTAGAGTCCTAAAGGGTAAAAGGACTCTATTAATGTCCGTCTGTCTGCACCAGGCTGATTTTCGCACATGATGTATTTCTGTTGCAGCTATAACAAGAAATGCTATAAAACAGAATAAAATAAATAAATATATATTTAAGGGGCTCCCATATACCAGACACGACTTTTTGCGGGTTTTTATAATATAATTTTATGCAACCCTTCGTTCGCAAGTCCGACTAGCACTTGACCGCTTTTCTTAATTTATACTTGTCCCAGCATATCATTGATTTTGTCATATTTCAGCTAGAAGCGAGTAAGGTGGGCGCTATAAATGGAGTTCATATAACACACGATGGATCCTTGTTCGTGACCGGAGGAAACGATCAAATGGTCAAGGTAACGTTAGCTGCATTGTAATAACCAATGCCAACCAAATCTAGGACCATGACTTACAGCCTAGCCTTTGCTCCGTAGCGTAAACTGAGGAATTTATTTTCTAAGTTCTATAAAGAAAGTTGTTTAGTATAAGAATGGAGACCCATTGCCTGGCAGGGTCGTCATGTAGTGACGGAAAAGGTATTCAGACAACGGTGGTTGATGACAAATTTTTTAACATGAAACTTATATAATAATATTGATATTGATTAATTTATTTACAACTAGCTGACCCGGCGAACTTCGTTCCGCCTAACAGTCGATTCTTTAATTTTTTAGTTTTTTTTTTTATGTGGTGGCATGCGCGTTACCTGCGCGTTACTTTCTTTTTCTGAAATAAACGTAGCCTAAGTTACTTCTTATGACATCAGCTACCTGCCAATAAAAGTCCCGTCAAAATCGGTCCAGCCATTTCAGAGATTAGCGGCAACAAACAGACAGACAGACAAAAATTGTAAAAAATGTTATTTTGGTGCATGTACCGTATATATATTCATATATGCATAAAAAACGGTTATTTCAATATTACAAACAGAAACTCCAATTTTATTTATATGTATAGATTATATAACCTTGTAAATACCTATTTGACAATAAAGATATTTTGTATTTGTCGAGTGAGTTACGTGGTTGTACAACCTGAGAGTTTTTCGGAACCGCCTTAGGGCTTTTGATAAGTTCTTTTGACGACCATAATGGTAGGGACCGGCTTAACGTGCCTTCTGAAGTACTGAATCATCTTTATTACCAGACAATCAGGTGACTTCTCCGTGGTTCAGTGATTAAGGTCATAAACCCGGAGGTCGTGGGTTCGATTCCCACGGGAAGCATACTTTGTTTTGTTGTTTCCAGTTTGGTTAGGACATTAATAATGATAATGACACGACTTCGTTGACTCATTTTATACTTACTTATCATATTGGTTTCGTATACTTTGGCACTGACTTCAAATTTAATAAAATCTATACTTATTATAGTACTAGCTTTTTCCCGCAGCTCCACCTGCGTTAATTTCATCAAAATCCGTTCAGCGGTTTGGCCGTGAAAGCGTAACAGACAGACAGACAGTATGGATTTAATATTATAAATGCGAAAGTCTGTCTATCTGTTACGGTTTAATGGTTAAACATCGGACCGCTTTTGATGAAATTTGGTATGGTAGACCCAGAGCCAAATATAAGCTACTTTTTGTAACGGACAAAGCCGTGGGAAACAGCTTTAACACTGGCGCATATTTAATAATCAACAACTATCTTATTGGTTATTTTTTACTTTTGAGTTAAATTTAAAAACGGTTCTGACTTTTTTCAAAAAAAAAAAAATGTTTGTATTTGTCATAATTCCAGCTATGGAAGTACCAAGAAGGCATCTACACGCACATGGGTCTCGGCCACGCCGGGGCAGTGACGTGCTGCCGGTTCAGTCCGGACGCCAGGCACATAGTGAGCGCGTGCGCCGCCGGCAGCGTCATCGTGTGGAAGATGCCGGAGGTGCGACACGCGCCATACATTGCTATACATTACAACCTCGGAGGAGTTTAGTAGAGTACTAACGTACGGAACGGACAATCGCCTCTATTAAATCCTGTCAGATGATGACTAGATTTGTATGGGAGTAGTAGTGTATGTTTCACTCGTTTTTTTTTCTAGCTATTTTTTTCAACCATATTTAACACTATCTTTTTCAATATTCTCTCCAGCAATATCTAAAGCAAGCCCCACCTTCAGGCTGTCAGAAAGCAGTTCCAGAGACCCAGAAGACCTTGGAAGAACAGCTGAAGTTACCACTGTCCGAGAAACCTACGCAGAAGGCCGGCGGCGACAGGCAACATAAGTTACCCGCCGCGCCTAATAAGGTACCTATCTAATTAATTACCATATTTTTTTTTTATACAACTAAGTAGGCAACCAGGCGTACGGCCCACCTGATGGTAAGTAGTTAAAGTAGCCTATGAACGCCTGCAACACCGGAGATGTCACGAGCGCGTTGGCAACCTGTCTACTAATTAAATAATTCATGAAATAGGATTATATTTAGGTTTAGCCATTGGCACGAAAGACCGTAGATTTTTTACTTTGGTAAATACAGTGAATCAAAAGCAGATGCAGGATATTAGACACCAGCTTCACCAGCATTCTCCAGTTACGAATCGCCTGAAGAGACGAAGTAGTGTGTGTGATGCAGGGGCCCTTGCAGAGAAGTTGTCACCTGGGTACCACCTGCCTTGGTTGTGTGGAAGTTCCTTAATAGACTGCGATCGGGTGTGGATGGGTGTATGGAGAACAGGCTAGTTTCCAGGGTCAAAAGACTATCGTTAAATTTAGTCCGTCATTTAGGGAATCAAAATATATTAGTGACGTATTTTTTCTTTTGTCAATTGAGCGATAAATTATAAAGATGTAACGCATCAAAGTTTAGGAGTGGGGGCTCGTGACGTCACATATTGCGAAAAAGTGTAACAGACTGTGACGTCACACGGAACTTTAACGCGCCATATCTTTACCATTCTTTGTTTGATTTTCAAAAGAAAAAATACGTCTCCAATATTTTTTGATTATCTAACTGACGGACTAATTATATTGTTTAAGGAATCTAGCCTATTGGAAGAAGTATCCGAGAGCAGCGACCGTATCTGTGGCGCGGTGCTATCGGACCATCTGCTCTCGTGTTTTTTTACATTTGACTTTTTTTTTTATTCAGTTTTTATTTAATTTGAATAATCTGAAATCACAATAAAATATTGTGCGAAATGTTGACAAACATGTGAACTCGTTCATTTAACTAGTTAATTATGGAAAGTTATTTACTTATTATTTGTAAATTGACGTTTTGAATAAAAATGCTGCAGTGGAGTTTGTGGCGCCGCTTCTTCTCCACTTGCGCTTTGGAAGTGATGGTAAACTTAATTTAAGTAAATTGACGTCAATAAGTGATATTTATATTATATCCTATATTGAAAATAAACGATTTCATTTCATTTCGTGCCCCAGCTGCTCTTTCTAATGGACATGGGACGATTTGGTTGTGGCTTCTGGGTTGTGTATGTGCGTCCTATAGGGCTGGACATTGAAACGAAAAATGAAGATCCGAATCAATTTTCTTTTTTTTGTTGATCATGGCGATACAGTAACCGCTATCCATCATGCAGGCCTAGTGCACGTTAATAATTCTGTGACCGGGCGTAACTTGTTTCCTCTTCATATCATCAGGAGGAGAAAATCGAAGCGATGGACACGACTCGCAGCAGCGTTCACTCGTGCTGTCCATGCGAGGTGTCCGCCAAGTCCGACAAGTCAAAGAAACCCACGCCGAAGAACACGGGCTCGGGCCGATCGTGCTGTAGGCCTCCACGGCCAGAAGGTAAGTTCTTTTTTTTTCTCTTTAACCCATACTGTCCCATTGCTGGGCAAAGGTCACCTCAATTCTCTACCACTCATCCCGCTCTACAGCTTCATCACTCATCGCAGCCTTGGTCTACCTTACCTCTCTGCCCTCCTCTGGTCTCCAATGGGTAGCTATAGAAGCCCAACGTTCGTGGAGCATTCGACAGACATGACCCGCCCAATCCCACTTCAGTTTAGCTAGTGTTTCGCTGTCGATTTATCAGGAAGCATGCCATATTGGGCACACTAATAAATGACACCAGATTAGAGATAGTCAGCGGGAAGAAATTCATGACGGAAGAAATGGAATTCTAAGGGAAGAAATAATGGGGTATAATAAAAATAGCCGCCTCCACCAAGCCCTGGTAGAGGGGATGCGCCCAAGGAGTGCTGGCTTGCCGTCGCAGGGACGGATATTCGTGTTAAAGGTCTCACAACAAGGGATGCCGAAGACCCGGCGAGTGAAGGAGAAAGAGCTGGAAAGCGGACCCAGGGCTCCGAAGCCGAGCTAAGATATGAGAGAGAGAGAGATAATATAAATAAATTAATAATGTTGACCTAAAAATGTCGCAACACTAATACGTTCGTCCGTGGGCACTACTTTGTACCAAATGTGTATGAAAGAATTTTTTAATTTGTTTCTAGATAATTTACCCACAAGGACAACAAGCAAGGAGTATGTGAGCAGTGGTGGCGGAGACAGGAAATAACAGACAGATTTACAATGTGCTCACTATATCAAATTGTATTTAATATTTATTTGTAATATTAAATTTGTATTTTTACATACACTGGGTTTTCATTTCAATTAAACCATAGAATAGATGAGAGTACCCCGAAATGTAAACCAGTGCAACGGAAGTGGTATGTTTCCATAGTATCAGAAGATGAGATAGAGATAATACCTACCTACCTAACTACCAAGATATACTTACCCCCATATTCTCAAACGTTTGCTCAAACTCAACTCGACCTTACTCCAACTGATTGGCATGATTAGTCGTCACTAGCTTCCTTGACTTAAGGAGATTCCTCATTGGAGGCGAGTATCGAACTGTCAAATATAAGGTTGGTCGAGAGGTAACTTGAGGCGTCCTTGAAATGAAACAAAGTGGTTATAAATCAGTTTTTGCCACTTTTTGCCTAGGTATCCATTACTTTTTATTTTTTACTCTATTCTTTTGTAATTTAAAATTTTTGATCTTTGAATTGTTATTATAACCTGTGATGTTCTTCATTGGAGTTTGCTCAAGCAACCAACTAAGGCTCATCAAGCTATCTCTTATGGGAAAACAAATTCTACATGCAAATTGACGGTGTAGCTATGGGGTCTCCAGTCTCTCCCATTGTTGCCGACATTTTCATGGAAGACCTTGAGGAGAAGGCTCTTTCAAGCACCCTGGCTATGCCGAAGATGTTCAAACGGTACGTAGATGATACTTTTGTTGTACTCCCCAAAACTCAAGTCTCTGTTTTATTAGATCATTTAAATTCCATTAATAGTAAAATTAAATTCACTATGGAACCTGAGATCAATAATTCATTAGCCTTTCTTGATGTTTTAATAACTAGAAATCTTGACAATAGTCACACTGTGTACAGAAAGCCCACCCACACAGACAAATATCTCAACGGTAAATCTCACCATCATCCATGTCAGTTAGCTACCGTAGGCAAATCTTTGTTACAGAGAGCAGACGGCATCTGTGACACTTACAATCTTAAGGAGGAGCTTCACCGAGTCAAGTCTGTCTTAAGAAGCAACAATCTCAGCCTCCCACACATATGTCACAGAAGTCGACCCAAGCTACACACAGTTGATCGTTTTCCTGCCATCTTACCATACTTAAAGGGAGTCACGGACAAGATTGGTACTTAGGCGAGCTTCAATCAAGACCTATTACAAGCCGCATAAGAAAATAAACCAATTTTTAAGACCTGTAAAATCCAATATCCCATTGCAAGATGCTGGAGTTTATAAAATTGACTGTGACTGTGGTTTATCATACATTGGGCAAACAAAGACAAGCATTAATACTCGTATAAAAGAACATATTGCTGACATGAAAAATAGACGCTCAACCTAGTCTGCAGTCTGAGAACACGCTCTAGACAAACCCAATCACTATATGCGTTTTGATAATCCTCAAGTCCTTGCAAAGGAAAACAGATCCATTCCAAGGATGTTACGTGAAGCTATTGAAATTAAAAAACATCCTAATTTCAATAGAGAGGATGGATGGCAGGTACCGCCAGCTTGGGACCCAGTCATTAACTTAATAAAATCGCAAACTCGGAAGCAGACTGCAAGACCCTTAGATACTGTGAGCCAATACTGCGTGAATCGGAATAGTTCCCAATAAAAATTTCAGGCGGTAGTTTGTAATCTTATGACATCAAAGACAAATGTTAACCTAGTCTGCCTGCGACCATGAACGCTGTAAAGTGTTTGAAACGTCAGGTGTAAATAAATAAGTAATATACGCAATAAAACCGTATTAAAATAGTTTAATTTAATGAATAACAATCGCGAAAACATAAGAAATCATAACCAACTAAGAATATCGTTTTCAAAGAAAGTTTGAGGACTTCCTTAGGGCTTCCTCCAATGAGTTTGAGTGAAGGACGTCCTTAAGGTTATGTTTAAGAATACGGGGGAAAGTATTTTTCGAGCTTTCGATTCGAAAAGACATTATGCGGTTTTGTAAAAGTTCTCTTCCCGACTTCGTATCTACTCATTTACATAGGGCGCACTGTAAGTTTCCGGAACTGGCCACTTATATAAACAATATTTAAAAATTTATTGCAACATTTGAAAATAGAACTCTTTGGCTGTAGAATGCAGTTTGTTTCATCTGACTGTCTTTTGTTTTTACCTTGTGGCGCCATTTAAAAAATTGTGTGTCTGCATCAACATGGATTTAACTCGGGAAAATTTTCGTAGTATGATTTTCTACGATTTTAAGTGTAATTTGACAGCTCAACAGATCATCGCTCGGCTTGAAACAGCTTTTGGCAATGAAGCACCATGCAAGACAACTGTTTATAGCTGGTTTGCAGAATTCAAGCGTGGTCGTATCAATCTCAGTGACGAATCTCGCGATGGTCGGCCGTCCACCGCTGTGACCAACAAAAACATCAATGCTGTGCGCCGTATGATTGAAACAGACAGGCATGTAACCTACCATGAAATTCGCGCATCCTTAGAAATAGGCATGAGTCAAATACAATTAATCCTACACAAACATTTGGGTGTGAGAAAGCTGTGCTCGCGGTGGATCCCACACAACTTGACCGAGGCTCAAAAAACGGACCGCGTCACTTGGTGCAGTGCCATGCTTACCAGATTCAACGAAGGTGCGTCAAACTTGGTGTGGGACATACATAGGGCGCACTGTAAGTTTCCGGAACTGGCCATTTACATAAACAATATTTAAAAATTTATTGCAACATTTGAAAATAGAACTCTTTGGCTGTAGAATGCAGTTTGTTTCATCTGACTGTCTTTTGTTTTTACCTTGTGGCGCCATTTAAAAAATTGTGTGTCTGCATCAACATGGATATAACTCGGGAAAATTTTCGTAGTATGATTTTCTACGATTTTAAGTGTAATTTGACAGCTCAACAGAGCATCGCTCGGCTTGAAACAGCTTTTGGCAATGAAGCACCATGCAAGACAACTGTTTATAGCTGGTTTGCAGAATTCAAGCGTGGTCGTATCAATCTCAGTGACGAATCTCGCGATGGTCGGCCGTCCACCGCTGTGACCAACAAAAACATCAATGCTGTGCGCCGTATGATTGAAACAGACAGGCATGTGACCTACCATGAAATTCGCGCATCCTTAGAAATAGGCATGAGTCAAATACAATTAATCCTACACAAACATTTGGGTGTGAGAAAGCTGTGCTCGCGGTGGATCCCACACAACTTGACCGAGGCTCAAAAAACGGACCGCGTCACTTGGTGCAGTGCCATGCTTACCAGATTCAACGAAGGTGCGTCAAATTTGGTGTGGGACATAGTAACGGGTGACGAAACATGGATTTATTGCTACGATCCCAAAACAAAGCAGCAATCGAGCGTATGGGTCTTTCAAGATGAGCCGAAACCAACCAAAGTGGCGCGCGTGAAAAGTGCATCTAAGCGGATGATTGCTTCTTTTTTCAATAAAACTGGACACGTGGCTACTGTTGCTTTAGAGAATCGTCATACAGTGAATAGTGACTGGTACACGACCATTTGTTTGCCGGAAGTTATTGACGAACTCCATAAAAATAACCGTAAACGCCGTATCATCCTGCACCACGACAATGCTAGTTCTCACACGGCCAGACAGACAAACGACTTTTTGAAGGCGAAAAATGTAGAACTCATGAGTCATCCTGCATACAGTCCCGACCTGGCACCTTGTGACTTTTTTCTGTTCCCAAAAATTAAGAACCAATTACGCGGTCAACGATTTTCATCACCAGAAGAGGCTGTCGAGGAGTATGAAAAACACGTTTCAGAGGTCACCACAGAGGAGTGGCACAAAAGTTTTCAAAACTGGTTTCATCGAATGAAAAAGTGCATAGACGCCAAGGGAGATTATTTTGAAAAACAATAAATTAATTTTGTACCTTTAATAGTATTTTTTCATATTCATTCCGGAAACTTATAGTGCGCCCCACGTAGTAACAGGTGACGAAACATGGATTTATTGCTACGATCCCAAAACAAAGCAGCAATCGAGCGTATGGGTCTTTCAAGATGAGCCGAAACCAACCAAAGTGGCGCGCGTGAAAAGTGCATCTAAGCGGATGACTGCTTCTTTTTTTAATAAAACTGGACACGTGGCTACTGTTGCTTTAGAGAATCGTCGTACAGTGAATAGTGACTGGTACACGACCATTTGTTTGCCGGAAGTTATTGACGAACTCCGTAAAAATAACCGTAAACGCCGTATCATCCTGCACCACGACAATGCTAGTTCTCACACGGCCAGACAGACAAACGACTTTTTGAAGGCGAAAAATGTAGAAGTCATGAGTCATCCTGCATACAGTCCCGACCTGGCACCTTGTGACTTTTTTCTGTTCCCAAAAATTAAGAACCAATTACGCGGTCAACGATTTTCATCACCAGAAGAGGCTGTCGAGGAGTATGAAAAACACGTTTCAGAGGTCACCACAGAGGACTGGCACAAAAGTTTTCAAAACTGGTTTCATCGAATGAAAAAGTGCATAGACGCCAAGGGAGATTATTTTGAAAAACAATAAATTAATTTTGTACCTTTAATAGTATTTTTTCATATTCATTCCGGAAACTTATAGTGCGCCCCACGTATCAATTTTTTGTTTTTTTTCCCCAATCGCAACATAGTCACACGAATTTACCACACCAGTGATACAATAGTAGATTGTTAAACTAGGGTCGGATGACATCAATTTCCATACAAGGTGTTTAGACCTCTCGGATATAATCCGAGTATGAATTGATGTCATCCACCCGCGGGGAACACTCTACTTTTCATTTCGAATAGAAGGAAAGTAAAAAAAAAACATTCTTCTTAAATATTTATTTAAAATTAATGGAAAAGTTCGAACAATTCGTAAAGTTTAAAGTGACATTTTTATTCACTCTATCACTTACTCCACTATTACAAACTTGGCTAAGCTGAATTTCTGTAAAAGTAGGGGATAGATTATGTATTTGATTAGATGGTGGAATCCATGGCTGAGAATCTTTTGAAGTGGTTGGTTTAGGCGAACTGGGGAGTATATTAATGGGTTCAGTCAATTTGTTCGATATCTTCGTTTTTTGTTGAACAGAATCTTCAATATATCCTTCGGCGACTGTGCTGGATTTCCATCCACCGTGTCTCTTTAACATAGTCATATTTGCTCCAGAATCGGCTAATAGTGTCGCTGACGTTCTTCTATAACAATGGCCGGTATACTCGTTACAATTAGGCAAATTCAGATATGTCGCTATCTGCTTGGGCATACCTGATATTTTATTTTTACCGATCACTTGTTTATAGCATTTTCCCTTTTGATAGTTGAGAAAAAAACGATCCGTTTTTATTTTTACTGGTCTTATTTTCGAAAAGTCTTCTCGCACTACAAACGTGCGCTCAATATTTGTTTTTGTTTTGGTTAATTTAACAAGTAGTAACTGGCCTTGATTTTCAACATCATGGATTGTTAGATTTGTGAGCTCACTGCTTCTGCAAGCGCCGCTTATGCCAAATATCAACACTACCTGTGAAGAACATAATTTTGTTGGTATAGATAGAGATTTAAAAATATTTTGAAAACACACACCATTCAACATCTATGTTCCCATTTTATACATTCTGACAACGGAAACCATGTTGGTTTTGCATTAAAACATTTACCTAATAGCTTACCTTCACTGCCAAATATATCTCGTCAGGGGCTTCATTTAAAAATGTTTCCACTTCGTTAGCGGAGAATACTTTTGATTTTTTACTTTTAAACCCCTGTGACTGTCTTTTTAAGAATGATGTTAAATTATGGAATTTTGTCAAATCTATATTGTGTTTCACACTTAGTGTACTCTTAAGCATTGAATATCTGCTCCATAGCGTAGAAGGTTTAACTTTGCCAGACTGTCCATTAAAGTATGTTAGAAACACACTTTCGGAAAATGAATTTATCTTCTTGTCAGCTCGCCAATTCATAAAATCATTATATACAATTAAGTATCTTTCTTTAGAAATTGCTGGTAAAAGATTTTCGATTACTGAATTTGCTACATCTTTAACCGAATCTGGGGTCAGTATTTCAGTATCACTTGAACTCATTTTTAAACAAATCTCTTGTAAAAATAGTTCTGCAATGCAAATAAACAGCTCTAATCCCGCCAAATAATTTTTCAAGTCTTTTTTTTTCTAGCTTTTATTTTTTTCATTTTAAATATGGAACACAAAGCTTCTCCGCCGCAGGCCATCCATTGTTTTATTTTTTAAATACTGTGTATGTAGGTATGCAGTGCCTTTTTATTGTTTTTTTTTATCATAAATAAATCGGTGACATATTTCTATGTAGGTATAGATATCATTTTTTACATAAAACAACCCTATGTATTAAAATAATTATATTTAATTAAGAAAATTATAGATTTATATTTTTTTTTAAATGATAGTGACAAAATATAGACAAATATAATTTTTTAAATTACTTCTTTTAACTTGACTTCTAAAATAAAAAAAAATCTAAATTTTTGACAGCTGGCTTCATAAGAAATGTATTAGTTCTATTTTTGAAATCCATTCCGACCCGCGGGTCGGATGAAGCATTTTCAGGCCGATACTTGGATCAAACATAGACTACTTTCCGAGTATGAGAAATGAAAACATATATCTACCCAACACCAAGCCAAGAAGGGTATTGACCACGGAGTAATAACAAAGAGGGAATGGCGTATCGAGAGCTTCCTTACAATTGTGTGTGGCTCCGCGTGTAGGACGGCAGACGTGAGGGGATCTCGTTTTGCCCGTGCGGATATTGACGATCTCTACTCCTCTACTTACTAATAGATGTCGCTAGCAAATCGAAAATTTTAACATAAAAAAATATTTTTATATTTCTTTATATTACAGATATTTTGAACATTGAAAACAGACACATATTTTGTGTGTCTTTGCAGGCTTGAATCACCTGATCGTCTGATAATAAAGTTGATACCGTGCTTCGAAAGGCACGTTAAGCCGTTGGTCCCGGCTGGACACCAGGGTGTACAAGGTCGATAGACAATGAAATTTACACGAAATGATGATATTAAATTAAACAAGTAAAATTGGCTTACAGAATATATTATGAAGCTTAATATAACTTAATGTCATTATTTACAAAATAAAACAACAAAATATCACATTAATATTTTAAAAGACTGACCTTTGTGAACCAAAATAGTCCCAATGTTAAAATTTATTCCTCAGTAGCTGACCCGGCGAACTTCGTTCCGCCTAACAGTCGATTCTTTAATTTTTTAGTTTTTTACTTTATTTTTCTAAAATATAATATATTTTTTTAATATAAACGTAGCCTAAGTTACTCCCTATTACATCAGCTACCTGCTAATAAAGTCCCGTCAAAATCGGTCTAGCCATTTCAGAGATTAGCCGGAACAAACAGACAGACAGACAGACAAAAATTGTAAAAAATGTTATTTTGGTGTATGTACCGTATATATATTCATACGCATGTAGTAAAAAAAGGTTATTTCAATATTACAAACAGACACTCCAATTTTATTTATATGTATAGATTATAATTACACAAATGATAACGAAGTACACATTGACTACCATTCTTGACAGAATTTATAAAGGACTCAATTTCCGGAACAAATTTATACCGCAAATTGAGTCATTTATGGAACGTTATGGAACTGTTATTAACGTCCATGAAGCTCTATTCAAACTGACGCGAATTCCGCGCGCCTTGTGAGAAACCCACAAAAAAAAGATTCGGTAAAAGTGCCGTAGCCTGAGTTAACTGGCCTACTTATGGCACTTCTACGTATTATTATTTCTGTGGGAATCCAGAAAGTCGCGCGGGTCTCGCGTCATTTTGTATGCACACGGGTCATAGCACACTCCTGGTCATAAGTGATTGCGCACTGCAAAGTAGCAAAGTGAACCCGGAAATAGTGTATCGACACCCCGAACGCTCCATACAACGGCGGCGAGCCCGATACCTATTACTACTACACCGATTTTGATTACACGCGCGTTAATGTTTGTGTTGCTCGACGGGTTAGTTATTTACGGTATCTGTTTTGAATGGGAGGGTGTGACCCCCGTATTCTTAAACATAACTTTAAGGACTTCCCTCAAACTCATTCGAGGGCGCCTTAAAAAAATCCTTGAACTTTCCTTGAAAACGACATTCTTAGTTGGTTGCTTGAGCACACTCCAATGAGGAAACGTCACAGGTTATAACAATTCTAAACATAAAAATTGAAAATTACAAAAAAATAGAGTAAACAATAAAATAAAGTAAGTAGATATCTAGGTCAAAAGTGGCAAAAACCATTTATATCCACGGACGCCTCAAGGTACCTCTCGACCAACATTATATTTGACAGTTCGATACTCACCTCCAATGAGAAATCATCTCATGTCAAGGAAGATTGTGACGACTAATCATACCAATGAGACGGAGTAAGGTTGAGTTGAGTTTGAGTGAAGGTTTAAGAATATGGGTGTGAGTGTTCGTTCTGTAGGTTAGTACTATTGTCAATTCTGTGGTGTCACTCCTCTACCATCCTGCTAGGCAGACTCAACACCCTATTATCATTAAAACTAACGCACTGCATATTTAAAACAAAATAACTGGATGAACCGCGTAAAATACCTTCATACTTCATACAACTGTGTTACAAAGGCCGTGACTTAATTCTGTAATAGTGTCATCTGTCATTTTTGCGTAAACATGCTTTACATCTTTCTTGAATAAAAATATTATCACGGCTTACAACTAATCAACAGTTCTTTAGAAAACCATAGAGTCAGCCCCAAGCCTGACTTTTGCAGTAATTTAGCACCAATTTTCCATCCGTTCCAAAACATTCGTACAAGTTCTTCACCATTTGGTCCGGTGATGGTGCAAATGTCTGATTGACATACAAAAACTGAAATAAATTATCACTGGTTATTGCATTGTATTAAAAAATGTTGGATTTCTGCAAGCTCAAAATTGTTAAATTTAAGTTAATTTAAATACACACAAAAAACAAGCAAAAGCAAAAATAATTTTTTTTCACTACTATTTATTTTTGTTTTTCCTCAGTTCATCTAAATTTTAGTTATTATTCATAAAAACTAAGTATACAGATATCAAAAAAAAAAAAATTGCTGGAAGAAAACAAAAGAAAAAATACTGACCAATTTTTCATCAGGCTCCAACTTCAAATATTTCTTTACAAACTCCATGATCCATCCGATCTGTTTCTCTGCGTCCACTGCCCATTTCTTTTTCTTCATAATGGGTGCGTTGCCTGTGGCTTTCAGCAATATATCAACTAAAAAAAATTCAATCCAAAATAATGTGCCTACACAATCATAGCAAAAATAAGTTTGTTATTGTTTACTTGTTCTATCTTAAAGTGAGTAACCCCAGTGGAAAGTTACGCCTACGAGAAATGAGAGTATTGCAAATATGTAGTCCATAGCCCCCCAAAATTAGTACACATATAGAAAAATTCGTTCAAGTTCTATTTTTGAAGTTATTCCAGAAAAATTGATTCCTCTGGAAGAATGTTACTCCAGCGTCTAGCCTGGAACAAAGTATATAAAAGTTAGCTCCAGAAGGTTATAAATGTATACCAACAGTGGCATTTGTTCATCTTACAGTTATTGAGATGTTCAAGTTGCCGCTGGGGTAATGTTTAGAATTTTTAGTATCTTGAAATCTATTAATAGAAGTTTGAAAAAAATATCAGTTGTAGGCCTTAATTAGCCTTAATTACGACAGACCCCAGTCTGTAGTGCCCCTTCTTAAAAAATAACATGGATGGGCTAGATCACCGCAGGAAAAAGCCAACACCTTCGCTGAACATCTGTCTAAAGTATTCTGTCCCAACCCGTCTGCTGACTCTGAAGCAGAGTTAGAGGTGGAGAACTTCCTCAACCAGGACAGCCAGATGTCTCTCCCGCCGCGTCCTGTTACTGTTGGTGAAGTATGGAGTACAATTGAAAACCTAAAAGATAAAAAAAAGCTCCTGGATTCGACCTAATTACGATGGAAATCTTAAAACAACTACCAAAAAAGGCTGTGGTATTTTTGACGACTTTGTTCAATGGAATCCTCAGAGTACAATATTTTCCTTGTCTCTGGAAGAGATTCTATTAACAGTTCAAGGATATTGAGAAAAACTGGAGCGACACCCCAATCAGATGGCTGCCAAGCTGATAACGCGCAATTACCGGAAAAGACTTAAAAGAAAACATATTATTAGTAGCTGAAAAAGAGTAGAGGTTCTCACTGGAGGGCACACCCTATACAAAAAAAAAAAAAAAAAGCAAACGTATCTTGCAACACATCTGCTTAAAGCTATTTAATAGCTGATTGCAAATAAAAAATTTATAAAAAAAGAAACGTTGTAGGCCTTAATTCGTTCAAATTAGTTCAAACATATGTAAAAAAATGTTTTTTCGAAAATCAAAAAAATACAATTTATTCATAAACTATTTAAAAATTAATAAAAATCAGAAATATATACCTTTGACATATCCTATCGACGTGTATAAATCTGGGTTAATAAAGTTTACGCGATAAGAAAATATCAAGAGATTTCATCAAATTTAAGCAAAAAACAAGAAAACATGAACGATTTGCCTGACTGACTAAAACACGATGTATATGAAAAAGCGACCCTGGCCAGAAACGGCCAATGTACTTTGTCAAGGAGTGCTGAAAAAAATCTACAGGCTAGACTACAAAAGATCAACTACAAATACCTTTTAAATATAGAAGCCTTAACAGTTACCAACTTAGATGAATAAATGGTCTTCTCGCGCGCTCGACGTCGTAGCGCAGCGGAGACTAATAATTAATCTAGGGTTACCACGTTATAAAACTTACTTTTTACTTTATCAGTCTTTCCGCCATCACCGGCTTCTTTCTCGCAATCTCCCTTGGAAAGATCAGCCACACACGATCCTTCCTCTGATTGTTTATCATCGCTCATGTTGTCAATGTAGAAGCACAGAATTATATTGTAGAAGTTGAGTTGTTCGCTCTGGCTATAATATGTTTTTGGTGTAAACAGACTTAATAACCTCAGCACAAAATTAGGTTTCAAATTCTATTGAAACAACACCAACTTCAAAGAGAACAAACCAAACAAAAAATAAATGTAATTTTGATTGATTCCGATGCCAAGCAGCAAACTGACAGTGACAGTCGGTTATTTTTACGGTTTTGACAATTGACATTGATTGATGTCCTGGCAACTTAAGGTAAAGATGGAAACCAAACCGACCTACCTACAACAGGCTAGTCCCAGAAAATTTGACCTTTTTTTTTTTTGTTAACGGAGGGGAAATGCATTTACGCACTGAGTGTGGGACTCCCAGGCAGAGTGCCTGGACTACCCACTAAAACCCCTCCGGCGTTTCCGCACCGGCTGTTGAGGGCGCCATGGGGTCGCGTTAGCATTCTACCACGACGCCCTCCAGCCATGGCCTTGCGGCCCCCTCTGTTGGCCTTTCGGCCACCCCCCCAAATCGGGCAGTGGCCCATAAATGGACCACGCCCGTCCCCCAGACCCACATCCATTCACAGTCTCATCATAGACGGCGGTGGAGTGAGCTGTTGGCAGAAATTGGCCGACAGCCAATAAGACCCCGACTACCAGGGAGTTATTAATTGTCGCCCAGGGTGCACCGTCCCGAGTCCCTTGTCAGCCCACCCTCTCACCGGATCCTTGGGATCAAGTGAGAATGCAAAGCTTTCAAAGGACCGGGCACTCGAGGAGGTTCCCTGCCCTGCACCCCCAGAAAATTTGACCTGGAGTAACCCCTGTTTTCCCAAAGTATTACCATCACTTCAAAATGTTGCCTAGTCAGAAATACAGTAAAATAAAAATGTCAGTTTGCTTAATATAATTGGGCTTTAAATTTCTATATCAAAAACAAGTATAATTATTTTTCATTTTTTAATAAAAATCTACCTCAAAATAAAGATTATATTGCTACGTAACTGTTTATAATTTTTTCCAACTTTTAAGGTTGTTATCAAGCGCTGTGATGGAAAGCCAGATTCACACCCTAACACACAACGAGGTAAAAAGAGAGAGGTGGGTAACGAAATGCATTCAGGTCAAATTTTCTGCAATCAGCGTATTGTATGCCCGCGCGCTATCCCTTTAGCTTTAAATCCATGGCCTAGCCTCTATGCAAATTCGGCTAAGTACTCAGTCCTGTTTAAAATACTAGGTCCATGCATGGAGCAAATACAAAGAGAAAATAGCGTATCGACTGGTGCACCGTTACGATCATTGGCGCAAGACGGTGGGAGTTGGCGTGGCTTAAGTAATTTTTCGTTCAACTATGTTCAACTGTGAAAGATGCGTGACGTGGAGCGAGCTCTAATGTTATTCTTACTTTTTTATCTTGCGTTCGTTTCAGAATATTTTGTAAATTTTACACCTTTATCTTTATTTTTTTACCGATAACTGTACAGCATTGGAACACTTAAGACTAACGGGTGTTACACCCGTATTCTTAAACATAACCTTCAGAACGACCTTCACTCAAACTCATTGGAGGGCGCCTCAAGAAAGTCCTGGAACTTTCCTTGAAAACGATATTCTTTTGAGAATATGGGGGTAAACCTTAACCTTCACTCAAAGTCGACTCAACCTTACTCCACCTCATTGGTATGATTAGTCATCATAAGCTTCCTTGATTTGAGATGATTTCTCATTGGAGGTGAGTATCGAACTTTTAAATATAAGGTTGGTCGAGAGTTACCCTGAGGCGTCCTTAAAATGAAATAAAGTGGATATAAATCGGGATTTTGCGACTTTTGGCCTAGATATCTACTTACTTATTTTTTACTCTATTCTTTTGTAATTTTTAGTTTTTATGTTTAGAATTGTTATTATAATCTGTGACGTATCCTCATTGAAGTATGCTCAAGCAACCAACTAAGAATGTCGTTTTCAAGGAAAATTCGAGGACTTCCTTAAGGCGCCCTCGAATGAGTTTGAGTGAAGGACGTTCTTAAGGTTATGTTTAAGAATACGGGGGTTAGTCTTAAGTGTTCCAATGCTGTACTGTTTTCAGGTCACAATAAACGTAAGTAAATAACATATGTTCGAATTTATTTGATTGATTTATTGTTACACAAAATGTGTCTGTTTTTAATGTTCAAAATATCTGTATAACATAAATATATTTTTTATGTTGAAATCTTCGATTTGCTAGCGACATCTATTAGTAAGTTGAGGGGATCGTCAGTCGGAGCCGTAGCTAAACCGATTTGTTGTCGCACGAGTCGCGTCGTCTGTGGACATAGCTTATTTTGTATGAAATATACTCTCGTGCGACTGGTAGTATACAGAAGTTTCATTGGAATATTGCCGTGAGCTAACTGCCTTATTTTGGAAAAACATGCAATGGCATGGCAAATATTTGCCCAAATAGTGCAATGTGGGGTGGCACCATAACATTTTTCTGAGACTGTTTTAGAAATATCAAAGCCAAAAAAATATTAAATGTCATTGTCACAAAATGACATGTTGCATCATTTGCATCTAGCTCTACTTCACGCTTGCTTTGCAGTGTTGCCATATAAACAGATTTATCTGTATCTATACAGATTTTTCATCACAAATACAGATTACAGAGATTAGCATAACTTTTATACAGATTTTCGTAATTTTCGCAATTTTCGTAATTTTTTTTTAGTGTATAATAATTTAGTGTTATGGCGTGGGTTTATAGCTAGCTGGTTTATTCAAGGAAAACAATGGCGTTTACGGAAAAGATGCCGTGTATTTATTTTACACACACGAAAATATATTTTAACAAGGAGTATCTTTGAAAACAAAGGTTAAATCTAAACAGATTAAAATGTATGGGAGCGGTGCGCGCTCGACCATCTAGTTTGGCTGCCGCAAGCAAAGCGAGAGAGCTTTTGCTCTCGGCTAGTGCTGTGAATCAAAATTAGTGATTGGACATGTCCACTCAGTTAATATAGCGTGCGGGCAACACTCCCCTGTTAGTTCTTAAAGGGCGCCTGTGCGGCGCTATATACTCCCCTTCCAGTCCAGGTATACGTCCTCGTTCATGGACTGGCACGTCCTGAGGAGTGTAAGGAGGATCCTCTTCAACCACAACCTCGGAAGGTCGATGCCTACGTTTAGGGCGTCCGCGCCTACGCTTAGGAACAATCGGAACCGGTGGAACAGTATCCCTACCATGAAACTGTGTCAGCTCTTTAACATGAAACTTCCCTATACGTTGGGTGGGGTCTTCAAGTGGCGCAACTAAGTAAGTAGTTGGACTTACCTTCTTAGACACCAGATATGGCCCATCCCTACGAGGCACGAATTTTGATGTCATCGCCTTTGACGCGTTGCTTAAAACATGAGTGTTGAGGAGAACCTGATCTCCTTCCTTAAATTGTTCACCTTCTCTTCGAGATTGATCCGCATACTCCTTCCTCCTATCTTGCTGTGTCTCCATTTTCTCTCTTATAGCAGCTAACGATCCTAGGAAGTTCTTTAAATAGGGTGTTATTTGCGGCACAAAATTTTCTTTTCCTAAAATTGCTCTTGGGTCATTTGTGACTTCTATCGGTGATCTAAGTTCTCTGGCAAACATCAAGTACCCTGGCGTCGCTCCTGTTGTTTGGCACCTTGCTGTATTCATAGCAAATCTTACAGACGGAAGCTTATCAGGCCAAGAACGGTGATCCATACCGACTAGTTGTGAAATTTGTACCTTTAAATCTCTGTTCTTCCTTTCAGCAGGGTTTCCTTCTGGGTGAAACACTGGTAACAGCTCCTGTTTGATATCCAAAATAAATGTAACCTGTTGCATGACTGCAGAAATGAATTGGACTCCATTATCCGAGATTATTCGACGTGGTAAACCAAATCTGAGAAAATATTCTTCTATTAATACTCGTGCACATGCATCAGCTGTAGCATCTCGTAAAGCATAGAGTTCTACCCATCTGGTTGCTGTGTCTTCAACAAGAAGTATCCATTTCTGTCCATCTTCTCCAGTCGGCAATGGCCCAAAAAGGTCAATGGCCAGAACTTCATTACGTTGGTTCAGTACAGGTGTTTGCAATAGACCCGGTGGTTTCTCATTTGATGCTTTATATCTTTGGCATGTTATGCATGTTTTAATATATTCAATGACTGCTCTTCGCATACCAGGAAAATAGAATTTCTGTGAAATTTTCTGATAGGTCCTTTCTATTCCGGGATGACCAGCCAAAGGTGAGTCGTGACATTCGTTTAGTATCTCCTCTCTTCTATTCATGGGCACCACTAACTGTGGTTCTTCACTGTCGGAGTCTGGGTTGTACCGGTACAACACACCTTGCTCCATTAAGTAACCACGACCAATCCATCTTTGCCTATTTACTTCTTGATCACCTTCAATCTCGGTGATGATCTTTTCCAGTTCTGGATCATCTAACTGGCCTTGTCGTAGATCTGAGGGACTCTTTGTAGGTAAATCGATAATAACAGAACACAAACCACGTATTGCGTTAGTGTGTTCATCGCAGCTGGGACGGCTAAGCGAGTCTGCAACCAAGTTCAACCTCCCAGGTGTATATTCAATTTCCAGATCAAATGCTTGTAGCTTTAATGCCCATCTTACAAGGCGTCCTGATGGTGATTTCAGTGTCAAAAGCCATTTTAATGCTTGGTGGTCTGTACCGACAATTACATGATGTCCTTCAATATAGCCACGGAAGCGCTCCACAGCCCAGACTACGGCTAGAGCCTCTCTTTCCGTGGTTGAATAATTCCTTTCAGCCGATGTGAGTAACCTGCTTGCATACTCGATGGGTCTCTCATCGTTCTTGTCTCCTTGCAGAAGTACAGCACCTAACGCATAGTTACTGGCATCGGTACGAAGAATGAATGGCTTCTCATAGTCCGGCTGCACAAGAATAGGAGCAGAAGTTAGCAAACTCTTCAGTTTCTCGAACGCTTCATTCTGTTCCTCCTTCCATTGCCATACTTGATTCTTCCTCGTTAAGCGTGTTAGTGGCTCTGCAATTTGAGAAAATCCAGGAATGAATTTACGAAACCATGAACAGGTCTGTAGGAAGGTTCTCATATGTTTTAATGAAGTCGGTTTCTTCATCTCCAGAATAGCACCAATCTTGTCATTGTCAGGTGAGATACCTTGTCCTGAAATAATGTGTCCCAGATATTTCACAGATTCACGAGCAAACACACATTTCTCTTTATTAGCTCTCAATTTAAATTCCCGCAACCTGTCAAAGATTGCACGTAGATCTTCGATGTGCTTGTCCAGATTCTCTGAAATTATGAGGATGTCGTCCAGGTATGCCACAATTGTGACGTTTTTCAAAGATGACCCTGAACGTAGGCGATCAATCAGCCTTTGGAATGTTGCAGGGGCGTTCTTTAATCCAAATGGCATTCTTTTAAAGCGAAAGGTTCCCATAGGTGTAGTGAAAGCGGTCTTATCTTTATCAGTTTCAATTGGCACCTGCCAGTATCCAGAATGCAAATCAATTGTGCTCATTACACAGCCTCTCTTTGTTACATGCAGTAGTTCTTCAATCCTTGGCATTGGATAAGCATCCGTTTTAGTAATGGTATTCAACTTACGGTAGTCTACGCAGAATCGAAATTTCCCATTTCGCTTTGGGACGAGTAGTGCAGGTGCTGCCCATGCTGACTCACACTCTTCGATGATGTCGTCAGCCAACATCTGCTCCAGCTCCTCTTCCATCACCTTCTTCCTTGCAGGAGTGAGGCGGTACGGTGGCAACGCAATTGGTGGATGATCTCCAGTCTCGATGCGGTGCTCTGCAAACTCCGTAGGCGGTCCTGCCTCCTTGAACACATCAGCATAATCTGCCAAAAGTTGGGAAAGTGCATCCAAGTTTTCTCCACCTATTTGAGCCACATCATGCTTACATGCAGAGCTGACACACGGTTCATAGCGGAGAATAAACTTCTGGTTACTGTCCCCAAATCCCCATAATGATTTATTAAAATCAAAAATAAGACCCGCTTTGGTCAGAAAATCCATTCCTAATAATGTTTCATTATCATTAGAATTTGGTAAAATTAAAAACTCTGTGAGTACAACCCTATTTATAAGTTTGACCTCTACCTCGGTAATATAAATATTCATTAATCTAGTACAACCGTCAGCAAGTTTAATTAAACGTGAGGCTGGTTGTAGAGGATGCCCCTTTGACTGGAGGAGAGCATACAACGTATGGCCTGCTAAGCAGCCTTTAGCACCCGAGTCGACTAATGCAGTTCCTTTTGAATTTAATATTTCAATATTCAACAGAGGTCGGTTATTGATTGAAGTGTGAGGGCAGGGCTCCCCCTGGACACAACCTGTTATTGTATTTAGTGTCACAATAGGCAAGTCACACTTTCCCGTTACTTTGTGTAACTGCACAGGCTCCCCTTGTTTATCAAAATTATTATCACACTGATTGATGAATACATTGGAACAGGGTAACTCAGAAGTAAAGCATTGTCCAAAAGTATTTGTGCAATCATCAACACATGCATTATTAAATGAATAACACAACTTATTTAAATAAGTATCATGCAAATCAATATTAGTATTAGTAGTATTAGTTGCACAATGCTCAACTTTATGTTGGTACAAGCCCTGTGGACAGTTACTTATGTTTTCACCTAGTGAAATGCTTGAGCTAAAATAAGCACCTTTACCCTGCGTTACAATAGCACTATCATTTACACATAAACTTTGTTTACTTTTATTATTTTGGGAATTTATAGCATAAAAAGCGTTCACACTTCCCGTATTGCAATTTGAACACTTTGCACGAATAACACCACTTGCCCCGCAACCGTAGCAAGACAATTTATCTGAATTCACATTTTTAGGTTTAAAAAAACGATGTACAGTACCTTGGGATCCACTTTGCACGTGTCTACGTACGTTCGGTTGTGACTGGGTAGCGCCAGCACTCACGCTCTCGTCCACGGCAGTCCGCGAGGGCGCGTGCGGCGGAGGCTGCGCTGTTGGCGTGCGGCCCGCGCTCGGCTGCGCTGGCGGCGACGCCCGTAGTGACGACTGCGACGGCGGCACGCGCGCCCCGCTTGGCGGCTGCGGCCGCGGCGTCCCACAAAGCGGAGTCGGCGCCGGGGCTCCGTTGGCCCGCTCGGCGACCGCGTCCTCCACGCTCCGTGCCCGTCGTAACAGCTCACTGAAGCTGTCAACAGAATCCCTCTCTATTCTCTTCCTAATTTGAATGTCTAACAGCCCGTATATCATGTCTATCTTAACCTTTTCTGATATGTCCCCTTCGGGCAGCTTTGACATTAGTGCTCTCGCCTTAGCCACAAATAAATCCGTTCTTTGAGATCCTTGTTTCATCGCGAATAGCTCTTTGTATATTTTAAAGGGTGGTTTCCTTTCACCAAAAGCACCCGTTAACTGCTCCAAAGCCTCTTGCCAGTTTTTAATGTTTATTTTTACTCCTTGCCACCATGTTCCAGCGTCGTGTGACAACAGTAAAGACAGACCACGCAGCGCGTTACTGTCCGTCATTCCCGTTGCGGTCTTGTAAACCTCGACGGCGTCTATAAAATTTTCCACCGACTCTCCCTCGGAGCCACTGAATTTAGCCTGGCACCTTGCAAAATTGGCCCCGGTGACGGCGGCATTAGAAAAGATGGTTGACTCACGAAACGAAATCGGCGACGACTCTCTTCGGCCCTCTCGAATCTCTCCTATGAGACGCGAGCAGAGTTCAGCTTGTGAGGTTTGGAACGTAGTTATCAATTTTGCTACTTCACTTGCCATGTTCTCTTCGTCCCCATCGTTCTCGGCGCATGTGTCATCTTGTCGTCGCGTGCGCGGCATTTTAATCGACTTGAATCTTGGTTGTTGATACTTATTTTGTTTTTTATTTTCGTTACACGGACGCGGGCTTACTTAAAGATTACCACTAGGTATTTATTTCTTGCCTTCCACGTTGGGCTGCCAGTTATGGCGTGGGTTTATAGCTAGCTGGTTTATTCAAGGAAAACAATGGCGTTTACGGAAAAGATGCCGTGTATTTATTTTACACACACGAAAATATATTTTAACAAGGAGTATCTTTGAAAACAAAGGTTAAATCTAAACAGATTAAAATGTATGGGAGCGGTGCGCGCTCGACCATCTAGTTTTAGGGATATTCGATATACATCGATGTATTGAAAACATCGATGTTTCCAATACTATACATCGAATGGATCCGATGTTTTGAAATGCTTTCGATATACTCGATGTATCGATGTTTTTTCAGTTTTGAGTAGAATAACATCGAATCGATTATAACCAATTAATTTCATAAAAAATCAAGTTTGACCACTAATATTTTACCTAAAATCTTTTTTCCAAGGTATTTGTTTATTTAAAAAAGAAAAGTTTATTATTCAATAGTGAACTGACAATATAATGCCATCGCGGCCAACGTGTACTAAAACTTATGATGGCAGCATTGCGCACGAGTCAGTGACAATAAAAAAAAATTATGTCGTGTCGGCCGGCGAGCTTCTATGTTTAAATTAAAAATAACGAATTGAATTACACTTGGTTTTGTGGAGGAAATAAGTTTGAAGTGGATTATTTATTAATATACTACCATACCTACTCATGACGCGGCAACAAAAATACATAATCTGTGAAAATTTTAACTGTCTAAATATCACGGTTCATAAGATACAGGCTGGTGACAGTCGGACAGCGAAATCTTAGTGATAAGGTTCCATTTTACTCTTTGCGAACGGAACCCTGAAAAAGTACTCGATGCGTACAAAATATCGATGTTTTTACCCGAAACATCGAAAGACATCGATGTACAGTATTGATACATCGAATCGAAAAAAACATCGATGTTTTTTCAAAGTGGACACCCCTATCTAGTTTGGCTGCCGCAAGCAAAGCGAGAGAGCTTTTGCTCTCGGCTAGTGCTGTGAATCAAAATTAGTGATTGGACATGTCCACTCAGTTAATATAGCGTGCGGGCAACACTCCCCTGTTAGTTCTTAAAGGGCGCCTGTGCGGCGCTATAGTGTTTATTTATTGCCTTCAACATTTTTTTCCCTGTGTTCTGTATAAATCGTTGTCCCTGGCAACATTCATAGCGTACTGAAGGGATTCCCCGAAATTTATGTTTGAAATAAAACATAAGTTTCATTTCAAACATAAATCCCTGCAGTACAAATGAATGAACGGAATGAGCAGAATAAAACGATTTGTTTGGTTGGAGTTTTAACTTCTAGTTCTCGTCGAGTATCGCGAGTCGTATTTGCGCTAAGATTTCATAACTTTCTTGTCGATTTTGTGTTGTGACTTGTGTGTGCAGTGCTGCATTCTAAAAAAATTAAAATTGATCACTCTTAGTGTGAAGTAATTAACTTGTTAATATGCTCGCGAAAAAGTAACGGAATACGCAGCGTTTTAATCAGACTTGGCTGGAAGAAAGCAGTTTTAAATCGTGGTTAACAAAAAGTAAAAAGGGAGAAGATTACGCATACTCTAAATTTTGTTTATCAGACCTTGCAATCGGTGGTGGGGGGAAAAATGATCTTGTGCGACATATGAAAACAACTAAACACCTAAACTCAATTTCTGGATCTTCTGCCATTCAAAAACCAGTCACAGCTTTTTTTCAAAAAGGTACGATTGCTGATGATGTAAAAACAGGTGAAGTTCTATAGGCGTCTTTTGTAGCTGAGCATAACCTTTCAATGAATGTCATGGAACACCTCCCTCAACTCATAAAAACAATATGTAAGGATAGTCCCACTGCACAAGAACTTGCGTGTAGTCGCACCAAAACCACAGCTATTATTAAATCTGTTACAGGAGACACTGAAAAAGAAAACCTAATTGCCGATTTAAAAATTCGAAAATTCTCACTGCTCATTGATGAAAGTACGGACAGAGGATGTGTCAAGCTTTTATGCATTGTTGTTAGATATAGAAACAAAAAAATTAAAGATGCGTTCTTTGCACTAATACCCGTTCAAGATGCGACAGGCGAAAAACTTTACGAACATCTAATAAAATTATTTACAGATAATGATATTCCATATAAAGACAATTTGGTTGGATTTGCCGCCTACGGAGCTAATGCTATGTTGGGTCAGCATAATTCTGTAGCAAGCAGATTTTTACAAGATATTCCCCATTTGTATGTTGTAAAATGCATTTGCCACTCATTCGCATTATGCGCGTCCTATGCATGCACAAAATTACCGCGTGAACCTGAAGGCCTTGTAAGGGATGTATACAATTATATCAGTACGAGTCCGAAACGAACAGGTCTACTAAAGGAATTTCAAGAGTTTCTTGCACTTAAGCCCCATAAAATCCTGCATCCATGCCAAACACGTTGGCTCTCACTTCGTAGTGCGGTAGTGCGGATTCTAGAGCAATATGAAGCACTCAAGTTGTTTTTTATTGATGCTGTGACGACAGATCGTTTAAACTCAGCGGATTCTATTTTACATATGCTGAACAACCCGTACAACAAAATGTATTTGCAGTTTCTTGAATTTTCTTTGGATTTTTTTACTAAATTTAATCAAGCTATGCAGTCCGAAAAGCCACAAATTCAATCGATTCATGAGCATTTGTGCCGCATATTTAAATCATTCCTGGATTGCTATATGAATAGCTCATATTTATTTGAGACTGAGCTCCACAATGTACAGCATGATAACCCACGACACTACAAACCAATTGATGATCTTTATCTTGACGCGAATATTGCTGTATCGTTGTCTACTGCTCCTAATTTGAATCCAAAGGATGTACATGTATTTAAACTACGATGTCTAGATTTTTATGTAGAAGGAGCTAAACAAATAAAATCCCGCTACAATTTTGGAAATAACACCACAAAACGTTTAAACTTTCTCAATCCCATTATTGTTAAACGGCGCAGTATACCATCATACACGCTTTTCCTAATATAATCGGACAAGAACATTTACAAACATTGGACAATGAGTGGCGACAATTGAGAATGAATGACGAACTTCTAGAATCAAGCTCAGAAGATATAGAATTGTTTTGGCATCAAGTCAGTTGTGCACAAAACTTAGATGGACAATCTTTATATCCAACTCTTCTGCAATTTGTTACTGCTTTACTAAGTTTCCCTCATTCTAGTGCCGCAGTGGAAAGAATATTTTCGGCAGTAAATTTAATTAAAACAAAAACAAGAAACCATTTAGGCACTGAAACGATTGAGGGACTTCTTTTAACGAAACAACTTCTTAGTGATGAACCCTGTTAAAAACTCCAAGTTGATAAAAAAATGATTGTTAAAATGAATAAAAATATGTACAAAAAATAATAAATATTGTTTTCTTAAACAGATTTTGTACAGATTTTATTACAGTTTTACAGATTTTATACAGATTTTAGCGTTTTGTGTTCATACAGATTTTGTACAGATTTTTCGACCGTTCTATCCAGATTACTTGATCTGGCGTGTGGCAACACTGTTGCTTTGTTTCATCCAAGAATTCCATCCAACCTATCTCCCAATTCTCGTTAGTCTCCGTTTCACAGCACGCGCAGCATTTGTGATTTATCACGTATTCACGCTCCGACCGTATTTAGACATATTTTTTCCAATTTGTGGTTCCGACAAATCAGCGAAGAATTTTCTTTTTGTGATAACCTATCCCTAATTTTGTGGAACCTACAACTTACTCCAGCAGAAAAAGATATTCAAGAGCCTTGAGTCAAGGTCTAGAGCGAAGCCCGATCTACAACATGTTTGAAAATGCACTGTACTAAAGAAGGTTTCCTGTGTCTAGTTGTTTTAAGACAATGCTGAGATAATTGTTAATTTTTGGAATAAGTTTTGAATATTATCAGTTTTAATTCAGTATGAAGTGCAATTGTATATCTAAGTGTAAATGGTAAGTAATTAAATTTTATTAACACCCTATTAGAATACATAGGTACCTACTTCATTTCGTTAAAAGTGACAGCATAGCATACAAACTTTTAAAATCATAGGTTTCCAAAGCAGATGTATTATTAACATTGTAAAATTTGCAAACAATGTGTATTGTTATTTAATAAATTAGAACCACTACAAAGGCCGAGAGGTGGTTCTGACCAACTCTGACACTGGGGTGTACATCGTCAATAGACAATGAAACAAAAAAATAAATAAATAATTTATTTGCATAAAAACCTGCACAAAATGATGATGATGATGGAATAAATTGAATTGAAACAGTAAATAATCTACATTCACCCATCGAGATATATGTACTAACGTAGTAGAGAAGTTATCTATTTATCATTATAGCCACTGCAGGGCTAAAACAATAATACATCACAAAACATTCAAAAATGCAGCGCTACATTTGCTACAAACATGTATTTTTTTCAAAGAAGTCTGCCCTATAGATAATGGCAGGTATGGTACAGAATGGACAATGTAGGTATTTTACCTTTAGGTTCCAAAATAATAAAAAAAAAACAAATTGTTTTTTGTGATTATTTTTATTTGTTTCCTTTAATAAATAAACAATGTGAATTTAGTTATCTTTTGTCTATTTGACATGGTGTAAGTTTTCTTGGCAAATCTGAGACCATTTTTGTTTGGAGTTTATTAAGATTTATCAGTAACTGGCAATTTATTTTCTATCCATCTTGGTTAAATAACAATCTCTTATTTACAAATCAAACAACATGCATTTACTGGTATATTTTACAATTACGCTGCCTACAAGTTACTGAAACACATTGAACCCTCTATTTATGAAATATACCCGTTACGTGTGACTGTAGAAAGGCAATGGTATTTGTATAACAAAGTACGTGAATTTGTCGATGAACAATCTAAAGATATTTTATGTCCCAAACTAATACCTAGTCTTAGACAACATTTCCTCTCCAAGTCAATGTAAAAAATTAGAATTAAGTAGTTTCTAATAAGAAGCAGCAACTGCTTCTAATACATCATCGAATCAAACTACTAAGAGTGTTAGGAAAATGCCAATTCGTTCATACTGCAAGGAAGTCTAAGTAAGTAGAAATCTAGTAAGAAATGCATATATTTTTGGCCAAAGCGCAGGTCAGAAACTATTACATATTTTTTTTAGTAATGTGTGATATTAATTACTTCAAATTCATTTATTTTTATACTTATTTCTTAATTTTAATCTGTTTTTGTATAATATCCTAGTACATAACACTATATTCTAAAATAAATGTGTGTTACATTACATATACGCTCAGACCCTTTTACTAAACTTAACATAAATTAGTTTTAAGCTTCTATTTTTTATTCGATAGTGTTATCATAAAAATAACTAGTTGATTTTATACTAAACATATTACTCTATTATAGTAAATAATAATCTATGTAACTGACAACTAGATATCTAGCTATTACAGTTTAAACTTTCAATGTCTGTTTCCCAACAATTTGATTCTGCAATGTCAGATGAATTTCCAAATCGGGTTGCGGTGATAGAAGAATGATAATTACCATGCAACATTTATTGGCGGCGGCACGAAGTTTGCCGGGTCAGCTAGTGCTAATAATATAAAGCTAAATAATAAAATAAAACCGTATGAAGTTATTTAATTCAAAGAATATTTTTTTAATTATTGTTTTTATCTACTATTACCAAAGTCCCGCTTTTAAGTGGACATTTAAGTCCACGACCCATTCACACCTAGGTCAGCGAGTATTCTATATATGTATATTCAAATAATATAATATTATAATTCATCTCTTCTTTTATGTATGTATATGTATAGTTATGAATACTGTATGTAAATCTATGTATGTTTATTTAGCAGTAAGTGTATAAAGTGTGTAATAATTCGCGTCGCACATAATCTTTTCTGTTTTTCCTAATGGTTGACTAGGAGATAATGCTTTTAGCATTAAGTCCGCCAATTGTAAAAGTGTTAGTTTTAACTTGTGGTACAATAAACATTTACAAATAAATAAATATATTTACAGTCTAAATTAACTATAATAGGTACAATGTCCAGGCCTCAGCTCCATACATTTGTGAAACATTTCCTCTAATTAGTAGTAATATGTAGTGATATGAATTTGTTTCAGTAATATAACTACCATGAATCGAGTTGGGCCAAAAAGATGGGAGACTGAGGAAGATGTGCTTCAGGATTTGGGGATCATTGGTCAAGGGAGAATAAATGACTACTTGGTAATAGGAAGCGGGCCCCCACCACCCTTGAAAGATCCTATTGATGGTACGTACCAATTTAGTTTTTACCTGACTACGACAGAGCCAAAAGGAAGGGTTATGTATTTAGCAGTCTATGTATGTATGTACGTTTGCTACGTATGTTCTACTCTAGCGGCTGTACTACTAAGCCAAATTCAATAAATGAGATATCAATCGATTCGTAATCGTCCGGGTGACAATTAATACTTTTTATTAATTTTTATGTTAGGTTAGATAAAATTATTATGAAAAAACAAAAGTACAAAAAAATGGTCACTATCGTATTGAGTCTGGTGTCAAATTAAAGAGGTGACAGTTCTCACAATGTATATGTAAATTTAATTCGTACATTATTATTTTACAATTATAAATTATTAGTCTTCTTGGACTAATAACTACTACTAACGCCATCTATAGTTATCTTAAAACAAACTCTGTAGTAGTCTAGTTTGTTTGAAAACTTTAATCTTGTTTTCATAACTAACAGCACCTTAGACTCTGATGCGTAATACGAGGACGCGCTCGGACTAAGAACTTATTTGGGGTTTTTATTTGCCGATTTCCAAAAGAGATTCTCAGCTTGGCTGACAAAGTTATGGAAGGTCTTTTGGATATGTAAAGCCGCGGATCCATCGCAGCGCACGCTGTGCACGTCCACGTGGTGCACGGATTCATTTGTTTGACTACGTGGGTTAACAAAAAAAAAATATTTTATTTTTCTGAAAACAGTATTTTTTTACATTGAGATATATGTACTAACGTACTAGAGAAGACACCGCACGTCCTTACTTGGTTTGGCCGTGAAAGCTAACAGACAGACAGACTTTCGCATTTATAATAGTATGGATATCATTACATGTTCGGTGTAATTAAGGTACTTATATTTTTCTGTAGTCCACTGTACATGAATAAATGAATGAACTTACACAAAACACACGCACAAAACACTTTATATAGTTTAAGTAGGTTAAAAGAGTTGATTAATTACCTAATTTCAATTTTAAGATAAAAACAAAGAGTTAATTGTGGGTGTGTGTTATTTTTACAATAACTGATAAGGCACAAACTTTTAAGTTGTGTTAGTTCATATTAACATATCAGCTTCTCGAGTGTGTGACGTGACTATTATTTCAGATTTAAAAAAAATAGGTGTAGTGTATAACAGGAATATTTCAGTGTGTTCAAGTGTCATTTTGATCCGTTTTACATAAACAAAGTTATTAATCATTATTAACGTCTCTGTGTGCGGTGTAAGTACCTCAGTGGAATCAATACGACATTGCGTTTAAGCACCCTTTGCCCCGAACAAGGCTTAGGATGCAACCGGATAAACGCTGGGAAGATTTTAATATGGCGTGTTACAAGCGTCGAATGCTAATTAACCGACTTCTTTGATCGCCGAGTCGAGTGATTTTTGCTCGACATCAAATGATTTTCATTCGACTCTTACTATACTTACTTGACTACCAAAAATAGCACCCTTGCTCTGTTAACTTCTGTTCAGTATACAAGGGTGAATGCGCGACAAATCTTCATGATTTAAAATAAGTTTTGCCAGAGCACGACGTACAATAAGTACACAATTGACAACATTTATGCGTCTTGCTGACATCGGCGAATGATTGCTATCGCGAATGTGTTTAATTGCGAAACAGAATTTTTCGATGAAAACAAAGTAGTAGTAGTTTAATAAGTGTAAACATTTTTAAATAAGTAAAAACACTTTAGTAACCCTTTTGCTGCCAACCTATTAGTTAAGAGGTGGCAACGTTTTGACTAAAAAACGTTGGAAAAAGTCTGCCGTCATGAAGTTGGTGCGTTTGATAGGTACATCCGTTTAAACATGGGTTATGGTTTAATCAGCTAAACAATCACTAGACCGACTGATTCAAGGACAACATGATATACCTACCTGGTGGTGTTTAATACTTGTCATCTTCTTCACCTTTACCTTGTCCTACTTTGTTATGTGGGGTCGGTATAGTATATTTTACTAATAGTAATATTATACTTTCCGCTATCTCTAGCAATTTCCTTTTTAACACGCTTCCTACTCATGTTCTCCCTAATACAATCTAGTCTCCTTTCTTCAAATTTAGCACTCTCTGAGTAATATGACCTCCTCCCAACACGACCGTACCATCTCAACTTACAATTTCCAGCTTTTCATTCATAAGTGCAACATTCATGCTTACTCTTATGATCTTGTTGCAGAAACCGAATACCAACTTCGCTACGGTAACGTGACGTACAGCGATGAAACAATACCCCCTGATTTGGGTGGAATACAGCAATACTTGCGAATGGTAAGTGTACGCTATAAAAACGCCTGTTTCTCTCAGCGGTAGGCAGAGACTAAAGCTGGGAATCTAATGTTAGGGATCCACAGGGACGCCGTTCCCTTGGCTTATCCACATTCGCTCTTTTTACTGCTTCTCCATTCTCCAAGTATCCAAGCTCATAGACTGCACTGACTTTGTGATAATAGTAAAGTTTGTTTTAGGTAAGTGAGGATGAAGAATCAACCGACGAAGGTATAACACAAAACTCCGGTGAAATTGTGATTAGTAAGTTAAATCCTCTAGTTAAAGAATTTGTTCCGAAATCAGCCAGGACAAACTGTCAACCTGTAGTTAACGAATCAAAGAAAGTCAAGAAAAAAGTGAACAGTCCTAAAAAATCCCCTAGGAGTTCAAAAAGCGCTTCTAGTCCTGCACGGAACAGCGTTAAAGATCTTGTAGGAATTACGCAAATTAATACAATGAGCTCTTCGAATTCCCCAAACGTTAGTACAAAATGCTCCCTGGAATCTTCACAAGCAACCGCTGAAAGTATGCTAGATAGTTTTCACAGTAATGGTGTCAAAAGTCCCTCAAAAGGTATTCAAACAATCAATGAAAAAGGAGATAGTCTTGAAATCAACGAAGATGTGAATATAAAGCTTGATGCAAAGGAAATTGTTAAAAAAACAAATGAACTTCGCAACAAAATCAGTAAAACCTTGAAATGTGATTCGCCAAAGCTTAAAAAGGAACGAAATGTGGCTATAGCTAATCTGTTAAAACTCCACTCAGCTAAGCCTAGCCCCTGTTCATCTAGGTCCAACATATCATCTTTAGAGGAAAAAGAAATTAAGTTATTTACTCCTGATTATTTTAAGAATACTACCAAAGATATGCCATCTTCGTCATCAAGTAATAAAAAGCTTGAGATTATCGAAAGCAAACTGATATCCGAAGAAATCATAGAAGCTGAGAATGATGAGAAAAAGGATATAAATACAACAGAAACTACTTCGAATGGTGTAGAAACATCAGAAAGTACTGCAAATAACGTAGATACAATTCCAAGTATAAATGTGGAACCAGTTGATCCTAGTATCCAAGAATCTATTGACAAGGTTAATAATTGGTTCGAAAAACCGGAAAGTCCTAAAGTAAAGATTGTCACTGTTTGCATGGGACCTGTTTCTTTCAAACGCAAAGATGCGGGTAACAAGTCAACTAATGGAGATGTAGCTGCTAAGAGTGACAAAGGAAAATCTCCAGTATCGCAATTCAAGCCGTCTAAGTACGCGGATGACTTGGCCAAAAAATATATGGAAAGGAGTCAAGAAAACGAACAACGGGAGTCTTTATGGGACAATTTGGAGAGAGAACTTAAGAAGAAAGACAAATTAATAAGAAAAAATCAATCGGCAAGCCAAGCCCATTAAATGGGGAGATCTTTTGCCAGCAGTGGGACAATATAGATTAAAAAAAAAAAATGTAAACATTTTTTTCTAATTTTAAGTAATTTTTAAATGATTTTTACATTTTTGACTGCAGAAGACGTGACTAACGTTTAAAACAATTATATTTTAAAAGAATTTTTATTGGTACTATGATTCTTGGAATCACTTTTGTTATTGGTTGCGTTTTTTGACGTACGCATAGTTGTTTTAATTGATTTAGGGCGTTTTCGCTGTAACATTAAGTTTTAATTAGTTTAAAGTTTTATTTTACTTAATTTGACACTGATTAAATTAACATTAGTATTTATTTAACAGACAATAGCATAATACACCATTTACCAAGCTATAGCAAATACATTGTTTTGTTTGGAAAGGGTATGTGTCTTATACATTCATTTGTAAAGCAGAGTATGCATTGTTTGAAAACTAATTTTAATTGCAAGGTAATTGAGTCACTTGGTATGTCTGTACATTACACTCAGTTCACAGAATTGGACAAAATGTTTACCCTAACTCAATCTCAACTACATTATTGTAGTAATAAAAATAATTTATACTGTACATTTTAAAATATTTAAACCCTGTCTAGGACAATATTCAATCATTCAAAAAAAAAAAAAAACTAAGTATATCTTCTATCATCGTATAGTTCATAATATCTCGATGTCTTCTATTCTTTTTTTCTACAAAAATTTAGACTTTAAAATAGACTACTCTACTCAATTTTTTTATTATTGTTCATATCACAAATTTGAGTTACCTGAAATCGAAAACATAAAGAATTTTTTGAATCCGTTCATTAGTCAGTTATAAGCATGTGAAATCCTGTGAAAGGGGAATATTGTTTCTTGAAAGTTTCCCCTGAGACAGTCGCACTTAATGATGGAGTGACGTCACTCCCACTTGATTTCGTGCGTACGAAAGAGATAGTAAGACGTCCCCACCTGATAATTGGCTAGTCAACTAAAAAATAAATTGTGTATTTTATATATTTTATTGATAGAATAGACTATTCTGGAGATACAATTTAAACGAAAAAATTCTTAAAATTACATATAATTTGTTATTTAATTTTAAAGATTTTATAGTGATGACGTCACGCAGCTATAATGGCCATTTCGAACTGCAAGAAAGCAAAAATTACTAAGGTATTAAAAAATATATATGTCAGTGTCAAATGTCAAAGTCAAGATGGACCTGAGCCGCGAGTTGGTTTCTTGTTTGTTTACAATCGCCAAATATTTAGGTACCTACTCCATTTCTCGTATCTATTGCATATTGGCCTGTTTATTGGACTTTACTGCCGTATCTTCATCCGTTGACATCTGATTTTTCAATAATCAGACAACGATTCTTCATTATGGGTTATGTTTACTTGAACAGAGATGACATTTGACATGGGTGACAAGTACGTGAAGCGCTTAATTAGCGCTACCAAACAAAAAATATTTATTCACTACGCTGTGCTGCCAACCTAAAAAATTAAATGTGAATAGCCGGAAGTTATCCGGCTACGTCATACGTCAACCTTGCAAAAAAATTAAAGTCATTGGGTTTTCTGCGATTTTCTTAAAAAATACTTGCTTATCTAAAGATCTAATTAATGTAATCTGTTCCCTAAGCCTATTCCTCGAAATGGTTTACGAATTAGACATTTTCATGAAAAAGTTTACTAGCCAATTACTGCTTAAATTAATTACCGATTTTGTTGTTGTTTTCGAAAATGGTTACTTTTAGTGTATGTATTATTCCGTATAAAAAGATTGTCAAAATGTGAACACAGTACAGTCAGCCTATTGGCGAAATTGTTGGACAGAGTTTAGGTAAAAATGTATTTTTTTACATTTCATTGTAAGTAGTGTTAGTGTTAATTGGTTTTGATTGTGATATTATGTGAAGGAAATACGAAAGACTGAATTGAAAAGAAATGCGTTAGTTATGTAAGAAAAATGCTTTAAATAGCGTATGGTAAAATTAGTCATGAGATTGAGGAGCTCGTCAGTCGAAAGCGACCCGCGTATCCGTAGCGAATGCGCGTGTCAAGCAGCGGCGTGACGCGACCACTATTGGATTGGTCGCCATTTAGTGGCATTTTCTATCTTGAGCTCCTCCGTGCTTCGGAAGGCACGTTAAGCCGTTGGTCCCGGTTGTTGTCGATAGATAGCAGTCGTTAAGCTGTGTCAGATGCCTTGGGGCAGCCTGAAAAATTCTGACAGTGTTGGCCAGTAAAACACCTCGGGTGATGTTCCTGTTGGTCTGGTTTCCCTGTAAAAAGGGTTACGGAGGTCTCAGACGGCAGTCGCTCCATTGTAATAATCAGTGCCGCCAAATCCTATGACCATGACTTATAGCGTACTCTAGGCTCCGAAGCGTAAGCTGAAGACGCAACTAGGAATACACGCTGGGATGTTGATGGTAAAATTAGTTATGAATATTTTAAATAAAAGTTGCAATGTGAAATTATTGTGGTTAGGAAATTCAGGGTCGATAGACCTTAGATCCTAAATAAAAAAAATTTAATTGTAAGCGATAAAACTCAAAAACTCATTTCTCTTCAATAGGTTAGTTGAATACGCAGTGTACCTATTTTTTTGCAAGCAAGCAGCTTTTGTACGAATTTTCTTTTGCTTCAATTAAAAGTTCAAGAAGTATTTCCTTTTGCGTGAACGGTTATTTCTGTTTAAGTCCGAAAAAATAAAGCTATCGTTTAACTATGTAAAACAATGACGAAGTATCGAAAATAGAAAATGTATGAAATTGCCAATTTAAATATCATTACACGACACATAATATTATCATTGTAGTATTAAACTGTTTTAGTACCAAAACATTTTGAAATTATCATGAATTAAATAATTTCGATATGTTATAGTTTATTCAGTCGTTTTTCCCCGAATCCTGCATATATTTTTAAAATTTCACAACTGTATCTGTGTCTAAAGGAGGCTATGCACTGCCGCCGGTAATTTCGCTTAAACCACTGAATAGATACGTTCGTACTTTACTTCAAAAGTGAGCTATTATAATGTAACAAACTATCACCATGATGTCCTGGTCGATTGACCATGTAACTCACTCGAAATAAAATAATGCGACCAAAACATGTCGACACATGCAGTTGCTGACTTTAAATCACTAAGAGGTCTTTTTTTATCCAAGCAAAAAACAAAACGTGTAACCGTTTTGCCACAGACTATATTGTCTTTGAACGGCGAGGACCCGACAAAAATAATGGATTTTCTTTTGAACCTCTGCCGTGGGCTTTAACCTTTGAGAAATGCGAGCAAAGCAAACTCACGAGCGGTAGCAAACGCTCAATGCCATAAGGGTAAGGCCGACACTATATTGCCTGAAGGGCCTACTAAGAGCCTATTGGCGGCGTGAAGCTCCCTGGAGTGCGGTTATATGGAAAATCTCTGACTCCAGTGAGTCAGTCAGGGTTTTCAAAGAACTTTAAACTGAAACTTGACGAAAGCCCTGAGTTTAGGGCATGTGACGAGGCAGAGAAATCCATAGGCCACATTTTGTGTCACTGCGACTCAATGGCTAGCAAGCGAAAGGACCTTTTCGGAACAGCGTATCCGAAACTGGAGGACTACAGGCACTTCGCACCAAGTGATGTTCTGAAGCTCATGCAGTCCTTCAGAAACCCTGCTGTGGGCAAAAAATAATAAATATTGTACTATTCCCCGAATCCTGGATTTATCTTCTCTCCTTACACATACCTTTAGTAGAAAAATTCTCTTTGTTATAAAATAAGAGACGATAGTAAGCCACCAGTGTAAACGTAGCTTAATATTTTGATAAAGCGCATAGCAAATACATGAGTCAACTATTTTCCTGATACAAATATTAATCTGTGGCATTACTTTGCTAACTTAAGTATTATGTCGAATAATCAACAGCTTTTTGTTTTACGCTGCAAAAGCGGTAATTTATGTAATATTTGCAATAACATATTTTTATCATAGTAACCAAATAGCATGTAAAACTCAAATAGGTACGATAAAAATATCATCATGATGACCCGAAAAGCAAAAACAAAAAAAAAAAACATCAATCTATACTAATATTTTAAATTTAGAAATAATATTATAAAGCTGAAGTGTTTGCTTGTTTATTTGAACGCGCTAATCTCAGGAACTACTACTGGTCCTATTTGAAAAATTCTTTCAGTTTTGGATAGCCTGTTTATCAAGGAATGCTACAGGCGGAGTTTGTAGCTTTAATACTTAATTGAATAATTTTGATGATTGAAAAAGTGATAGTGTAAGCTTTCTACCTACTTATATTTTACTTGTTAAGCCCAAGACACACAAGGGGACAAATTGTCCCGCAACATGACGCGCAACACTCGGTCGTGTTTCCGCAACGTTGCAGTGTTGCGGGACATTCCCCGCTCTCTCTTCGAGCAACATTTGTACAGCCACTGACTTGTGTGTACAGGATGTCCCGCGACATTCTTATTCCCGAGATTCTTTTACGTTGTTGACGAGCAATATGTTCGGGGCATGTTGCACAATTTGTCCCCTAGTGTATCTTTGGCTTTAAGATTACAATGTAACATTGAAAAAGGAAAGACATGCCATTTTGCAATGTAAGCATATTTTTAAAAATAAATGAAAACGAAACTTGGAAGACTTGCATTTATTGATCTACTAGGCAGAGATTTAGATCGTCTTTATTTTTATTCGACTCAATTTTTCGACACATTTCAAAAATAGGGTTTCTGTAGGCCGAAAGGCGGTTCCGAAAAACTGATACCAGAGCGCATAGGGTCGATTAACTCGATATGAATGAAGCCCTATTTTTTAATGTATGGCATGTATGTCGCATGAAAATCGTTCAAAAGAAAAATAAATATCGACTCACCGATTTTGCGTGAGTCACACTTTTCAAAAATAGCATTCCACTGCCTCCCATGCGGTTCTCTTACACCCTCCATTAGATCCCGAGCATCGCAAGGATAAATTATGATGAGAAACAAGTACAAGTTAACGGACAAGACGCCCGGCACAAGACCTTCTGCAACGATAAGGATCCGGCGCCAACGCAGATTCCAGACGCACCTTGAATTTTTTTGTTTCAATTTTTTAGTATAAAAATATGCATTTTATAGAGTGGTCATTATTGGTTTACTTGCTATCCACTCTGTCTGTAATTGTTTTATAATATTTTTTTTTCAGGGAACTCCGTCGACACTAGCTAAACAAGTATACTTCTCGTGGGAATCGAACCCACGATCTCGGAGACCACGGATGCAGTTAAACTGAGTCGGTAATTAATATCTAGTACGTGACTCAAGTGTTTTATCTGTCCCTCACGGATATTGAGATTTTTATTCATATCAAAAGAGAAGGCTCAGAGATATTCAATTCGATTGAAAATTTAACAGATATTTGAAAAGACTGCAAAAAAATAAATTTACATTGGTTCTATTTTTGATCTATTTTTGAAAAAAATATGTAGTACAAGCGGCCCGATACGTGCTTCCCTACGTATAAAGTGATAAATGAACAATCGCTTGACCGATTTTGTGCAAACATCTACTAAATAATCCGAACAGAGCCTAAACATTTGGTTTGGATAGGTGAGCCCGTTCTTAAGTTATAAAATTACAACGAAAAGTGGCATTGATTTTTATATATATAGATTTAAGACTGAGCACGGATAGGGAGATTTTTGTTTGTTTGTTTGTAATATCTTTATTGTACAAAATAAAACAAATAATTTACATACACAAGCATGAAAAAACAATAAGTACAATGGCGGACTTATCCCACTTAGGGATCTCTTACAGTCAACCAGCGAGTGGCAGAAGAAGATATGCTATTATGATATGATATTTTTATTCCTTTACGGGATTTTAATGAACAGGTAAGTTATGTTTATTATAAAATTGACTATTTATTATTATGGCAACACTATCGAATATAAAAATAGAAGCTTAGAACTAATTTATGTTAAGTTTAGTAAAAGCAGTTGGCCGAAATTAGGTAATATTTCGCGTAAATGTAATGTAACACACATTTATTTTAGAATATAGTGTTATGTGATAGATAAATAATTGGCGCCGCGGACCAATTATTATTAATCTAAGGTGTTATGTATTAGGATATTATACAAAAACAGATAAAATTTACGACAAAAAAATAAAAATAAATGAATTTGAAGTCATTAGTACCCATGGAGTAATTACGAAGAGGAGATGCCGTTTGAAATGGCGCAGTGATATGATCATTGGCGCCTCGCCGACACAAAAGTGGGCGGAGCTTGTCATTGCTCGTGCTCCATGATTGGAGCGACGGCCGAAACCAAGCACCCCGCACGTCTGCCTTCCGCCCCGTGTAGCCTCACAAACACTTTCTTACAAAACGCTTATTACGGCAACTCCTCTTTGTAATTACTCCATGTTAGTACCACACATTACTAAAACAAATATGTACTTAATAGGTTCCAAAAGTCAGAATTACATCTCAAATATTTTCTGACCTGCGCTTTGGACAAAAATATGATCCATTTCTTACTTGATTCCTATGACCGACTTCCTTGCAGTATGAACAAGTTGGCGTTTTCCTAACACTCTTAGCAGTTTGATTGGATGATGTATTAGAAACAGTTGCTGCTTCTAATATACTACTTAATTCTAATTTTTACATTGACTAGGAGAGAAAAAAGAAAGTCTTAGACGACATTTTGTTTGGGACATAAAATATTTTTAGATTCTTCATCTTTCCTTTCCGCAGTCATACCTGACGGGTATATTTCTGTTGGAAATTGGTCATATACTTTATTTGGATTTAGAACTTTTGCCACTGCCGATGATGGCACTTCAGAAATATTTTTGTAGCAAAGCATGTGCCCTTTGTTATTTGTGTTAGATTCAAAATGGGAAAATATTGGTAGCTGGCTTATGGTAGAAGCATCTGGTTCAAAGAAGTTTGCTCCATCATTAATTTTTATATCTCATTGATTGTAAGAACAGCTGTAATTGCGTTAGTTTTTGGACAAGCCTGAACTTCGGCTACAACCAATTCCATTAATTTATTACATTCTCTTTTTCTAAAACTGTTTAAAAAAGTCCGTAGTACATATCTGGGGCAAACTTGGTACTGGAAGGAATGACATGCGAAATGACCGAAGCCTACCTGTAATAACTGTAGCATATTGCATAACATAGTTATTTGTATTGTGCCCAGCACAGTTATCAGCGTGGCACACTACATCGGTTTCACATATCGGATTTAATGTTTCTTCTTCACTCAAAGCGTTAATTTTTCCTAATGTTGTTACATTTTTTTGACAAATGCACAGAGTTCAGTTTCGGCTTCTGTACAACGATATTTGGGCAAAATGTTTCCCAGAGGTCATACCAAGTTACTCTTACAAACAGGAATATTATTCAGTAATGAATGAAAAAAATGACCTGGTAGACGGCCAGGTAAATCAAATCAAATCCCCAGAAATTCCCCGAAAGAGGCTTTACTTTTCACGACGAGCACCAATGGAGATGCTACGTTTAAAGTGTATGGGAATTCCCTCGGCCGGTTTGACAATTTCAAGAGATTTCCTGTCTAATTAAATTGCGAAATGTACCTACGAGTATATATGTCCGCGGAATATAAAAAGTAAAAGTCCCTCCTCGCCTAAATAAATGCAGGGGAATTCCTCTATTATTAAATATCGCTGTTGACAGTATATGTATTTGTGAATGGTCAAACATCGACAGTAGTTGTTATTTGGGGAATTCCCTGGTTTATGTCAGAATAGCTCTATCCTTTTCTTACATAAGAAAAACGTAATTAGACGTCTTTGTTTGACGGGATTCCCCTAGTAAGAAATATTTGCCGCCGAAACATAAAGTCTGTTTTGTTTTGAGTGGAGTTCAAAAACATTTAATAATAAGCTTTGTGGTGTATCTTTTACATATTTCGTATTATTATGGACGTGCCATTGAAAAAAAAGACTGCTTATACGCAAAAATATCGGAAAGGATGGGAATCCCAAGAAGAATTCAAGACTTGGTTACGGCCTGTAGCAAATGATCCTACAAAAGCGTTTTGTATATTTTGTCATTGTGAAATGTTTGCAAGATTAGGTGACATTAAGAAACACAAAGAAACAAAAAAACATAAAGATAAATCTAACGCAGTCTCTAAAAACCGAAAAATTGAATTTCTGCCTGGTTCTAAAAATAATACAAATACACTAAAAGTTGAAGGAACGTTGTCCCTGTTCATTGCAGAACACACATCCATACAGCAAATTGACCACTTGACTTAGGCTTTAAAAAAATGTATTACTGATTCAAATAGTGTTATGGATATAAAAATGCACAGAACAAAATGTAGTGCCGTAATAAATAATGTGTTAGCTCCACATTTTAAACAAGTATTATTAGATGATGTTGAATCACAAAAATACAGTGCACTATTAGATGAATCCACAGACCTCAGTGAATCAAAATTATTGGGCATAGTGATTAAATATTACAGTTGCACGCAAAATAAAGTTGTATCAGCATTTCTAGCATTGGAACCACTGAGAAACGCGGATGCTCATTGGATTGTTACTGCTTTTGTAAAGTGTTTGCAGGCACATGGTCTCCTATTAAAAAACTTAATTGGAATCGGGGTGGATAATGCCTCTGTCATGACTGGAATATTTAATGGCGTACTTATTTTAAAAACGGAATATGGCATACCTAATTTAATTCTTGTCAGATGTGTTTGCCACTCATTACAATTAGCGGTGTCACACGCGTCAGAGCAAACGTTACCGCGAAATATAGAGTTCCTTATTAGAGAAACTTATAATTGGTTCTCACATTCACCCAAACGCTGTGATGAGTACAAAGAAATATATGAGACAATAAATTGTGGCGAAAAGCCTTTAAAAATATTGCGCTCTTGTAATACTCGTTGGCTGTCCATTGACAAGACTGTAACCAGGATATTGTCTCAATGGGAAGAACTAAAATTGCATTTCGCTTTGAACAGACATAATTGTTACACAGCAGAACTGCTTCATTCGATGTTTGCTGATGAGATGAATCGCCTTTATATATGCTTTTTAAGAAGCATTTTGAACGATGTACAAATTGGAGTTATGAGTTTCGAAAGTGAAGATTCAAAACCAGTTGCCCTACTGAACACATTAATGACATTGCTCCGCTCTGTTTGTAATAGAATACTCATGCCGGCGGCTGCAACGACTGACGAAGATTATTTATCCATTGAAATAGAAGCCCACTTGAATCCGGTACCGTATTTAGGATATCTATTTGAATCGCAAGTTCAAAAGAGCTCTTTGCCTAATGATGTCATCAATAAAGTCAGAAAACATTGTATTAATTTCACAGTAAAATTGGCAAAAGAGATTCAGCAAAGACTCCCTTCTAACTAAATTATTTTAGAGAAAATGTGTCTATTGAGTGTGGAAAATACTTTGCGTCAGTGCAAAGACAATAATATAGCAGATCTTGCCAAGGAACTCGGGTTTGATGATGAAACAATAGACAAACTATTACAGCAGTGGCATGGTATACCTTTTGTTCAATGGAAATCTACATATAATATAATTGATTTCTGGACTGAAGTGCGAAAATATGTGAATGCTGCTGGAATAAATATTTTTCAAGAGCTATCTGATCTTGCTATATCTTCATTATCACTTCCTCATTCAAATGCTGAAGTGGAAAGGGTATTTAGTGCTATGAATATCGTCAAAAATAAATTAAGATGGCTGTAAATACTCCAAACAGCCTTCTTTTTGTAAGAAATCAGTTGAAGATTATGAAGAAGAACTGCTACAATTATGAGCTACCAGTTGATGTCGTTATTGCCATTGGAAGCAATTCAAAATACTCTTTTAAAACAAAAAAGTTTGAAGAGAATCATCCATCTCGGCCGTCTACATCTGCAGTATCAATAAATCAAGAAGATGCAAAATACCAGTAGAAGTATATGATATTAATTTTTAGCCTATAACATCATGTTTGTTTTGATTATTTTCACAATTCATCAATACACAAGTAATCAGTGATTTCATTCATACTTTATTGTTTCGTACATCTAGATAACGTGTTATCTGATGTACGTGTCATCCTACTTTAAAAGAAATTAGACACTATTATTGTTTGACTATATCATGATGTCTATTTAGTCCAACTTATACAGATTGTAACCAACCTGCAAGCTAACAACATATTTTGTGGTATTTACCTTAAACAGTTGATCTTGTTAACCTTAAACAGTTGTGTTGCTCTTCGTTCCAAATTCAAAGAACGCGCCGGGAAGTGAATTTGATTTTCAGTCTACGTAAATATGATACTTCGCGTGTTCTTTATTCAAAAGTAATGACAATATTTCCGCGCATGTTTAAGAAAAATAAATAAATTGCCATTATTTTCCTTAGTGACTATAACATGGGAGCCTTCGAAAAGAGCGTGAAAAAATTTCTTCAGGGTCGACAACGCGCTCGTGACATCTCCGGTGTTGCAGGCGTTCATAGGCTACGGTAACAACTTACCATCAGGTGGGCCGTACGCCTGTTTGTCTACTTAGTTGTAAAAAAAATAGAAATATCCGCAAGAACTGGCTACAAAGTACCAGGATATAATAAATCCACAGGAGCTCACCAGGAACCGTGGTGACGTGTATCCGCTGTCCCGCAGCGCTATGCATCGTTAACAACTAGTGACTAGTCGTAACGCGTTTGCAGAAGCGCCCACTAGAATGCTGTATTAGCATCTACCTAGGATTTACACCATAATTTTCCATATCCTGAATTAACTATTGTATAGAAACAATAAATTCACAGGACCTATCTCTTGAATGGCATAGCAGCATTCACAGCAATCATTAAAAATAAAAAATAGAACTTCTAACGAAGAAAAAATATCTATAGGATTCTCCTGCAAAATAAACCGTTATATTCTAAGAACCGGATTACAAGTACCAGGATAGAACACATCGACAGGAGCTAACCTTGAACTGTATCCGAGGTCGTGCAGTACTATGCAAAGTTTGCATCTTGAACTAAATTGTAGGTAGTAAAATTCACAGTACCAGCGCTCACAACAATCATTCGAAAATTTAAGTTCTAACGAAGAAATATCCGCAACATTCGGATGATTCTATAAAAATTTTAATTTTTCTTGAGTTCTATAGCTTTTTTCTCATCGTAGATCGATTACCTGTACCACGATTTCGCAAGGGCTACAGTTTGCGATACCAATGTATGGAAACATTTTTTGGTAGACACTGCTGACAGTTTATTTTTTCTTACGTGAACAATAATTTAATTTCCATAACTTGAACTAAATATAATTAGGTAGTAAGGAACAATAAATTCACAGCAGCTACCTTTTGAGTAATAAATAAACTGAATGAATTTCTATCGAGCAAAACCTCGCTAGAAGTACCAGGATACAATAAATCCACAAGAGTTAACCTTGAACTGCGTGCCGTGTATCCGCGGCCGCGCGACGGCGTGTAGCGCGCGCAGTGTGTCGGCGGCGGCGCCCGACAGGATGCCGTACTCCAGGCCCGCTACTGCCCCCACGCATACGGTGATCACGTACACGGTGAGCTCCACTTCTACAGGCAACTTCCTGGGTTTCAGGAAGTTCCAGGTTCATACATACATATGTATGTGTGAACCTGGAACTCTAAAAAGGCCACATTGAGCAATTAAGTAAGTACTCCGCTTGCTGACTACCAGGCAAACATAAAAATACTAGAGTCGCTCAAGCCTTCAAACTTCACTACCGTGATTCAAAACAGTTCTAGTAGTGTGGCTAACATGCTTTTTGCGAACGATGACGGCATATTGCTTAGCTCCGATACCTATCATTATACAACTACAGTCGAACTCTAAGTTAATTGATAGACTACCAGGAAAACTTAAACCCACCAGAGAAAAAAAAGGGGTGAGGTGTCAAGGGACACCCGGATGGAACGAAGTTTTGTTGAACACCGCACTAATCAATGCGAAATAGAAAGACGAAACGAAAATAACTGGCTTGCTTTCTATGAGAGAGAGAGAGAGACAGACAAAGAAACACGCGCACGCCGCACGGCTTACAACTATAGCAAAAAGTGTCGTTACAACTTTTGGTCTTAATTTTTTGTCTAGCCCCCTTTCGCAACGCGCGATAAGGAACTTCGTTCCAAAAATAAAAACTACATAAATCTAAACTAAAACTAAAACCTATTAATAAAAATTAACCTAAAAATAAAAACTAATTAAAATCTAAAATTTTGTCCTTGCGGCATGGTCAAAGAACAATATTATGGGCATGGTGCCAAGAACTCGGCAGAATTCCTGCGCTGGATAGCGACCGCTATTCTCTGCGCGAGAAATGAGCCGGCCCGCTTGTCACCAGCGGCGTCGACAAGTTTTGGGGTCATAATTTATAAAAAACTTTTTCATAGCCGGACCAAACGGGCCAAAAGTTTCAACACCAAGCGGAACAAATATATAGTCACTAGTCACTACTAACCCCCATATTCTCAAACGTTACCTCAAACTCCACTCAACCTCACTCCAACTCATTGGTATGATTAGTTGACACAAGCTTTCTTGACTTGAGAAGAATTGGAGTGGAGATGAGTATCGAACTGTCAAATATAAGGTTGGTCAAGAGGTACCTTGAGGCGTCCTCGAAATGTAACAAAGTGGTTCTAAATAAGTTTTTTTTGCCACTTGTTGTCTAGGTTAATACTTAATTTTTTATTTTTTGCTCTATTCTTTTGTATTTTTCAATTTTTCTGCTTTGAATTCTTATTAAACCTGTGTCGTTCCCCATTGGAGTTTAGGCAACCAACTAAGAATGTCGTTTTCAAGGAAAGTTCGAGGACTTCTTTAAGGCTTCCTTCAATGAGTTTGAGTGAAGGACGTCCTTATGGTTATGTTTAAGAATACGGGTGTTAGTGACTCATATTTGCGCCGCTTGGCGTCTTCAGCAGCCTCCGCCGCGGCCTTGGAAACTGTCCCCCTAAGACGAGAAGGGGCTACAGTATCGACACAAGTGGCGTCCCATCACAGACATTAAGGTTATAATGTCTGTGCGTCTCATACTGTAGCCCTTCCCCGTTCCCAGGGGACTAAAGTTAGGCCATCGGGACGCTTGCCATCGTCCCGAGATATTCCCACTGGCTCTAGAGTACTGGGTATATGGACGGTGGCAAGCGCCCTATCATTAATAGAGCCGTGGCGGAAGAACCAGTGCACCAACCCAGTGCAGGTACACTGCGTTGGCAGTGTAGCCCGTGGAGTACTTGCCTGTCGACATTACGTTAAACTTGACATGTGTCAGTCATGTCAATGTCATGATGTCATCTGTTGGTTGAGCAATGAGCTGTGTTGTTGTGAATTTGTCATTGCCTTTTTGTGATTGCCTTTCTAGATTTTCTCCTAAAAAGGCTTTTTGTTTTAATTCTTGTTGAATCTTCCTTGTTTTAATTCAAATTTGAGAATAAATCTTCGACGATGGATTAATTTTGTTTAAGATAGCGACAAAAAAAATCCTTTAAAATTCTTTCCATCTTACCTTACGAGTAAGGTGAAAAATTTGAAATTGAACATCTGTGTTAACTTGAAAAAAATGAGCGTTTGGACCAGCAAATATGCTATTATGCGCGATTTATCTAAAGCGCAAGGCCGGCTCGTTCCTGTGGACATAAGCTCCTCTGCTGGGGTTGCAGTCGCTGCAAATGAGAAACCTCCACAGCTGGCCACTGAAAGTACCTACTTTTTAATGATTAAAGATACATAAAATATCAATAGTAGTGACCAGATTCTAGTCTTAAGTTTAGAGTTTGAATATGTGTAATTTTGGCTTTGAAAATTAAATTTTCACTATTCTCAATGTGTCATACTCATGTTTCAGAGACAGAAGAAGAGTTTTACACGAAGTATGGTAGTGGTGACGTAGAATACAATATTGCCCCAGATTTGGGCCTCATTCAGCATATGCTGGAAATGGTAAGCCCTCAATCCAATACTCTAATAAAGATCTCCACCTTAATCTATCCTACACCACCTCTCCCCAGTCATTTAGTGTATATTCTGTAATCTGTGACATAATACATACTATCGTAGCATGATGACTGGGATGAGCTAAGAAAAAGCGAGGGAGGTCTGTAGGGATCGTAGCAAATGGAAATCCATAGTCTCAGCCTACCCCTACAGGAAACAGGCATGATGATATGTGTGTACTATCATACAATTAATGCACAAAGGGGCCCAAAAAGCTACTGAACATACATATATAACCCATTCAATATGAATGATAAGTAGATTAAACTAGTTACAGAATTAAGGTTTAACTCTTTATTGTGCTAAAATATTTAGTCACTTGTTTCAGGTCAGAGTCGACGACAATGATTGTTCTGACTCCGATATTGATAATGATATGATAAAAACAAATTTGACAAGTGATTTGTATGAAGTAACAAAAGTAAACAAAACCGAAGCAAAATTTGACCCTAAGAATACTAAAGTCAAACCTAAAAAAGCTAAACCAAAAGAACAAGCTAAATTTAAGCCTGTTGAAGCTAAATTAAAGCTAAAACCAGCTGTTTTAAAACCCGGAGGTGATGCTCCAATAAAGGAAAAAAGACAGAGAAATGCAGCTGTCTTATCCCTACTTGAAGAATTAGAATCTAAAGAAAATGATAACAATAATAATAATGAATCAATAAAACTATTAAAACCGACAGATTTCATGACAAACAAAGCAGTTACCGATTCGGTAAGAAAAGTTGACGAATGGTTTACGAACGAAGAAAACTCAGTTGCAAAAACAGTTTCTTTGAATGCTGTGCCGATGTTTAAAAAGAAAAGTGCATCGGAAAAGTCGATGCAACAATTGCGAAAAGAAAATAGACTTCAAATTTCTCCTACAAAAAGTACAGGAGCGTTTAAACCCTCATCAAAAGCTGATGAGTATTATAAGAAATATTTGGAAAAGTCACAGCTAAACGAATGCATCCGTGAGGATATTTGGCAAAAAGCTGAAAGGCTCATGAAGGAGGCAGATAAAAAGAGGTAAGATCATCTACTACCTACCTTGCTTATTCTGTGGGTTGATATTGTTTTTGTTGGCAATCAAACAGAAGAGAAAATCATCATTATTTTAATATATAAGACCTGTTGAATAAATAAGTTTACTTACTTCACTGAATTATATAAGTCCAGTACAATACCTGGAACATAAGTTGCCCAAAGCTTGAGGGGGACAAACCCATTCCAATAACTATGTCATGTCATGTTAGTATAAATTTGTCTTGTTCACACTAAGGCCAACTTACATGCCTGGCATTATAATCTTTTGTAAGTAATTCAGTTAAAATTTAAACGAAGAAATAAGTAAGAATATATTCCAAATGCACCTCCACCCAATTTGTAAAGTCATTGTTTTGTTATTTATACTTTAATATCTATACTAATATTATAAAGCTGAAGAGTTTGTTTGTTTGTTTGAACGCGCTAATCTCAGGAACTACTGGTTCGAATTGAAAAATTCTTTTTGTGTTGGATAGATCATTTATCGAGGAAGGCTTTAGGCTATATAACATCACGTTGCGACTAAAAGGAGCGAAGAAACAGTCGAAAATGTGGAAAAAACGGGGAAAATTATTCATCTTTGAGGGCTTCCGTTGCGTGCGCTGCGAAAACAGTTCGAGATACCCAAAAAATATGTATGAAAGAATTTTTCCTCTTTAAATGATCTAAAAAAGATGTCCGCGACAGTATATGTCTATCTTTTAAGATTAACTTACCATAACAGTTTTTATGATAATCAAATTTGGTCGAAATTAATGCATTATTACAAATTATTTGTCTGAGTTGTATCAACTTAATAATATTAATCTTTATCCAAATAAATGTGTCATTGATTCTGCCACAAGAAAATAAAACTAAAAATATAATTTACGCAGAAGTACTTTCAAATATATCCTTTTTAAAACTACTTTAAAATATATTCTATTAATCATGTAACTATATCGTCTAAAATAAGTCTTCGGTAACAGCTATAGGTAATTTATAATAAAGCTGAGGAGGTAGGTTTGTAAACAAAAAATAAATATGATTCCCAAAATAACTATTCCACGCGAACGAAGTCGCGGGCACAGCTAGTATTTTGTATATTTAAAGTACTTTTTCCCCTTTTTGCATTTGCAAATTTTGGGGTAAGCGTTTGCCTTGCAGTAGGACAAAATATGAGGCCATAGAAAACACTGCCATTGTGATGTCTCTCCTCAAACCAAACGACACATCTCGGTGTCCTGCCATGTGTGGCCGGCCAATGACCTGCACACTCAGTCCGTCTCAATAGAAAAAAAATAATGTAACAATGGCAATTCATTATAATTAGATACTCATCAATCACTTATGCCACATTCAACTCGCTAAGAAAAACAAAAGAATAATTGTACTTATTATGAAAAAACGAAACTTCCAGAGCTGCCAAAGCTGCAATGATAGACGAAACATCAGATTCCACAGCAGATGTTTTACAACAATCATCGAATGACGCCGATGCGATACTGACGGAAGATGACTCCAGCACAAGTAATTCATTTTAAACTACTAGTATCTACTAATCTGGTAACTGTTTTTTTTATACTAACATTTTTGGAAACAGACATTTTTTTTTTACTTTTTTCGATAACAATCTTTAATTAACTAACTAAATAATATGATTAGGAATAATGTTTAATATATAATAATGTATGATATAAAGAATAATATCTACATCTACACTAATATTATAAAGAGGAAAGATTTGTATTTTTGTGTGTATGTTTGTAATGAATAAACTCAAAAACTACTGTGCCGGTTTCAAAAATTCTTTCACCATTGGAAAGCTACATTTACCCTGAGTAAAATAGGCTATATTGAGAAAAGATTATCTCCACCTGTGCGAGTGGGCCGCTAGTATATACATAAATCAATTTCTGTTCGTTAGTCTCGCTAAAACTCGAGAAAGGCTGGACCGATTTGGCTCTTTTTGGTTTTGAATTATTTGTGGAAGTCCAGGGAAGGTTTAAAAGGTAAATATCATCGGAGGCGCTACGAAGTTTGCCGGGTCAGCTAGTGTATAATATATAATAATCGGCATCTATGGAGATGGGGGAGACCTTTGCCCAACAGTGGGACATATCTTTGGCTTAGTCATATAAACAGACAGGTCAAACTGATAACATCCTTCTTTTAAGACTTTCACAACATTGGGCATTATTTATCAATGGCACTGATTATTAGAATGAAGCATGCATGCATGCCGTAGTGTTATCTGACTTCATTTGCCTTTTTTAAACCATACACTTAAGCCGAATAGTTGTCGATAGATGACGTAATTATGATTTTGTATAAGAGTACAATAAATATATTTATTGTCTATATCACAAATATTAAATTAATGGTGCTTAAAAACTACGGAGCAAAGGCGGACTTAGAGTACTGCAAGAGTAACCAAAATGTTGCCGCGTTTCCATGTATCGCTATTGAACATCTCATCTATAGTACATATATTGTCTAATATGTACTAAAATTTAGCTCAACAAGGAAAAAGGAAGTGTAAATCTTATACTTAATTATTTCTTATTAGCTGTTTCCCGCAGCTCGGCCTGCGTCAAAATTATCCTACGTTTGACCCCGGGTCTTCAACTATATTCATACCAAATTTGATCAAAATCCGTTCAGCGGTTTGAGCGTGACAGCTTAACAGACAGACTTTCTCAATTGAAACATTAGTATGGGTGTTTTAGCGATAATAACCGTATAAAAAACCTAGTTTAATGTTAAGGGCGGTTCCGAATGACTCTGACACCAGGGTGTACAGAGTTGATCGACCATGTAACCCACTCGAATTGAATGAATGTTATAATTTTTTTTCAGAAATGGACTATGCCTTGACTGAGCCCAGGCACGGCAATGTAGAAGATGAAGATTGCCTCGTATGTACCACAGTTAGGAAACACGGTTATAAAATAGAGAATAAAAATATGACATCTATTGAAAAAGAGCACAGCTCGACCGATGATTGTGAAATAGCCGGAGGACATGAATAGGTTATAATAATGCACCATGAACTTTTAGTCGTTGTGGACCCATCGTCTAGTGACTCCATTCATGCAACTGCCCAACTTTCCCCAAGATACATGGGTCAAAATATGGAGTAAATTTTTGGACCTCCCACACAAAATGTCTCATCACGTGACCTGGTTTTTCATGTTTCGAGCTATGTTCCTTGGGGAAATTTGTTGGGTTGCATGAATGGAGTCACTGGATGATGGGTCCAAAACGACTAAAATTTCACGGTGTATATGTACTATATATAGCTCTCTGTTGCCGAATACGGCATGGAGACACATGTACTACTTTAAATTAATATTTATTACTTAAAAAAATATTTTAAAATCTCAAAAACTTTAAAAATTAAATATACTTTAAACCGCGACAAATTAGATTTATCTTTCGTTACATATGTGTTAGTTTATCAAATGTTACGAGAATCGTTGAAAACTATTTTAGGGCTCATCACGTGAAATTTGAATGGGGGTGGGGATTATGAAAAATTTAGAAATATGGGCTGTCTTGGAAAGTTGTAATGAAGCCTATTTTTCATTTCGCGGCTGATATTTAATTCCCAGTTTAGATAATAGGCTTATCTACTCAATTATTTTTTATTGTTCATATCACAAATTTGAGTATTTGAAATCGAAAACAGAAAGAATTTTTTGAATCCGTTCTATATGAAATAAGTTATAAGCCTTTGAAATCCTGTGGAAGGGGGAAACTGTCAAGAAACAAGAAAAGGACGCACTTAATGATGGAGTGACGTCACTGCCGCTTGATTTTGTGCGTACGAAAAAGATAGCAAGACGTCCCCACAACGCTCACACTTTTCTTCATTACAAAACTTTAAATGCTAATTACTGCTTAAATTAATTACCGATTTTGTTGTTGTTTTCGGAATCTGTTACTTTTTAGTGTATGTATTGTTCCGTATAAAAAGATAGTCAAAATGTGAACACAGTCAAGTAGCCTATTGTCGAAGTGATGCTATAAGATTTATATAATTAATATATAAAAAAAGTATATTTTTGCTTGATTTGATGAGATCATTTATGTCTTCGGTAAACATAGAGGTCAAAACCCTACCTAACCTAAGTATAAAAACATTTAATAATACTATAAAAATCCCTTAATTGCAAAAACATACTTTGATTAAACTTTGCCTATGATTTGCAAAGGATCGAAGTAGAGTACGTATGTATGTATGTAAAAATGTTTATTGTACACAAAGAACATAGTAACAGAATACAGGGTACAACAAAACCCCAAATCTCTCCCCAGTCAGCCAAACAAACACAAGGGCATATGGGCACAGAAGAGGCACTAATCAATGCTAATTAAATAGGCCTGTTTACGGGAGTGATGAGTGCTGTGTATGGAGTGTTATGAAAAATGAATATGCCTCTACCGATCTCTAATGACGTACTGGTTCAGGAGGATTCGGTCACCGGTCAGATCAAGATCTGCTGGATTGAATGATCTCTTGGATGTTTTCTATACATGTATCTGTAATCCATATCCATACTCATATTATAAATGCGAAAGTCTGTCTGTCTTTCTGTCTGTCTGTCTGATACGCTTTCCCGGCCAAACCGCTGAACGGATTTTGATGAAATTTCGTATGAATATAGTTGAAGACCTGGGGTCAAACATAGGCTACGACGCAGGCGGAGCTGCGGGAAAAAGCTAGTATATAAATATATTTATACGGACAAATCACACAGATAGCCTCAAATAAAGTTGGAGACTTGTGTTATGGGGTACTAACTATGTGGATTTTATTTTGTATATAAAAAATAGTAGACATATATACACAGATGTGAAGATATACGGATGTAATGTAACTTGTATGTAACATAGTGATGCAATTTACTACTTATTGTCATTGACACGAAAATAATTGAAAATGAAGAGTCGTTTGTACTATCACATCTTACGAAATATACTATAATATATGTTAAATAAGATACAAAAAGATTTTTAGTAAAACTAATGTTTTATTGTTATTATTAAGCCCTTTATTTTAGCTGTAATTTGTGCTACTTATTATAGTTTGAATATGTAAGTTTCCTAGAAACAATACAATTGTATTTTTTGTATTTTTAAGTTAGTTTCGTTAATACGGTCACTGAATGTGACAGAAGCTGTCAAACGTCATTTTCCACCATTCACACACAATCGTGGTTGCCAAGCAACCAAACAAAGATGGCGGCGTATAGGGTAGACGTCAAAGACGTAAGTTATTCTCTGCTCTGTTTAGAAATACTACAATTAATACACTAGAACTGAAAACTGTTCAAGCACTCTGCAACAAATATTTTACAGCGATTTGTGTGATAATCTCATTGAAAAACATATTAACGCGAAATTAGAAATGACTGGTCTTCAAAGTGGTCTTGTGTGATAATTTCCCATTATACTATTTGTGTATTCACTAATTCGTGTGGCAAGTCTTGAGGTTGGATTTATAATAAATCTATTTTTATTATATTCTTCATTATATTGTACTTATAAATTTATTTTTATGGATAATATCCAAATATGTTTTATTGTCTGTGATTGCTAAAGTGTAATAAAAAAATGGCGTGATTTTTTTCCTGTGATAGACAAAGATCTATGCTACAGTATTTTAGATGTATTGAATTCGAAGATATTTTATTTAAAATTTGTCTTTAATGTATTATGGTAAGCAACGCTAAGCGTAGCTAAGATTGGGAAGATGAAATACTTGGAACGAAGTTCCGAGCATTTTTGATATATAGTTTTATTTTATCTGTAAAAAGCTGTCAGAGACAATCTTTCTTTATTTATCGTCGAATGTGTTAGTGGCCAGGAACATTTAAAATGCAAATTTTTTTTTTGAGTATGTCTTAACCAGTGAACGTTTTCTTGTCGATGGTTGAAGTATGCAAGCAAAATAATATCTACATTAGTTATACGGTCAGTTGCAGCTGCAGCCTACATGCAGTAGGTACATAATAGTATGTATATGAATAATCATATTCTAAATTAATTTTAGGTTCTTAAATTGTAAGTTTATTGGGGGATACCTTTGCCCAGTAGCGGGACGAAATAGGTTAAAAAAAACTTAAGTAAATTTATAACTTAAAAAGAAGTTAAAATTAACCTTAGTCACACTGGTGTGGTAAATTGGCGTTACTATGGAGCTGTTGGGAGTTTTACAGCCGCGTTCAGTCGTTAATGACTATTATGTATAGAGGAAGGGTTTTTAAATCTATACTAAGGAGTTGCATATGAAAAGGTATACTAATGAGTATAAATAAATTCTCCTTGTATTGGAGAAATTTTTATTTAAGTCGAAGAATTTGCTTAAGTAGTCATTAAAACGACTGAGTTAAAGTACAATATTCTACGTATCGCCGGTACTATGAGGCTGTCAAAGTATTGAAAGTAAAATATGTTTTATTTGTTGGCAATCCTAAATTAATAAAGTAATATTTTGTTATTCGTTGTTTATTATTTTATCTCCTTGTTTTACCTACCCGACCGCAATGAAAACCTTTCGACTCACTGATTATATCGAATGAAATTTATTCGATATCGAAAGCAAATCATTCGACTCACCAATGTACACAGTATATAGACACAGACGGGCCGTCGAATCTCGCGTCCTTTAGCGATATCTCGAAAAAAATTGTGGCTGCCTGCTAAAAACCGTTTCCGCCATTTTTTTGACAAGGGTAACAAGATAATATGCATGACGAATAATTTTACACTCACTTAAATGAGCAAATTGGTAAAAAAAACACGTCGATAAAATTTAAACTAACTGAGATATGACCCAAGTTAAACTCACGCGCATTTTGGACGATACCAAACGCTCCATACTAATGAATACCTAGCGGTGACGTCATGCCTAGGTAATTTTACAAGGGGTGAGACTAAATTTGTTCGACAACTACCTTAAATATTGCGTTAATGTAAATAGTTCCTAAATGAAGGTTCAATATAATTTTATAGTAATTATAATTTTTTTTTCTTATACAACTAAGTAGGCAAACAGTATATTTTCAAAACGCACTTAACATCGATTTTTAAATTGTTAAAAAAATCTACCGTGCAAAAATTCAAAGTGTTAATTTTAATAATGAATTTAAATACATGTAATGCTATCATGAAATATCATTACTTTTTCAATTTCTGAACCTTGTCGTCATCCCAATTGGTCCTCAGGCATAGTACCTACTATTAATAACTGTGCGCCAGGAGAATTTTTTACCTAGTAATAAGTAAATAGGCACAAAACATGTCTGTCCTAGGCAGCGAGGTAAGTTAGATTTGCATTTTTTCCCTTCTATATTGAATGATTTAACTAGTACCATTGATGGGACTAGTAATACAATATTCATGTAGAAAATTGCCTTATGGTACAACTGATCCTAAATAAGTAATACTAGCACCATTGATTGTACTTAAATGGTACTAGTCAATGGTACAAAGTAGGTCTGACATAAAGGGTTTTATTCGACACTACCTGTCCATCTGCTTCAAAAAGTAGCTCATGTTTGACCCCAGGTCTTCAACTATATTCATACCAAATTTCGTCAAAATACGTTGAGCGGTTTGGCCGTGAAAGCGTAACAGACAGACTTTTGCACTTATAATATTACATTAGTATGGATAATTGGTGATTTTGGATGAGGCACTCTTTTTAAAAATAGGGCTGCCTTATACTGGAGGCAGCCTTATAATGTGGTCCATAATACTGCCTGGCTGATCGATCTACCTACTGAACGCAGCCGGGCTGGTCATCATTAGTACACGTGAACATAGCAACTCATGAAATCCTCGCAAGTCAACAAACTGAGAAGGTCGTATATATTGTCAATAAAATATATCTCCACTTGCTAATTGGTACACATCACAGATAGCTCACGCTGACAGTAGTCTGCCGCTAGTTATATGGCGTACCTTGTGTTGTGTTTCTCTTTTAGATTTGTTAATAGTTGATGAATAAGTCGGTGATTCGGTAAGTGCTTTTTTCCAAGTACCGTCGATGACAACTGTAGGTAAAGGCCTCGAATCCATTCTTAATGCAATTTATGATGTTAAGAACTTAATTTTTGTACTTACAAGAAAGAAAAACTTTTCATAGATTAGTGCACATGGGAAGAGTAGGAGGTCTCATCTTTCCAGTACACCTCGTATGCAAAGTTTCAGTTGGTTTAGTAGAAAAAACGTGAAGAGGTAACCAGCAAAAGTACTCAATTTCGTATATTCTTATACTTAGTATACTATTTTATATTAAGTGAATATTAGTTAGGATACCGATTGCAATATACAACACTAAGTGTTTTAATATCACGTTTTGTTATCTTTTGACTTAAAAAAAAAAGAACTTAAGTACTTATTGATTCAATAAACCGTATAAATTTAGTGTTTATTTTGCAGCAAGAATGGTGCATCACAACATTCAGATTGGACTGGAGAATGTCCTTCGGGACACGGTAAGTCATGTCATGTACCTGTGTCTATCACTTACACCCGTATTCTTAAACATAACCGGACGTCCTTCACTCTAACTCATTAGAGGGCGCCTCAAGGAAAACCTCCGTAAAAATCCTCGAACTTTTCTTGAAAACAATATTTTTAGTTGGTTGCTTGAGAAAACTCCAATGAGGAACGTCACTGCTTATAATATCAATTCTAAGCACAAAAATTGAAAATTACAAAAGAATAGAGTAAAAAAATAAAATAAACTAGTTGTTCGCAGCGAACATAGACCTCGCGATTATTTTATTTATAAAGAAAGGATTCAAATAACGTTAGAGTTTGCGTGTTGTCGACCTACAAACAATGTTGTAGAAAAAAAAGCATACGGCCTACCAGCTAAAAGGTCAAAGTAGACCATAGACACCTGCATCTTCTGGAGTATCACATGCGTATTGCCGACCACCCAGACCCCTAAACAGTTTAGTATTAAAACAGGCATTCGGCCTGCCTGATGGTAACAGGTCTACTAAGACTACCAAGTCAATGGATACCGGCAACATAATATATATGTGGACATAAAAGCCACACTCCCGAAGTAGTCTATAGATACTACTTCGATATTTACCATTAGGCTTGCAGTATGCTAATTTGCCAACTAAATTGTTCAAGAGTCGGCAAATCGCATGTGAGATTCCAGGAGTTGCAGGTGTCTATAGACTATACGGTCTCTTACAATCTGGCAAGCCGTATGCTTGTTTGCCTACAAAATTGTTTGAAGGTTAGCAACACGCAAGTAAATCTCCTTGTCTTACAAATGTCTATAGACTACTTGGATCAGATTTACTTGGAGAGTGGGTAAATCAAAAACATCAGTCATAAATAGTAATGTACGGTTAAAATTATCCTGCACATAATATTAGTCAACAGAGATCGGCTACACGGTAGGTTAAGCTGAAACAATACCTGAAGATAACAGGCTACAACCGGGACCACGCCACCCTTGTAGATTAAATTGATCGATGTATCATCATCTAAAGGCGAGGAGATATGTTCGCTTTTTAACTCATTTTTTAACTCAATTTATGAGCGCCCACATTTATCAATAAGTGTGCCGCGAGCAAGTCCAGCCTCAAATAATGTCTCATTGGCTTCCCTCGATATTACTACTTCACTTGTCGAAAAATATTTAAAAGCTTTAGATGTTCGTAAAGGTTCTGGACCAGATGATGTTCTTAAAAATGTGCCACAGGACTCTGGCTCCGCCTTTGGCCTTTTTGTTCGGAAAGTCATTGACATCGAGTAAAATGCCTATAGTGTGGAAACAAAGCTATGTGACTCCCATATTCAAATCTGGTGATAGACATGACATTAAAAATTATAGAGCCATTTGCAAACTAAGCGCCATTCCAAAGTTGTTCCAAAAATTTGTAAATGATTTGGTAGCGCCGATTTTAAGACCAGTTATTGTTGATCAGTAGCATGGTTTTTTGAGTAAAAAGTCTACTGAAACCAATCTATGCGAATTTGTCCATGAGGTTGCTACGGGTATGGAACGTGTTGGTTAGGTAGATGCCGTGTATACCGATTATTCCAAAGCATTCGACAAAATACCTCACTCTGCATTAATCGTCAAGTTACAAGAAGCCGGTATACACGGTGATTTGCTGCGTTGGCTCGAGTCATATGTAATGGAGAGAAGTCAGGCTGTAACAGTCAAAGGTTTCTGCTCATCTTTTTTGCCTGTTTGCTCTGGTGTGCCCCAGGAATCTCACTTGGGCCCACTGTTATTTAATTTGTTTATAAATGATGTCAAATCATGTTTTAAATCATCAAAAGTCCTTTTATACGCGGATGACATGAAAATTTTTAAAGCCATCGATACTGATGCCGATTGCGAACAATTGCAAGAAGATCTCAATCGATTATTTATGTACTGCAAAAACAACTTTTTAAAATTAAATTTTGATAAATGTAATGTTATATCCTACACTCGGAAATTGAGCCCCATTAAATTCGATTACAAAATTGATGACGAGGTTAGGGATCTGGGTGTGTATATTGACAGTAAGCTAACATTCGAAACTCATATAAATAACATTACTTTGAAAGCAATAAGGATGCTAGGTTTTATCATTAGGGTGGGTAAAGACTTCAAACAGGGTTCAACATTTACAATTCTATACAACACTCTGGTCAGATCCGTGCTCGAATATGCTTCTACGGTTTGGAATCCTCAGTACAAAGTATATGAAGAAAAATTGAGAGAATCAATCAAAAATTTATTAAACACCTTAGTTATAGATCTGGTAACTCGAGTCAAAAGTCTCCTGAAAATTGCGGCATACCAAATCTGAAAGATCGTAGAGTGGAAAGAGATCAGATGCTTCTCTTTAAAGTATTAAATAATTTGGTGGATTCCCCGTTTTTAATTAATATCTAATGTTAGTTTAAAATGTCCCCGTGTAAATGCTAGAAATCCTCGGTTCTTCGCGTTGCCGTTTATCAGAACTAATTATGTCAATAACCTTTTTTTTTGTATAGATCATGTAATGAATATAATCTAAAATTTAATGAAATAGATCCCTTTTACTTCAATATATTAGAATGTAAGAAAAAGCTAAAATAATTAATTTATAAAAAGTTTTATCGATAGCATCTTTTTGGATTTTTGATTTAGACCGAGACAATTTGGATACGATGCATCGGCAGCGAAGAGAGGAACTAAGCAAATAATTATTGTATGAAATCTCTTTTGTTTTTTCCTTCTTATGTAGCTTCATATTGTCTATTTAACAAAAAAACTTATGTGTTACTTTTATGTGGAAACTTTACTGATTTATGCAACATTTATATTGTAACTAAATGTATCTAAGTGTTAACAAAATTGTTTGTTTCCCAAATAAATAAACTTCCCGACTTCAAAATATCTTCAAGTTGGTCCCAGTAAATGAATAGAAAATTTGTTCTTCGTGTTTTTTTAATAAAAAAATATTATTTGTTTATATAGACGACATGATCATTGAGGTTATTTACATTTTATAACTAAACTACCAAACCGATTGCATTAAAAATTTCTGGATAATAAACTGAAAGTGTACCCTTTAAAATATGAAAACAATATTTTAAATCGGCTTAGAGACGACGTAGTTATCAGGTAACAAATATGAAATAAACAACAAAACCGCCTATTTTTTAAAGTCGGTTAAAACAACTAAATCTAATTTTTTTATCAGTTGAATTAACGTTTTCTACGTACATTCTAAATATCAGCAAAATCCAACCAACGTCTTTTGAATTATTAAAACATATTTGTTTTTACCTTAATGCAAATACCTCAAAAACTACTAAATCGATTTTGATGTCAAACGAACTTAAAAATTCTATGCTTGTCTCCTATACACCTTTTAAATTTCATTGAAATCGGACTAACGGCTCGAGAGTTATTGCGGAACATACAAACATACATACATACAAACAATGTATTTTCGCCCCAACTTGAATTATAGCCCTCGCTCGCTTCGCTTGCTCCGTCAATTATTGTATACCTAGGCCAAAAGTGCGTTTAGTTCTACATTGGACAGATTCTGCTTTTGACATCATAGTCTAGATTCGACAGATTCTACATTTGACATATTCTATTGTGAGAGATATTACAATATGGTCAACTTTAACATACATGTTTATACACATTTTAGGTGTTTAGCAAGGTCAAGCGCCCACTCCCCGAGCTTCACAATATACCTCAACCCTATGTTGGTATTCTTCCGTAATTACGGCTTGCTAATTCTCAAAAAAAAATATATTAACTACAGTTCACCCTAAATAATTATTGGGTGGTACTTTTGTACATACTAACCCAATTTACATTTACTCAATCAATATCAAAGTTAACTTTACCAATAAGCGATTAACTATAAACAAATACTAGTCTCATGGCATATGCCTCGGTTAATTTTACTGAATACAAACACACGACTGCACTGCATGACGTTTCCAATGTTCAATCTCTAAGCCCACCGAAGCGAAAAGAGCGCCCGAGTATTATTGATACTGCCATTATATACCCATCAAATAGGAGGGGGTAGTGGTGATATTCTGCCACTTTACCGGCCGCTAGCTAGCACCTATTATTTTATTTATAAAACATCAAAATAAATAAGCGTCGCTAACACTATTTTATTCTACTTAGGACAGATTCTATTTCATTCTACATATGACAGATTCTATATTTAACAGATTTTTGAAAAACTGAGAGATTTGTAAGGGAAATTGTCGAAACAAAACTAAAGCTGTTTTTTTGGTGATCACTATAAATTTATTGATACAATTAGTTTTTGTTATGAGTAAGTTTATCAAGA